>JAJHZJ010000081.1:4785019-5985019 GCA_023548195.1 Bettongia penicillata ogilbyi | reverse complement strand
GTGGTGAGTCTGAGAACCTGGGACGATGCTGCTGCCCTCTACAGTGTTTGGGGAAAAGATAATGCACCAGTTCCATCTAACTGGATGGCCAATGCAAGACTGGAAATCAGTGGAGAGTCTGAGCCAGAAGAGGTAGACTTGGGAGCTCACAGCATGGGAGATGGGCATTAAATCACAGGAGCTGAAGAGATGACCAAGTAAGGTAGTATAGAGAGAGGGCTGGGAATGAGCCCTGAGGGATGCCCAGGGTTAAAGGGTGTGATCTGGCAGAGGATCCAGCAGTGGAGACAGAGAAGGAGACTTTTGTCTCCACTGAAACATGACTTCTGAAAAGCTGATCTGTTCCCTGACTGCTCTGGCTTATTAGGATACAGTTTGTATTGTGTCCTTAATTAAAAAGCATATTAAAAACAATCTACCTGCTTGTCTAGCTATGTGGTATTAAAATGAAGGGAATGATTAGTTCTATGATTGTGCCTATTAAGAGGGGAAGGCTCAGGGGGAGAGAGCAGAGAGTGATGCAGAAGAAAAAGAATGTGACCAAAACGTGGAATGACCCAGAGGGATGAGGGCTGAAGGACATTGTGAGGGGACAGGTGAAGAGGCAGCTTTGTAATTGTGTCCATGCAATTCAGTACACACACTAAAAAAACCAGAAACTGATATGTATGTCATGTCTTCTGTTCTTCGTGTAGCGAGATAGGGATGTGTTTAATTTGATGATTTACCATTTATTTACTAGTCTGCCCTTTTCTCCATGATACTCCCTTATCCCTGGTTAATACTCTGACTTTACTGAGACATAATGGAGGTATGACTGACCATTGGAACTGCTTCCTTCCTGCTTGATAAATGTGGGGACTCTGGCGATTTCCCTCAGGTGGGAAGGAGGGAACAGCTGGCAGGGTGAGTGTTGGCTTTCCCCTGGGCCCCCAGACCACTCCTCCCTCCAGGTTCCCTGTCTCTCTCTGGGATGGATCTTTAATGGAACGAATCAGTTCAAGGGTCCTGAAACAAACTTTGCTGCTGGAGTGACACCTGGAACAGGGTGTCTTTGCTAGCGTGTTCAAAAAAGACAAAGTGGACACCCTTTGGGAATTTGGTAAAGATATTGGAAGCCTGTGGAGGGGTGAATGGAGGATAGATGAATGGTACCTTGGACTCTCGGCCTCCCCTAGACCTCATGGTTCCCCACCTAGACGTCCTCCTGCTTTCCCCACTGTGAGGGTACACCTCGATATAGGGATTATCCTAGCTGGGGATAGGATCGGGCTCAGCATCAAATCTGGTCATGAAGTTGTTATCTGGTACCGGCAGCCTCAGGCTCCCCACCTGCAGGGAGTGGGAGATCCCCTCAGGGGTATCTTCAAGCAATAAGATCTCTCTGCCCAGAACTGGGGAGGAAATGCCCCTTGATGGCTGTTGTCTCGCCATGGAGTCATTGAAGGGCTTGGAACTCTTGGAGGTCTCACCCACAGGAAGATCCAAAGCAAGTCTGGGCCTTCGCCCCAGGCACTGTGTGTGTGTGTGTGTCTGTGTGTGTGTAGGAGTTTGCAAATGTCAACGGAACAATTCTCCATCCAGGGCCTCTCCCCTAAACCTCCCTCCTGGAAGACCTCACCTTCCCTGTAGGGATTTTGGAGTAGCGTCTGTTGAACTGGCTCCAGGACGTCCAGGCAGGCCCTGGAGCAGGGCTTGACAGAAGGAGGGCAGTGGTGAGTAGCTACAAACCTTCTTAGCCTGAACCCAGAGTACACGCCATAGTGCTGGCCCATCCACCGGAACCCTCTGCTCCTGGCAGCCACTCCAGCATCACATCCCCATCATCCTCAGGGGCACATGGATCAGAATTTGCAATGACTCCAGAGAGAGGGGACTTGGGTCAAGAGCCAGTCCCATCTCTGGCTCTGACCCAAGCCTAGGGTCTGATGAACCTGTGGCTCCCAGGCTGGTCTCCTGTGGGAAACCCTCTATCAGAGGTGGCCGGACGGGGCATCTCAGCCAGATGGATCTTGTTCCAGGCGGAGCTATGACTCCTGTCCCCTATGGAGGCATCTGCCTCCCCACCCTTGGGAAATCCTGTTGCAATCTTCAGGGTGTCCCAATGCGGCTTCCGCCACCTCAGCGCAGTCAGGTCAACGCCAGTGGGTGGAGGGATGGGCAGCCCCTTCTCCCCCCACCTCTTGTCAGTCCCCATTCTTAGCACTGTGTTCCTCTTGCTCAGCCTGGCTTGTCCCAGCCACACCCTCGTGACCAACACTTTTAGACCAGCCCCAGGTCCAGAGTCTAGTCCTGGCAATGATCTTGGGGGACAGCTCAGGCCCTGGAGGAACATGTACAGGAGAAAGAAGCTGGGGGTGGGCAGAGGCAGGGCTGTCACCCAATCTCTCCATGGCTAAGGCAGCCCTGAGCAAAGACCAGAACACAAGATAGAGCCCAGATATGGTGGACACAGGAAGCCTGATGTTTTAACACCAAAACCACTCCTCAAAATGCACAGTAGCACTAATAATGCTGATAGTGAGACTCAGAACTGGCATACAAGTCAACAAACATTTAGAGATAATAACAGCTAACATTTGTTTTGTACCTACTATGTGCCCGATGCTGTGCCAAACACTTTACAATTGTTACAACACTCTTGGAAGGTAGGTTCTATTATTACAGCCATTTTAAAGATGAGGAAACTGAGGAAGACAGAAAAGTAGCTTGAGCAGGGTCACACAGCTGGTGTCAGGCTGGATTTCAACTCAGGTCTTCCTGACTGTGGGCCTAGAGTATTAAGCACCTACTGTGTTCGAGGCCCTGTGCTAAGTCCTGGGGATACAGAGAAGGGGAGAGCCACATTCGCTGCCCATCATACACAAAGGAGAATGTTAGGAGAGCTCTAAGGTATGGCAGAAATGCCAAGTATTCTCACCCTAGCACTGTCCCGGGCAACATGGGTGAGACAAAGACAAATCATCCTGCCTCCTTACCCTCCAGAAGCTAATGACACTGAGGTACCTCACTCAGTACAAGGTAGGTGCTGATTTCAATGATGGACAGATGGCTCATGGCAGCCATTCCATCCCTGGAATGTCCCTCAGGCTCCCAGGACATCACCTGTTTCTCCCTCCTAGCTGCACAGGATCAGTTGGCTTTGAGTCCCCCCAAAGCAGCACTTCAGAAGTCTGCCCATGGCCATGCCACCCTTCCTAGACTTTCTCAGGGCTAAACATCTACGTTTCCCTCCACAGATTCTCACCGATCTGGTTTGGGGGCCTGTCTTCCAAACTGTCAATGCATGTCCCTCCAAAGGATGGAATATCATGTTTCAAATGGGGTCAGACCAGGACAGAGTGTGGGGGGAACATCTGCCTTCACCTGAGAATTAGCCTGAGATGAGATCGAGATCGGGTCTGCAGAGTGCTTTAAAAACCTCAGCACAGTGTGTAAATGTAAGCTGTGGTGACAGTTATTATTGAATGAGCTTTAGGGTCAGCACAACCATATTAGTATAATTCATGGAATAATAGCGCTCATACCAAATACTATGGCATCCTTACTTATATAAGTATGCTTCCATAAACCACGTGGTGGGAATACACTGTGAATGTTTCTCTCTAGTAATGATCTGCATTGGTCCTCCCATTTGGTGCTGATGAAGTCATTTCATTGTGGGAGACCATTTGGGGCAGTGGAAAGAGCCCACTGTGTGGTCCCAGATCCTGGGTTCAAATCCCACCTCCTACCTGGGTGGCCTAAGGCAAGTCACTTAACCTGTCTGGGCTTTAGTTTCTTCATCTATAAATGGAGAGGAAGAGAAGGAAAGGGAGAGAGAGAAGGAAGGGGGAGGGAGAGGTGGGGAAAGGAGGGAGGGAGGGAGGTAGAAGGAAGGAAATATAATTTACACACACACTGCCTTTTAGGAAACTACTTTTATTATGGAAAATGAACACCCATTAGTACAGATATTACTGGTTGTTCCTGACTAATTAAGTGAGTCTTCAACTTTCAGGGGGTCAGGTTATGAAACCTACAGGAGGAGAAGGTAGCAGGATGAGAGCCTTGCTTCCTACTGGTCCAGAGTTGAAAGGGTTTTAGAGACGTCTTACAGGAGAGGAAAGATTTAGGGGAAATGACTCTCCCAGGATCACAAAGGTAGAGATGATAGAGCCAGGATTCCTACTAAGTCCCCTGGCTCTGAATCCAGCATTCTTCTCCCCCCACCCCCACCCCATCATAATGAGCATCCTTTCCACCCCTCCTCCAGGACAGAGCAGAACCTGGGGGTTTCCAGGTCTCTTGGAGGCTCATTCCTCCCCAGCCCACAAATACATAATGCCCCAACAGACCCCAAAAGCGGTGGAGCCTTAAAGTCACAATTTGAGAGCTGGCTGGGGACACATGCATCCACTGGTGCACCCCCCTCATTCTGTAGTTGAGGAAACTGAGGGCCAGGAAATGGAAGTGACCAGCCTGAGCTTGCACAGGTAAGCACCAGAAATGGGATTTGAACTCTAAACCTCCGACTCCAGAATTATTAGGCTTCCCTCTGTGCCCCACACTGACCAACACTTGTGTGTATGACCGCGGATGATGGTGATACCCACATCACTGAACATCACTACTGTAAGTACTAAGAATGCTGCAAAAAATACCTTGAATTGTACGAGTGATGCCACAGAAACACAAATGGGGCAAGGAAAACGGGCCTGGGAGGGTTTGTGTCTGTTCTGTCCTTGATCTTTATCCTCTACAACTTCAGATCCAGACAGGGCCCAGGGACCCTGTGCTATGGCACCCTTGGAGCCAGGATTGCAGGTGGAGTGTTTGGCCACTCACCCCAGCTGGTGTGGGCGCCCTGGGTGGTCAGGAGGCCTGCTGTGGCATGAATTGCAGGCAGGGTGGTGCGGCAGACTGGGCATGCGCAAGGGCACCTCCAAGCCAGTGCCCTGTTAGAATTGGGTGAGTCCAGAGACACCATAGGCTATCTTAGAAACACAGCAAATATTTTAAGAATGTTATAAGGTCCTCTGAGGAGCAACCTGCCAAGAGACTAGAAAATCAGTCTTGGGCTCAGGAAGTTGGCCTTCCTCTGACACATGGATGGATGAATGCAAGAAAAATCACCCTAGCTGTGTGACTCTGGACAAGTCACCTAGCAGTGCTCCAAGCAATTTTCCAAGAGTGCCAAGGGGCTGATCAGGTCTGGAAGCAGGAAGTTTCCACACTGGAAATTCCCCACACCCTAAGGAAATCGGTGTGGATCAGGAGAATAGATCATCAGGAGACTAGATCACGGTATTAGACACATTGCCACTGGTTCTTAGGGACTTTCCAAACAGGGCCGAGTTAGCTGTCCCAGGACCCTTCGGCCCCCAGCCAGCCCAGCTCTGTACGGTGACCAGTCCGAGCTCCCCCTAGAGTTGGTCTTGGGCAGAGTCCGCTGATCACCAGCCTGAGAGTTTCCTCTTGGTCACAGCAATTTTCTGTTACTACAAGTATGAGTGACACAGTGACTGATGGAGGGGTGGGGGGGAAGAGGGAGGAATGAGTCAGCAACTGGCTAACCCTTCTAAGATGAATGGGGATAATGGGGGTGGGGGGATCTTCCTTTCTCTCTTTGGGGTCAGATGAATGGTTCTCAAAGGCTGTCTGTATGTGCCCAGCTAACGCCCTTTTCTGCACCTGTGGCTGGGTGAGTCTGACACACTGGCATTGGAATCGGCCCACTGACCTGCTCCCACTTCTGGGTGTTGGGAGGGAAGTGTGGGTAGCTGAGACACCTGGAATTTCTTCCCCAGCTCCAGGTGGTGGAGACTTGGATTTCTCCCTAAGGCAGTTCAGGAAGCTCCACTACCATCCCACCCCCACCCTAGCAGCCTCTCGGGCTGCCTCCCTTGGATCCACCCCTAAGGGGTGGGTGGGTGGGCGTGTCCCTTTCCCCCAACCGGCCTGACCAGTGAGACCTGGGGGTTTAGCTGTCTGAGGAGCCCATCACCCCAGACGTGGGGTTCTTCCAGCGCTGGGATGGGCTCATGGGTGGCTGAAATTCTGGCAAAAGGAAAGGCCAGCAGGCACCATCAGCTGCACCCCGAGGCCAGCAGAACACCTGCCATAAAGAGGCCGGGGGCAGGCTAGGCCCCAACACTGACTTCTGCCCAGGAGGTAAGTGAGAGTGCATAGGAAGGGCTGGCTGGCTGAGCCTGGATCTCTGGCCGGCCATCCGCCATGTCCCAGCTTTCCCAGCCCATGTCTAGGCTTTCCTGGCTGGCTCCCCTTCCTGCTCTTTCTGCCCAAGCATCTCTTCTACCTTTATTTACCAGGAAGGGAAGTGAGTCCAGAAAAGCTCTGGAACAGTTCTGGGAGGGAGGAGCCTGAAGTCGAAGGGGGCCCCAGGAGTACTCAGGGAAGGATGCTGGAGGGGCAAGCCTGAGGTGGGAGAGGGGGTCCAGGAGGGCTCAGAGAAAGATGCTGGAAGGGGAAGTGTCCAGGAGTGCTCACGGAATGATGCTGGGAAGGGGAGGATTGAGATGAGAAGAGATGTAGGAAAGGATGCTAGGAGGGAGGAGCCTGAGGTGGGAGAGGAGGGCTCAGGGAAGGATGCTGGAGAGGGGAGTGTCCAGGAGCACTCAAGGAAGGGTGTTGGGAACTGGAGGCTTGAGATGGGAGAGAGAGCTGGGGAAGGATGCTGGGAGGCAGCCTGAGGTGGGAGAGGGAGCTGGGGAAGGATGCTGGGAGGCAGCCTGAGGTGGGAGAGGGAGCTGGGGAAGGATGCTGGGAGGCAGCCTGAGGTGGGAGAGGGAGCTGGGGAAGGATGCTGGGAGGGAGCCGGAGGTGGGAGAGGGAGCTAGGGAAGGATGCTGGGAGGCAGTTTGAGATGTGAGGGAGAAACCTAGGGAAGGACTTTTAAGAATAATGAGGGACATTAGTGGGTCCTACAAAAGGTTCAAATTCAAGGGCAAAAGGTGGCCAGTGGGAAGTCAAAGCAGAGCTGAGTGAAGAAGGGGTGGCAGGGGGATAACCCAGCACTGATACCATCCTTCCTTCTCTCCTGTGTCTAGATCAAAGACCTTGCCAAATCCCACCCAGGAACATCCCCTGGCTCCCTTCTCCCCCAGTATGTTCATTGGTCCTGGACTTGGCTGTTACTGCCTCCTCTTTTTCTTTCTTTTGGGGGATGCAGGGGCCGAGGGGTCTCAAAAAGCTGCCCCAGAGCAAATACATTTGTCCTACCCAGGTGAGTATCCAGGAACCCCCCAGGAGGACTCAGACTCCTTTCTGGTCTTAAGCTGTCTGCCCGGAAACCAGAACGCCCATATCCTGGGCCCAGTCGATTTCCCTTCTCCTCCACTCTCCCTGTAGGTGAACCTGGGTGCATGACAGTGACCTGGACCACCTGGGTACCAGCGGCCTCTGAGGTCCAGTTTGGGCTGCAGATGGATGGGGTTCTGCCTCTGCGGGCCCAAGGCACCTCCAGCCCCTTCATAGATGGCGGCATCCTGAGACGGAAGCTGTACATGCACCGTGTTACCCTGCGGGGCCTACTGCCTGGTGTCCGGTATGGTGAGTGAGGTTCAAGGGCTAGGGACAGGAGTGGGAGGGGAGGGCAAGGAGAAACCCTTAAAAATCTTAGAAGAGGTTGCCTACAGGGGCTCTCTGGGGATGAGGAAGCAGTAGAGGAGAAGCAGTCCTTGAGAAAATGGGGACAAACTGATCTGCTCAGCCTGCCTTCTCTCCCCTGAATCAATTCAGCTGTAATTAACATTGTGTAGGGTGCTGGGTGCCCTCCCTTGGCCAAACTGGGGAGGAATGTGAGACAAGAGGGGTCAGTGCTCCCAGACCCAATCCCTTTTCTTCTTTCCTTAGTGTACCGCTGTGGCAGTGCCCAAGGCTGGAGTCGGAGGTTTCGCTTCCGGGCTCTCCAGTCAGGACCCAACTGGAGCCCCCGCCTGGCTGTCTTTGGGGACATGGGGGCTGACAACCCACAGTCTCTGCCCCGACTCCGAAGGGAGACTCAGCAGGGGATGTATGATGTGGTGCTACACGTGGGTGAGGTGTGGGTAAAGCTGGACAGGACTGGGAGGCTGAATGGTGAGGAGGGGGCTGGGGGAGAAGCAGGCAGGATTGGGACCTGACTGCTCCCCCCCTCCTTACCCCCTCCCCAAGGAGACTTTGCCTATGACATGGACCAGGACAATGCAAGGGTGGGCGACACCTTTATGAGGCTGATCGAGCCTGTGGCTGCCTCCATCCCCTACATGACATGCCCTGGGAACCATGAGGAGCGCTAGTAAGGAGGGGGTGGGCCCTCATGGGGGGTGTCTGGGTGTGAATGGGACCCACCAGAGGTGTGGGGCTGACCTACATCGTTCTCACTCCATCTTAACTTTTTTCCTCGTGAGGGTGGGCTCCAGTATGGGGATAAAGCAGCACCACGGGCAGGTGAGGAAGTAGGGCACGGGTCCCCTCTGGCTCTCACTGCCTAGCTGACATGGACCTCCTTCCCTCTCCCCCAACCTAGCAACTTCTCCAATTACAGAGCGCGTTTCAGCATGCCTGGGAACACTGAAGGGCTTTGGTACAGGTGAGCCTCCAGGCCTGTGTGAGCTGGGCTACATCTGAGGGCTGAGGGACAAGGGATGGGGCTGGGGCTGATCTCTGATGCCTTCTGCCTCCTCCATCCTCTTCCCTTTCCCCACAGCTGGGACCTGGGCCCTGCCCACATCATCTCCTTCTCCACCGAAGTCTATTTCTTCCTCCACTATGGGCGTCATCTGATTCAGAAACAATTTCGCTGGCTAGAGAGGGACCTGCAAGTGAGCTGGGAAGGGTGTCCCCAGGGCTTGGGAAACCCATAACACACCTGTTACTGGTGTTCTTGGGGCCAGGGCATCTCTCACCATACTTTTGCCCATTGACACCCGCCTTGAAACATTCTCAGGAGACCAAAAAGCCCCATGAGGGCAGGGGCCTGCTGGTGTTTTTGGATCCCTGGTGGTTGGCACATACTAAGTCCTTTATAGATGAGAACTACTTGGTGGAATCCTGCTGGGCTCTGTCTCAGAAAGGCTCCCCCACCTGCAACCTCATGACTCCCCTTCCTTTCTCCCAAACAGAAAGCCAATGACAACCGGGCATTGAGACCATGGATTATAACAATGGGGCATCGTCCCATGTACTGCTCCAATGCTGACCTGGATGACTGCACGCGACATGAAAGCATAGTAGGGCTGCGGGCCAGACTCAGGCTGACTGAGAGGAGCTGGGGCAGAAGGGACACCCTGGGCAATCTTCAAGGGGTCTGCTCTAAGCCCCACTTTTTTTCTATTCTCCCAGATCAGAAAAGGCCTTTCCGGGGGTCGCTATGGCCTGGAGGATCTCTTCTACAAATACGGTAGCCATCCCCTCATCACCCTTCCCATCTTCAATCAGCATGCAATTAGTAAATGTGCACTACGTGCTAGGCTGTGTAATCAGGGTATACAACGTTGGTGTGGGAGAGCACACTAGCTGGGGAGGTGATAACCAGCCTGCGCTCTCTGGCCCGTTGACTTTTCTTTCCCCCACAGGAGTGGACCTGCAGCTGTGGGCCCATGAGCACTCCTACGAGCGGCTCTGGCCTATCTATGATTACAAGGTGAGGGGGTACTGGAAGTCCGGGCCCGTCTTTTCATCCTCAGCTTTCCCTGACTCCTCCCTTGCTCTGCCATTCCTGATAAGCCCATCTTCCAAGTGGGCAGTCTTTTTTGGAGCCTGACCCCAAGCCACCTGCTAGACAACCATTAGAGGATGCCTCTCCCCCAAAGCCTTTCCACTAGAGGTTTGGTGCAGCCACATCCCAACCTTCCCTCCCCCACACACACCAGCTTGCCCTTCTGAGGGATAAAGTGGGGTGAGCCCGGAGGTGTGCTGGTGAGAGTCAGTGGTTAAATTTTCAGTGTGAGTATTTATACCTCAGAAATTGGCAATCACTAGAAATCAAGGCTTGATTTATGTTGATAATAATGCAAATGAAAATTTAAAATATTTTTGGAGAGCTGATTGTTAAACATTTACCAGCATGCCTCTGGCTGAGCCCATTGCGGGGGGGGTTTGGAGAGCTGATTGTTAAACATTTGCCACCACACCACTGGCTGACCTCATTGCTGGGTGTTTGGAGAGCTGGTTACCAGCTTACCAGAATACCACTGAGTGAGCCCATTGTGGCACTTTGTGTGGATACTTGGGTTCAACAGAGCTTGCTTTGGGGTGGCCTGGTCTGTCTCTTCACCTGACCTTCCTCCCCTTTTGGACCTTCATCCCAGGTCTATAACGGAAGCCGAGAAAGTCCCTACACCAACCCCGGTGGACCCATCCACATCATCACTGGATCTGCTGTGAGCAGAGCCTGGGATAAGGACTTTCAGGGTTGAGGGGGGGCAGCTGCTGTCTATAGTGCCCAGGGAGGAAGGGGCTGCCCCACACTGGACTGAAATTCCCTCTCTTCCATGGGCAGGGCTGTGAAGAACTGCTGACTCCTTTTAAACCTTTCCCGAGGCCATGGAGTGCCCTCAGGGTGAAGGAATATGGCTTCACCCGGCTCCACGTGCTTAATGGTACCCACCTCCATGTGCAGCAGGTGTCTGATGATCAGGTCAGCAGCAGGGAGGGCATGCTGTGGCTGAGTACCTGCCTACCTGGGAGCAGTTACTGGGGGCCCTGCCTTGGCCTAGAGCAATTACAGGAAAGCTTGGGACTGGCTCCCAAGCTAAGCCACCAATGGGAGGGGGAGGGAATGAAATCAGGGCTCCTGTGTTGAGTGGCTGTTTCTCTCTTTCAGGATGGGAAGATTGTGGATGATGTATGGCTGGTCAGACCCAGGCAAGGCCGTAGGACCTACCTCTAGGAACCCCAAAGCCAAAAGTGTAGTCCCAGGCTCAAGGCATGGGCAAGGCCTGACTTCCATCAAGGAGGCCAGAATGCTCTTCTGCATACAGGACCCTGGGAGGGTGTAGAGGACCTGGTGTCCTAGGCTCCTGGGCACAGGAGACCAGCCCTGGACTGAGTAGACATGGGAGCTAAGATGTATACAGAGAAGGATGGAGTATCCCCATGTGGAACCAATGTTGGGCCAAGGGGCTTCACTGCCCATCCCTCCCCCAAACCCTGCACGGTCATGGATTTCAGCATCTCCAAAGAATTGGGCAGCTGTCCTGAGACTCTGGACACAACCTTCCCCTACCAGGGGATCTTCCATAGTTCTCACTGCCCACAGGATGAACCTCAAACTCAAACTCAAACTTTCAATCTCCAACCTTCCTCAACAGTTCTATTCACTTGCCCGATTCAAGTCTCATCTCCATTCCAAACTCCATTTTCCTACCTCCATGACATACCATTATGGATACTGGGAATGCCCTCCCTACCAAATGCCACCATGGAAGTGGTGGTCAGTGGGCCCTCTCTGACTCTCTCCCTTCCCCCGCCACAAGCATCATCTTCCTCCTCCAAACCTTGAGAACATTGAGTACCTTCATTTTTTGGTAGGGGAAAGAAGACTTTTATTTCCTTTGTATTGGTTATTTCTGTGAGGAAACTCCCCCCAGATAAATCAGATCAGCAGCTGCTCCAATACTTCTTGGGAAGCTGGCAAACTTGCCTGGGGACATGTAGAAATAACTAGCCCAGAGTCACAGATCCAGGATTCATCCACTGGAGATTTGAACTTGGGATTTCCTAATTTTGAGCCCTACTCTCAGCCAAGAAAAGACCTAGTTTCTGACCACTATAACAGTTCATTTTTATGTCATCCATCCTTGGTGGGAGACCCTGAAGGCAGGGCCTTTCAGTAAGGGTCTCTTTGACCCAGCACAGGGCGCCATGTAGCTGGTGGTCAGAGGGCACACCAGCAGGAAGCTGGTGAGTTCCCCATTATTTTCCAGCTCCAAGGCACCTCCCCACTCTTCCTTCCCCCGGGCTGAGGCTGTAACAGCAGAAAAGCCTGGTTCTGCCTGAGTTCAGCCATGATCCTACCAGAGGGAGGTTGAACTGGTCAGCAAAGCTCTCAGTCTCCCTCCCCACTATGACCACACTCCATAAGAGCCCTGGTGGAGGGTTTCTGGTCCCAGAGCTCCTCCTTCTCAGACCTGCCAGATATCTAAAGCACTCCCATGTTATCTGTTGGATTATCTTGGTGAAGGCTTAGCACAGAATGGTGGACCAGTGAACCCTCCGTGTCACCTTTGTCCTTTCCTCTTGGCCTCAGTTTCCCTACATGTACAACAAGTGAATCAAGTAAGATTTCTACTGTGAAAGCCTCCTCTCCTCCAGGAAGGCCTCTTGGCCCAATATCCCTTTTTCTCATTCTCATCCCCCAGCCTCTGAGAGCGACCTCCCCTCAGTTTCTTTGTCCGATGAGACCTGTGCACTGCTTGACTTCTGAAGTTCCTTCTGGTTTTGATTAGGATCCAAGGTCTGTAGTTGCTAGGAAACAGCACCTCAAAAGTCTTCTGGTCCAGGCTCCTTGTAAACTGTAAAAGTTGAGGAAACCGAGGTTCAGGTTACATAGGCAGTATCAGAGGTGGGATTTGAACCCAGGCCCTCTCATTCTAGAGCCAGTGACCTTTCTATTATACCATATTCTATTATACCAAGCTGCTTCTCTCTCCCAAGACCCTTAAGAGCCTTTCCCTGAGCCTCAGTTTCCCCACATCTATAAACAGGGATGATCTATCCCTGTCCTACCTCCCAGAGTTTCTGGGAGGAAGCTGATTCTCTGAACCATGAATCACCCTCAGGAATGCTCACTGTCATGACCAATATCATTCAAGTAGCTTATATATTTGTTCAGAGCCTGACACATGGGAAGGGCTTAATGTTTGCTGAATGCATGAATGGACGAATGAGCAGCCCAAAGGGGAGGCTCAGAAGAGGGGCCCATGGGCATTTATGGGGAGGTGCCTCATTAATCATTGCCATGTGCCAACCATTAGGAAGTTTCCCAGAGGAAGCATTTGAGGTATTCTTTAAGTGTCATTTGATCATGCATCTTAACTGGTAAAGGCCTTCCGAACATGCATCCCAGTGTATGTAATATTTATTTATTTATAAATTATATAGCTTCTTCTAGGCTAGGATCTACCTTCATGTATGGGTTGGAATGGATGGCCACCAATGATCCCTTCCAACTCTGAAATTCTGTGAATCTCTGATAATATATTATGTACATTATGAATTCTGTACTTTAAAAAGATGATAGAGATGAAATAAACAATATTTGCAAAGCATTTTTATTGTTTTTATGAAATACATGCAATAACCCCAAACCTTTCTGAATTCCTTCAAAACAATGATGGAATATGCTTCACTGGTTTTGAGGAGCTTGCCTTGGTGCTATTTATCGAGTGGCTTGAAGGTCTAGGCCAAAGCTTTGTTAATTTCAATGCTGTGTTCATTGTTTTGAAAATAGCTTCTGTAGCTGAAATGGGAAGAATTTTAAGATTATAATTAACCGAAACCTCAAAATGCCATTTTTAAAGGCAAGAGGGTGATTAGTCAGGAGAAAAGGTACTTATGTATTTGACATCAAATTCATTGCTCTCAGAAGTTTTCCTTCCTACCCTGGGAAAAGTGTATCCAAAAAATACCCCAGTTCCTGGAAGTGTGGGCTCAGACAACACCCCCAGCTGTTAATACTCAGCTTCTAAGCCCTCTCATCAGCCCAACCAAAAAATGATGTGCTGAGTTTTGCATTTATTTATTGCACAGAGTACACAGAAGAGTATAAGCTCTGCCAAGGCAGGTGCTTGTTTTTGTCTTTGTGTCTTGTACATATGTTTCATACATGTTCAATGAACTGAGATGAAGCCTCTGTCCTACATTATAGTTGTGATCATTTATATGGTGCTTAAAAGTTTGAATACCCTACTTCTTAAAGAGACCTATTCACTGAATGGGCCTTACCTCTCTCTAAGTGAGTACCTGAAAAGGCCTTAGCCTAAAAAGGCCAAGGTCTCCCAGTGTATCCTGGGCCATCGCCAGTCATGCCGATGAATATCTGATCACTGGATCCAGATGGCTCAGGAGGAGAAAGGGAAGCTGGTGACCTGCACAGCCCTCCCTCACTCAAAACAAAGTCAAGAACAAGTCATGTCGTCATTTCTCTGATGTCATGGTCATCTTTGAAAATGAAGGACGAACACAACAATTATGTAGTATATAGTATAGTATATATGCTATATATTATATTGTACAGCTATTTATAAAACTATATAACTATATATGACACTATATAACTATATATAAATATATGATACAATATATACTATACAACTATATATAAAACTATATAACTACATATATATAACATGATACAATATATGCTATGCAACTACATACAAAGCTATATATAACACTATATGACTATGTACAAAAAATGATTCAATATATACTACATAAATATATATGTATATAAATAAAGCGATACAAGGGCATTCTCTAAAGGTCTCTCTCAAGAACTTTGGGATTGTGTGACATGGGAGACCCTGGCACAGGACCGTTCAGCATGGCATGCCCACATCAGAAAAGGTGCTGTGCTCTATGAGCAAAGCAGAACTGAAGGCAGGGTGTGCAAATTTGAGAATCCACCTCAAATGTTCACACAGACTATTTGTGTTCAACGTGTGTGTGTGTGTGTGTGTGTGTGTGTGTGTGTGTACATTGTGGTTTCTCCTTTGTTCTTGAAGAGGGCCATGACATCAGGGAGATGATGATATGACTTTGATTTGAATAGAGAGGGCTGTGCAAGGCCAGAGTCATCTGGGTCCAGTGGCCAAATATTGATCAGGATGACTGGAGGTGGCCCAGGATGCAGTGGGGACCTTGGTCTTTTTAAGTTAAAGTCTTTCTAGGTTCTTACTTTGAGTGAGGCAATACCCATTTAGTGAATAGGCCTCTTTGAGAAGTGACTCACTGGATGGCCCCTTTAATAAAAAACAAACAAACTGGGAGGGGATGACCCTCAGGCTTGCTGGCCAAAAGAGGACCAGTTACTTATTTACATTCACTCTGAGCCAGGAGGGCCAAGAAAATAAACATTAAAGTAGTGCTTGGGCAGGGACCTATTGTTGTCCAAATCAACAGAGCCAGAGTGAATTGGGTTTAAGGCTTGCTCTTTGAGAAAGAAATCTAGCCAGTAAATCCCAAGTTAACTATGTGGCTTTCAGCCATCAAAATGGCCAAAACTTCTTCAAGAGGCCTATTCACTGAATGGGTATTGCCTTACTCAAAATCAGAACGTGGAAAAATCTTAGCTTAAAAGGACCAAGGTCTCCCGCTGCATTTCTGGGCCATCTCCAGTTATCTTGACTGATGTCTGGCCACTTGGACCTAGAGGGCTCTGGAGGAGAGAGTGAAGCTGATGACCTTGCACAGCCCTCCCTCACTCAAACCAAAATCAATTGCAAATCATGTCACCATCTCCTTGAGGTCATAGTTCTCTTTGAGGACAAAGGATATATCACAACCTGTGAGTAAACTGAGCTGCCTAAGTGGTGACCCTGCCAGTTCAAGTTGGGCAACTCAACCTCTCTGCCCTTACCTGAAGGTGTTCTGCCCAAAGGAGGGTAAATTTTGATTGATTGATTGATTGAAGCTCCACCTGGGTTGTCACATTTTACCCTCACAACCACTCTGGAAGATAGGGGCTATTATTCCCATTTTATAGTTGAAGAAACTGAAGCACACAGAGTTGAAATGACTTGCCCAGAGTCATGCAGCTAGTTTCTGAGAGGATCTGAACTCAGGTTGTTCTGACTCCAGACCCAGCTGGAAGCTATACAGTTCCACCCAGTGGCCATCCATCAGAACTCCTTTCTTTTTTAATGGAGAAAAGAAAGATATTTAATATCTAGAGTTGATACTGGCATACTCGCTGGGGCCATGTATCAGATGGTCCTGTGTCATGGCTGCGGCATGACTGCGGACCCAAGGCAGGGTTCAGGGGGTGGCTCATTGGATCACAGATTGAGAGCTAGAAGGGAACTTGAGAGGTCATCGTGTGGAGCCCCTTTATTTTACAGATGTGGAAACTGAGGTTCAGAGCAGGTGAGTGACTCTCCAAAGTCACCCCGTAAGACAGAGCCAGGTGGGTAGAGTGTCTTCCTGCTTACTACGGAGCTGGCTTCATCAAATCCATGGGGCAGCGGGCAGGGTGCCCCGGTGGGTAATGTCCACGGTGAGGGAAGCCAGAACACTGCCCAAGTCCAGCCACCCATCTTCACAACTATAATGCGGGACCATCTGATATCTAACCCCAGTGCCCAGGTCAGTCCTGATGGTAAGTTCATTACTACAGCTTAATTTCTTTCCTTTTTTTGATTAAAAAGTTAGAAGTTCTAGTGGGCGGCCACTAGGTGGTGCCACATTACGGTCCAGAAACAAGTTCAAATCCAACCTCAGGCCCTTCCTAGCACTGTGACCTCTGCCTGCCTCAGTTTCCTCGGCTGTCCTGCACGGTCCGTCTTCTCCAGATCTAGGATCCCTCCAGTACGCCCGCTTTCCTCCAAAGCCGAGCATAATTCGTCCAGCCCAGATCCCTGCTGCCCCCCTCCCCAAGTGACCTTGAATTGACTTCGTTTTCTGTCTGCCTAGGGCACCCAAAGGCAAGCTCCCTGTGGGGAGGTAATGTCTTTGAACCCCCTCCCCCTATCGGACAGAAGAGGAAACTGAGGCTCGGATGCCGCGTGCCTCCCTGCCCCTAAGGTCTGGCTGAGGCCGACCCCCTGCTGCGCAGGCTGAGGTTGCTTAAAGGGGGAAGGGGAGAGGGAGAAGGGGAGAGGAGAGGAAGAAGAGGAGAGAGGGAAGGAAGAAAGTGAAGTGGAGAGAGGCAGCAATGAAGGGGACGGGGAAGGGGGGAAGGAGAGGAGGCGGGGCTGGGGTCCCTTTAAAAGCCACGTGCGCTGCCCCAGTCCCCCAGTCCCTTCCCCGCCTTCTTCCAATTCTGAGGCAGTTCTCCGCCTCAGCCGTAGGGGGCGCTCCGAGGCCGGAGTGTGCGGGATGGGGACGCTCCTGGGAAGAGAACCACGTCCTTCCTCCTGTTCAAAGCGTTCCCGGCCCCGCCCCCGGAGGGGCTCTAAAAAACTGTCCCTTCTCCTTTAAGGCTGCCGGCGTCGGGAGCGGCTCCACGCAACGAAGCGCGTCTGGGAAGCCCGCAGGTTGGCTGAGGAGGAGGAGGAGGCTCCTACGGCCATTGATCCCCTAAATGGACCAATCCCTGAAGGGCATCTCCCTCTGGCGCTCGCCTATTGGACAGTTCATGTGGCGGGGGGGCCCAAGGCCAATAGGAGGCCCCTTGAGTGGGCGTGTCTTCAGGACCGACCCGCCCCACGCCCGGAACAGTCGCGGTTGCCATGGACACGGGTGGGCGGCAGGGGGAAAAGCCCCGGATGTTGGTGCGGGATTCAACATGGCGGCTGCGGCGGCCGTGGTGGCGGCTCTGGCCTGGGCCAGCTGAGGTGTTGCGAAGAGGGGACTGAGCCCCGGGAGAAGCGGAGACCTAGCCGGGGAGCAAGGTTGGAGGACCAGGGGACGGAGACGGGCGGCCGAGATGGGGGCGTGCCGCGCGGGGGGAAGGGAGGAGGCAAAGGTCGGCCCCTGGTGGAGGGGGGCGGGGCCGCGGCTCTGGGGAGCGGGGCACCCCAATCTGGAGGTCAAAGGTCCGAACCCGAGAGGGCGGGTCTTAGGGTTTGGGGGCCATTACCTGGTGCGGTAATCGTGGGACTCCGAGAACAGCCAGGGTTCGAAGGGTCAGGGGTGAAGGGTTAAAGAGCTGGAGGGGACTCCCCTCCCCCCTCCTCTCCTGGCCTGACCCCCGGCTCGAGGAGAGTCCCTCGGCCCCTCTTAACTCCTCCGCGGCGGGGGGGCATCGGAGGCACACCCCTTGCCGTGGGTTGCCGTACTCGCTCTGCTCATGTGACCTGGGGGTGTCTGCACGCACACGTGTGTATTTGGGCATGTGTGTTCGTTGTGCGTGCGTGGATGGCCCTCCGGAGAGGTGTGTGTGGTCCTGAGCCGGCCGCGGGGCCGTGGCACCCAGGCTGTTCCCCGCAGCCCCAGAGAAGGCTCCGCTCTGTGTCCGTAGAGGGAGTTTCCTTGGGCCAAAGGAAGCCCAGGTCCAGCCCAGCCCCTAGTGCTGGATGTGTGAGTGGAACGTGAACCCCAGGGACCGGCCGTATTGGGTACCTTGGCTGAGGCCATAAGCAGCCCACTTTGATGTGATCGGTTTGATTGATCAAAGGGGGCAGGAGCCTGATGTGATCGGTTTGATTGATCAGAGGGGGCAGGAGCCTGATGTGATCGGTTTGATTGATCAGAGGAGGTAGGAGCCTGATGTGATCGGTTTGATTGATCCGAGGAGGCAGGAGCCGCGGGGAGGGCCCTGGGCAGAATCCAGTGAGGGTTGGGGACTTCCCAGCTGGAGTGGTGGGTCGGGTGTCTGGCCACTTGGCATCTGGGCGTCTGGAGGGGAAGGAGATGAGCTCTGTGGGTGAGGAAGAAGAATTCCAGGGAACTGGAATGGGTGGGTGTGGCCTGGGGTGGAGGGTGGGAAGGACAGTTCCGGGCTGGGCTGACTGTAGGGGTGTTGCTTGGACTGCTTGGAGTTGGGTGTTTGTGGGAGGGTACCCGGAGGGCGGCCAGGGCTGAATGGGGGAAGGGAGTATCTGCCAGCTGACGAGGAAGTGTGGGTCTCCCGACTCCCTGGCTAGGGAATCAGCCGGGAGTGCTGGAGGGAGCCAGGGGCTGAGCTCTGGGGACCCAGAGGTGTACCTCGGTTTGCCTCAGGCTCCATAACGGAAGCTGCTCAAAGCAGGCCCCTGTACCTCTGGCACAGGGATGGGACCCTAGAGGAGGGGGAGAGGATAGGCTGTGCTCATCATCTCTGCACCCTGGCTAGAACCTCCCCAGGGTATTGTATAGAAATCCCAGAGAATCAGCCTCCTGCAGGCTTGTATGTGTTTCTCTGTAGGACTTAAGCCCTGCTAGGAGTGATGGGTAGGTGAAGAGAGGGAGGGTTCCCTGGGAATGAACTATCTGGAGAATTGGAGCTATATTTGAAGGCCCCTGACACTGAGAGGGGACCCCTGGGGATTTCTGGAGAGAGCAGCCTGGGTCTCTGGACACCTCCCTCCAACATCCCATGGGCTTCAGAGAGAGGATGAGCATTTCTGTTGAAAGACCCCAAATGACTGGCAGCTGAGTGGCAGCCCTAGGCCTAGATGAGGTTCTTGGGGCCCTCTCCTGTTGCTGCTGCCTCTGAGAGTGGCCAGAGGAGGAAAACCTGCCTGCCCCCTTGGAAGAGACATGCCAGTAGATTGATGGGTTTCTTACTGAGGACCCAGGGATCCCACTGAAATCGACTTTCCTTACAGAGGCAAAGAGAAGTCTAGATTTCTCATTCTGAGAGCATGGACATCAAACAGGCTTCGCCCTGGTGGGTCCATCCTTTGGGCTCCCTGTGGTTTTACCCCTTTCCTAAGCTTCTCTGTTTAATGTCATGTTGGGGTCTGGGCCCAAGTCAGGTTTAGCTGGTCTGTGAGGCCACATCTGACCACATTGGACACAGATAGTAGAAATGAGAAAGGTGTGGGGTCCCCTCCAAGTCTGGAAGAGCTGCTTCTTTGAATCTCTCTCAGATTGGGGCCCAGGCCCAGCAGTGATCAAACAGGGTCCCCTCCCACTTGGAGAGGTAGCCAGGTTGAGAGTAGACATGGGTGGATGTTCCTTCAGCCCCACTAAGGGAACAGAGATCTTTGCAAGACCAGGGCCCCAGCTTCAGGAGCTGCTTCCTGTCTACCTGAGGACTTGGGATTTTAGATGGGGACAGAAAAGAGGCTGACCTCGGGCCACCTATTTATGGCCCCTCCCCTCCATTTCCAGGGGACAGCAATATGAAATAGTTATAAGAAAGGGTGGGGCATGGGGGACATTCTTGGCCCCCAGCCAGTTATCCTCAGTAACTCATTTATCCAGACAGTGCTTGAAGGAGTGGGGTTGACAGGCTGTGGGAGGACTTTTAGGTGGAGGTTTAGAGAATGAATGAATGATATTTCCAAGTAGGGAAAGGAAGCCATGACCAAGTCTTTCCCTGGGTCATCTCTCTGGGCCTTGGTCTAGGGCTCTTTTTGCTGTGGGTTTGGTCCTGGTCTATAGGCCCAGGACATGGGGCAGGACCAGGCCAGCCTAGCCTGGTGTGTCCCCTAGGGGAGATAGAGTGGGGGTCACCCAGCATGTACCCTAGGACCTCCTAACTGCTCCAATAATTGAGTCTCCCCTCGCAGGCACCCATTGATGTTTTAAGTCACATTCAATTATTTGTGACCCTGTGGTTTTCTTAGCAAAGATAGTGGAGTGGTTTGCCATTTCCTTCTCCAGTTTTATGCAGGCAGGGGTTAAGTGACTTGCCCAGGGTCACACAGCTAGTAAGTGTTGGAGGTCAGATTTGAACTCTGGTCTTTCTGATTCCACTGGGCCACCTAGCCAGGCGTCCTTACCCACACCCATTTTGCTGGTGCTGTCCTGTATTTCCCATTCCATTTCCACTGCTGCTTCCCATCCACTGGCCTCAGGGGTGTCCCCGGCCAGCTGGTATTCCCATTATCCCAGCTGTGGTCTAGTGTGGTCATTACGGAGCCAGCCAGCAGGAAGCCATCTCCTGTATATGTTGGTGTCAGGGGAAATGAGACCTCTTCCCACTTCCCATTCAGGGTTAGTCCCAGGCTGGACTCATTGACTGTCCCTGTCCTGTGACTGCCCCAGCTGGTTTCTGAATCAGAGGAATCACAGCTGCCCTTCCAAGTTCTCAGAGAGGAGTCAGAGAGAGCCTAGTCTCCAGAGGGAGAAAGCTCTTTGCCTTGGGGGCTGCCCAAGTAGGGGAGTGTGGATGATGTTGGCTGGAGGCCTTGGGTTCTCAGTGGGGAGGGCCTGGCAGGCATCCCATCTTAATACCAGCTACCTCCCCTTCCTCCAAGCCCCCTCACAGGTGAGTTGTTGCTCATCATTAGATATGCCCTCCAGCTAATCTTTGTCTTGTACTTTCCTTACAGTAGGCCCCAGGCCTTTCCAGCGAGTGGCACCTGGTGTTGGGCCCTTGTAGGTTGGATCAGGAAGTCTGGGCCAGGCCCAGTCTCCTTCTCAGCTTACACTGGCTGCCTGGTCCAGCTCCCTTTCCGCTGCTTTATAAAAACAGAGTTGTGGGTTAGGTCTGCTCTGCCTGGACTCTATTCATTGATCTCTTCTTCCCCAGCCCTGTTTCTCTGGGTGGGGGGTATTGTGTAAGATCCGGTTCTGCCCTGCTGCTCTGAGCCCCCCCCCTTGGGAGGGGCCATCAAGGCTCCCCACCACATTTTCTTCATTTGTAAAATTAGATCATTTTGTTCACATTGAGTATTTCCCAGAGCTGTTTATTGTGAGGAAAGCTAAGAGCTTGTCCTCCTGAGTGCTCTAGAAATCGTCACTTCCTGGCCACCTTTCTTCTTTCCCTTCTCCCACATTTAGCTCTCCCAGCTAGTCCTTGGCCTTGTGGCTGACCTCGATGGCTCTCTTCTGAGATCAGCTCCTTCTGGGAGCACTTTCTGGTCAGCCAGCTGTGATTTCAGCTGAAGTTGCCAAGGGATGACTCTGACCTTGAGCCAACATAGGCCCCAAACCTCCAGCTCCTAGGAGCTGTGTGTTAGACTGAGTCTAGAGCCCACAGTGCTGGTCATGTCCCTGCCCCTGAGAGCACCAAGGCTTACATGTTGAGGCCTCTGGATGAATTCCTGAAACACACCCCCCTTAAAAACTCCCCCCCACCCCGATAGAAGCTGGAGTTATGTGCAGAGATGAGATGAGCCCCAGCCCCTATCTGCATGAAGCTTCAGGACTTTTCCCCAAGGGTCCCTTGAGGTTTTCAAGTCAGTGACCTCTCCCTTATGTTCAGTCTTTGCTCCCTAGTCCCTGAGCTTCTGAGAGCCCCTTAAAAGGAGGAGGGGATGGATTCACTACAGCCAGTAAGAAATGAACAGCACTTAGGCCTTCCCTCCTTCCCCCATGCTAGGAGGAGGGAGGAGAAGAGGCTATAATTTCCCTGAATTATGTCAAGGGCTAATTAAAGGTTTTCCTCAGCTAATCAACTTATAGTTTAATTAGCAACAAACGGGAATTACCCACCCAAGAATAAAGCCACTTTGCTGACAAAAATGTCATGTCCTTGGTTCAGGGGCTTTCCAAATAGCAGGAGCTAGCCCTTTCAGCAAAGTGTCTGGTATTCTCATTATCCTCCCGGGTGCTGGTGTGGCTATGGGGTGAGGTCTGTTTGTATCATGGGCTGAAGAGTCAGGAGTCAGGACTTCCTAAGTCCTGAATGGGATGGGTAGGGGGAGCCCTCCACGCTCTGAGAGGCTGACACAGGGGAGGAGCCTGAGATGCCTGTACCAGTGCATCCCCCATTCTCCACATGCCTTTGCTGACCCCAGGGCCCAAAAGTGAAGGACCTGGCCAGCCCAGCAAGGGAGGCTGCTGTCCATCACTTTTCTCTGACAAATGAACTGCCTGCTCCGGCAGCCCCCCAGCTCCTACTGAGGCTCCTAGAATGGCAGGAACTTCTAGAACACTCCTGTGGCCTGACACCACCACCTTATAATCCTGGTCTTCTCCGTGTGGTTCCCTTATTTCCCATCTTCTCCAGGAACAGGCTTTGGTTTCCTTCCCTGCTGTAAACTTGGCTGACCCTGCTCTAACTTTGGCAGCCTAAAGTAGAGTGAGGATTGGGAAGAATGGTTGTGATCCTCCAGCAGATCTAGAAAATGTTACCCTGAGCCCTGGACAGGGCAGTCATTTCCTTCTCCCTGCCTCAGTCTCCTCATCTGTAAAACAGGGATAATTATCATGTCTACCTCCCAGGTAGACTCAAACAAGATAATGTATGTAAAGTACTTTGTAAGACATGAAAGCACTCTGTAGTTAGCTGTCATTATCCCTGGTAGGATTTGCAGGTGCCTCCCAGAACCCTGCAGCCAGCCTCTTCTGCCCCCTGGCTGCCCCAGGGACCTCCAGACACAGCCCTTGCCTTCCTGTTGACCTCTTCAGTCCTTCTACTCCCCAGGTTCCCAGCCTTCTTCACTGCCATTCAGACCCTGGAGCATCCTTGTGGCCGCCCGTTCTCTCCACACGCAGGCCGGCCCCTCCTTCGGTGACTATCCTCTTGGTTAGTGTGTCCCTTTCATTCTATCAATGCTCCGCAGCCTGAGCCCTGCTGCTTCCCCTGCAGGGCAGGTGGCTACCTCCTGGGGGCCCTGTTCCCAGCCCTGGGGAAAGACTCTGTATTTCATATTAATTTAATACTCACTTGGTTGTCACTACTGCACCCTCCTGAGAGCAGAAACTGCTTCATTTTTGTTTTTGTGAGTCCCCAGGGCTTAAAAGCACAGTGTGTGTGGCATAGGGGCCTAATAAGTGCACACTGGATTGATTTGTTGGTGCTGCCTCAGAGAGGAAGAAACTACCCCCTGGAATTTACATGGTTCCTGCCAGGCCCCTCCCCTGGCTCATCCCTCTGGGACGAATCCGGACTCTGAGGGGCTGCTGTGTAGTGATACCACACAGTGTCCTCTCCTTTTCTTTCTCCCTCTCCCTTTCTATTTCTGCCCCGCCCCTCAGTTGAACAAGTTCAGTTCTCTTGGGAGGAACAACTTGAACACAGATAAAACCAATAGATCACCAAAGGATTTCCTGGGGGAGGGAGGCCGAGTTGGAATACAGCCTTAGTCGTGTCTTCCTAGGCAAGTCACTTCCCTGTCATGTGTAAAATAAAGACGCTAAGAGCACTTCCTCCTCAGTTCCTTATGACGAACAAGTAAGGTCCTCTGTGGAAAATACTTAGCGCATAGCCTGGCATGCATACAGCAGGCACTCAGTAAATGCTTGCTGCCTTCTTTCTTCCCTTCCTCCCCCCAGGCATCAGAGATTTCAGTCTGGGCCCTGTGGGAGCCTTTGAACTGGGGGGTGGGGGGATGGGCCAGAGCTAGGATCTCAGGCACTGAGGAGGGCCTGAAAGAGGCCTGGGTCATTGGGGTGCCCTGCCCAGGGAACCTTCACCAGGCCAGTTTGCCTGGAAGTTAAGATAAAGGAGGAGAAAGCCCACTAATGGAGGATGGTGGAGTCATTGGCCTTGGGCTGGAAGGCCTCACGTGGTCATCCTGTCCACCTTCACCCCAAGAGGGTGAGCAACTCGCCCGGGGTCACCCAGGTCATAAACTGCAGCACTGCTCTGGCACTGACATCCTCTGAGGAGCTCCACTTGCGGTGGGCTTCCTGCCTGCTATGTTGGAGCCAGGCCGATCTGGGCTGATCCTGCAGGGAGACAAGGGGTCACTGCAACCCCGCTCGACTCCTCCTTGTTCTGAAAACTCCCTCTTGTGTGTGGGCCTTAGGTCTGTGCTGACCTAAGAAGCACTCTGAGACAGTTAATGAAATCTCTTAGGAGGCACTAAATAATCTAATGTCCATATTAATGAAAGCCCCACCTGTGGGTAGGCACTGTCAACTCTCCATTCTAAGTATGCAGGGAAAGGGGCCGGTCCCTAAACTCTGACTCCTCCCTGTTTCTCAGCCTTTCTTCTGGTCACTCTAGCATTAAGGAGCCTGATACCCCTTCTTTCTGCCAGAAGCTAGGCAGGAAAGTGATTTGCCAGTTAAGGAATTCAGTTCCCCAGAAAGGCAGGGTATATATGCTGGTCATTGCAGACCACATTGTTATGTGAGTCCAAGCTCTGGGGTCGGGAGGCAGATGACTGCCCTGATCCAGCCTTCTCTCACCTGCCTGAACAACTCAGGGACCTTCCTGGGCTATTGAAGGTGGCTGTTCATCCTGACAGGCAGAGCAGGGCAGAGCCCCTCTGATTGGCAACATTTTGAGCTCTGTGGTTAATTAGGTGCAAGGACAGATGCCTTTACTCCCTACCACCCCCTTTCCTGTTTGAGGGCAGGAGACTGGACAGGATGATCACTGATCTCCAACCTAGGAGGGTTTCCTGATTCCCTGGACTAGAAAGAATCTTTACAGAGCATTCTTCAGGCCAAGTGATGAGGGAGCTTTGGAACTCATCCCATGCAGAAACCCTGACTTAGCTTTTGGGGCCCTGGGAGCAGAAGGGTCAGATGCCCTGCCAGATGCCTGTTCCCCAATACTCCCCCACGGCCACTTGTCACATTAAGTGTATCTGCCGTGCCTGACCTCTCCTGATGGCGAAGTAGGGACTTCCACATAATTTTGATCCTCCTTCAAATGCCATAACTTCCTAGTCTCTCAGACTTCTCACTTTCTATGCCCTCTTTCTTCTTTCCTTCTACCTCAGCTTCACTCAGAGATGGACTTACTTGGTGACAATGGCTGCCCTTCACCTCTCTGTTAACCAACTCAGAAACCCCTCAATCAGATCAGAATCTTCTGCTGGTTCACACTTTGCTGTGCTCCACAACCCTTATCTTGGTCTTCTAGGTCCCTGTGTGCTGGGTTCCCTCTGCCCCTCAGTTCTGTTCCAGGGGGTCAGCCTGGCATGGATCACTCTCTCCTTTCCTCACCTTGACCCCTTGATGAACCACTGTTTTACTCTCTCCTGTTCTCTGCTCTTGAGTGCCCTGGCCCCTGGTCACATTGCCACACATACCTTGCCAGTCTCCAACTGGCTTCCTGTCACCCTTCCTGGAGCCTCCTCAAGTGCTGCTGACCAGAGCTGGAGATAGTTGGGGTCCACTCCGGAAAAGTTCCTTGTTCTCACCCAGGCAAGCCCCTCAACACAGCAGGGCAAGTGCCCTTGTTCTCCCTCATTGCTGAGCTATCCCACTCTCCACAGTAGCTTCTACACCTTCTGGTCTCTCCTCAAGTCCTGGGAGGTGCTCCCCGCTGCGTTTTCCACTGAAAAGACTGACGCTTCTCAGGAAGAGCTCCCCCTTCTCATCACACATCCTTCTGATATCTTCTCCTATCGTCTCCTCCTTCACCCAGGCCTCTGATGGCAAGGGATTCTCCTCACCAAGGCCGGGATCGCATACTCACTGGCCTACATTCATCGCTACCTTGTGTTCCTTGTAACGTCCAGTCTGTCCCTCTCTGCTGGCTCTCTCCCCACAGCCTGCAAACATGCCTGAGTCTCCCCATCCTGAAAACCTCTCGTGATCAGTCCACCCCAGTCACTTTCTTCCTTTATCTCTAATCCCCTCCTGGCTCAACTCCTAGGAAGAGTCTGCAGTTGGTGCTTCTCCGTGCTCTCCTGTCACTCTCTTTTAAATCCATTGTGCTCTGCCTTCACACTGCCATGTTCAACTGACTGCCCAATCTAAAGTTGCCATTGAACACCTGACTGCCCATTCCAATGGTCTTTGCTCAGGGCTCATCCTTCTTAACCTCTCCAAGACCTTCAATACTGGATCAACCTGTCTTCCTTGACACTTTCTTCTGCCTAGGTTTTCAGGACATTCTCTCTGTCTCTTCCTCTCTGTCTCTCTCTCCTTCTGTCTCTCTCTCTCTCCCCCCTCTCTCTCTCCCCTTCTCTCTCTCTTCCCTCTCTCTCTCCCTTTCCTCTCTCTCTCTCTCTCTCTCTCTCTCTCTGTCTTCCAGTTCTCCCATCTCTTCCCAGCCTCCTTGGCAGGATCTTCATTCATGGACACTGTGAGTGTCCATAGGGCTCTGCCTCATCTCTTCTTCCTCTCTCCACTGTTGTTCATCCTTGGTTCTCAGACTACCAATAATGTCAGGAGCATGATGTCTTGAGTTTGGGGTGAGTTGGATTTCAGTGAGGCAGAGCTTGGCCTAGTCCCAGCAGCCTCACCCCATTTCCATTATAGAATCCCTAACTGCCTTTGAGATATCTGACCCTGGATGTCCCATCAACATCTCAGAACAGAATTCATTGTCTTCCCGTTTCCCAGCTTCCCTCTCACTGTTGGAGCACTACCATCCTTCCAGTCCCCCAGGACCACACTCATGACATTGTCCTCAACCCCCCTCTCTCACCCTATGTCCACTGCTCACCGCCATCACCTCTGCCTTCACATTGCCTCCTGCAGCTGCCAGCTTGTACCCTCTGGAATGGACTCAGCACTAGCTGTCTGACTGGTCTCCCCACTCCAACCCCTCCCCCTCTTCATTGCCAGGGTGATTTTTCAGCATCCTTGTCTGACAGTGTCTCCCTGTGCTCCAGGTGCCTCAGGGGCTCCTATCCTTTTGGGTCATTTGGCCTAACTTGGGCCCTCCCCACCTTTCCAGTCTCACACTTGACTCCTGTCCACTTACCCCGCAGTCCAAATGCTTTGGGATTCTTGCTGCCATCACCTCCTCCCTCTTCAGATCTTTACCTTTGACTCTTAGCTCCCTGAGATCTCTGGCTTCCACAGGAGCTTGTTCTTAGAGATCACCTCCCTTCCACACTGCGTGTAGTTTGTGTTACCTGTGTATTTACCTTCCTCTCTCCTACATTTGTGGTTGTTCAGTAGTTTCAGTCACTTCTGACTACAGTGACCCTATTTGGGGTGTTCTGGGCAGAAACGCTGGAGTGGTTTGCCATTTCCTTATAGCTGGGGGGATTTGGGGAGCTGTTCTTTCTCCTGGTGCTTCTCAGGCCCCCCTGTCTTTGCTCCCAGTCGGCGTGGGTCTGAGACCTTTGACATCCCATGTCCCATAGACTGAGCCAGCCACAAAGTCCCAAGTTGGGGGAGTGGCAAGGGAGATGTTCAGGAAGCTAGTAATGTGCATCTCCATAAGGGCTGGAGTCTTCAGTGTCAGCATGGCGGGGCGGGGAGGCACACAGCTTCATGTTCTCTACCAACACACTCAAGTATAGCCTTCTTCCTTGGCATGATCTGGGATGGGAATGCCTCAGTATCCTTGAGGTCTGCTATTGGGTGAGTCAGGCTGGGAGAAGACAGGGAGTCTTAATGACCACGTGGAGGTGGAGCTCATTCCTCCATCCCTTTCATCTTGGGATCTCTAAGCACCAGGTAGTGTCAGAGGCATTAGCTCTCCTGAGATCCTGGCTGGGATATGGTAGAGGTATGAAGTGGAGACCTGTCTCCTCCCCCACCCCAGGCTCCCTGGAGGCAAACTTGGCAGCCCTCTCTTTGCCTCAGGCAAGACCCCTGTCTCACCTTCCCCACAGACCATTTGTCCTCTAGCCTTTATCTCACTGGTCAATTTGTTTGAAGCTGAGCCATTTCATTGGCCATACAACTGGACCTCCCTTCCTGCCGACTCTCTAGTTCTGTACCTTTCTGTTAGGACACTCCCTCTGCCCCCACCCCCTCACACATAAACACTCTACCAGTCTCTGTCTCTCTCTGTTTTTGTCTCAGCACAGGGCTGCTCTGTCTCTCTAGCTCTCTTCACCCTCTCAACAATAAGGAGGAAGCCGGCTAAGGGTCACCTTCTCTCTCTTTGCCCCAGCCAGCATCAGCTGCCCTTCTGGGCAGCAACAAACATCAGGGAATCTGACTCAGGCCTTGAATGGCTTGGGGCCCTCCCCAGCCCCCGCCTCTCCATGGCAGCTAAGGTTGAATCCTTGCCAAGGGGGCAGGCCCTGAGGAGGGAAACTGGGGGAGTGAGCGGGAGCTGGGCGGCTTGGAGCAGGGCTCCGATGCTGACATGCCAGGAGAGCAGAGCTGGCTCCCCTTGGCCCCTGATCCCACCCTGCCTGGGATTGCTCCTCTCTGAGCTCCCCACTCAGGTCCAGCCTCGTCTGGCCTAGAAACAAGAAAACTGGAGAAAAGAGGGAGAAGGAGGTGAGCTCAGAGAGAGGGGGGTGGGGTCTAAGGGACTGAGTTGGTGCCTGCTCTAGTGGGAGAGGGTGGGGAGGAGGGCAGGACCTTTGGGTGTTCTGGGGCATGCGCACACAGGTGCCTTGCGAGTGCTTCTGGTTTGGGGTCTGGGTGTTTATTGTCCTTTGTGGGAAGGTGCTAGCTTGCTTTCTCTTTGTTCCTTGAGGGAGGAGGGAAGTAGGTGGAGAAGAGAAGGGCCCATTGATTGGGGGGGAGGGTGGGGGAACCTTAGTTTGACTTTTCCTTATCTTTCACTAGAATGAATGAAGTTTATCTGATCTCTCTCCTCACATACTTGTGGGAATCAGAGCCTTGGCCTCCTGCAGAGGCTCTGAGAAAAGTCTCCTTTGTGCTGGGCCCCCACTGGGGAATGATGGCTCAGCACCCTCTCTGCATCTGCCCCCAGCTGCTCCTGGATGGAGTTCCAGGCCTTCCTTCCTGCTTACCCCAGTGCCTCCCTAGCAGTCCCCCAGCTCTGTGTGTTTGCCTGGAATCATGGTTGGAGGCTGTTTGTTATTGGGCAGGAAAAGTAGGACTGGCCCCAGGTTGATAAGAGTCCTCCAGGCTGCCTGGCCCCTTTCACATGGCTCCAGGCCTGCACTTCTGCCAGAGTTTGGAAAGTGGTGTGGGTGTGGAGGGGAATGGGATGGGGAAGTCAGTCACCAGAAGAAGGTTCAGGGGAACCAGGACAGGGGCCTCCCAAAGTCCACGAGGCACTCAGGGCTCCAGTGTTTTTGGGGTCATTTGTAACTGGGCCTGACCTCTTGTTTACCTACAGGATAGAGAAGCCCTTTGTGTTACTTGGCCATTTGGGGAAGGGAAAGAGGGTGGTCCAGCAGCTTTCCTCACCTGTCCTTTATTATTAATGATACTCGTGGACTGAGGAGGAAGACACTCCCTATGGTAACTGGGCTACAAGGCCTGTAGTAGAGCTCCGAAAACCTTCGAAAGATCTGGATCTGCTCCCTTCCTCTTAGGATTCACCTTCATTTTCCTCTGCCCCCATGGCTTCCCTTAAAGGAGCAGGCTCAGTAATAGCATATCAGAGATAAAGAGACTTTAAGGGATTCTCTAGTCTAGCCTCCTCCCTCATTATTAGGAAGATGACAGCAGGACTGGATGTTTAACTCCAAGGCATGGCTCAGGCCGGTTTTGCCATGTTCAAGTATTGGAAGCATTATCATGTGGTAAACGACTGTCCTTGGCCTGTTTGGCCCTGAGGGGCAGATAAGAGCCAGGGAAGTTACAAAGAAGTATACTTCAGGTCCATCTGGGGGAAGTGCCATGCCCAGTGGGAGCACTCTAGGAATGGCAATCCCGGAGGGCTTCCTGTTCAGCTGTGGCTTGGCTTTCATGCCCTGGTAGGTCTCCTCCAGCTCCAAGATTCTCAGGGGGCTTGTCTAAGCTCACAAGTTGGAACTTGGGAGAACCGTAGACCCTGTAGCATTTTTATCCCAAAGATGACCACGTGATCCTAGGGAGCAGGGAAGTGGGGGGGACTGGGTCAAACTCTGCACATCAGCGAGCTCAGTAGTGGGTACTGTGTCCCACCACCTCTCCTCCCACCTCTGCAGAGAAGAGGGCAACAGGCGAATTCTCCAGCCTCTTCTCTCGTCACTAGTATTGTACGTGGCTCCTAAGAGCATGTTTGTGTTCGTGTACTTTGGCCACTTATCTTGGGCAGTATGAAGAGATGCACAGTTTCTTGGAGGTAATCATCCCCCTGTTCTCTGCCCTGGTCCAACCACATCAGAATATTGTGTTGTGCTGATTGCCACAGTTTCATAAAAAACATTGCTGTCCTGGACAGTGCCCCTCTTGAGGAGGGCCCAAGGCTAAGGAGGAGCAGTTGGAGTCTAGGGGAGAATGGGAAGGGGCGGCACTGTTTTCAGGGTGGGAGAGGGTCTACATTTGTTTTGTTTCATCCCAGCGTGCAGGAGGAGCCATGGGGTGGAAGTTCGAGAGGAGACAGACTTGGGCTTGATGCAGATGGCTTTCTGATAGCAGGCAGGCAGAGGCTGCAGGGCCACTTGTCTCCAGACATGATAGTGGGGATTCCTTTGGGCTCTGATCACCAGGGGCCCTTCCAGCTCAAGAAGGATTAAATTCTGTGATCATCTCTCTGTTTGTCCTCACAGCAGAATTGGGAGCAGTTTGTGAAGGGATATTTAGACCAAACTATGGCCTTCCACCTGTTCTTGTATGGCCCACAAGCTAAGGATGGCTTTTATATGTTTTAAACAGACTGTTGAAAACCATTCTTAGCTTTGGGGCTGTACAAAAACAGGCAGCAGGCTGGATTTGGCCCTCAGGCCATAGTGGACTCAACCGACCCTGATGTCCCTGTGCCTCCAGGGTTGTCAAAGGGGGACATCCCATAGGATACATACCCTCTCACCTTCCAGAGGCACTGTCAGCCCAGTGGAGGGGGAGAACAGGGACCTTTTGTTGGTAGGAAGAAGGGCTACATCTTCCTGGTGACCACAACCTGCCCTTCAAGGTGTAGTGCTTACATTGCATTGCCTCACCTGGTGAGGGATCCCTGGTTCCCCTGGAGAGATCATACTTAGTCTGGGTCCAAAAAGCTGGATTAGAATCCTAGCTCTCCCCTCCTGGGCTTTCCAGCCTCAGAGTTGTGCAGAAATACACTTGTAAGTTTGGCTTCTCTAGAAACATGAGGTGTCATTGTGAAGGTGTTCCCAGCTTTTTGATGGGGTTCAGATAGAAATGACCCTGGGATAGTCCACTATCCTGCTGTCCTGTTCAGTATTCTATTGAACATGTGAATAACATAATTCCATATTGTGACTGAAATATATAAAGCTAGAAGCCCAAAGTGGAGGGTCACAGAGCATCCTAGGATCAACCCTGATGGCAGACACAATAGGGGTGACAGGCACCTCCTGTTACCACACATAGTGCGTCTTCTCAGTTCAGTCTCTTATGTGTTCTCTATAACTTGGGGGAGCTGATTAGTTGGCTTGGTGACAACCATTAAAAGCATTGTTCTTCCTTTTTTTGTGAATTGATGAGCCATAATGAGTTAGTCTGCCCTGAGACAGTTTATTGGTGAGGTCTCTGAGGCAGACATCACTGCACAGGAAACTCCCCAGCCAACTTAGCTTTTCAAAAGTCACTGACAGAAGATGGAAGCAGGAGGTAATGAGGTGAGTCCAGAGCAGAAGATCAGAGGGCTGGAGGACGGTCAGTCTTGAGTGTGGAGCTCATCATGAGAAAGCTGAAGGCAGCAAAGAGGGGTACGGATAAAAGGAAGGGGGGCAGGGTCCTGAAGCTGCCAGTGAACTGGACAGAGAGGTCTAGTGAGGCAAGAAGGCATCCTCTGTGGGGATGAGCTTTGGACACTCTTAGGATCAAAACCAAAATGGTGGATAGGAATCTGACATCAAGAGCTTACTGAGCTGTCGTGACTGGGCCCCTGGCCCAGCAGAATTATGTCCCAGGATCCTGAAAGATCTGGTAAACAGACACAGGCCCCTGCCAGTGACCTTGGAGGGATCATGGAGAGCCAGGAGCGCACCACGGCACTGCTGTAGCACAGGCATCTCCAATTTTCCATAACGAGAAGAAAGTAGAATCTACACACTGGAGGCCCGTGATCTTACCTTCCATTACTCACCAGATTCTAGAAATTCTTATTAGGACCAGCATGACACAGCTTTGTCCAGGATGGGCCAAGTCCTGGTTACCCCATGTCCTTCTCTGCCCAGGTTACCAGATTGGTAGATTCAGGGGCCCTCTCAGGTGCAGTTTCCCTCTGTGGTTGTCAGGCCTCTGACCGTCTGTCCTGCCGTGCTTGTGGACACTGGAGAGGTGGGGAGCAGACAGGAACACTGGACTCCCAGAGGGTCACTCATGGTTTTAGTTGGCCTACAAGGAGCTCTCCCATGGAGGTCTCCAAGGGTCTGGAGGGAGCCCAGGGCTTTTGATGTTTTTGTCAATAATGTGTTTTGTCACAGGCATGCCTGTGAAATTCCCAGATCACAGACAGCCGCCTCGGATAGCATTGAAGACCAGAAACAATCGAGACTGGCCTCTGACGTCTTTTGGACTAAATCAAAGGAGAGATTGAATAGGGTTGAATGCTAAATATTCACACTTGGGCTTTAGAAAATAACCTCTAAAGTGTAAAATGGAAGTTGATTGACCATGGTCAGGGGACTTCAGTTACCTGTAGTAGCTGAGCAAGCCTCCATTGTCACTGCAGGCATGGTGGTGCCCAGGCCTGGTGAGGGGTCACCAGCTCCTGGAGGAGAAGTGGGAGAGTGGAGGACATCTGGGGTGCCATGCACCCCGATGTTCAGAGAAGTCATCGGAAGGAACTAAGGATGCTTAGCCTGGAGCAGAGAAGAGTTAACAGGGGCATGGGCATGAAGGGCCGTCACCTGTAAGACATTGTGTGTAGAGAGGCAGACTCAGGTTTGACAGGCAGATGAGCTTGCTCAGGAGATCCTCAGGAAGTGGCGCAGGGTCGGTTGTCTTAGGTAATGCAGATGGCTTGGACCAGATGGCCTTCCAGCTGGGAGGTGAAGACCAACTTGGGGAGTCTGCTATGCCCTAGGCACACTCAGATGCACGTTCCTTTGGGCAGTCAGCCAACAGATCTTTGCTAAACACGTACTAGATGTGAAAGGCCTTGTGTCCAGGCATCCTGAGACCACCAAGCAGTGGTGGCCCTGGACTTGACCTGTGCCTCCAGACCCCTAATTGGGAGCACCTCGCCTCCCAACCCAGGGCCCTGTGGAAGAGATTGGGGGCTGGGGGAAAGGCCATCATGGGTCTGGGCCCCAAAAGACCAGGAGGCTGGAGGAGAACATAATGATCTCTGCCCCTGGGCATAGAGAGCCTTGGACGGTTTTCCTCTTAGGAAGTGTCCTCAAACTTCTTGACCAGGGCTTCCTGTGTCCTGTAAGGACTTCCCTTTTAGGGGCAGGGGGCTGCCCCCTTTTCCTGCTGATTCTCTAGAACAGGGCTGGGGTACCTGTGGCCTCGAGGCCATATGTGGCCCTCTAGGCCCTCAAGTGCAGCCCTTTGGTTGAATCCAGAACTGAAGGCCGCAGGCAGGTTCCCCAGCCGTGCTCTATAACCTCCAACCCTTCTAGGTAGAATGAAAAACCAGCCTCCTTCTTGCCCTTCCACCCTGTACTTTCAGGCTCCTGCTTTTATAGGGCTCTTCCTCCCTCTTGTTTGTTATCAGGGGCCTGGCTCTCACTGCTGATAAGGCTTGAAGGCTGGGGCCTAGGTGAGGGAGGAGGGGCCCTTGGAGACCTGGGTCTGGTGCTCTTTGCATGGGAGCTGACATTCCTGGACTCAGACTAGACACAAGCCAGAGCCGAAGCTATCCCAGAATCCCATCACAGGTGGGCATTGATCTCTTGACATGAGGGACCTCTTGATCTTCCAAAGATGTATCCTCGGGTTACTGAGTGGGCCTTGTAGTCTAAGAGAGATGGGGTCCAGAGGGGGATCTTAGAGCTCAGCCCAAGGCTCAGGACCCAGCAGGTGGGAGCCTGGAGGCCCTGGAGAGCACTTGGGAAATTCTCTCTGTTAAACTGAGGGTTTGGTAGCCATGGGGAGTCATATCTGGGAAGCCCAAGCAAGGCTCTTGGGATCTGAGGGTCCAGGAGCAGCCAGGAGGCTAAGTGGGGTGCATTTGAGTGGGCATCTGAGGACTGTGCAGTGGGAGTGGGCCCAGAATAGCCCTGGTCTCTGGAGACAAGGCTTGAGGCTTCTGTAAATATACTCCACCCACTCAGTTCCTCTGTGTGTCCGATGTCTGTCCAGCTGCGGACAGGGAGGGGGGCCTAGGACAAATATCCGGAGGTGTGGCTCCCCAGCAACAGTGGGGGGGCTCACTCTCTCTGATGGGGCCGAGGAGGGGAACGGAATTGCCTGGTGGGAGGCAGATAAGTTGGCAGGCTGGGCCCCACGTGGCACTGTGTTTATTTGGAGCTTTCACTGGCTGGCCTGAGCAGGGAGTGCCTAGCCAGACCCCAAGAGTACACAGAGGCTAGCCACATGGTGTCTCCGCCCAATGGAGCCCTTTCAGTCGGCCTACTATTCTAAGAAGTTCTCCCTTAGAGGTGCCTTCCCTAGGACAAACTTGTTGTCTTTTTACCTTCCTCCACTGGCTTGGCGCTCATTCTCACTCTCTAGGGACGTGGGCTCGGCTGCAGTGACAGTCATGGCAAAGTGCTTTCAAACCTCTTTAGTGGGGAGTAAAGCCACAGGGCCTGCAGGTGACTGAGGGCTGGGCCCCAGAACAGAAGAGGGGGGAAGAAGGTCTGTGTGAGGCCCCCTCCCTGCCCACCAACAACCTTGGCTCACTGACCAGTCAGGACAGGCTGGCACTTGGGCCTCCCTTTCCGCATCTGGGCCTGGCCTGCCCCACCCCCAACAGCTCCCACAGCCAAACCGGTTCCCCAGGATGGTGCTGTTGCTGAGAGCCGAATTGGGCACTGCCTGGCGGGAGGGTTCTGCTCCGATTTGGCAGGAGTCAGGGATTAGTGGGAGGGGACTGAGAGAGGCCTGGGCTGGGGCACAGGAGAGGGCTGCTGCTCTGCCTGAGGCCTGGCAGCAACACGCATGGACCACATCCCAGGCAGGCACACAGGTGCTCGCATGCAGGTGAAGGTACAGCCCTACCTACCTTTAAAAGGAGGCATGTGGAAGGGGGAGGCACTCAGGCTGCCTGGCCCCCCAGGTGTCGTGTTGGCTGCTCTGGTGGGTTCTTGTCTGGATGTCCTCTGCAGCACCCAGCCCAGGTGTTCCTTCCCCTTCTCACTCTGTGACTCTTGACACCTGCCTGGTTCTCTCTCAGTGTAGGGTGGGGGGGAGCCCCAACCAAGAACCTCTGGATTCCTCATCAATAAAATGGAGCTAGGTCAGCCCTGCCTCTGTTCCAAGACCACATCTCCTATAAGGGAGAGGGGCGTTGAAAAGGGAGGCTTGGTCTCAGTTCTGTGGGGAGGGGGCCATCCTGCCCAGCCTTTCCTGGAGGACTGGAGCACTCTGGGAGTCCCATGACCCTCCTTCCCTTGCCCACAGGCCTGGTAGCTGCAGCCCAGTGACGATAGTTCACACACCATGTTTGGGAAGAAGAAAAAGAGGCTGGAAATCTCAGCCCCGTCTAACTTCGAGCACCGTGTACACACGGGCTTCGACCAGCAAGAGCAGAAGTTCACGGGGCTGCCTCAGCAGTGGCAGGGGCTCATCGAGGAGTCAGCCCGACGACCCAAGCCCCTCATTGACCCTGCCTGCATCACTGCCATCCGGCATGGGGCCCCTAAGGTAGGCGCCCTCCCACGGCCCTGACTTCACACGTTTCAGACCTCCAATGTAGGGAGCACGAGGGAGGTGCACCCAGCCACAGCCCCTGATCTGTCAGTGCCAGTCAGCATCGTGCCCGCGAGGCATTGGGACTGGCACAGCCTGCCCCCCAACACCAACTCTGGTGGCTTGTAATGTGAACCCACACCCTGACCCATGCCTCACATGTGCCTTCCTGTGGCTCAGGGGCACTCACAGGATTGGGCTTGATTGTGCAGCCTGCTCCAGGCTCTTTGTAATCCATCATCCCAGCCCTGGGGAATGCCTAAGACCCCAGTCTGGTGCTCTGTTAGGAGTAGATGAGGATGGCTGGTGATGTCATCTGTCCCCATTTTGGAGGTGAGCAAACTGAGGAGGGTGAATGACTTGTTTGTGGCCCTGCAGCCAGTTCTGCTGGGGGCAGACTTTGAACCCAGGTCTTCCTGGGGCCCAGCCCTCCAGCCACTGTTGTGCTGCTCTCCTCCCTTTGACCTTCCCCAACTCAGACTTCCTCCCATCCCTGAAAACCAGCCCCCAGGGGCATGGACGAGAGAAAGTGGCAGTGTCTGGGATGTGGTTTAGTTCTGCCCAGGAGGCCGCCCCTCACTCCTCCCCCTCCCCCCAAGCCTGGGAGCCTTTCCCAGGGTGCTACTAGACCCAACCAACCGGTTCAGGCAGGTTCCTGTTCTCTCCCTGGCCAGCCCTGCCCCAGCCTCAGGCCCACGTGGGGAGCCAAGTTCTTGCCACCTCTCAGTCCATATCTCAGGGACCTTGGGAAGGGATGGGATTATCCAGCCCAGCCCAGTGGGTATCCCTGGTGTCGATCCTCAGTGTAGACCTTCTGTAACCTCCTTTCATTTCCATATTCTGAACCTTCCACTGCCCCCTCAGTCCCTTCCTCCGAGGCTGTTCCTCACCCCACCCCTGTCTTCCCTCTCCATCTTCTGGCTTGTGTTCCTTGTCTCATCTCCCTGGTATTGGAAGAATGCAGCTGAAACCAGAGGGTTAATGTCTGCCTGCTCCTGAGGGGCAGGGGGACCCCTCACCTAGCTGCTCCCCATAACTAGGGGATCTTGGCAAACTAGGTTGAAGCAGGAGGAGGGTGGGAGAGGGATGGGTGTGGTGAATCCCAGAGTCTATGGAAGTGGGAAGGACCTTGGAGAACAGGAGAGCTGGCCCCTGAGCCGCCTCCCAGGCTGGCTTCTAAAGGAGCTGTGCTCTGCCCAGTGTACCCATTTCTCAGAGTGCCATGTCATTGCTGTGCAACATCTCATTCTCCGTTTCTGTGTTGTCTCTGTGCACACATGTGTTGTTCCATTGTCACTTCCCACACCGGATGCACGCTCCTCTCCTTCCTCCTCCTCCACGTCCTGCCCCTTCCTGCTGGCGAACCCCAAGACCATCGTTCGGGGGAGCAAGGGCTCGAAGGATGGGGCCCTCACGCTGCTGTTGGATGAGTTTGAGAACATGTCTGTGACCCGCTCCAACTCCCTACGGCGGGATAGCCCTCCTCCGCCCTTGCTGGGTCCTCCAGCCCCGCACCATGCTCCCCCTCACCAAGAGAATGGGCTGACGGAGGCCCAGGGAACAGGGGGTCGTATCTGGGCCCAGGAGAAGGGACACCTGGAGTCTGAGGGCAAGGGTCCCGCAGAGGGTCGGAGTCGAGCAGCTGGGCGCAAGGACCATGGTGGCAGCAGTGAGGCTAAGCGGGATGGGATGGAGAAGAGGCCCAAGTCATCAGGGGAGGGAGCTTTGGGCCAACCAGGGAGCCCCCAGCCACCCCGGGACAAACGACCCCTGTCAGGGCCTGACGTCCGGACCCCACGGCCCCCAGGTCCAGGAGGTGGGGCGAAGTCATCGGCCAGCAGGCCATTTAACACATATCCGCGTGCTGACTCGGACCATCCCCCAAGGGGCACAGGGCCCCAGGTAACCAAGGCAGCCCCTTTCCCCACCTCGACCAAGTCCACACTGCCCCTTCTGCCCAGTCCCTCTACAACACCTTCCAAAATCTCCCACTTCTATGGAGAGCATACCTGCTCCATCTCTTCCCTTCCCCTCCTCCATCTGTCATCTGTTTGTTCACTATCAGCCAGGGAGTTGGGGGCCCAGAGGACTTTATTCCACTGCTCCAAGGTTGGAGGAATTGGGGGAACTTTTCTGCTGACCTGGTCCCTCTCTTTTCTGTTTCAGGGAGAATCCCATAATCCTGCCCCTAATGGTCCCTCCACAGGAGGCCTCCCTCCACACTCTTCCACCAAGCCGCTGCCCCGTGCTGCCCGGGGCCCAGAACCTGCCCTTGCCTCAGGTACCTTGAGCCCCCATGCTTCAGAACCTCAACTGGCCTCACGTGTGCTCCCCCCTCCTTCGGCCCAGCCAGCCATGCCCCCATCTGGACCTCGCTCACCCCAGAGGGAGCCCCAGAGGGTGTCCCATGAACAGTTCCGAGCTGCATTGCAGCTTGTGGTGGACCCAGGTGACCCCCGGTCCTACCTGGACAACTTCATCAAGATCGGCGAGGGTTCCACGGGCATCGTGTGTATTGCCACGGTCCGAAGCAGTGGCAAGCTTGTTGCCGTGAAGAAGATGGACCTTCGGAAGCAGCAGCGGCGAGAACTGCTCTTCAATGAGGTGGGGAATTAGCAGGGATGAGGGAGAGGCCCTCCCCAGTCAGGCTCAGGCCTCGGCCTTAGCTCCCCCAGATCTCCCCCCAGTCATACCCCCTCCAGGCTTGTTCAGTCTTGTAAGGCATATCTGGACTTTAATGCTTGGCCCCTCTGATCCAGTCCCTTGTTACACAGCACCCTAGGCCTACGTTCTCCGGAAGTAGATGAGCTTTCTTACTTGCTGACCTCTCTAGGGGAGACTGCGGCTCTCCCTGATGGGGCATGGACAAGGCGAGAGTATTGGGAAGCAGGGGGGCCTGTTTCTTCCATTCCCCTGAGCTCTCTAACCCAGGTTCCCTTGGGTCCGCTCCTGCCTTCTCTCCCAGGTGGTCATCATGCGAGATTACCAGCATGAGAATGTAGTGGAAATGTACAACAGTTACCTGGTTGGGGATGAACTTTGGGTGGTCATGGAGTTCTTGGAAGGGGGAGCCCTCACGGATATCGTCACCCACACCAGGTATTGTGGGGAAACACAATAAGATGCTTGGTCCTGCTTCAGCCACCCCAGCCTTTCCCCCTTTTGTCCTTCCTGTGATTCCTTCCTCATCCTTATGCCTCCCGGTCCCCTCTGAGAGGATTCTTCAGGTTGGGTCACTAGGCAGCAGGCTCACAGCGGGGCTCCTGAGGCCGGCAATGACCCCCCTCAGCCTGGGATCTATCACTGTTTCCCCAGGATGAATGAAGAACAAATTGCTGCCGTGTGCCTCGCTGTCCTGAAGGCTCTGTCTGTGCTCCATGCTCAGGGTGTGATCCACCGCGACATCAAAAGTGACTCCATCTTGCTGACCCACGATGGGCGGGTATGTCAGTGTCCAGTCCATGTCATGGCCCCTGGGGAGTCCCAGGGGATCAAGGAGAGGCTGAAAAGACCACCAGGTTGTCGTGGGTCCTTTGAGCAAACCCGGGGTCTAGACTTAGAGCCTAGAATAGGGACACTTGAGGAGGAGGGTGGATTTCTGGTGGTCTCCTTGGAGGCAGTGTGGTATGCCAGGAAAAACTGGGCTCAAATCCCACTTGAGGTACTAGGTGCCCCCAAATAAGTCACTTCCCTTTTGAGCTTCAGTCTCCTCATCTTTGAAATGGGAACAAGGACCCATGTAGTGTCCCTACAGTGTGTGCCAGGGGCTTTGTGACCCTCCCCTGCACCTACTTCCATGGACTCCCTCCTGCTCAGAGCTGTCTCCTGGCTTCTTCTGACTCTTCCTCCTTGGTCTTGTTCTACCCCCCAGGTGAAGCTCTCAGACTTTGGCTTCTGTGCCCAGGTGAACAAGGAGGTGCCCAGGAGGAAGTCCCTGGTGGGCACTCCCTACTGGATGGCTCCTGAGCTCATTTCCCGCTTGCCCTATGGCCCTGAGGTGAGGGTCCAAGATAGCCCATGTGACTGCTCATCCCCGTTCCTGGTTATGCCAACTCACCTGGGAGCTCTCCTCATGTTCCCAGCCACTGAGCCACTGTGGTCCTTAGGGAAGGAAGGAAACAGCCTTTTGAAGCATAGTAGGGGATGACCCTGCTGGGATCTATCTTGAGTCACAACGTTGTATGTCTGTGGACAGCAAGAGGGCCCTGCGTGGATTGGATTGGGGGGTGGGAGGAGAGGAAAACAGGTCAGCGTGTGTTCATGTCCTCCCTGCTGAGGCTGGGCACCCTGTCCCTCATTCATAGCACCATCTTCCCTTCTCTCCAGGTGGACATATGGTCCCTAGGAGTGATGGTCATTGAGATGGTAGATGGGGAGCCCCCATATTTCAATGAGCCGCCCTTGAAAGCCATGAAGATGATCCGGGACAACCTGCCCCCTAAGCTGAAAAACCTGCACAAGGTGAGTGCCCTAGGCTAGTGGTCCTCCCCATGGAAAGAGATGCCTTCAGGGCACAGTTAGAAATAGCAGGCTCCCCCCCCCCCGGGAATGGAGACAGACACTTGGGGTGCCGTGTGTGGAGTGGATAAGGGGCACTGCCCTGGCCTGAGAGTCCTGCCCATCTTCCCCAACCCTGCAGGTTTCCCCATCCCTGAAGGGCTTCCTGGATCGCCTGCTGGTGCGGGACCCGGCGCAGAGAGCCACAGCCAGTGAACTGTTGAAGCACCCCTTTCTGGGCAAGGCGGGGCCCCCAGCCAGCATCGTCCCCCTCATGCGTCAGAATCGCATGAGATGAGACCGGACTCCCCCAGCCCTTCCCCTAACCAAAGAAGCACCTCAGAGGGAGGCGCCTCCAGCCTGGGAGACAGGATTGAGGATCGAGGGGTGACCCCACCCCCTGGCTTCCCCTCTCATATTTGCTAGGTGCCTCCTGGCAGGTGGACCCCTAACTGGATGGAATTGGCTTGGTTGTTCCATGGCCCCTTCAGACCCTTCTGGGAAACTCAACTACTGAGTCTCAGTTTTGATTTTTTTAATGTTTTAAAATAATGACTTGGGAGCAAGGGCAATCCAGGCTCCCCACTTGTGCCTCGATTCAGGGGCCGGTTGACTTGACACTGGAACTCTACAGGCCCAGGCAGAGGGGTGCAGAGGCTCTCGGGAGCTCAGGCTGCAGGAGAATGCTGTTTGTTGTGGGCTATGTGGACAGAAGAACCGCGAGGCCCTTGGCCCATGGGCTGTCAGAGCGTATGATTCTTGAGTCACAACGTTGTATGTCTGTACATGTTTGCAGCGGATGCGTGGACCTTACGACTTCTGTGTGTATGCATATCTGGCTGGCTGGTTTGAATCTATATTGATATACTCAGTGTGTAGAAACCTGTTTCCTTTTCCCCCCTCTAAGCCAGTTGGGAGGCTGATGGGGAATGTCTGGTGAATTTGGCTGCCTCACCCTCTGCTGATGTCTGATGACTGGCAGGTTCGGGGAGCCTCTCTCTCTGGCCTCTGCTGAGAATACTACTGTGCTCTTATGGGACCCTCTTTTTTTAAAAAAGAGCTATTTATATTGTCATTTCATAACAACCCATGGCCCTGTGCCCCATAGGGGGGGTCCTCCAGGAGTTGGGGGCCCTGGATTTGGGAAGCCATGCTGCAGGCCTGGACCCCCAGTTAGTTTTACAAGTAAAATGTTTTCCTTCATTTCTGAGAAGTTGTAGTTGACTGTGGGTGTCTGGGATTGGGCTATGGGCCAAGGGGAGGGGATGATGGGAACAAGTCACTGTCTTGTCTCCTTTGTGCCTTGCACCCCCCCAACTCCCTAGTGTAGCCAAGTGGGATCACCCTGATAGGGGCAGGGAGTGGGGAAGATGGCCAGATTCAGCAGTCCTGGACCCAGAGCCTCTCCATGGTTCCTAGCAGGTCTCAGATGGAATCTGAGCTATCTATATGAACCTTCTTCGGGAGTGCGAGTGATGTGAGTTTGCCTCCAATTGGAGGAGTTTGGCAAAGATGTGCCTGGTCTTCAGTTCCATTCTTCTGGGCTGAACCCTGCAGAACGTTAGGGCCCCCACTTTACACATCCTTCGGTTCCATGAGCTTCTGGGCTGACCAATGACCAGTGTGGGAGCAAGGATTCATTTTCCAGCTTATGTGTCTCTGGTGGTGCTGAAAGGCACACAAAGCCCCTTCCTTCCATGTAGTTGAGGAAGCCAACACCAGGACTGTCCATCCTCTTTGGAAGTTGGGTGGCTTGCTGGCTCCCATAGCTGGTGGCAGAGCCGGGATGGACACAAACCCACATCTGAACTCCATGTCCAGAGAGAGCCCTTCTATACCCCTCATTTCCCTTGGCCAAGGCTTCTCTGAGCCTCAGTTCCTCCCTCCATGAAATGATTGCTTTGGCCTAGATGGTCTCTCAGATCCTTTTGTGCCTTGAGGTTCCATAAATGAACCGTTTTTGTAAGCCACACATTTTTCAGAAAGGTTCCCTCCTGGACTTCTGTAATTAGCTAATGGACTCTGCCTGGCAAAATGGGACTGGCAGTAGAAGGTCACCTCAGAGAGAACAAACCATGTCCCCTCATGTCCAGGGCACCTGCAGTAGCCCCCCTGAGGTTTGTCACCCCCTCAGCTACAAGGGGTAGTCCTGAGAGTGACCATCACAAAAGCCCCTACAACCATGGACAGTTGTGCAGGTATTGGATGAGACTGAGGCTTATGGTGCCCATGGGGGTCTCCCATCAGGCTGGGTCAGAGGTCAAACTTGTGAGCTGTTGTCCCCTCTTCCCCATGGCCCTGTCCACACACAGGTTCTGACCCCCTGCCTGGACTGTTGCCAGTGGCTCTGAAGCCCCAGATCTTGAGTGCGTCTCTTTCAAGGCATTTGCTATTGATGATTAATATTGATAATTTATTCATCCTACATTAAAAGGATTGATTGACTGGAGGGAAGTGATTTACATAACCAGTGATTAAGATCAGCTCCAGAAAGTTGCCCGCTTCCGCATTCCCAGCCCCGGGCTCTTTCCTGGCCATTACTGCCTTTTGGGTCCCTGGGCCTGTCAGCTCTCGGTCATACCCCGCCACCCTGTCAGTGGATGTTTCTCCCTTGGCTCTGGCGCCCCCTGCAGGTATTACTTGGTTCCACCTGGATAGACCACAGGCTCCCTGGTTTCACAGAGTGCTGAGCCCCACCACTAGGATGATGACAAAGAGGGCTTGGAGTCAGAAGATCCCAATTCAAATCATAACTTTGCTGTCTGCTATATTGCTTTTCACAAATGCCTCCTCTGGACCTCAGTTTCTCCACTTGGCTTAGATAATCCCTACATTTCCTTTCTCCACCCCGTGTCCACCGTCTCTCATTGCAGTGCACCCCCACCCACCCAGACAGATAGGTCCTTTACTGAGGGGCTGGGTGGATGGAGACCTAAATGCCTAATTGACTCACTGGCAGACCTCATACCCTTAGGGGGCTTGCTTTGCCTTGTGTATTCTGTGACGCTGGCCTGCCCCCTGCCTTCCCTCAGTCCACCCATGGGAGGTGGGCCAAATGGTCACAGTCACTCTAATACTGTGGGAAAGAGCTAAGGAAGGGCCCTTGTTCTTAACCAACACCTGAGTGATTCTTCAGGCAGAACCAGAAGGAACCTTAGAGATCCAATCTAGTCCAACCGGTTCACTTTTACAGATGAGTAAACAGAGGCACAGAGAGATGATGAAACTTGGCCAAGGTCATGCAGGTAGTGAGTGGCAAAGCAGAATTTGAACTCATGTCCTGGGATTGGGTGACTGACAAACTTTCCTTTGTGCATCCCCTGAGCAATCAAAACCTGAGAAATTCCGGGGACCCTGAGCTTGAGAGGAGGATAGGGAGCAAATGTATAGCCTTTTTTGCTTCCATGTGTCTATTCTCTCCTTTCTATCTCTCCTACTCCATCTGTTTATCTCTCTGTCCTGTCCCGGGCTCTCGGCCCCTCCCTGTCCTGGATTCTTCCGATGAGGACACACTTTACTCATTAAATTAGATATGGTTCCCACCCATCCATCTTTTCTGTGGCTCTCTTCTCTTCACCTCCACCGGTCTGAGTGGGGCAGAATGCTTGGCCAGCCCTGGGTGGGTACGTGTGTTTATGTCTGTGGTGGGTGGGGGCCTTTAGGTTTGTCTGCCACCCTTCCTTCTCTCCCCCTCCCCAGTTCCTCACCTTTTGACACCCATTGGTTTCAGGGCTTTAGTAATGAAAGCAGGAAATGGCCTGGAGCCAGGATGCCTGGGACCTAGCAGGTAGGGCAGGCTGGTCTGAGGTGTTTGTAAGATCTTCTGAGGTCAGTGGGCTCCTTATTAATCCTGCAATTAGGAATGTTAACGAGGCTGATTGGCCTCATTAGGGAGGGCCCAATCCCAACATTAACCTCCTTAATTAGCCCTGCCCATCTCCCCATTGCCCAGAAAGGAGGGGGCTGCCAGTGTCCTCTTTCCAGATATGAGGTCACGGAGCTGGTCCTCTGGACCCCCAAGGAGGAGGCGAAACGAGGGGGTTAGTCCCTAGAGGTTAAAGAGAGGGGTCTGATGGCCCAAGTCTTTTTATGGGGCCTTGGAGATGGGGGAGGGGGGAGGTACCTGGGTCTTTCAGGTTTCTGAGAAGGAGGGGTCAGGACCACGGGACTGGGAGGACTGAACACCTAAGTTCTCCAACCTAGTTTCAGGAGGATGAGTCCCCAAAATGGGGTAGGACTGGTCTCCTGTGTCCCTGAACGGAGAGGGAAGGGTTAGGGACATGAACTGGGTCTTTCCCCACCTATAGTAGCTCCTCCTTAAATACCAAAATGGTGTGGCCCCACCTTCAGGAAACCCACAACCGTAAAAGATAGAGAGATGGACAGATCAACAGAACGAGAGATGGATGGGCCTGCGAGAGGAGGAATGGCCAGCCAGCCAGATGGAGGGCCTGATGGGCAGAAAGAACCACTGAGACCCCGGTCTCCCCTGTTTCCCCCACGGGCTCCCTCGCCCCCACCGCCTCTGTCTCCTGCCTCTATCCTCGGTGTGCCCCCTTCGCCAGGGCCATCGGAACAAGGTGCCCGTCAGCTGCTGCTGGACGAGTGGGGCACGTCTGGAGTGGAACTGAACCTGCCGGAGGGCCTCAGCTGGAAGCTTCTCTACGTGCGGAGGCCACTCTACCGCAACCTGCTGCGGTCCCCGAACCCCGAGGGTGCGGAGGTGGGGCGGGGCAGGGAAAGTCCGGGTGATGAGACTGAACCGAGAGATGGTGGCAGGAGCCAGGGTACCGGACAAGGACAAAGTGGAACGATGAAGGGCTCGGGGTAGTGGAATGGGCTCGGAAAATACCCCGTCTCAGTCTCTCTCTCCCTTTGTCTCTTTCTCTATCTCTGTCTTTACTTCTCCGTCTCTTCCAGTCCGCCTCTAACTTCTGTCTTCGTGGTCCTGCGCATCTATTTCTTTCTCCGAATATCCACCTCAGACGGTGACTGTTTGTCCCTCTGTCTCTCCCCCTCCCCCCTCCCTTGTTCCTCTTTATTTCTCTACTCCTTTCTCTATATCTGTGTCCCTGTGTGCGTCTGTGCCTGTCCCTTCCGTCTCTGTGTCTCTCCCTGTCTCTCTCCCTCTCCCTTTCTCTCTCTGTGTCTTCTCTGTCTCTTTGCCCTGTATTTATCTATATCTCCAGTACTGTTCTCGAGATTCATCTCTGTCCCTATTCCTCTGTCCTTGTCTCTGTCTACCTCTGTCCCTCTGTGTCACTCTCTGCCTCTGTCTGTCCTCTCTACCTCTCTGTCTCTCCTCCTTCTCTTCGAGTCTCTCCCTCTGTCTGTCTCTCTTTCCTTGCTGTCAGTCCTTTCCTGGGTGTCCCCTCTGTCTCTGTCCCTCTCCTTCTCTCTCCCTTTGTCTCTCCTTCCTGCTGTTTCTATCTCTCCTCCTTTCCTCTGTGTCTCTCCTTCTCTGTCTCTCCTTCTTGCTGTCTCTCTGTCCTCTGTCTCTCCCTCGCCCTCTCTCTCTCTGTCTCTCCTCCTTTTCCTCTCTGTCTCTCTCCTTCTTTGTCTCTGTGTCTCTCCTTAGCCCTCTGTCTTTGTCTCTCCTGTGTGTCCCTTCTCTGAATCTGTCTCTCTTCCTTCTCTGTCTCTCCCTCTCTCCTCCTTCTCTTTGTCTCTCCCTCTGTGTCTCTCCCTTGCCCTCTCTGTCTCTCCTTTTCCTCTCTGTGTCTCTCTCCTCTGTCTCTTCTCCTCTCTCTGTTTCTGTCTCTTTTTCTTGCTATCTCTGTCTTTCCTCCTCTGTGTCTCTCTTTAGCCCCTCTGTCTCTGTCTCTCCTGTGTGTCTCCCTCTCTGAATCCATCTCTCCTTCTCTATCTCTCCCTCTCTGTCTCTCCCCCTTCTCTGTCTCTCATCTTCTGTGTCTCTCCCTTGCCCTCTCTGTCTCTCCTCCTTTCCTCTGTATGTCTCTCTCTCCTTCTCTGTTTCTCCTCCTTTCCTCTGTGTATATTTCCTTCTCTGTCTCTTTCCTCCTTCTCTCTGTTTCTTTCTCCTTTCTATGTCTCGCCCCCACCCTCTGTGTTCTTGTCCTTTCTTCTGTGTGTCTCTCTCCCTCTCTGTCTCTCTGTACTTACTTATCTCTATCCCTTTTCACATCTCTGCCCTGTTCCTCTGCCCTTGTCTCTCCATCCACCTCTGTCTTTCTCTGGACCTCTTTCTCTCCCCTAGTTCTGGCCCTTCTATCCCAGTCATGAACTGAATGGTTCCATTTTCTGGTATTCTGCTTCTTTTCCTGGAACACCTCCACTCTCAACCCCACCCCTGCTAGAGGGGAGTTGGTTTCTCTGAAATTGTTCTCAGCCCCAGGCTCTGACTCACCCTGGTCCATCCTGTCTTGCCTTGCCCTAGGGAAGAGCCCAGGGACCTGGGACACTAGGATTTTTTTTCTTGGGGGGGAGTGGGGATCCTGACCCTTGGAGGGTGTGGGAATGAGAGGATTGGAGGATCTGTGAGTAAGAGGTTTGGGGAGAGTAGAGGCAGGATGGAGTGAGTGGCCAGGGAATCCATGGACATGTGCACAATTAGCAAAGGACAAGGGGGTCACTGAGTCATCTGGGATCATTTGAGGACTGGGAAGTACCTGGAGGTCTGGAAGACAGAGTAGTGGTTAGTGAAGGATGGGGCCAGTCAATGTTGGAGGGATCAGAAGGCATGAGGGAGCCCACAAAGGGTCAGTAAGAGGTCTAGGATTAAGGATTAAGTATAAAATGGGGGGTGTCTGTGAGGCTCTGACTCCTCCCCTTCCTATTTCAGGCATCAACATCTATGAACCCCCACCCCCCTGTGGTCCTGCTCGGCCCCTGGAGACCCTGGGTAAGGGCTACCCACTTTGGCAGAAATGGAGGGGCTGGGGAAAGGGAGAGGAGATTACCTTCTTATTCTCACCTCTGTACTCCTCCCCAAAATAGACTGGGGGCTGGGGGAGGAATATGACTTCTTGGGAGGAGAGCTGATGTTTGTTTAGGTGCTGAAGGGCAGGGGACCTGGATCTAGCTAGTTCTGTCCTTTCTCTCTCAGGTAACTTTAGTGGATGGCAAATCAGCACTGAGAAACTGCTCCCCAACTTCAGGTGAGGGCTTTGGGATCCAGCAGGGTAGCCTGCGGAGAGCCAAGTCATCCAGGGCCTTCCTTTAGCTTTCTCTGGGCTAGAGGATTGGGGAGAAGGGAAAAGGGTAAAGAAACCAAAGGGAATAGGGGAGGAAGAGCAGTGGTCTATGATCCCAAGCCCCACCAGCTCCCATTTCTTACCACCAGCTGGACAGTGAAGCAGCAGTGCGTGGATCTTCTGGCTGAAGGCCTATGGGAGGAGCTGCTGGATGATGAGCAACCAGCCATCACTGTCATGGACTGGTACAGGGGCTGAGAGGGCAGGGGAGGGCAGTGCGTTGGCAGGCTCTGACAGGCAGGGGGTGGGAGACCAGGAGCTAGATGCACAGAGTCTCTCTCTCACCTCCCAATGCCACCATGCCTCCAAGGTTCGAGGACAGTCGCCTGGATGTGTGTGTGTATGAGCTCCACGTCTGGCTCCTGGCCGCTGACAGACAGACCGTCCTCCGACAATACCACACTGCTCCCCGACCCTCTCCACGACACCCAGGTGGACACTGGTGCCAGGTGAGGGCCTGAGCCTCCCCCGGTATCTGCTGATGGGCTCCTCCTGGAGACTCTCCTCACTGTACTCACAGTGGTTTCATGTCTTCCACTGCTCTCCACTCTCCCCACTAATACCCTAGATGTACCTCACAATGTCCTCACTGAGCTTTTCTTACTGTTCCTCAATCTAGGTCAGAGATTTAGAACTGCAAGGTCATCTAGAGCTTACAGGTCTTCTAGGCTAATCACCTCATTTTAAATAGAGGGCAAGTGATTCACCCAAGGTGAATCCAAGTAGCAGCCATGATTTGAACCCAGGTCCCCTGACTTAGGCAGCTAGGTGGCACAGTGGATAGAGAGTCCAGCCCAGAGTCAGAAAGACCCAAATTTAAATCTGACCTCACTTAAGTCGCTTAACTTCTGTTTGCCTCAGTTTCCTCATTTGTAAAATGAGCTAGAGAAGGAAATGGCAAACCACTCCAGAATCTTTGCCAAGGAAGCCCCATGAACAGCATTGGCATGCTATGGCAGGTAGAGTCATAAAGAGTTGGATACAACTGACCCCAAATTTCGCACTCTTTCCACCATACCTCTTACACATACCTCCCCCCAATTTCCCAGTATCTTCGGCAAAGATCACCCTTTGTTCTCCCAGTGTTTTCCCATGTGTACTCTCAATATTCCATCTGTTCTCCAGTGTTTCCTTTCCCTCTCCCAATGTTCCCTCTCAATCTTTCCCCTAATGTTTCCTTAATACCCCCTTCCCAGTCTCTCCCAATATTTCCCTGCTGTTCACTGCTAATGCCCCCCCAGTGTCCTGTCCCAATGACCCTCAGTGTCTTCTCCCAATGTCCTTATAGTATTCTTTCCTGTCTCTCTAATCTTCCCCCTGCAACCTGACTGGGGAGGGAATGGGTAGGGAGGGCAGACTAGGAATTGTCTGGTCTTTCCCAATCTGGGAAGAGTCCCTCACTCTGTTGACCCACCCCTCTAGGTGTCTCATGTTTTCAAACACTACGGCCCAGGAGTCCGATTCATTCACTTCCTGCACAAGGCGAAAAACCGTCAGGGCTCTGATGGGTTCCGGAGAACCCGAGTGACTGACTCCTCAGTGTCCTTGCAGCTGCAGAACTAACCTGTCATCCCTTCCCCCACCCCCATCTCTGCCCCAGGGACCCCATTCCTCATACAAGGAACTTTCTGGGGACCTCCTCTCATTTTCCCCCAAAAGGCCCTCTCTTTTTTGTTTTAGTTAGGACAGGTGATATCATCAGGGTAGGGAATGCCACTTACGGACACTCCCTCTGCCTGTGTTGCCAGACATCTTGTGTGTATTGTCTTAAGAGTTGCCCAAGACACTGAAAGGTTGACTTACCTGGGGTCACACAACCAATATGTATCAGAGTTAGAATTTTACTCTAAGGCTAGCCCTCTAACCACTGAAGGACGCCTCCTGTCTTCCCAAGCATATGCTGAAGGCCCTCATCTTAGCCCAGATATTTTCCCAGAAACCAACATCAGGAAACCACCTCAAATATCTCCCCCAAAGGACTTCTCATCTCCCCTTAAAAAAAAAAATCCATAGAGGGTTGTCTCATCTCCCCCAAATGTCTCTTCACAGTGACTTAGTCATTGTTCTAATATCTCATCTCCTAAAAATCCCTCCAGAGATTTATTTCCCCTAAACAACTTACTGGGAACTCTTCATCTCCCCTCAAAATCATTGCCCTAAATGGCCTCTTAGGAACCTCTTATCTCTCCCAGATATTTCCCATGAACTCCTAATATCTCCCTAAATACTACCCTCACATCCCAAATATGCCCCCCAGATAATATCATCTCTAAGGATCCCATATTTTCTCAATATTCCCTGATGATTCCTCATCTTTACCCCAATATATCCCCTAGGGATGCTAATGCCTTCCCAGAGATCTCCCTGGGCTATGTTTTGTGGGATATTCTCAGTGTTTTTCCCCTGGAGCTCTTGGGGTACCCCTTGGGACTCCCCAATGCCTCTCCTCATCACCTATCCCTATAAAAATGCCTCTATTAAAGTGCTGTTTTGTGTCTATCCGTATTTCTGTCTGTTTCTGGTCCCTGAATTTCGGACCATTCCCTGGGGACCAAGCCCTACAAAGCTCTCAAACCTCAATTGAGTTTTGACACTAAACCCTACTCCCCCCACTAAAAAAAAAAAAGACGGAGTGTTGAATATATTCAGAAAAAAACTCTTTATTGAGGGGGTGTCAGCACCCAGAGCTAAGGACCTGGCTGGGGGGGGGGGGGCGGGGGGAGATGAGAAATAGGGTTGGGTGATCTGGGAGCTTCCTGAACTGGGTCCAAGCTAAGTGCTTGGTCTCTGGATTCACTCTTTGCCCAGCCTCAGCAGTTCAGGTCAGCTACGGTATAGTGAGGAGGGGTCCAGACAATGGCATATGGGCTAGGGTAAGAGGCCAAGAAGGGATCTGTCACTGGTGACAGCTGGGATCTAGGACTCAGGTTACAGTGGGCTCCCCTAGCCCTAGAAAACTAATAGGCTGAACTGGGGCTTCTAGGTAGGGTCTGGGGCTCTTCGAGGTGAACTTCTGGCTGGGAGCTCAGTCTCCTGGGTCCCTGCAGTTGGTGCACCAAAGCTGGGGCCAGGTGCTCCTCTGGGCATCTGGCCGGTCAGCAGGTGCAAGTGGCAATGAGAAAAGCATGGGGTCAGGGGGCAAGGCTTGCTTTAGGTGGGGGCGGGGTCCCCCAAGCAGGCTCAGGTACACTTGCAGTAGAGAGCGCCTATGGCGTTGTTCCAATCTCCAAATACCCCTCGTCGATACTCCGATAGTCGAGGGTAGGCTCCGGTTGAGAACTTGCGGGTCTTCCCTTGCTTGCCCCTGAGGTACCACACGGTCAGCTCACAGCGGGTCCCCACCACCAGGGAGGAGGCGCTGTGGTACCAGTTCGACGGCAAATAGGGCAGGTCGGCGCCGGGCTCCAGGTTCAGCTCAGCGCCCGAGCAACAATTCTCGTAGTAGGCGTCGCTCTTGTCGTAGAGGCGGGCGCACAGGCGAGTCCCGTTGGCCGGCTTCAGGTCTGCGGGCGCGGGACATGCAGCCCGGGCGCCTGGCAGGGTCCTCGCTAGGGCCAGCAGGAGGAACGACGGCACAAGGAATAGGGCCATGGTCAGAGGCAGACAGAGCACCGAAAGGCACCTGCTGCCAGCGCTCCCCAACCTCCTTATAAGAGCCTTGGGCACAGAGATTGTGGGAAGGGAAGAACCTGGTCACGAAGAGATAAGGAAAGGGGTGGGGGTGGGGGCGTGTGCGATGGGAGCCCAGCACCTGGCTGGTCCTGTCGACCCCAGCACCCGACTGGCTCCTTTAAGAGCCCCACCTTCTCCTGGGTATCCATCACCTGTGGCCAAGACCCCCACCCCACTCAGGGTCAGCCAATATTGATTGACTGGACACCCGTTCTGTCTAATCTTTCCTTCCAGCCCAGGTGGAGCCTTCCCAGAGCCTCACAAGCAAGGCCAAAGAAAACCCAGACTGGACCCCTGTCTCTGAGTGGAGCACCCACATTGAAATCCAGGCCACCACAGAGACCCACATTCCCATAGTCCCGCACAGGTGCAGCCACACTACAGACTCACAACTACACACACACATATAGACAGACCCACATTCCCACCTGCTCACAGCCATACACAGACCCACAACTATATATTCATACACATACGCACATACAGACAGACCCATAATCCCATCTTCTCACAGACCTATAACTTCACAATCACATTCACAAATCCACAATCCCACCTGCTCACAGGCATACACAGAGTCACAACTACACACACACAATCCCACAATCCCACTTAGGTGCAGCCACATTGTAGACTCCCAACTACACACAGACAGACCCACGATCCCACCTGCACGCTCATACACAGATCAACAACTGCACACAGATCTGTAGTCTCACCGGCTCATAGCTACACACAGAAACCCACAGCTACATACACACAGGCCCACAACCACACATAAACCCATCATCATACTCGCTCAGAACCACATACAGTTACACAGACCTATAGCTACACAACCACATACAGGTCTTCAATTTCATTGTAAATGATTTTATATAATCAATAAAATGTAGAAAAAAATACAAAAGTACAAAACTATCCCCTGGAGTATAAATAGATTATGTGAGTGTTGGGGGTGGGGGGAATAAATAAATGGGAAGGGTGTTGTCCATAAATAAGGTTTGGAGCACTGAAAGTCCAGCCTCTGAGCTCAGCCTGGGGCTGGGTTATCGACAGAGGTCCCCATAGGCCACACACGGAAGATCTTGGGTCAAGAGTCGGAAGAGGTTGAGCATGACTGAAGCCTCTAAGCACCTCTGAGATTCCTGAAGAGAGTGAGACATATAGATTAGGGTCTTCTGGGGAATTCTGAGTCTCTCTGACTCCAAGCACCGCTCCTTCCTTATGGGGTGACAGGGCCTCTGCCTGCTCGGATTCTGGGGTCTCTTTGACACCTCCCCTCTCTCCCAGGGTACCATGGAGTCTAGCTAGGCCTTCATAACTCACCTTCTTCCTGGCCTCACTAAGCTTGTGTAGCCAATTTTTCAGACGGCTGGGATTCTTGTGGCCTGGGGGAATAACCTGTGTGGGGAGAGGGTGGACTTAATAAAAGGGAAGAGAACCTAGGCATTTGATGGTTTGGGGGAGGGAGAAAGGAATCCAGGCATTCCAGCCTCTCAGTCTCACTAAAAGGGAGCAAGGCATCTGGAAGACGGAGAAAGGCTATATGGTCATTGGTTCAGGGGGAGCTCCACATGTACTCCAGTACTTACACAGCTTTGGATCTCCTGGTTGATGTAGCTGAGGGTTTGTAGGGGTTGAACCAGAACTCTCTCTAGATCAGGATTATCCATGGCTTTCAAGACTTCCAGAGTCAAATTCAGTTCAGCCTTTAAGACTCTGAGACGATCTGACAACTGTGAAGAGATAGGTGAAAAGTGATGTGAAGGAGAGCTAGCTGAAGAAGATAGAATGGAGAAGACTGAGGAGAAGAGACAGAGCAGCAGGGGAGAGAGGAGAGCACATTTGGGAGGGGAAACTGTGGAGAAGAGATGGAAAGAGAGACCTAGGGAGGGGTGCAGATGATGGAGAAAGGTGAGTGGGGATGAATTAAATTTTCCTTCTTACTGGTAGTTGCCGGAGGTCCCAGTTCCTGTGGAAGAATTTGGAGCTGCATTTCCTCTCTGTCTGAAGCATGGACTCCTCCTTGGGAATTGAAGAGGAAGGAGTTAAAAGTCTGTGACCTTCTAGGTCCTTGAGTTCCACATAGCATAAGGAATTTTTGAGTAGGATGGAGGTTAGAAACAGAGATGGAAATCAAGAATTTCAAAGAAAATCAAAGAAGGATTATGGTTATACCTAAGTGGGAGAGATGAATGCTAGACCACAGTAAAAGACATCAAGGCTAGACCACTAGTGGAAGGAGGAAGGCTAAAAGACAGCATTATCAAGGACATGAGGACCTCTCCCAGCCCTCCAAATACTCACATAGGTATCCTTGGCCACCTTGAAGACTTCCAGCTCCCGAGGAGAAAGAAACTTGAACTGGCTGATTTGACAGCTACTCTGGGTGGAAGGATGGGTGGGAGTCGTGGTCAGGGGCCTCGAGATCACCCCTGACATCAGGGCGGAAAACAGCAGCACAAGAGTCTTGGAAGTAGTCATGGCTCTTCAGCATAAGCTCCGAAGATGAGTATGGAGATGGCTTCATCCCTGCAGTTTTAAAGAGCTGCTCTGGAGAATCCCACTGATGAATGAAAAACGGAATCAGAAACCACGTTATTGTCCTCAGGTGAAAAGGGAAGGGCCAGGTGTCTACAGGTGACTACAGCTATGGAGGGGCGGGTACTAGGAAAGGGAAACTGAAAGCAGCCCAGGAGGACTCGCTGCCCCGTGGGAGGCATTTCCAGAGGCAGATCCCACCTCACTTCAACTCTCACCTCCTTCTTTCTTCACATCTTTTGCCCATCCCTTCTCCACCGTCTCTGTCCTCCATCATGTCTCTGCCCATAGCCCCGATTTGTTTTCCCTTGTCTCCCACTTCCTTTCTCTTTCCCCATTGAATCTCCCTATCCTTCTTGCTCTCTTTTTTTCCTCTCTGTCTTTACCTCCCATCTCATCTCTCTCTCCGGGCTTCCTTTTCTTCCCTTTGCCAATGTCTCAATTTCCTTTAAATCTTTTCCTTGTCCCCTGTTTATGTCAGTTTTCCTCTGTCTTTTCTCCCCACAACACGTATTTCTTTCCCTCTCTTCCAAGTCTATACTCCCCCATCTCTTTCTCTATCCCTCTCTTCTCAGTCTTACCTATCCTGTCTTTCTCTTCTGCCCCATCTGTCTTCTGTCCCACCCTCCCCCTCCATTCCTGTCTTCTCTTCCCTCTTTCTCTTCCCTGTTGTCCAGTCTGTCTCTATCCATCTCTTCTCTCCTTCTCTGTCCTTTCCTCCTTCATCTCTTTCTCCTCTCTCCTCCTCATCTTTCTTTCTAATTCCTTCTCTTCTTCTGACCCCTTCCCTCTCCCTCTTCTCCCCCACTTATTTCCCCTCTTCCTGTTTCTTCCTCCCTCCCTCAAGTTTTTTCCATTTCCCTCCCCATCATTTTCCTAATCCTCTTCCATCTTTGCTCCCTCCGTTCTATCTTCTGTTTCCTCTTTCCTTCCCTTCCTCATTTCTCTCCTCCACCCCATTCTCTTTTCCCCATCAATTCTGCCCTTTCTTTCTCTCCTCCTATGGCTCCTCCCTCCCTTTTCTTCCTCTTCCCCTCCCCCCAACTCTGACATTTGCCTCTTCTCCCACCTCCTATTTTTTCTCCCCTTCCCATGTCTCTTTCTCCTTTCCCCTCCCAACCAACCCCCTTTGTCTCTCTCTACCCCATCTCTTCTCTCTCTTTTTCAGTGTTTCTCCCATCATCTCTTCTCCCCTCCCCCTCTTCCCTCTCTCTTTTCTTTTCTCCTTCCCTTCTCCTTCCACATTTTCCTCCCTTTCTCTCAGTCCTTTTGCAAGTGCAAAGGAAGGAGCTACACACCTAAGATCTTTTTCCTGCTCTACCCATGACTCTTTAGCCAAGGACCTTCCCTTCTTTGAGTCTGTGACCCAGAGTAAATCATTTAATTTCTCTGGGCTTTAGTTTCCTTATCCATAAAATAGAGACAATAATACTTGTAATACTTTCTTCACAGAGCTTTTGGGAGAATCAAATCAGATAGTGTATAGAAAGTGCTCTGCAGTCCACAACTATATAAATCTTAGTTGTTTTTATTGGGGGCCTTTAAGGGAGAAGCTTGAAGTTATTAAAATAATATTGTAATTTCCCAAAGCGATTTCTCCTGCTTTCTTCTTCCTGTACGGTTCTGGACCCAGTTCCATTTGCAATGTATGCACAAAATATGTATACTGCTAGACAAGTTCTACACATTGCATGTCCAATTACATATCATATTCTGAACAGGTGCCAGTCAGTTTCTTTGGAGTGACTATGGATCTCCTCTAGAAGGCTGAAATAATGTCATGTGAGGCAATGGAAAAAACATTCCCAAGCAGGAGGGTCCAGAGTACATCAATCTGTTGGGAATCTAAGCTTGATGTTAGTAGATGTTAATGATCAGAAGATTCTTATATGATCTTGATTAATGAAAGGGAAACATCTTGTCTCTCTCCAGAGAGCCTAGAACATTTTGTTCTACCAAATGAAATGTTTTTCCTACATATGTATGTACACATATACACATACATTTATATTTACATGTAGATTTTCACTAAATAATAAATGGGATATTGTATTTTCTACATATCTCACTTAGCTGTGAAAGATGTGGTCAACCCCTTTTGATTGTCCACTGTTACCCTCTACTGCTGTCATCAAGAATACCCAAGATGTGTGTGTGTGTGTGTGTGTGTGTGTGTATGTGTAGAGTATTCTCATAAAATATTCATATAAATGAAAAAGTAGGCCTGCCTATGAGTTGGTAGTGATTAATGTTGTCTTTTGGTCATATTCTACTTGTAATGATATGTTCTGAGATATTTTGCTGAGATTTTTTTAAATCTCCCCCCTGGTTTCACATACCTTGGGAAGCATCCTTTCAACATCCTCACCACTGGGTTGCCTCTAGTTCAGATCTCTTTGTTCTCCTCTCTTCTATTTCTATTTCCTCTCTAACACATCCGGGACTATGCTGTTAGAGGCCAGATATGGCTCCTCCACTGTCCTTGATGGTGAAAAGATGTAACCCATGCCCATACAGTGCCTTTGCATATGATTGTTTGAGGATGGAGAAAGAGGGAGCATTGCTAACCAACAACTGCTCTTCACTGAGTATGGGGAAACAGAAATACAGTGGGTGTGGGATAATGTCTTAGTGAGTTGGAGCTCCAAGACAAGAAACCTGAGATTGGAGGAGGGAAGGGAGACTTTGTTGCTCTTACCTAAAATTGATGTCAAGAGAGACTGGAAATGTGGATGAGTTGGTCAGGTTGTAGGAACTCTCTATGATCAGAACTGTCCTGGGAGAGCTGGGACCACCAGATTGGACAACGAGGGCAGCTGGGACAATCAGGACTGGTGCTGAGACTAGCATGCAGAGGTTAACTTGGTTCAGAAGGCCAACTATAGAGGGACCAGTGACTCAAGGGGATTTTAGGTTCTTATGGTTTTCTTATTAGAGCATTTGATTTATACAGCCTAAAGTTCTGTAAGAAATTGTTACAATCTAGGTCAATGTCCATTCCTACATCCATTTCCTGGTTTGTGGCATCAATAACTCTTTAAAATGGGCCAGGTTGAAGTTGCTTTGATTGCTTGTCATATTTTTTCTCAAATTTTAAATCACTTACTCTAGATTTGCATTTGTAACCTGCACCCCAAATTGTAGGGTCACATGAAATAATTTTAATCCCAAGGACTGACTCCAAAGAAAGCCAGTTATTTTTTAATCTTCCCCATCCCCACCTGGAGTTAATCCAGGAAAAACTCCAAAATAAATCATAGCTCATGACTCAGTTTCCTTTAATGTGAGTAATAGACTTCCCACCCCACACAGATACTCAATGTACAATATGGGCATTAGAGATGGAGCAGCTTTTATTTCATCTTATAGAGAACACATATAAGATGCTAAAGACTTACAAGAGAAAATAAACCAATACAGAAAAAGAAAGCCCATCACCTGCCCCTGAAAAGGAACTGAATTTGGTCTTGCTTTCAGGGCCACTATCTGTCATTCCAGTGAGTACCTCTTATCCACTGAGTCCTACACAGTCTCCTCAATAATTATACTACTACCCTGTAGTGTAGATACCCTCCCCAGAAAGTAAATATGCCATACATGTCACTGATTCCATGGGACCTACACTTCTGGCCTACTGCCCTCAGGTTTCAGGTTAGATTTCTGGTTGGTGGGGGGCAGAAAAGGAAGTGAGTACTACATCAGATTCATAGGGCTACCTATGAGTTTGTTCTTCTAAAGATATGGCTCACAAACCCCTGCTCATGAACCTGCTTTCAGTAGACAGTTCTCAACAGATTTATGGTCAAAGGTCTCGGAAGAAGAATTACAAACTATTAGCAACCACGTAAGACAATGCCTCAAATCCTTAATAATAAGAGAAAGGCAAATCAAAACAGCCCTGAGGTTTTACCTCACATCCAGATAGTTGTCAAAGATGACAAAAACTGGAAAAAATCCATTTCAGACAGGTTCCAGAAAGATAGCACACCAATGTATTGATGGAGCTGTGAATTAGTACCATCATCTTGAAAAGCAATTTGGATTTATGCAAATAAAGTGACTTAAAGGTTCATTTTTTTGACTCAGAGATTCCATTGCTAGACATAAATCCCACGGTGATCATTGATATAAAGAAAGGCTCCATATACACCAAAATGTTACAGTATTTTTTGTAGTAGCAAAGAATTGGAAACAAAATAAATGCTTGTTGATTGCTGTTGAATTGTTTCAATTATGTCTGATTCTCCATGACCTCATTTCTAGGGTTTTCTTGGCAGAGATACTGGAGTTGTTTGCCATTTCCTTCTCCAGATCATTTTATAGGTGAGGAAGTAAGGCAAACAGGGTGAAGTGACTTGGCCAGGGTCACACAGCTAATTAAGTGTCCGAGGTTGGATTTGAACTCATGAAGATGAGTCTTCCTGATTCCAAGTCCAGTGATCTATCTGCGTCACCACCAAGCTGCCCCTGCCCATTGATCAGTGAATGGCTAAATAAATTGTGGTACATGAATGTAATGGATTGTAAAAGACAACGAATATATAATAAATGCAGAAAAGCATGAAGGGCTTAAATAAACTGAGGGAAATTGAAAAGATAACACACAATGACAATAAATTCAATTGGTGGCAGCAGGTATCTCACTCAAAGTGAGAATGTGATAAGACCTTAGTCTGAAACGGTCAAGGTTTCCCATTGCCTCCTGGACCATCTCCAGTCATCTTGATGAGTTATCAGATGACTCAGAAAAAAGTGAGGTTGGTGACCTTTCACAGCCCTCCCTTTGATTCAAATCAAAGTCAACTGCAAATCATGTCATCAACTTGATATCATGGTCTTCTTCGAGGACGAAGCACAAACGCAACAACAACAAATTCAAGTGGTTCCCTGTTACCTCCTAGATCAATTATAAAATCCTTTGTTTGAAGCCTTTCATAACTGGCCTCCTTTTCCCTTTCTAGACTTATTACACATTCATTCCTCCTATCTGCTTGACTTTCCACTGACATTGACCTCCTTGCTGTTTCTTCCACCACTCACTCCATCTCTCCACTGCAGGCATTTTCGAGGGCCATCATCCCCCATACCTGGAATTTTCTCCCTCCTCATCTCTGCCTCTTGACTTGGTTGACTTCCTTCAAATCACCGTTGAAATCTCATTTTCTGCAACAAGCCTTTCATGTTCCCTCTTAAAACCATTGCCTTTCCTCTATTGATTGTCTCCAGTTTGTCCTGTATCTAGCTTTTTGTACCTACTGACTTGCATATTGTCCCGCTCAATAGACCATGAATTCCTTGAGGGAGGAGTGACTGTCTTTTGTCTTTCTTTGCATCCTCTGAGTTTTTAGCACACTGCCTGATACTAGTAGATACTTAATATGTTGGCTTGACCACACAAAGTAAATAAAGAGCAGTTGCTACCATAAATGAATGGTCCAGCTTTACAAAGAACAAGCCAGGCCCTAAATTCAGCAGTCAATAAACATTGAAGGCAAGGAGTCCAACAGTATGCAACAATGTTGCATAGTCAGATTTTTAAAAAAATGTATCAATCACTTTTGATTTTTTTTCTTCTTCCTCTTTAAAAAAAATAATTAAGGCATGGCTCTCTGGGAGGGAAAAGATGAAAGATACATGGGAAAATTGAAGGCATATTAAAACAAAAGTTATCAATATTTGTCTTCAAAAAGAATCATTGGATTTCCTGAACAATATTATAAAGAAAAGTGGTTCAAAAGAGAAAAGGGGGTCTTTCTCAATTAATAGTCAAAAGATATGAATAGGCAGTTCTCAAAGGAAAGAATCCAAGTTATCAATAGCTATGTGAAAAAAAAGCATCCAAATTACTAACAGATAAAGCACTAGATAGAAAAAACAATGCTTATTAAGTGATTAATAGTTATTGGGCATAGTGCTAAATATAAACAAAATAAAAGAAAGTCCCTGCCCTCAAAAAGCTTATGCTCTAAAGAGGGAAGACCACTTGGGAAAGGGACCTGAAAACTAGGGTGCAGGGGGAGGTACCCATACTAGGGCAAGAACCAGAAAGAGTCTGGAGAGTCATGGGCTAGAATAGGGATGGGGAACCTGCAGCTTCGACGCCACATATGACCTTCTAGGTCCTTGAGCATAACCTTCTAGGTCCTTGGGTGCAGCCTTTTGACTGAGGCCAAGTTTTGCGGAACAAATACTTTTATTAAGGGGATTTGTTCAGTGAAGCTAGAACTAGATTTAAAATGAACTTGGTTAGCATAGGTATTTCCTCAAAAAAAGATTCAGGAATGAACTTCCTAAGAGGTGACTGTTTCTTGCCTTTTGTATCTCTAGGGTTTAGTGCCTGAAATGTACTTAAAAATTGCTTATTGACCAACAGTGAGACACTTGTAGAACAACAAAAGCCACTGCAAGGGAGGAAAAGTCTAGAAGAGTTCCTGGGAGTCAGGGGTTAAATCAGATATGGAGTTGGTTATGGTGTTTTCCATAAGTAGCACCTCTGCAAAAAGTCATGGTTTCATAGTGGAGCGAGGGAGAAAATCAACCCCACTCCCACCCCTGTGTAGTCCCTGTCCTTTCCTCTGGTAGAGGTGAAGGTGCTGTGATTCACACAGCTGCTGGTTGCCTCTCTCATCTAGGGCTGGCAGGCTTGTCTTTTCAGACATGCCAAGGTCATGACTAATTTTCTACTAGCTGATGCCAAGCTCCCCTTCCAATTCAGAGAAACTTCACACTTACTAAAGAGATAATATGGTCTAGACACTTTCACTCTGTTGTTGCCTTGTTACTGTGACATATAAAAAGTTCAAGACATAGTTTCTGGGTAATTAATTTATTTTATTAATTATTCCTAGCAGATAAGTATTTATAAGGGGTCAGGAGCATTCATGGAACCCGTTCTACACTTTTATGCTTTTGGAAGAGGGGGTGTTCCTGAGAGTAGCAATCCATTCTGGTTATCAATTATAATGAGAGATGGCCTTCTTGACTGATCACTGAGTCTTGGACAGAAACTCTTATCTTTTATCCACACTACCACACCTAGGACAATCTAGACAGAAGAGGGTCCATCTCTGCTCAGATCTAGCTGAATAAAACACAATGGTTAGGATTTCATGGATTCACTAGAATCTCTTTGTAAACTTTTGGACAAGGTCAGAGATCTCCCGATAATTTGTTATTTAATAATAATTTCTCTCATTACTCATGCTTTCTGCCCCTCTTATATTATAGTATATCTTCTATTTTTCTGGTTGGAGGAGAGGAAAAACCAAATTAGTGTGTAACTAAGTCAGGGACTTTGTTCTCCAAGTGAGACAATATGTGTGAATTCGATGGACTGTCTACTTTATCCAAGGAGGACATTGAATCAAGAAATCTACTCCAACTTGAGAATTCTCCAAGTTGGAGCTACCCACAAGGCAACTTTCCAGATTGGTATCATTCAAACTCCTCTCTACAGTCAGGCTAGGATCATGCTAGGGATCCTCTACACAGGAGGTTGGGGTTCAGGAACAGGAACCTTCCAGCTTCCTTTGCTGAGTCTCCATCCATACCCACTAAGCAGAGGTGTTCTACTCTGGGCTCTTTCCTAACTTCTTTTCTTTTCCCTCTGTGCTACTTCACATGGCAATACATGTTATCAGTTCCCATCATCTCTACATTGATATTTCTCAAATCTACCTGTCCTAACTCAACCTCTCTTCTGACCTACAATCTCTCATCTATATTGTTTATTACTGTTTTTGGAGGCAATCTGGGTTAAGTGACTTACCCAGGGTCATACAGCTAGTAAGTATCTGAGGCTGGATTTGAACTCAGATCTCACTGATTCCAGGGCTAGTGCTCTAAACACTGTACCACCTACCTGGCCCTCATTTGCTTATTAGACATTTCAAATTGGACCTGTAGATTTCTTAAACTTGATACATTCAAACTAGATTCAGTATCCTTTTCTCTAAAACCTTTTCCTTTTCCCCCTCTCTTAACTCCTCTATTATGGTCAAAGGAAGCACCATCCTTCCTTCCTGAATTTTAGGCTTATAATTTAGGTACCATCCTGGACTCCTCACTATCTCTCACTCCTTCCATCCAATTCATTGCCATTGGTTTTACCTTTGTAATGTCTCTCTCATATACCCCTCTCTCTCCTTTGACCCTACTCCTATCCTACCCCTAACGCTCAGACTATTGCAATGGTGCACTGGTTTGTCTGTCCGCCTCAAATCTCCTTCTGTTCTAATCCATCCTCCACTCAGCTCTCAAAATGATCTTTCTAAGGCAGAGGTCTGACCATGCCATCTCCCCACTCAATAAACTCCAATATTTGTCAATTTCCTGCAGGATCAAATAGAAAATCCTCTTTTAACATTCAAAGCCCTTCATAACCTGCCCCTCCTCGCTTTTCTAGTCTTCTTACTCTTACACCCACCAAGATATTCCTAAGATCAAGTCACATTGGCCTCTTAACTCCAAATCCTGGTACCAAGCATTTTCATTGGCTGTCCCCATGCCTTGAGTACTGTGCTGCCGCATCCTTACCTCCTAGCCTCCCTTCTTTCTTCAAGTGACAGGTATAATTCCATCCTTTTTTTTTTTTTTTTTTTTGGTAAGACAATTGAGGTTAAGTGACTTGCCCAGGGTCACACAGCTTATCAAGTGTTTGAGGCCAGATTGAACCTAGGTCCTCCTGACTCTGGGAGAAGCGCTTTATATGCTGTTACACTTAGCTGCCCCAATATAATAATGATGGGCTGATAGAACCTAACCCCTAAAAGGAAAAGACAATGTCTTTGAAGCAACCCAGTTCCTGAATTTTCCCATACATTTTAGTAACCTAGATCACTGGCATCTGGTCCACCCAATGCACCTGGATCACTTAATTAACTTACTTGATATTCATTTCACTGTCTCTCTTGGTCCACTCCAGACTTTGTATACATTGAGGCTCCTTAATTCCATCTAGATCACCTAGTTAGCCTACTTAGTCCTTTCACTATAGAACCTGGCCCACCCCAGCCTACTTATCACTCCTTAATTCCATTCAGATCCCTTCACTGTCCTTTTTGTATATAAGCATCAGTATGCTGCCATTAAGCTGCAAATTCACTAGGAACTCTGTCAGATTCTCTTGGTAGTACAATAAACTGCCCCTTGACTGAAAGACAGCTTGAGTGCTTAAATTCTTTTCAGGCTGACTTGCCCTATACCCTGACATTTCAGGGTTCCCAACAATCCCAAACCAAATCAATTCCATCTTCTACAGCAAACTTTTCTCTACCCTCCTAATTCTACTTCCTTCCCTCTTTATTATTTCCAAATTATCCTGTATATAGCTTGTTTTATATGTGTGTGTGTGTGTGTGTGTGTGTGTGTGTGTATGTCTCTCCAATTACCGTGTAAACAGGAACTTTCATCTTTCTCTAAATATATAGTAGGATCTTAAGAAATGTTTGTTGACTGACTGACTAGAAGAATGAGTACAAAGTTATCTAGCATAGTGCATTTTGGGGCAGTGGATATGGTGCTGGCCCTGGAGTCAGGAAGACTCAATTTCCTGAGTTTAAATCTGTCCTGACACTTCCTAGCTGTGTGACTGTGGGCAAGTCACTTCATCCTGGTTGTTTCAGTTTCTTCATCTGTAAAATAGACCGGAGAAGACAATGGCAAACCACTCTAGTATCCTTGCCAAGAAAACCTCAAATGGGGTCATGAAGAATTGGACATGACTGAAGAATAAAGTACTTTTACACTCGTTCTTTCATTCAAAGCCCTTCCCCATCTGGAAGAAGGTACACAAGGAAAAAGAATGAGAGAATTTTGAAGATCTGGAGTGGGAGAAATTGGAGAAGGGATGCCTGAATGATCCTTAGGATTTCTCTGGGTCATTCGGTTGCCTCCAAATAACCATCCTTCAGTCTTGTCAGGTTAACTGTGGAACTTCTCAGATTGACTAGGTACTTCCTTGATCTACCCTCCCCTTCCTTGCTCATTTTAAGCTATGAACTCATACAGAGAGCTAATTCAGAAAGGATTTGTTTCTTGTACAATAAAATATAGTTTCAAATTTGGGGAATGTTATTTGTCTTTTTAAAAATCTGAACTTGAATTAAAGTTATCTATAGTGATATGAAAAAATGCTCTAAATCACTACTGATTAGAGAGATACAAATCAAAACAATCCTGAGGTACCACATCACACCTATCATATTGGCTTAACATGACAAAAGAGGAAGATGATAAATGTTGAAGAAGATGTGGAAGAATTGGAACACTAATTCATTGTTGGTGGAGCTGTGAGTTGATCCAACCATTCTGGGGAGCAATTTTGAACTATGCCCAAAGGGCTACAAAAATGTGCATGCCCTTTAACCCAGCAATATCACTTTTAGGAATGTATCCCAAAGAGATCATAAACATGGGAAAGGGTCCCACATATACAAAAATATTTATAGTAACTCTCTTTGTGGTGCCCAAGAACTGAAAATCAAGGGGATGCCCATCAATTGGGGAATGGCTGACCAACTTATAGTATATGAATGTAATGGAGTACTATTGTGCTACAAGAAATGATGAACAGGAAGACTTCAGAGAGACCTGGAAGGACTTAAATGAACTGATGCTGAGTGAAAGGAGCAGCACCAGGAGAACTTTGTACACAGCAACAACCAGTGTGTGAGGAATTTTTCTGGTAGACTTAGCCCTTCACAGCAATGCAAGGACCTAAAAAATTCCCTATGGATTCTTGAGGCAAAATGCCTTCCACATCCAGAGAAAGAATTATGGAACTGGATCACAGAATGAAGCAGACCGTTTTCTCTTCTGTTATGTTTTGTTTGTTTTGCTTTTTTTTCTTAGTTTCTCCCATTCATTTTAATTCTTCTATGCAACATGACGAAGATGAAAATGTATTTAATAAGAATGTATGTGTAGAACCTATATAAGACTGCATGCTGTTTCAGGGAGGGAGGGGGAAGGAGGGGGAGAAAATCTAAGATACATGGAAGAGATTATAGAAAACTGAAAACAAATAAATTAATTTATAAAAACAAACAGAAAAATTAGTTGCTTTTGTTTCCTTTGATGAATAACAATATTCTTTATGACTTAAAAAAAATCTGAACTTGACAAACACCAAATAAAATAAGTGTCTCCATATTCAAAAGAGAAGAGAAAAAATTCAAACAAAAACACAAATCTCTATCACATACCATTTGCTTTTCTTGTTAAGAAGTTCAATGGCTAATTTTCAAAGCTATCCTACTGTTCCACAGTTCCTTCTAGCCTTTATTTTATTCTCTTCTGCATATTAAAAAAATTCAATAACCCTCTTTTCTTTCTATTCTTTTCTTTTATTTTGATAATTCTCTCCCTGATCTACCTCCCCCATTCTATTAAAAAACTAAAAAAAAATTTTATAAATATATATATATATATATATATATATATATATATATATATATATATATATATATGCAAGCAAAAAAAAGTCCCAAGATGACCATGTTAAAATCTGGAAATCTCTTTTAGCACCCACCTCCTAGGAGGTGGATAGTTTTCTTCTAGAAAGGTCCTCTGGAATCACAGCTGCTCTCCACATTGATCAGAGATCACAAATCTGTCAAAGCTGTTTTTCGATACGTTGTTGATGTTTTTGTATATGTTGCTTTCTTCATTGTGTATCGGTTCGTACAGGTTTTTCCAGATGTCTCTGATGGTCCCCTTGGTCATTTCTCACATTATGATAGGGTTCCATTACATTCATACCATATCATCCCATATACATAACTTGTTCAGTCATTCCCCAAGTAATGAAAACCAATTTAGTTTCTAGTTCTTTGTCACTTATGGTATAAATATTTTTGTACATGTGTGTCTTATTCCTCTTTGATATAGGGCTAGCAGTGGTATCATTGAATTTAAAGGTTAATCAGAGGGGCATAATTCCAAGTCGTTTTACAAAATTGTTGGGTCAATTCACAGCAAGGCCACAAGGCCACAAGCATTTATATCAGTGTTGGTGATACAAATACAAGCCAAAAGAAAGATCCTATCCTCAAGGAGCTCACATTAAAAAGGGAGCCAAGGGGGTAGGGTGTTGTAATACCACACACAAAAGTGAGGGATGAAAGTAAAACAGAGGCTAGGGGCAATGTAGGGAGGGAGAATGGGAGAAGGGGGACAGTATGGCAGAAGGATGGTCCAGAGTGAAAAGGTCACAGTGAAAGTTGGATATTTTCATCTCCAGTATATAAAGAACATCTATTTTCCTTCAACAAGTATCACTTTCCTTTAAAATTAAAAAAAAATTAAAAATCAATCTGATAGGTGTGGCATTGCCCTTAGAGTTGTAATTTGAATTTTTCTAATTTTTAGTGTTCAGGAAGACATGATTTCAAATCCACTTATTATATGTGTGACCTCAGGCAAATCACTTCACCCTGTTTGCCTCAGTTTCCTCATCTGTAAAATGAGTTGGAGAAGGAAATGGAAACTACAACAAAACCCCAAATGAAGTCATGGCGAATCAGATACAGCAAAAACTCCTGAACAACAATAATATTTGGGAACGTTTTTCATAGCACCATTTATAGTTTGCATTCTTCCCTTTGAAAATGACCTATCCATAGTCCTTGACCATTTATTGAGGAAAAGATGTTTACTTCTCCCCATGACCAGGGCCTCCCAAGTCTTTCTTCCAAGATAATATTCACTGAGTATAGTCATAAAGTATCTGCAATCTGTAAGTCTTTAGACTATTTCATTCTTTAACCCTCAACCATATTTCCCAATATTTTTGCCATCCTCACTTATATCCATATTTGCTTTGAAGTCACTGAGGTTCAGGATATATCTTGATTTAATTCAGAGGGGTTTGAATTCATAAATGAATGGCAAAGAATTTTTTTATTAAGAATTTAACCGTGTGCCAGGGACTTATAGTAAGACCAGAAGAAAAGAGGAAACATTTCAAAGAACTTACATTCTAAGAAGGCAAAGACTATATATATACACACACACACACATAATACATATATACACATACATGCATATGTATATACATGTGTGTTGCCTGTGTATATACGTGTGTGTGTGTGTGTGTGTGTGTAATGATGTGACCAGGAAAGGGAGTTTTCTTCTGAGAGTGTTTGAAAAGGGGTGGAGGCAGCTGAGCTTGTAGGCAAATGGTAAAATATTCTATGGAAGATGGCTGGATGGGGTAGAGAGCTGAAGCAGGGTCTAGTGTCTAGGTCAGTCAATAGACACAGGGAGCTAAGTCTGGCAGACATTAGGCTTAGGACAATATCATAAAACATATTCCACAGTAAATTCAAAATGGGTTTGTAACCAGTACATTAAATATCACACCATAAAGCAATTAGAAGATGAAGAGATCATTTCCTTTCCCACTTATGGGTAGGAGATTGATTCTTACCAAAACAGATGCTAGAATCTGCTACAAAAGAGAAAATAACATTTTCTCTTTTGTTTTGTTTCTTATTTCACAACAAGAATAATGTGGAAATCTGTTTTACACCATTACACATGTATAACCTATATCAGATTGATTGCTGTCTTGAGGAGGGAGAGGAGAGGGAGGGAGGGAAAAACTTGGAACTCAAAATCTTTTTAAAAATGAATGCTGAAAATTGTCTTTACATGTAATTGAATAAAATGCTCTTTAAAAAAGAACATCATGAAAGAAAATAAATACTTGTTGACCTTGAAAAGAGAGAAAAAATAAGTAATTTTGATTACATGAAATGGAAAAGCTTTTTACACAAATAAAATTAATGGATCGGGAAAAATAAAGGAAGAAATCGATTGCGGGGAGGGGAGAATCTTTGTAGTTAGTCAACAAATATTTATTAAGCATCTACTGTGTGACAAACTCTTAGTTGCAACGCTAAGTTCTGGGAATGCAAAGAGTAAAAACTTTGTCCCTGATTTCCAGGAGTTTATATTCTAATGGAAGAGATAATTCACAAGCAACTAAGTATATTATGTACATGTTACGTGTGTGTTTGTGTACGCATATATATATATATATATATACAATATATATTCTATATTAGACATACACACACACACATATATGTATATATCGAGTCTCTAAGAAAGGCAGGGAATCCAAGAAGCAAAAATGAGGAGAGAGTGGATTCCAGCTGTGGGAACAACCAGACAGAGATGGGAAGTGGAGTGCTGACTATGTACCAAGTGATTGTGCTAAGCCCATTACAGATGTTATTTAACTTGACACTTAGAGCAATCTTGGGAGGTAAGTGCTATTATTTTCCCCATTTTGTAATTTAGGAAACTGAGGCAGATGGAGGCTAAGTGACTTGCCCTGAATCACACAAGTAGTAAGTGTCTGAGGCTGGATTTAAACTCAGGTCTTTCTGAGCACTGAGTCCTTCCATGGAGCCACAGAGGAGAGTAGGGGATAAGAAAACTGCAAAGGCAGAAGGGGCCAAGTAGTGAAGGACCTTAAATTCCAAATAGAGGCTCTTATATTTGATCCTGAAGGTCATAGGGAGCCACTGGAGGTTACTGGGGGAGAAGGAGGGAGAAAACAATGATGTGGTCAGGAATATTTAGGAATATCTCTTTGGCATCCAAGCAGATGAATTGGAGTGGGGACAGGCCTGAGGTAGAGAGATCAACCAGAAAGCTATTGCAATAGCCTAGGCATGAAATGCTAAGTAGCTGAATCAAGGCAGTGGTTTTATGAGTAGAGAGACCCAGAGATTCCAAAGCTGGACATATGCCCCAAGGTGATTATTGATAAAATGAAAGGCTCTATAGATACCAAAATATTTATAGCAACACTTTTTTTGTGGTAGCAACTAACTGGAAACAAAGTAGATGCTCATTGAAAGGAGAATAGGTAAATAAATTGTATCAAATGTCTCTGATAAGGATTTTGTATCAGAGAGAGATTTATAGTCAACTAAGATCCAAATAGTGGTCAAAGGAGAACAAAAAAAAAACCAACTCCTAAACCCCAGCGAACTATTAACCCATGAAAGACTACTTCAAATCACTAATAATAGAGAAATGCGAATCAAAGTCACTCTGAGGTTTCACCTCACCCCCAGCTAACATTAACTGGCAAAGATGACAAAAATGGGAATAGGCAATAATGGAGGTTGTGGAAAGATAGGCACACTGATGCATTGTTGGTGGAGCTGTGAATCAGTACAACCATTCTGCAAAACAATTTGGAGTTATGCAAATAAAGTAGTGCAAATGTCCATACCCTTTATGACTAAGCATATACCCAAGGAAGTCATTAACATAAAGAAAGATTCCATATACACCCAAATATATATAGATATACTTTTTTTTTGTGGTAACAAAGAACATGAAACAAAAAGATGACCATTGATTGGGGAACGACTAAACAAATTGTGGTACATAAATATAATGGAATATTACTGTGCTCCCAGAAATGATAAACATGATAAATACAAAGAAGTATGGGAAGATTCACATGACTGACACAAAGTAAAGCATTTGAAGGAAAATAACATACACAGTGACTATTATATGGTACACGGAAAGAACAACTCTTAAGAAACAATTGAAAATTAATATTAAAAATTACTTTAAAAAAAAAACTTGACCTCAAAGGACATAGATGAGAAAAGCCCCCTGCCCCTAACCCTCTCTCCTGCCACTCCATGGTAGGAAGTCCAAAGATATGGAACACTACATATATTTACAGAGTTGCTCCGTTATGCTGTTTTCCCTCTTCTTCCTCTTTTTCTATTTATTTTTGAAAAAAATCTTTATTTTAGGAATGATTCTCTGGGAGGGATGATGAAGGTATACAGAGAGAAGTCTAGGCAATTTACAAACAAAATATGTCATACAAATCTCATGTTAAAAAGAGATTGGACAGTTGTTGGAAAGGCTGAAAGAAAACAGGCACACTGATGCATTATTGGATGAATTGGACCAACTATTTGGAAAAGCAAATTAAAAAGATGTTCCCTGAGTCATTTAATTGTGGATGTCTCTTAAACTTAGCAATATCACTACTAAGCCTACATTCCAAATTGATGAAAGAAAAAGGAAAAGAGATGTATATACCTAAACATTTCTAGCACTTCTTTTTGTGATTACAAAGAATGGGAAACTGAGGGGATACCCATCAGTTAAGGAATAGTTGAAGAGTAATTGTAATGGAATACTATTGTTCTGCAAGAAACAATTACGGGGAAGGTTTCAGAAAAATCAGGGAAGACTTATATGAGCTGATACATAGTGAAATGATCAGAAGCAAGAGAACATTGTACACAGTAATAGCAACATTGTAACATACAATGACCCACAACAGTTCCAAAGGACTCATGATGAAAAACGCTATCCATATCCAGAGAGAGAATTAATGAACTCTGAGTAAAATTGAAATATTTTCTAAATTTCCTTCCTTCCTTCCTTCTTTCCTTCCTTCCTTCCTTCCTTCCTTCCTTCCTTCCTTCCTTCCTTCCTTCCTTCCTTCCTTCCTTTTCTTTCTTTTTAATATAACTAATATAGAAATCTGTTTTGTAAGACTTCATATGTATAATGACTATTATATTGTTTGCCTTCTCAATGAAGGAAGTTTGGGTGGGAAGGAGAGAATTTGTAACTCAACATGCATTAAAAAATTAATTAATTAAAAGTGTACAGGGGGGAGAAGAAGGTCATACTCTGCCAAAGTTATGCAGAGACATGGCATAGGAGGAGAATTGTGTAGGAAGGTCAAGCAAGGAAGGATTTCAATCTGCATTACTCAAGTCAATACCCACATCTCTTGAGATCACAGACCCATTAACTATTGAAGAATTATTGCCAAAGATGAAGGAGTGGGGTATAGTAAGCTTCCATTCAAGAAGAGCTGGCTTCATATCTCCCCTCTAATATTTGCTACCTATGTGATTCAGGATAAGTTAATTCACTTTTAGGTCTCTTAGAATTGATTTGTTAGGTCTTAGATGAATTGAGAATGTTAAGCGGAGAAACTTTCTATACTAGAAACTTCCCACAGGAAAATCCCACATCAGTCAAGGAGGGAATGGTTTTCTAGGCTCTCCTTCCAGCTCAAAGATTCCAGGAGCTTTTCCCTATCAATCACTCTGCTTCCCAGGCAAGGCTGTGCTTTGTGATCAGTCTCTAAAGAACATGGGGAATGATCTGAACACAAACCAACTTGCCAATGCCATCATCCCAGCCTCCCTCTACAACCCAAAACAATGGATCCAAAGCAATCTGGTTTTATTCACATTGGTTCCTTTAGTGACTGTCTCTGTCTTCAGACTATTGAGAAGACAACACCTGGTTGTAATAAAAGTCAGACTACTTGTAGTACACCATTTGGTTCCAACATTGACAACTGCCCTTCTCTGATTGACTTCAATTCAAAACAAACCAGTTGGCATCAAGCTCCTGCCATTACTAGGTCAGACATTTCTGACTTGGTATGCCTCCAACCCCAACTCCGGCCCTAATCATTAAAGGGATAGTTATAAATACTTGATTGGAAAGTAGTTATTACAAAGAGCCAGCATGGTTCCATCAAGAGCAAGTCTTTCCAGTCTAGTCTCATTTCCTTTTTTTTTTTTAATAAAAATTTATTATTTAACTTTTTACATTCATTTTCACAAAATTTTGGGTTCCAAATTTTCTCCCCTTTTATCCCCTACCCCTACCCCAATACACCGAGCATTCTAATTTTCCCTATCACGAATCTGCCCTCTCTTCTATCATCCCTCCCTTCTCTTGTCCCCATCTTCTCTTTTGTCCTGTAGGGCCAGATGACTTTCTATTCCCCATTAACTGTATGTCTTATTTCCTAGTAGCAACAAAAATACTAAACAGTTGTTCCTAAAACTTTGAGTTCCAAATTCTCCCCATCCCTCCCTCCCCACCCATTCCCTTTGGGAAGGCAGGCAATTCAATATAGGCCCTATCTGTATAGTTTTGCAAATGACTTCCATAATAGTCGTATTGTGTAAGACTAACTCTATTTCCCTCCATCCTATCCTGCCCCCCATTGTTTCTATTCTGTCTTTTGATCCTGTCCCTCCCCAAGTGTTGACTTCAAATTGCTCCCTCCTCCCATTGCCCTCTCTTCCATCATCCCCCCCCTTGATTATCTCCTTCTCCCCCCACTTTCCTGTATTGTAAGATAGGTTTTCATACCAAAATGAGTGTGCATTTTATTCCTTCCTTTAGTCAAATGTGATGAGGGTAAACTTCTTGTTTTTTTTCTCAGCTCTCCTCTTTTTCCCTCCACTAAAAAGTCTCCTACTTGCCTCTTGAATGAGATATAATTTACCCCATTCCATTTCACCCTCTTTCCTCCCCCTATGTTTCTCTCTCACCATTTACCTTAATTTCTTTTAAGATATGGTCCCATCCTATTCAATTCACTCTGTGCTCTCTGTCTCTGTCTGTGTGTGCATGTGTGTATGTGTGTGTGCATGCATGTGTGTACATGTGTGTGTGTGTGTGATCCCACCAACTACCCAGATACTGAAAAGTTTTAGGAGTTACAAATATTGTCTTTCCATGTAGGAATGTAAACAGTTCACTTTTGTTAAGTCCCTTATGACTTCTCTTTGCTGTTTACTTTTTCATACTTCTTCTCATTCTTGTGTTTGAGAGTCAAATTTTCTTTTCAGCTCTAGTCTTTTCATCAAGAATGCTTGAAAGTCCTCTGTTTCATTGAAAGACCATATTTTCCCCTGAAGTATTATACTCAGTTTTGCTGGGTAGGTGATTTTTGGTTTGAGTCCTAGTTCCTTTGACTTCTGGAATATCCTATTCCACACCCTTCGATCCCTTAATGTAGAAGCTGCTAGATCTTGACTTATCCTGATTTTATTTCCACAATACTGGAATTGTTGCTTTCTAGCTGCTTGCAATATTTTCTCCTTGACCTGGGAATTCTGGAACTTGGCCACAATGTTCCTAGGAGTTTCTCTTTTTGTATCTCTTTCAGGCAGTGATCAATGGATTCTTTCAATACTTATTTTGCCCTCTGGTTGTAGAATATCAGGGCAGTTTTCCTCGATAATTTCATGGAAGATGATGTCTAGGCTCTTTTTTTGATCATGACTTTCAGGTAGTCCCATAATTTTTAAATTGTCTCTCCTGGATCTATTTTCCAGGTCAGTTGTTTTTCCAATGAGATATTTCACATTCTCTTCCATTTTTTCATTCTTTTGGTTTTGTTTTGTGATTTCTTGGTTTCTCAGAAAGTCATTAGCCTCCATCTGTTCCATTCTAATTTTGAGAGAACTATTCTCTTCAGTGAGCTTTTGAACCTCTTTTTCCATTTGGCTAATTCTGCTTTTGAGAGCATTCTTCTCCTCATTGGCTTTTTGAACCTCTTTTTCCAATTGAGTGAGCCTATTTTTCAAGGTGTTATTTTCTTCAGCATTTTTTTGGGTCTCCTTTACCAAGGTATTGACCCATTTTTCATGCTTTTCTTGCATCTCTCTCATTTCTCTTCCCAGTTTTTCCTCCACCTGTCTAACTTGATTTTCAAAATCCCTTTTGAGCTCTTCCAAGGCCTGAGCCCACCAGACATCTATTCCCCATTAACATCTCCTGGATCTATTTGGGATGTCTGGGATACAGAGGCCCCGACCTCCACATCTTTCCCTGATGGTAAGAATATTTCCTCGTCATCAGAATTGAAAGGTGGGAACATTTGCACCCCCTCAAAGTAGCTCTCTGTAGTCTTATTTTTCTTCCCTTTTCTGGGCATTTTCCCAGCCAGTTACTTGACTTCTGAGATTCCTGTCCTCCCCTGCCTAGATCCGCCCAGCTAGTGCTTGAGGTCTGAGATTCAAATGGGCTTTCTACGGCCTCTCATTTCCTTTTTTTCAAAAGAAGTCTAGTCTTATAGATGAGGGGAATGTTGTGGAGATAGTTGCCCTAAGTTTCAGCAAAGCTTTTAATAAATTATCTTATCCTATTCTGTTGGAAAAGATAGAGAGATATGGAATAGACGATAATACAACCAGATGAATTCAAGGCTGGCCAGGCTTAAAGTAAATTTTAATGGTTCAATGTCAACATGGCAAGAGGTCCCCAGGAGAGATTTCCAAGGATCTGTGTTTGCCCCTGTGGTGTTTACCATGGTTATCAATAACTTGGGCAAATGCATAAATGGTGAGCTCATCCCTTTTGAAGATGACACAAAGATTTGAGGAATAACACATCCTATACAATAGTCAGCATCCAAGAGGATCATGGCATTCCAGAGAACTAGACTAAACCTAATAAAATGAAATGTAGTTGGGATAAATGCAACATCTTGTACTAGAGAAAAAAAAAAACCAACTTCCTAATAATAAAATTAGCAAGCTATGGGTAGATAATGGTTATTCTACAGAATTCTACAGGATCAGGAGGCTCATAGGCTTAATATGAATCAGAAGTGGTATGTGGAAGCTCCTCAGAGTTGCACTCTCTGAAGCATAGTTTGAATGCTTGGCACTTTAGTTTGAGCAAGGACCTCAGTGTCTGGTACCTTACACACACACACACACACACACACACACACACATGTGCACACGCACACGTTAACATCTAAGGAAAAGAGCATTGCCATATATAAAACAGAAAACAAAAAAGATGGCACATGAAATCACGTCTCCACTTTATATATTTTATATGCTTGTTATTTTTTAAACTGTATAATAAACTCTACACAATGCTTTGAAAATCGTCTTGATTATCTTAGTTTTTTTGAATTTCCTTCCATTTTCTTTTGTGTAACTTCAAAAAGTTTTAATGGCACTCTTTTGTGGGGAGGGGAGATAGGTACTGTTAATTCTTACTCCCAAGTGCTCTAACTTCCTACCCAATTAAAAAAAAAATACTCACAACAAATTCACATCATCAGGTCCTCTTCCTCCATTAAACTCCTTGTAAGCTCCTTGAGGGTAGGGACTGTCTTTCTTTTTCTTATTTGTATTCCCAATATTTAGCACAGTGCCTGGCACATAGTGGTAGTGGTGCAGGTTGCTGGCTGTTTTTCCTTGTTCTCAAAAAAAGATCAAAATGACATCACTAAGCTAGAGTCAAGTTACAGCACATCTGACTGTGGTTCACAGAGCACAGACCCTTTTCTGAGGAGGGCACACCATGCTGGGGGATCCTCTGCCACTCTCTCCCATGTCACACAATCAATTTCAAAGTTCGTAAGAAAGATTTTGAGAGTATCCTTGTATCACTTCTGACCACCGTGTGAACGCTTGCTCTGTGTGACCTCTCCATAAAAAAATCTTTTTGCATTTGAACAACATGGCCAGCTCAGCAGAGTTGTGCTCTCTGAAGTAGAGTTTAAGTACTTGGCAGTTTAGTTCGAGAAAGGACTTTAGTGTCTGGTATCCTATCCTGCCAGGTGATCTTCAGAATCTTTCTAAAACAACTCAAATGAAAATGATTCAGTTTCCTGGTATGGTGCTGGTAGATTATCTAGGTTTCACAGGCATTGTGTTTGTCATTTTCGAAAAGGATCATGACATCGGGGAAATGATGACAACTAGCACTTGACTTTGATTCGAATGAGGGAAGGCTGTGCAAGGTCACCAGCCTCACTTTCTCCTCCAGAGCCATCTAGATCCAGTGATCAGATACTCATCCATCATGCAGATGGCCCAGGATGCAATGGGAGACCCTGGTTCTTTTAGGCTAAAGCCTTTTCAGGTACTCACTTAGGGTGAAGTAACATCTATTCTGCGAATATGCCTGTTTAAGAAGTGAGTCAAGGGATGGCCCCTTTAACTAGAAAAAAAAAAGAAGAAAAAAATCAAGATGGTAGAGGAACACCCTCAGAGTTGTTGTTCTAAAGAGAAACAGTTACCACTGACATTCACTCTAAGCCAAGAGGGCCCAAAATACGGGCATTAAGTGGCATGACTTCCTGGCATGGAGCTTGGTAGACTATCTAGGTTTCACAAGCATACAACAATGAAGTCAGCGCAATGGCTCTGTAGACCTTCAGTTTAGCCGTCAGTCTAATACCTCTACTCTCCCACACTTTCCTTCAGAGCCTCCCAAACATTGAAATGGTTCTGGCAATGTGTGCATCGACCTCATTATCAATGTGTGCATCCCTGAAAAGTACACTGCCAAGGTAAGTGAACTTATCCACAGCATTCAAAACTTCTCCATTTGCTGTAACCACTAGTTCCACGTAAGGATGGCATGGTGGTGACTGATAGATCTCCTGCATTAGTGTTTTCTCGGTGTTAATTATTAGGCCAAAATGAGCGCAGGCAGCAGAAAATTGTTCCATACTTTGTTGCATCTCAGCTTCAGAAGCTGCATTGAGTGAACAATCATCTGCAAACAGAAAATCATGCACCAACACTCTCTCCACTTTGGTCTTGGCTTGTAGCCATTTCAAATTGAAGAATTTACCATCAGTGCTATAGCTGATCTTAATGCGGTGTCCATTTTTATTGAAGGCATTTGACAACATGACTGAAAACCTAGCACATAGCAAGTACCTAATAAATTATTTTTGAATTTGGATGTCTAAAAATGCATTCCTTTATTTTAAACTTGAGTCTACCACTATTGAGTCAGGAGATGGGTAGCATGCTTGATCATGTTTCATTCTCTGGAGCCATGGTTGGTTACTGCTTTGATCACAGTTCTTCAGTCTTCCAAAGTGGTTTGCCTTTACAGGGTTGTCCTTGTAAATATTGTACTCCTGGTTCCACTCACTTCAATTTGCATCAATTTATTCTGCCCAGAATTTTCTTCAATACTAGCTTTCATCATTTCTTATAGCACAATAATGTTCCATTTCTTTCACATACTATAATTTATTCATTTGTTTTCCAATTTGTGGACACTTTCAGTTTTTATTTTTTATTTTTTTTACTTATCCCTTCATGATGAGGAAGTTTGTTTTCCTTGGAACTATTCCCTGCCTCATATTATCCTCTAGCTTAATGCCCCACCTTCCCCTCTACTCTTATACCAGCTTGTCTCCCTGTTGAGTAAGATGTATTTCTACAATAAACTGCTTATGTGTATCCAACTCTCCTTGTATCAGATAAAAGTGAGGTTCACCAGATGCCATCCCCACCCCTTCCTCCATGTTTGTGTGTTCTCCATCTCATACCCCAATTTTGAGAAATGGTAAGTTCCACCCCTTCCTTGCCCCTTTCTAGATATTACTTTTCCTCTTCTTTTTCTTCTCACCCTCTTAAAATCCTCAGAATAGAGCCAATCTACCCCCAAGATGCTGTTTTTTTTCCTTTTTAACTCCCTCAGAGTCCTTTGAAGAATTAAAGTTCTGAAGGAACATTTATTTCTTTTCTCCCATATAGAATGTTAGCACTACATCATCATGCAACTTCTTCTAATTCCTCAAATACATTTAACTTTTTAAGATTTCTTTTGACTCTTATGCTTATATTTCAAAGTTTCTATTCAACTCTGGTCTTGTCATCAGAAATGTTTGATAGTTCCCTATTACATTAAAGTCCCCTTTTTTATCTGTATGATAACACTCAACAAATTATTATTTGTTGAAAGTACATTTCTTTTGTTTGCCTTTTGGAATTCTGTATTTTAAGATCTCTGGTTTACAGTAGAAACTGCCAGATCTTGTGTTTTTCTGGCGGTGGCTTCTTGGTACATGAACTGCTTCTTTCTGGCTGCTTGCAATACTTTTTCTTTCATACACAAACTCTGCAATTTTTATGTGATATTCCTGGGACTTTTCCTCTTGAGATTCCTTTCACGAGGTGATCAGTACATTATGTCTGCCTTCATTCTTTGGTTCTAATGGATTTGGGAAGTTTTCATTTTATGATTTCTTGAAATATAGTATCCAGGATTTTTAAAAAATATATTTTTAATTATATCATGATTTTCAAAGAGTCTGGTGATTCGTATATTATCTCTATTTGAACTGTTTTCTTGGTCAGTTGTTTTTGAAAGGAGATATCTTGTTTTTTTCCCCATTTTTAATCTTTTGATTTTGCCCTAATATTTTTTTGCTGTCTCATGAACTCATTGATTTCTGTTTCTACTCTTTTAGCTTTTAAGTTATCTACTAGTTGGGTAAATAATCAATAATTTCTCTTCTAAACTATTTATTTTCCTTCCAATTCATTTATCCAGAACTGTTTTTTCCCTTTCATTTTTTTTTTAGTCTCTTATTTCATTTCTTGTAAACATTCACATAGGACTTGTGGAAAATCCTTCTCTCCCCCCTGCCCCTCGAACCCAACTTTTCCATCTTGGAGTCTCTGCTTATGGTTGTTATGGAGTTATTTTCTTCTTTCTTTGGGGAAATCTCTAGATTTGGAATACTTTTCAATCCTGGGTGGCATCTGATCTACTCATCTCTCCAGCTCTGGTTCCTGAATTGACCAAGGGCCAGGCTCTTACTCCTATTGGGGCTTTTGTGTAGAGTGATCAGTTCTCCTTGGTCTCATTTTTGGTTCCATGGGTTTCTATGATGACCTTTTCCTCTTAGCATTAGCCCCCACCCCCACCCCCCATCTTTGAGATTCAGAGCCCTCTCTTGTTTCAGAACCTTCAAGCCCTGGGGTGTATGGTCTCAGCTGTATTTGTGTTGGTCAACTCTACTGCAGCTATTGCTTTCCAAGAACTTCCAAAGACCTTCTTGGTGTTTAAATTCTACCGGACTTTTCTCAGGGTAGCCTTCTAACTCATACTGCTTCCAAATACAGAGCTCTGAAGTTTTTAATTGCCTCTGGCCCTTCTCTCTCATGTTGGGAGATTCCTGGCTTGTTTCACTACAGTGGCCCTTTTCCTAATGCCTGTGACCTGCTAGCTGGCTTTTTATGCAGTTCTGTTGTAGAACACATAAGTTCCTGTAATTTCTTGGATTTATGGATCATTATCTGGCTTCCATTCAGGCAGCCATCTTGACTAGAAGTCTAATAGTCATCTTGAAGCATTTGGGTTCTTTGATTCAGTGACCCTGACCTGCTGGCTGCTCCATGAGCAAGATACTCCATCTTTTGGCTTTAGACATTTTATCTGGCTGACTGTCCCCCATGCCTGGAATGCTCTTTCTCTGATCTCTCTAGTTTTCTTAAACTCTCTCTCTCTCTCTTCTGGAAGCCTTCCCTAATTTCTCTTACTTCTTATGCCTTCCCTCTGTTCATTGTTTCCTATTTATGCTACATAGAGCTTGCTTTGTATATATTTGTCTGCAAGTTGTCTTCCCCCATTATAAAGTATGCTCCTTAAAGGCAGGATCTATCTTTTGCCTCTTTTTGTATCTCAGTGTTTAGCACAATGCCTGGCATGTAGTAGGCACTTACCAAATATTTATTGATTGATAACAAGGAGGGATTAGACAGGTTTTCTGTTTGACCCTAGATGACTGAGCCAAAAGGGATGGGTGGAAGTTGGGAAGGGGCCAACTTGTGCTACATATATATCAGGGAAATTTTCCTCACATAGGAAGCTGTCCCAAGGAGGAATAGTATGGCTTGGAAGATCCTGGGCTCCTCCTCCTTAGAGGTCTTCAAGCAGAGATCAGCCTTCCACTCCTTGGGTAAATTATAATAGGGATACCTTTTCAATATGAGTTGGATTAGATGGTGGGTGTGGTGTCTTTGAATTCAAGTTATATGATTCTGTCACATGAACTATTGGGGGATATGTAGGAAGAGATCAGCACACATGCACACAGAAGTATAAAATGCATATTGGGGAGGGGGAGGAAGATGTGACTGGGGAGAAGAGGAAATGTAGACTGTGTAGACTGTGGCTCCTGAGTGGAGCTCTGAAGGCAGCTAGGGAGGAGAGGAGTCTTTCTTCCTTAGTTACTCCTTTCCTCCCTTGACTGGTCCCAAAGCAATAACGTCTTAATGAGTGCCTTTATTCTGAAGGACTGCCATGCTATTGATTCCAATACAATGAGGCAGCCACCGACCCTTACTTTATTGGTGCCTTCACTGATCTCCATTGATTGACCCATTAGATTTGTCCCCACTGTTTCTTTCTAGTGTTTGAGTGGCAGCTCTCCATGGTAGGAAACTCAGGTTCTCTGACACCCACATCATGCCTATATCTTTGACCTATTACATGGAACCAAAGAATGTCAGATCTTGAAAGACTTATGAGACCACAAACACACACACACACACACACACACACACACACACACACATTTTTTAGGGCATAGGGAGGGTGAGATTACAGTGATTCAGGAATTGACTTCAGAATGAAACCTAGACCTCTAGGCTCTCAGTCCTGTGTCTCACCCTCCCCCCTCACTCTCAAACAGTGCAGCGCACTGTTTATATGAGACCCTGAATATTCCACCAGTTTTTAAGAGTGCACTGAGGTCTTGAGCTCTGTAGGATACGAGTGGGTCTGCAGTGAATGAATTACAAGACACCATTGTTTGAATAAGGTTTAGAAAGAACTATAAATTATCAGGGAGAGAACTAGGCAGGAAAATCATTTAAAAAATAACACCTGTATCACATTAACAGAATTATGCCTCACAGAAGTTCAGCAGTGTACGCTGAACAAAGCATCATATTTAGGAAGTATTATGCAAAAGTCATGACCCTTTCCCTATCAACAGCCTTATAAGGTGGGCAGGATAATGACATTCATATTTGCAAAACAATTTAATTGACAACATGTTTCTCACAACATGTGAGTTAAATACTTCAAGTATTATCTCCATTTTACTGGAGGAAACTGAAACCTAGTTGGACAAATGATTTGTGCAGGGTTCCACTAATTCTGACATCACTGTCTCTTGACTCCAGCTTCAATTTACTTTGCATCATACCACAATGGCCTGTTGGGTAAGTGTGTTGTCTGTTGACCCCATTTTTCAGATTGGGTAAACTGATCAACTGCATGATTTGCCCAAGGTGGACAAGAAAATGGCAAAGGCAGGATTTGAACCAAGGTCTCCTGATTCCAGGCCCAGCTCAATTTTCCATCATCCTATGCTGCTTTTGTCCCATTTTACAGCTGTGGAAATACTGAAGTTCAAGTGCGGTAATCTGTCCTGGCAATCCGGGTTTAAGTAACTTAGCCAAGGTCACACAGTTAGTAGGTGTTTGAGGCGGAATTTGAATTCAGATCCTCCTGACTCCAGGAGTGCTATATCCACTGTGCCACCTAGCTGCCCCCACCACAATGATTACAGCGTTATCGCTCCCACTTCCCTCAATCCCCCTGGCCCCCAGCCGCAGGATTTTGAATAAGAGGCTAAAGACCACGAGCCAACCAAGTCCTCTTGCTGTCTAATGATGCTCTCTGGAAATGAAGGCTGGTGAAGATTAGGGTCCAACCAGGCACAATAGGGGCCCTGAACCTTGTTCGCCAATTGACGTTGGAACACAGCACCACCCGGAGAGTAGAAAGCACCAGTGGAGAAAATCGCTTTGGACCTAGGCTAGTTCAGGCACAGGACCCAGTGAGAACTACCAGCTTCAGGTCAAAGGTGAGAAGTTTCAGGAGGCTGAGAATGGTCTCGGCTTCACGACACTGTGGACTTTCCTGGTGGAGAACGCACGACTCCTCATTTTCTTCCCCTCAGAATCGTCCCCCTCTTTCCTCTCCACTCCGTCCCCGCCCCCAAATCTTTTGGCTTCTCGGTCAAGACTCCCTCCACCCCTCGGGGTACATCGCACTCTTTATTTTTACCATTCTCTTGGCTTTATGCAGACGCCTTTCCTGGAGGTACTTTCTCCCGTTCATGGAGTTCCGATCCACTCTCTCCAGCTTGCCGCGGCTGGGGGAGACTTGACCGTCGAAATCTAGGAGCTGAGCCCACTTCCCCTGTACAGGGCCCTCTTTCTCTGGATCTCGTTTCCAGGGCTGTGTAGCCGGCAAGCTTTCCGAACGCCGGGGTTTCGCTAAGCGGGACAATTCCCTGGATCTGCCTGACTGCCGTCCACTGTGTTCGTAGCCTGGCGTTCTAGGACTGGCGGAAGGTTCGGGGAGGGAGCCTAGGCTGCGCGGCCTCAGACAGGCGACCACTTCGCTCCTCACGGTCGAGAGCAGTTCGAGGACCGGGCCGGCGCTGGTAGCCAGAGCCGGACGACTCAGGTTCCGCAGAACCGACTCGGTGTTCTCCAGGTCGAGGGCCATCAGGTGGAGACGGCTGCAGGGCTAGGGGTGAGACGACCCTTGGAGGGATGGTCCTTGGAGCATGCTCCGAGTGTTCCCTTCCCCTCCCTTAAGTCCCAGGGTCTCACCGAGGCTTTCCGGAGCTCCTTTCGCCTAGAGAATGAACAATTTCTCTTTCCCCAGCTCAGCATCTCTTGCTCCTGGGGGAGGAGGAGGAAGGAGATCTTTAGAAGAATGGGCAACTAGACTCCTTGGGAGATTGCAGGAAAAAGGCCTAGGCTGGAGTGTGCTGAGAGTCCCAAGAACTCTGGAGTCTTGGCTAGGGGACCCGGGAGTTAGATGCTCATAATAGTAAAAGACTCTGGGATCCCCTTAACGAAGAAGCTCCCTGTACTAAATAGAAGTCATCATCTCCTCTGCGACTTAGAGAATTGCCTAGAGCATCAATCCGTGAGGTGACTTGTTCAGGGTCACACAGCCAGTGTGCGCCCCAGGTGACGCCTGAACTAAGCTCTTTCTTGCTTCGAGGCCAGCTGTCTGGCCATAGGTACATGTACCTATTTAAGGATTGCAAAGTTTTTTACATATGACAACTCGGAGAAGTTGATGCTCTTATTATCCTACATTTTCCTGTTGAGGAAGCTAAATCTTAAATTCTACAGTTAGGCAATGACCTAAGCAGAGTTCGAACGCGAATATTCCTGACTCCAGGTCCAGTTTCACTAAGCGGTCCCTAGCTTCGCTAACTGCCGTGAACTGGGTAAGACAGACTAGGTTTCCAGATACTTAAGTCCCTGAGGAGTTGGGAGCAAAAGGCTGGGAGCCTGACTGCCTAGACCCCTGATCTGGAAAGGGCTGAGAGTTGGTGAATTGGACTTTTAGAAGTCCTGGCTCCGTGACTCACATATAAGTCCCTGAACGTTTTGACTGCCGCCACTGCCTTGGGGTCCAGCCAGTGAAAATGTCTGAGACTGCAGCGGCTTGGACGCAGGACGCCAGGGTCTCCTGAGCCCAGAAGCGCCAAGAGCGCCAGACTGGAGAAAACCAGGAGGCTCTGTCCCGACTGCATCTTGGATCCGGGTTGGACTGGAGGAGAAACCGACCGACTTCCAGCTTTTTACCCCTAGAGTGCAAAGCCTCCTCTCCTTCTGCAGGTGCAGTCCTGAAGTCCGCAGGAATTCGGGTTGTTCGCACCTCTGTTCAGTCCCCATGACGCTAGGTTTTATCCTTTAGACGCGAGGGGGGAAGGAAAAGGAAAAATCGATAAAAGAGATAATTAGCCTGCCCACTAGCTCTCCTGGTTTTTCGAACGTCGAGTGCGTGGTTTCCTTACCTAAATTTCGGATTACATCAAGCTCCCTCCTCGGGCCTTTCCCTTCTCTCTCTGCCCAATGTTTTTCATCTCTCTTGGTTTCTCTCTTCCCCAAGTCTCTGTCCGCTCTGCTTCTTTATCCCTCCCTCTATCCCAGCCCTCTAGGTGCATATGCATCTCCAAAGGTCCGTCTCTTCCTCCCCCACTGCTGTTTCTTTTTGCAGTTCCTTTATACCTGCCTCTTCCCTCCTATTGCTGTGATTTTCCAATTATGGGATTGTAGAGCTGGGAGTCCAACTTGATAAGGAAACTGAGGCATAGAGAGGTTTGGGTTTTTTTTTGGGAGGGGAGGCAATCAGGGTTAAATGACTTGCCCAGGGTCACACAGTGAGTAAATGTCTGAGACCTGATTGAATTCAAGTCCTCCCAACGTCACAGCCTACTGCCCCACCTAACTGCCCCTAGAGAATTTTTTTTAAAGCTACTTACCAAGAATCCCACCTTTCGAGAAGGCTTCCAAAGGGAGAACTGAACCAGGTCTCTCAAATTCTAAGTCCAGCACTCTACTTCCTCTTTGCCTTTCTATGGCCCTGTTTCTTTCCTCCTAGCTTCAATTATCTAAGTAGTCCTGTTGCACAGGAGATAAGAGTCTTAGGCCTAAAGTCAAGAAGACTAGACTTCAAATCCTGCCTCTGACAATTACTATCTGTGTGACCCTGGGCAAGTCACTTAACCTTTCTTTGTCACAGTTTCCTTGACTGTAAAATGGGGGTGATAATAACACCTACCAGGCAGAGTTGTGAGGATCAAATGAGATATTTGCAAAGTACTTAACAAAGTGCCTGGCACATAGTAGGCACCTGTGCCTACCCCATCTTGGACTTTTCTTTTGGCCTTGCCTGCCACCTGCCAGCACAGACACCAATAATGAATTACTGTTGTCATTTTTCAGACAAGGATCCCAGGGTCTTGAGGTGGGGTGACAGTATTGCTGAGGGAAGTTAGTGGCAAAGTTGAATTTAGGGAGACTTCTCAGACAAGGGGGCAGGCAGCTTGGAAGGACTGGCAGTAGGGAAATCCCTCCCATGGGTTTTCCAACTACCTAAGAGGTGACATTACTTTGTGCCCTACCTGGCTGTGAGTCACTTTCCTTTTGGTCATACTTGGGCATTTAGCCCATAAAGGGATTCTCCACGGGGAGCACCCAGGGACTAAACAAAGGGGTGGGGCCTTCTGTGCGGTGGGACAGCCACTCAGATAACAAGGCAGACAGATAGTGGGGAGGGAGGGAAGGTGAGGGCGGGGACTGGGAGGAGGCGGGAAGGCCAGGCCTACAACTACCACAATTCCCTAGGAAAGAGGAGGAGGAGGAAGTTTGCCCAATTCCAGACAGGAGGGAGTCTTTAAAGGAGTTCAGTAGGTCTACTGACTCCTTCCCCATAAAGATTCTTTGTTTAATTCCTGGATGGGCACAGATGTTTAGCTCTCAGAGCTGCAGAGACAGAAACATAGGTAGTACTGGGATTCCAGCCTAGATTCCCTGACTCCAAAATAATGGTTCTTTCTACCATTGGGTCCTAGATTTCAGTCTGGAAGGACTCCCTGGTCCAATTCCTTCATTTTACAGAGAAGGAAATGGAGGCCCAGAGAGGTCAAGTAGCTTGCCTAAGGTATCACAGCTGGTATGAAATGAAAGAAAGGATTTGAACTCAGGTCTTCTGACTTCAAACGCAATGTGCCTACTTCTGAATCTTACCTCTTCTCCATACCATAGCATAACCTTTGCTAATGGTACAGAATCTTTGCACCAATGGGGTTTTAACAACTGGTGTAAAAGAAGCTGACCCAGTACATGATGCCTACATGGACAAGAATCTGGGCATGGTTTCTTTAAGAAAAGATGGCCTCAGATACATGGGGGAGGGGTGAATTGTTAGCAAAAAAAAAAAAAAAATCACTTTAATTCCATTTTTTTGGTAGGGAAAGTGTGGAAGTTACCCCACAAGGTGATTGCAACTAAACATGTTCATGAAAATCTGCTCTGCAGAAATCCATCCCCAAATTTATGGCATTGGATTCAATGGGACAATGGGATCAGTTTTCTGGATACTGATGGCTTGCCCCTCCTTTCCAATCACCTTGTGGAGCCAGAAAAAAGCTTCCCTATAAGTTGAAGCTGAGGGGAAGGGAATTGACCAAGGTCAATGGCAGAGCTGGCCCTTGACCTCCGACCTCCGAGGAACTCGCTTCTCTAACCTTCTTCCTCTTGGCTAGCTTTGTCCTTGCTGTTGGTCTGAACTTTGGGGGTTTGCAAGCCCCAAATGGTAGCCCTGCCTCTTATGCAGGTCAGCCCAGTTCACAGGACTTGTCCATAAAGCTTGAGGTGATGGCTTCTATTCCCCCACTCTTCCTTTCATGGGCTGTGCTTGGGCGGGGGTGGGGGGTGCAGTGGGTTATCTCCTATTTGCAGTGGTGTATAGGGATGTGGAGCTGGTTGGGGAGGGCCTGGGGTGTCCCAAAGTATGATTAAGGATATTTTGGGGAGAGTCTATCAGGAGCCACTACCCTCATGTGAAAGCCTCGGGGGAATTACCTTTTATTGTGGCCAAGATAACCTGTATCTTTTTCTGCCAGCTTCCCTTTCTCATTGTTTCTCTCCATTTACCGACCTACCGGTCTTCTTCCCTCTTTGAATGTATCTCCTTCCTTTTCCTCTGCTTCCATTCCCCAGTCTGTCTCTCTCCCCATGGATTACTAAACATTTACTGAAATGCTGCTGCCCTGCAGGGTCTGTCTCTCCCATTCTATCTTTACCCACCCCAGTGTCTCTGTGTCTGCCTCCCCTCCCCATCCTGCAGTCCTTTCCATCCCCCCTCCCTCTTGGAGACGTCTCTGTTTCTATTTCCGTCTCTCTCCATCCCCCGCTGGCTTGGCCCCAAGGGGACACAGGGCTGGCTCTGCCCCCGGCAAACCCAGGAAATTGGGGCCTCTCATATCCATCCCCAGACCAAGTAGGGAGGAGTTTGGAATCGCCCCCAAGGACACCTCCTCCCATTTCTGTTTCTCAACATTTCTTCATTTCTGTCTCCTCTTGCTTTTTTGCTGATTCTCCCAGCTCTCCAAATCCCACACTAGCTTAACTCTGCCATGGCCACCAGCCTTGTACCCCATTTTTCTGCCCCCTTTACCAGGTCTGTCAGTCACCTACTCCTCCCATTTATTCCCCTTCCCTCCTCCATCTCCCCACATCACCTTTGAAATTTAATTGTTTTCTGATCCTCCTCTGGACAAGGATCAGCAGAGCTATCCCCCATCTTCTGGAAGTGGGGAGCCATCTCCGGACCTTCTCTGAAGTCTAACCTAAATCCCTTCCCATGGCAGTCTGCCCCACTCCACACACACAGATGACTCAGGGGCTCAGACACAGAAAAGTTTAATTCTGCTGCGACTGGAAGCCCCCAGCTGGGGGTAGGGATGTTGATGGAGGAGGATTTGGTTTGGTTTGGGGTAGGTCCTAGTTCCAGGCCTACAAAGGAAAACCCTGAGTCCAAGGCCAGGACCAGCCCAGAATGAAGATGATGTAGGAGACAGGCTTGGAGAGGAAAGAGAGGTGGGCATGACTGGGGGGTGGGGGCGGCAAAGTGAGATGAGGATGATTGGAGAGGACAGATGGAAACGATGGAAAAAGATTGAAAAGATGGAGGAAGGGAGGAAGAGGAGGCAGTGTGGTGCATCACACAGAACCACAGACTGGGAATCAGGAGACCTGGATTCTAATCCTGGCTATGTGTCCTGGGCAAATCCCTTCCACTCTCTGGGCACGTTTCCCCGCATGTAAAATGAGGGCGCCGAATCTGATCTCTAGATCCCTTGCAGCTCTGACACTGTGATCCGTGGAGTCAGGGAGGGGACTGAAAGGTGATGAGTGAGGGTCGATGGGAGCAGAGCGAGAGGAGACGGGGATGATTCGGGGAAACACGCGACAGAACAAGATCTAGTCCAGCCAGATACAATAAATAGGCCCCCCTCCCCCTCCCCGCCCTCCCTTCCCCTGCCCCGGGTGGGCACCTCCTGCCCGGAGGGCCTTCCAGGGCTGCATCCACCAGTCCCCGGTGGGGAGTGTCGTGTCTCAGTGCTGCTAAGTGTCCGCCCCGCGCTCCGCTGTGTAAGGCACCGGCTCCCGCGAGGTCCCGGAGCGCGCGTGAAGAACCCGGGGTGGGGGAGAAAGGGGAAGTGAGGAGACCCAGAACGTCCATGCTACTCCCCGCCCCCTCCAACCTAGCTCCTCCCCGCACGTGGGCGGGGCCGGGCAGAGAAGGAGCTGGGCTTCCCTTTGGCTCCCTCCCCTCCCCTCTCCCCGCAATTGATCCTCCCTCCTCCCTTCCGGGCCCAGGCGTCCAGAGTGCGGAAGGTGTCCCCTTGCAGAACCCAGGAGCCCGGGCCTCGGGCGGCGAGGAGGCTACGCACTCCCCTCGGCTGGGGAGTGGGCGTCACCCCAGGCTGGGCGGAGGTCCTAGGGGTCCCGCTCACACGGTGCTCTCCAGCATCCACTCGGTGCTGGTGAAGGCGAGGCGGGCCCGCGCGGGGCTCAGGCCACCCAAGCCCCCGTCCTCGTCCAGCAGGTGGGGCGTGGAGCGGTGGCGCTTTGTCCGCTTGGCCCGGCGCGGGTAGCTGTGGCTCTGGAAGAGGGCGCCATAGTCCCCGTCGAAAGAGTAGCGCTGCCGGGGGGTCCGGCCCGGGGGAAGCGCGGGAGCCGAGGCCGGGGCCGAGGTCCCCAGGGGGGCCCCCGAGCGGCTTCGTCGAGGGCCCACGGGCCCCAGGTGCGCGCGCTCGTCCTCCTCAGGTCCCGACGGCGCGGCCGCCTCGGTCCCCGAGGGCAGCAGGCAGAGCGAAGTGGAGGATCCAACGCCACCCAGCGGCCGGGCCGGGAGTCGCTCCGCCTCCACCGCGGGGGGCGGCGACAGCGCCGCCCCCTCGGCCTCGACCTTGACTTTCTCCTTGTCTAGCCCCGACGGCGCGGGCGCCAGCTCGTGCAGAGCCTCGTATTGGTCCAGCGTGGAGGGCGGGGGAGGGGCCGGGCCGGAGCCCGCGGCGCCACCATTGGTCTGCGAGCACACGTGACTGACGCGCGGCGGCGCCCCCTTGTGGCCAGAGCCGGCGTCGCCGCCCGCGTAGACTTTGTAGCGGATCATGAGGATGACGATGAAGACGAGCACCGACGCCACGATGACGCCACCGATGACGATGATCATGGTGCCCCCCAGGAAGTGCGCGTGCAGCGGGCGGCACGGTGTGACCTCCCCAGCCGTAGTGAACTGCACGCAGCCCACGACGCGCGTGGCGGTCAACGCCGTCACCCCGTCGTCGTATACGGCCAGCACGCACAGGTCGTACGCCCGCCCCGCTGCCAGGTCGTTCACCAGGAACGTCTTGCTGCTCGACGGGATCATCCTGGGGGTCCCGGGAGAGAGGGGCAGGGGAACGGGAGAGTGAGCTCCCGTCCCTGCGGTCCAGGGAGCCCTACCCTCCCGTCCCTCCTAGGAGGTCCCACTCCAGCTTCTCTGTCCCTCCCGTCTAGCCAGCCCTAGTCCTTTCATCCAGCAAATCCCACCCCTTCCCTAAACCCCTCTCACCCTTCCAACCACGCCCTTTCCTGAAGCCCCGCCCCCTCCTCTAGGACCGCCTTCCCGCAAGCCCCACCCCCTCGTTTCAGAAGCCGTACTCTCTCTAGCAAGCGTGTCCCTGCCTTCAGAAGGCCGGGCCAGACGATCTAGGAAGCCCCGTGACCTATCCCACTGAGTCCCTTTCCCGGACTTCCCGCTTCAGTTCCTTTTTTTTGGTTACCATTTGCTGTTTGTTGCCTATTCCTCAAGTCTCAACTAAAGTCCCACCTTCAAGAAGTCTTTCTGAATTCTAGCCCCACCCCCCGCCCCCAGCCATTATCCCACCTCATTCTGCATATATCTCTTTTGTACTGGTTGTTTCATGTAGTCTCTCCCATTAGATTAGGAGCCCCTGGAGGGCAGGAACTGTCTCATCTCCCCAGGGGTTAGCTCAGTGACTGGCATACAGTAGGCCTCTCCCTGACTTGGGGCAAGTCATATCGCCTGTGGTTGCCTCAGTTTCCTCATCTGTAAAAGAGGGCCTTGGACCTCTAAGGTCCATTCCAGCTTTAAATCTTAAATTGAGAAAATGGCTAAACTCTTCAGGCTCTGAATTCCGCGACTTAATGAGCCTTCTAGCGGCAGGATTAAACCCGGCTCAGTCTCTCTACACCCTCCCCCAGGACCCTCCCCTCCCATCTAGCTAGATGCCTTCCGATGACAGCGCTTTACGGTATCATCTCATTAGGTCTTTGCAATCAGTCAGTGGGGACAGGTGTTATTATGCCCAGGATATATCATGCGTAAAAGCTGGAGAGAGATTTCGTGACCAGAGTAATAAGTGCCTGAGGCAGGGATTCGAACCCCAATCTTCCTGCCTCCAGACCCAGCATTCTTTTCCTGCTGCTTCTCCAGCCGGCTACAGCAGCGGAACCTTTGCCCATCTCTGGCACCTTCCCCTCAAGCCCTAACCTTTTCCCACAGCTATGGTTCGAAAATATATTCAACTAGGAACTCTCCTTCATATCTCCAGTAGTCCTTAAACCACCTCCCACCAGGTGGGCCTCGCTCGCTCCGAAAACCTAGCGCCCAATTTGGGGCCATATTGGGTTGTGGTCCCCAGAGGGAACGTTCAAGAGTTGCACTTTGCAAATTTGAAAGTACAATTAAGGCTATTACTGTTATGATGAGTATCTTTATGGAGCACCCTTTCTCCTCTATTCCAAACTAAAGGGTTTCCCATTCCCATCCCAATTCCAAACTACACCCCCAGGATGCAAGTCCGACCCATTCTGCATACACCACGCCCCAGAAGCCTTATCCTTTCTCACAATTCAGGCCCCTCCCCCTCTCCCCAAGAAATGTCAATTGCAAGAAGCCCCGCCCACTGCTCTTCCTAAGCCCCGCCCCTTCCCTGGGACCGGCCCTCTGTTCACCCCACATTAAACTCCCCCTCCCCCACATTTGGTCCAGGCCCTAAACCGAGTGTCTTCCTCACCCTCTCCACTCCACTGAGCTCCCTCCCCCAAACTTTAGGAATGTTCTTTGGATTAATCTGTCCCATTAGGCCCCCTGGCTCTTTAAAGACCCTCCAGGCCCAAGAGGCTCTGATTGGTCAGGAGCTTACAGACTGGGGTGAAAGATGGCTTCTGGTTGGGTGAGACCTCAGCCCATCTAGGCAGGCCTACAAATTAACCCTCACGGCGCTAGGAGGGGGGAAAAAGGAGAGGGAAGGTGGTGTTACAATTGGCTCCCAACTTTATCACTCCTTTGAGGAATTAGGATTGGACCCATCCTCTCTTTCTTGGGGCCCAAGGATGGTTAATGGGAAGGGAAGAGAGGTGGGACAGTGGCTGGGCCCTGCTATCACTGCTGGAGGTCTAGACTAGAGGACTGGAAGATGTGGGGGGCTGTTCCGCTCCCCAAACATGCCAGGGATGTGGGAAAAGAGGTAGAGGCAGGAGGGGTTAGACTCGCCGGACATTTGCCTGGTATAGTGGACAGGGCCCTTTCCCCTCCCTTTTCACCACTTTCTTCCATCCATAAACTGAGGGAACTCCAGGTCCCTTTTCTGCTCTGAGACTTCAGAATTACTGGAGACAGTCAGAGGAAGTGGGAAAATCAAGAGGGGGAGGGAGGGCCAGAGGGCTATATGGAGACAGAAACAGCAAAGGGAAGAACAAAGGGGGGGATCTGAAATAAAAACAGGTGGAGGAACAGACTGAGAGAGAGACAGGTAGAGAGGAGACAAAACCCAAGGTGGAGGCAGAGAAACAGGGGCTCAGAGACGGAGCAGAGGGAGGGGCCTGGGCGCCGAGGGCCAGGTCAGAGCACCAGAAGGTCCTGCCAGCGGAACTCACCTGTAGACCAGTGAGTCGTCAGCTGAGCTGTTGTACTGCACCTGGTACATGCGAATGCCCGGTACAGGCCTCTGGGCGGGCCAGCGAATGACCACTGAGCTGGAGGTCAGCTCCGCAGCCACCAGTCTCCGCTCAGCCCCGGCAGAGCCGGTCTCGTTGACCCCTGGTCTTCCAGGTGTGGCAATGTCCGAGGACCCAGGCTCGCTGAGGGGGGGTGGGGCTGCAGGGGGCGGGGCCATGAGTGGCAGCGGTACCACACACACCTCAACGGGAGCTGTGGCCTCCCCAGCTGCATTGGAGGCTATGCAAGTGAAGATACCACTGTCTCGGAGAGTGGTGATGGTCACTTCAAGGGTCCCATCTCCCCGAACTCGAGTGCGGCTAGAGTTCCCCAGAAGCCGCCCATCGGGTGCCACCCAGTGTACCACAGGCTCAGGGTCACCCACAGCCTTGCAACGCAGACTGACCGCCTGGCCTTCCACTACAAGGGCCCGGCCTGCTGCCTGCCGAGTGATAAGAGGGGGCTCGCAAAGAAATTCCTCCTCGGGAATGGACCAGAAGTAGCGGTCAGTCAGGTGCTCGGGTGTGGCGCATGTCTCTAAGTCATCCTCTCGGGTCAGCCTCCTCAGCCAGAGAAGTTCACAGTTACAATGCAAGGGGTTCCCTCCAAAGCTGACTGTCAGAGTGGACGGCGGTTTGGGGCCAGAGGCCTGAGCACGGAGGAAGAGCCCATCAGGTGGCAGCTTGTGTAGCCGGTTGGATGTCATGTCCAGCCGGACTAGCTTGTGAAGTTGGACAAAGGTGCCCTCAGCGATGTGGTCGATGAGGTTGTGGTCCAGGGTGAGAGTGTTGAGGTTGACCATCTGGCCCACGGCCTCCCAAGGCAGTGACTCTAAATTGTTATAGGACAGGTCCAGGTCCTCCACAGTACCCAAGAAGGCATCGAAGGCAGCTGGCTCAACCCAGCGAATCTGGTTGTTGCCCAGAATGAGATGTCTCAAGTTCACCAACCCACGAAGGTGATCACCTCGAACCTCCCCCAGACGATTGCTATCCAAATGCAGGGCACGGAGGGTTCGGAGGTCGGCAAAGGCGCCAGGAGCAACCTGGCCAATGGTGTTGCGGGACAGAGTGAGGTGGACCAGACTGGTCATGTTGGCAAAATCCCGGCGGCGGACAGCAGCAATGAAGTTGTCAGTTAGTCGTAACTCAACTACTCGGCGGTCAATGGCCGGTGGGACAAAAAGCAGGCCAGTCTTGGCACACAGCATGGTCAGAGTTGGGGATACATTTTGGCAAATGCACCGGCCTGGGCAGGGCTGCCCAATGGATGGGGGTGCCCCAGCCCACAAGAGGAGAAGGAGGGGCAGGGCTGGTGATGGAGGAGATGATGATGAAGAAGATCCTGGGGCCATGGTGGAGACCTCAATGACCAGTCCTAAGGAAGGAGGAGAAAAAGAGTTAGTGATGTGGGGAGAAGGGAAGGATATCTCCTCCACTGTGCTATAGCTTTCTTCTCCGTGTCTGATGTAATTCTTGTAGCCTCATCCCACTCTCTCTTCCAGGGACCACCACCCTTCCTCCCCAGGGGTAGAGGTAACGGGAGTTGGAGCATTTGCCACATGCACACCAGAACTTGGAAGGTAGGCCTTGCCACTTGTAAGTTGTGGGAAGTCTTTGTTGGTGTCTAACCTCCAACCCTCCCACAGCCTCCAGTGTCTAATTGTGGGAATGCCTGCTCAGACAGTCACAGACACACACACATACACACACAGAGCCCCCCACTTGCTCCCGGCAAACTTTTCGTCTGGGAATCCCCCTGCGGCAGCTCCAGCCCACGGTGTGTCAGCTTCCATCACAACAGGGCTCCAGGGAGGAGTGTGGAGGGAATGGGGAGAGATGGGAAGGGGGGAGGCATCCATTTTCCCATTCCCTGTATGTTCCCCACCCCATGGGCCAGGGCTTTCTCAGGAGAAACAAGTATCCCAGAGTCCAACTGGGGAAAGTCCATGACCCCTTTCTAGCCCCCTTGGGATTCCTCGCTTTCTCTCTCTCTCACTCTCTCTCTGTCTTCCTCATTTCTGTCTCTCTCTTTTTCTAAGTTTTTTGACCCTGACTCTCTGGTTTTATCTCTCAACCTATCTCTCTATTCCTACATTTGTTTATTCCCCACCTCCCCTCTCAGTTCATGTGTCTGTCTGTCTCTATTTCTTTATTTCTATTTGTCTGTCTCCCTCTCAGTTCCTGTGTCTATGTTGTGCACTATCTGCTCTCTCTCTGTGTCTCCCTCTCAGTTCCTATGTTTGTCTCCCTGTGCCTGTCTTTCTCTCTGTCTTCCTATGTGTCTATCTTTCTCCCTCTGTATATCTCTGTACTCTTATGTGTCTGTCTTTATCTTTGTCTGTCTGTCTCCCTATGTATCTATGTCTGTCTCTCTATGTGTCTGTCTCTGCCCCCTTCTCCCTCTCAGTTCCTGTGTCTGTCTTCAGATGTCTTTCTCTTCCCCTCTCTCTTATCTCTGAGGTCCTCAGAAGCTGTATTTCTGGTCCACTGCCTTTGGGGTTCTCTGTCCCTCTCTTCTCTGTCTCTCAGCATTTCAGTCCCCTATGTCTATTTCTCCATTTCTCTGAGCTTCCCATTTCTTGTATCTAGTTTTTCGTTTCTGCTTCTCGGTATCTCAGAGTCCTTGTGCCTGTTTCTCCATCTCTGTCTCTGAGTTTCCCTATCTTTTTTTCTCCCTTTGTCTCCTGAATTTCTTTGTCCTCTATTGCTCAGTTTCCGTCCCTCATAGTCTGGACCAGCAAGGGGGAAATTGGGCCTGGGGAGGGCAGGAGCCCCTCAAAAACCACCTCCACAGTGTTGTGACCCCCAATCCCATCTCACGCCATAACTTGGAGGTTGGGCTTACATTACACATGCTGGATCCTGATCAACTAGCTCTACCCAAACTCCTCCCCTAGGCTAGTAGGAGCAGAGTCAACCACCTGTCTCCCTTTTCCCTCTTCTACCTCATCAAGAAATTCCTAGCCTGGCTGTCCTTTCCACTATCATAAGTGACTATCCATGTGGTGAAAGATGACACCTTCCCCCCCAGTTCTCCTCCAACCTCCCCCCCATATCCCAGGCTAAGCTCCCCCTTCACCCAAGACATGCTTCTCCAAGCTGCCCCCTCCAGCATCTGACTTCTCAGCTCACCTCTCCTCAGGAAATCATGGCCGGCACCACCTGGAAAGACAGCAACATTCCCCCATCAGTCCCACCTAGGGACTGGGGAAGTCCCTTCTGCAGTCTTTCTCTTATCCCTCCTGCTGCAGCTTCCCCAGTCCTTCACTTTGGCCCAGGGCAACAGAGCTTTGGGCTTTGACATAAACCTGGTAACCCAAGATTTCAGGCCCTCCAGAACAACTCATGGTTTGTTTGTTTGTTAACATTCACTTACATGTCATCTGAGCCTCACAGCAAAACCTTTGGGATAGGCACTAAATGTTATCAACCTCCCCACTTTGCAGATTCAGGGAATCAGGTTGACTTGCTTGCCAGTGGTTTCCAAGCTAGTATCAGAGACAGAATTTGAACCAGGGTCTTTGTGATTCCAGAGCCAACACTCTATCCCAAAACTGCCTCTCTAAAGGGAACATAAGTATCCTAGGCTCCCAGTTCTTCATGCCCACTGAGGAAGAAGGAAAGAAGGTAGGTCCACAGATTCAACATCCTTGCTGACATGTAATCTCCATGTCATGCCAAGACACACAGCACATGCTTAGACACGCTTGCATACTCCTCTTCTCACATATGCCAGCACATACATATCCCCACTGGAAGGCATGCACAGCCTACCATAAGAACATATCTGTATTTCTACATACTCATATCACATATAACATATATTCCCCATGTACACAGGCAGTTGACAAAAAGCCCAGCCAGTGAAAATATATGCTGGGACCTTGACACACAGATACATAGACACAAAAAGCTGTGGGAAGGGAGGAGACTGGCTGGTAGCACATGGTTTCTTACACACACACACACACACACACACACACACACACACACACACACAAAGACAATCCCAGAGACACAGACCCACAGCCAGGCAGTAACAAGCAGACATAATCACACTTGGATCCCAGGATGTCTCACTCCAGCCTCAACCTCACCTTGGTCCAGTTCTCACCACCCCAAAGAGGAAGTCTAGGGCCAAACCTGACCCCAGTCAAGGGAAAGAGAACCAGGATCTGGGCCTCTGGGAATCAGGATTTAAGAAACAAAGATGAGGGGTCAGCAGGTCAAGTCTCCTGAGATGGAAGCGGGGTAGGTAGGGTTGGGTCTGGGATGGAGGGGGGACAAGGGGAGAGTGAGGGGGGTGGATGTCTGGGTTTGGAGGGGATGGGGTCCAGGAGTCTCTCTCATGGCTTCCTCCAGGCCCTAATCCCAAAACACTGAAATGTGTTGGTGATGGGAAAGGGAGGAGAGAATCCTGCAAATAAAATCCAATCTGGGCCTATGGCAGGGTCCCTCTGGCCCCCCCTCCCTCTTGAGGCCTGAGGATCCCCATGGATCTGGGCAGATTCTGAAGGATCCTGGGAGATCTAGCTAGGAGGGGCAGGGTTGGGTTGGCCTCCCCCTTCGAAAGGGAGGGGGTAGTCTCCGGTCAGATTCCACCTTTCTCCCCTGGAGTCGGTGTCTAGGCGTCCGGCTCCCAGCCCCGGGCTTAGCCCTAGGTCTGTTCACCGGCAGGGGAGGAAATGACTGAGTCCTCCCCCACCGAAAGCCCCAGGGACCCAGGCCCACGGTGCACCCCCTTCCGCTCCCCTCCCAAGGGCTTGAGGTAGGAGCTGTCCCTGAGACAGACACACGGACAGACTCGGAGACATACAGGCCCGCGGGCGGACACACACGGACACACACAAATGCAGACGGGCACACACGGGCACACCAACAAGCAGACACATCAGGGCGCACAGATCCACGGATGCACGGGAGCCCCCCGGGCCGCACGAGCGCACCCGGGCACGGGCATGCCCGGCACACGAGCCGACCCCCGGCAGCCCCAGCAGCACGCGCGCACCCAGACACACCCGGACCCCCAGACCCCGGCACCGCAGCGGCGAGGACACGCGCACACGGCCCGCAGCGCACACATCCTCCATCCCCGGCGCCCATCGCCCGGCACACACGCTCGCGTCCCCCGCGCTCCCCACCCCGGGCCCCGGGCTCACCTCCGGGGGGGCCCGGCCCCGGCCCCGGCCCGGTCCCGGGCTCTGGCTCTGGCTCCGGCCGCCGCCGCCTCGGTCCGCGCCATGGCGGGGGGAGGGGAGGGGAGGGGAGGGGACGGAGAGGGAAGGGGGATGGGGACGGAGGAGGGAGGGAGGGAGGGAAGGAGGGAGGGGGGCCGGGGCCGGGAGGGCTGGGGGGAGGGGGCGGGGGGGGGGCGCGGTACAGCCGAAGCTCGGCGCGCGGCTCCTCCCTCCGCACAGCGCGGGGCGCGGGCGCCCGATCTGCAAAGGGGGGGAGGGGAGCGGAAGGGAGGGGCGAGGGGGCGGGGAGGCGGGCGCGCCTGGGTCCCTCCCCTGCTCCCGGGTCCGGGAGCGAGAGCACCGTGGACCCCTCCCAGCCGAGGCCCCCAACCATGGCGGTCGGGTTTGGGCCCCGGCTTGTCTCCGCCCCCCCACCCCCCGTCCGCAGAGGGAGGGGCCGTGCCAGGTCTGGGACCCCCGGGTGCCCGGGTCCCCCAGGTCCCCTGCCTAAGCGGATTAGATGGACTCATGTGGGGGCGAAGTCGTGCTGCCGAAGGAGGAGGAGGGTCCGCGTGGAGCTGGAAGAGATTGTGATGGAGATGGAAGGGGAAGACTGGGGAGAGCCAGGAGGCATGGAGACAGAGACACAGCCCGGGAAATCGGGGCAGAAACTCGGGCGCCAGAGCCAGCCTTGGCGACTGGACCTTACACACAGTTGGGGCTCAGCAAGGATGTCCTGAGCCGTGGGAGATGAAGACAGACCTAGGATCCAGGGAGAGGACACCTCCTTCCTGGGGGAGGCCGGTTCTATCTTTGGTGAAAGAGGGCCTTCTCTGCCCCCGTCTGCATCCTTGTGGTCTGCCTCCCCCATCCACCTGGCCTAGCCCCAGCCCTACACTCCTCCTTTTTTCCATACCCCAACCTTCTCTCTGTCTACCAATCAGGCCTCTGATTGGTCTATTTATGACTTTATGATTCAGTTCTCTCTTGAACGCCCCCAAGAAGACCCCCACCTGGACTGAGTCTAAAAAGGATGGGATAGCTGGGGATGAGCAAAACCTGGAAAGCTGGGACTAGGAGTTTGGTGCGGCAGAGGGGTGAGAAAGGGAGGAGGGAGGTATACTTAGAACAGACTTCAGCCCACTCATCTTCTCCAAGGCCTTTCTGCAATCCTTCAGACCTAGCCTGCTTCTCAGCATCCCTGATCACCCAAAAGTCTTTTACAGTATCCTCTCCATCTCTCCCTTCATCCAGTCCTTCCACAAGTCTTTGGTCCAAAGCGTCCTCTTGGGATAGACTCACAAGATAGTAATGATAGGAACACACACACACCTTTAAGCCAAAAGGGACCTAGGTCACCCAGGTCAACGTTTCCATTTAACTGAGGGGGAAACTAAGGGGCATAGAAAGGAAGTGATTCCACCAAACCCTCCCAGTAACCTTGTCTGATTCATCAATCTACAAGTTGTCCAGTTTTGCCCTATACTGGCCATTCCTGGTTGAACAGAAGCCTTCTCAGTACCTTCTCTGACTGCTCCTTCTAGAATTCCCCAGACCAAACCCCACTCTACTCAACCTGGATTGGACAAAAGCTTCCAAAATTTCCACTCTGATTGGTTATTCTACAATCCAGATGGCCCTGCCCAGTTCAGGTCCCCTTCCTAATACCCATCTCTAATTGAACCTTCTGCATTGAAGGAGACAAGTTGCTCTGCCAAGGTCTCTTGGGGGCAAAAATATCAAACCATACCATGCTGCTTCCTCCTCGTCAAATCCACTAAGAATCAGATTTTTCTTCTTTGAGTAGGGCAGGGGATTTATAATTCCAATGTGGTATTTATTACTAATTAACTTATGGAAACCTCCACTCCCTGGAAGCCCCAACCCCTTCCATCTCTGGTGCTTGGGATCTCTCACTCCCCCATCCTCCACCACAACAAATCAGAGTGAGAGAGAGTGTAGGGGATCACAAAATGTTAAAACTGGGAGCTTGCAATGCCTTATTCCTATCTGCCCATTTTAGGGACAAGGAAGCTGAGACCCAGTGAATGAAGAGCTAATGAGTCTCCAAGAGTTCAACCAGTGATCAGTAAAATGGATGAGGGTGGGGTTTCATATGAACTGGAGGGGAGGATGACTGAGTCTGCCTCTGTGCTACCCGGACCACCAGACTGCCTTATTATGAAGAGGCCTGGCACTTGCATCTCCATCTAAGTCTATCTCTCTTACTCCTGACTGTAGGCTTTAGACTATGAGATGAGATAGGAGAGAAGGGAAATGGAAGGGAAGTCCTCCTGAAGGAGGTAAGGGAAGGATCATCCTGGAAACTCCTGCCCCTCTACTGTGGAGCCTTGGAATCAATGGTGGCTGGGGTGACTGGGGCCCAAGGTCACTATGTCATTGTTGCCATGGCAACAGCTACCACTTTCCTTCAAGTAACCTGGGAATGAAGGAGGAAGAGGAGGAGGAGGGGCTTTCCTGGCTCTAGAGACTAGGAGTCAGAGAAGGGAAACAAACACAGGGATCCTTTGGCTCTCTCTTCCCCCCACTGTGGCTTTCTAGGCCCCTTTCTATGGGGTCCACTTGGACCGCTGATCCTCCTTTCAGACAGGGATAGTGGGCAATCTTTGAAGATCAGTCCCTCCCCCTCCCTCTTACTCCCCATTCCCTGAAGCAATTACATTAAATTGTTTGGTGACTTTACTGCTTTAATCTTCTCCTGCCACCACCTCCTCCTTTGCATGCTAATTCCCAGATTGACAAACCCTGCTGTCTGGTGGGCGAGTGCTTCCTCTCTGCTACCCCCCCCCCCAAGTTTAGGGAATGATAGAGATCATAGGAACCCTCTTTACCAAGGGAGGAAGGAAGGAGCTCCAGGTATGCGAGGTAGGAATGGGAAACATCTTTCGAGGGAAATGGGGAGAACCCTGCTTGACTCCCGTGATCAAGAACTGAGGACTCTGCTTCCAGTGATTGGGCATAGATACAATCCTAACAGAACCCACAACCCTAACAGAAACAAGGAAAATTAATTGAGAAGCCCCTTCCTTCCCCCTTGGGCCCTGGGGTAAATTCCTCCATCTAGAGGTTGGAGACATACTTCTCTGGCCTGGAGACCTAGGGATGATAGCTGGTTGCCATGGAAACATGGCCTCAGCTTCAGCAAAAGGATCTGCTCTGGACCAGGACACACCTTGCTCTCTGAGGGGTGTGGGGAATGGGCCTGGCACGTGCACTCTTGTATCTTCAGCTACCCCTCAACCCACACATTATAGTGGAGCTGTGGAAGGAGGGAGTAGAATTCTGATCCCATCACTAAGAGTGGTTAGACCTCAGAAAGCACTTCCATGTGGTTCTACTCTCTTTCTCAAATAATTTTGAGTCTCATTATCTTTCCCTAAGTGTCGGTTCCCCTACCAACACCTTCCTTGAAGGAAAAGGAAAAGCTGAAAATGACTGGCAAGCTTTTGCAAGAATACAGGAGCTACCGGTCCCCCTCTCTCACCAGGACTGATGTCTGCTTCCTATAGCCCCCTTCTCTTCGAAACCCAGGTGTTGGACCCCTTTGCTCTCTCTCAGAACAGACGCTTTCTGTACCCCTGCCTTCTGCTCATTTAGGGACCCAGGTGTCCCATCATTCAGCCCTCTACCTTTTCAGGGAACCTGATATCCTTTCCCTAAACCTCTCCAGAGTGGGACCCGGATTGCCTGCATTCGGCCTCCCAGTTCTGTGATGACTGACTGCCCTCTGCTGACCACATGGAGCCCTGCAGAGGCTGCATGGGCGGAGTCAGGATAACCACTAGGGTCAGGTCAGGTTTCACTAGTTTATTTTGTCTGAGGGTATTTCATTTCCCAGAACCCAGGTGTCCCGTCTCCAGATCCTTGGACATCTCTGGATACCTCCAGCTAACGGAAGAAGGCCAATTTCTCCTGAAGCCAAGCCTCCGTCAGGTCATCTGTGGTGCGGATCTCAAACACCTAATGAGAGATCAAGAGAATGAATGGACTGGAGATTGGGAAATATCAGGCAGCCAGAGAAGAGGCTAGGGGGCCAGCTATCTGTCTTCATGCATCTAAAGTGCCCTCCCGTGGTTCTCTGGTCTCAGGGCAGGAAGGGGTGGAACTTACAACCCTCGAGGCCAAACCCTGTGGACACCACCCCTCCCCCCGCTCAGGAACTCAAGGCTCCTGACCTTGGTGAGCTCGGCAGTTTGTACCAGTCGGTTTTTGCTTCCTGCATACATCATCTGCTGTTCCGGCTTACAGCCTGGTACGTAGGGGTGAAAATCGTGGGGTTAATGGGAAGAAACAAAATATTACTAGGGAGTGGGCCCCTGGGGCAGGACTATAAGGATCTGGACCCAAGTTGGCCATGAGTTAGGGGAAAGGATTGGTGGATTGGTAAGTTCAGCGTTAGAGTCCTCAGTGCTCTCCAAGACTGGGTATGGGAATCCTCAGGTGAGGAGGTCTTACCTACAGGACTGGAGAAGATGAAGCAGAGTGGATAGGAGATCCGTCCATCTTCATGGATCCATTTGTAGCTATAAACTATGAACCTAGGGAGAGGGAAAATCAAAGGGCTTGAGAAAGAATTCTGGAGGTGGAGTCTGAACCCCTCAGCACCTCAGTCTTCTTTTTGCCTTTCCCATGCCTGATCCTCCCCGAAGGACTGGTTTCTTCCAAAGTAGCGGTGGGGTAACAGTGACTAGCTCCTGGGGATACCTGGGCTGTCTCTCCGGCAGCTCATTCCTCAATTCCTCAGGGGAAATATTCTGTGGATATCAAGGAAGATGGAAGTAAATTGGTGAAAGAATGAGCCTCCCTCTGTGGCCCCAGCCCCAGGCCATCCCCCATCACACCCTCCACCTGTCACCTGAAATTCTTCCTCCATCACCACTAGTTGCCGGTCTTTGTCCACCTTCACTGGGGGAACCCCAGGGGGAAGGACAGAGAAACGATTAGACTCCCCACCTTCCCAGGACCCCCAAACCCTTTACAGGCTCCTGCCTCCACTTTTGTGAAGGACAGGCTACTCCTGAATTCCTCCTTTCTTCTCCATAGGGAGGTTGGGAGACCTGGCATCCAAATCCTCCAGGGTATGGGGACCACTCACTGATGATGGCCGCGTTGGTTGTATCTTTCCGAAATCGGAACTTTCGGAGTTTCTCCTTCAGCTCTGGGTCCACCTCACAGACCACCAAAGAGTCTGCCTGCAGCAAGAATGAACTACAGTGGATCAAGGCAGCTGGTGGCCACCAGCCTCTCTTGGTATACTGGGCCTAGAGGGAACCCTGTGGGCTTTTACCAGGGGGCTGCTTTCTCCATCTACTCATTGAGGACTAGGGGCAACCCTGGGGAGGAAAACCAGGAACAGAAGAACTCTCTAAGGTCTCCAGGGTCCCAAATAGAATTTGGAAATCCAGAGGAAGAAAGGAGGGAGGGAAGAGACTGCACCCTAAACCTTCAGGAATCCTTCTTCCTACTCATGGGTCCCAGGAGTTGGAGCAAGTTTAGGGCTCAGGGCTTGATCTGTCTCCCTTGGCCATCTCATTCCTCATCCCACATTTTTACCGTCCCCAACCTCCCTGCAATGTCCCAGATTAGCTCCTGGTTTTCTGTAGAATTATTCTATAAATCTATGATGGCTTTCCTTTCTCTAGCCTTTCTGTCTCCCCACCCCACCCCCATCAATTTCCTTCTCCCCATCTGCCTCAGTTTCTGTTTCTCTAGTCCCTCAACCCTGTCCAGCTCTCTCCTGCCTCCCTTCCACCAACCCTGTCTCTCTCTCTCTGTCCTCCTTGCCTGTTTCCTTCACTATCTTTGACTTCTATTTCTCCCCAGCTCCATAGCCCTGTCCCAGTTTCTGTCTCCCTAGTCCCTCAGATCCGTCCTTCCCTCACCCCTGTCTCCAGGTCTTCCCAGACCCTCCCCTCCCCATCAAGTTCCCCCTACCCCCAAATACTCTGACCATAGCTCCCAAGGATGTCTCCCTTGGGTTGATTCCTGTCTTCTGCAGAGGGGGGAAGATCTGCTCTGATACCACATCCTGTTTATATCAATCCTGGGGTAACTGTTGCCTGAGTCCCTCCTCTTCCCTTAAGCCCTGTCATACTTCCTCTTCCCCTGCTTTCTCCCCACCCCCAAATTTCTACACTCCAGGCCTCATCTTCAGGATCCCAAAGCCACTGTCCTGACCTCCTCCAGGAAGTCCTCCCAGATTCACTGACTTCCAGCCTCTTAATCAAAGTTCTTAACCTGGGGTAATGGACAGGGGGGTCTAAAAACTTGGATGGAAAAAAAAAATTACACCTTTATTTCAATATAATTACTTTTCTTTTTAATCTTATTTCATTTTACAATTTAAAAACATGATTCTCAGCAGGGATCCAGGACACACAGCAAATTCGAGGAAATCTTGCTTAAGATCCTCTCGGGGAACACAATTCTAGAGTTAAGAAGGGACCTTAGACTTCAACTTCCTCAGTCTACATAAAGGGAAACAAAAGGCTTGAGAAATATATCCCAGGGCCTAGAGTATGTCAGAGGCAGAGCTGTCATTAAAACTTAGCTGATTCTTCTGTACAAAGACTTTAGGAACACCTGTCATCCACCCCCTCCCCACCTCCTTCACCCTACTGTAACACACACCTGAGTTCTGCTTTCTTTCCTCCAATATCCCTGCATGCTTGAAAGGATGTTTAAATTAAGAGCTGCTTCTAAGTTAGGTGGGGAGGGAAGACTGGGAAAAGGTGCAGCTCTGTAGAGAGGTGGTGAAAAAAGCTATAGATACAGGACAAGAGGCATTGGGAGGTTGCAAAGAGTTGTATGGGAATGGGAGAGAGAAGGGATCTAGGGGAAAAGGGTTGCAGGTGTCATGGGAACAAGAATTAGTTTAAAGGGAACATGGAAATATGGACAACAGGGCAGAGATTTGAGGAAGGAGTATTTAAAAGAAGCAGACTTGGAGACTGGTTAGTGTGGCCATATGGGAAAAGAAAATGTATGGGATTTGGAATGGACAAGTATTCAAAGGAATTCGCAGGGGAAGATTTGAGGTCCAGATGTACAGGAGAGAAATTTGGGCAGAGGTGTAGGGAGAAGGGGCTGAGAATTTTGGCAGTGGGATTATGAGGGGAAAGAGTTTTGTAAGGAAGGAGATTTAGGGAGAGATTTGAGTAAAGGAGTGTAGTGGGTGGAGAGGGGAATCTGGGATGGAGTTGTATGAGGAAGGAATTTCTGGGAGGTGGATGTAGGGAATGGGGATTTGGAAGGAAGGGACTTGACGGGAGGGAGGCTTGGAGAGAAGATTCCGAGGGAGAGAATTGTAGGCTGGGGGGGCGATTTAGGGAAAAGGGATTTGGAGGAAGGAAGGGGGAGCAGATGAGGGAGAGTGTACTAGTGTGGTGCGGGTGAAGGGTTTTAGGGGAGGAGATAAGAGAAGAAACAGGGGAGTATGGGGAAGAGCGGGAAATGGGGAAACAGAGATAGCAATGTGGGGAGGGCTGTGACCCGTGACTAGGAGCGGGGCAGAGGGATTTGGGGAAAGGGCTTGAGGGGTTAAGGAAGGAAGAAATCGCAGATTTGTTCCCAGAAGGGACCCTCAGAGGTCCCAAGGTTTCATTTTACTGATGAGGAAACGGGGACCCAGAGGAGTGACGGGACTTCGTTACCGAGGTAGTGAGAGTGACAGAACTGGGGGGCAGGGGCCCCGGCTGAAGGGAGAGGGGGCCGGCTGAAGGAGGATGGAACGTGAGGGGAGGGGGACCTACGAAGGGAGGGGATATAGGGGCGAGGGGAGTCCGGAAGATGGGCTGTGGGGTGCAGAGCCGGCGGGGAAAGCGTCGTCGATCTGAAGCCGCCTCCTGCAGGGCGGAGGCCAGAAGCCCCCGACGGCCCGGCCCGTTGGCATGGCAACGCTCCAGACAGTGCGGTCCTGCCTCCCTCCCTTTCCTTCCCTCAGTCCTCCGCCTCTCCCCGTCTCGGTCTGCCAATCATGTGGCGTCCAGCCAATCCTGAGCCGGATCTGGGGGCGGGTCCTTCCCAGCCGGCGCTTCAGCGAACCCGGTGGCGTTCCTCTCCTCGCCCTCTCTCGGCTTCCGATCTCTGCAACCCCATTGGGTAACGGGCTGTCCGTCTGCGGAGGGCTGTCCAATGAATTGGTGCGCCAGGCCGGAGGCGGGGCGGGGGCGGGGCGACGGCGCGAGCAGGGCGGAGAGGGAGGAGGGGTGACGCAGCGGCGCAGTGACGCAGCGTGGCGGCGGCGGCGACGGCGGCAGCGGCGGCGACGGCGTCGGTCGGTGTGAGGAGAGAGGGAGGGAAGGCGGAGAGAACGAGGCGAGTGAGGGCGGCGGTGGCGCGGGCCGGAGGCGGTGAGTCCTGGTTGACCTGAAGAGGCCTCCCCACTTCGGGGGGCGGGGGGGAGGAAGGGAGGGACAGATGGGCAGCTACCCACCCTCCCCTCACGGCGGCGCAGCTCCAGAGAGGAGGGAGGGAGAGGCGCGAGGCCGCCCGGCCCCGCCCCCCCGCGCGCGTGCGCGGCGCGAGTCCGACCCCCCCAGCCACGCGGCCCCGCCCCTCGGGACCCCCTGCCGCCCGGCCGCGGGGTCAGGCCCCGCCCCCCGGAGGAACCCCTCGGTTCCTCCCCGAGAGGTCCCCACCTCCCTAGAAGTCCCATCAGCCTCTCTAGTCCCCCCTTCACAAAGTCCTACAGGCCCCCCACTCCCCTCAGTGACCCCCCTCAGCCTCTCTCTAGTCCCCCTTCAGAAAACCCTACAGGCCCCCCACTCCCCTCAGTGACCCCCCTCAGCCTCTCTCTAGTCCCCCTTCAGAAAACCCTACAGGCCCCCCACTCCCCTCAGTGACCCCCCTCAGCCTCTCTCTAGTCCCCCTTCAGAAAACCCTACAGGCCCCCCACTCCCCTCAGTGACCCCCCTCAGCCTCTCTAGTCTCCCTTCAGAAAACCCTACAGGCCCCCCACTCCCTTCAGTGACCCCCCTCAGCCTCTCTAGTCTCCCTTCAGAAAACCCTACAGGCCCCCCACTCCCCTCAGTGACCCCCCTCAGCCTCTCTAGTCTCCCTTCAGAAAACCCTACAGACCCCCCACTCCCCTCAGTGACCCCCCTCAGCATCTCTCTAGTCCCCCTTCAGAAAACCCTACAGGCCCCCCACTCCCCTCAGTGACCCCCCTCAGCCTCTCTAGTCCCCCTTCAGAAAACCCTACAGGCCCCCCACTCCCCTCAGTGACCCCCCTCAGTCTCTCTAGTCTCCCTTCAGAAAACCCTACAGGCCCCCCACTCCCTTCAGTGACCCCCCTCAGCCTCTCTAGTCTCCCTTCAGAAAACCCTACAGGCCCCCCACTCCCCTCAGTGACCCCCCTCAGCCTCTCTAGTCTCCCTTCAGAAAACCCTACAGGCCCCCCACTCCCCTCAGTGACCCCCCTCAGCCTCTCTCTAGTCTCCCTTCAGAAAACCCTACAGGCCCCCCACTCCCCTCAGTGACCCCCCTCAGCCTCTCTAGTCTCCCTTCAGAAAACCCTACAGGCCCCCCACTCCCCTCAGTGACCCCCCTCAGCCTCTCTCTAGTCCCCCTTCAGAAAACCCTACAGGCCCCCCACTCCCCTCAGTGACCCCCCTCAGTCTCTCTAGTCTCCCTTCAGAAAACCCTACAGGCCCCCCACTCCCCTCAGTGACCCCCCTCAGCCTCTCTAGTCCCCCCTTCACAAAGTCCTACAGGCCCCCCACTCCCCTCAGTGACCCCCCTCAGCATCTCTCTAGTCCCCCTTCAGAAAACCCTACAGGCCCCCCACTCCCCTCAGTGACCCCCCTCAGCCTCTCTAGTCCCCCTTCAGAAAACCCTACAGGCCCCCCACTCCCCTCAGTGACCCCCCTCAGCCTCTCTAGTCTCCCTTCAGAAAACCCTGCAGGCCCCCCACTCCCCTCAGTGACCCTCCTCAGCCTCTCTAGTCTCCCTTCAGAAAACCCTACAGGCCCCCCACTCCCCTCAGTGACCCCCCTCAGCCTCTCTCTAGTCCCACTTCACAGTGCCCTACAGGTCCCCCACTCCCCTCAGTGACCCCCCTCAGCCTCTCTAGTCTCCCTTCAGAAAACCCTACAGGCCCCCCACTCCCCTCAGTGACCCCCCTCAGCCTCTCTCTAGTCCCACTTCACAGTGCCCTACAGGTCCCCCACTCCCCTCAGTGACCCCCCTCAGCCTCTCTAGTCTCCCTTCAGAAAACCCTACAGGCCCCCCACTCCCCTCAGTGACCCTCCTCAGCCTCTCTCTAGTCACCCTTCAGAAAACCCTACAGGCCCCCCCACTCCCCTCAGTGATCCCCCTCAGCCTGTCCTTATTTTCCTTTTAGAGGTTCCTACAGGCCCCCTCCCCCCTAGGTTGTCTTTATCTCCCATTCAAAGGGTCCTGCCGACCCACCCCCCTCTCATTCTCTTTAGAAATATCCTTTAGCCTGCCTTCATTTCCCCTCTGCTAGGTCTACCAGGCCCTTTATTTTTCTTCAGATTCTTACTTTTCAGAGTACATCCTCTGTTCCCTTCTTCCATTAGGGGAATCCTAAAATTCTTTACTCAGAGTGATGCCCTAACCACCATCATTCCCTTCCTCTGGTCACCTTCCTTGCTCAGAGAACATCCACTGGTCCATGGACCTTTCATAGTTCCTCAGGAGTCCCTTTTATCAGTCTGTTCCTTCAGAGAGCCACCCAGAATCCTTCCTTGGTGTCAGTGTGCTTGTTTTTCCTCTTCTCCCCACCCCCACCCTACCAGTGTAGATAATCTGCTTCCCATTCTTCCGAGATCAGAGATATCAGCCCCCTAACTCTCCATACCTGACAAACTCATTGAGTACCAAGCATCCTTCACCTTACAAAGACGCCGCTGCCCTCAGGCCAGGCTTTCCTAAGGGAGAATGTTTCTTTACTTAGCTCCCTTTGACCCAGAACAGCCCATTAAAGTGTCCATCTCTCCCTCCCAAAGCCCTTAACCTCTTCTCTGCTTCGGAACCTTTTGGCCTCCTTTCCTTATGCTCCTGTACATCTACCCCTCAAGGTTGGAGTTATATCCCAGGTCTTGTCTCTCAGTCCTCTTTCTTTCAGTTCAGCAACATTAGGCACTGGTGATGGGCAGAGCACCTTGGAGAGATCCTGGAGAAAGAGAGCAGAGAGTGCTTTTAGCCTCAAGGAGCTTCCATTCCAATGGAATGATACAACAGGTGCCCAGATTAGTACAGTCCAAGGAAAGTGCAGGGAGGAGGACATGCTTACCGGGAGGTGAAATCAAGTACGGCTTCCCAGAAGAGAGGAGCTGAGGTTTAATGCAAGACAAAGACCCACACAAATGGATATGAGGAAGGATGACATTGTAGGCATGAGGAGTGACTGGGGCAGGTGCCGAGAGGGCAGGTTCTGGAGCGTGGGGAGTGGCTCATAGTCCAGTGTGGAGAACAGACTGAGGGAATTGGAGTGTTAGGAAGTAATGTTGGAAAGGCCGGATTATGGAGGGATTTCAGTGCCAACCCAAGGAGTCTGTACTTTATCCTGGGGAGTGTGTGGGACCCAAGGAAGGGTTTTTGGTCGGGGGAGTGGTCAGAGTTAGGCTTAAGGAATACTTGGCAACAATCTGAAAGATGGTTTGGAGGAAGAAGAGACTAGAAACAGGGAGTTTCATGAAGACTGAGGAATTCATAAAGTCCTAGTTTAGGGTGGACAGAAGGGGAGGAAAGCGAGGGATGTGGGAAGGTAAAGTTTTTTCCTCATCACTTTCCAGCCCTCAGCAACTACCACGAGCCATTTCTTCTTCCCATCTTTTCAGCTTCTACTGGGTCTCCTAAAGAGACCTCTCTTCTAGACCAGGGATTTTTAAACTAAAGTTCATGAACTTTTTTCTTCAATATTTGGTAACTATATTTCAACATGATTGGTTTCCTTTGTAATCCTATGTATTCTCTTTTACCTGTTTGAAAACATTATCCTGAGGGAGTCCACAGACTTTACCAGACATGACACAAAAAAGATTTAGGAACATTCTAGGGTGTTCCTCCCAAGTTTCAGGTCAGGTCTTCTACCCTCCCCCCTACCTGCGACCATTTCCCAAGACTAATTTTCTCTTCATTCTTTACTCTTCCCTTAAGATTACTCACTGCTTCCATACCTTTGCCTTCCCTTATTACCTTGGTTTGTTAACCCATTGAATTCTGCTCTAAGCTTTTCCCCTTTGGTCTCCCACATCTTTCTCTAGAGGCCCATTCCCTGGGTATGGTTACAGATCTGTTTCTCTTTTTGTATATATCCTCTCCATCTTTAAAGCCTTTTCCCTCAGATTTCTCCTTACCTCCAACAGCCTCTCTTCAATACTTTAACAGGTCTTACTCTTTTCCATGTTCTTATCTCCTAGAACTATTAATTCTCTTTTTTCTCTGTGCCACACTGTTCTGTCCATGGAAACCAGGTCCTCCTCAGCTTTGGTCAGAGGCATATCCTCTCTTCCCCCTTGCCTGTTGTCCAATTAGATCTACAATCTCCTCCTCTCCTTGGGTGTGTTGGGCCAGACTAAGCCAAATGAGGCAGATACCTGGGCCTCTAGATTGAAAAGAGATTTGAGAGATTGCCTAGTCCAGTCTTCTCAGTTTAGGGATGCTCTCTACCACTTGTCTGACAAGAACCACCCAGCCCCTGCTTCAACCTAGCACAGAATGAGGGCCTGATGAGACTTCTGATGGTTACTTTGCTTCAGCAGAAGCCTGCTTCCTTTTGGTCTCCAGTCACTGAGCTCACATCTACCCTGAGGAAGCAAGATAATCTGTTGGCTCCCATTTCTGTGTGGTGGACCTTCAGGTATTTAAAGACATCAGTCAGGTTATCCCCTAAATCATTTCTCCATGGGTCTAAACACCTCTTGTTCCTTTAGCTATTCCTCATCTGAGATAATTTCTAGACCCTGGATCTATCCCAATCACTTTACCTTGCTGGTTCTCCCGTTTGATAGTATCCTTGCGAAAAGGTGCTATCAGAAATGAACTTCAAATCTATATGCACTCTAACCTGGGAAGGTACTTTCCTTGACATCTATTATTGTATCCTCAACTTTCTACCCTCCCATCTTTTCCCCAGAATTGTAATCTTTCCCATCCTAATGGGATAGAGTCCTACTGGGAAGGAGAAAAGAGGGTCTTTTTCATCCCTTACTTCCCCTGTCCTTTCCCCTCCTCATGGCCTAACATCTGGAGCCTTCCTTCCTCATCCTGTCAGTTTTCTTCTTAAAAACAATAGCATCTTTAGTTGGTTTCTCATTTCATGGGAATTGGATTAGATGACCTTCCAACCAGTGATTCTTAATCAGGAACCACAATAGGCAGCAGGTACGTAATTTCATTAGATTCTTTGTGTGCCCCAGATTACCTCCCTTACCCTTTCCCTCCCTCTGAAAGAATCCCTTCAGAACATTCCTGCTGAATAATGGGGCATGAACAAGAGTAAACTGTACAGTGCTTTGAGCTCCCTAGCCAGGTGATAAGAAGTATGTCCATGGATTCTTTGGAGCCTACATAAATTATTATTTTAAATAAGAATGGTAGATGTCTTTTGCCTTCAGAAGTGGAATGAATAGATTAATAGGAGAAAGGCTGTCCTTAGTAGTCATTGCACCACTTAGTTTTGCTGAAGACGCTGTCTTGCCAAGACCTCCGTCCTTGTCCATTACTCTTATCCTCTTGGTTGAACTAAGTAGAGCTGGGAATGTGGAGCAGATCAGTACATAATTACTATTCATTTGCCTTTCTGAACTGTAGGGATAGATAATAACTCCTTCCTTCCCAAATACCTTGCAGTATCAGTGAGCAAAAGGGCTTCCTAGGATATTTCCAGTTGAAAATTTGTATCACCTCTGAGTGGTTGGTTGGAAGGAAGAGGTTGTGCTTCACACCATGAGAGCATATAAGTAGGACTGGAAGAATCTTCAGAGGACACCTAATCCAGCCACCTCATTTTACAGATGGGGACAGCCAGGAGGTTAAATGACTTGTCCAAAATAATACAGGTACCAGATCTGAACCCAGGTTTCTCTGACCCTGACACACAGCACAAGGCTGCTATGAGATCAGAGGGAAAGATGGGAATTGTTAGCTGTGTGTCAGCTGATTAAGTGAAACCTCATGGTATTTTCTCCAGGCTTATAGAAGAGATGAATGAAGAATCCTGCCTTGTGGTGGGAGTCGCCTTCACAGTCAACATTCGTGCCCAGATCTTTCTGTCCTCCCTGTTGGGTTGGACTCATTGATTTCTCAGACCATCCAGCTTTGACATTCTCGCAGTATAATCACTGAGGCTCAGAGTAGTAGAAGGAGTAAAGTAAGTTCTCTGTAGGTGGTATGAGGTGTTTTGGTTTTTTTTTTTAAACTGTCAGGTTTCTTTGCACTGGGGTCTTGCTGAGGTTGAGTTATATGCAAAACAGAGTATTGAGCAGAAGTGTTAAACTTTTGATGGGGACCACAAGAGGTTAGGAATTCCAGGAAACTCTTGTTTATCATTTGGATTCGGAACAAAGAAGTATGAATACAATACATTGTAGATGTTGTGAATTTGTGGTTTTCTAAGCAGCCTCTTCTATCTGAGTTTATCACCACTGCTACAGAGGATAGAAAAGTTGAATTGAGACTAGCCTAGCATTGGGCAGATTCTGGTCACAGAAGAAACCTGCCTTGATGTCATTTTAGTAGGAAGCATTCCAGGAGTGGAAGTGGTGAACTTTGGGCCAGGGGATAGAGAGTTGAGGGAGAAAGAGGGCCATAATTCATCATTGGTATTCATCTTAGGCCTGAGTGAGCTGTGAAGACAAGTATGTTGTAGTACCTGTCTGTAGGACTCTTACATTATTACATAGTGAGACAACACATAGCCATAAAATAACAGTATATGGTGGTTTATTCTGAAATGAAAGAAGGGTGGTACAGACTGTATGAGTGCTGTAGGCATTCAGAGGTAATGAGATCAGTGTGGTCACTGGTTAATGGTGGTTACTGGAGGAGGTGGGGTTAGAGTGAGCAATATTCAGGTGAATTGTAAAGGAAAGGATGCCTTTCCCAGGCAAGGGGCCTGCCCTGAGGAAAAGGCCAGAGGTGGCAGCTTGTGAGGTGGATTCAAGGTCAGGGGAGTCAGTGGGCCACTTTGACTAAAGAAATGGAGATGAGATAGGTTTGGGTTAGGAGAATGGTGGAGAATTTATCTTTTAGGCAGAACTAAGCCATTTTATATTTGGGACAGTGGAGTCACACAAGGAAAATGATGTTTTAGAAAGATCACTCCAGCAGCCAAGTGTCTCATGGTTTGGAGGAGGGAGAAAATGGAGTTGTTCAGACCAGCTGGGAGGCTGTTGGAGTAGGCTAGGTGTGAGGTAATAAGGATGTGGTCTTGGAGCCAGAGGGGGAGCTTAAGGGACATGATGAAGGAAGAATCATGATGAATGGATGTGGGGTTCCAGGGAGAGAGGAATCAGATTACAAGTGGATGGGAACCCAGAATTCCTCTAATGCAGTATATACTCTACAAAAATCCCTTCCACAACATCAGCCATCATTCAGCCCCCAAAGATGGCAGTGATGAGGAATTTCCTATTTACAGAGGAAGCCCCCTTTCATTTCTGGAGAGCTTTAATCATTAGGTAGTTTTTCCATACTTTAAACTCTTTCTTTGCAACTTTACCCATTGCTCCTAGTTCTCTGTTCTCCATTTTAGGGACCTGGCAGGGCAGTGACAAAGATGTAGAGATGGGAAGGTGCTTTCACAGAAGAAACCTTCAAATGTGAAGACAGCTAACTTTTTCTCCCTCAGTCTTCTCTTCTGAGGCTAAAAATAATGAGTCCTTGTCTTCCTGTGTCATGGTCTACATTCTCTGGACATGCTTTGGTTTGTCAGTTTCCTTCTTAAAAGTGACCAAACAAAACACAGAACAATTGGTTCTCACTTTATTTAAGTGGACTGTTCAGACATCTTTATGTAAAATGATTTTTGTGTGATATGAATTTGCCTTCAGAAGTCAGGGAGGGAGGCAAAAAGGTGCATCCATGGAGGAAGCAAGCTGGTATATTGTTCAAGGACACTTGGGGGCTAGGGACAGAGGAGAGAGAGCAGAAGGAGAAACACATTGGGGCTGGGGCCAGCCGTGTCTAGGCCTGGCCCTAACTGAGAGGAACATGTAGGGGCCAGAGATGTGGAGATCAGACCTGGACACAGAGAGGAGAAGACACACGGTACTTGAGAGCCCACAGGTGCAAGACAGACACTTGGGTGGGTAGGCAGAGCCGCGCCACAAGTGTCAGGTCAAGCCCTCGATCTGCCACGGCAGCATGGTAGCAGTCTTTTCTGCTTTCCCTTGGAGGGATTTATTTTAGGTTTGGGGGCGGGGGAGATGGGAGGGTGGGGAGTGCTGAGCCAAGAGGCAGGAACAAGGAGAGAGAGCACAGGCGTGATACTGCATAGTAAAGTTAGCATCCCGTGCTTTTTTGTTTTTGTTTTTGGAATGCAGATTTCTTTCAGAATTCTTTACATAAAGTCGAAATTATGTAAAGTGAGAACTGAGAACTATCTGTACTCCAAATGTATTCTAATCAGGGCAGGATGCAACAGGACTGTTTTACTTCAACAAGCATTGATTGGTATCCAGCACTGAGCTAAGATTCAAAGAAAAGTGAAAACAGTGCCTGCTCTCAAGGAGCTTTCAGTCTGATGGGACATCTGTCAAAGAGGAGGGAGGAAACAGGGGCAGCCCACAGTTTTAAATTTAACCTGTATTACTAACGTTTACTCTATCACTTTCTTAAGGCTAGACCATCAGAAAAACAGCCAACCCCTGATTTTCAGTGTTTTCAGTGTGCTCACACTGAAAATATAATAACTGGCTTTCATGGTCAAGCTGGCTCCAGCAAATTCCTGGACAACATGCAGACAGCTGTGTGCCAGTGAGATGTTTGTGGCTAAATTGGCAATGATATCAGGAGGTATCAGCATTAAGTGGGACAGGAAAGACTTCTTGAAAAAGGGAGGAGTTCATCTGGAACTCAAAGGAAAGCAGGAGGTAGCGATGAGGAAGGAGAGAATTCCAGGACCATCCAGTGAAAAACACAGTCTGGAGATGAAGGGTCTTCTTCATGAAATAGCCAAGAGACCAGGTTCATTGGATTGAAGAGTACGGTTGAGGGAGCACATCAGAAGTCTGTAACTATAGGAGGGGGCTAGGTTATCAAGGGCTTTGGATGCCAAGCAAAGAATTCTGTATTTGATCCTGGAATTGATAGGCATCGAGCTGAAGTGCTTGAATGCCTCGGGGTGGGGCAGGAGGGTCACCATGGCCAGATTTGTACTTTAAGATGATCTCTTTGGTAGCTGAGTGAGGGATGGACTGGAACAGGAGACCAACCAGATAGCTAGTGAGGAGTAGCGTGAGAGGCCTCAAAGTGTATTGGAAATTCCAAGTTGAGGTGATAGAGAATGATGATGCTTCCGAGACAGAAAGAGAGATGTCAGGTGGACAAGCCAGTTTGAGGATAAAGTGATGAGTGTATTGTTAGACATATCCTTGACACAGGGTCAACATATTTGTTGACCCACATGTTAAGATTGAGATGTAGGCAGTATGGTCCACAAGTGGGCGTTTGGGAAGGGGGTGGGTTATAAAGGAGGTAGCTGGAACCGTAAGGAGGGATGCGCTCTGCCAGAGAGTGAGTGTCTGATAGGGATGAGCAGAGCTTTAGAAGTCATTTGTACTTGGAGGGTAGGACACAGAAAAGGAGCCCTGGAAGGAGATATAAGAGGAACCACGCAGACTGTTTGAGGGTTTCCAAGGAATTCTTGTGCTTTGGTCCTTTTCCAGGAAGCTCTGGCCATCTCTTGTTTCTTACCCTCATGATAATCACCGTTCCTTTAGCACCTGTTCCCTTTTCTTATGGCATGAACCCGCACCTTTTAGGAATACCTTGCAAAAAGTCACATGTCAGTAATTCTCAAGAACTGAAGCTGTTTCGTTAGGATAGGCAGTTGCCTTCCGGTTGCTGGCATGCTCAGGGTTCTGTAAAGGTGAGGGAAGTCATCAATGCCACCTTGTTTGTGTAAGTGTCGTTGGCATACATGGGATATGGAGCCAGGAAGGGTTTGCAGGAAAATGAAAGCACTCCAGATCCTCTCTGGCCTGTTATCCTCTTGGAACAGGTCCCTCTTGTTTTTTTTTTCTAGGAGTTATGAAGAAAAAACAACTGGGTAACATCTCCCAGGATCACCTGTTAGTCTGACCAGGTGATTTCCTGGGTGATTCCTCTCTTCTTCACCTTTGGGATTAGCAGGTACTTCCCAATTATCAAGCTCCTTGTTTTCCCTCCTATGTTGGTGGGAATCTTGATGAACTCTCTGGAGAGGACTTTTACCTCAAGGATTTCCCATGGTGCCTGTTCATCTGTGACACACAGGGATCCTTGTTTTGGCAGGGCATACCCAGAGCAGCAGTGAGCCTTATTTGAGGCTGAGGTAGATCTACTTTCATCCAGCATCCAAAGACATTGTCTCCAGTGGCAGCACCCCAGCTAGGACTGGGCAGGGTTCAGGGTGTAGCTGGCACATGAATTCCCCAAATTGCTGAGGGTACCTCATCATTCAGTCACATTCAAGACATCTAGACAGCCCTTGACTCCTGGAAACAGCTGCATATTTCCTCTTTGGATGAAGTTTTTGATGCTGCTTTAAAAACCACTCTTCTTTTCCCCAAAGTCTATTTGTAGGTGATGGTCAGACCCTCCTACAAGATTCTGGACCTCTCTCAGCTAATCCTTCCTCTATTTCTCCTGTTTTCCATAACTATTGGAGAGACTTTCTTACCTTATTGGGAATTGCAAAGAGAGCTGGACTCTACCTAGCCACACCTCAAATGTGACTGTAGCCTTACTCCTAAAAATCATCTTGTCCAGGGCCCTCATTTTATAGATGAGGAAACTGAGGCCTAGAAGGAGGAACAGACTTTTCCCCAAGGTTCAAAGTGTTTGTGGCAGAGAGCTGGGAAGGGCAGCTTCCTTCTTTTCCCATTCCTGCATGAAGCGTCTCACTTCTGTTCATGATTTTCTGCTCATGGAACCAAAGAAACAAATTTGTTGTTTGTTTATGAAAATCTTTCAGATATTTGAAGACAGTGGTTGTTTCAGCTTCTTCTTCCTTCTTAAGAACTTTTCCCACGTGTCTCATAAGGTTTTAGGATTCATCTTTTCTTTCTCTGGACACTTCTGTCATGCCTACTGTGGTACCCCAGGAATTTCCAGATAGTAATTGATATTTATGTGGTGCTTTATTTGTAAAGTGCTTTACATTTTATCTTACTTGAGCCTTATATAACACTGATGTGAGGTGGATATTACAGCTATTATTGTCTCCATTTTATAGATAAGAAAAATGTGACTCAAGTGATTTGCCCATGGTCACACAGTGAGCATGCAGATTTGAATCCAGGGCTTTCGAACTTTGCTGTTTAAAGCTCTGACTTTCCCTAAATCACTTCTAGTAAATAAGCAAAGAATTGTACCCACACCTACCCCCTCAGAGGTACAAGGAGTATTACTAGCTAGATCACACTGTTCCATGCTGAAGAACTACAAGGTAATTTCCTCCCCCCACTTGTGGAAACCAGCTTGCTAAGGTAAGCTATGGTCACCATTGGTTCTTCGCTAGGCATATCAAACCCATTGAGTTTGGTATTAGCCGTTCTGACTATAACCTTCAGTCAGTAGGGGACCCAGGATAGTCTAGTCCTTGCCCTTTTGACCTTCCGCCAGTCAGTCAAGTATCTCACATTTCTTACTATGGGCCAGGCACCATGCCAGGTTTTGGGATACCTCTGCAAAGATTGAAGTGACTAGTCTCTGCTCACAAGGAGTCAGCATCCGATCAGGGGAAGCAACAAGGACAGAGAGAGAACAAATACCCGGTTAAGTCACAGCAGGAAGGGAGGGGATGACTAAATTCAGGGAAGGTGGTGCTTGGGCCAAGCCTTGAAAGAGGGATCCTAGGAGGAGGAGTGAGGAGGCAATAGGGACAGGTGGTGGGCCTTGATTTTAGGCCCTAGGGAAGAGAAGACTTGGGGGACATAATTGTTTTCCACAAGTGGTCCTTTCATTTGGAAAAGGGCTTAGCCTTGTCCTCCTCAGCCCAGAGCAGTGGGGGCTGGTCTTCAGGAGGTGGGCAGAGCTCCTTAAAGTCCTCTAAGGCTGACTGACCACTTGGATGCTGTACAGGGACAGTTTTTTGCAGCTACTGGTTGGACCAGGTGGCCAATGAATATTTTTATTGGGGAGGAACTTCTGTGACAATCCCAGCAATTGTAGAAGCCCTGGGACTTCCTAACCTGCCCAAATTAGAGCTAGCTAGATATCAGAGTATCCAGTCTAGAGTTCAAAAGACCTGAGTTCAGATCTGACCTCAGAAGTTTCCTGGATTTGTGACTTCACTTAATCTCTCTATTCCTCATTTTCAGCAACTGTAAAAGGAATATAATAACAGCACTTAACCTTTCAGGGTTGTCGTGAGGAAGCATGTGATGCAGTGCCTGGCACATAGTAGGTGCTTCATAAATGCTTGTTTCCTTCTGTCTTCTCTGCCTAAAATCTGAGGGTCAGGGAAGGGCACTCACCCTTGAAGGAAATGTTGTCTCTCTATCCATCAGCCTCTAAGAGTGGGCTGTGTCTGGAAAGAAATAGTATTTTACAAAGGCATGAGATGCCTCTTCCAAAAGTGCTCTAAAGAGAGCATTCAGCCTGTCCTCTTGCCCTGGGACAGGAGCATATCTAGCTTGTTCTGAGATAGACAGGTGGCTCTTATGTTTTTCAGGGCCTCATTTGAGTGGCCTTCCAGAGACTCTAATCATAGGATTAGAGCACTTCATAGATAGTATTTGAGTCAAAAGGAGTCTAAAGAGATTGTCTCCTTCAGGCAGCTTAGGTACCATTACCCTTCCACCGATGAGGCAGCTAAAACCCAGGTTGTTAGGGAATGTGATATGGCGAGGTTGCAAAACAAGTTACTTGTGGGCCCTAGAGGCTAGAACTCAGCTGGCCTGCTTCCTTGTGGAGTACTCAGGCATTTTTGCTTTTCTGGACAGCCAGTACTTCATGAAAGTTCTTCATTCAGTCAAACTGTATCTCTTACTGTATTTTAAGCTTAGTTCTTTAGAGATGTGAATGAGTCAGTCACCATTCTCATTTAGCAGTCTTGGACTTTCTGCTTTCTGGCCCAGGGGACCTGGGGACAAAATTAAAGGGATATCTGTCCCCATATTCGTTCTTCCCAGAAGCTCAGTTGATAATTTAACTCTGCACACAGTGAAGATCCCAAGGCCTCCTAAGTCCTTGGACTGTGTCTAATACCCCTCTTTTTTTTCTCTTCTAGGAGCCAATGGAGACCTCCCTGATGTGAACAGGCCTCTGCCCCCGCTGCCCCTCCTGGGATTGTCTAAGCACCCTGATTCCCCTGGGGAGAAACAGCAGGATTCTGGAGCCGAGACCATGTGACAGTGTTGCCCTGCCCCACCATTCCCCCACCCCCGGCCTCTGCCGGTGCCAAGCCCAGGCCCTGGCCACGGCACCATGATGTTCCGAGACCAGGTTGGCATCCTCGCTGGCTGGTTCAAGGGCTGGAATGAGTGTGAGCAGACAGTAGCCTTGTTGTCACTGCTGAAGCGGGTCACCCGAACCCAGGCCCGATTTCTGCAGCTTTGCCTGGAGCACTCCTTGGCAGACTGTAACGATATCCACCTTCTGGAGTCAGAGGCCAACAGTGCTGGTGAGTCTGCTCCCCCCCTCAGACCAAGGCCTGGCACAGACCTGGAGGTGAGGGAAGGGAAGCCAGAGAATCAGAGAGCTTCTTTGAGGTCATCCTTGTACTGGTTTCCCTTTCTGGATTTTGGGGTTTTTTTTTCTGTGTCAAATAACATAGTCACAAAGAAGGTCTTGAACCCTGATTGTATGGTGAGAGCCTAGGAGACGGAAGCTGCATCTGTGCATTGCCATATCCCAGAAGCATTTGGAGTCTTCTTCTCCTTGGTGCAGTTCAGTTAAATCCATATTAAGTGCCTCCATTTGATGAGCTCTTATCCTGGGACCTGATCAGTATTTCTAGGATAGAGAGCTAGCCCCTGCCTTCAGGAGCTCCCCATCAGTATAGGTAGAAAGAAGGCATGGGCACATCACCACAAAGTGGGATCAGAGGCTTCAGAACTCCAACAGACCTTGGGTGCTGTCTGGGCTAACCCCTCACTTTACAGATGAAGAAATGAAGGCCCAGCTTGTTTGGGCAACTTGTTCTGGTCACGCAGGGTCCTACAGAAGGATTCGATTCCTTTGTCCTGTGCCACTGGTACAAATCATTAAGGAAGACAGGAAAGGCCGGATGACCTTGGGAATGGGATTAGAAACAAACAGAACAAAGGGTCCCTCCACTGCTTGGGGAAGGACAGCATCATGGCCACTTAGATGAGCTTGTAGGGATGTACTGAGAGGATAAGGCCTCTTAGACTGCAGAGTTAAAGACCAGTGCTAGGGAGGGGTATGGGAATTGATGAGGGAGACAATTGGGGTCTGTCACGTAACTCATGAAGACAATGGTTAGGGAGTAGGCTTGTGCCCCCAGGCCTGGGCACTCAACTAAAGGACATTTTAGGATGGATTTCCAAGCTACCACTGAGGTGCCTTGCCTAGGGCCTCTACCAGCTAGCACCAGAGGTTGAGGACATTGGTGTGCTGAGCCCAAAAGGCAACTGGCTCCTAGGCTTAGGCCCAAATAGAGGCTTGGCTCCCAGTGGAGATTTATTTATGGTCATGAGAAGACATTAGGGGTTGAGGGGGAAGAACTTTACCTGATGAGGTGGCAGTGAACAACACTTGGCCATTCTGACCTGGGAGGAGGGTGGGGTCTCAAGTGAGTGGCCCTTCCTCTTGCCACCTGGTCTGCTTAGTCTAAATATTGAAGCTGGTGAACCCCACGAAGGTCTGACCTTCTGAGGAGCTCATAGCTCTCCTCTTTACCTTTCCTCTTTCTCCTTCCTCTTGTTCCCCACTACCGCACACCCCTCACTGGGCCCTAGATTCTGGGGCATTTGGGTTATTTAATGTGGAGAGGGAAGGCCCTAGTCAGACCAGCGTAGCTTCTGGCTTTGTTGAGGAGGGATGTAGTCCAGCCCTGTCCAGCTACCCCAAGAGCCAGTTCTGGGGACAAGGACAAAGGGCTGGATAAAGTGTCTTCATCCCAGGGTGCTTGTGGACATCAGAAGGGATACTGGGGTAAAGCATTTTGTGAGCCTTAAAGCTGTCATTTGTCAGCTTATCCTCTGGAGCAGTGGATAAAGGCAGGAATCAGGAAGACTCATCTTCCTAAGTTCAAATCTGGCCTCAGACACTTACCACCTGTGTGACCCTGGGCAAGTCACTAAACTGTCTGTAAAATGACCTGGAGAAGGTAATGGCAAATCGCTCCAGCATCTCTACCAAGAGAACTCCAAATGAGGTCACAAAGAGTCAGACATGACTGAAACAACTGAACTGTGTAATGAAGAGGAATCTCATGTTTTACATTCTCCTAACTTACCTGAATGCCTCTGGGATGCAAAGGATGATTTGACGTATTGGGGGGTAACAAAAGAAATAATTCATCATCGGAAAGCCAGGACTTCTTTATAAAAAGGTAGCAGAGTCTGGCTTGGGTAGTTAGTCAAAAGCCAGAGATGTGTTATTCTCAGTTAGCACTTGTGCCAAAGAGCAGAGGGCCAGCTGGGGGCTGTGCTGGTTCAGGAAGGAAGAGCCTGGAAGAGGCCAGGTTGGCTGTGGTCTGTACCTGTGAGTGTAGCCTGGACAAAAGCTGCCCGTAGAGAGCAAGGGGAGATAAGGATGCAAGCCTGAGTGGATAATCGGATTGTTGGAGGACCTGGAATGTCATCTTGAGGAGACATGATGCTGTGTCCTTCCCCTGGATTCCTAGCCTCTAACCCTCAGGCTGAAAGGCAGGAACCCCATGACCCTCTCTTGTATTTCCCATTAGCAGCTAGCATGATGCTAGGCCATCACAGGCACTGGAGAATTAATTACTTGTTGGAGTCCATGAGTTTGCAGACTCACCCTCAACTCCCATGGATTTCACCTAGGAGGTCAAAATGTAGAGTGCACCTTGCCTGTAGCATTTTTCCTCAGTCAGAGGAGCCCCAGAGACTTTAAGTTTTATCCTTGAAATGGGAGTGTTGCCTCATGCTCTGAAATTTCCCTGACAGGGTCAGAGGGCACATTGGGAAGAATCCAGGGTGCTTCCTCTACAGGAGGGAAGTGGGGAGATTATATGACCCACTCGGAGAATGTTACTGTTGGACCAGGTGTCCTTAACCGTTTTTTTTGGCCAAGTGGGGCCCCCTCTAGTAGTCGATTGAAACCTGTGGATGCCTTATCAGAATCATATTCTTCAATGGGGGGGAATGGGAAGGGAAAAGGAATTTATATGGCACCTACTGTGTGCTGAGCACTGTGCTAAGAGCTTTACAAACTATTTCATTTGATCCTCACAGCAACCCTAAAAGGTAGGGACAATTGTAAGACCCATTTTACAGAGGAGGAAACTGAGGCAGGAGGGGATGAAGTGACTTATGCAAGGTCACACATCTAGGAAGTGTCTTGGGCTGTATTTGAACCCATGTCTTCCTGACTCCAAGCCCAGCACTCTGTCCACTGTACCATTGGCTATCTCTGAGCATAATATAAAATCCATAGGATTACAAAGGTAACCAGTTTTATTAAAATACAGTTATCCAGTATAAAAGAACAGTTTGTGGACTTCAGACTAAGAACCCCTTGTTTAGACTAAAGGTAAAGACCTATCTGGAGCTTTCTATTTGTGAGTTTGGAACAGGAGCTGTCTACTGCCTGGAAGAAAGGGTTCCTGAAGGCTGACTCCAGTGCTCTGGAGGCGCTGTACTGTCCCTTTCGCCTAAGAATCTCCCCTTAAGGACACTTCAGCCAACCTCTTTTTTTGCCCTAGGGATGTGAGGTGGTTTCATAGCATCTTCTTGGAGATTTCTCAGGATCAGGGAGTAGGGAGATGCATATGGTCTGAGGACCTGAGAGTTAATAGTTGCATCCTCCTTTTTCCTTCTCCCTACAATTATTCTGTCTTCCCTGTTACTCCATCTGACTGTGAGTGAGTGACATAAATTTAGGCCTCGTTGGAGGGCCAGAGCCAGGCAGGCAAGCAAGGGGATATCCCTGGCTCCAGTATGGGAGAGGAGCCTGGGGACAGATGAACTGGACTCCATTTCTTGTCTCTGAACCTCCTTCAGCAACACTCCCAGCATTCCTCCTGCCTGCGTTGGGTTCTGTGAATCCAAGGCCATTCTTTCCCTCTCCCTCCCCCTTTTCAGAAACAAACAAACAAGATTATTCTGTTTTCCTTCCTTCCTGCCCTACCTCACTCTGGCTCAATCTGGGTGGGGAAACTGAGGTCAGGAAGGGGACAGTGAGTTACCAGATCAGGGACCTGATCCCAGTCCAGAACATCACCCCCACACAAACACCATACACCCTGGGGTGGAGCTTGGGGAAACCTCATCTTTACTTTTTTCCCCTGTCAGTGAGCCCAGCAATGCTTCTTTCATGAGTGCCTTCATTCCAGTTCATTATACAAAAATGTGAGCCTCCCTCTTGGCCTGTTTCCCCTCACTCCGCCCCCTTTCCCCCCAAACAGCCATGGCTATAGTGTGGGGAATGGGCAGTTCCCAGCCAAACCTGAGCCACCTCTGGCAGCTGCCCAGTACGATTGCAACAGTAAGGGATATAAAAAAAGGTTTGGCCTCATCAGTGTCTCAAAGATAGACTTGGCCTCTGAAAGCTGCCAAGCCTCAGGGTCGTGCCCTACTTAGCTCTAGTTGGCCCTCCCCTTGCTGTTCCCACCTCTGTATGGGACTTGCCCACTCACCATCCCTGCCAGGACCAGCCCTTCTCCCTATCTCAGTCATGCTCCCACCCCCTTCATCAGAAATACTGGCTGCCAAGAACAGGTTTGTGGCTTAGTGAGGGATGGAGACAGAAAACGGCGCTTCATCCTCCCCTCCTCCCTCTGTACCCTTGGGGTCAGAGTTGCTTGTTGTACTTCTGGCTTAGAGAGCCACAGTCACATCTGGTTTTGGTAAAATAATTTCCTGTGAGATTCCCTTGCACCACCATTGCAAATCTGTGGGAGAGATCCAAGTAGGCTCTGCTCCCTTCCCAGGATAGGGCAAGGGCTAGGCTAGCATGTTGTATCCTACATAGACACCCACAAACGAGATTTGCTTTTTTCTGGAATGGATGGGAGGAGTCCCTCAGAATAATGGGTGAGATTCCACAATGCATTGTCTTCTCTCCCCCACCACTGTGGACAGCCCCTTGAAATGTTAAGTTCACACATATTTATCATCTACTCTATTGAATGCCTAGTTTTGTGTAAATGACCCTGACGAGGACAGATTCCTACCCATTACCCATAGTCTTAGTGGTAGCTGCTTCTTTAGGGCTCAATCCAGGTTCTGTGGAGTGGTTCCACCACCATCTCACTGTTTCTTAGGCATCTGCCGGCTCTGTGTCGTGTCCCACCCCCAAGGCTAGACTCTGTGTGTCAGAAACAACTCCTTCTTTTCTCCAGAGCAGAACAAGGTCCCTCACTGAAGCTCACGCTTCACCCTTACTGACTTGTGTCATGTCAAGGACTGGGTGGTGCACTGAGCACAGTGACTAGGACTTCCCCTGTCCAAGACACCTCTGCTCCTCTTGAGGTCTTGATAAATGTCTGTGAGAATGGGCTCAGGCTTGGGGAGGGGTGAAGCCAGGCATGAGAACTTCCCTGACAGACTTGTCAGTGGTGAGGGAAGGCAGAAAGTGGGGAAGAGAGACTTAGGGATGCCCCTCTCAGGATTCCATGATAGAGTTTGCTTTGCACAAGTCTCTTAAGATCAGATAGAAGGACTGAGGTGTGAGAGACAAGGATTGATGATGAAACAGACAAACCAGGGGTCACCTGTGCCCAGCCTCCAGTGTCTAGGGCTTGTCATTTGTCTCCAAGGCTTTATGACCATGAGGATGGAAGGAGGGGGTTTGGGAAGATGGAGATTGTGTAGGACTAGCTGGGGCTCAGAAGACCTCCAGGAGGAAAGGGCTAGATGGGGAAGGCATCTCCTCCTCTGACCCTTTGCTGCCTACTTAGCCGGGGCTCAGTCCTTTTGCCTGATAGATACTAAAAATAACCTTTGCTTTCACCCTGCTCCACAGTAAGGTCAAGGGTTAAGTAGGCTTAGGCCAAATAAAAGGACCTCATTAAGCCCCAGTGGTGGTGGTGTAGGGAGTAGAGGTTGCTGGGAGATCTGAGCTTCCAGTCCCCTCTCACACAGTTTCTGGCTGTGTGACTCCAGGCAGGTGTCTGAGCCTCCCCCTGCCCCCCACCCCCAGTTCTGAGAGACCCGTGGTGTCATGAGTGAGGAGCTCACAGGGTGAACGTCCAGGAAGGACTTGCTGGTCTTGGCTGTAGTCTTGGGCAGTTCTCTGGGTCTCAGTTTCCTCATCAGACTCAGTTACCTCCGACGTCCCTTCTAACCTCTAACTCTGTGGTCCATCATGACTATTAGCTGGCCCCAAGAGATGATACAGGCTGAATGGAGGTGGTTCAGGAAAAATTTAAGTCCATTTCTGAGTGACCGACCCCAAAGTTGTGGCCATGGAAAGTTCGTGGCATTTGGGGATAACCCAGACCAAAAAACAGAATCTGTGCTTTTGTACCCCTTTGATAGATTGCAGGACTGAGGTGTCGCTTGAGTGTGTTTCAGGTCACATGAGGTTCCAAGTAGCAGGTATTCCCCTGGCAGGTGGCAGGAAGAGAGTTGCAGAAAGACAGGCTCTTCTTGAGAATTCACTACAGGGGGCGATGTTTTGAGCCTCATTGGAAGAAAGACCAAGTCCAGAACTAGTCTGGATCCCCATATGCCTGGAGATCAGGATACTTTTCTGCAGATGCTGTCCTTTTGCTGTCCTTTCTGACAGAATACCATCCCCTCTCTGGGAGTGGTCACTTAGCATACAATTGGACATGCCTTGTGGGTTAGCCTGTTTGTGAATGGAAGGAGTCAGAACTGTAGTGAGAGGGTGGGTTGGTAGCTGTCCAAGAAGAGGATGGGTCATAGTTAACTCCTCTGCTTGTCTGCCTTACCCTTCCTTGGTTCTTAGTAGTTCTGAATTCGTGTGTGACTACAGCTGCCTGGGGATTCCCGTAGATGTGCTGGGGGCCCTTGGGGTCTTCGGGCCCAGATCAACAGTTTTCCAGGCTCTTGTCTCTGTTTTCAGAAAAATATTAAGGGGAATATTGTTGACAGTGAAATGACATTTGCCCCCTTAATCAGGGGGACTCTAGTTTGCTAAATTTTTTTCAAAAGGAAATGGAGAAAATAGGAGACTGAAAGGAGGTATTCGGTCTGTCAACATTCCCAGCTTCCCATTCTCCTACCTGCAGAGTCTCTTCCCCTAAGGAGCTTACAGTCCCAGTGAGGAGATAGATCATACATGTGGAGAACTGGGCAGGGTAGGAGAGCAGGGGTAGCCAGGCTTCAGACCAGGACCAGGAGAAGACTCTGGAATTTCAGTTGCTCAGAGAAGGTTGAGGTCACTGTGGAGAAGCGAAGGTGAGATATGTGGAGGACAAGGGGTCACAGAAGAGCGCTTCAGGAAGTGCTGAGCTGCCTCCTCTGAAGTTTTTGATAGGGGGTCATGGGAATGAAGCCATGGCAGGACAGAGAGAAGGATATCTGGGAGTGTCTGGTGGAGCAGGAGAGGAAAAGGAGGCCCTGGGATGCACAGAAGAGATCTGGATTTGGAGATAGACACCTGGCTTGTAATCCTGACTGCTCCTGCTGTCTGTGTGTCCTTGAGGAAATCCCTCAGTTTCTCTGGGCCCATCTCTTCATCTCAAAAATAAGGAGGTTGGATTGAATGATTTCTAGTCCCCTTCCAGAGTGAAAGCTATGATCTTGTAGTTTAAGCAGGTGCTTCTGAGGATGGAGACCTAGATTAGTACAGGAAGGGAGGGGGAGCAAGAGAAGGATGTTCAAGGGTCAGGGCCCAGGATTCGTGAAGGGGAAGTAACCTGGATGGGGCTTTGGGGGAGGAGGAGCACAGGCATAACTGTGGGAATGAGAGGGACCCTCATGTGGAGCCAGAATCCAGACAAAGTCACCTTTCCCATGATTCTTCTCTACCCTAAGCCCTTCACTCTGTGCAGACTGAGCTCTTCATTCTCTCCTGTTTGTCTTCTTCCCTCAGCCGTCATCAACCAATGGCAGCAAGAGTCCAAAGAGAAGGTAGTCTCCCTCCTGCTGTCCCATCTGCCCCTGCTCCAACCTGGTAACACAGAGGCCAAGTCCGAGTACATGAAGCTGCTGCAGAAGGTGCTGGCCTACTCCATTGAGAACAACGCCTTTATTGAAGAGAGTCGGCAATTGCTGTCTTACGCCCTCATCCACCCAGCTACCACATTGGAGGACCGAAACTCGCTGGCCCTCTGGCTCAGCCACCTAGAGGAACGGCTGGCTGGGGGTTTCCGGACCAGAGCTGAGACTGCCTACCACTCCCGCCAGGGCTCAGACGAGTGGGGTGGCCCCGGGGAGGCTGGCCCTGGGGAGCTAGGGCCCGGCTGGCAGGACAAGCCACCGAGAGAAAACGGACATGTGCCCTTCCACCCTTCTGGTGCGGTGCCATCCACCATCAACAGTATTGGGAGTAACGCTAACGCAGGTGAGGCCTGGCCCATAGATACCCTTTAGCAGCTGCAGGTGCAGGGCCTGAGCCTGAGCCAGGTGGGGAGCACTTTGGATACAGCTCCAGCTCTCAGATCTAGTTCATAGAAATAGATGTCACAGACTGTTCAAATATGGTGGAATTTTAGAGACCTCAAGGCCATCCTCCTCACCTTCCAAATGAGAAACTGAGATTGATGGAGGGGAAGTGGTTTGCTTTTAGTCCCATGTGGTAGTGGCTGAGTGGAGCCTGGCAGTGGGTCCTCTGCTCTTGTCAACTGCCAAGGGGGAGAAGGGATCTCAGCATGGGCTGAGAAGACTCCCTGGACGTGCTTGAGCTGGGACATGAGGAGTCCTGGGAGAGGGCAGGGGAGCAGGGAAGGCTTGGTGCAGGCAGAAGTGAGTGGAGGGGTTTCTTGGGAGGACTTAAAGCTGCATCGTCTAGGTTGAATCTAGACTGTGGAGGGCTGGGCCTTGAGGATTAGGGTGAGCAAGTTTGTCTTGATGCAGCAGGAAATTAGAATCATACATGGTTTTTTGAGCAGAGGAGTAATGTAGTAAAAGCAGTATTTAAGGAAAATTATCCTGTCAGATGTACGGGATAAACTGGAGGTGGGAAAGAGACAGGAACTTGATGGAAAGTCGAATGCTCTCAGTGAGAGGATTTGTATTCTTTTTACTCTGCGGTCAGTCTTAGACCCTATGTAGGCATGGTCTGTTCATTCCCATCTCTCACTTCCTTCCATCTTGGCCTCACTGCTCTAGACTTCCTTATTTCCTTCCTCCTTCTCCCCATCCTAAATGGTCCTGGGATCTGGGGAGGGAGGGAGGGATCTATGCTCTGGGGGGCAGAGGAGGCAGGTGGAAGATGGGGGTGAAGGGTGTCAATACTTTGTTCTGAAGAGAGTTTTCCCTGCCAGTGTCAAGCATCTTCTCCCATGTTCCCATTCCGCTCCATTCAAGATCCTGGAAACCTTGCCCTCCCCTGGCCTGGGATCTGTCTAGCATCTTCCTCTTTGAGAGAACTCATTATGCCTGAGGGGGCAGAAGCCGGGAATAGGGGAGTCTGGACTTCAGGGTTCTCCTGCAGAGAAGGAAGATACAAAGGATGAGATGAAAGGGCCTGGAAAAAGGAGGCAAGGTTAGAATTTTATTCATAAAGAGAAAAGGCGGCAGCAGGTGCCTAGCAACGGTTCAGGCCTCTAACTTAGCACCAGGTTAGTGCTTTCATCTGCAGAGATGCTTGAGCACCAGGAAAAGGGGCTAGCCTGGCGTGTGAGGGCAGCCAGCTCCAGGCCCCGCTGCTGTGCCACCCCAGGGGCTATTGGGCATCAGGCCTCTGTGAGGTCTGTGGGGTGCAGTCCTCCCTCTGCCCTAGGCAAGTCATTTCCCCTTTCTCTGCCTTGATTTCCTCGTTTGGGACAAGGGGATAACAACACCTGGCCAGTCTGCAGCACAAGGGCTACAATGAAGATCAAGTGTGATGCTGGATGGGAAAGGACTGTGGAGTGGACTGAAATAGCACCGCTAGCGCTGTAGTGTGATTGCCTGGGGTGGGGGCTGGGCTTCCCAGCACCCAAGCTCTGGGAGGCTGACATTCCCTCTCCCCCCACTGCACTTCCTCCCTAGGCCTCCCCTGCCAAATCCACCCGAGCCCACTGAAGCGGTCCATGTCACTCATCCCCACGAGCCCACAGGGTCCTGGTGAATGGCTGAGCCCAGAGGAACTGGGGGCAAGAGCAGCCTTTGCCCCACCCGACCACGCGCCCCTCTCACCCCAGAGCAGTGTGGCTTCCTCAGGCAGCGAACAGACGGAGGAGCAGGGCTCCAGCCGGAACACTTTTCAGGAGGACGGTAGTGGGATGAAGGGTAAGCTGGAGGATGGCTGCTCCACCCTTGCTGTCCCCAGGGAAAGGAAGTGGAGTAAGCCCCCTTTCTTTATGTGGCTCACCCCACTCAGGCAGGCAGAATAGCCAGAACCATGCAAGAGCTTTAGGAATTCTTTTAAGAGAAACCCTGAGGAATGTCAGGGTTCCTATGGAACACATAAGATGGATAGAAGCAAAGACTGGGCTCTTCAGAAGACATTGCCTTGAGAAAGATGTGTCTGAGTTTGTGGGGGAAAAGGCGGGGACTCACTCAGAGGTAGAAATGGTCTTCCTAGCTCTGCCATAGGAAAAGGCATAGTGGCAAAAAACCTCATTCCTCTGTCAGTCAGCTAGCTGTCTCTTAGGATGTCCTTCCTATGCACCAGGCCCCGTGCTCAGCTCTAGGGGTACAAGGGCAAAGGTTGAACAGTCTCTGCCCTCAGGGAGCTCCCATTCTATTGGAGAGACAACCATGTGCTTCCAGAGGTGTACTCAAGATAAAAACCAAGTGGTGTTTTTGGGGTTGGGGGAGTGGCATAGATTGTTAAAGACTCCAGATAGTAGAAGCGATTCTTAAAGCAAAGTAGGGAGGACTGCCATGACATGGGAGTCAGCCAGTGTAAAGGGGTAGACACAGGAGATATGACACCTCGTCTTCTCCCCACCACAGATGTACCATTGTGGCTCAAGAGTCTTCGCTTACACAAGTATGCTGCCCTCTTCTCCCAGATGAGCTATGAGGAGATGATGACCCTGACTGAGCAGCATCTGGAATCTCAGGTGAGCTCCCTCAGTCTTCTCCCAGAGCCCGAAGACAGAGCTCCTCTGCCAGTCTAGGTCCATAGAACGTGATAGGAGGGTTACACTTAGAATGTCCTTGACCTCTGGCCAGAGCATCTGAAGGCATTTCATATGGAGCCCACCTCTGGGCTTCTGTGGACTGCCATCCCTGAGACCTTCCATCCTCCCTACACAGAACGTGACCAAAGGTGCCCGTCACAAGATTGCCCTGAGCATCCAGAAGCTACGTGAGAGGCAGAGTGTCCTCAAGTCCCTGGAGAAGGTGAAGACTCAGGGGCATTTGGGAGGCCGATCAGCGGGATGGGTGTCAGAATCTACTGGGTCAGCCCTGCCAGTGATGAGATGTGCCGTCTTCCCAGGGCTCTTCTCGTCTCCGTGCCTGATCCCTCATCTGCCTACTAGACAGTCTTGGGCTTGGTTTCTAAAGTCCTTCCAGTCTGGAGCCTCAGGTTGTCAAACTCAGCACTTTTTACAAGACTCAGGAGCCTGGGAGCCCTGGTCTTCCTCTCTGCTCAGTGCCCTGTAGGACTGCCCATCTGTTTCCAGCTTGGTATTTTATTAAGGATTTAGTGTTCTGGGTAAGGTTGTGTATATAAGGTAGTAAAAAGAACTGTGGGATTTGAGTCACAGGTTCTCTCTGGAACTCATTTGTCAAGTCATCTAGCATTTATTAATTATACTGTGCTAATTGTAAAACAAGGAGGGAGCCCTTGCATACTTTTAAGAAGTATGTGGTTCTATGATGCTTGAGTTTCTTTCTCTCTCACCCTTGGCTCCTATGGTGACTTCTTCTGAAACCCTTTCTGACTCCCCGTGTGTGCTCTCACCCCATCCTCAGGATGTGCTGGAAGGTGGGAACCTGAGAAATGCATTACAGGAACTCCAGCAGATCATTGTCACACCTATTAAGGCCTACAGCATCCTTCAGGCGGCTGTGGTGGCTGCAGCCAAGGAAGGGGGAAGGGGGGAGCCGCCGCTGGGCGCCGAGCCCCCCCCAGCTCGTCCAGGCCCAGAGAAGGCCCCTGAGGCCAAGGATCCCCCAGCAGAAAGCTATCCCCCACAGCCGGCCCCTGCCCCCAGTGATGGCAGTGAGCCAGCCACAGCCCCTGTTGCCGATGGAGACCTCCCTAGCCAGTTTACCCGAGTGATGGGCAAAGGTGAGCACCCCCTACTGGACACCAGCTGAGCTGCTAACCCTCACAAGCTCCAGGCCAAAGGCCAAAGGAGTGAGGTTGGGGGGCAGTGGGGAAAGGAGATGAAAACTTCAGCTGCTGCCTAGATGTGGGTGACTGAATCAGGTGCACTTACCGGGGCAGGGATTGACTTGCACCTCCTCTTTGCATTGGTAATTACCACTTAGCATTGAGGTGAATGGGTAGAGTCCTGGGGCTGGGGCTCACAGATGCGAAACCAGGAGTTTTAGCACAAGGTGGCAGCAGCAGGAAGGAGCCACACAGAGACACATACAGCCCTAGGCTGTTGCTGGGTTCAAGAGGGGCAGAGAGCCCTACTGGGGGCTTCCTAGTGGATACACTAAATGCTGAGTTCTCTCAGACTCCCCTGCTGTCCTGCTGAAGGACCCCACTGCTATCCGGAGCCTCTCCCCAAGTCACAACTCTGAGAGGGTGGCACAGGGAAGTACCAGGACCTGGCTCATCTCTTTCCCTTCCTCCTTCTCCCATCAGTGTGCACCCAGCTGCTGGTGTCCCGGCCAGATGAGGAAAACATTACCAGTTACCTCCAGCTCATCGAAAAGTGCCTGACACATGAGGTGAGTCCTCCCTCTTCTTCCTGGAAGATGAGGGGTTGGAGGGTTCCCCCAGCTTCTGCCCAGGCAGTTCTGAAAGAGAGTCCCTTCTGCCTGTTCCCCCCACCCCAGGCTTTCACCGAGACACAGAAGAAACGCCTGCTGTCCTGGAAGCAGCAGGTCCTCAAGCTGCTCCGAACCTTTCCCCGAAAAGCTGCCCTGGAGATGCAGAGCTATCGGCAGCAGCAGAAGGGGTAAGAGCTGAGGAAGGGCACATTGGGTATTGGCAGGATACTTACTCCTCTCTGCTTCTGTGGAGGGTGCCCTGGCCTGGCTCCTATCATGCACGCTTTACAAGAGCAGTGGTTGATAACATTATAGACCATTGAAGGTTTGCCAAGCTATTTACAGCAACCTCCCAGCCATAGCCTTTAACTGTGAAGAGGCTGGTGAACACATAGCTGGAGTGCCTTCCTACTGAGCCTCCCAAACTGTGCCTTCTGTGTCTCTTTTCTCCTTTGCCAGGGTTGGACTTTTACCTTAGGGTGGGGAGGTAGGATAAGGCTGGACAGTCATTACTCTCATACACTTACCCTTCTGTTTTGACAGCTGGGCTTTTGGCTCCAACTCGCTCCCCATAGCTGGTTCTGTGGGGATGGGAGTGACCCGACGAGCCCAGCGGCAGTTCCAGATGCCCCCTCGGGCCCTGCCACCTAGCCGAATGGGCATCCTGAGCCCTGCAGGCATTGGGGGCGTCTCACCTCGGCATGCCCTCACCAGCCCTAGTCTTGGGGGGCAAGGACGACAGGTAGGTCAAGGTCAGGGCTGTGAGCTTGGGGAGGCAAGATGTTAGCTGGGGTGGAGGCCACGCCCCCTAGGTTCTGGGGAGGGGGTGTGATGGGCCCCGTAGAGAGAGAGTCCAGTGGGGAGTCCTCAGAGAGGTAGGTCCTCCGCAGCTTTCTCTTCTCCCCTTATTGATACTATCTGTCCAACCTCCTCACACAGAACCTGTGGTTTGCCAACCCTGGAGGCAGTAACAGCATGCCCAGCCAGAGCCGGAGCTCCGTGCAGCGAACCCACTCCCTCCCTGTGCATTCTTCCCCCCAGGCTCTCCTCATGTTCCCACCAGGTGAGGCTCCCTCTCCCTGGGGCCTTGTCCCTGGCTTGCTCTTTCACCCCCGAATTTGGGGCTCGGTTCCCCTCGCTTGCGTTCTGAGCTCTCACTCTCTGTGTGTCCATTCTGTGTCTTCATCTTACTTTGCTCATCTTCAGCATGTCAGTTTTAAACTACGGTGTAATTTATGTCAATTGAGGCCTAGACTTTGTGATCTTGGAGGTCCTTTTTTGACCTAAGATTCTGTGACTCAATATAAAGGAGAAGTAGACATGTGGACAAAAGGAGTGTACCACTGGACTTGGTTTGATCCGAAGCCGTTAGCAGAGTTTCCCATCAAAAGATAGGTATTTCTTAATGAGTCATCTCCTGGAATTTGGGCGTTGTGGGCTGTGTTTGCCATAGTACTGATTGACTTAGAAATGGAAAAGAAATAGGGTAGAGAAGTGGGCCCTTCTCAGGTTAAAGTCGGGCCTTTGAGGTCGCAGATAAGACGTCTGAGGATCAGTGCTGGGAAGATTCTGTTATCTTTCCATCGTGCCTCTTTGTGCCTCTGTGGGTTGTATCAGGCCAGTCCTGACCATGGGCTTTTCTCAGCAGACATTGCAGTGCTTTGCCATTTCCTTCTCCGGTGGAGTATGCAAACAGAGGTGAAGTGACTTGGCCAGAGTCACACCAGGCCTGGTGCTCTAACCAGTGAGCCACCCAGCTCACTGCAGAAAGGGTATGGTCAGGTGAAGTCTCCTAAGCTCAGAGATGATATTTAGTGAGTTAAATGGTGAAAAGATACAGGGATATCTCACAGGCTTGTGTGAGTGGAGAGAAAAGGTAAGTCACATTGACTTAGGGTTAAAGCTGCCCCATGTGCAGTGCTGGGCTTTCTGCTGCCCACATTAAAAATTCAAAGTCCAGAATCTCACCAGGGTTTGGACCTTAGAGATACTGCCCCTTTGGCTGCAGTGTGTATTCTCAGAAACAGGATTGGGGATAGAACACAGAGCCTTTGGAAGTTTTCTTCTCACTTTTTGAGTTTGTATGATTTCATGCTTTTCTGGAGCTGGACAAGGAAGAGCCCTGTGATCACAGGCAAGCTCTGGATGTGGCCTGAAAGGCAGCTCCCTCGCTCCCCAAAGATTCAGGCTGAGATGGGACGGGTTAGGGTTCTCTAAACTCAGGAAGGGCTGTGGAAAGCGGAAATATTGACTTGTTTCCCCACCCATGTGCACAGACTGTGAGGCCCGGGCGTTGGAGGCTTTTCCCCATAGTAGGTGCTTGCTTGTTGAGCCAAGAACAAAACTCAGGTCAGCCCACTTTGCCAGGTGATGAGTGGTCTTCATCTTTTCCACAAGCAAGGCTGACTTGGAAATAGAAGCATGGTCAGGAAGGGCTTTATGTGACAGATTGACAGTGGGTAAGTGGGGGAGGTTTGGGGCACACCATCTCACAGAAGACCTTGGAGACTTCATGCCAATCATGCCATCTTGTCTCTGACTCCCCATGGGCTGAGGGGCTTTCTCCCATCTCTGCTTGTCTCACCTCCGTTCTAGCCACCATCTGTCTCTCCTTCGTTTCTGGTTCCTGGTGTCATCCTCCGTGTCTCTCTCTTCTCTCTTCTCACACTTTTCCTCTTGCCTCTGTCCAGACTGCCAGGTGCCAGGCCCAGACCTGGAGATCAACCCTACGCTGGAGTCTCTCTGCCTCAGCATGACAGAGCACGCTTTGGGTGGTGAGAGCTTCCCTTTTCCCATCCCCTCCCCGGGCTCCTTTCTTGAGGTTATTCCCTGGGCCTTCCCCCCTCTTAGCCCACTGAACAGTTGGAGGCCGGGCAGGAGGCTCAGGCCTCAGGGCCACAGGTCTGGGGAGGGCCAGCTCCACATCTCTCTTTCGGCTCCTGACTTCCTCGTTCCTCTCTCTCTCACCACAGATGGGACAGACAAAACCTCCACGATCTGATGTGAGCGAGAGCCCAGCGGACACGTCGTCTCCCTGGGGTGGGGAGCGGGGGCCGGTCCATCCCCCTCAGTGACAGAGGGTGGTGTTGGCTCAGTTATATGTTCTAATATTTTTCTACTTTATTATCCCTTTAACTCTGGTTTAATATTGATAGACAACATTCGCCCTCCCCTCCCCCCAGAAGCCCCACGTTGCTATGACGCAGGGTACAGCAGGGGATCTCTGCCGAGGGCCAGGGGAGTTGCCCTGGGTACCTCTTCTTTCCCCTGCTTCTTTTTTGGACGATGGCTTTCCCAGAACTCTGACTCCAAAGGAGGTCACCAGATTCCCCCTTCCCCCTTGAGGGGCCTGCCCAGGAGCAGCAGGGGGCACAGAGCACAGATCTGCCTGCTCTGGTCAACACTTTGTGGGAGGAGACAAAAGTCTTGTTTTCTTCCATCATTTCCCCTCTTTCTCACAGACACACACACATTGCCCCAAGGATGGGAGCCACCTCCCTCTCCCTCCCTCCTGGCCCCCTTCCCAGAGTTTCCGTACGATTAATTTCTTAGGCCTATTTAAGACATATATTTATATAGTTCTTAGCGGTTTCTCTGTCTCTCTCTTTCAATCACACGCTCCCTTCCTCTCATTTTTAATCTCCTCATTGGGTCTCTCTGAGCCATGATGTGTGGAGGGAGGGTGACAGGGGAGGCAGAGGGTTTGGGGGATGGAACCAGGGGAGAGGGCAGCGCCTTCACCCCCCCATCCTCCGTCCACCCCGCCCCCCCAGACTCCCCTCTACCCCCTGCCTAGCTCCTGGAGGCCCAGGGGGGAGGGAGGGCAGGGCAAATAGGTGGGGGAGCGGCCAGTGGGGTGAGAAAGTCTGTTGCCTTAATGCCCCCTCCATTCACACACACACCCCTTCTGTAGCCCCACCCTAACCAGGAGGTGAGAGACTGGAGGTGGGCAACGGAAGGGCTGTTCTTGAAGTTTTTTTCCTTTTCTTCTAACCCTCTCCCCTGCTCTGTCGTGACCTCACTGAAGTGGAACACTACATCATAGCCTAGAGTCCCATCTCCCCCTTGGGGCAGCTGGAGGGGAGATGTCCTCCCCCTCCCCCTCAGGTGGGCCCACCCTGCCCCTGTCTGCTGGGACTCTCTCAAGCTTTTCACACAGAAAAGGAAAAAAAATGTTATTTTTAGATACATTTTATGAATAACTTTTGTTATGACTATGGCTGGTAACCATTACGTATGTTATTAAAGAAACAAAATGTTGGAAAAAAAAAAACCAAAAACCCCCCCAAAAAAACCTCCTGGCCCCTCTCCCTTCTTCCCAACAGCCACCCAGTCTGGTGCCCCTGGCTCCACTTTCCCTTCTCAGCTCCTGGTCTATTCCCCTTCCTGCCCTCCTTTTTTGCCCAGGGAGGGAGGGGGGCAGGGAATCCCAGGGGCCTCATCTCCAGGGGGGCCTCCCCACACCCTGGCTGGGGGAAGGGGTGGGGAGGGGCTCGGGTTTATTTATGTACCTCTTGCACTCATCAACCTATGCAAGCCCCTCTCCCCCATCCCCTCCATATTGCTGTGCCTTTGCCTGTCCCCCATCTCCTAGGGGACACCACGATTTGGAATCAGCAGAATGGTGTTTTGTGGGGTAAGGGTTCCTGTCCACTCTAGGTTACCCTCCGGCCCCCATCCCCAGCCAGGTCCCATCCATCAGTCTGGTAGGCATGAGCCGGCTCAGTCTACCAGTGAGGACCTCCCTATTGGAAGGGGGTGGGGACCCCCAGAGAGGAGAAAACCATCCTCTCCCACCCTCCAGCCTGACACCAGAGTGTGTGGGACGCAGGCGGCCCCCACCCCGACGGGCAGGACCCAGTCCCCCGTCCCCTAGTTTCCCTCCATCCCGGGCCCTCCATGGTTTCAGCACCCCCATCTTTCCCCACCCCCACTGGCAGAAGCAGCTTTGAGTAACTGTACACAGTTTTTCTCTCTGTTGGAGAAAACACATTTGTTGGAGTTTCACTTGTTTAATGGTCCGGGCTTATTTTGGAAAAAAAATTCTGACCTTTGTTATAATACATTTAATGAAAACCCAAAATTCCTCTGACCCAATCTTTGGCCGCCTTGCTTCTTGTGACGGGGACCCCTTGGGGGAGGTTGGGGGACAAGGGGGTGTTTGTGCTCAAGTTCTCCCCTCCTTGTCTGGAAGGCAGGAAGAGATTGGGACCACTGTCCCAGCATCCCCCCGTTGCGGTAGGGAGAACTGTTGGGATAAAGGTAATTGATTCCTGGCTTTCAACTTGTAAACATATTGCCTTTATTAACAGCAAAAGTTTAAAAAAAAAAAAAAAGTATTTTCCTTTTGTCCTGAGAATGGTGCCTGAGCTGGAGAGGCCCAGCCCTGCTGGCTGTTGGGTGGCCCATGATGGCCACTGATCCTCAGTCACTGTCGCTGGCCTCCTCACTGGATTCAGAAGCGCCCCCCTCGCTGCCATCCTCTTGAGCTGAGTGGTCACTGGCACTAAGAAAGGCTGGGCTGGGGCTGCGCCGCCCAGGCCCAGTCTCGCTGCCACTCTCCTCATCCTCATCCTCCCCACTGCCCCCAGCTTGTCCTCCCCCATCCTCATCCTCCTCCTCATCCTCCTCATCATCTTCTGAGTCAGCATCGCTCCCGAAGATCTCCTCCTTGTCCCGGGCTGCCCGGGCCTCATCTTCACTGCTCTCCTCTGCCTCCTCCTCGGCACTCATGCTCTTGTCACTCTCCTTCTCTTCCTCTCCGCGCTCACTTTCGCTTCCTGATCGCTCCTCTTCCTCTTCCTCGCTTGCCTCCTTCTCACTGCCGCTTCCCTTCTCCTGCTCTTCATCTGAGGGAGGAGTGGAGGGAAAGGGTGTTGGTGCCACTCTTCCTGCCAGGCAGGTGCCCAAGCCCATGGGCATGTGCCCAGAGCACTCACCGGAGCCTGGGGCTTCTTTTTCCAGCTCCAGGTCCTCTTCCTCCTCCTCCTCTGGCTCATGGTTCTCCAGCTGGGCCTTCCGAGCTTCCTACAGTCGGGAAATAGGAAAAGCTCTCAGGCGGCTCCCCCCTGCCCCCAACCCTGTGGGCACTCTGCCACCTCAGCCCTTACCTGGGCCTCCAGCTCCTTCTCATTCATGTCTCGGTGTTTGACCACCAGTAAGGCATTGGTGCCGGACTGCACTCCGGCCTTGGCCCGACGTTTACTGAGGCGGACCCTACAGGGAGGCCGAAAAAGAGGGTCAGGGACCCGGCCTGAAGCTAGATCAAGGCCAGGACACACAGGCAGAGGGGAGTGAGGCTGGCACCACACACCTGGTTTCCAACTCGTTGTAATAGACGCCATCACCTTCTCGGAAGATGAAGAAGTAGTTTTCTTCATAGCCCTTGCTAGCCTTGTTCTTCACATTCCAGTTGTACTCCCTTGCAATCTTATAATCATAGCTGTGTCGGAATGGCCAGAGAGGGGTCAGCCCTTCCTTGGCCAGCTCCCGCCTCCTGGTCCTGTGACCCTCTGTCCTGCCACTTACACATCGTCTGGTGCATAATCCATCTCCTCTTCCTGATCACGTTTACGCTTCCTCATGGTCTCTTCCACCGGCAGAAAGTAGGCCACAAACTGGTTGCCTTCCTCATCCATCATTCCCCTGGAGGCAGGGGGAGAGAGGGAGAGTGTTGGAAGGGAAAAACAGAGGGCACCAGGGAAGGCACCATTTACCTAGACTTGCCTGATCATGGCTTGAGACATCATCTCCAGGGCAGCAGAACCACTGGTATCCTTGGGGGCTGGGTCTGAGTCAAAGATCACTTGAGCACAGGGATTGATCCACATCTGGGAAGAGATGGGCAAGGGGGCTCAGCAGGCTAAGAGACCCTGCATCTTAACCTCCCACCTCCGGATTCTCTCAGGCTAACCTTGAAGTCTGGGAAAACAGGCATCACCTCCACTGGTGTCACCCTTGGCTTGCTATAGTGTTGAGAAATCTGAAGAGCAGAGAAACCATGAAAATGGGACTCTGAAGACCTCCCCCTCTAGAGTCAGCTCCTTGCCTTTGACCCCCATTACCGACTTCTGGGCATCCTCAAAAGTCTTCTCAATGGCTGTGATCTGGCTGTCACGATCTTTGTAGATCTCCTCCTCGGTGAACTGCTGCTTCACTGACACCCCAATCCTAAGAGAGAAAAATGAGCCCATGAAATGGAGGGCATGGATCTCCCACCCACCCATGGCCCCTCTTCCCCATCACCACTTACTTCACTTCAGGCTTCTCATTAGAGACACCATATCGGTTGAACTCTGTAGAGATGTATTCTGTCTTTCTCATCCAGGGGACCACTTTTGCATGCTGTTGGGACCTGGGTGGAAGAGAAGCCAGGAGGGGTTTCAAGAATCCCTTGCAGTCAGACCTTCTCTTGACAGGCACTGAGCGCCCTCTCCGCCGCCCCCCCCCCAAAAAAAATCACCTTTTGGAACTGGTTGGGGCCTGGATTTCTTCTTCAAGTAATTTCTCATCTGCTGGATCTAGGAGAACTGGAACAAGTTGGATTGTGAGGGGGTGGGGGGTTCTGGCCTGACACAGGCTCCTCAAGTCTTTCCCCATCTCCCCCAGGGCCTCACCATTAGGGTCGATTCTGTAGGTGTCAGGGTTAATGAGATCAATGGTGACTCCAAGGTCTGGCTCAGTGAGCAAGTCATGTTTGTGCTGCTTTTCCAGAGATGTTGCCTTATACTGGACAAACCTAGGGGAGGGAAGGTGTGTGAGAGCAGCCTTTCTCCTAGAGGAAGGGACTGGAGTCTTCTGGGTCTCTCTTGTCTTCCCCCTAACAGAGGACTCTCGACCGTGGGCATCCCGGGAGACACCCCCAGCCCTTTGCGGAGCAGGCGAGGACCCAAGTCCTTCCGGACCTGGATCAGTAACCTGTCGCTGTCCAGGGACTCAGGGTCTCGCAAGCCCTGGAGGGGAAGCAGACAGAGCCATACTCACCTGTTCTGGTCAAAGGGGTAGGTGATGAACTTGGGATCAAAAGGGATGTCCGGAAGACTGTTACAGTACTTAACTCGACAGACCACACCAGACCTGGGAGCAAATGATTCATAACGGGGGCACTCTCCAGTAGCCCGCACCGGACCCGCCAGCACAGATGCGGGTCGGCGCCCCTTCCACACCCCCACGAGGAACACGCAGGTCAGCCCGGGTCCCCCCATCCCTGCACTCACCTCTCCGGCAGAGTCCTATGAGAGTTGGGTCTGGGGGGACACAAGGATTCACGTCATCTTTGCCCCACGTGGTGACACCTGCCCCTTCCCAAGCCCGGCACCACCCCCGAGGCAGGAGCCCCTCTACAGAGTCCAAGGGATGCGATCCAAAGCGCTGCCTGCGCTAGGGCCTTCGGAAGCCTCTCAAGAGAGGAAGAGGAAAGAAACGCAGGGGCCCCCATTGAGGAGGAGGAGGGGTAGCAGCTCAGGATGGTCCCGACTCAGTGACGTCACCGAGAATCAGGGGTGCGCTTACGTCACGGGGAGGGACAGTGACGTCTGGAGCGCTCCGCTAGCCCGCCGCTGCGGGGGCCCCTGGAGTGAGGGGCGGTTCCTAAAAAGGGGGGCCGCGGCGCTCGCTCACCTGTGGCCGTCTTCCCGTTGGGCCTGGGTCTGGATGGTAGGCGCCATGACGGCAACGAAGAGGACTACCAGTCGCGAAGCAGGCCAGGCTCGGCCTACGAGCCACGCAGGCGGCTCTCCAGGCAACCCCGTGGGCCGCTCCGCCTCCCGGCCTCCCTGGCGGCGGCGGCAACGAGGACCCCGCGGGACTCCAGGGCCAAACTACCGACCGTGGGCGAAATGCCTTCTGGGAAACGTAGTTCGGGTTTAATTTTTTTTTTAATCGGCGGCGGATTGGCCACAGTGGGAAGAGGCGGATTTTTAAGGCGGAAGAAGCTCGTGATTGGTCGGTTGTGCACGGACTCGGAACGACTGAGAGGGAAGAGGCGGCCCAAATGCAACCTCGGAGCTTGGGATTGATCAGTTAACCAAGGCAACACCTGAATGTGACGCACATCCGCGATCGCCTTGAGTGACCGAGGCTGTGACCAACAGGAGGCAGTGGATTAAAGGAAGAAAAGATGGCGGCACCGCCACCAGCGCAGTCGGCGCAGCAGCCTCCGCAGCCGCCTACGGCGGGAGTCTCCGGCGCGGGATCGGCTGGTGCCTCGGTTCCGGGGCCTCCGCCGGCTCAGGGGCCGCAGCAGCAGCAGACTCCCTCGGCACAGCTTGTAACGGCCTCACAGATCCAGGCGGCGCAGAGCGGCCTCCTGCAGCAGCAACAACAGGACTTCGATCCCGTGCAGCGTTACAAGCTTCTGATACCTCAGCTCAAAGAGAGCCTACAGGTGATTGGTCCCCAACTCCGAGGGAGGTGGGTCCAAACACGACGCGGGGGCGGCAATTGGTGGATGGGCTGCCGAGGGGGCGGGACTCGGTAAAGAGGCTGGGGTTGGATGTTTGGAGACGCTAACCCTGGGATTGGCGGCGAACAAGGGAGGAGGAGGGTCTAAAAGAGCGCCGGAGCCTGGGACTGGAGGAATGAGTAGACTTGAGCGGCAGCCCCCACGGATCTGCGCATGCGGACTGGGAGAGGTCTAGTAAGGCTGGTTGGGGGGAGGGGCGCAGGTCGTGGGCGGTACGTGGTTGAGAAGGTAGATCAGGAGGATGCCAGGCTCGATGATTGGCCCCATGGTTAAGGAGGAGGCGGTGCCTGGGGCTTCATAGTTTGACACCTTGAAACTGTCGGGGAGGGGGGAGTTGGTCCTTCTCTGGGCCAGCCACTGCCGGGCACGACCCCCGCCCTTTTCTTCATTCCATCCCAGAACCTGATGAAGGTGGCCGCCCAGAACCTGGTGCAGAATACCAACATCGACAATGGCCAGTGAGTATCTGAGGGCTTGGTACCTCCCTCCAAGCACCGCCCCTCCCCTGGACCATGCTCCGCCCCCTGGACCATGCGCTCCCCTTAGCAAGGACCCCCAGGGTTTGCACTTTTCTGCAGCGGGTCCCTGTCCCTGGAGGCCGCGGCTCCCCCTTTTCAGCCACTTCTTCTGTTCCATTCCCGGCAGAAAGAGCAGCGAGGGCGGGCTGCAGCGCTTCGACAAGAGCCTGGAAGAGTTCTATGCCCTCTGTGACCAGCTGGAGCTGTGCCTGGTAATATTCTCCCTGCCCCCGAGGGGATTTTTTCTCTTGGGATCTCCTCGGACCCCAGCAGGGTTTGGGCTTTTTTAACTCCAGTCAAGGGGGAAGCCTGATCATACAGCATCCAAGGATTCCAAAAGGGGGCATCCCTGCAAAGACACTGAAGGGGCACCCAGGGCTTCCCACTCAGTTGGGGAGGGATCTAGTCACAGCCCAAAGACATGGATGGGGCTGCTCTTAGAGACCAAAACTAGGAAAACTTTGGAGCTGGATTTGGGCCAGGTAGGATGGCCCTGACTGGAGCCAAGGATGGAGCTGGTATGAAAAGAAGTTGAGTCCAGATGGAGTGCAGGATGGGAAGAGGAGGCCAGGGCTGAAGCAGGGTGGGATAAGATCAGTGCTGGGATGGGGAGCATCACAGGATCATGGCTCTAGAAGGCACTCTAGAGATCCTCAAGTGCGTTTTACAGATATGGAAACTGAGGCCCAGAGAGGGAAGTGATTTGCCCTTGATCACACATGCAGTAAATGACATGGCTGGGATTTGATCCCAGGAGCTCTGACTCCAAATCCTTGATACTTGCTGCCTCAAGGAAAGCCAGAACTGAGGCAGGTCAGTAGGAAATGAATCCAGGGTTGGGATGGGAATAGGGCTGAGGGCCAGGGCAGGTACAGAAGGAGAGAGGAAGCCAGGGAAGGAAGAGGAGGGCAATGGGGCCAGTGTCCTAGCAACCTTCAGTGTCTCCAGCCCCCCCACCCCCTACTTGGGCTTTGAGTTTTAGAATAGTATTTGTCATACTGACTTTGGAAAACTCCCTCTATCAGTGGTGGCAAGCACTTTTTTCTCTGCAACCTAAAAATCTTGGGGAATGCATAATATTCTGTGATTATCCGTGTGTACACAGATGCTTCTCAGTTCTATTTATCTAGCTCTGACCATTCCCCATCAGAATCTGTTCAGCGGACATCTTTGAACTGGATGTCCTATAGACATTTCCAACTCATCATATCCCAAGCCAAATGACTTGTCTTCTCCCCCCAAACTCTCTCCCTTTCCATACATTCCCATCACTGTCCAGGCCACTGCCAGACTCCAAACAGAAGCATCATCTACACCTCTCAACCAACCCCCCTACATCCAAACCTTTGCCAAGACCTGTCAGTTCTATCTTCCCAACATCTCTGGGATCTGCCCCTTGTTTCTTCTGGCACTGCCACCTCTCTAGTGCGGACCCTTATCCCCTCATGCCTGAGTCTCTCCCCTGTGCAGTTCATCCTCCACTCAGATGATCTGCCTAAATCACAAGGCTCACCAGATTACCCCTCTCTTCAGTACACTCTAATGACTTCCTCTTACCTCCATGATTAAATAACCTCTGGTCTTTAAAGTACTTGGTAACGGGCCCCCTTCAACCTTTCTAGTATCCTTACACTCCCCTCCACAAACTCAGTGATTGAACTACACTGGCTTCCTTGCTGTCAGACACTTCATCTCCAGATTCCAGGCATTGTCTTTGGCTGTGCCTTCTTCCAGAAATGCCCTTTCTCCTCTGCTCCCTGGCTTCTTCCAGTTCCAGCTAAAATCCCACTTTCTTTAGAGAACCTTTCCTGATCTCCTTTAAAGTCTGCATCTTCCCTCTGTTGCTTATTTCAATTTACCCTGTATAGATTCTGCATATATCAATCGTTTCCACCTTGTGAGGTTATTTCCTTTTTTTTGTGTCTCCAATGCCAAGTTCATAGTAAGGGCTTAATAGATGCTAGCTGAATGTGTTTCTTGTAAACATATTTGAAGCAGAGGGATATACACACAGAGTAAAGGTAAAAGGTTGGAGCAGAATCTATTATGCTTCAGCTGAAGTAAAAAAAAAAGCAGGGGTAGCAATCCTGATCTCAGACAAAGCAAAGGCAAATCAGATCTAATGAAGGGATAAGGAAGGAAGCTACATCCTGCTAGAAGGTACCATAGACAATGAAATAATATCATTACTAAACATATGTGCAACAAGTAGTATAGCATCTCAACTCTTAGAGATGTTAAGGGAGTTACAGGAAGAAATAGACAGCAAAACTATACTAGTGGAAGACCTCAACCTCCCCCTCCCTGAACTAGGTAAGTCTAACCACAAAATAAGCAAGACAGAAAACTTACTTTCATCACTGACAAATTTTATCTTACTAGGTTTAGCCCAACTCATCAAGATACTTTTTGGATACTGACTTTGTGCTAATTTTCTCTCCCATTTTGTATATAATATTCATAGCATTTGCGATAATAATACCAGTAATTACAATAAAATAGTAGTAAAGGCTAGCATTTATAGCACTCTTTTAAAAAAATGCTAGTTGATTTGAATTGGCCCAGGGCCCTGAAAAGTTACTTACCCAGGGTCACACAACCACTATATGTCTAGGCAGATCTTGAACCCAGGTCTTCCTAGATTAAAGTGGGCCCTCTAAGTCATTCTGCCAATATTCCACTGTACTATTGGTAGTAGAAAAAGAACCTGCAATCCAGCCCCAGCTCCTCCAGTGACTAGGAAACTATGTTGTTCAGTTATTTTTCAGTGAAATTCAACACTTTGATTCCTTCTTGGGGCTTTCTTGGCAAGACACTAAGGTGGTTTGCCATTTCCTTTCCCAGCTCATTTTACAGAGGCAAACAGGGTTAAGTGATTTGCCCAGGGTCACCGAGATAGTAAGTGTTTGGGGCAGATTTGAACTCAGGTAGAGGAGTCTTCCTGACTCCAGGCCCAGCAGCTCCATGCACTATGGTGTCACCTGGTGGCCCCTAGCAAGCAGTGTGACCTGGTACAAATCCCTTGGCCTTTCTACCTCAGTTTAACCACCTGTAAAATGAAGAGCCGAACACTTAGTAGGCTCCCATTTTCTCCTCTTACATCCTATTTCCTCTGATCATCTTCAACATGTGGAACATTTTCTCCTAAGTCTTTGCCTGGGGCTGTCTTGTCAAGTTCTGTGCCCCTGTGTGTCCCTCTAAGTGTGAGTCTTTGTCTCCGCATGGCATTTAGACTCTTGTTTGTCTAACCACGGTTTTGTTTTTAAGTTTTGTTTTTCCTTTTACTATAGTTTATTCATTTGCCTTCCCTTTTTGTGCTTCAAAAACGGGACTTTTTTATCATTCAGCTGAAAGATTCAGCTCTGATATTTACTGGATGGTTCCCACTGTATGTCTGGCACTGTGCTAAAGCTTTGTTCATTCTAATGGAGGGAAACAGTATCTTGGAGAATGGACCCACAGGGGAGTTTTGGTCTGTAGAGTCCAAAAGATGGTGTGTGTGTGGGGAGTGGGGGTGGGCCTGGTCTTTTGTGGTACTTTTTCAGTCTCAGTTTCTAGATTTAAATCCTGAGGTGGTAAGGGAAGCCAGGCAGCTAGGATTGCCATAACACACAGAGCTCTGGGCCTGGAGTCCAGAGGAATCATTTTCCTAAGTTCAAATCTGGTCTCAGACCCCTGCTACCTGTGTGACCCTGGGCAAGTCACTTTACCCTGTTTGCCTCTGTAAAATGAGCTGGAAAAGGAAATGGTGAATCCAGTATCTCTGGCAAGAAAACTTCAACAGAGGTCAAGAAGAGTGGGACTCAACTGAACGACAAAGGGAAGCTAAGGGAATGGGTATGGGCCCCAGGCCGGCTCCTAGAGGTTCCCCAGCTGTGGCCCAGGCTTCCTTGGTGGGTCTGGTGAATTTCCCTCCTGGGACCTGTGAGGCAGCCCTGCCCTGTTCCCGGAGCCTCGTGGCCTTCACGGGCTCACTCGCTCCTCCGCCCCTCCCGCACTCTCCCCGCAGCGCCTGGCCTACGAGTGCCTGTCCCAGAGCTACGACAGTGCCAAACACTCGCCCACGCTGGTGCCCACAGCCACCAAGCCGGATGCGGTGCAGGCCGAGAGCCTGCCCTACCCGCAGTACCTGAGCATGATCAAGGCCCAGATCGGCTGCGCCAAGGACATCCACAACGCCCTGCTGGAGTGCTCCAACAAGGTCACGGGCAAGCTGCCGGCCCCGGGCGGGCTCTGACCCGTGACCTAGGGCCCCGGCGGCTCCGTGGGGGTCTGGGCCGCTGGGGGGGACGTCATGGACGGGGCTTGGCTTTTTTAATTAAAGGTTCCTAAATTATGGCTTGTTCTCCTTTCTGCCGCTGCATTTCCGGGGCCTGGGCCCAGGGCGAGGGAGGTGGTGCTCTGCCCCAGCCTGCCCAAGGCTGACCTTCTGGCCTGGGACAAAGGCGCAGTCCCGCCTCGTGGAGGCCAGGGGGCGCCAGAGGATGGCCATCTGTTGCGGGGCCCCGCCCATCTGGTATCTGCATCTGCGCCTGCGCCTCCTCCGGGGGGGCCGGGGGTGGGAAGGTGGGGGGAGGACAGCAGAGTCTGAAAGCCTTGTCAGTTACACCCAACTTTTCCTCCCTTCCCCACACCCTCCCGTCTCTTCCCGGAACCGTCTCTTTCTGCCTGGATCTCTGCTTGGGACTGAATCCTGTTTAGATCTCTCTTTTCCTGGGACTGTCTCTGTCTTTTCCTAAGACTATCAGTCTGGTCATTCTGTCTCAAGACTCTGGAATTCTGGCCGGATCCCTCTGCCTGAGACTGTCTCTGACTGGACCTCGGTTTCCCTGTCCCGGGATCTTTGTGTCTGAGTCCTTGTCCTGTGCCTGCGACCGCCTCTGACTGGGTCTCTCTGAGTTTGACTTTCTCTCTCGGCTCCGACCTCTGTCTGCCTCGAACTGTCTCTGGCGGGATCTTTCGGTCTCCCCCCCTAGCCAGCTCTGTCTCTGGATGTAGCTAAGGCTCTTGCTGTCTTTTCCAGGAGGGTGTCTCGGGCCCTGGATCTCTTTCTCTCTCTGACAGGATCACTCCTCTCCCCTCCCCTTCCATCTCCTTTCACCGGGAAAATTGGGACAAGGATAACTAAGGAGGAGCTCTAGAGTGAAAGCCTGGGTCCCTGAGAGGGGAAGGAAGGGGAGGGGGAGGGGAAGGGCTCTTGGGTCCTAGCCAGACCAGCTTTGCTGACACAGCTCCTGACTCACCCCAGGCTCCCAAGAGAAGGGAGGAAATCCCCCAGTTATATAATCACAGCTACCCGCGCCCCCAGTGCATATACCTGATCTTGGGCTAACCCTGGTCACTCTGACTTTCCAGAGTAGGGGCCAAAGGCTGGATGCTTGAATAGGGAATGGAGGAGAGCCGGAGGGGATCCCTGAGGCAGAAGAGGATCACTGTTGGGGAAAGGAGGGTACCTCTGCTGGGGTTCCTAAGAAGGATACCTATAGAAGGTCCTGAAACCCAGCTTCCTTGTAACCTTGGGCAAACTTGCACTTTCCTCCTCAGCCTTCGGTTTTCTCTTGTCTAATGAGAGGGTCTTCGCCTAAATGACGTCTAAGATTCCTTTTAGGTCCCGTGATTCCAGGACCCTGAAAAGGGAAGGGCGTCCCAGACTGGGGTGAGGGGGTGGGGAGGAGGCTTCGGTAAGAACATGCAGGGAAAAGGGAGCTGTGACGCCAATCTCAAGCCAATCACCCTAACCTCCCAGTTTAGGGGAAGCCTCCCTGCCCGCTGCTGGGGAAGGACCAGGAAGTGGGGACCGGGACCCAGGGAGGGTAGGCAGAGATTATGGATTTAGCCATCCTCATCTTTACATTTGTCTTTATGCTGACCCTTCAGGCTGTCTGAGAGGCCTGAAAGTGGGGGGGAGAGTTTCGGGCCCCTCATCTTCCTCCTCCCCTTGGGCTTGCCTGCGTCATCAGCTGATTGTGCAAGGGGGGGTGGGGCCTGGACACCAGGGTCCAGAGTATTTTTAGCCCCAAAGGAGAAGTGAGAAGGGTGGAGCAGGGTCCTGCAACTGTGCCCTTGGTGGGTGGGGAGGGGAGGTGGCCTGACCTAGCCTCTCCGGGAACATCTGGGATCCAGCTGTGGTCAGCCCCTAGGGGAGGGTCCATGCCCTTCTGCCAGGCCTGGGAAATTCCTCTGGCCCCTTAGCCAGGGGTGGGGAGGACACCCAGACTAGGACACTTTGTCCTTTCCCCCTGCCTGTGGGGTGAACACATTCAGTCACAAGGCAGAGATGTCACTGGGCACCACCAGAACCCCTCAAAGGCAGCCAGACCCAAAGGGTCTTGGGCTGACACACAAACCATCCCCTCCTCCTCCCAGTACAATCCCATGGGGGCACACACACACAATCTCATCTGAAAGCTACAGTGAGACACAATCTGTCACCTTGCCCTGTGTGTTCCTGAGTTGTCTGACACACTTCAAAGGCTGCGATCGAATCGTCAGTCACTCTCTTTTCTTTCCCTTCTCTCTCTCTCTGTTTCTCTCTCTCTTTCTGTTCCCATCTCTGTCTCTGTGTCTGTCTGTCTCTTTCTCAATCTCTCATTCTCTCAGGCCTTGGTGGTTTCCGGTCCTGGCCTCCCTCTCCCATGTTGTTCTGGAAACTCTGCCCACCTTCTGGGCCGGAAACTTGATGATATTTTTAGATCCGCCAATTTCCGTCCCCTTCCCCTCCCCCTTCCCCATCCCAGAGGCCCTGGCCCCCAGTCCCACCCTTTCCCCAACCTCATTCCAGAGGGGATTCCCGACAACTGTGACTGCCAGACTTCCCAAAATTGGGATTTTCCCTCTCACAGCTCCAAACACCTAACTTCCTGGCCTAGGAAGCAGAGGCTACCTGGGGCTTTAAGCATTCACAGGCCAGAGGAAGCCAATGTGGCTGAGGAGACTATGAGCCAACTCAAGTGAACAATAAACATCTACTATGTGCCTAGCACTGTGCCAAGTGAAGAGACAAAAAACTTTTAATCCTAGATTCCATAAAGAAGGTGAGGATGCTCCCAATTCAGACATTAAGTGCTTACTGTATATACATTTCTATGCTGAAAACATCAGGACTGGCTTGAGGTAGAATGTGAGAGGAGGGGTCCCTCATAAGAAAGGGAAGGAATTTCAGGAGATATTGGGAAGGTGAGTAGATCTGATCTGGCCTCAAAGGCTAGGGGGTAGAGGGTTGTAAGGTCATCTGAGGGGTCAGAGGCCAGAAATCTGGTATCCTTAGCTGTCAGAGGTTGGGAAGGAGGGGAAAGGACTCCTGGAACCCAGAGATTTTGGAAACTTGGGAGCCAGGAACTAGTTATAGGTTATGGAATTTAAGCAAGTCAGAGGGTTGTGATAGCTTCTGAAATGATCTAAATTTGGAAGGGGAGTGAAAACCGGAATCCTTGAGTAGAGATGGAGTTGGGGGAGTTAGAGGTCTGGGACCCTAGAAGAGTCTATTTCTGCAAGACTCAAAAGGGGGATGCTAGAAGAAATTTTTTCAAATGTCCATTTTATGTAAGGCTTGGTGCTAAGCACTAGAAATATACTGATTTAAACTGATTGTAAAAAGGTAGAGGCCTGAGACCTAAGGGGGTAAATGCCAGGCTGGTGACCTGGTACTCCAAGGAGTCAGGCTAGATGGTTAAGCCTCTGAGATCATAGATTTAGAGCAGGAAGGCATCTTAGAAATCAAGAGAAAGTCCCCCTTTCCCTTTACAGAAAAAGAAGTAGGTCTAGTGAGGCTCCTGGACTCCTGGACTTGCTTGGGTTCACCCAGCTAACAAGTGTGTGATGGACAATTTCAATCTAGGTCTTCCTAACTACATGCTCAGTTACTTAGCCTGAATACCAAGCTGCCAGAATTTTTGAAATTATATATCGATTTTTTCGGGGGAGGGGGGCAGGAGGATCCTTGGTTCCCTGAGGATACTAGTAAGGGACTGAAAACTGTGGTCTTTAATTGAGACCAATTCAATGGGGTTCATAGACTCTCCCTCTCCACTCTACCTCTACAGCTGGGCCTAGACCCAGGAGCCTTGGTTCTGAGGCATGGTGAGCTAACGCTCTGGTTTAGGGGGTGGAGCATGGGGAGCTCAGAGAGTCGTCAGGGAATGAGTCAGGAAGCTGGAATGTACCCACAAGCTCAGATCCCAAGAGAAAGACAAACCAATTCCCTTTAGGATGACTGGAAAGTGGGGAAGGGTCTTGGGGAAGAACTTTCTTTCTGGAAACCTCTGAAGTAGGGGGGAGAGAGCATTCCATCCTCCCTGTCAGGTGGCAGTGACCTTGTCTCTGGGTCGGCAGTTTCACCTGTTTTGAGATGAAATCAAGGCCCAGATCTGAAGAACATGATGAAAACTGAGGTTCCTCAGTTCTCTGTTTACAAAGAGAGAAGAACCCCAGCATCGGATCAGCTCCCCCCCTCCCCTTACGTCACCTGATTCCAGGAAGGGCCCCCACACATACACACCCTGCGGTGGGTGAGTCACTGGGGAGCGTGAGAGCCAGGTGAAAATTGGAGACCACAGGCTCACGGGACCCAAGGGAGACTTGGGGAGGTCCCAGCTCCTGGGAAGGTCCCTCCTGACCATCCCTCCCCTACCCAGAGAAGTTTCCCACAAGTTCTAATCCTTGTAGAAGTCTTCATTCTAGAAAATGAGCACTTGGAGGAGAAGCCTTCACTTGGGAAAATGAAGATTTCTGTTATTGTAAATGTGTTCGAGTCAGAGAAAGACCCCAGCACAAGTCTAGAATCAGGCAGTTCTCCAACTAAGAGGCCATCTCTCCTAAAATCTGTCCTTAGTGATTCGAGAAAATTTCTCAGAATGGTAGAGACTGTCTCAAGAATCCTGACTTTGCCAGTTCCCTTAGGGATTTGAGACAAATCCCTGCCCCTCTCTGTGCCTCAGTTTCCACTTCTGGAAAATCTAGCGCTCATGGTCTCCCAGCTTTCTCTCCTGGTTGTATTCTCTGGAGTTAGAGAATTTGTAAACTGGCTGCTTCTCCTCTTGTGAGTCTCTCTGTCCCTTGACATCTGGCTTTCAGGTCTTTAGTACTTGACTCTATGTATCTACTCTTGTGTCCGTCATTTCTGCCTCTGGCTCTGGCTCTGGGACCTTGATGGTGTTTCCAGTTCCTGACCTTCAGCTTCCCATATAGGTAAAAGGAAGGGCTTGGATATAGGAAAGATCTTTTCAGGTCCTTTCTGGGTCTGTTTCCTCGTCTGAAAAGTGAGGGGGGGGGTTAGACTGGAAGACGATTGAGTTTCCTTCTAGGTCTTAAATCCTAGGAGTTGTGATCCAGTGACTGGGGGACCTCTAAGGGCCAGCTTTCCGCCCAGACTAAAGTGCTGGGCCTCCCCCGCCCCGCCCGGGGGCACTCAGTCCGGGAATCGCCCCTCCCCCGAATCCTCCCTAGTCCCCGCCCTTTCCCGGTCCCCCCTCCTCCTCTGTCTCTAGCTCCCGGAGCTCCCCTGAGGGTGGGTCCTGGGCGGCACCAAGAGGCCCCGCCCCCAAAGCAGTCCCTTCAAGAATAGCGCGCTGGCCACCCCTCCCCACAGTCCTGGTTACGCGCACAGCCAGAACATCCACAGGGATGGACGGAAGCGCCGTTGCAGGCGGGAAGCCCAAGTCCGCCGGCTTGGAACTGTGCGCTCTCTACGAGGTAAGCTGCCCCCTCCCTCTCGCCCTACCCCTGCCTGCCTCCTCACCTCTGGAACCAGCGGACCCAGGTGTCGGCAGCCTCCGCCTGAGGTCTGGTTGGGAGGGCCATGGCGCTGACAGCCAACGTTTCCCCTTTCGCTCTGCACTTCTGGGCACTGGGGTGCCACGGGTCTTTCTTGAGTGCAGATTGCTTGGCAGACTCGGAAACTGGAGTTCCCTCTGGGATCCGAAAAGGGTCCCTCTAGGATAGGGAACCCAAGTCTTGGAAGCGGGGTGAGGCTGCTTCCTCAGGGCATATGTGTGTACGTGCGCTGGGGATGTCTTGGGAGTAGGAACTGGGGTTTTTTAAGTTGCGGGGTTACTGGGGGAAACTTGATGATTCTAGTTTCTGAGCTGCCTTAGGGTGGAGTCAGTAGGGGAAAAGAGACCGGGAGACTGACGCCTGGGTCCTGGCCCACACCCCCCCCCTTTTTTAGGGTGGGGCTGAGTTTGGGGGAGTTCTCTAGAGCCTAGACCAACGCTTTAGTTCCCGGGCACTATCCAGGGGTCAGAAGTGCAGTTGGGTGGGGTTGGTCTGCCCGGCCCAGCGCAGCGACCTTAGGTCCGACAGTCGGTCCCACCCTGATCCTTTTCCCTCCTAACAGAAGCTCCTGTCCCTGAGCCCGGAGCTGGCGTCGGCGGCTCGCGAACTGGACCCCGACCTAGGCTGGGGCTCTCGAAGCCCCTGGAGTCCAAGCCTCGCAGATCTGGAGCCACCTTCACCCCCGCGGGCCCCGGCCCCGCTGGGTCCCCGGCTCCCGGGCCGTTCTACTAGCTTGGTGGAGGGCCGCGCCTGGGTGCCCCCGCCGCCGGGCTTTGAGCCCCTGCCGCCCAGAGCCGTGCCAGCCGCCAACACCGCGCCCTCGGAAGCTGGTTCTACGTCCCCGGTCGGGGCAGCCTCCTCTTCCAGATACAAGACTGAGCTTTGCCGGACCTTCTCGGAGAGTGGCAAATGCCGCTACGGCTCCAAGTGTCAGTTCGCTCACGGGCCTGGAGAGCTGCGGCCAGCCAGCCGCCACCCCAAATACAAGACGGAGCTGTGCCGCAAATTCTTAGCCATGGGCGCTTGCCCCTATGGAAACCGTTGCCATTTCATCCACTCTCCACATGAAATTCTGTCTGTGGCGTCGGCTCACCCGCCCCTTCTCCGCCAGAGTGTCAGCTTCTCTGGGATTCCCTCTTCCCGACGCCGGGGCTCTCCCACTCTAAGCCCTCCAGGTCTGCCGGACCTGCCTTCCCCCTCTGGCTTCTTCTCTCCTCCTTCCTCTCCGCCACCACTGCCCACCGTCCCCGGGGAGGTTCCTTTCTCACCCTCTGCCTTCTCTGCTGCCCCTGGTCCAGTGCCCCGGGAAGCCACGGTGGGAGAAACCTGCTGCCCCTCCTGCCGTCAGACCACGGGAACATGGGGGCCCACAAGGGATGCCTTGAGCCTGGGGCTGGGGCTGGGGCTGGCCCGAAGCCCTTCTGCTCACTCCCTGGGCTCTGAGCCAGATGACCAGGCCAGCAGTGGGGGAAGCAGCCTGGGGGGGTCTGACTCCCCAGTGTTTGAGGTAGCAGTGGGGGGCGCTTTTGCTCCCTCTAACTCTCACCTCCTGACCCTGACTACTCCCCGGCGGCTCCCCATCTTTAACCGACTCTCTGTGTCTGACTGAATACCCCTGTTACTCCAAACTTAGTTGAGTAGGAGATCAGGAAGTTCCTCTCTCCTCCCATTGCCAGCTGTGCCCAGATGTGGAGGTGCCTCATCTGCTTAGCCCCCAGAGAATTCACCTATTGCCTAGTCTCCCGGGGCAGGTCCCTATGGCGAGCAAAAACTCTCAAAGAGGTGTTCTGGGGGTGGGTTTTTAATGTAGCATACTGGATCGACTTATAAGTGTGTATACATACATACATATGTACATATATATGTGTATATATACATACATATATGTATGTGTGTATATACTACAGCGTGTCCCAAAAGTCTTAATTCAGTTGTAAGCATTACTAGGTTAAAACTGTACTGTCCTTGAGACACCCTGTTAAGAGGGGGGTCAGAATAAGAGATACCCCCCCTTTCTTCATGCTGTGAAAAGGCTTCCCCAAGTCTCCCCTGGATGGGGATCTCCCCAGCCCTGGTGCTCAAATCCTACCTAACCAGACCAAATCCAAGTCTCCCTGCCTCACCTGGGGCCCCTTATTTATGGTGACGACATTATTTATTCCTACGGGTTTTATAGTATTTATATATGCAGTCGTTTCTTCTCCCTTTTGTCTAATATTGGGAGGTTGCTGCCACTATAATATATATATTTGAAAGGTTATTATATATGTATATATATATATTGTTAGCTAAACAAAAAAGAAATCTCTCTATTTTTGTTTTTGGTGGAGTTTGTTTTTTAATTAAAACTAATACAATTCACAAAAGAGGAATCTTGTGTGTGAAAGGCTGTCTTCTTGTCTGTCTCCTGAGGTTCAGGGGTGGGGAGGGCTGTCCTGAGTCCTAGGGGGCCGGTCTAGCTGGTTCCTAACTCCTCTGGCCCCAGGGTAGGGCGGTTCCGGATGAACTCACCTAGGAAGAAGGGAGGGCACCCCGTCACCTGAAGAGGTGGCCCAGGTGAGGTCACCAGGAAGGACTGGGGGTGGAGAAAGGGATTGACTACAATCTTAATAACAAGCTCAGAAAAGGTTGTCGGGCTCAGCCACTCTGCTCTACTGGCTGGGTCCCGAGTCCCTCTCCACAACGCCCATTTCTTCTATCTTCCTCAGGGCTTATACCTGCCCTCCATACTTCTTGTTCCCATCTCTCCGCCTTGCCTGTATCTCTATCAGTCTCTTTCTACAAGTTTCAGCGGGTTTTCACCTTCACCCCTCTTTCATCTCTCATCCCAGTCTTATCTCTAGGGGTGGCGTGTCTGTTTCTGAGGGTCTCTCCGACTTGCCCTCCCTCCTGAGACTCTCAGACGCTTCTCGGGTCTCCGAGAAATCCCAAGGGTCTTCTCGAGTCTCAGTCCTTCCCCTCGCTGCCTTTGGGGAGTCAGTGCCTCTGTCCCTACCCTCCCGGTGATTCAGAAACCTCGTGGTCACATGAAATACTTGTAAAGCGATGAATTAGCACAGTGCCCAGCACAGAGGCGCTTCGTAAAGTCCCCTTTCCTGTAACTCCGGTCCGTCCCGGTCAGTCTGTGCCTCTGTGTACTTCCTTGTGTCGAAGGAGGGGTGGGGGGTCCTCCCCTTTCCCCGTCAGCCAGTAGGCACTGATTGAGCGCCTCCGGCGTACCGGGTCCTGCGCTAATAAGAGGCTGGGGCACAAAGGCAGACAGCACCTGCCCTCCCGGGGCTCCCAGTCTAACCCACCGACAGCTGGAGGCGGGGGGGGGGAGGTGAAAGGGGGCTGCGTCTCCGTCTTTCTGCGGAGTCTCTGCCAGTCCTCTTCGCTCTCCGAGGCCGTGGGTGGGGACGGGAAGTTTCCGTCTAGCTGGGGAAGGAGGATGGGGCGGGGTGGGGGACGGGGACGGAATGTGCCCCGGCCCAGGCTGGGCGGGAGGCTACGTGTCAGTGACGCAGGGGGTGCGTGTGTTTGTGTGCGCTTGTGCCCCGGAAGCCACGCCCCGACTCCGGGGAGGGGCAGGGCAGAGAGGGGGGGGGCCTCAGCCTCCGATGCCCGTATAAGGCCTGGAGGCCTCCCCGGGGGCGGGGTCTTGGCGTCAAGGCCGCGGGCCCCGCCCCTTCATCTGAGAGGCTCCAGTGGGGACCCTTCCCTGGGCCTCCTGTGACCTTCGGCCTCTTCTTCTGGGAAACCGGAGGGGGCGGGGGAGTGAGTCTCAGAAACGCTGGGATCTAGAAAGAGCACGGAGATCTCATACGAGGGGACCGAGAGACCCGCAGGGAGTCCATCACAGAGACCGGCGGGGACAGAGCCAGAGACGAAGGCCGTGGCTGCCCCCTCGCGGCCGCGGTGCGGAATGGCACCTAGTCCAGCCCGCACGATCCCGGGAGCGCAGGAACCCGAGCCTGCAGATTCACGCCTAGCCAGGACTCATAATTCTCTATTAAATTTCAAATATAAAGTGGGAGAAAAAGTCTGTGCTCCAGGTGAGGATCGAACTCACAACCTCGGCATCGCTACGGCCGCACTGCTGTATAAGTACCGCGCGCTAACCGATTGCGCCACTGGAGCTTCGGCCGCAGCCCTCCGGAAAGGGCCCCTTCAGGCTTATCCACGTGACCCCTTTTCTCTCCCGGTTTTCTTCCTTCCTCGTTCATCTACTCGTTTCTTGCGCCTGCGTGACGCCACACGTGACGTCCCTTAGATTCCTCCCCAGAAACTTCTCCACCGCGCTCTAGTGTTCAGAGGGCGCATGCGCACACCCACCCCACCGTCCACATTCCCATTGCTCACATTACAGATCGCCCCTGCCCCCTGCCGGCCAATGAGAAAAACGCCCTTCTACATCCTGTCCCCATTGGCTGAAACAAACCTAGGGCTAGGGTCGGTAGCAAGGAGTAGTGCTGGGACGTAAAGGTTTAGGGGACAGAATTAGGTGTTCGGGTGTCCTTCGTCTTGCGAGTTGACAAGTAAATGGAAGGTTAGGGTTGCCTGGAGGCAGGTTGCCCCTAGACCTGACTTCGACAGGGGCGCTTGAGATCCTTCTCCCTCCTTATCGGTGCGGTTGTCCCATATCCCCGAGAGTTGGGCAACCGCCACGTGGCGGCCCCAGGCACGATTTGGGATTTCGGACCTCTGAATCTGGGAAAAAAAACCACCGCAGAATTCTAGACTCCGATGCTCCGCCCCCAATCCCCTCTCCCCTCCTAATTACTTTGTATTATTTTTGAATAAGGGAGATGTTCTGGCAGTGATCTCGGCTCGCTCCCTCCTTTAGAATTCAACCCCCTTCGGGGTGGAGACTGGAATTGTTTGTGTCTCCTAACACCTGGGTACTTAGCAATCGATTACCCGCCGCAAGTTGAATGAATGGAATTAATGAAGGAGGGTTTTGTGTAAATTACGGAGTGAAAACGGAAACGTCTCTTTTCGCCCAGCGGCGGCGATCTGGAGACCTTGGCTGGTGCTCGGAATTGTTCCTGCCTTATCTCCGAAATTACTTTGTCCTTTCTTGTCTACTGACTTTTACTCACCTTCCTCCCCTATGTAATCTCTCGGTGAGCTTGGATGATTTCCTATATTTTATAGGGTCAGATCTTTGTAGAACCAGCGCCTACCACAGTCGGTGGAAAGGTCGATATGCGCGGGACACTAAGCTAAGATTATAAAGGAAAGCAAAAAGTCCCGGTCCTCGAGAAGCTCACAATCTAATGGAGGAGATACAACCAATGTACACAAGCAAGCTCTAACCAGGATAACTAGGAAGTCACAAATAGGGGAAACTCTCGAATTTGGAGAAATTGGGGGATTCTTTAATCAGTCCATTATCTAGCTTTCAGGGAGCTCAACCTGCCATCCAGATTTAGGGTTACGAAATAAATGCCAGGTGAGGGGGAAGGCAGGAAAGCATTGGCCGCTAGGAATCCCGCTACGTAGAAAGCGGAACTTTTGAGTTGTGAAGGAAACTAGGAATTCTAAGATCCGAGAATGACAGCGCCCGGACCGTAGTAGGTGATTAATATCTTAAAGTTGGTGCTGGTCCTGATTCGTAGGAAACAAGCTGTCAACTGTGCTAAAACTTAAATTCTTAGAAATCCTGGGTTCGAGGCCAGCCTCTCCCAAATAGGGGAAGGGTGATCCTGGGCAAGTGCCCCCAACAGCTATGGAAAGAAAGGAAAAGAAATCTTCGTAGAGGCTGACGGAGATGGATGAGACACAGAGACCCCTGGGAGATACAAAGAAACTAGTAGTGATGCTCTGGAGGGATCCAGCATGATGGAGTGAGGCTTCAGGGTTTCGCCCCAAGCCCCGATAGGCAAGCTCAGATCAGGTCTGTTCAGTGACCCAAGGCTGGGAACTGGGTATCGGAAGGGGGGAGTCCGAGGTCCCTCCTCCTCCAGTTCCCACGCTTTTGCCCCGGGAGCCCCAGGCTACAAAAAGGAAGCTTTTTTTCCAGCTGTTGGAGGGAGGAGGGAGCCTCTGGATCCTCCGCCTTCCAACCACTGCACCGTCAGTCCAGTCTGGGGCTGCCCTACAGCCCGAGAAAGGGGGCGGGTGAAGGGGCCCGGCTGGTCCCCTCCTGGCTGGACTTGGCCCAAGCTGGGGTAGTGGGCGAGGTGGTGAATATTCATGAGGCATGTTAACCCCCAGTGGTCTGGTTAGGTTTAACCCCACCCCCTCCCAAGTCCCCTGCAGGCGGGAACAGGATGTCTGGGCGGGAGGGGGCGGGGATGGAGAGGAGGGGGCAGGGAGGAGCCAAGCCCCACTGCCTGCCTGCCTGCCCGCCTGCCTCGTCCCCTCCTCCTGGCCCACAGCTGGAGCCGGCCCCCCTCCCCAGATGTGGCGCCGCCGCCGCCCCCCGGCCGGGCCCGGCCCAGCGCCCAGGGACTGACGGACCCACGGAGGGAGACAGACAGACAGACAGACAGACTAACGGCTGGCCGCCAGCCTCCCCGCGGTCCTGCCCCTGCCTTGGAGTGTCCCCTCCGAGCCCGCTCGGACCTCTGGCCGAAGTCGGCCCGCCTGGGCCCCTCGGCTGTCCCCGGGACTGACTGACACGCCGGCCCCCTCGGGTGGCCCCTCTCCGACTTCCCTTTTGGACACGCGCTGCCGGCTGCTGCAAGCCCCGGTCCCGCAGGGGTTCCGGGGTCTTGGACCCCGCCAGCCCCTCTGGAAGAAGGTGAGATCTGGGGGGCGGCAGGGGGGAGGCGGCCGGAGGAGGCGGGGGAGGCGTAGAGGGGAAGCGGAGGGAAGCGGGGGAGGGGCGGCTCCGGCCCTGGAACAATGAACAGGGGGCGAGCTGGCGGGCGGGGGAGGGGGCGGGGCCGGCGCCGGACCCAGGAGAGCCCCGCTCCCCCTTCCTCCCCGGCCCCCTTCCTCCTCGGCCCCCTCCTTCTCCTCTCCTCCCAGAACCAAGGGATGGCTTGGAAGTGGGCTCGATCCCTGCGTCCCCTGGGTGGACGTGGGAACTAGACTCCCCTAGTGCCTCCTCTTAGATTCAGAATCTACCCCGACATCCCTGCCCGTCCCCACCCCAAGACAAGATCGGGGACCTTTGTGCAGATCCTGAGCCCAGACACATTCCTCTCTGTCCAGATATAGGCTCCTCCAGTGTTCTGGCTCTTAGAACTGATCCCTGGGGATCTTGGAGGGGGCAGACATAGGAAGTCCCTTAAATCGTGTCTTGATTCCAACAAGAAAGGAATGGTCGATTCATCAGGGCTTGAGTCTGGCTCCATTCTCTGCTCAAAGGTAATAACATGGCTGGGGTACAGCCAAAGTTTATGGTTGGGGGCTTATGTTCACTTCTCAGAATTCAGAAACACACCAAAGCAGACAGAGTCAGAGAGAGAGAAGGACTGAGAGAAAGACAGAGGGATGGAAAGGGGGAGGGAGGCTCAGCTGGGACCCTGGCATCTTGCCTTACAGCCTCCTCTTTTCCTTTTCCCTGGGGACCCTCCAAGGCTCCCGCCCCCGCAGCTTTTCCCAGCCCCTCCCCCCAGACACACAGTGCCTGCCCCCCCTTTTCCTCTCTCCTCTCCTTCTCCCTTTCCCTTCCCCTCCCCTCCTCTCTCCCTTCCCTTCTCCTGTCTGATCATGAAGCAATTTATTTTCTCCTTCAAAGGACAGCAGAATAGAAAATAGAAATCTTGCTATCTCTGTCTATTTCATTTTCCCTTTCTTTCTCTATCATATTCTCTCCTTTCCCTCATTCTCTTTCTCTCAGGGTCTGCCTCTTTTCCCTTTCTTCTGCCCAATTGATTGCTCCCCTTCCAAAGCCCCATCAGCTCCTCACTCCACTCGCAGAGAGACCTTGATAAGGAGGGGAGTGTGTATATGTGTGTTTCTCTGGGTTCCTAAACCTGTGTGTGTTTCTACCCATCCCTGCCCTAATCTTCTAACCATCCTATTCCTCTCACTTTTCTCCAAATGTCAGTGGCTTCCCTTCTTTCTGCTGCCCCCCAGGACAGTGCCTTGAGATCTGCCAGCCATGCCTGAGGGAGCCCACCGTCTTACTAAACCCAGCCCTACCCCAAGTCCTGGGTGTAGCCATCGAGGTGAGAGGAGTGGACAGATTATGAGAAGCATGTTTGTGTACCAGATGATGGTGCAAGGGGGACTGTTTGAAGGGGAGTGTGTCAGGTGGGCCTGGAAGGCTGCTGAGTCTGGCCTGGTCATTTCTTTCAACAGGACTTCCCCCAACTCTGCCCATGGCCTCCCCGCGAGGATCTGGAAGTTCTACATCTCTGAGTACTGTGGGCTCTGAGGGGGAGCCTCATCCAGGCCCCAGCCCAGGCCCCAGCTCCAGTCAGGCCTGTTCTATGCCAGCCCTGGAGCCCCCACCAGGTCCCCCCATCCGGCTGCACCTGACTCCCGTGGGGCCTAGAGGGGAGCCAGGGCAAGGGACCAAGAAGCCCTCACACCTGGAACGTGTGGTCCGGGAGATTGTGGAGACAGAGCGGGCTTATGTGCGGGACCTTAGGAGCATTGTGGAGGTGAGGGGGGATCCTTCCTCAGATTCCCCAAATGGAAGACCATCTGGGTCCTCCAGAAAACTCTTCTCTCCTTTAATTCTCCCAGAAGCCCTCTTGGGCCCATACCTTGTGCTTTCAGCCCCCTCCAGTTCCTACCCCAGCCTGGCTGAGGGGTAGGGGGATTGGAGACCTGGGTTTCTTCCGTTCAGGACTACCTGGGATGTCTGGTGGCCAATGGCCCGCCTGGGCTGAATTCAGAACATCTTGGGACTCTCTTCTCCAACATCGAAGACATCTATGAGTTTAGCAGGTCAGAAGAGACCCAAATGTCTGGGAATTGTGGGGCATGCTGCCAGGAAAAACTCACTCTCATCCACTTAGACTCTCATTAGGGTTGGTCTCTGGATAGAACTCCTCTTTTAGCTCATGAGGACCATGTTACACTGTAACCCATTGTCCCTTAACAATGACATGAAGCCAGATAACACACTAGGGCTGCTCCATTTTACAGATGAGAAAACAGGCTCAAAGACATGAATTGATTTGCTCAGGGTCACACAGCTACTAAGTGTCTGAGGAAGTATTTGAACTCAATTCTAGTACTCTAAATACCATGCTTGGGGGAGAAGGGCAATCAGGGCCTCTGTAAATGACCTTCCCATAAAGTCCCCTCTTCCAGGAGTTGATAACAGCTCTAATAACTGAATTCCTGGACTTTGGATCTGGGGGGAGCTGGTATAATTGCCACTTGATTCAGGGGTGACAGTCTGTCTGCCTGGGTCTTGGTTCTGAGGCATGGGTACAATGACTCTTGAATATGGGGGTGCAGAGATCTCTGGGATTTGGGAGAGGACAAGGGGGCCTCCCTTCAAAATGGGGGACCTTTTTTCCCAACCTGGAGGTTTCTGTTTTGACCTGGCCCTCCCCTGTCCCCACTCCCTGCCCTACAGTGAGCTCCTAGAAGACTTGGAGAATAGCAGTAGCGCCCACGGCATCGCTGATTGCTTTGTTCAAAGGGTAAGCATTGGTTAGATGCTAGCGATACACACTCATTGGGAGTTGGGGACCAAGAGGAAAGGCAGGTCCCCAGAACCCTGGAAGGGGTATTCCTGGCATGAGAACAGAGGAAGGGGATTGAGAAGGGGTTGGGATTCCAGATGTGTGTGTGTGTGTGTGTGTGTGTGTGTGTGTGTGTGTGTGTGTGTAAGGTGGGAGAAGGCAGCCAGCTGGAGTCTCTGCTGACCACACTCATTGCCTACAGAGTGAAGAGTTTGACATCTATACGCTCTACTGTATGAACTACCCAAGGTGAGTCCATTTTCTCTTCCCCTCTAGCTCCTCTTGGAGCCCCTTGACCTCCAACTGCCATCATTTTTCCTTTCCTGACCCTGTGTGACATTTGAGACCTGCTATTGAAAAGCCAATGCCCTCTGTGATCTAGCCTCCCAATCATTCCCTCCAGAATTCCATCATCCTTTGTAACTCCTGTGACTTCTGCCCCTCCCCAGCTCTATGGCCTTGCTTCGGGACCTATCCCTCTCCCCTCCTGTGGCCCAGTGGCTCCAGGAACGCCAGACTCAGCTTCGACATTCACTGCCCCTACAGAGCTTCCTGCTCAAACCTGTCCAGCGCATCCTAAAGTATCATCTCCTACTGCAGGTGGCAACCTGGGCCTGGGGACTGGGCATGGGGATGGAGCTAGAGGCATATTCCCTGTTATTAGGTGAAGCTCAGGGCTGGCAGGGGTCAGGGAAAGAACCCAGGAGAATGGCTGAAGGGACAAAGATCGGCTTTGTGGAAGATGGCTCTATTGGAGACATTTCATAAGACCCTGCAGTGGGCTGGGGAGAGGGGAAATCCATGGCCTTGGTGACTTGATGGGCCAGCAGCAAGTCCAGAATGAATGAAAGAGGCACTGCAGAAAATTAGGACATGACAAGAAACCCAGATCCAGGCACACAGAGTCTGAAGATGAGAGACTTTGATCCCAGATGTGGAAGGCTGGAGACTTGGGGAGACAGTGGCTGAATGCTATTTCTTTTCTTACCTTATTCCCTCCCCACTCAGGAGCTAGGCAAACACTGGCCAGAGGGAGCTGGGGCAGAGCAAGTCCCTGGGGGTCGAGAAGTGGTGGAAGATGCCATTGTCTCAATGACTGCGGTTGCTTGGTACATTAATGACATGAAGAGGAAGCAGGAGCATGCGGCTCGCCTGCAGGTGGGTGGAGGGTTTGGGGAACAGGGTAGGCTGTCTCTGGGAGTCTGGGATTGGGGCCGCCTGAAATAGAGTCCTGTTCCTGACCCCTACTTGTCCGTTCATGGGTGTCCCCCTCAATGGACATCCATTTGTATGTCTCCATGTGTCACAGGAAGTACAGCGGCGGCTGGGGGGCTGGGGGGGCCCGGAGCTAAGTGCCTTTGGGGAGCTGGTCCTGGAGGGCGTGTTCCGAGGTGGGGGTGGCCCCCGACTTCGGGGGGGCCAGCGTCTCCTGTTCCTCTTCTCTCGGATGCTCCTGGTGGCCAAAAGGCGAGGGCCTGGTTATAACTACAAGGGGCACATCTTTGTGAGTCTGGGGCTTCCCCGGCGGGGGGTGGGGGCAGTGTGGAACTGGAGAGAAAAGGAATCTCAGTGGGTCCTAGCAGGGGTGAGATCCCTGAATGGGGAGGTGGCCAGAAGGGAGGATGCCTGAGTCCCTGGAGGCTGGAGGGATCAGAGATCCAGGCACCTTTGAGTTCTCCAGGCAGTGAGGTCAAGAGGTCGCCCTGCCCAAAGGAGGCAAACTGTCCTGGATTCTCTGGGGTGGGAAGCTAAGAGCCTGGCTCTCAGGATTCCTAGGACAAGGGATTGGGATTAGATACCTGGGGAATGAGGAAGCCTGGTGGCTGTAAAATCTGAGACTCAGGATCCCCACGCACACACCCCCAGTGCTGTAATCTCTCTGTGAGTGAGAGTTCCAAAGACCCCCTGAGCTTCAAGGTGGCTGATGTGACCATCCCCAAGCACCAGCACCTGCTGCAGGTAACCAGAGATCTGGGGGGCCGGGGCAGGGGGGGAGCCTCCCCTGAGGGCCTCTGCCCCTTATGTGGCTTCTTTTCTTGCCCCATTCCCATAACCCAGGCCAAGAACCATGAGGAGAAACGCCTATGGCTTCATTACCTTCAGCGCTTAATAGTGGAAAACCACCCAGCCTCCATTCCCCCTAAGGTGAGGAGGTCCCTGCCCTGCCTGGCCTCTCACCCAGCCAGCCTCTGGCCCTGCCCAGAGGTACCTGGAGAACCCCCTCTGCAGTCATTTGTCTTGATCTCTTTCAGGCAAAGCAAGTCCTCTTGGAAAACACTTTCCACTGTGAGTGAGAAACTTTGCACCCTACCCCCAGGGGATAGGGGTAAAGGAGGGGGGATAAGGTGGTGGCTTTGACTCCCCAGACTTCCTTTGCAGGTGCCCCTGAAGGCCAGCCCAGCTGTGAGCCTCTAACACCCCCACTTGGGTCCCCCCGCCTCCCTGAAGGCCGGAACTTCACTGGCCGAAGGACCACAGGTACAAAGACCACTCAGGTGGCTCTCCCCTCCAGCTTTACTCCATCAGTGGACTCAGGACCCCAGCACTTCAGCTTTCACCTCTGGATCCAAGGACCTATCCAGCAGGGACCCAATGGGTCCATTCCTCAGCTAGGACCTGAGGTGGGGGAAGGCAAGGCAGGGTGGAAAGGCAGAAAATGACCAAGTGCTCCTTCCCCACAGACCCTTCCCCATCTCTGAACAGCCCCTCAGGGGCTTCCCCAGGCAGAAGAGGTCGAAGACAGTCTGGTAAGTGAAGGGTGCAGACAATTGGGGTTGGGGGCTGGGATGGGGAGTTTGGGGGGAGCAGCTAGCCAGTCACCCCAAGTCACTTATGTTACCCCACCCACCCCACAGAGCCAGCAAAGGAGTCCCACATCATGTTTCCACAGATAGGTCAGTGTCCCCCGCTCCCTCTGGGGCTGGTTCTTCTGGTTCTTGTGTGTGTGTGTGTGTGTGTGTGTGTGTGTCTGTCTGCCTCTGTGTCTGTCCTTTGTCCTTCACTGTTTCTAGATGGGCTGGAGATGTGTATATTGGCAGGGGATCCGGGAACTTACAAGGCGAAATTAAGGGTTTTCCTAATATACTTTGTTCTTTCTTCCAGCTGGATCCAGGCTCAAGGTAAGAAACGTCACCTGTGTGCTAGGCATGTAGAAGCCTGGCTCTCTGAGGGGTTGGGGGCTTGGCCAGGCATCTGGCTCTCTGAAAGGGTGGGCGCTGGACACTGGGCACCCCTCTGCGCCTCGTGGTCTCACTGTTTACCCCTGGTAGCATGCTGGCAGTGAGGGGGAGCTGTTCCCGATGTCAGAGTCCCTCTGCAAGGTCCCAACCCCAGAGCCAGCCCTGGTCCTGGCCTCAGGAACCCCTGAAGAACTGGAGGAACCAGCTCCTCCAAACCTGGACCCCCCAGGGCTCTCTATCACTGAGGAGATCATGGAGCTGCTGACCCAGAGAGGTCTCCAGGAACCAGGGGTGAGCCAGTGGTAGCCCTGGGTCCTTAATAGGGGCTGGTCTTGGGTGACAGATGATTGATTCCTGTTCAGACATGGATTCAGGACCTGTACTATCTGAAGACCAAGTGTCTGGCCCTAACCTTTTCCCACTCTTTCCTCCAGCTTTCACCCTTGGAAGTTCCTGAAGCCCCCAAATTTCAGGAGGAGTCCAAGTCTGCAAATCAGACAGAGAATGTTGGCCCAGAGACCCCAGCCCCATTAAGCAGAGAGTCCTCTGAAGAGGAGAAGGAAAAACAGCTGGAAGACCCAGGGTCATCCCCACTCCACGTCCTAGAGGAGCTGGACAATACTGAAATTTCCAGCATTTCTGAAATTCCGGGCACTGCAGCCATTTCTGACATCCCCAGGCTTCCAGATATTCCCCAAATTCCCAGTTGTGAGGACAGCCCCAGAATTTCTGACCCCTCCTTAGGACAAGGGGAGCCCTGCTCTCAAGCATCAGCTCAAGATGAAGATTCAGATGCTATAACGTTTGGAATGACGGATCATGGAGCTCAGCCCAGACAGGAGAGCCAATCATCCTGGATGGAGGAAGAGGAGGAAGAGGAGGAGGAGGAAGAAGAGGAGGACACAGGACAGCAGTCTCCCACTTCTCCCAACAAGACTGGAAATTCAGAGCCCCCAGAGTTCCACTCCTGCTCAGAGATCCGGAGGGCCTGGCAGGCCATGGAGCAAGGGTCCATGGAGGGAAGGAGCTCCCAGGGCAGCATTCTGGAACCGCTATTCATCCTGGAAGAGTCTGATTTCAGGGGAAACTGCAGAGTGGGTTCCCTGTCCCAGCTCCTTGTTGGCGGGGATGGGACCAGGAATGGGGATGGCCCTAGTGGAGCTGCTGGTTCAGAGAGGGTGGCTACACGAGTCCGGGAGTTAGCACGTATGTACAGTGACCGAATCGAAAGACTCCAGAGGGCAGGGAACCAGGTGTCTATTGCTGGCTCCCGGAGGAGAACCCGGGGCCTGGTGCATTCCCACCAATTCCTGGTTCCCCCAAAGGAGGAAGAGGAACTTCAGCCTGGTAAGTCTCCCAGAACCAAGGAATAAGAACCCTTGGCCAGGAGGGGAGGTAATGGTCAGTGGCAGAGGTGAGGGAAGGGAGGTGGAGGAAAGAAGAGAAAAGTGACTCTTCCTCTGTCTCTCTCCCTGTAGGGCCTCTCTCTGCTTTTGGCCATGTTCTGGTTCGAGAGGTGAACTTTCCCATGGCTTGTGCTCATACTTCTGTGGCTCTGGTCCCTGCGATGCGATCCCATGCTACCGCCCCACTGGTCATCCAAAGGCCTGAGCCTCTCCCTGCTGGGAAGCATTGCCCCACTGAGGCTGGTGGACTCCTAGATACTGAGGCCCCCAAGGAAGAAGTCTTGAACCTCCCTGTTTCAGAAGCCATTCAGCCTGTCCAAGAAGCCCTGCCCCGAGTCCTGGCCCCAAGCCTACCTCCTCAGGGACGCCAACTCTTAGGGTCGAGTGCAGCTGCCCTGTCCAGGTACTTGGCTGCTTCTTGTATCAGTCAGAGTCTGGCAAGGAGAGGGGCAGGAGTCCTCGAAGGGGAGGCTCCTCTGGCCTGGAGGCCCTCCCCAGCCAGGGGTTCCTGGGTTTCGGCTCCTTCATCCCGAGCCCCATCTCCACCACCTGCAGCTCGGCCCAGTTACTCTACCACAGTCAGCATCCGAGTAGGGGGTGGAGGACGGCTGGGTCCAGCTAAGGCCCAGGTCCGCCTGAATCATGCCCCTCTGCTGGCCTCCCTGGATCTCCCAGGGCAGCGCCGGGTTCAAGGCCCTACTGAGGCCACTCCTAGAACATGAGCTGAATGTAGGTGTTCTCCAGACGCAAAGTCGGGGTTGGAGCCGTGCCTAGGTCTCCAAAAATAAAAGACTTGAAGATATTTAAGGCCCTGAGAAGACAAGATCTGGACGTTTGGGTCCTACTTTGGAGCTGGCTTTGTGCCTCAGTTTCCCCATACACTCTCCTGTTGTCCAATCCAGAGGTCTGTTAGGCCCACTAAGTGCTTTGAAAATCCACAGGGGGCTGCCTTTAATGTTATTAATAATTAATGTTATTATTTTCTATGTTTGCACATTCCTTGGGTGGGGGCATTTTCAGTTGTACAGCTCCATATAAATCCTGTCAACCCTGCCACCCTTCCACCAAACCCTTTGCAGGAAGGGAATTTTCTTTGAAGGGCATGGGGCTTGGGGATTCGGGTAAGGAAATACCCCATATTCCACCTAACCCCCAAACCCTCTCTATCCTAGCACTGACTCCAACCCCTCACTTCCTCTGCAGAAACACAAGGTCCTTGTTTTGAGAGGACCAAGCCCTCCACCCCCCAATAAATGGATTTAAGCTGTTGCACTGTTAGTGACTGGATCTGGTGGGGACGGTATTTGGTTTTAGAAAGATCCTGGTCTGAGGGCAGAGACCAGACTCTCGAGAAGCCTGAAACCTGGTGTAGTGGAGAAAGTTGATATGAGCCAGGGAATTTGCAGGTTTGAAGTCTGGCTCAGCCGTGTATCCACGCAGATCTCATGGGTCTGAGAATCCTCCCCAAACAAAGAGTAGGGCTAGAAGAGATCTCTGAGGACCACAGCCTTGGAACTAAAAGACACTTCAGAGTCCAACGGGGAAAAGCCCCACCTGATTCCAGACTACTCTGTTGCCTTTTCAGAGGAGACTAGTTAACCTGTCCTCTGGAACGTGGGGAGATGTTCTATCTTCTCTACCAGTGCACAAGGTCACCTTGGAGAAGCCTGAGTTCTAACATGTGCCTTGGACATTCATTAGCTATGTGACCCCTGGGTCACTTAACTTGCCAGTTTCCTTATGTGTAAAATCGGGATACTAATAGTACCTATTTCCCTAGATTGTTGCCTTGGTGAAGTAGAGTCTGCAGTGTCTGACCGAGGAGGGCTTTCTGAGCATTGGGATGTAGGAAGCAGCTGGAGGAACTTTGGCCAGGGACCTATTCTTGATGTGATCTGAGTCCCTAGTTTCCTGGGCCTGCTCAGTCTCCTGAAGATAGCAGTCCCTAACCTCCAAGAGGTTGCCCCCAAAGAAGTCACTTTGCTGGAGTTCCCTCCAGTTCAGGCTCAGTTGGGAGTCTGGTTGGTACATCCTGACATGGGGCAGGCTATTCTGAGCATGTCTTCCCACCTTGGGAGATATGACTTCTCCCCTTTGTAGGTTGTCCACCTCAAACTCACAGGTTCACCATGGACAGGGCCAATCCAGCTGCTGGATTAGATCTCTTAAGCCTCCCACCCACACGGTGCTTTGTGGGTTGGAGTTGGATCCTTGGGGTGAGGGTCCTTGGCCTCCCTCCTCCAGGTCTGTAGCAGGCCCTCCGCAGCTAGGAGGGAGAGAAAGGTTTGAGATACCGACCGCCCTGTATAAGGGCTATTCCCAGGCCATGTTTCTCCCGCCCACAGCTTTCCAGGATACCATCCAAGGGAAGGAAGGAAAATTCCCAGCCAACGCTCCCAGTCAGCAAGCATTCCCAGCATTCCACTCCCCCCTTCAACTAAGGCAAGTAGGAGGGGGGGAATTCTGTTTTGCATCTTCCCCCTCCCCCTAGGGGAAAGGGGGTGGGGCATACAGGCTGTCATTCAGCCCCAGATGCATCCCAGCTGTTCCTAGTGAGGGAAGAGACAAGCAACACCCCTCAAAAGCTCAGAGCATTGCACGGATGGCCAAGCATCCAGCTGAGATAACCCAGCACCTCTGGGAATGCCCTCAGGCATGGGTCCCACCATAGTAGTAGACTCTGCACTAGGTGCTTCGGGAAGGAACCTGCTCAGAGGTTTGAGACCTGTCTGCCCCCTTACTGACTGGAAGCATAGCAGCTGAAAAAACAGGGGGTTTTCAATCTTTGCGTTAGCAGGATGGTCTTAGACAAGTCACTTAACCCAATCTAGCCTATGTCCAAATCATATAGTCTTCTGCTCTATCATAGCCTATCACATAAAACATCTCCCATTTCTGGGAGGTAAATTGTACCCCTCTGCAATCTAGCTCCTGGCCCAGGCCATCAATCAGCTCTTGAAACTGGTTAAGTAACAACTCTTTCCAAACCCAACAGTCCCAATCCAGTAATGGTTCTGGGAACAGAAGGCATTTCAAGACTTGGGGAAGGGATCAGATTTGAGGGCAATGGTGGCAAGAGGGGGTTTGTAGGGTGCTGCAGTCCCTCAGTCAGGTAAGAAGGCACAAGCCCTCAAACTTCTCCCCCTGGAGATTTTAGGACCCTAGATTCGGTTCTAAAGGACATTAGCTGGTCCAGTCTCTGTACTCTAAAAGTGAGTAGCCCAAGGCCTGAGGATGCCATGCTATGACCCAAACTCCTTAACCCACAGTCGATCAGCCTTCCTTCCATGCTTCAGCTTTATTAAGGTGAGATGGCTTGCTAGTCAGTGTCAGAACTCCTTGATCCTTCCTAGAAGTTGGTCATCCCAGGGGCCCTCCCCAGCACAGCTTTTTCATTTCCTTTGTCCTCTACTTGTGTGTTTTACCCATGTGGGCCTTAGAAAGTATGCTTCTAGAAGGCAGGCATGGTGTTCAACAGGGCTCTAAAAGGAACCCAATTGTGTCCTCTACTTTGGGGTTCCACCAGCATCCTTCCGTTTGGGTCAATATCAGCTGTGTCCTTTAGCCAGTGTCCAAGGCTGCTCTTTTCTGGAGAATCCTTGGAGTCCCGGTCCATTCCCACCCCTACTGAGACACTCAGAACATTCTTCCCTAACAGTCACTGTTCTAACCTTTCCCTGCTTAGAAATCCTGAACAATGAATTCCCTACATCGCTGATCTATTCTCCTCACCTTCTAGGATCCATGAGCACACAGAAGGCTCATTTTAGCCTGTTAAATAGGGCTGAGTTGTTGCCTAATCCCGCCCCATGTCCTTAATTTACCAGAGCAGAGACAGGAAATGGCTTATTCAGTGCTATTTATCACATATTCTTAAGTGAGAGCTTCCTAAGGGCAAAGACCAGGCCCTTTTACTTTTAAGGGATAGGAAAGAGGCCTCAAACTGACTTTCACAAGGGTGACTTTCATCTGGATTTGGGGGTGGCTGTGGAAAACAATCCATTACACTAGACTGGTGCCTCAACATGAGTAAGGTTAGAGATCCACAGCTCAGCTCCAAAACTTTCCTCTTAGAACAAAAGATCCCATCCACGTTCAAGACCGAGGATGGGGAACCTGTGGCCTCAAGGCCACATGTGGCTGGATTCAGTCAAAGGGCTGCACTTGAGGATCTAGAGCATTGCATGTGGCCCCCAGGCCACAGACTCCTAACGCTGTCCCAAAGACCAATCACAGTTTCTTAAACCAGAAAAGGTCATATACCAAGTTTATTGCAAAAACCCCACAATCCTAGCAGTTGCTTTATCGGTAGGATTTCTGGTAACGAGCCCGGGCCCCAGGACCACCAAACTTCTTGGACTCGCAGCGCCGAGGATCAGCCACCAGGAGAGTTCGGTCATATTGGATAAGAATATCTTTTATTTCCTTCTTGGAGGCCTCGTCCACGTCTGGAAAGAGGAGGAAGAGGAGGGCACATTAGTGTGCTGACAACTCCCTGGCCCACAAAACCTTGGTCCTAAGCACAAACATTATCTAAACGCAGCTGGCAAAGGGACTGAGTGCAAATCATGGCTGATATCTTTAACTAGGAGTGAACCCAGGGCAAGTCTCTTCATCTTTCCTAATCCCCTCCTCACCGGCAAAATGGGGGATGAAAATAGCACCTACCACCCCATAGGGTGGGTTGTGAGGATCAAAACATGTTAATACGTGCACAGTGTTTTGTAAATCGAACATGTTTCACCTCCCCTAAAGATGGAGGAGCCAAGAGAAGTAGAGCATTCCATGGAAATATCCACCAACCATACTCCTCAGAAAAATCAATGGCCCATTTCTGTCCACATGATTTTTCTAGACTAAGGTCATGTACAGGTGTAGCCCTCAGGCCTAACACTGGTACCCAGGAAACAGGAAGGGCATGGAAATAAACTGAATATCACCTGACCACATCACCCATTCTTCACTTACATTTCTGGTAATAGGCCACCAGGGCTTTGGAGATGGACTGCCGGATAGCTGCAGAAGGAGGGAAATGGGGACATTAGCAGTGACCACCCTCTGAGGATACCAAGAGGCAAGTAAAGAAATTCCTGGGCTCCTCCTTCAACCCAAACCCAACTCACCATAAATCTGTGCGACATGGCCTCCTCCTTTCACACGGACCCGGATATCTACTCCAGCAAAACGTTCCTTGCCTAGCAGGAGGACAGGCTCCAGCAGCTGCAAGATAGTAGACAGTCTGAGCAGATGTGCCTCTAGGATGACAACCTCAAAGCACAGTGAAACACTCCGATCTCCCATTATTATGGCAACCCATTCATAGATCATTATGTGAATGATGATTTGCAGAAGAGAACCCAGAATTCCTTGTCACTGAGAGCAGCCCCATACTTTAGACACTGTTATAAAAGCTTGAACCTGCCTGGAATTGTAAAAGCAGCCCAATTCATACTAATGCCTTCAATAATCCTCCCTAGAAGTCTGCCCACATCTTCTGCAAACTCCTCCAAAGGCCTCTTTTTTTTTTGGGAGGTGCTTAAGGATGTCATTCTTCATGACCCTCAGAACTTCACCATTCCTGGCCCCGCTTCTTGCTTGTTTCTCTGTACCTCCAATGCTCAACACAAGGCACAACAAAAGCAGCCATTTGGCTAGTCAACTGCTCCGTCTAGGTGACATTATCTAAAGGTTCTGACAATTCCCATTCTTTCCTCCAAAAGTAGCTGAGTACAAGAATTACATTTTCTCCTGCAGATGAACTCATAGGCACATAGAGCCTCCTTGCTCTCCTGTGATCTGCTTTGGCTTTTGGCTCAGTCTTAATAGAAGGTATATCCCCACACCTCCCCTAACTCCAGTCAGCAGAAAAGAACAAGGGCACCAGGGCTGCTTTGCTTTTTCTCTTCCTTGAAGAGAGCTAGAGGAGTCAGGGCAGGTGTTGAGACCGATGTAGGGCTAGGGCAGGCCAATCTACGTACCTTGTATTGCAGGGTTCGAGGTTCAATCATCTCCAGTGGTCGCCCATTCACCTTGATCAGCCCATTGCCTCTCTTGCAGTGGGCCACAGCAGTGGCAGTTTTCTGGGAAGAAAAACAACTCACATTTCTATGTGGTTTTGGGGATTACAAAGTGCTTTCCTCACAGTAACAATAAAAGGTAGGCAGTGGAAAGAGCACTATTTTCTAGACACAGAAACTTAAGCTAAGGAAGTAGTCAGTCACCTTCCCAGCACTGTTGAGGGGCCTCTATCAAGAGTCACTTTACTCCTGAGACACAAGTTTTCCACATGCAGTGCTTTACAATTCACAAAGAGCACTTTTTGGGACAGTCTTGTGAGATAGGAATATTATCCCTATTTTCCAGATGAGGAAACAGAAGTGTCTGAGATTCAGTAAGGCAGATATGGGGGATCCAAACTCATCAAATAACCACAGCTAAGTACTTGAGCTTTCTAGAGTTCAGAAAATTTCCAATCCAAAAACCTTCATTTCACTGAAAAAAATAGGCCCTGTGAGTAAGTGTGGCATAACAGTGCTGAACAAGAATTCAAGAAAAGTAATGTTCAAATCCTACGTTAGGTACTAGCTATGTGCCCTTGGGCACCCCTCCCCCCAACACCTCACTCATTTGGTTGAGAAGATCCTGAAGATTACACAAACCGAACCTCTATCGTCACGCACCTACGTGCCATGTTCTCATGCCCTTTCAGCCTCCCCACTTCTGGCCTCACTTTTCCCATTTGGAAATAAAGAAGCAATTACTCCCCAGCCAAGGCAACTTCCTACGATGGGTTAAGACCGGCTGAGACCGACAAAACCAATCACCACCCCCTGAAAAAGGGGAGATGCCCAGCAGACCACTGGGTGAAGAGCCCCAATCTAAGCGGGAGACAAAGAGCTCCAGGCTTTCCGGCAAGAGGAGCTGGGCGTGGTTGCGGCGGGGCCACCCGGGCCCAATTCTCATCCCTCACAGAGTTGGGGGGGGTAGGGGGCGATGGGATTCCTTAAAAGTCTGCAAACTTCGGGGCGACAGACACCACACACGAGTACATGAGGCTGGACGCGGGAGTGGGCCGGTCGTAGCCTACAGGGGCGAAGGCCAGGCCTGGGCTCTTTCCATCGAGCCTCCGCACGCTCACGGCAGCCCCCACTCCACGCCCCGCACCCACGGGCCCACTCCTTGGAGAGAACGAACCTAGGTTTTAAGACACGGCGGGGCTGAAAGGCAAACCAAGACCTGACACCGGGATCGTCGGGATCCTTGGGCTCGGGAGGCCCTCCTAGGCTCAGACACGTGGGCCCCGGCGGAACCGGAAGTCCCCCTTCTCCCCTCCCCCACTCCGCGGACCCTTGCTCTAACCTTTCGCCCGAACACCTGGACGGACTGGAGCGGCCCCTTGGACGGCATGTTGCTGGCTGGCAGCGCAGGCTGGAGGCGGAGGAGGCGGAGGCGGAGGCGGAGGCGGCGGCGGTTGTAGCAGAAGCCGGACACTCGAGCTCCTCACCCGCGCGGCGCCGAAGCACGAAAGGGACGCCGGGGGACGCGAAGGCTGTTTTCCAGGGTTTGCGCAGGCGCAGACGCCCGGGACAGCTGCTCACCAGGCAAAGGGGGCAGAGCCTAATAGGTCGGCTGCGGCACTTTACGGCAGGGGCGGAGCCTGGCCTCGGTGAAAGGGGAAGGAGCCAATGGCCTAGCTCGAAGTGACGGCGATCCTTATTGGCTGGTTCTTTAAAACCGCGTACAGTCATCTCCTGATCCCACCCCCTTCCCTTTCCCTTCTCTCTCGTGTTTCTCTCTGTCCAGACTTCCCTCCCTCTCCCAACCCCACCTTAGTCTTTCCTCTCCCAGCGCCCCTCAAGGTTTCCTTCTCCCTCCCCAACCCCTGCACCCCTGGGCCTCGCCCCTACTTCTCCTATTTAAGATTTCCCACTCCTGCTGCACCGCCCCCAGACCACCTCCTAGGCTTCCTTCCTCCACCCCCTCCCCAAACCCCTCCCACCGCCCGCCCTCCTTCCCTTGGCCCCCCCCCCCTTCATCGCCCAGATCTTTACCCCTTCCTCAAACTCGTCCCAAGATCCCCTCCTCCGGACCCCCCTATCCCCAGCAACCCCCTCCAAGCCCTCTTGAGCTCCCCCTCAGGGACCCTCCCCCCCTAAAAAACTCCCGTCCTCGCCTCCTATCCCTTTCACTTCGCCTTACCCCGGCAGCCTGGGGCGGGGGCGCCTTGAGTGGCTTCCCCGGCTTAGCCCTCTGCCCAGGGAAGTCCGAGGTAAGAAGGGGGTCTCTCTACGTGTCCCCAGGACCTATAGCGCCTCTACTCCTTTGCTGGCAAGCCAGAGACTTCTGACTTCGCCTCCTCCCTGATCCATCAATTGACTCATCGATCGGGGAGGGGCCTCCAAGTCCATTCGGAAGTGTCCCACTTGTCATTTCTATCAGCTCTCAGCTGAGGATGGATCCGAGGGTGAGTGAGGGAGTGACTGGGCGGGGGAAGAATGGGGAGAGAAATAAATACCCCCCCCCAGGCATAGCTAGGGACCTGCATGCAGACACGGACCCCACCCCTTACCCCCAAGCCCAGAAGGCTCAAGGACAGGACAGGACAGACAGACAGGCAGAGGGGAGGAGACACAGGTAGTCACCTACGCTAAAGACCCAGACCAGAAGAGCGCTAAACAGCAGTAGTTAGCTTGGCACAAATACTCTCTCTTTTGAGCCTCAAGCCACCTGGCAGGTAAGGGCTAGGACTATCCTTAGTTTAGAAATGAGAAGACTGAGGCAGGCAAAAGAAGTGTTGGCCAGGCTGACCTGGCTAGGGAGTGAGGCCAGATTTGAACTCAGGGTCTTGTGAGAACAGGTCAACCCTCTCCACCATTGTGGCAGGACATGTATGTTAACAGGTCTGTTCACCCTGAATCCATGGTCCCTAACATGTAAACACAGGCCCCTCCACATCAGTGAGATCTGAGTTTGTGGGGCTGGGGTTCCCTTCTCCCAACCTCAGTTGACTTGGCCCTCTCCTCACCTTCCCAAAGTTTCCCTGCTTTGGGGGGATGGGGGCCTCTGCTCTGCCCCTCCCTAATGCACTCTAACCCCACCCTCCCACCCATCTCTTACAGGTGCCTGAGGCTCCCTAGGCTAGGGAGATGGGTAGGGGTAGGAGAGGCCCTCTCCTCCCCACCATCCCACATGTGGTTCTTCTGGGCCTTCCTTGTGTTCGTTCGCCCCCTGGGGGGGCCCCCTGGGGGGGCCCCCAGCTGCCCTTGGGAGCCCTTCGAGGTCCTTATAGCTATCATGGAGGCCCTAGTGAGTGGGCAGGCTGGTGCTGGGTGGGAAGTGGGTGAGGGCATGGTGGGAAAGGAGCCTGGGCGATGTAGTGGCCAGCTCTTCCCCCTCCAATCCCAGGGAAATAGAAATGAGGGGACCCTTTATACTCCGGACAGTCTCTCTGTGAGTATGCTTTGTCCTTGTCCCACTCCCTGTGTATGGGGGGTGGGGGGGCTAGTATCTCAGTGGAAGAGACAAGAAAGTCAGGGCCTTAAGAAGAGGCAAACCTGGCTGTCCTCAGGGGTCCTAGGCATGAGTGCCCGATTGCCTTTCCCCTAGATATCCTGGTATCCAGTGATCTGGGAGGGGGTGTGCCTCAGAAGTCAGCAGTTGGGGTGCTTGGGAAGTAAACTCTGAGGAGTCATGGTTTGGGCCCTCTGATGGGGGTGGTGGGTCTCCATCAGCCAGGGCTATGGGGAATGGAGTTTAGGGGCCTCTCTGCCAGGGGTCCTCAGGACAGGATGGAGGTGGTGGGTCTCTGCAGGTGTGCCCGATGGAGAGTCTGCACTGCTTTGGGGTGGAGCTGTCTGTGATTGGGCATGAGGAGGGGCCGGCAGTAGTGAGGGCTGTGAACCGACTGCAGCGCTCATTGACAGCCCTGGGGTCCCACCTGTGGGGAGCCAGGTGGGGAGCTGCCTCAGGGCTCTGCCCCCGCTGTGAGGAATACCCCGAGAGGCCTGTCTTCCAGTTCTTGACGAAACTTCTGGAAATACTGCACCTAGCCTGTGCTGGAGCCAGTAAGGCTGGGTGAGAGGGGGTGGTCAAACACCCGCCCAGCCCTCCCCCATGTACTACTCTGCAAGTCCAGAGAAAATTCCAGGTATCCCTCAGGGAAGGAGGGAAGGGAAGGAAGTGGGGGAAGAAAAAGGGGAGGGAAGGAGAGATCTTGGAGGTCTCCCATGCTCCTTTCTTCATACCTGAATCGTCTTCACCCCCACTCTTGCTTTCAGGCTGGAGGCCTTTAGAGGCCTAGATTTCTGGGGTTTCCTATTACCACATCTACATCTGGAATACCAACAGGTCCTAGGGTGGGTGGGAACGAAGGAAGATCCAGAGAAGAAAGAGGAAGCTGATATGGTGAGTGAATGACATCAGTCCCCTCAGGGAGGGCCTGAAGTCCCCAGCTAGGGCTGGAGGTGGAGTTTGGAGGTCCTTGGAGAAGGTGGAGTGGGCGGCTTCCTCAAGGCCCACCCCAGACCCCCTCCATCTCCAGACAGGTGACAATGCTGCTGCTCTCCTCACCCGGATGAGGCACCTTCCACCTTCCCTCCTTCCACCTTCCCTCCTCAGGATTGCTTCCGCCTTTAGGATTCCTAATGTTACCCTTTCCCCCTAGGCTGTGTCCTGCCCCTAGCACTTGGCTGGGCACCGAGTTGGCATTTATATGTTATGAAATGAGTGAATATCAGGGAGTGATTGATCTATAAACAACCTCCTAAGGGCACAGGGAGGCTTGTGAAATACTTAATGGACCTGGACCTTGCTGCCAGTTGGGTGACCCCTTATGCATAACCTGGAACAAGTTATTCACATGTGAGGATGCACTCTGTCCCCTCTGTCATGAGACTCAGTCTCATGACCTTGCCCCAGGGACAGAGAGAGCTGCTTCCTAGGCTAAATCCCCACCAATGACCTCTGCTCCCTACCAAACCCCATGAATCTTGCAGAGACTGCTGGCCAGGGGAGCCTTCCTAAGCACAGCTTTGTGCCAGCATACTCCTTGCTCCTGCTTTAAGTCTTCCATAGTTCCCCATTGCCTACTGTCTCAAGCTTTTCAGTGTCACACCTATATCCCTGTGATCTTGTCTCTGGTCCAACTGGATTACTCACCTCCTAAAGTGGGCACCAAAGTTTCCTCCACCTGGATGACCTTCCTACTAACTTTAATTCTACCTATCCAAATGCCACCCATCCCTCCTTCAAAGCCCAGCATGGGGGAGTGGAGTCAGAAGATTGGCTGTCCTTCTTCTTGATTAACTGAGTGACCCTGGATGCGACTCCTTCCCTCCACAGCAAGATGAAGGCCTCAGCTAGGGTGGTTTTTGTAACCTTCCTGGGCCAGCTTCTTTCTCTGAAGGCCCTTGGATGGCTTTGCTGAATACTTGGTTCATCTTGCATGTTTTATGGAAGTTGCTTTTCCCATCTCCTCAACTGTATGGAACCAGGCCTTCCTGTCTTGTGCCCAGCTCAGTGACTGGCACAGCAGGCTTGAACACTTAATAAAATGGTTAGTAAATCCCATTTTGCCTGGCACTCACAGCATTTCTGACTTGGAGAGTCTCTTTGAGGCCTACACATTTTCTGGGCTGCCCGCCCTCCCCAATTCCACAGCTGGAATGAAGACAAAGCAATTCTTTTTCCTCCTCCATTTATTACTGTACCTCAAAATTTACCAGGTTCAAGACAATGTTCCCTTCATTCACAGGACAAAAGTCACCTAAAGGGGCCTGAGGATTACTGGGAGCTGCCTGAAGTTGTTCCCCAAGACCTTTAGGGATGGAAAATTCTGGGGTCAAGAAGACTTTGGAAGGATGGGACTCTGATGGACATTTCTCAGGGAGAACTGGATCAAGATCCCCCTCGGGCCATAAGGAAGCAGGTGCAGAGGGAGGGAAGGACATCAGATTTAGGGGTTCCTAACATTTATCCACTGTCTGAAGTGTCTAGCCCTGGGTTAGGACACTGGAAGCCCCCTCGCCTCTCCGTCCCAGGCTCAAGGGCCACCCTCCTAGAGCCCACTGTGGGAGATCCTGGAGCCAGGCCTGGCAGGGAGGAGGAGGCAGGGAGGAGGAGGCAGTGGCGGTGGCCAGCTCATGGCTGGCTAGTGGTTATAACTATTCTTATTATCAGCTGGGTTGTGAGGATCAAATGAGGCCATTTGTAAAATGCTCTATGAACCTCTGAGTGGGATAGAAAGACCTGCTGTTTGTATCACTTGCTGTCATCGTTAGCCAGACTCCAGTCTGAGCCAGACGCTCAGGCTGCTCCACCAGACATGTCTAACCTTATGTGCCCTGCACTGTTAGGGCACTGTATGGCCAGATACTGTCCCCACTGGAGGGAGATAGCAGGGGCTGGTCAAGAAACCCCCTCCTCTCCAGGACTCTGGTTCGAAGTCAAAGGTGAAGGACCAAGGAGGATTCCCTCTCTAGAGTTGAGGCCGCTGGGTTGCTCTGCTAACCAGGAAGGATCCTCATACCTCACACCTGTTAGTCCAAAAATACTTCTTAAGCAACTACTAAGGTCCAGGAACTGTGCTAAACCCCGGGGATATGGATTAGAAAAAGAAAGACAGTCCCAGTCATTAGGGAGTTTACAGTCTAACACAGCAGACTACTTACAAAAAGCTGGTAAAGGGATCTGTAGGAGAAGATCCCTTGGGCTGGGTGGGGCTTGATGCAGTCCAGTCCCAGGAATTTAGCTGGTAATAGGAAATGCATGAGTTGGCTGAGCTTCTAGTTCATTGGTATCTAAGTCTGCATGACCCCATTTGGGGTTTTCTTTGCAGAAAGATGAGTGGTTTACCATTTCCTTCTCCTCCAGGAAATGGAGGCAAACAGGATGACTTGCCCAGGGTCACACAGCTATAAAGTATCTGAGGCCAGGTTGGAACTTGGGAAGATGAGTCTTCTGATTCCAGGCCTGGCGATGTATCCACTGCACCACTTTAACCCGAAGGTTTATGTGGTTTTTGCTTTGCTCTGCCTTGTGAATTGAGGGGTCAAAGGTATATTGAGGGTACTGATAAGATGTGAGTGCTGAAGCTGACAGATTCACAAGCTGTGGATGCCACCACCGCTCAGCTCTGCCAGGTGAGGCCCAAACCTTACTATTAGCTCTGTCCATTCTGTTACCTGCCCCTTCCACCCTCTAATTTCACCAAGTAGAACTAGGGGCTCTGGGAAGGGTTATGACAAACTTACTCGGTTTATCAAGCAGGATGAGGCTAGTACTTTGACATCCCTGACATGCAAAGTAAATTTGCTGAGGCCAAAATATGGAACACAACCTGACTGATCACCAAACAACCTGATTTTATTCAGTAAAAGACAATTGAATAATTGAAGTCAAAAAGTCAAAGGACACATGGAAACAATCCATCATTTCATCAAAGGAGACAACTGTGGGATAATATGTCAAAACCAATCGGATACAGACAAAGCTCCTCTTTGGGGAAAATGTATCTGTCTCTCTAAACACAGATCCACAAAAGAGAAGACAGTTAAATAAATGGACACACAAGTAACTAAGCCTGCAAAACCACTACATTTCAGGTCGCAAAATAAAAATTCTGAAATTTGAAATTGAAAGCAAAATTTAATTAATAAAACCAGCATTGTTGGGAGGGGGGAGTCACTGAAACAAAACATAATCTGAATGAAAATTTTAAATAGTGAGGACAACCAAATTACCAGTAACTAAAATGATAAAGGAGAATTCACAACAAATAAAGAAGAAATAAGGGAAATTATTTGGAACGATTTTGACCTAGTAACTATATGCCAAGAAAACTGACAACTGAAATGAAATGGATAATGACAAAAGTATAAAGTATCCGGACTAACAGAATAGAGAATATAAATAAAATTCTCAGAAAAACAAATTGAACAAGCCATAAATGAATTTCCAAAGAAAAACCTTGCAATTAGATGAATTTATAAGTAAATTCTATCCAGTAGATATCTTAAAATTCTGTATGTCCCAAGCTGACATTATCATCTTTCCCTATCCCCACCCCCATCCCTCTGAACACTTTCCCTTTTTTCCTTCATCCCCTAGGCTCCCAATCAAGGAACAGTCCAGGACTCCTCACTCCCCCCATCTCCATTTGACCTGTTGCCAAAGCCTATCAAGTTCACCTCTGCAACATATCTTCTCTGATTGATACCAACCCCACCCCTCCACCCCATGCTGACCCTCATCGACTCACACTTGGATTATTGCAATTGCTGCTGGAGGTCAGGGAGGTCTTTCTGCCTTAGGTGTCTCCCTACTTCAATCCATCCTCCACTCAGCCGCCAAAGTGATTTTCCTATAGCACAGATCTGATCATGTCACACACAACCCCCACTCCACCCCTGCTCAATAAACTCCAGTGACTCCCTATATTACCTTCAAAAACAAATATAAAATCCTCTGGCATTCAAAGCCTTTCTTAACCTGGCCCCTTCCTACCTTTCCAGACTTCTTACACCTTATCCCCCCACACCTACTCTATCCAGTGACACTGGCCCTCTGACTTTCAGGAGAAAAAAACCACTCCCTTTGTCAGACTATAGGGCATCCTCTCTGACTGGGTACCCCCACTCCAACTCCAACTCAGGCCTGGAATACTCTGCTCTACCTACCTACTGACCTCCCAGACTTCCTTTAAGTCAACTCAAATCCCACCTTCTATAGAAAGCCTTTCCTAACCTCTTTTAATGCCTTCCTTCAGTTAATTATTATTCCTATTTATCAATTACTTTGTATATATCTTTTACACGTTGTCTTCCTCATCAGATTATAAATTCCTTGAGGGCCTCTTTTTTTTTTTTTTTGTTAGCCTCTACTTTAATCCCCAAGGCTTTTTATAGCACCTGCCTGGTGCTAAAGCACATCATAGTGATTTACTAAATGCTTACTGATCGATTGAAACATTCAAAAAATAATTATTTATAATATTACACAAATGATTAGGAAAACTAGGACAGTATGAAACACCAAACAAACCCTTCTACTATACGGATATGGTCTTGATTCCTAAACCTGGGAGAATCAAAACAGAGACCATTAATGATACCAGAGGCCAAGTCTCCTAATGAACATGGATGCAAAATTTTGAAGAAAATAGTGGGAGAGGCTTCAATGACATATCAAAAAGGATAAATATTATGACTAGGTTATTAGGAAAACTTAAAATAACAGATCATATATATGAAGTACAAGAAAAAAAATCATACTATTATATCAACAGATACAGAAAAAGCTTTTGACAAAATACAACACCCATTTCTATTAAAAAATACTAAAAAGCGTAGGGCTAAATGGATCCTTCTTTAGTATGGTGAATGGTATCTAACTCCAGAGTTAGCATTATATGTGATGAAGATAAACTTGAGGTCTTTCTAATGAGATCGGGGTAAAGTAAGAATGGATGTCTATTGTCACCAGTATTATTTGATAGTGAACTAGAAATGCAGTTCGAGCCTGGAGTTAGCTAAACTCATCTTCCTGAGTTTAAATTCAGCTTAGCTGTGTGACCTTGGGCAAATCAATTCATGCTATTTGCCTCAGTTTCCTCATCTGTAAAATGAGCTGGAGAAGGAAATGGCAAACCACTCCAGCATCTTTGCCAAGAAAACTCTGAAAAGGGGTCATGGAGAGTAATTGCAGACTTACAATAAGGCAAAACTGGAAAGCAGTTTGGGAGAAACTGGGTTTAGTTAGACCTACACATCATACCATATATCAAGATAAACACTAAATAGATTCATGTCTTACTGAGAAAAATTCACATTATAAACAAATCGGAGGAGCAAAGAAGAAATTAACTTTCAGATCTGGGGGAAAGAACCATCAAATGAGGATGGAAATTTTAAAGATAAAAATATGAGACAAGATAATAAGATAAAAGAGGCAATCTTGATTACAGAAAATTAAATAATTTTTGCACAAACAAAACCAATGCAATTAACTTTAGGAGGAAAAGTTAACTGGGGGAAATCTTTGCATAAAGTTTATCTGATATTATATCCAATATATATGGAAGTGATTTAAATTTATAAGTACAATAGCTGTTCTCCTATAGATAAATGGTCAAAGGATATGAAACAATTTTTCATGGAAAAAAAGCTAGATTATCAACAAGCATATATTTTGAAAAAAAAATGCTCCAAATTACTAATAATTAAGGAATGAATGCAGCGCTGGGGTTCCAACTCACACCCATTATCAGATTGGCAAAGAGGACAAATGTTGCAGAGGCGTCATGAAAATGAACTCCTAGTAGAGCTGTGGGCTGGCTGGTCCAGGCAATCTGGATCTAAATCACTAAACTGTACTTCTGTACGCTTTAGCCCAGGGATACACTACTAGGATACCCCCAATGAGATCAAAGTTAGAGGAAAAGTTGTAGAAATCATAACAAATGGTGAAACTGAAAAAGGATTCAGAGGATTGTGTAAGAGATAAGACGTCTTGGATAGACTGAGCCACCTCAGGACAGGAGATTCAGGGCTTAGAAGGATGGGACGCGTCTTTTCTCCTAGATTTAAGTGCCTGGCCGGGGGTCAGGTATCAAGCAACTGCCTGAGGGCAGATTTGAACTTGGGTCCTCTAGACGGCCCTGGAATATTCATTTCTGATTTGAACAACGCGGCACTTTGTTTTGCTTGTAACATTTGTTACAAAAACTTTTCCAATGGGGCAGGGGACGAGAGAAAAAAATGCTTGCTAGAAAAATGTAAACCCTAAAAACAACCCGAAACTCCCCCAAAGACAGAGGCTGGCTGGGAAGGGGCAGCGGCCGGGAGTGGGCTCGGCTCGATGTTCTCTGGACCTTAGTCTCCTCTTCTGTGAAACGCGGCGACGAGACGCTGGGGAGGGGGGGGGAGGTGAAAGCCAGGGGCACGTGGCGGGGTTTCTCGAGGACCTCGGGTAAGGTGCAGACTAGACGTTCCCTAGGGTTGCCCTTCTGTGACGTCACAGCCCATGCCCGCCCCGCCCAGGAGCCCGCCCCGCGCGAGCAGACGCTCTTTTCCTCCTCTCTCCTCCAGTCTTCCCCCGCCCCGCCCTCGCCTTCTCCCCGCCTCCTTCAACGTCACGTCCGGTCTCCTGCGCCTCTCCTAAGGTGGCGCCGGCCGGCCGGAAGTCGCGCTTATTCTCTGCCTTTCCCAAGGTGGCGGTCGCGGTTCCGGTTCTCGCGAATTCTCGAGAGATAAGCCGCCCCCATCGTCGCCGCCGCCGTCGCCTGCGCATCGTCTGACGTCGCGTCCGCTGGAGCCGGAGCCGGAGCCGCGGGCCCTGGGGGGTGAGTGACGCCGACCTCCTGTGGTAAGAACCGCGGCTGGAGGGGCCGAGCGGGGCTGCGCGTGTGCGAGTGTAAGGGGGAGTGTGTGGGGGCGGGTGAGGAGGTGTCGGGGGCGGTCCGGTCCGCGCCGGCGGGTGTGGGGGAGGGGGGGCCGAGGGAGCCTGTGGGGGAGCGAGCACGCGGGACTGTGTCACGGCGTGTTGTGGGATGGGGAGCAGTGTGCGAGCCCCGGCGAACGCGAGAGCGGCGGTGCGGACGTGGCAGCGGGGTCCCCGGGAAGGGAGGGTCCCCAGGTCCCCTGCGCCCGAGCCTGCCCGGCCAAACCCGGCTGCGGTCCAACTGTCCTTCCGGCCCTTTCCAGAGCCCTCTCCCCGGGCGCTTGTGCCTACCGAGGCCTTTACCGCTTCCCCTCCCACTGATTACTCTGTGTTACTTTGTATTCCCTTTGGTCCGCCTTGGACTGAACCTGCCCCTCCCTCCCCGGCTAGGCTCGCCTGGGCTTGGTCAGCTTCGCCTCTCGGTTGGTATCCTCAGCGCCCGTAGTGCGCTGTACATGATAGGGGCTTGAGATACTTTGTAGACCAGGACTGGAGCCCGAGCGGCTGCGTGCATTTTGTGTGCGTGGGGAGAAGGGCTCAGTCCTTCTGGAAATGGTTTCCTTTGTGTATTTGGAGAGAGAAAATAGAGTAGAGGGGAGAGACATTGGAAGCTTGTGATCTGGTACAGGAAGGAACCGGTGGGGATGGAGGGAGGCCCTTCTGGGGGTAGATGAGGCCATGGGAGAGCCTTTGTTTTGCTGCCTCATTTCGGGGAGCACTGGGCCCTGACTCCTCCATCTCCCCCAGGTTAGTCTGACCTAAAGACCTAGAAGATGTCTGACAGTGATGACAGCAACTTTTCGGAGGAGGAGGAGGAGGACAGCGAGCGGAGCAGCGAGGAGGCCGAGGAGGTTGAGGTGAATGCCGGGGAGGGGGGCTTGGGCTGGTCCGGGCAGGTGTGCTGGGGGGCCCAGGGCGGGGCTCTCCCTCTTCCTGGGGCAGCGCCTCAGAAGCAGCTCTTCGGCACCCTCTGCTGGCTTCTGGATGCTTCTGCTTCTCATCCGGGTCCTTGCTTCCTTCATGGAGTTTCCCTGGAAAGTTTCCCTGGCTGGTCCCCCATTGCCCAAGGCTGGGATCTGACCTTCCCAGCATTGTCTGTCCCGTAGCTGGTAGAGGAAGCTGGTAAAGGAGGCCCGGCGGAGCCGAGGAGGGTCAGGCCTCCCTGGATGGGGCCTTGGCTTTATGGTGGGACCTTGGGCAAGTCCCTGTTCCTCTGGCTGTCACTCCTCCCTTCCAGCTCTGTGACCCCCCCAGCTAGGTGGTTCACTCCGAGAAGCATGAACCTTTCCATCTTGCATGAAGGCGGCCTGAGGAGAGATGGGCATCGCAGGGCTTCTGGGGGGCTTTGTTGTGACTCTGGAGCCGTCACTCGCGCCCTTCCAGCAGGTAGAGGAGGAGCGGCGGAGTGCGGCAGGCAGCGAGAAGGAAGAGGAGCCTGAGGAGGAAGAGGAGGAGGAGGAAGAGGAAGAGTATGATGAGGAGGAAGAGGAAGAGGACGATGACCGTCCCCCCAAAAAGCCAAGACATGGAGGTTTCATCCTGGATGAAGCCGGTGAGTTGAAGAGTGTGGGCCTGTGGGGGGCCTTGGGTCCTTTGGCCTCTCTTGGGTGCTTCCCCCCATCGGCCTGGGAAGCATGGAAGTTTGGGGACAGAAGACAAGTTCTGTGATGCCCCAAGAGCCTGGACATCTCTGGGTCATTGTCCCCACCCCTTCTCTAAGGTTGCCGTTCTTACCCTGGGCTCTATGAAATTGGTTTTTGTTTGCTCATTTGGTGATTTAACATTCATCTTTAAAACTTTGAGTTCTAAGTTCTCTCTTCCCTCCCCACTCTCTCTCATTGAGAGGGCAAGCAGTTTGATATAGGTTACATATGTGTGTTCATGCAAAACGTTTCCATAATAGTCACGTGAAAGAAAACAGGTAAAAAAAAAAACCTCCAGAAAAAGTAAAGTTAAAAAAAGAATGCTTCAGTCACGTATTCAGACACCATCAGTTGTCTGTCTGGGGATGGATAGCATTTTTCATCATAAGTCCTTCAGAATTGTATGAACATGTTTTTAAAAATACTTGACAATTGTATTTCAGTATAATTGCTTTTTTTGTTAACTTTGTGTATTTTATACATGGGGCTGGGCTTGATGGGAGAGGAGGGACTGGTGAGTTGGGTACAAAGGGAGGGCCTCAACATCCCAATCTCAGTCTCCTTTCTTCTTATGCCTTTTCAGATGTGGACGATGAGTATGAAGATGAAGACCAGTGGGAAGATGGAGCTGAGGACATTCTAGAGAAGGGTAAGTAGTAAGAAGAGGCCAGCCTCCTGTGTCCTCCCAGCTCTGCTGGGGCCTGGAGAGTCTGGGGAACCCTGAGAATTGGGGTTTGGCGAAGGCAGGGTCTGGATTGGGGGGGTGGGGCAGGATCATGAGCTGGCCTCTACTTCCCTGGATAAGGTTGAGCAAGAAGGGAAGGGAAAGAGGGAGAGGAGGAGGAGGAAGGGGAAGGCAAGTGTCTGATATTCTAAGACGGAGGCCTTCATGGGAAGGGAGATGGCCCCAGAACCTGTCTCCCTGTCTCCAGTCCTGCATCCCCCTCTGTCACCTGGCTTCTTTCTGTTGCTGAGAGTATAGCTCTCATACCCTTTTCTTTTAGGCATGTGAATGGTGGGGGATCCTTAGGGAATGGGTATACTGGGGTTCTTTGGCAGTATAGGGACCCTTCCCTCCTAGAGAGGTATCATTTGGGGAGTGGAGGTGGGCTTGGGTCCTTGCCCTCTCTGGGTTTCTCTTCTCTGTCTGTTCCCTTTGGCTCACCCTCAAGCTGTCCCCCCGCAAAAATCCCTCCCCACTGTTTTTCGTGCTGTGCGATTCATTCATTCCTGCTTTCCCTGTGCCTCGCCTTCAGTTTTGATTTTGTCCTTCCTGTATTCCTTTACCCATTTTTCTTTGTTCCTTCCCTACCCCAATCCCACCCTACTTTGTTGATTTTGCTGATATAATTTGGCTCATACTGTGTCTGCTCACCACCACCACCACCACCACCACCACCACCACCACCACCACTACCACCACTACCACCACTACCACCACCACCACCACCACCTCTTCTTCCTCCGAGTAGAAGAGATTGAAGGTAAGAATCAGGGGTGTTTTAGCCCCCCAACCCTTTCCCTTCCTGCTGTTTCCCCTCTCCAACCATGTAGCCTCCTAGTGACAGGGGAGGGAGGGAGGAAGGGCTCATCAGTGCTGGGGACAAGCCTGTTTGTTTTTTAGGACTCTGGATATTTCTATGTGTTTTTATTGAGTCTTATCTATTGATAATAACAGAGGTCCAGCCAGCTAGCCCATGGGTGTTTGCTTTAGTCACCCACAAGCTGGAGATTGGGGCTGGGTAGGCTTGAGGCAGGGGCAGAGACACTACTTTAGTGTTTTCTCCACCCCCTTCCCCTAGTCGGAGTCTCTGTCCTTTGCCCAGCTCCTTCCCAGCTGAACTCAGTGTTCATTTGCACAGGATGCAGGTAGCACTGCCCCATCTCTCCCCATTCCATCTGTCACACTGGCTCTTCCTCTTCCTTGCAGCGTCCAACATTGACAATGTTGTTCTGGATGAGGACCGCTCTGGGGCCCGCCGCCTCCAAAATCTCTGGAGGTAACATTTCTGGGGCTAGGGGAACAGTATTGGGGTGTGTAGGGTACTGAGGAGCAAGGTTAGATTTGGAGACAGGTCTCAACTCTGCCTCCCATTTTCTAGGAGACCTTAGGTCACTGGATGTCTCCAGTGCTCAGTTTCCTTATCTGTAAAATGTAGCTATTGTCTAAGCCCCTTCCAGTTAGTCTAAACCCTGTGAATTCATGTGTAACACTTGCTTCTCCCCTGCTTTTTCATCACAGGGATCAGCGAGAGGAGGAGCTGGGCGAGTATTACATGAAGAAATATGCTAAATCGTCTGTGGGAGAAACGTGAGCATGTCAGGGATGGAGGATTGGGGGGCAGGGGTGGATCGGCTTGAGGACTGCCCAAGTTTGACCTCTTCCCTCTCCTCACAGTGTGTATGGGGGCTCTGATGAGCTCTCAGATGACATCACTCAACAGCAGCTACTGCCTGGAGTCAAGTATGTTGGGTTGGAGGCAAGGGGTTCTCAGAGGTTCTGGGTGGGGGAGGGGGGAAGAAAAGGGGTGGCTCTCCAGGTGGGGATGTGGCGGAGCAAGTTTTGCTATCTTGGGACCCCAGTAATGTCTCCTTTTCTATTTCTGAGGGACCCTAATCTGTGGACCGTGAAATGTAAGGTGAGTTTCTTGGCCTGGGGAATGGCATTCATGGATTGAGGGGAAGACCTGTTTATTCATCCATCTTGTCTTACCCTGTACCATCTTTCTTTCCAGATTGGGGAGGAACGAGCAACAGCAATTGCCCTCATGAGAAAGTTCATTGCCTACCAGTTCACAGACACAGTAGGTGGTAGCTATTGGGGAGTGCTTGAGGTGTGTTCCTGGGAGGGAGTCAGTGTTGGAGGATGAGATAGTCAGTGAGCCAGCTCTGGCCATCTCTCTTCATGCTGCCCCAAAGTGGGGGAATCTGCATCAGGGTGCAGGGAGTGAGGGCTCCTTCCTTGACAGAAGCTTCTTTTCCCAGAAAGTCACCTGTGACTCTCTTTGCAGGTTTACGGGTGGTAGTAAACAGTTAGGCATGTCCTGCCATGATGGAGAAGGCCCGTCAGAGACTTTGTCTGTGGGGTGTGGTGACATGAGGGCTGAGCTCTCTCCCCATCAGACCAACATAGCTGATATCCTCTCTCTTTTCTTCCTGTGAGATGCCCAAGGGAGCTTATTCAAATCTAGCTTCTTCTCAGAGAATTGTACCCTTTCCAGAGGGCAGTCATGTGTTTTTGAGTGCCTACCTTGTGCCCAGGCACCCAGAGGGTGCAAGACCTGAGGCTGATGATTAGCTAGAATAATTGATTGTTTTGTAGCTGTCAGAGCTGAAGGGGCCTTGAATGAACATCTGGACTGAGGTGGGCAACAGACTTAGAGAGAGGAAGGAGATGATCCTTGCGGGGGGGGGTCTCCAGGCAGGGGCAGGCATGGACAGCTCCCTTCTGGGCCTCTGACTTAAGATGTCATCTTCAACCTGCCATGTTTCTTCTCTACAGCCATTGCAGATCAAGTCAGTGGTGGCCCCAGAACATGTCAAGGGCTATATCTATGTGGAAGCTTATAAGCAGACCCATGTGAAGCAGGCCATTGAGGGGGTGGGCAACCTGCGCCTAGGCTACTGGAACCAGCAGATGGTGCCCATCAAGGAAATGACGGACGTACTCAAGGTTGTCAAGGAGGTTACCAATCTCAAGCCCAAGTCCTGGGTCCGTCTCAAGAGGGGCATCTACAAAGATGACATTGCCCAGGTACCTGAGGCTGGGGAGGGACTGCTCAGGTGGGTTGTGGTGTGATGGGCCTGGCTGTGTGCCAGGTATTAGGTTCAATGATTTCTTGGGCTGCTGAAGCTCGGAAGACAGTCTTGGTTACTTCCTTGATCATTTCTGCCTTGCCCTACAGGTGGATTATGTAGAGCCCAGCCAGAACACCATCTCCCTCAAGATGATTCCTCGAATTGACTATGACCGCATCAAAGCCCGAATGAGCCTGGTAGGGAGATGGGCTGAGGGGAGGGGGACAGATCATCGGCCAGGGGATTCAGCCCCAAGGTTTCCCTCCAGACAGAAGTGATGGGCATCATCCCTTCCCTCTTCCTACATCCTCACAGAAAGACTGGTTTGCCAAGAGGAAGAAGTTCAAGAGACCCCCACAACGGTTATTCGATGCTGAGAAGATACGGTAAAATTCCCCCTCTGGGAACTGATTGAGGATATCTTTCTACACCCCCCCCCCCCCGTTTAAATCCAACCCCCCCCACATTTCCTCCTTTATGCCCCATCCCCGCCAGGCAGTAACCTAGTGTAGGTCATTTGTTTCACAGCCTCTTCCCTTCCCTCTTGGCCTCTGGAAAGATCAGGAAGGAGTTTCAGAGGCTGGTTGTCATGACTTGTACTACTCTACTGTACCTTCCTGAGAATTTATTCTGGCTTTTTTGGCGTCATGACCCCCTGGGATGCTGAGTCTGAGAAAACCTGTAGAGCATTTCTCACAGTCACATGTTTAAATGCTTAGAATAAAAGAGGAGCACAAGGGAGACCCAAGGACATTAAAAGAGCAGCTTTTTAGAAAATTGCCAGTTTCCTGCCCCTGGGGTGAGGGGGCCTTCCCCTTCCAGCCTCTGCTGGGTGGGGTATGTCCTGAGGCAGCCCATTTTAGATTTGGACAGCCCTCATTGTCAGAGAACATTATCTCCCTCAGTCCCACGTGGTCAGGCCAGATTGTGGGGGACATCGAGTAGAGTTTTCTTGGGGAAGGAGAGAGAGATAGAGACTCAGCTGACTCCTCAGAGCACCTTTCAGCCAAGTAGGGAGCCATGTGCTGGCACGGGTTGTGGTCTCAAAGGGTGGTTTGCTGGCACCTCTTCTCTGTGACTTGGTGTTAAAGCCCATCTTGTTCTTCACCTTAGTGGGGGCTGTTCTGCTCCCCATTTTTCAGATGAGGCAACTTAGGCCTGAGAGCTTGAGTGAGTTTTCCTTCGTCCCCATCCCCTCAGTTTCTGTCCTCTCCTTGTCTGCCCCCTCTAGTTCCCTGGGAGGGGATGTGGCTTCAGATGGAGATTTCCTGATCTTTGAGGGGAACCGCTACAGCCGAAAAGGCTTCCTGTTCAAAAGCTTTGCCATGTCGGCGGTGGTGAGTGTCTGCTGCTTCTCTGGGGCATTATTCCTCCCTCAGCCCTGGGCTTTCCCAGGACCCAGGATGTTTGAACCCTGCAGCCTCCCACTTCCAGGCCTGTCTCTTTGGCCTTGGGAGCTTGCTGATTGCACAGTGGGGCTTAGAGCACTTGGCATTTGGGCCAGAGGTTCCCTGGGACCTTGGGAGATGTTGCTGCTTGGCACAACAAGTGCTTGCTTAGCTCAGTCAGGTCAGCAAGCACTTATTAAGCTTGTCTCATGTGCCTGGCACTTTCCTTTTTGCTGGGGATACAGGGAAAGGCAGAAGCTTGCTGCCTAGCAGCTCATGGTCTGAATTAACATGCTGTCTTCCTACCTTTCGCCTGGAATATTCCAAACCACAGCTAGATTGTTGAGCCCACTTGCCACTGTAAAACCTCATATCTCCCTCAAATTTCTCCCCCCCCCCACTTCATTTATTTGCCCAAGTCATGGAAGGACTTCATAGCACCCAGCCTTTATGGACAATGTCTCTCCCATGAGAAAGAAAGGCTGCCTTTGCCCAGAACGGATTTGAGAGTGCATGTAGGGTCATATTCTTGTACACCTTGTCATTTTTGAGGGGGTAGACCCCTCTTACAGTGGCTTCTGCCCACATAGGTGCTCCTTGATGATCTGTCCCCACCCATCTTCTTTCTCTTCTCTTAGATCACAGAGGGTGTGAAGCCCACACTGTCAGAACTAGAAAAATTTGAGGACCAGCCAGAGGGAATTGACCTCGAGGTGGTGACTGAGAGCACAGGTATGAGCCTCACCCCCAGCCCTCAGGAGCACTGGGCACCCTTGCCCCCTCTGCTTTCCTTATGTCTCCTCTCCTTCCCTCTAGGGAAGGAACGTGAACACAACTTCCAGCCTGGGGACAATGTGGAAGTGTGTGAAGGCGAGCTGATCAACCTTCAGGGCAAGATCCTGAGTGTGGACGGTAACAAGATCACCATTATGCCCAAGCATGAGGACCTCAAGGTGGGCCTTCTGCCTCCTGGGGCCACAGGCAGCAAGTAGGGGCTACTGGGGAGAGATGAGACACCCTCACAAGCCCTTCCCCCACTCTTCTAGGACATGCTGGAGTTCCCAGCCCAGGAGCTGCGGAAATACTTCAAGATGGGGGACCACGTGAAAGTGATTGCTGGGCGATTTGAGGGTGACACGGGCCTCATTGTGCGTGTGGAAGAGAACTTTGTGATCCTCTTCTCTGACCTCACCATGCACGAGGTAGGGGCTGTGCTGGGGCATGGCATAGTGACTCTGGCACATAGCGTCTCCTCCTCATCCCCCTTATTCTCTCCTCCCACAGCTGAAAGTACTTCCAAGGGACCTTCAGCTCTGCTCAGAGACAGCATCAGGGGTGGATGTTGGGGGCCAACATGAGTGGGGTGAGCTGGTGCAGCTGGACCCCCAGACTCTGGGAGTCATTGTTCGGTTGGAGCGAGAGACGTTCCAGGTGGGTGAGGGAAGACAGAAGGGGAAACTCTGGGGTGTTGCTTTTTGGGGTGCTCACCCCAGTTCTCTGGCCCCTGTAGGTCCTGAACATGTTTGGGAAGGTGGTTACAGTTCGGCATCAGGCAGTGACTCGAAAGAAGGATAACCGCTTTGCTGTGGCCTTGGATTCAGAACAGAACAACATTCACGTCAAGGACATTGTGAAGGTCATTGATGGTCCCCATTCGGTAAGGATGGAGGTGGTTCACTGGTAAGGGAAGTGGGTTTGGGTTGAGCTGGTTGGGGAAGGAGAAAGCTTGAGAGACAAGAGTAGGATCCTAGAGGCACATTCACTCTGTCTTTCTCCTTAGGGCAGAGAGGGAGAGATCAGGCATCTGTACCGAGGATTTGCATTTCTCCACTGCAAGAAGCTGGTGGAAAATGGGGGCATGTTTGTCTGCAAGACCCGAAACTTGGTGCTGGCTGGGGGCTCCAAAGTAGGTCCGGTTGGGGACCAGCTGGTTGGAGGTGGGAGGGGACCGTCTTTGAGAAGTAATTATAAAAGCCCTCATTTCATAGAACTTTCCAAAGTGTGCAGAGCCTGTAACCGGGGGGAGAGGGGGAGGAAGGCAGGGGTGGGGCATCCTGTCTCCTCACTGCCTACTGCCCTCTCATTTTTCTCTCCCAGCCTCGAGATGTCACAAACTTCACTGTGGGTGGCTTTGCTCCAATGAGCCCTCGAATCAGCAGCCCCATGCACCCTAGTGCTGGAGGTGAGCAGGGGAGTGGGGAGGGGTGGAAATCTGGGAAGCCCTGGCTTGGGGAATAGACTCGGACCAAACAGAACCTGGGAAAAGGGGCTTGGGACCAGGACAGGGTGATGGCTGAAGAGAGGTGAATCAGGAAGGAGGTTCCTTGGGATCTCCCACACTCTTGGTCTCTCCCTTCCTGCCATTATGATCTTATAGGTCAGCGGGGAGGATTTGGGAGTGCTGGTGCTGGTGGCATGAGCCGTGGCCGTGGCCGTAGAGATAATGACCTTATTGGACAGACTGTGCGCATCTCTCAGGGTCCATATAAAGGTGAGTCTGGGCTGGTGTCGAGGAGGAATGGATTGTGTAGGGCTCTTGAGGATGCTGAGCGTGGATGGACCCCAACCCTACCTGTGCCTTCTTTGCCCAGGCTATATTGGGGTGGTGAAGGATGCCACCGAGTCCACAGCCCGAGTGGAGCTTCACTCGACCTGCCAGACCATTTCTGTGGATCGCCTGCGGCTCACCACAGTGTTAGTAGAAGGGGAAGGTTTTTTGGGGCTGGGAGGAATCCGTTGTGCCTCACCGTCCCCTTTGTCCATCCACTATCTGTCTTTTCTTCTCACTCTGCCCTCCCATGTTTACCTGCAGTGGCACCAGACGTCCAGGGGGCATGACTTCAGCCTACGGACGTACTCCGATGTATGGCTCTCAAACACCCATGTATGTCCAAGGCTCCCGTACTCCCATGTACAGTTCACAGACCCCTCTGCACGATGGTGAGTCTCCTCATCTAGGGCTATCCAAGGGCTGAGGAATAGTGTGTGAGGAAAAGGAAAGAGTGTGTGTGTGTCAATTTGTGTGCACATGTGTACGTGTGTGTGCACGCACACACGCACATATTGTCCTGGGAGTCAGTGAGGAGGACAGCCCTTGAGGCTGATGCAGACTAAGCAGCTGGGATCCCATGGCCCTGTCTTCCTCTTGTGCAGGCAGCCGCACTCCACACTATGGTTCCCAGACTCCCCTTCATGATGGCAGCCGTACACCAGCTCAGAGTGGTGCCTGGGACCCCAACAACCCCAACACACCATCCAGGTAAGGACAGGGCCATGTCAGGGGACTTGGTCATGGGGAGGGTCTGAGATGGCTCTGCAGTGGGGTGAGTGCTTCCCCTCACCAGCCATCTTGTTTTTTCCTCCCATGCAGGGCAGAGGAAGAGTATGAGTATGCCTTTGATGATGAGCCCACCCCATCCCCGCAAGCCTATGGTGGGACCCCCAACCCCCAGACACCAGGCTATCCTGATCCCTCTTCCCCACAGGTCAATGCACAGTACAACCCCCAGACTCCTGGAACCCCTGCCATGTAAGTGATGATGGGGATACCCCCCCTTGGCTGCTTTTTCCAAATCTCCAGGTTTTCCTCCACTCCATGGCCTTGAATCACTTCTCTTAAGGTGCCTTCCCCTCCCTGATTTGTCTCCAGGGGACTCTTCTCCCTAGACTCAACGAGGTGTAAGGCAGGGGTGTTGGTCACCCATGGGCCCAAACCAGATTAAAGTGTCATTAAGAAATGTTTAAGAACGTAAATGAAAATTCAAGAAGACACGGGTAACTTAGGTTACAGTTTAGAACTCAGTCAGTATGGGTCTGCAGGAATCCTCAAGCATGGAATTTGAGTGGGAAACCCTGGTGTGAGGGAGCTTGGACATCAGTTCCATCCCTCAGGCCAAGCTGCTGCCCACCCTCTTCCTGCCCTCCCTGGAAGTATCCCTTGCCCTGTTCTGACCCTTCATGGCCTTGGACCAAGGTGGGAGCTGTGGATTCCATTTCTGTCCCTATGCTCCCTGGCCTCTTCCTCAGGTACAACACGGACCAGTTTTCACCCTATGCGGCCCCCTCGCCACAAGGCTCCTACCAGCCCAGCCCCCAGAGTTACCACCAGGTGGCGCCGAGTCCTGCTGGCTACCAGAACACCCACTCCCCGGCCAGCTACCACCCCACACCCTCGCCCATGGCTTACCAGGTGCAGAACAGAGACCTTGGGGAGACTAGGGCTGAGTGGGCTGAGAATGTGACCATGTGTTTGGGGTTTAGCATGGCACAGGGGCTTAAAAAGTGTTTAGTGAATGGGATGATGACCATAACTGACCCTTCTTTCCTTTTTAACCCTAGGCTAGTCCTAGCCCTAGTCCAGTGGGCTATAGTCCAATGACCCCTGGGGCACCATCCCCAGGTGGCTACAACCCTCATACACCAGGCTCTGGTATTGAGCAGAACTCCAGTGACTGGGTGACCACAGACATCCAGGTGAAGGTTCGAGACACCTACTTGGACAGCCAGGTGGTTGGGCAGACAGGCGTCATCCGAAGTGTTACGGTATGTAGGGGAGATGCACAGAAGGGTCTGAAGTGAACTCTTCACCTGATGAGGCAGGGAAGGGCTTTGTCTTTTTCTGGGCAGCAGCTGGTGGGAGGTGAGGAGCTTGGCTCTCTGGTGTTAGACCTTGGGGGCTGGATGCCTGGGGCTTTGGTGGGGGTGGAAATCAGATGGCTTGAAGTAAGCATGGTGGCTGGTGCTGAGTGCTTGAGTTGGGGTGGCATTAGGGTCCTGGTATGGGGACTGATTATCCCTGTCCCCTAGGGGGGTATGTGCTCTGTGTATTTGAAAGACAGTGAGAAGGTGGTCAGCATCTCCAGTGAGCATCTTGAGCCCATAACTCCTACCAAGAGCAACAAGGTGAGGGAGTCTGGGGGCGCTGGAGAGGGTGGCGTGAGAGGGCAGAACTGCTGGGGTCGGAAGAGAGCACTTCGGCTCTCCTCTCCAAAGGGGGATCCCCCTTGCCCTAGCACCTAGCAGATGGTGGGCTCCAGCCTCTTCTTCTCTTGTCCAGGTGAAGGTGATCCTAGGGGAAGACCGGGAGGCCACAGGGGATCTGCTGAGCATCGATGGGGAGGACGGCATTGTGCGGATGGACCTGGACGAGCAGCTCAAGATCCTCAATCTCCGGTTTCTCGGGAAGCTCTTGGAAGCCTAGAGGGAGAGCTGGAGGGGCTCCTCACCCACCCCACCCCACCCCCACAATTCTCCCCAAGCAGGGAACTGGGAGGACTTGGCTGGTCTGTGTTTGTTTGTCCCTTTTTGAGATTCTCTAACCACTGGCAGGGCTGCCCAGCCCAGCCAGCTTGCTTTGTCTGTGGTCTTTGAATAAAAGATTGTTTGATCAGTGGTGTGGTTCTCAGCAGTGAAGGGATCCGGAGGTGTGGACCGGGCTAGGGAGGGGGCAAGACTGTCTGAGGATCCCCTGCTTTGGGGGGCAGGTTCTGACCAAGCCAGCAGAAGCCTGGGAGTCCCCGGCCTCGCCCTCTGGTCCGCTTCCCCAGACAGACGGTGGGTGCCCGGCCCCTGGCAGGCTCAGCCCTGGCTCTCGTGGAGTCCGGGATCCTGCACGCTCCTCGTGGCCAAGCAGCGGGCGCCTCTCGGTGACCGTCCTATCTCTCGGGGATCCGGCCCCCAGGCCTTTGCTCTCCGGCGTCCCTTCGCCCTAGGGTTTTCTGGCTGAGCCCCTCCATCTCCAAATCATGCCTTCTGATCGTGGGTGACCCCAGGGCTGCCCTGCACCCTCCGGCTTCCCTCGGGATCTCAGCCCCCGGGGTTGTGATAATTCACCCAAAGCTGCCCGGTCTGCCCCCCACTCCATCCACCCCAGGGCCCCGAAGCCCTCCACCATACTACCCCCTGCTAAGGCGCGGGGGTAGTCGGCTCGCTTCCACCGCAAGAAGCTTTTTTGACCCTCTCTGGGCCCCGTCATGACCGGCGCCTGACTTCTAGGCGCTCAGGTGTTTGGGGGTGGGCGAAGGGAGGGGCCGAAATTGGGGGGAGGGGAGAAATGTAGAAGACAACCTCCTCTCATTGGCTGAGGTCTCAGCTCTCGCCGAAGTACATTGGCTGCTCTTGGAGGGGGCGGGGAAAACGGTAACTTTGTTTCTTCATTGGCTAGAAGCACCAGCCCGCTCCGTGCGCTCATTGGTCGGGCTCCGTGGGAGCGGGCCGAACGGGGCGGGGCTCGGTGGCGGCCGGCGGTAGCGTCCGAGCAAGATGGCGGCCTCTGTGGCGACTTTGGCGCTACCCTCACGCCTGCAGGGCTGGCACTGGCTGCGACTGCGGTTGCGGCTGCGGCCCCAGCTCGGGCTCGTGCCCTTGCCCAGGTCCTTATGCGCGCGGATGGCAACTCCGCCGCGCGGCCCAGGACAGGTGAGCGGTGCGCGTGCGCGCGGGGAGCTGACGGGGGGGGGGCTGCGGAGGGAGGAGGAAGCGTGGCGCGAGCCCACATTGGGTGGTGGGTTCGCCAGGTTCTAAGTTCAGTCCCCCAACCCTCGGCCTCGCACCCCTGTGTGGTGGGCTCCCACGTGGAACCCGGGACCTAGTTGCCAGCCCCGCCCCCAGGCACCCCACGTCCGGTTACCCAGAGCCCACTTTCCCAGTGTCCCTGGTGTCCTGATCCCCAGGCTCCCTCCCCTTCCTCCAGTGTCCCTGGTGTCCTGGTCCCCAGGCTCCCCCCCTCCCCCAGTGTCCCTGGTATCCTGGTCCCCAGGCTCCCCCCCTCCCCCAGTGTCCCAATCCCTAGGCTCCTTCCCCCTTCCCCAGTGTCCCTGGTGTCCTGATCCCCAGGCTCCCTCCCCTTCCTCCAGTGTCCCTGGTATCCTGATCCCCAGGCTCCCTCCCCTTCCCCCAGTGTCCCTGGTATCCTGGTCCCCAGGCTTCCCCCCTCCCCCAGTGTCCCAATCCCTAGGCTTCCTCCCCCTTCCCCAGTGGCCCTAGTGTCCTGATCCCCAGGCTCCCTCCCCTTCCTCCAGTGTCCCTGGTGTCCTGGTCCCCAGGCTCCCCCCCTCCCCCAGTGTCCCTGGTATCCTGGTCCCCAGGCTCCCCCCCCTCCCCCAGTGTCCCAATCCCTAGGCTCCCTCCCCCTTCCCCAGTGTCCCTGGTGTCCTGATCCCCAGGCTCCCTCCCCTTCCTCCAGTGTCCCTGGTATCCTGATCCCCAGGCTCCCTCCCCTTCCCCCAGTGTCCCTGGTATCCTGGTCCCCAGGCTTCCCCCCTCCCCCAGTGTCCCAATCCCTAGGCTTCCTCCCCCTTCCCCAGTGGCCCTAGTGTCCTGATCCCCAGGCTCCCTTCCCTTCCCCAGTGTCCCAATCCTCAGGCTCCTTCCTCCTTCCCCAGTGTTTCTGGTGTCCTGGTCCCCAGGCTCCCTCCCCTTCCTCCAGTGTCCCTGGTATCCTGATCCCCAGGCTCCCTCCCCTTCCCCCAGTGTCCCTGGTATCCTGGTCCCCAGGCTTTCCCCCTCCCCCAGTGTCCCAATCCCTAGGCTTCCTCCCCCTTCCCCAGTGGCCCTAGTGTCCTGATCCCCAGGCTCCCTTCCCTTCCCCAGTGTCCCAATCCTCAGGCTCCTTCCTCCTTCCCCAGTGTTTCTGGTGTCCTGGTCCCCAGGCTCCCCCCCCAGTGTCCCAATCCCCAGGCTCCCTCCACCTCCCCCAGTGTCCCTGGTGTCCTGATCCCCAAGCTCCCTCCCCCTCCCCTAGTGTCCCAATCCCCAGGCTTCCTGTCCCTCCCCCAGTGTCCCTGGTGTCCTGATACCCAGGCTCCCTTCCACTCCCCACAGGGGCCCCAGACCCATCTGGATCCCTGGCCTCATATCCCTGGATCAAGGCCACATATTCCCACATCCCTGGCCCCTGGGGCCTCTAGGGACTCAAACGTACCCCTGCCCCTTCAGGACAGGACTCAGGTCTCTGCTTCTTTTGTCCCTGGGGCCACCCAAGTGTCCTTTGCTCTCACAACCATTCCTAACTTCCTTTAGAGTCCCCATCACCTGGACCCAGCCCTATGACCCCCCCAGGCCCAGCGCCTCAGGAGTTCATCTCCCAGGGGTCCAGAGACAAATCCTCAACTCAGCAGCAGCAGCTTGTGGGGAAACATGGTCTTTCTGTACCAGTGGATGTGGCAGAGAGAAATAGGTGGGGGGTGGGGCATCAGAAGATCCAGAAGAAGGCAATTAAACAGGCTAGGGAGTCTTTTGAGGAGGTGAGAATGGAATGCATGACAAGCACAGCCTAGGCAAAGGCTTGGAGGCTGGAGACTGAAGAGCAGCCAAGCCAGATTGCTGAAACTGTAGCTTGTTATTGGGGAAGGATGTATAATCCTGGAGAGGCTGCTGGGAGCCAGGCTGTGAAGGGTATTAAGTGTCCCTTCCAGTCTTGTTCTGGGGTGCCAGAGGAAGCCTGGATTGGGGAGAGAAGGGTTGCAGTGATCCAGGTGAGGGGTGAGAGGGGCACAAATGAGCTCTGGCCACCCCCATGCCCAGCCGCCTACCCTTCAGCCAGGCATCTGGCTCTTGATGGGACTCTGAGACCTGTGGTATTGATGGTGAGCCTGGGCACATGCTGGCCTCAGTTACCTCGTCTGTAAAATGGGGGTCTAGTAATCCCTCTAGAACAGGTAGTGCAGCACAGGGGTGTGATGCTCCAATGAACTAACGTCTCTAAAGACTTGCCATCATTCCTGGATGTCAGTTGACGCTGTTGTTGTGTTAGGGGCTGCTAGGGAGCATTATAGTGCACAGATCCCAGACCTGGGCTTGCAAGAGTTGGAATCCAGCCTCAGATGCTTAACCACTTCCTTCCTCATCTGTAAAATGGGGATGATAACAGCATCTCTTCCCACCCAGGGCTGTTTGAAAACCAAATAAGACACTTGTAAAATGCCCAGCACAGGGTTTTGGCACGTAATTATGCTATGCAAGCGTTGACTACTTAAGTGCTTAGTAGGGAGCTCAGCACACAGTAGGCATTTAGTCAATGCTTATTTCTACCTTTATTTTTACAATTTTTATTATGCAGTTCTTTGGTTTTTACAACATCTCTCTGTATAAGTATATCCCTACCCCCCTACCCATTGACTTATCCTTGGGAAGGGAGAACAAACAGAAAAAGGAAAGGGAGCAGTTTGCACCAAAGTCACAGCCTCCTGGTGGCACCCCTGGGTGCCTGTCCTCCTCTGGCATGGGTCATCCGTGAAGCTTGGGATTATTTGGTTATTTCTGTGGCGGGTGTGTCTTCTCGACTTCCTTGGTCACAGGAGCCCCCTGCGCTGGGCCAGGGCTAGGCCCTAGGAAAGGCTGATGTGGGGCAGGGAGGGAGCACCTTCTGCTATGCCTTCTGCACTTTGTGTTTGTTGCCAATTCTTTGTTTTTACCTAAGGTGACCCTTGACATGTGGGGGGGTGTGGAACTTTCCTTGTCATCAGTGATCTCTTTGTAGTAGGGGCCTGGCACTGCCAGGATCACAGGGCATGGTCCCTTTGGTGTGTTTTCTTACCTTCTTTCCAAATTGCTTTTTGGATTGGGTGTTGTGGTTACCCACCCTGGGGTCCAACTGGATTGGTGACTGAGTTTGAATCCTGGCCCTGACATGCCCCATCTGTGACCTTGGGCAAGTGAGCCTCTTGGTCTGCCAGTATCTGGTCCCTTTGGCACTTCCCAGTCTGGGGCTATGGAGCCTGCCACCTCCAGGCTACATGTGGCCTTCTAGCTCCTCAGGGGTGGCCCTTTGACTGAATTCCAGCTGGGACTCAGAGACCACAGTTTCCCTAACCCTTGGGTGCCGGGCCCCAGCCTGATCAGCTCTTTCTTGGGGCTTCCTGTATCACCCAGGTTAAACCTGTTTGTCCATCCTTGGGTGGCCACATGGCAGCCCTCCTCATCCCTCCTGGGCTGATCAAATTGGGGTCAGCTCAGATGAGCAGGGGCCACTGGTGGGGGGGAGGGGCACACTTGCTTTTTAAGTCATTTCTCTGCTCTCTGCCCCTGATATTTGTTGAATATGGTTGTGTTTGAATCAGGCTCCCAGTTCTCTTCCCCAAATCCCAACACTTCCAGGATCTGGGTGTCAGTCCCTGCTTCTCCAGGACCCTTCTCCCCCAGCCTTTTTTTGGGTCTTGCTTTTTGAGAGTTAGCTTGTGTCTGTTTTCCTGTTGTCACTCTCAGGAGGATGGAAACTCCTCCAGGGCAGGGACTGGGTTTGCCCTTTGTATCCCTGGCATTTAGCATAGTGCCTGGCATGCAGTAGGTGCTTACTAAATGCTTATTGACTGATACCTTCAGGCCTTGGCCCCAGGGTCTGAGCCTAGTGGGTGCTGACCTGACCCTGGGCTGTTTCTTCTGCAGAGCCATATGCAAGACTTACCTTTGCCCACACATCGCAAGCCACAGCAACAACAGCAGGGTCCCAGCTATGCCAAGAAGCTGGCAATCTGGGTGGCAGGACTCCTCGGGGCTGGAGGGGCCGTGAGCATAATTTACATTTTTGGTAAGACCCCTCATCCCCAAAGCCTTCTCCCCTTTGCCAGGTGGCAGCTGCCAACTCTGGACCAGTCCATACCCAGGCTGCCCCTGGGACCTCAGCTGTGGCCACTTCCTCTGTTCCTAGGGTGGGGTGGAAGGAGGGACCCCTGCCCTGCCCCATGTTCAGTCCCTGATGTGGGGGGAGGTTTCCAGTCCCTAAAGGGTCCAGGCATCTCTTGACCCTCCCTGTCTTTCTGCCTCAGGAAACAACTCTGTGGATGAGAATGGTGTGAAGGTAAGTAGGGGCTGCCAGGTGTCTGGGCTGCCCCGCCCTCTGACTTTGAAGGGCCCAGCCTTGCCCAGCCCCTCCACCCACCTCCTCCTCCAGTCCCTTTGATGTTACCTGCCCCCCACACTGGGAAGAAGAGGTGGGGAAAGGAAGGGAGAAGAGGACCCTGAGTTCCCAGATCTCTTCCTGGTCCCAAGGCCCCCCTCACCCACCTCTCTCTGTGTCTTCTCCTCAGATTCCAGATGAGTTTGACAATGGTGAGTGTCCTTCTGGGGTAGATGGGGGGAGCTTGGGCAGTGAATCCTGCAGGTTCTGTCTTCTCTTCCTCCTTTGATGCCACTGTCCAGGAGCCCTTCCCCCAGCCCATCTGGTAGCTAAACCCCTCCCCCTGAGTGTTTGGGGCAGCTGCAGAGCCCAGGCTGGGGTAGACAAAGGCCCCTTACCATCCTCTTGTGGGTGGGGGGCCTCTGGAAGGAGCAGATGGTGGAGGCAAGCCCGATGGGGAGGAGCCAGCCACATGCCTTCTCTGTCTTTTCTCCCACCCCGCTGGGGACTGAGGAATCTCTTCCCTATTGAGGACTCAGCCCCTTCTAGACCCAGGTGCCTGACACCCTCAGCCCCTCTAGTATTCAGGGCCTGCATCCCCCCATCCCCCAGCCTTCCCCCATTCCCCATGCAAGTGGCTGGATCCTCCTGATCACCCACACTACTCTGGCCCGGTCCCAGGGGCTCTCTGGTTTCTTGAAGAGGACAGATCCTAAAGAAGACTTTCTAGCAGCCCTTTAGAGAATGGGATTTTTTTGTTCCCCTGCCTGGTTCTTTTGTGGGGGAGGGTGTTATCTGGTCTGGGCCAGGGGCCGAGAATTGGGAGAATGAGAGGCTTCTTGGGGGCTGGCAGACAGATCCTTTCCCTCCTCCCCCTCAGATCCTGTGTTGGTTCAGCAACTCCGGCGAACATACAAATATTTTAAGGATTACCGACAGGTGGGATGGTCCCCAGGTTTCCTTTCTAGATGCCCTGCCCATCTAGATCCCAGAAATATCTCTGAAGACCCACCCACAGCTGCTCTCAGACCCCCTCTTCCAATGAATCTGACCCCAGTGTACCCTTTAATTCCCAGAGATACCTCCCAGGAGTCTCAGACACAGGGATCTCCCCAGACTCCTTCGTGCCCTCATGGACTGTCCTGTCTTCTCCTTGATGTCCTCCTATTGTTCCCTCCATCCCCTAGAGATGCCCTCACAGCCCTGCAAAGATGCTCTGAGAATTAGTCTTCTCTCAGGTACCCCCAAGTCTCCCAGCCTCCCCTGACCTCCCAGTGACTCCCCTTTTCCACAGATGATCATTGAGCCCACCAGCCCCTGCCTCCTCCCGGACCCTCTGCGAGAGCCATATTACCAGCCCCCGTATACGCTTGTCCTGGAGCTGACGGGTGTCCTGCTGCACCCTGAGTGGTCGGTGCGTGGGGGTGGGGTGCCCAGAGTGGGATATCAGGGAAGAAGGAAGGTAGAGGAATCGGTGGTAGGGTCTGGGAGGTTCTGTAGGATTTGGAGCAAAAGACAGGGGTTCCAGGCTTTTGGGGGGATTTCCAGGTCTTTTGAGGGGGAGGCTCTCAGTTTATAGCACTTTTTTCTGTAGTCAGCACTGTGTCCAATATGGGGGGGGGTGGAGGTGGAGGGCTACTTGATGAAGTCCTCCTAGGTGACTCAGGTCCAGCCTCTAAGTGCTAAAAGACTCATGACCAAATGAGGTCATGGAGGTGGGGATGGGGATGAATTTTTTGGCCAGAATAAATCTTGAAGACCATTGACCAAAAAGTAGTCACTCAGTGTGCTGATCAGTAAGCCCACTGTCTACTGTGCCTTGGGTGGTCTGAATTAGTGCCAAAGAAGCCACACCACTGAAACTTTCAGTCCTTGAGGATTCCCACAGGGGATCTGAGGCAGGGCCCTGGAGGTGGGGGCTTTAGTGCCTGAATATTGGGGGAAGGGGCGAGAAGTGGGGGATGCTTTGTTATCTGGGTAGCAGAGAGGGTCCCTTCGGCCCTTGGGGTCTCTCCGTATGACGCGCTTTCCTCCTCCCTGCAGCTGGCCACAGGTTGGCGATTCAAGAAGCGTCCAGGCATCGAGACCCTTTTCCAGCAGCTGGCTCCGCTCTACGAGATTGTGATCTTCACCTCAGAGACTGGCATGGTCAGGGAGCTGGAGGGTGGGGGCCAGATTTGAAGGGAGCTCCTGGGGGGTTGGCTTCTCAGTCTTCCCTGGGGCTAGGAGAGGACTCCAGCTGTCCTTTGTGAGGGAAGGGAAGGGAAGATACTGACCCCCTTGTTCCTTCCCAGACAGCCTTTCCCCTCATTGACAGTGTGGACCCCCATGGCTTTATCTCCTACCGCCTCTTCCGGGATGCTACACGCTACATGGATGGGCACCACATCAAGGTACTGCTAAGGGTTAAGGTGGTGGTGAGGGAGGGATGGGGAAGAGACTGTGGAATTGCTTCAAGGGCTATGGGCGTGAATCCTCTGATTCCCTCACCCCTGCCAGGACATCTCCTGCTTGAACAGAGACCCAGCGCGTGTGGTCGTGGTCGACTGTAAGAAGGAAGCCTTTCAGCTTCAGCCTAACAATGGTGTGGCCCTGCGACCCTGGGATGGGAACTCTGATGACCGGACCCTGCTTGACCTCTCTGCCTTCCTCAAGAGTGAGCTGCTCCACCTGCCCCTCCGTTTTCTCCATCAGTCTTGTTCTTGTCCTTCAGACAGTGGGCTTTGGTGGAGGGAGTGGGGAGTTGGAAATGAGATGACCTGGGTTCGAATCCCAACTCTCTCAGACTCCTCATTGCCTTGGTTTCCTCATCTGCAAACTAAGGGTCTTGACTTAGGTCACCTCTTGGACCCTTCTAGCTTTAAGCCTCTGATTCTCCAGTCCTCTGACCTTCCTGAGCCTGTCCTCCCTTTTCCCTCCCCTTAGCCATTGCCCTGAATGGGGTGGAGGATGTCCGGACGGTCCTAGAGAACTATGCCCAAGAGGAGGACCCTCTGGAGGCCTTCAAACAGCGGCAGTCTCGGTTGGAGCAGGTCTGTGGTTTCTGGGTGTGGACTTGCATGGAGGAGGGAAACCTTGGAGGACTTCCTGGAGGAAGGAGCTGGGGAAAGGGAGGGGAGCCTGGGTCTTCATGTGCTGGTCAGAGGGCCCCTAGGCCTCACCCTGTTCTTCCCCCAACCCAGGAGGAGCAGCAGCGCATGGCTGACCTGGCCAAGACCACCAAACAGAGCCTTTTCTTCAGTTCTCTTACCAGCCGCCTCTGGTCCCGATCCAAACAGCCCTGACCACCTTTGTCCTTGCCTCCCTGGCCATGTCCCAGCCCCTAGGGCCATGGTCAACCTGACAATAAAGTCCGTCCTAGAGCCACTTTGTCCAGAAGTTTCTCATTGGGGCATGTGTGTGGGGTGGGAGTGGGCAGGGGGAAGAGGAGAGATTATCTTTAGTCAGGGGGCTTGACGGGGAGATGTGAGATCTCATCCCAGCTCAGCCATTTGTGTGAATGACTGTGGTCAAATTCCTTCCCTTGTCAGCCTCAATCTTCCCTTTTCTAGCCAGCCCTTCCCAGGCCTGAAGGTCTTTTCCCGCTCGGAGGCACCCTGCTTCTGCCAGTTGAAGGTTTTTAACCTTTTATGTGCCAAGGACCCTTTGGGCAGTGTGTCAGTGGGCAGGCTCTGGGTGGATGCTCGCCAGCTGTGGAGAGAAAGGGCAGCCAGGAGAGGAGAGACAGGCAGAAAGTCTACTGATCCTGGGAGCATCAGCTATAGCAGTGGGAGGAAGGAATTCAGGGAATAAGCTTGGAGGCAGAGGAAGTGGGTCACAGCACAATCCATAAACTCCCTGAGAAGTAACCTTTGAAGGCACATCCAGGTCTTACCTAAACACTTGATAGAAACTGAGAGAGACAGCTGGAAAGGTATCAAGGTACAGTGGAGTCGGGAAAACTTGCGTTCAAGTCCAGCTTTAGGGCCATCCTAGTTGTATGACCTTGAACTAGTCCCTTAATCTCTGCCTCAGTTTCCTTAACTATAAAATGCAGACAATAATGGCATCTACCTCCTAAGGTGATTGTGAGGCTCAAATGAGATAATATTTGTAAAGCACTTATCACAGAGCCTGGCACAATGGTAAGTCCTTGAAACATGCTTACTCTTTTCCTTTTGTGGTTGGACTGTGCCCATATAATGAAAATGGCAGTAAGATCTAAATTTAGTAGGTTTAGTATCATACCAGTCTGGCAAAGGGTTACTTCTTAGAAGTAAACATTCATGATAAGGTTCTCAAGGGAAATAATGAAGTGGGAATGAAGGAGGCGCAGCATTTCTAGATTTCAACTATATAAAAGGCAGTAATGATCAATCCTCTTTGGCATTGATTGAAAAAAAAAAGTGGGTCCATGGAACAGTTTAGTTAAAGACCAGATGAAATCAGACAGGCCAGAGCTGATCGGTGTTTGAACCTCAAGTATGAATCGCTGAAGGGCGCAGACTCCCCATTTCACAAGAATTGTTGAGTAAATTAAGAACTTGGGAAGAATTAAGTAAATAGTGGTCTCATAAAATACATCACGATAAAGGCCAAATGCTTAAGTAACCTTAATGTAAAATGCCACATCATCAGTAAAAAGAATAGAAAATGGAGGAGCTACTTTTCAAGTCTGTGGAGAACTCATAACCCAAGAAGGAGTGGAGGCAATCATGAAAATCAAAGTAGACAATTTAATTATATAACAGAGAAACTTTTGTACGAATAAAATCAATGTGTGACTTCAAATTGCTTAACTTCTCTGGGTCTCAGTTTCCTTATCTGTAGAATGTGGTGGGGGGTGGGGCAGGGATGGGCTAGATGGCATAAATGGTTTCTTCCAACTTTATCTCTGATCCTGTAAATAAAGAAGTAAATTGTCAGTTGGGAAAATAACTGCATTGAACATCTCTGCTAAAATTCTGGTATCCAAGATCTGTAGATACTTGATACAAATAGGTAAGGCCATGAGCCATTCCCTAATAAAAGATGAAAGAATATGAACAATTTTCAGAAGAAAGAATAGAAGTCAAAATCAACCTTGGGAAAGATGCTCCAAGTCATTAGTCATAACAGAAAAGAAAACAACATAGGTTTCACGTCACACCCAGCAAGTTTGCAAAAGTGATGAAAGTTGGAACAATACAATGTTGGAGGAGCTGTGGGAAGATGGCCATCCTAAAACACTTTGTAGAACTGTGATAAGCTATGACCATTCCAGAAAACAACAGGGAATTATGCTAGGAAAATGGATCTTCATACCCTTTGAATCTAGCAATCCTGCACCTAGACATAGAGTCCATGGAAGGAGGATAAAGAAGAAAAGTTTCCATCTATACAAGACATTTGTGGGAGCACCTTGTGGTAGCCAAGAAACTGGAAACACTGTGTGTCTATCTGTGGGGGAGCAGCTGAACACCTGGTCCTATATGGGATCATAGATTTAGAGCCAGAAGGGATTTTACAGGTTATTAAGTTCCCCAACTTCACAAGTGAAGAAACTGAGGCATGGAAAGGAAGGTTAAATGAGTTGCCCAGGGTGACACTGCTTGTCAATAATCTGGTAAGATTGGAAGCCTGATGTTCATGACTCCAAAGTTAAGTGCCAGACAAATCTCTATGTATGAATGTGAAATATTTTTGTGCTGTAAGAAATGACAAATAGAAATCAGAGAAACTTGGCAAGATTTTCATGACCTGATGCAGAGCAAAGCAAGCTGACCAGAATATACTTAGTAACTCCAGTAATATGAAAAACTGTAAAAAGATGACAGAACTCAGGTCTGTGGAATGGTTAATCTTCACTCCAGATGACTGACGATGAAACATGTTTTCCTCCTCTCAGTAAAGAGGGGGTGGACTAGCGGCAGGAAGAAAGGAAGGGAGGAAGGAAAGAAGGCCTCAAGTACTCATTCAGTGCTTACTATGGGCCAGACATTACTAGGCACTGAGGATACAAGTACAAAAGGGAGACAGTCCCTGCCTTCAAGGAGTCCACTTTTTACTGAAGGATACATATTCACAGATAAGTGTATACAGGTTATGGACCTAAGGAAATAGTAACTGGGAAAGTCTAGAAGGAAGTAACCCTTGAAAGGTGTGAGGGATTTCAGAAGGCAGAGGCAAGGAGGGAAGTGGGTTGGGGAATATGGGAACACCAAATGGAATTTATGTAGAGGGAATAGTAGCTGAACCAGCCTTGGAGGGGAATGTAGTAGTTGGAGTATGGGGAGGAGGTGATAAGAAACCATCAAGGAAACATCAGATTGTAAAGAACATCTGATGCCTCAAAGAGGAGATTGTAGTTTGCCCTGAGGCTGTAGGGAGCTCCTGAAGATTCTTGTGACCTAGTCAGACCTGGGTTTTAGAATTATTTCTTTGGCAGATATGGGGGGAAGATAGACTGGAGAGGAGAGTCTCATCCCAGTATCTGGCACGTATTAAGCACCTGTTTATTAATTAAGAGACTGGATGCAGGGACTCCTTAGGTTACTGCAGTAGTCCAGGCAAGAGGTGATGAGGGTCTGGACTAGAATATTTGAGGTCTGAGAAGAAAGGGAAAGGAATGATGTATAAAGTGCCTGTGATGGGCTGGGCATGGTGCTAAGCTGATTGTCTCATTAGATCTTTACAACAACTCCTCAGTGTAGATGCTGTTATTATCCCCATTTTACAGTAGAGAAAAGTGAGGCAAAAATATTTGCCTGGAGTAAAACAACTAGTTAGTGTTGGAGGCTGGATTTGAACTCAGGTCTTCCTGACTCCAGTATACTCTCCACATCCCTAGTTATGAAGATCGTTTCAGCTGGTGTGTGTGTGTATTCTAGGAATGGCATGACTGAGGTGAGGAGGACAGGGAGAGAGAGCCTGCTGTGAAAGGATTTTTTGAAAGAGTTCTAGATTTTGAATCAGAGGACCTGAGTTCAATTAAATGTTGGCTATGACCTGGCCTAGTCCTTGCCTGTCTCTGAATCTGTTTCCTCACCCTTCAAGTGGTCTGCTCTCCAGAAGGTCAGAGTAAAGGTGAAGCATTGATACCAGCTAGGATTAGCGCCTTTCCCTGATAGTACAGTATGATCCTGAAGAGGACTCTGCTATCCTCTGACTCCTTCTGAGTACAGCTCAGTTGATTCTGTCCCCAAACTGGTTTTGAGGACATTGGTCCTGAACATATCAACCTTGCAGGAGATGCCTCGGGTCCTAGATCATTCAGTAGTAAGAGGTTGTGTGGTGCTATGGGAAAAAAAAAAAGAGATCTGGAGTCAGATCCTGGTAGAACAAAGGAGAACTTCTGACTGTGGGGCATTGGGCTAAGTCAGTGGACCTCTCTTGGTATTCATTTCCTTACCTGGAAAATGAGAGCATGGGACTGAATAGTCCATTGGATGATGAACTGTGACAACAGGGACCACTGTTTGGTTTTCTTTGAATTCTTGGTGCTTAGCACACACAGGGTCTGGCACAGAGTTGGTGCTTAATAGATACTTGTTGACTGTTTAACCAACATTTTGAGGGTCCTAATTTTAGATCTATAAATATGATGAGGTTAAAGGATGAAGTCCTGGAAATAAGGCTCAAGTGTGATTAACAGCTCTGTTTGGTGTAGCTGCTTTGTATTAGATAGCATCCTGAGGGTGGAGGGAGATTTGCAAATGACAGTGATGGTGAAAAGAAAGAAAGAGAGAAAGAAAGAAAGAAGGAAGGAAAGGAAGAAAACACAGATGAACTGAACTGAGGAAATGGCCTGAGATGGAAGAGAGAAAAGGGAAAGATGAGATGTATGGAAATGGGAACATGGAGAGAAACATTAGAGAGATCTAGACAGAGGAACAAGTGGGAGACATTTGGAAAGAGGAAACCAGAATTATGGTGGGGTTGCAGGGAGTGGTTGACTGGATATAGTCCTAGTTTATTAAGTCTATGATCATGGGAATCCCTAGGGATATGGGAATATTTAGCTTGGAGGAATGATGATTTGGGGAATATGGGGGGTGTTTTGTAGCACCTTCAAGGTCACCATGGGGGAGAGTTAAAGTGTGTTCAGTAAGGATTCAGAGAGTAGAGTTAGGTCCATTTGACGGATTCCACAAGAGACAAATTTCAGTACCTTGTAAGAAAGGACATGGTATTTCTGAGGAACACAACTCTGAGGCAGGCTGCCTAGAGAGATAGAGGTCCCTGTTTAAGGGAGAGCGGCTAGAGAGACCCTGTTTGAGCAGCTATAGTGGATGTTAGCCATTGGGTCAGATAGTTCCAAACATTCCTCTCAGATCCCAGGATGTTGAATGTGGAGTGATGGTTGTGGAGGAGGGGAGACAGTTTGGAAGGTGAGACTCATTCGGTCGGGGTGCGCGCCTGAGGAGCCCGAGTTAGCTTAGGAGGACCTGGGGCTAACCAGTGCTCTCCCTGACCAGCTGGTATCCAGGTGCCTGTCAGCGTAATGCTGCAGAGACATTTCCTGTCCGTTTGCTACTCACACCTCCCCTGGAGCAAACGGAGACACCCCTCCCCCCAGTCATAAAGCTGGAGGGGGGAAGACCAAAGAAGGAAAGGGGGCCTCCGGGAAAGGAAGGGGCTGGCTGGGCTTGGGCAGCCTGGGAGGCAGATGGCCAGATTTACATACAGCTGGTAAGCCCCAGTCTGGTGGCAGGCTGGCCTCTGCTGGGGGGAGATCTCTGCTTCTCTCCGCGTTGCCCTCCCCCCACCCCCCACCCCGCCCAAAGTTGCACGGACACACCGAAAGACTGGGAGTGAGGGGGCTAAACTCCCCAGCGTTGAAGGGCTTTGTGGTGGGGGTTGGGATAAGGACTTTGGGAAAAACCTCGATCAATGTATCGCTATACAGTCACAAGCACCAAACTGCCATGTTCGCCACCCAAGCCCCCAAAATATAACAACAACCACCCCCCTCCCCCACCCAAACCTCCACAAAGACACACAATCACTCAAGATTCCGTTGGAATCACTTCAAGACTGTTGGGTGTGGGCAATCTCATTCCATGCCTGCCCAACTTGAGCGCCTCTCCTCCTGGGCTCCCATCAAACATACTGGCATTGCCACCTCGGGCTGAGCAGGAGCAGGAGGTGAGGTTAGCTACAGCCTCGGAGCGCGTGGCGTGAAACCAGAGACCGGGATACACTCGCGAGCAAAGACCCAGAAACACAGGTAGACAACCAATGCCTGCAAGATCACACAACCACAAACACACTTAGTAACACTAATGGATAGTCCGTGGCAGGGAGCTTTGCACAAGCCATCACCTAGTAACACATACACGCGCACACACGCATACACATTCCTCCCTCTGCCTAAGCTGGGTTGGGGTCTCATTGGGGGCGGGGCCTCGCCTCGCGTTATAAAGCTGCCCTCACAGCGTTGGGTGTTTCCAGACCCTGAGCACCATGGCCTCCAGGCGGCCCATGACCGCCGGGCTGCTGGCCGCACTGGTCTCTCTACTCTGCCTTCCCAAGGTGGGGGGTATCGGGGCAGCCCCGGGGGAGGGGATCCGGCGGGATACTGGGGTTGGCGGGTGGGATTCTTGGGACTCTCTGACCTCTTATCCCCTTGTTGCTCCCTAAGGTCCGCTGCGCTGGGGTCTTCGAACTGCAGATCCACTCTTTCCGGCCCGGTCCAGGGTCCCCGGGCTCTCCAGGCTTTCCAAACTCTCCTTGCGGCGCCCGGAGCTCCTGCCGTCTCATCTTTCGTGTCTGTCTGAAGCCGGCGCTGCCCGACCGGAGCCCGGACCTGCCGTGTGCCCTGGGGGTTGCTCTCAGTACCCCGGGGACGCCTGACCCCGGGGATCCCACCGATCCCGGTCCGCAGCTCTCCCTGGCTGACGGCCTTATCCGTGTCCCCTTCCGTACCGCCTGGCCGGTGAGAAGGCCCCCGAGCCAACTGAACTTCCCCTCCCCCGGACCTTGGGACCTTGTGGGACTTTTAGTTCCTAGACCCTCATTTCACGACTGTGTATATCAGAGCCCACTGGGGTCCTCTAATTCCCCCATTCCCTGCCGGTTCTATGAAAGTCACATCCTCAAATGTCCTGCAATGCCATGCCTATGCTTCTTATTCCCCTTACATCCCTTGAATCCTCCTCCCCTGGACGCGGGGATGAAGCCCATCCCCAGAACTACGAGACTTTCCTCTCCTAAAATGCTGCGGTACTGCAGGACACCCTCTCCCAAAATTCCTCCGCAGACTCTAATTCAATAACTTTGAAGGACCTCCATTCCAAGGCACCCCACCCCCAACCAACAAAAAGAGACTCTATGGTACTCCCATCCCCTGTAGAAATTGCCATCTTTGAAGACACCACAGCCTAACCCGGAGCTTCTTTCCTAATCCTTGAGGCATAAACAGACATAGCCTCCTCTCTCCGTTTCCAGACTTCCTCAGGATTCATACTCCCACCTCAACCTTCTCTGCTGATTCCCTCAGATCCTCTCTCTAGACAAGTAGCGTCTTCTCTCAGTCTTGTAATATGTCTCCTCCATAGTTTGGTTTCTTTTTAAAGCCCTTGGGTACCCCTTCTTCCCACGATCCAATGCCTCCCTCCCCTGAGCTGGATCCTTTCCCGTTAACTAGGAAAGTTCCCTTTTCCCACATCTCATCTCTTGTCCCCTTCTGGAATTCCCTTTGACCCCTTCCTGACACTCTCCCATGTCCGTTCTGCCCCTTCTCCTCCAGGGGACTTTCTCTCTAATCATCGAGTCTTGGAGGGAGGACCTTGAATCCAGGAGTAAGGAAGAGCCAGGGGAGAAGCTTCCAGGTGAGACCCTGGTGGAGGTTGGGTGGGGTGCGAAAAGGTGAAGGAGAGAGGGCAGGGTAAGGGGAAGATGAAAGGGGAAGAGGGGCTCTAGTATCAGCGGGGGCGGGGCACGCAGGGTGTGGGTGGAGCTAGATTGGAGAGGGGTGGTCTATGAATTCCAAGGGGGCGGGGGCAACATGGTACCGAGAAGTCTGAGTGGGGGATCAAGCAGGAGGCGCGGGGGCGGTCTGGGCCCTGAGGATCCCATGTGGTTCCAAGACACCATGTCACAGAAAGTCAGAAAGGAAGGTCTGTGTTATCAGGGTGGGAAGGGTCCTGTGGTCCTGAATCTCAGGTAGGAGAATGTGACTAGGGTCACGGGTCCCAGCTTCCATATTCCTCTCGCTTGCAGGGCCAGATAGAAGTCTGTTGAGCCGATTGGCTGGGCGGCACAGGTTGGCGGTGGGCGGCCCTTGGGCCACGGATGCTAAGCAGGCCGGGGGCTGGGAGCTCCTCTTCTCCTACCGTGTTCGCTGCGAGCCTCACTACTATGGTCCTGCCTGTGCCCGCCTCTGCCGCCCTCGGGACGACCCCCTTGGCCACTTCTATTGTGGCGCTAACGGGGAGCGCGTGTGCATGGACGGCTGGGCCGGAGACATGTGTGCCCGGCGTGAGTGAGAGGGCTGGGCTGGTGGCGGGGGTAGAGCGGGAAGGATGTGTGTGGACTGTTGGGCTGGGGAACACATGAGCCCAGCGTGAGTGAACTAGTGGGACAGGGGGCGAGAGGCTCAGGACCTTACATTCCGACGCAGGAACAGGTTACATTTTCCTTTCCCCAGCATGGTGTAGACGCTTAGAGTTCAACCCTTCCCCAATCCTTTCTCTTCCCCAGACTCTGAGAAATCCCTGGGATACGACCCCTCCAAATATCATTCCCAGGTTTGGGGTAGGGTGGAGGAGGTGGTAGTCAGTCTGAGCTGGGCGGTTCCTAAACAACTTACCAAGCCATCTTTCCTCCCCTGTTGGGTCTCCCCCATTGTCCGTTGTCCTTTGTTTTCTGTTCCCTAAATATCGTGGTGTTCCCTTAAATCTTCTCTTGCTAACCTCCCACTATCCCCTCCTTTCAAATCACTCACACCCTATCTTCTCCAATGACTCTCCTGCCAAGGTCTCCACCCATGTCATATACCCACTATGTCTCCCATAACTCTTCCTGTTTTATTTTTTCCCCATCTCTACCATAAACTCCATGTCCCTCAATATCTTCTACAAACCTTTCTTCCAAACTCCATGTTTCTCCCCTATCCCTGTCTCCTCTAATATCTCTGCCAGATACCTGCTTGTGTCTTTCCACTTTCTTTTCCTCTCTACCTCTCCTTTTCCCTCTAACTCCTCTAATATTTCTTCCCCATGTGTTCCTGTCTTTCCATCCTTGTTTCTCACCATCTCCCTGTCTCCTGCATTCTTCCTTCCCTCCATCGGCGGGGTCTTCACCTCGCCCCCTGCAGCAATATGTCAGGCAGGCTGTAATGCTGAACATGGCTCCTGTGAGAAGCCGGGTGAGTGTCACTGCCGTCAAGGCTGGACTGGCCCCCTCTGCACCATCCGAATCCCTGGCAGTGACTGCTCCAGCCTCCAATGCACCAATGGAGCCACCTGCTCCAACCTCCCAGGATTCTCCAGCCGCCGATGCCTCTTCCCAGTTGGACTGTGTGATGGGCACCCGTGTACCAATGGTGGCAGCTGCAGTGTTAGTACTGACCCATGAGGTCTTCCTCTGCCCCCAGATGATTAGCCCTGACTTCTGGGTCTCCCTGTTCCACATACCCTAACCTTGACCTTCCAATGTCCTTTGATCAGGGACCCCCTTTCCCATATGCTCTAAAATGAATGCTTTAGAGCATTTTAAGATTACCAAATGTTTCCTTAATGAGGCAGTCTGGTATACTAGAACTAGATACAGGAAGACCCAGGTTCAAGTACAGCCTCTGATACTTGCTGTGTGACTAGCAAATGGTTCTCCCTATGTATTGGATGGGGATGAGGATTATACTTCATACTGTGCAGAAAGAGTTTTGAAACCTTAAAGTCTCTTCTCCCAACAGTCCATCTATTTCATCTTTTACATCCATGGGAGGCTATTGTAACAGTTCAGAAAGGGAATGTGAAGACCAGAATTGGGGTGGTGGCCCTACACATAAGGGATTCATCCAATCCCCTCATTTTACAGATGAGGAAATTGAGACTCAGAGCAGGGAAGACACTTGCCCAAGAATACATAGTAAGTGGCAGGGCCAAGATTTGAACTATGACCTCTGATTCCTCTTAACACTCCTCCCCTACCATCATTCTTCTTCTAGGAGGTGGCCGGGGACTTTGAGTGCACTTGTCCACGAGGCTTCTATGGAAAGCGGTGTGAAGTCATTGGAATGACATGCGCTGATGGGCCCTGCTTCAATGGGGGTACTTGTGTGGATGGCGGAGTCCCTGCTGGCTACACCTGCCGCTGCCCACCAGGCTTCCATGGGTCCAACTGTGAGAAGAAGGTGGATCGTTGTAGCCTACAACCTTGTCGCAATGGTGAGCCCCGGGGAGGAGGCGGAAGACTTAGAGGTCCTCAAGGTCATGCAGACCACTTCCTCTCATCCAACAGGAGAGGAAACTAAGGCCCAGAGATGACTGGATGATAGGCGTAAAACTAGAAATGATCTAGTTCGATATTCTCAGTTCTCGGATGAGAAAACTGAGGCCCAGACAGCCTCATTTGAGCTAGTCTTCTAAGCTACGGGTAGGAGGTGGCAGGACCACGGTCCTCTGACTTCAATTCTTCCACTGCACCATGGGCTGGAGTTCTGGGCCACAGGGACCGGGAGGAGGTACCAGGACAGCTGTGAGGCTCGCTCAGAAGGACCTAGAGACGCAAGTCCTTCACCCTTTCCTTTACTGGGGAGAGAAGAGGAGCCGAGAGAAGCGAGGAAATGTGAAGAAAAAGCCGCAGATTCAGGGGGAAGGAGGGAAAGGAAAGCAGAGAGGAAGAAATAGGAGTGAGATGATTTCAAAGGCAAAACGAGGCTCTCCGAGGTCCCTGCCAACACTGAGATCCTTTGATGCCGTGGCTTCTCAGACTTGGTGCGCATCTCCAAAGGGAGACGGCCAGGGCTGGCAATGCAGTCTCCGCGCGTCCTAGGCTCAGCTGAGACTGGAGGAACCTAGACCAGAGAGGGACATGACGCCCGGCGCTCTCTTTCCTCGCAGGTGGTCTCTGCCTGGACTTGGGTCGCGCAGTACTGTGCCGCTGCAGGCCCGGCTTCGGGGGTCCGCGCTGCGAGCGCGACCTGGACGACTGCGCCGGGCGGCCCTGCGCCAACGGGGGCACGTGCGTGGACGGCGCGCACAGCTTTCGCTGCTCCTGCACGCTGGGCTTCGGGGGACGCGACTGTCGTGAGCGCGCAGACCCCTGTGATCCCCAGCCTTGCGCGCACGGTGGCCGCTGCTACGCGCACTTCTCCGGTCATGTGTGCTCCTGTGCACCGGGCTATATGGGCGTACGCTGTGAGTTCCCCGTGAGTCCCGGAACCACGGACGGGGAAGGGTCGGAACTCCAGCCTGCTCCCGCCCCGCCCCAGCCCGGGCCCCACCGCGGGCCTCCAGATGCCTCCAGAAGCAGGCACATACTACTCCCGGCCTTGGGTCTTCCCTTCGCCCTGGTGCTGCTGCTGGCAGTGGTAGCTGGCGGGGCGGCCCTCCTGATTCGAGCCCGCGCCCTTTGGCGGAATCCGGGAGCGTTGCCCCTTCCTTCCTCCCCAGACCCTGCCCCTCCAACCCCACCTTCGGCGGATGCACTCAACAACCTCCGGGCTCACGAGAGCGGCTCTCTGGCCTCCGCTTTTCAGGGCCTGGGAAACTTAAAAGCGTCCAAGCTGGAGCGGACGCAGCGACTGCTGGAGCACCCGTCGGGAATAAGGTGAAGTTCCAGAGAGCTCGGGTCACTAAATGTTTCCCCGCTTCTGCCCACTGTGTTGTCTAGGGCTCGCTCGCGGTGCCTATGGATTCGTTATTTAATCTGTGATCCTCCGAGAGTTAACAGCTTTTTCTTTGCTGGGCTTTCTTTCCCCAGTCGTGGGGGAACGGAGGAAGCAGGATGGAGTATGGGGTTTGAGGAGAAGGGGAGCAAAGAGGTTTCAGGGTTAGGCTAAAGAACTGGAGAAACTGGATTTGGGTCCTGTGTCTCGCAACCAGAAAACTCAGTGCTAATCATTAGTCCCTTCGAATATCCAGTGAGTTATCTATCCAGCTATTTCTGAGAGTTCCTTCTCAAGTCTCGGTGTTGGTGCGTGGGGCGGGGAACCTGGGAGTCTTCTTCCTTTCAACCCCATTTCCTTCTCCAGCCGGGCTGAAGATTGGTGTCTTCCCGAGGACAGCGACCCCCGAACCATCTATGTCATCCCAGACTGCTCCCTCTTTGCTAGAGAGGTGAATGTCCTCCCATGTGCCTCCCTTTGAGACTCCACCCTCCCTTTCTCTCCTTCCCCACGTCTAAATCTACCTTCTCGCTGCCCTTAGTCTCTGGTTTTCCTCCTTCATGGAGTTGGCGCAGGGAGTGGGCTTCTACCCTCAGACTCTGTTTTTTTCTCCATTTTACCTCTAGGTCTGAATCAGCACTCCTCTGGACTTCTCCCTCTCTCCAGATTCCTCGAAGACATAGAGATATTTCTTCTCTGATGCTGTTTCTGCAGACTTTTCCCCTCCCCCCCCCAACACGCTCAAAGGAGGGGAGAAACTGAGGCATCAGCAGGCAGGAAAAGTCTCTCGGGGAAATGAACTGCCCTGTGACTCAGGATACCTGTTCCGGATAAACTTAAGAGCTCTGTATTGGGGGGGAGTCAAGGAGCTCATCTCCCCCTTTGAATTCTGTAAAAAGAGTATTAACAACAGTTCCCCTTCCTCATCTCTGCAGATGCATCTATGATTGATTTTTATTTTACTCAATGTCCATTTCTCTGTGCGAGGCCCCAAGATCCAGCTTGGGTTCTCTGGTATGGCCTGAAGATTAGTGTCAGTCAAGGTTAACCCCTATAATGTTAGGGGGTTTTCCATTGGAAGTGGGGAGAGAGTTAAGAAATGCTGACACCACCCTCTTGCCAGCCACATTGATTCTAGGAGAATCTCTGGGGTTGTGGGACAATTGTGCCCTGGAAAATGTGGGACAGGGGCAAGGAGGAAGGGCTGCAGCTTTCTTCAGCCCCAGACACGGAGGGTCGTTCCTATGCAAGCTGGTTTGAGGCAGGACCACCCAGAGATACATAGGGAGAACAGTCCATCTGCTAAACGTTTTCCCCAGTTCCCCAGAAACGTCCTTCACTCCTCATCCCCAGTCTTCGCAGAAGGCTTGGGTTCCAGGTCTCACTGGGAGGAAGGAGCCATTGATTTCCAAGGGTCCAAAATTCTCCTTCTCCAGAGGCTGGATCCAAATTCGAGGAAGAGAGTTTGCATTTGGATTCTAATAATAATAAATGATTTTATACAGTTATTATGAAATATTTTTAAAATCCTTTGCCTCAGCAAACTTCACCAATTGCTATTTGGAAACTGGGGGTTCTGAGACCACCTTGGAGGGGAGAGAGAAAACAGAGGAGAGAGAGAGAGAGAGAGAGAGAGAGAGAGAGAGAGAGAGAGACAGAGAGACAGAGAGAGAGACAGAGAGAGAGACAGAGAGAGAGAGGAGGATCCTGAATGGAAGTAATACTATAGAAAGGCAGCCTAAACTTGAGATCCTGGGACTTGGGTTCGAATCCTGCTGCTGCCATTTATCACCTGGGTGGCCTTGAGCAAATACTTCTCTTTTCTTGGGCCTCAGTTTCTTAACCTGTAAAATAGGACTGAACTAGAAGTCTAAGGGTCCTTCAAATTCTCCATCTAATATCTTAACGATTCCGAGTGGGACGGAGCTTGGAAGTGTTTCCTTGTTCGACAGTGAGTGTCCTCTATAAGGACAGGGGACTGTGTGGGAAGACCTTTTTCAGGGCGTAACCCTCCACATCACCAATGCAACAGTTCCCTCTTGTGACCGAATTCTATTTCGGAACGGTGGCTGCGGGGCGATCAGGGGTGGTAGACGGGCGCCGCCGCCCCCTGGGGGCCATGGAAACCTACCACTGCACTTCCAGAGACCCGGCCCCCTCACCTCTTTTGCCAGAGCAGCTCAGCGAAAATCCCGAGCAGACCTCTCGAATTCCAATTGTGGTCATTTTCTGGTAAATGAGGTCTGAGTCTCCTCCCGCCTCCCCTGCCCCTGCTAGAGAAGGGGGCTTGAAGGCAAGGGGACTGGCAGGAAGCAGGGGTCTCCGTTCTCCCTTTTTTTATTCTACAGATCATGGGAAGATGCTCCTAGGGCCCCTTGGCCCCTCTTTTTGCCGTCCCTGCGCTCTCTATCCCTCTCTCTGCTGCGGTATCCCCACTAGGGGATCAGTCCAGGACAGAAAGGCTGCTCCGGGTTCAGTAGGGACCAGACTTTCCCTCCTGGGGCAGAGACAAGGTTCGGTGGTTCTTGACCTTCCGGGAGTCTGCATGCTCTGAGAAGAGGCAGTTCTGTCGGGACGAAATTGCTGCATTTGGGTTAAGGCTAGCTGTCAGCTGGAGTTCCACTTCTGACTTAGGCTAGCGGCTAGCTTCTTGTTAAGCTCTCAGCTTTACTCTTTTCTAAAGTGAGGGTTTTACCGGTAGTATCTGCTTCAAGGTTCCCTGGGTTGCTGTAAGGATTAAAGTAACCGGTTTTTAGTTATTAGTCAGGGGGCTCCGAATGACATGTAAATGTCTGGCTTTTGTCTTTTTTTTCCTTCCTCTTCATTGATATCTTTATCCCTGCCTGTCTTTTTCCATTGGACCTCTCTTTATCTCTCCATATTCCTGTCTCATCCTATCAATATCTTCATCTTTGTTTAATGTCATTATCTTGGGTGTCTCTGTCTCTGGCGTACTGCATCTCTTCTTCTACATTCCGGATCTCTCCAAATTTCTCCTTTCTCTTTCTGTCCATCTGATTTCTCTGTATCTTTGGGAGGGGACCTATTCTCTCTGTCTCTGCCTTTGTGTCTTTCATTGTGTCTCTGCATCTGTTCCAGCAACTCCTGAAGTTACCATTTTCGGGTGAGTTTTCTCCTGCATATTATTCTCTGATGAAGTGTGGAGGGGTGTGTGTGTGTGTGTGTGTGTGTGTGTGTGTGTGTGTGTGTGTATGTGTGTGTGTGTGTGTGTGTGTGTGAGGGGGGAATCAAATCTGTGATCCTTTGGAGGAGGCAGAGGCTTCTAACCTGGGGTACCAACCACTGGATGTTTCCCTCTTTCTCATCTCTAGTTCAACCGACTGAAAAGGCAGCTGAATGAAATTTTCCCAGAACGGCTGAACTTTGTGAGTACACTTTTCCCAGGCTGGGTGGAGGGCAATTCATTACCTCTCTGCTGACATCTGGCACAAGATGACTCAATGTATATATTACATAGTGGGGTACTGCAGACATAAGACCCTCCCCACATCCCTGTGACTCAGATTGAAGAGCGAGTACCCTCTGAGGATTTCGAGGTCGTTGTAGCGGGCAAGTTGGTGCATTCTAAAAAGGTGAGATTGGACCTGGAAAAAAGGTGAGATTGAGCCCTGGCTTTGGAGTCAAGGGGTAGGCATTTGAGTTCCAGCTTGTCCACAAAGCATGATCCAGGGCAAGTCCTTCAATTTCTGGGACTCTATTTCCTAATCCAGAAAATGGGGATGATAATATAGTACTACCTAATTCCCCAGGGCCTCTATGGGGCAAATGCTTTGCAATCTTTAAATAGGAGTTTTAAAAAATAATTTAAAGTTTGAAAAATGGGAATTTAAAAGAATAATTTTTGTTCCAGACTGAGGGGAAATGGGTGGGAGTGGTGAGAAGCATAATCTGAGATAGGGGCTTAGACTGGAGAAGGCTGGTTGGGGGCACTTCCAGGGGGCTATTCCTCTTGGTTTCCCAGGGAGGAGATGGATATGTGGATGGCTACCTGAATGAGTCAAAATTGGCAAAAGTTGTGACTCGGATCCGGGAGGTGCTGAGAGACCTGGAACTTCACAGCTGAACCAACACAGATGAGAATGGAAGACCTCCCCATCCTGCCATGAGAGGGCTCGGGCTCAGACTCTAGGGAATGGGAGGAGATGGGGAATGGAAGGAGATGGGAGAGATCTAACTTGGAAATTTTACCTCACTCTTCTCAAGTCTGGGGTAAACTTCTCTCTCCCTCTTGCTCCAGCTTAATGATAGGAAAGATGGAAAATTATCTCAGAAGCTGAGTCCTTCCTTGATGGCTGCTGGGCACCATGGGGGAGATATAATAACCATGTGCACCTTTTATCTTCTGTCTGTTTTTATTTAAAATGGGGAGGGAAGTGGTATGGGGGGGGTTGAAGTGGAACAGTACGTGGGGTACAGATCCCAGCTCTATTCACTTACTGTGGTGATGGAGATTTCCTTCTGTGGGCCTTAGTTTCCTCAGTTGTATAACAAGGGTGTTAGACTACATATCCCCTTACAGCTGTTAATCCTGTGAGACCTATGAGGCCCCCAGGGTTGGAAGCTGTATCAGAAAGAATGTTTTATGGGGGTGAATACTCCCTCTAAATATCTTGCTAAAATGTGCTGCTAGAAGGCCCAGGAAACAAGTCATCCTCCTGGGAGTGTTTGGGAGCCTTGCCTTGAGACTGGGACATTCCTGCTGCTTCAGTCCCTGGGATGATGCTACGGAAGGAGCACAATACCCACTCCAATGATCCCCTAGAGAAGATAGTCTTCCCCACCAACACTTGGATTCAATGACAAAAAACTTCATTTGCATTCACAGTCAAAAAATAGTAAACGTTTTTAAAAGGTTCTATGAACATAATTAAATGCAAAATTGAAATGAGAATGGGAATGATAACACAATAACTACAGGGCATAGGTTCTTAACTTTTTCTGTCTCCTGGAAACACCATTTTTCTAGGCAGTCAGGTAACCAAGTGAATACAGTGCCAGGTCTGGAATCAGGAAGAGTCTTCTTTTTGAGTTCAAATCCAGCCTCAGACACTTCCTAGCTGGGTGACTCTGCAAGTCACTTAACCTTATTTGCCTCAGTTTCCTCTTTTGTAAAATGAGCTGGAGAAGGAAATGGCAAACCACTGTGCTATATTTGCCAAGAAAACCTCCAATGGGCCTTGAAGAAGAGCAGTAAAGAACTGAGCAACCACAAAAGGACAGTCTGATGCCAGTCAATATTAGTAAACCTGGTGATGAGAGCCCTGTTTCTAGGGGACCTTCTGGACAAATGATGACAAACTCAAATAAAAATGGAGCACGCTGAATCAGTACAATCCCAATGGACTGCATATTGACTTAGAAAACCACATATTAACATTATCCATGTCCCATTGTATTTTTATTTATTTGTGAGCTATTTCCCAATTACATTTAAATTGGGTTTGGCTCTGGTCTCCCCATAATCCTTCCTGCATCTTCCCTTTTGGGGATGTCTGCCCCTTGGATTGCTCCCAAGGGCATCTCTTCATTTGTCCTGCCTCATTTCTGTTGGCTCTCTCTAGGCACTCTACATGGTTCCATTGTGTACCTCTTTTCTTGTCTTTTTTTTTTTAAAAAAAAAAAAAAAACTTAAATGGGGAAGGAAGCGGTATGGAGAGTGGAAGGGAAACAGAATGTGGGGGGTCAGAGGAACTGGTTCCTGACACACCAGAGGGTCCTATTTTAATTGGCTAATCTAGGGGCCAACAGAAAGGCCCTCAGAATCTTGTTGGCATTGGTCGTGTTCTGAAAGACTGGGGTGATCTGAAAGAATTTCTGTTTTTCTGTCCCCATGGCCAGTCTCTCACTATCCACGTAAAGCAGGAATATACTGGAGTCAGTTCATAATTGCAGAACTGATAGTTAAATTTTCAGTGTAAGCTCTTAAACCTTTGAAATTGGCAAATGCTACAGATCAGATCTTAATTTATTGTTGTGTTGATTGTGTAAAGTGCTGGTGGAAACATTAGTAGTACAAATTAAAATAAAAAGTGTGTTGTGTGTATTTTGTTTTCTTTTGGAGAGGCATTTGTTAAACATCTACCAGCAGACTCTTGCCTGAAAGGGATGTTTAGCCTGAACAAGAGAAAACCTGGGCATGGTCATGGGAAGGTGATAGCTGTCCTCAACCATTTGAATGACTGTTCTGTGCAAAATGGATCAGGTTTGTTGTTCTTGGCTTTTATTATCTAAAAATATTGGATGGCAAGTTTCAGTTGTAAGCTCCTCTGATTCACAGAGGAGATTTGAAAATTTTAAATTTCAAAAATTTAAATTTAATAATTAATTTAAATTTTAAAAATAATTTTAAATAACTTATTTCCCCCCAATTACATGTAAAAAACACTTTTTAAAACATTTTAATATTTAACAGTTCCAAATTCTCTTCCTCTCCCTGAGATGGTAAACAATCTGATATAGTTTATACATCCCAGAGACTTTTTTTAAAAGTATTTACAGAAATAGTACAAAAGGTCTTATGAACTTATAATGATACAATTAAGCTCCCATTACATTCCCTTACATTCCAAAACTCAATTTACTTTGCTTGGTATTTACAAGTTTTCCTCTTAATTTTGGGATTTTGAAGTAATCAGCCTTCACAACAGTAATCTGCAAAACTATTAGCCATCTGAGCTGTGCGGAAATAACCAGTGTTTGGAAATTATTCAACGGGCTGTGTACTTTGAAAGCCTTTGAAATTAGGGAAATCAAAGTAGCTAATGAAATGGAACATTTTGCTGGATGGGGAAGTAATGGGAATGTTTAGCTTTCTACAGGATATTGTGAAAGCCAGTTTTACTCATTATGTTTTCATTTCGAGAAGGTTCCAACCTGTCATTCCTTGGCCACATGTCATTTGTGATATAGCAACTTAAATGCTATATCAAATCCAAAGCCTCAGAGTAAATAATTTAACTCTTATGGGAATAGTGATACCTTAATGTTTTAAATCTTATCTAGAGTACATATAATTTAATAATTAGTACTGCTAAAAGACATGGAGGATTTCCTACTACCACTTGAAGTTGCTTCTTCCACTATCCGTAGAAATAGAAACATGGAAGTTCTTTTTACCATTTAATTATTTTAAGGCTAATCAATCTAAGTGAAAACCAAGTCTATTTTACACACTCTTTTCTCTTTTCTGGATTAAAACAAAAATCTACCCTTTCATTCCCAAAGTTGAGTCTAGTACAGTTTTGGTAAATTTTGGATCTTGAATTAAGTGGACACCATCTTTCTCCTGTCTTGTTCTTGGAAGTTCCAACGGTTTTCAACACTGCACTCAATCCAGTGTCATTCATTCCCATAAAATCATTCAGATCCTTTTCAAATTATTCAATATGAGGGAAATCAGCCTGGGACCTTGTCTGGAACCAGTATGTCACTAAATTTAAAGGCATGCAGTTGAGTGGGTGGGGTCAAGATATTGACTAATGGTTTTGTTTCCTTCTGTGTCACTGACTAGTATTGTTAAAAAAATATGGGTTAGGGAAGCATTCCTGTTGAATTGATTTAGTCTCTTAAAAATGGAGATGTAGAAGGGAGAGTGAAGATTAGCAGATTTCAGGAAATTTCCAGCTGCCATTCCTGTGGGAGTACTCACTGAACTTCATTTACATTTGGTGGGGGTGGTTTAATGTTGAAAATGAATTTGTGAGGGTAAGAGGGGGACCAGGGACTTGCTCTGTCTGTCCATGCTTTATCAGTGTGATGCAATACATACAAACCTCTCTGCTTTTTGATTGTGTTTTGATTGAAGTCTCTGATTCCAGTCCCAGACTAGAGTGAGCTCTAGCATGCTAGTGGACACAAGAGAGAGTAACACAAGGTCTAGTCAATGTGTTAGGAGAAACTGGATGAGATAGGGGTCATAGGGTACAGTAGAAAGAGTCCTGAATTCAAGGTCCAATTGTTTGAGTTGTGTTTGACTCTTCTTGACCCCATTTGGATATTTTTTTGGCAAAAATTCTGGAGTGGTTTTGCCATTTCCTTCTACAGCTCATTTTATATATGAGAAAATTAAGGCAAACAGGGTGGAGTAACTTGTCCAGGGTCACATAGCTGCTAAGTGTCTGAGACTGGATTTGAACTCAGTTCCTCTGGAGTCCAGACCTCACACTTTATTGACTGTGCCCCCTAGCTTCCTCTAGACACAAGATTTGGATTCAAATCCCATCCTTGTTTGAGAATGAGCAAGTTGCGTCCGTGGGCCTCTCTAAAACGAGAAGGTTGCATTCAGGGGTCTCTGAGGTCTCTTGTAGATCTATGAGTTTATGACTTTCACTTGAGGGAGAGGCTCAGGGAGGGCTTCAGAGAGGAGGTGGCACCTAAGAGGACTATGCCTATCCAGTACCTGGTGTAAAGCAGGTGCTAAATAAATATTGTAGTTGAATTAAGTATTGAAACTGAGGCACATAGAAGTAAATGACTAGCCTGGGCTTTCGCAGGTAGAAAGGGGAAGGGTTGAAATTGCAACCTATTCCTTCTTATGTCAAATCCAGTGTTCTGCAATGTCTCTCTCCAGATCTAGGAACAAGAATCATGATCAAATCAACTCCATCATTGTCCTTGGATGGGGTGTGTCAATTTATTCTGTTATGTGACCCCATTCAACATCTCAGTAACTTTCCATACCAAAATGACTCTCCCTGTCCACCATCCCTCTACCTTTTATTTTCCGCATTTGAATGTACACTCCCTGAGATTGGGGACTGCCTTTGCATTTGTAACCCCAAAGCTAAGAAAATCCAGTTTCATTCATTCCTTATTTTTTTAAAATTCAATTTTATTTTCGGTTCCAAATTCTCTACCTTTCCCTCCCCCATTGAGAAGGCAAGAAAAACAGAACATATTATAAATGTCTAGTCAAATAAAACAAATTTCCACATTATCCATGTCAAAAAATAAAGAAAAGAAAATACGCTTTGGTCTGCAATCAGCTTTATATCTGGAGATTCATAGCATATTCCATCATGAGACCTTTGGGACTGTGATTATTCATTGTGTTGATTAGTGTTCCTAAGTATTTTTTTATTTTTATTTTCAATTCCTAATTCTCTCTCTCTCTCTCTCACCTCTTTTCCCACCCATTGCAAAGGTAAGAAATATGATATCTATTTCCACATTAGCCATGTGAAATAAAAAAGGTGAAGAAAAAACATACTTCAATTTGTACTCAGGATTCATTAGGTCTCTCTCTGGAGGTGGATAGCATTTTTCATCATCAGTCATTTGGAATGATCATGGATCATTATATTGGTTGGAATTACTCGGTCTTTCACAGCTGATCGTTGTATAATACTGTTGTTACTGTGTGCTAGGTTCTCCTGGTCCTGCTTACTTCACTTTGCATCAGTTCATATAAATCTTCCCAGGTTTTTCTGAAACCATTCCCTTCATCATTTCTTGTAGCACAATAGTATTTCTTCACAATCATATACCACAGCTTCTTCAGTCATTCCCTAATTCATGGGCATTCCCTCAGTTTCCAGTTCTTTGACACCACAAAAGGAACTGCTAGAAATATTTGGGTACCTATGTGTCTTTTCCCTTTTTCTTCTCTTTGGGGTAGGACATAGTTGTGGTATTGCTGGGTTTTGACCAGCATATACTTTGGTATACGCACAGTTTTATAGTGCTTTAGGCATGGTTCCAAATTATTCTCCAGAATGGTAGGATCAGTTCACAACTCTACCACCAAAGTAGGTATTACTATACCTACTTTTCCACATCTCCTTTTGCATTTGACTTTTCCTGTTTCCTGTCATGTTAGCCAATCTGATGAGTATGAGGCGGTATCTCAGAATTGTTTTAATTTGTATTTTTCTAATTATTGGTGACAGAGCATTTTTCATGTGATTTGTATTAGCATTGATTTCATCTTCTGAAAACTGCTTGTTCATAGTCTTTGATCACCTATCAATTGGCAAATGGGTCTTATTTTTATAAATGTGATTCAGTTCCCTATATATTTAATACATGAGACCTTTATCAGAATAACTTGTCATAAAATTTTCCCCTTCCCCCAGTTTCCTGCTTTTCTTTTAATTTTGGCTAAATTGGTTTTGTTTGTGCAAAATCTTTTCAATTTAATGTAATCAGAATTATCCATTTTACCTATTGTGAATTTTGCTATCTTTTATTTATTTATGAAGAGTTATTAAGTCTTTCAAAGTTGATTATCTTTACAATATTATTATTATTGTATAAATTATTCTTCTGGTTCTGCTCACTTCACTTTCCATCAATTCATGCAAGTCTTCCCAGGTTTTTCTGAAGACATCTCTTTTATCATTCTTACAGTATGTTAGCATTCCATCATATCCTCTTACTGTAATTTGTTCCCTAGTTAATGGGCATCCCTTCAGTTCCAATTATTTTGCTATCACAAAAAGAGCTACTTTTTTGTACATATGGGTGCCTTTCTTTCTTTGATCTCTTTTGGGGTACAAATCTAGTAGCTGTACTGATGAGTCAAAGAGTATGCATATTTTTCAGGTTTTGGGGCATAGTTCCAATTTGCTTTGCAAAATGGTTAGACCAGTTTATACCAGTGAAATAAAGAGAAATGGGGCAGGGTAACAGAAATATTATGCAAAACCTTGAGCAAAGGTGCAGAACTCACTCTTTGTCCTTTATTATTTTCCTCTTTTATAAGGAGGGAGTAGGAAACAAAGAGGAGAAAAAGCATAAGAGAATAATAGTACAGAGAAAAATACAAAATTAACAGTCATAATTCTGTAATGGAATGGTACAAACTCACACATAAAATGGAAGAGGATAAAAGAAACTCACTTGAAACAGAAAGATACAGAGTTAAAATAAGAGGCAGGGGTAGTAATGATATTCTCTGACAAAGCAGCATAAAAATAGACTTAATTAAAGGAGATAAATAAGAAAATTACATTTTGCTGAAAGGTACTATAGATAATGTATTAATGTCAATATTAAAGATATTCACCAAATGCCATAACATCTAAATAGTTACAGGAAAAGATTAATGAATTAAAGGGAGAAGTAGCAAAATTATGAGTGGGAAACCTCAGTTTAGCCCCCTCTAGACTAAATAAATCTAACCAAAATATAATTTTAAAAAAATAGCCAACATTTATATAATGCTTACTATATATCAGGTAATTTACAAATATTATTTCACTAGATCTTCACAAAAGCCCTGGGATAGGGGTCTATTATTATCCTTATTTTTACAGTTGAGGAAAAAAGCAGGCAGAGGTTAAATAATTTGCCCCAGGGGCACACAGGTAAGGTCTGAGATCAAATTTGAACTCAAGTCTTCCTGACTCCAGGTTCAGCCCTCTAACCACTGTACCATCTAGCTGCCTATATTTTCTATAATACTTGTTTTTACTGTGAGATACTTCACATTCCATACTATTCCCCCACTCCTACTCTTTTGACTTTGTTTTAGTATTTCTTGTTGTGTCATGAAGTCATTAGCTTATATCTGGTCAGTTCTGCTTTCCATGGAATTTGTTCCTTGAGTAAATTTTTGTACCTATTTCAAGCTATTGATTCTCTTTCTGAATATTTCTTTCACAGTTCTAATTTATTTTCCCACTTTCCCCTCTAGTACTTTAATTTTTTTTAAAATACATTTTATTGATGTATTTTCATAAATATTTTTCATTCCATAAAATTTTTTCAAATACCAAAAAAAAAAGGGAAAAAACAGTATAACTGATCAGTAAGTCATGATTGAAAAAGCTGAAAATATGTGTAATCTGTAACATTTTGGACCTCCTGCCTCTGCAAAGTGGTAGTGTGGGGATATCTCCTGACTTTTCTTTTTTTGTGTGCATATGTGTATGAGTATGGTTGTTCATTTTTGTATTCATTGCATATTTATTTTCTTGACTCTATTTACTTTATTCTGTCTCAATTCATATAGGTTTTTCCATGTTTCTCTATCTTAATCACATTTGTCATTTCTTATAGCATGATAATATTCAATTATATTCACATATCATAATTTGTTTAGTTATCCTCCAATTAATGGGAATTTGTTTCTAATTCTTTTCTATCACAAAAAGTTCAGTTATAAATATTTTGGTGTACATGAACATTTTCTTCTTATCAATGTATTCCTTGGGATATAAAACTAGTCATGGAATCTCTGGGTCAAATGGTATGAACATTTTAGTCACTTTATTTGCAAAATTCCAAAGCGGTCATATTGATTCACAACTCCATCAACAATGCACTGGCAAACCCTCCAACATTGACTCCTCCCATCTTTTGTCATTTTGGTCAGTTTGCAGGGTTTGAGGGGAAACCTTAGGGTTGCATCGATTTTCATTCTCTTATTATTAGTGATTTGGAGTATTCTTTCATGTGACTATTAATGATTTGTAATTCTTCTTTGGAGAACCATTTGCGCGTGTCTTCTGAACATTTATTTGAATTTTAGCACTACTGGGGAATGATTTTTATATGTTAATTGTTTATATATTGTTATATATATATTTATATACATATATAATATATATTTAATACCAAACTCTTCCCAGAGTAATTTGATACAAAGATTCTTTTCTCCATTCTATTGTTTTTCTTCTTATTAATTTTTTGTGTGTGCAGAATTGATTTCCTCCAGTTTCCTGTTGTCAGAGCTATCTTTTGCAGTAGCTTCTACCTTTTGTTTGGTTAATAATGCATCCTCTAAAAATTGTGAAAAAAAACCAAAAGAATGCTTCTGCCACCCATAAGCATGACCTGGATGAAGAACCAGAAAAGGGAGATTGACGACAAACAGACCAATGGAAAAACCATTGCAACAAAAATCGTGATGAAATCTCAAAGAGTAGAGATTATCTAGGGGAAGATGGTCTGGAGGGACAAACGCTGCAGAGAGGTCAGGAAGCATGAGCCTTGAGGAAAGGCCAGTTGAATGAGGAGATCAGAAACGAAAATGCAAAGCATTTAGAAGAGAATGAGAGGAGATAACATGGACGCATCCAGGGTAGATAGCTTTTTTAAGGAGGTTAGCCATGAAGGGAAGAAAAGATATAAGACAATAGCTAGGGAGAGTGGCAGGATCAAATGGATGTTTTTAGGGATAGAAGGGACCCAGGAATGTTTGTAGGCAGAAGGTAAAGATCTAGCAAATAGGAAGAACTGAAGATAAAAGAGAAAGTGTGAATGATAGTGGAGGCAATCTGTTTGACAAGACAGAAGTGGATAAGATCAAAGATGGTTGTAGAAGGTTTGCCTTGGTAAAGGGGAGGGCCACCTTTCCATCAGAGACAAGAGTGAAGGGGGTGGAATGGAGGAAGATGCCAGAATGGTGTGAAACGAGAAGGAAGGAAGAGTTCATGGCAAATGGCTTCAATATGGAGTTGGCGTATGGAGAAGTATGAGGTGGGTTGCCATGAGAGGTCTGAAGAGAGGTATGGAGGATCAGAGCATCTATTGTGGAGAGCAGGATAGTAAATAATCAGGGATGGAGTGAAATGATTGCCATGGAGCAGGGAGGGTTCTAGCTCAGATTAGTAAATAAATTTGTAGTGAGACCCATCAGCATATTTTTATCATTCCCTCTGGTTCCATTCAAAACAACACAAAGTTTAGCTGTGAAAGGAAGGCAAGATATCAAATGAGGACATGTAGGGTCAAGCAAAGGTTTTTTAAGGAAGGGGAAGACCTGTTTGTGGGTGGCCAAGAAATATACAGTGGAGAGGTCCCAAATTGCAGATTGAGAGTGAATGACCCAAGAAAGGGTCAAGGTCCTGAGGGAGATAGGAGGGAGGGAGGTCAAAGCTCTGAGCTGGGCAGGAAGGGGCATTTCATTTTCTTAGGGTTAGAGGAGAGGAGGAGAGGGTGGGGTTAATGTGGAGATGATTGGAACTGAGGAGTTGAGAAGAGGGAGCTCTCTCAGGCCACCAGTTTTTTTGTCAGAAAAAAAAAAAACCTTGCTCTTTATCTGTGACTTGTTAAGTTGAACTTGATATTTTTTAGACCCCAGTATAAGGTTTTTAATTTATCACTATTGAATTTTATTTTCCTGGATTCAACTCAGGAATCAGGGATCCCTGACTCTGTCTTTTCTGGGTGTTATGTAAACAATCAGGAATACTGGGTTCAAATCTCATCTCTAACATACATAGGCTGTGTGGCCCTGGATATGTCACCTAACTTTCTAGGTTCTAGAACAACTCTCTAAATGTCTAAATTGCAAGGAATATGCTAACCTGAAATGATGGCAGGGGTATCCTCAAGAGAGCATGCCTCTTTCATACCAGTGAAATCATAGGTTCCATCCCTATCCCTATCCCAGAAATGCTAACAATAGCGATGGGACAGCTAGTGGCTGTTGTCCTTTGTCAAAGAGGACCAAAATTATGGCACCATGTCCGGATCAAGTGTGTCCAATTGTGACTGATCAGACCAGTACGAACTTGAAAGGCTTTGATACTGGTAATTGATTTTCCTCTTTATTTTAATACTACAGTCCATGTGAACCTTTGGAGTGGAGATGACTCTAGATCTGCACATTAGACAGTAGAAATACACAGTCTCAGATGAGAAAATTATACCTATTTGCCGATGACAGAGTGGTTTATTTGGGAAACCTCAGAAAATCAGCAGTGATAACAACCCCCCTCCCCCCCAAAACAGCCCAATAGCTTATTTAGATGATTAATAGCTCCAGTAAGATGGCAGAATAAAAATAAATCCACAAAAATCAATTGGCTTTATATATGGCAATAGCAAAATCCAGGAGAAAATAGTAGGGAAGTCCCATTAAAATCACTACAAAGGGCACAGAATATCTAGATAGAGCAATAAAGCATGTATTCAATATTTGTGTTTGGATGGCAATCCAAACACTAGGAAAAAAGAAAGATAAGAGTTATCTAAGAATTTATTTATCAAGATATCAATGTCATATTTATATCACAGAAGGAATTTCTTTCAGGTTCTTTCTGTAATATCAGAGGTAATTGTTCTTTAAATGTTTGGTAGAATTCACCTATAAATTGATTTGGTCCTTAAATTTTTTCATTGGAGTTTCACTTATGGCTTGTTCTTTTTTTTCTTTTAAAGACTTGGTTAAGTCTTGCTCTGTTCATCAGGATTCATACATTTCATTTAGACAATCAGTTTTATTACCATGTAAGTGGCTGAAAACTTGTTTTATTTCTTTTTCATTTGTTGTGAATTTCTTTTTTTTCATTTTTGATACTGGTAATTGGTTTTCCTCTTTATTTTAATCAAGGTCTATCCATTTTGTTAATTAAAAAAAAAACCCTTGATTTATGGGTTAAATAAATTTTTCTTTGCTTTCAATTTTGTTAATATCCTCCTTTGTTTCCTGGGGACCCAACCTGGAAGTGAGACTATAAATTGGTGGAGGTAGCCCATAAGGCTACACTCATGTCTTTGGTAATCAGTCCAAGCTGGGTTTTGACCATCTTCATGGTATGCAAACCAAACCAACTGGTGTAGCTTCTCCAAGCAAATAATAAGGGCATCATCCTGACTGCATTAGAATAAATTAGCATAATCACATTTAGCTGGAAAACGGCAGCCACTCACCTATCTTACAAAGCACCAATTTGAATAGGGTTAATTAAAGAATACAACATGTCAGATGGAGTCTGACCAGCAGACTCCTCCCCTTCCTGGTCCTAGACAACATAATTCTTTTCCTCTTCCTCTTCCATTCTCTCTATCTCTCCGAAGAGGGTTAGTGGCCTTCAGAACCTCACATCTTCCTGAAGCATTCAGGGTGTAATCTGGGCACGTTAAGCCACCAAACATGATACAACTGTTGTCCAAAAAATTGCCATTGTGTGTTCTAGTGTTTGAATTGGAGGAAGCACTGAGGGACCCAGTTATCATACTCTAACTGGACATTAAGAAATCGACAAATATCCACAAATGGGAACATTCCCATATACAAAGAAGATGAAACCATTTATCTCTACGATGCCTTATTTTCTCTAAGTTTTTGTTCAATTTAATTTGATTATATCAACACTTCCCTGTTAGTCTGTTTTGTCTTCTGAGATTCCTCCTTCTCTTTCTATAGAGTTCTAAAGTCTTTCATTGACTCTTTTGGTTTCTTCATCATTATCCTCGCCCTCTCCTTACCCTCATAGCTTCTTCCACCCAAAGAAAATAAAGCCTTTTTTGAAACAGTTAAGTATAGTCAAACAAAATAAATCTACATATTGACCATGGCTGAAAATATGTCTCATTCTGCATCTGGAGTCTATCTTCTCTCTGCCAAGAGGTGAAAATCATTGACTCATCATGGATCCAGTGAATGATCCTTGCATTGATCAGAATTGTTAATACCTTCAAAATTGTTTTCCTTTATAGTGCTGTGGTCATTATGTAAATTTTTCTCCTAGTTTTCATTTCCCTTTGCATCATTTCATACAAGTTATCCCTGGTTTCTCTGAATAGATCCTTTTCCCTGTTTCTTACAATGCAATAATATTCAATTATGTTCTTATATCAGAATTTGTTCAGCCATTTCTCCAATTGATGGGCGCCCACTTTGTTGACAATAACTTGTTACAACCAAAAGTGCTACTCTAAATATTTTTGTGACTATGGAAGCTTTCTCTCTGTCTTTGAAGCCTTTCACGTGTATTTCCGAGGGTGGTAAATCTCCAAACAAATTAATTTTGTTGATTCATGTTCAGAACCAGTAGTTTTTTTGGTTCTTATGTCTCCCCCTCCTGATCTTTATGAACACTTATACAAAGGAGCCTGACTAGAGTCTGAAGCCTAACATCTTGGCTTTTAACATTTAAAGTTAGCAAAGAAAAAAAAGTTGACTTTTTTTGGGCACACAAGATGGAGCAAAGCTGGCTAGATTATAATGTAGTTAAATGGATTAGAAACTGGTTAAATTCTAGACTCCAAAAGTTAACGATGTGAGATAAATTCAAAGATTTAGAGTTGGAAAGGTTTTTGAAGGTCATATAGTCTAACCCCCATTTTATAGATGAGGTAAACTGAGGCCCAGAGAATTTAGATGACTTGGCTAACCACATATAGATAGAAGTGTTAGGATTTAAAGCCAGATATTCCAGATATTCTAAGCCCAGCACTTTCTCTAATTGGCAACCTTCATCCATCTGGACAATTTGTGCTTGTTCCTAGGCTAACCTAACATTGTCACAAATGACTTAGATGAAGGTAATGATAGCATCTTAGTAAAATTTCCAGGTGGAAAAAACCTAAGAAGGGATAAGTAAGAGATTGGATGACCAAAAGAAAGTTGTTAAGAAGCTAGAACACTGGGCTAAATTGGTTAAGATTAAATTTTATATGTTATAAAGGGTTCAAAACATTAACTTCACAAGGATAAGATGGGGAAAGTACAGCTGCAGAAAATGTAGCCTACACTGCCTCCCACCATGTTGGGATCACCTACTACAGGTCTGAGGTGGAAAGTGGAATGAATTGCCTCTATACAAGGTGGATTTACTCTCTTAGTAGGTGTCTGGGAAAAGACTGGATGACCACTTGTTAGTCATGTTAGAATATAGAATTCCTTTTGGATATGGGCCGGATTAGATGGCCACTAAGGTCTCTTTTGGGGGCTGCTAGCTAGTGCCACAGTATACAAAACTCCAGGCTTGGAGGCAGGAAGATTCACCTTCCTGAGTCCAAATCTGACCTCAGACACATGTGACCTTGAGCAAGTCATTTAACCGTGTTTACCTCAGTTACTTCATCTGTAAAATGAACCAGAGAATGATATGGCAAAGCACTCCAGTAACTTTGCCAAGAAAACTCCAAAAAAGGATCATAAAGAGTCAGACACAACTGAAAAGTGGCTATACAACAATGGACAAAAACGTTCCTTCTGACTTTTCAAACTATATGTAATTTCTGAGGTCTTGGACTGAGTAAACAACTACTAAAACCCACACAACTCTGCATTCCAAGCAGTGTCTGAGGCCGAGACGCAACAAAGGGTAGATTTGAAAGAAATGATTATTTCTCCCTCATATTAATAATCCATATATTTTTCAGAAGCCTATAGGTTGTTCAGTCCCTGAAGGACATTGCTGATGATGAGATGGGATTAACTTTCTCCTCAGTCCTGTTCAGCCCCTACCCAGGTGGGGAAGTCCACTGTGCTCTGCACAGGTTTGGAGTGGGGGATCAATTCTTTGATTAGATTGGCCAAGGCCGGGTCATTTAAAGTAAAGGACAGAATCAAAGTTACATCCCCCCAACTCCTCGTTAGAACAGGTCCACCTCTCATTGTAATATTCATTCTCATCAATTGTTAACCAATCAGAGTTGATTACCACTCTCAGGACCATTCACGCTTCCAACAACATACAAACTGTGAGCCCACTGCTATGACTCGTCTGGCATTCAAGAGTGTCACTGATCCACTTTATTGATAACATGCTAGCTTTGTTATTTTTATTTTTTCCAGTTTATTTATTTATTTTAGTTTTCAACGTTATTTATTTATTTTAGTTTTCAACGTTCACTTCCACAAGATTTTGAGTTCCAAATATTCTCCCCATCTCTCCCCTTCCCTCAGTCCATGACTTCTTGGATTCTGATTACTCGTCTCCCAATCTGCCCTCCCTTCTGTCACCACCCCTCTCCCCCTTTCTCTCATCCTCTTCCCCTTCTACTTTCCTGTAGGGTAAGCTAGATTTCTGTGTATCTTATTTCGGAATTGCATGTAAAAACAATTTTCGACATTTGTCAGTTTTTTAAAAAATTAAAAAAATTGAGTTCCAAATTCTTTCCCTCCCTACCCTCCCTCATTGAGAGGACAAGCGATTCAAGATATGTTGTCCATGTGCAGTCATGCAAAGCACTTCTATAATATATATGCCAGCATTATTAATAAAATGATTAATCACCTAGAAACTATGTCTCTTGAACATTTTAAATATTATACATTGATTCTCTGCCACTTGTGCTAATTTTGGTCCAACAATAAAGACCAAGAAAACAGAGGGTTCTGCACCAGCCAGCACTTCGTTGCCTATCCTTGGAACCATGGCTTCCCAACTGGTGTGCCCGCATCAAAGACAGTGCAGTGCTCTGTGACCAAAGCAGAACTGTGGTAGCTCAAAAGAAACATCAAATGCACAAATTTAGAGACAACCTTACTCCAAATATTCGCATAGATTGACCTGTGGTAGAGCATTCTGAGTTCCTGTTGGTCTGATCAACCACAGTCAAACACTCTGGGCCCTGAGCCCTGCATAGTGATGTTATTTGGGTCCCCTTTGAGAAGAAAGGACAGCAAATAATTAAAATCCACAACTCTTGACCACCCACCTCCCATCAGGTGCTCTACTGCCAGACACACCTGAAATAAAACATTTAATCAGCATGTACAAGGTGTAGGCTGCATGTGTGACACTCCTGTTGGCTTCTTTAAACCCATAGGAAGGTAGGGGGTCACTTTATTCATTTCTCAAAAAGGGGTGCTATGTCTGAGTTGCTCACCAGGTGGCAGCATGCTCAAGCCACCCACCAACTGAGTGGTCCCATCAGAGGTGCCCTGGAATTGCCTTGCTATAAAGTAGGCTACCTTGGGGTCCTCAGGTCATTGCCTTTCCCTGGCAGTGCCTACTACTGTACTGGCAGGGCTCTTACTTTAGACTGGGGAATGATGAACTACTGCTCAAATATATGTATGTGTGTGTGTGTGTGTGTGTGTGTGTGTGTGTGTGTGTGTGTGTGTGTGTATATATTTGTTTTTAAGAAAACTCTATGGCTCTAACCCGTACCCACTCCACATATTTGAACTTTCTCCTCTCAGTCAATTCACTCATAGGATCAATACTCAATTTAATGCAGATATACAATTTATTAGACCAAGCTAAAATGCAAGGAATGGTGAACAGCTTTAGACATGGACAACCTTTGCCCAATCATCTCTTACAACACCTCCCACCTTCTCTTCTTTCCCTCAGGTACGTGGGAAAAGTCTTAAGGTACCTGTACTCATGGTTCGTGATGAGGTGCCCGATGAAGTCTTTTACCTCATAATACCGTAAGCTCCGTGAGCTCTTGGATCTCTAGATTGCCTGAACTCATAAGGTTGATGCCTGGACACATCAACCTCCGAATAGCCTTCTGCTTATTAATACGAGGAAAAAATGAACTCAAGGAGACAAAGGTAGCTTCCCCCTCACAGCCTCTGTGGTGCAGTGGGAAATATGGCATCCCTCTGGCATCTCCAAAGAGTCGTAGGGAAAAGGAAGGGCAGGTCACTCCTTCTATATGTATGTTCATAAATGTTCCTACTTAGCAACCCCTGAGTAATTTGGGTCTACAACCAAAGAGGAGACTTTTTTTCTATCACATAGTAGCAAACCCTGAATTTCTCATGGTCAGAAACCAGATTCCCAAAGTTTTCAGTGGCTGGATTGGAAAAAAGCAGAGAGTATATGAGCTTTTGATAAAGACTAGCCCAGGTCACTCCTAATATAGGTATATAATAACTAACCACATATAATTGGCTGTCCAGAAATTCAGTCTCTTCAGCAATAGCTGGATCACTCTATCACTCAGCATTTATTAAATACCTACTGTGTGCCAGGCATCATGCTAAGTGTTGAGGTTAGATGTCCAAGGAATAAGATAATCTCTGCTCACAAGGGGTTTCCATTCTAATGGGGAAGACAACAAGGATATAGGAGAATATATATGGCATAAATATAAAGTAAATAAGGACAAATTATATACATAGTAGTTAAATACAATTTTTTGGAGAGAAGGCACTATAAACATGGCTGAAGTTAATATGAATTTCAGGCCATCTTAATTACCAATAGCTATTACTATCTACATTTGCCTGAGAGGCAGCCAACCCTGGATTTATGTATTGAGGAATGAAGACCTAGGTTGGAACTAGCTCCTACTGGATTCCTAGAGCTGATTGTTAAATTTTCAGTGTGAGTGTTTACACCGAAGAAATTGGCAATCACTACAAATCAAGGTTTGAGTTATTTTTTGGTTGATTATATAAGTTTAAAATGCTGATAATGCATATTAAATTAAAAATATGTCTTGTATGTATCTTTTTCAGAGAACTGGATGTGAAATATTTTCCAACACATCACTGGTTACCTCTGACACAGAATAATAACTGGCATTTGTCTAGTACTTCCCATATATTAGTTCAGGCGCTGTGTCCAAGCAAGAACTTCCCTTCATCACCGGAATCTGGGGCAAATCTCTCTACACAGTCAATACCCTCAGGCAACTCTCTCTAAACCTAAAAAATACAGTGTAGGAGAGTTTCCACCCAGGGAATTCCCCCAAACCTCTGCAGCCCCAGGTCCTGACCTCCCAAAATGTGGTTCTCAATATTGCATTTAGCAATAATCAGTTTTTGATGAGATTGACAAAGACCAGGTCCTGCAAAACCAGGCAAAGTCAGGCAGCTCTGGACAGATGGGATCTGGCAGAATAGAGGCCCCCAAGTGTCTTCAGGCGAGTGTGGGCTAGAGTGGTCAGGACTAGCAGGAGGAGCTGTGGACCCAGCTGCTCCCTAATGGTCTTTTACATAGCCAGACAAATGGCCCAGGGTGAAAATAAACAAACGTACGAGGTCAGATGGGAACAAAATGACACATGAGGAAACAAAGGAATAAATGCCTTCTATGGAAAAGCGGGAGGAGGGTGCCTGGTATCTTCAGTTTGGGGGGGAATGTGTGCAGCAGAGGCAGGATTATCTCGGCCCTTTTGTGCTTTACGGTGATTTTGGGTAGGGTGGTTTGGAGGAGACCTAAGAGAAACCTCCCTGTTGCCCTCAAGTCAGGTTTGCCAGCAGTGTCTGTGTTCCTCCTCCTCCTATTGTCTCTCTGTCTCTCTCTCTTCTCTCTCTGTCTCTCTCTCTTTCTTTCTCTCTCTCTCCCTCTGCTCAGAGACCCTCACTCTTGCTGCCTAACTAAAAGTTTCCCTAAACAGTCTGGGAGGGGTCTTGGGAAAGATCTCTTGCCTGCACTCCTGAAAAGAAATCTCCTTTTCTAGTTGCACCCTCTACTTCTGCTCCAGTACTGAAACTGAGCATGGATATCATGTAATAATTGGGGCAACTGGGGGGTCCAGTGGATAGAGTGCTGATCCTGCAGTCAGGAGGATCTGAGTTCAAATTTGACCTCAGACACTTACTAGTTGTATGACTCTGGGCAAGTCACTTAACCATTTCTTCCTCAGTCTCCTCATCTGTAAAATGAGCTGAAGAAGGAAATGGCAAACCAGTTCAGTATCTCTGCCGAGAAAACTCCAGACGGGGTCATGAGGAGTTAGAAATGAGTGAGATAACTTTGTCTGAGGTTATGATTATACCCCAGCTATTTTTTAACATAATAAAGTCTACTCCTGACTTTCATTTTATTTTTGAGTGTATCTCTAATTTTTATAGAATTTCCTGAAAGCAACGGGTTGTTGAATTCAAATTTTTACTCGGCTATCAGTTTTCATTTTATGGGTAAATTCAGCCCATTTACAATCTAAGCTATAATTACTTGTATATTTTCCTCCCTCCTATTTTTCCTCACTATCCTTCACACCCTATTCTTATCCCTCCTTTCTCCTCTGCTTTACTTCTACATGATATCTTGCCCTCCTATAGTAGCTCTCCCTCTAAGAATTCCTCCCTTATCCTCTCCCTCCACCTTATCCCCTTACCCTCTTGTTTCTTTTTGAATTTAGAAGACTTTTATATCCTTCTACAAGTATATGTTGTTCCCTCTTTAGCTCATTTCTGTTCCTTGTATTTCCCTTCATCTGGTTCCCTCACCTGCTTATTTCTTTGTAAATTTAGAAGACTCTTATAACCTTCTAAACGTATATGTTATTCCCTCTTTAACCCAGATGTGATGTGAGTAGGGCTCCAATACTACCAGTCCTCCTCCCCCATCTGATTCCCTGGATTCAGTTCTTCCTCTTGTACCTCATTTGTATGACATACTTACTCTTTTTTACTGTTTTTTACACGTTTTGCTTTTTAGAATCTCATCCTACTCAGCTCTATACTTTTGAACTACCCCATTACTAATGACAATTTTAGGCATATGGTTTACGTGTCCATGTTTAAAACGTAAACATTCTGTCCTGATTGAGTTCCTTGTAATTAGTGTTTGTCCTTTGGAATTTGATGTAAATTTATAAAATAAATGTAAAATTGTAAATGCAAATGTAAAATTTGTAAAAATAAAATGCAAAATTGACCTAAATTGATGTAATTGAGTCCCTTATATGCCAAGCTTTTTTTTTTATTAAGTTCTGGTCTTTTTGTGACAAAATTCTGAAAGTCTGTCAATTTAGTAAATGTCTTTTTTTTCATTCAAGATTATACTTAACTTTCCTGGATATGATATTTTTGGCTGCAACCCCAGTGCTTTTGCTCTTCAACAACTATATGTTCTTCAACATATAGTGTTCCAAGACCTGTTGTCTTTTAATGTAGCTGCTGCTAGGTCTTGTGTAATTCTAATTGTGGCTCCACAAATTGTAATTTTTTTATTCTTACTACTTGTAATATTTTCACCTTATGGCCCCAGCTCTCAATCAACCTTCAGCTAGGGTTTTGTCTTGCTCTTTCAAAAAAAGCAGAAACCTTTAGAATAGGATTGACAGAAACTTCTTGTTTTGTCTCTCAGAGCTTTAGCTGTAAGGTGTATCACCTCTCAGGCAGAAGGTTGGAAATCCAAGATGTCCCCTTTTGATGAGTCTTCTTGATACATGCTTAGGTCTCCTTGGTGAGAAGCCTCACCTCAACTTAAGATGACCATCTAGTATATTCTATAAATCTTTATTCCCCCATTTAAGTCATATTGAAAGGTTATTTACTCAATAATCATGAAACACTCTAGGGGTTTATGATCCCATAGGTTATTTTAGACTTTCAGCTTTTCTGTTAAATTATGAAAATCAGTAGGGACATGGATAACAACATGCAGGTGGGGGGGTGAATTTGTGCCCTGGGACACATTCATTGTCCCTGTTGGTCTTTTCACATGAAAATGAGCTTTAAGCAATGATATAACCACCCAAGAAAGTGCCTCCCCATTACATCTCCTTGTGTCCTTGCCCCCCAGGCTAGTCCCTTCTCTCTGAGATTACATGCAAGTTAGCCTAGATTTTGTTTGTACATAGTTGTTTCCATGTTATCCCCCCATTAGACTGTGAGCTGTTTGAGAGCAGAGACTGTTTCTTGCCTTTCTCTGTGTCTCTAGCACTAAGCCCAATTCCTGGCACCTGCTCTAGCTGTTCGGTCATGTGTGACTCTCCATGACCCCATTTGGGGTTTTCTCAGTGGAGAAGTGGTTTGCATTTCCTTCTCCAGCTCATTTGACAGATGAGAAAACTGAGGCAAACAGGGTTAAATGACTTACCCAGGGTCATGCAACCAGGAAATGTCTGGCACTCTATCCACCATCTAGCTGCCTAGCACATAGTAAGTAGGCTCCTAATAAATACTTGACTGAGCTGCACATTTGTTGATGACTAAAGAGGGTGCAATCTTCTACATATAAATAAGTAAATTTACATAGCAATTTAAGGTTTACAAAGCACTTTACAAATATTATCTCACTTTATCCTCACAACAGATAGGTGCTGCTATTGCCTCCATTTTACAGATGAGGAAACTGAGGCAGACAGCAGGTAAGTGACTTTCCCAGTCTAAGGGGCAGACTCTAACTTAAGTCTTCCACTCTCCGTTGATAAATATTTGTTTGTTCTGGGCACTGTGCTAAGCACTGGAGATAAAAAAGGAAGGCAAAAGATAATCCCTCCTTCTTGAGCCTTACAATCCAGTAGGGGAAGATAATATATAACAAGAATATATAACAGAGGGGTTGAGGTGGGGGATGGGGATGTATTCAGCTCCAGGCATGATGGAGAAATCCAGAGGAGTATATCTTGTCAGGTCTGGGGTGTCCCTTCTTAGGTGGAGGCTCAGGGAGAAGAGCTCTCTGCCCTCTCCAGTCAGGCAGAAGGTACTGATAAGGGCTGAGCTTCGGAGGCCATGAGAGAGGCTTCTGGGGCAGGATGGTGAAGCCAGAGGATTCAGCCCAGTGAGAAGAGATCCAGTGTCTAGCCATTCTATCACTGAGCCACCTAACAGCTGGGAGGGGTTGAGAAGGCAGGAAAAGCTGGTGTCTGAAGTGAACCTTGGGATCCAGAAGTACAAGCAGAATGGATCAGATTTCCCTGTCCAAGACAGTTTTCAGAGGAAGAAATCAAAGCTATCAATAGTCAATGCTCTAAATCACTAGTCATCAGAGAAATTCAAATTAAAAGAATTCTGAGATACTACCTCACACCTATCAGTTTGGCTGATGACAACAAATGCTGGAGGAGAGGTATGAAAATTGGGACACTAATGCATTGTTGGTGGAATTGTGGTAAACTGAATCAACCATTCAGAAGAACAGTTTGCAACTATACCCAAAGGGCTATAAAGCTGTGCGTACCCTTTGAACCAGGATTGCTACTACTAGGTCCCAAAGAGATCAAAAGATAAGGAAAAGGATCTATGTGTACAAAAATATTAAAACATCTCTCTATGTGGTGGCAAAGAATTGGACATTGAGGGGATGCCCATCAATTGGGGAATCACTGGAGAAGTTGTGGTAAATGATTGTGATGAATACTATTGTGCTACAGGAAATGAAGAACAGGACAGTTTCAGAAAAACAAAGACTTCTAAATGAGCTAATTAAAGTAAAATGAGTGGAACCAGGACAACATTCTACCCGGTAATAGTAGTGTTGTAACCATGATCAACTGTGAAAGACCTAGTTACTCTGATTAACACAGCGGTCCACGAGAATTCTAAAGGACAGATTTTTTTAAAAAAGCTTTCTATTTTCAGAGAGAACTGATGAACACTAAGTGCAGACTGAAGTATATATTTTCTTTCTTTTTATTTTTCTTGTTCTCTTCATAATGTAGCTAATGTGGAAATACGCTTTGCATGACTTCACATGTATAATAGGCATATTTCTTGATTTCTCAATGGATTGGGGAGGGGGTGGAGAGGAGATAATTTGTAACTGAAAATTATAAAATTAAAAACAATTTCTTTGTCCATATTTCCTACACTGAGTGACAACTGTTCTCTACATAAGTATTTTTGTGGTATGCCAGAAGCTACAAAAAAAGGAAGAAACAGTCTATGTATGAACTTATGGAAAAAATGGAGACTATTCACTGTCAACTCCCTCTCCTTCCCTCCTTCTCATCTGCTATTACTCAGGTGCCTTTGGCCCCTCTCTCCTCCTTCACTCTCTCACTAGGTGGTAGAGTGGATAGAGCACCTGTGCAGGAGTCAGGAGGACCTGAGTTCAAATCTCACCTCAGACACTTAACACTCACTAGCTGTGTGACCTTGGGCAAGTCACTTAACCCCCATTGCCTCATCCTAGATCATCTCCAGTCATCCTGATGAATATCTGGTCACTGGATTCAGATGGCTCTGGAGGAGAAGTGAGGCTGGTGACCTGCACAGCCCTCCCTCACTCAAAACAAAGTCAAGTGCAAGTCATGTCATCATTTCTCCGGTGGCATGGCCTTCTTTGGCAACAAAGGACGAACACACATGATGAGGTGGCCTTACCAAGGCTAACCCTCCCCCATTCCATCCCCATCTCCAGCAGCTACCCTCTCTGTCACCCCCACTCTCACTGATTTTCTATCTCTCCCTCTCTCCTGGCTCCTTCCCTCCTGCCTACAAACATGCCCATGTCTTCCCCATCCTGAAAAAACCCTCACTTGATCCTTCCATCCCTGCTCACTGTTGTCCTCTATCTCTTCTGCCCTTTGTGCCCAAATTCCTCAAAAGGGCATCTACAATCAGTGCCTCCACTTCCTGTCCGCTCAGCCCCTTCTTAAGCCCTTACTTACAATCAGGCTTCTGACCTTATCATTCCACTGACACTGCTCTCTCCAAAGTGACCAATGATCTTAGTAGCCAAATCCAATGGCCTTTTCTCAATCCTCCTTCTCCTTGATCTTTCTGGGGCCTCAGACACTACTGATCATTCTCTCCTCCTGGTACTCTCTTCTCTCTAGGTTTTCAGGACATCTCCCTCTCTCTCCTGGTCCTCCTGTCTCCTTCTGGATGCTCCTTCTCTGTCTTCTCCTTCTGATTATGCTCTCTGACCCTAGGTACCCTTAGGGTTCTGTCCTAGGCCCTCTTCTCTCCTCCCTCCATACTACTTCACTGTGATCTCATCAGCTCCCATGGATTTAATGACCATCTGTCTCTATGCTGATAATTCTCCAATCTACCTTTCTTACCTCAAATCTGTTAGCCTCCAGACTCGGATTTCCAACTGCCTTTCAGACATCTTGGATATCCAGTAGACTCCTAAAACTCAACGTGTCCAAAACTGACCTCATGATCTTTCCCCCTAAACCCTTCCCCATTCCTACCTTCCCTATTACTGTAGAGGGAAATACCCTCCTCCCAGTCCCTCAGGGTCCCAATGAAAGAATCATCCTGGACTTCTCACTCATTCTCACCTCCCACATCCAATATGGCACCAAGGCTTGTTGATCCCACCTTTGCAACATCTTTCAAATATGCCCCCTTCTCTCCTCTGACACTGCTTCCACCCTGATGAGCAGACCCTCATCTCCTTACACCTGGACCATTGTAGAAGCTGCTGGTGGATCTGTCTGCTTCAAGCCTCTCCCCACTCCAAACCATCCTCCATTCAGCCATTAAGGTGATTTTCCTAAAGGATGGATCCAACCATGTTACTCTGCCTCCCCACTTCCCCCTTACTCAATAAATTCCAGAATCTTCCTGTTGCTTCCAGGATCAAATACAAAATCCTCTCCTTGGCATTCAAAGCCCTTCCTGAGCCCCCTCCTACCTTTCCTGTCTTCTTACACCTTACTCCTACCATGAGAATGAAGGACAAACACAACTTGTGAGTAGTAGCTCTTTTCCTCTCCTCCTCTCTCCTCCTCCTCCTTCTCCTCTCCTCTGGTGTTAGAACACCAGGGGAAGGCACACTGTATGCCCAACAGCTGCCTGTTTTTCCTTCAGGTTTGCTGGCTACATTTCTCGCTCAAAGATCAAACCTTAAATCCAATTCACTCTGGAGCTCATAGACTGGACAAGTCCCCACCTCCTAGCAGAGTGAATGTAATTACTAAATAGTAATTATTTCTCTTTTACCCAGGAACCCTGAGGATCTTCCCCTTCCAGTTTGATTTTTTATTTATTAAAGGGCCCATCCCTTGAGTAACTGCTTAAAGAAGACTACTCATTGAATGAGTGTTTCTTACTCAAAGTGAGAACGTGCTAAGACCTTAACCTGAAAGGGCCAGGGTCTCCCATTGCATCCTGGGCCATGTCCAGTTGTCCTGATGAATATCAGGTTACTGGACCCAGATGGCTCAGGAGAAGAAAGTGAGGCTGGTGACCTTGCACAGCCCTCCCCCACTCAAATCAAAGTCAGCTGCAAATCTTGTCATCCTATTGATGTCATGGTCTTCTTCGAGAATGAAGGACAAAAGCAAACCATGTCCTCTTCCACCCAGTGACACTGGCTTCTGCTCTGGACATTTTCTCTGGCTGTCCCCCATGTCTGGAAGGCCCTCCCTCCTCATCTCTGCCTCCTGCCTCCCTGGGCTTTAAGTCTCAACTAAAATCCTACTTGCCATAAGAAACCTTCCTCAAGGCCTCTTCATTCTAGTGCCTTCCCTTTTTAACTATTTGCCGTTTATCCTGTACAGAGGTTGGTTTGGAAATATTTCTTTACATGTTGCACCTCCCCCCATCACAGTATAAGCTCCATGGGGGTCAGGCCATCTTTGCATCCTTAGCACCTACCACATAGTAGGAGCTTAATGTTATTGATAGTATGTCATTTTCTACCCGTCTGCCCCAACTCAGGAACTGGAGATCTTTTTTGTTCAATAAAATAACCTGGGTCTTGGACTCTGCTCAGTCTGTCTCTGCCCCAAGAGCTTAGTCCAGTCTGTCAAGGAGGGAACTTTGAATGTTTGCTGAACATAACTCAGTGCATAACCCATTCACGGGCAGGAAGTCCTTCCTGGAATTCCTTTCCAACCTCTGCTCTGCTAAGGATGGGACCTTGGGAAATCCATTCCCCTTGGCTGTCTGTCTTGTAAAATGTTTACATTTTATATTTAGGCTAAATGACCTCTCAGTACCTACCAGCTCTAAATCCCACCATCTCTGAGCTATACAGAGAATCATGGGGAGATTTTGTGAATGGATATAGAATGAAGTAAGCCAATTAAAACGTTAAGAGCAGTGCAAATGAAATGATCTCTTAAAAGGAGGTTGAATTCTGAGTAACAGAAAAACCAAGATCCTCTTCCTCCTTCACAGCAGAGATGTGGGGATCTACTGGGGCTGAATATTGCATTGAATATGGTCAGACACTGTTTCGGTAGGGGATGTTTTTGATTGTTTTTGTCACAAAGGGTTTTTCAGAGGCATGGCAAGTTATTATAAAAATATGCTAATTGGAGGCATTTCAAAAATAGTTGGTCATATTCGCCAGTTTTATTGATGTGCAGTGAAACCTCAGAGGTTATTTAAAATTTGCATCTCTGTCAGTGAGGTTTTCACATCTTTCATACGTTTGTTAATAGTTTGTAATTCTTTTGAAGACTATTCATATAACATTGACTACTGTGTGTGTTCATCCTTCGTTGCCGAAGAAGACCACGTCATCAGAGAAATAATGACATGACTTGCACTTGCCTTTGTTTTGAGTGAGGGAGGGCTGTACAGGTCACCAGCCTCACTTCTCCTCCAGAGCCATCTGAATGCAGTGACCAGATATTCATCAGGATGACTGGAGATGACCCAGGATGAGGCAATTGGGGTTATTGTTTCCTTTACATTTCGGCAAAAAACCTTTCCTGATCCCACATAATGCTAACAATACTTTTCCTGTCTGGATTGATTATTTTCAATTTATCTGGGCTGTAGACTTTTGGTATGTTATTTCTCACATTCGAATTAGAATTGTGAGTTCTTTGAAAGGATGATGATGATGATATTATTTGCCCCTCTTACCCAGAGTTTAGGAGGCATTTAGCCTGTCAGAGAATCCTCTGCCTGGCATATAAAAAGTCCTATACACCGTACATATGGATAGCAGCCCCCCACCCCACCCGGCCTTTTTGTTTTTGGAATAGCAAATAAATGGAAATAAACTAGATTCTCATTGATTGTGGAATGGAGAAGCAAAATGCGGGCAGGCTCTCTGGAAAGTATCAAGAGCATGGCTCTGGACTTCTGGCCAAGGTGGATGCTTGAACATTTAGAAAGCAGACCACCCAACCCCCTACTCTAGCAAAATCTTGAGAGTTCACACCAGATGGAAGAATGATCAGGCAGCTGGACCTGGAAAGTCAATAACCTGACACTGGCTATGTGACCCTAGGCAAGTCATTTCACTTTTGCTGCTTCAGTTTCCTCATCTGAAAATTGGGATAATAACAGCACCTACCTCCCAGGGTTGTAAGGACCAAATAAGATGATTTTCTCTACATTGTAAACACTACATCAATGTTAGTTATTACCATCGTTACTTAACCTCTACCTACTGCAGATTCCTCATTTGTAAAGTGGGTTTATTAATAGCACCTACTTCCCAGGGTTGTTGTAAGGATATTATTGTAAAGTTCTGGCAGATAGTACACGATATAAATGCTAGTTATTATTATGAGGGTAGTTTGGTTGGCACCATTGTGGATAAAGTGCCAGGGCTGGAGTCAGGAAGATTCATCTTCCTGAGTTCAAATCTGGCTTCAGATAAATTACTAGTTGTGTGACCTTGGGTAAGTCACTTAACACTTTTTACCTTGACTTCTTCATCTGTAAAAGGAGATAGAGATGGAAATGGCAAACTACTCTAGTGTCTTTGCTGAGAAAATCCCAAATGGGATCCCAAAGAATTGGACATGGCTGAACAATTATTACGATCAAGAAATCCAATGAGCATTTAGAGTGACTTTTTTCATTCCAAAACCTGCACAAAAAGTCAGCCCAAAGTCCAAAGACCACAGGCAAAGGGCCTTCTCCAGTGAAACAAACCCACCAAGTTCTGAAACAGGTGGAAGTATGAGCTGAGAGATCCATGCAGTAAGGCTCCAGGGAATGGCAGAAACTAGTAACCACTGAGGGATAGCTCTGGCCGTAACTGTGAAGGCTTGACTCTCTGAGAGGGCCCTAAAGACCCTCTGAATCTCAAAGATCCAGGGATGGGGAGTGGGCCTAATCCCAGGAGAGGAAAGCCAGCACAGAACTAGGGTGAGATCAAAAAGAACTATCCCATGCCACGTACTATAAGTAGGCAGACTCTGGCCTTGGCATGAAACTCCATTTCAGGAATTAAAGCTGGAAAGTAAATCAGAGAAAACATCAGAGTAAATCAGAGACAACATCAACCGGTATAACAGATTAAAAGATTCCCACCCTACTCCCAAAACAGAAGTTAATTCCGTAACAAGAAGGAAAAGTGGACCTTCTTCCTTCCTTCCTTCTTTCCTTCCTTCCTTCCTTCTTTCCTTCCTTCCTTCCTTCCTTCCTTCCTTCCTTCCTTCCTTCCTTCCTTCCTTCCTTCCTTCCTTCCTTCCTTTCCTCCTTTTCTCCTTCCCTCCCTCCTTCCTTCCTTCTTGCTTTCTACAATGGATTTTCTACAAAATTTCCATCAGTAAACTTTGCTCATCCCTTCAGAAGTCTGGTGAAGACTGGATCTTCGTGACCTCATTTGGGGTTTTCTTGGTAAAGACACTGGAGATGTTTGCCATTTTCTTCTCCAGTTCATTTTACAGATGAGGAAACTAAGGCAAACAGGGTTAAATGACTTGCCCAGGGTCACACAGCTAGTAAGTGTCTGAAGGTCTTCCTGATCACAGACTAGGCCCTCTATCCACTATGTCACCTAGCTGCCCCATTCTCATAGTAATGTTTTTAAATGCACAAAATAAAATGATTTAAAAAGAAGCCAATATATTAAAATATCAAAAAACTTATCAAAATGTTTAAAAAAACGAAGTTCACAGAAAAACTCCTGAACTACATGAATAATTGGAAAAAATTAAGCATGAGATTTTAAAAAAAGAAGTAAAAGTTCTGGAGAAGAAAACTGGAAGGTAAATACATGATAAATCTTACCTAAGAAATGGAGTTCCTAAAAACTACAATAGACCAAACAGAAATGAATGACTCTGAAAAAGGAAGAAACATTAGATCCAAATCAAGAGCTAGAAGAGAATGTACAATATCTGATATAAAAAATCATTCATTTGAAAAACAAGTAGAGATAAATGAGAATCATTGGACTCCCTGAAAAACATGATTAAAAAAAAAAGCCTAGACACTCTATTTCAAAAATCATCAGTGAGAAAACTGCCTAGATTAGAGCCAGAGGGCAAAAGGAAGCTAGAAAGAATACATTGATCATTTCCTAAAGGGAAAACTCCCATTCGTGTTCATCCTTGTTGCCAAAGAAGACCATGACATCTGAGAAATGACGACATGACTTGCAACTGACTTTGTTTTGAGTGGGGGAGGGCTGTGCCGGGCACCAGCCTCACTTCTCCTCCAGAGCCATCTGCATCCGGTGGCCAGATGTTCATCAGGATGACTGGGGATGACCCAGGATGCACCAGGAGATCTTGGCCCAGTGCAGGTGCTCACTTAGGGTGAACCCATTCATTGAACAGGTCTGCAGCCAAGCCTGCCCAGAGCATGGCTCGTGACCACGCGGTCTCACTCCAGAGCTCAGAAGACCTGACAGCTTCTACTAAACGCAAGGGAGATTTTGGAGTAAGAGATGACAGGAGGCAGAGGAGATGGGTTCACAGCCAAGAATGACCCACCATGTAAAATACAGTCCTGCGGGGAGAAGCGGCTGGTCCGCTAGAATGCTGGCTTTCCAGCATTTCCGTTGCAAAGAGCAGACGGGAGCAGGAATTCCGAAAGGCAAACACAAGAGTCCAGAGAACTTGGGAAGGTCTTGGCCTCTGAGCGCTAACAATCTAGCCCGGGGAGACCAAGCAAGCTCCCTTCGGAACCCTGAGGTCTGCCAGATGCAGAGGTCACTAAAGCAGCAGGGGTTCCAGAGGGGCGGACTGGCTCCTCTGGAGAGCCTGAAGCCAGGGCAGAGAAGGGAGGGTACGTGGGGAGGAGGAGCAAGGGGGCGGGGCGGCGGGGGCTGCCACCCGAGGCGGGGGAATTTAGAGAGAACGGGAGGACTGATCCAAGGAAAGCGACCGAGGAAAGCCAGGGCCCCGGGGGCCCCAAGACCACCCCCGGGCGGCGGCCGCCACGATGCCGGAGGCCCAGGGACCAGGCCCGCTGCCCGCTGGAGGGGCAGTGCCGCCCTGGCCACCGCAGCGTGGGGCCCTTTGACTGTCATTTAAAGTTCTTCCTCTCGATTTTGCCCTGGGTGGATGGGGAGGAGGCTTTTAAGGGGTGGTCCCTCCCCACCCCGGGGGGCACCCGCGGGGCAGTTTTGAAGGAAGGGGGAGGAGCGTGGAAGCAAGGGGAAACGCTCTTTCCCGAGCATCCAGCGCGAGAAGGGGCCGGGGCGGGGTCCCGGTGCACACAGGAGATCCCGACTTCGGGGGGAGGGGGGTGGCGCGGGGAAGGCCTCGCCCACGTGACCCGCGCCTCTTTCACCCTCGGGCTCCCCCAAGCCTGGGAAGGGGACAAATGGGGAAGCTGCAGCGCACGGACGGGGTCTGACCGAAGGCGCCCCAAACTATGGCCCAGGCGAACTTGATAATGGAGCTCGAGGATGCTACGGATTTAATCGTCATCACCCCCCGGGAGCGGGGAAGCTAAATCACAGCCGGACGGCAGGCAGGGCTCACGCTCAGGAGCTCCGCGGCGTGGGCACGGGGGTCTCCCCGGTCGGGCGGGGCGTAGTTCCGGCCCAGGGATCTCCCCGGGATCTCCAAGCCCTACTGAGCATGTGCGGGGAGGGACGGGCAGCCTGAGGTGAGCACCCGCCGCCCTATCACCCCTCCCACCCTACAGACGGGCGGCCTTTCCAGCCAATCCCCGGTTCCCCAAGGACTCCGTCCCACCCGCCCAACCCAGCCTTCTGACACTTTTCTTCCCCCTCCCTTTTTCCTTTCTGGTTCGGCGATTGGTCCGCTCAGAGATGGCGGGACATTGATTGGTGGTCCGTCTCCAAAGGACGCCGGGAACACCCTAGTCTCGCCAAAGGAGAGCTTCCGATTGGCCGGAGAGCGGCTAGGGCCCGCCCCTATCCTCACTGAGTGACTCGGGAAAGTCGCTTTCTCTTCCCCTAGTTGGTGCCCTTCGTTGTAAAATGGAGCCCCTGCAGCACCCACCTTCCCCCTTCTCCCGGATGACAGGTGCTTGAGGGGCTACAGTGAAGCGCCACGGCCTTCGCAAAGGGCTCTGGGTAGGGGCCGCCAATCCAGCCCGTAACCCCACCGCAAAGGGGCGCCCGCGGGCCTTTGGCCCAGGCCCGTGAGGAGCAGCTGCTCCTCCCCTCGGGCTTTGACGACCACGCCCCTAGATCTAATCACTGGGAGAGGGAAGGGGGCGAAGGCAGCCCGGCACTTACCTGGGACGACGCCCCACCCCCCAGTTCAAGTTCATGGCTGGCCGTGAGGGCACTGGGCAGTAACCCCCCTTTCAGGTCAGCAGGTTTTGGCCCTGCCCTGCCAGGCACCAGCCCTGGGGCCTCGTACCAGGCACACCCAGGCCGGCTCCCCGGGGGGAGGAGGCACCTTCAGGGATGGATGGCGGGGTGCCCTGGCCACGTCAAGGTCATCCTCTCCCCTGGCTCCCTGCAGGACCGTAAGGATCCACACCCAAGCCCTGGCTGCTGGGGCCACCTCTGCCTCAGCATTCCCACTCACCCCTCTCTGAGGTTTCAGTGTCTGTTTTAGAGAGTGGCCGAGCGACCCTGCAAAGGAGCTGTCGGGCGTGTGAGAAAGCTCTTTACTTGGGTACAGCACAGGGCGCCCCAGACTCCTGCAGATGCCTCCCCACCCCCCCACCCCCAGCCCCAGGATGGAGAGCAGGGGAGCCACCCCAGGGCTGCCAGTCTTTGGTACAATAAATAGAAAACAAAGGGGCCAGTAGGGCCGAGGAGCCAGTCCATGGGGGGACAAGGGGGGCAGGGGTCATACCCCCTCCTCTTCTCGGCCCCAGCCCCCAGTCAGGTCAGTGCAGGTGCCCCCCCTCCCCCACTGGGTAGCAGCAATTCCAGTTGAGAGGGGAGGAGGGCTGGGGGAGGGAAGGCATGAGCCCAGGGGCCCCAAGGGGGAAGGGGTATGGCTTCGGGGGGCCCCAGGGGGGCAGGGGATCACGAGCTGGCGGCCGTACTCTGGGGGACACCGCAGAGTCCCAGGCGGGGGCCTAGGGCTGGGTCCTCAGGTGGGGGGATCGGCGGCCGGCCCCCGCCCCTGGGGCCGCCCCCCCCTGTGGTCCGAGTCCGGAAGGCCGAAGTGGCCGGGTGCTGGAGAGGAGGAGCAGGGCGGAGTGGGGCACAGTCCTGTGGGGCGGGTGGAGGCAGCAGGGGGCCACCTCCAAGGCTCACGTCCATCAGCTCAGGGGGAGGTGGTGAGGAGGATGAAGAAGAGCCAGCCTGGGCTCCGTGGAAGGAGGAGGAAGAGGAGGCTGGGGCCGGGCCTGGAGGAGGCTTGTGGGCCACATCTCCCCCTGCCCAAGGGCGCAGTGGCTGCGAAGGTGGGACCTGCCAGAAAGAAAGGCATGGATTACAATCAAGCACATCAGGCAGGCACCAGCCTCTGGAGGAGGGCTCACGTAGGCTGCAGGGTCTGGAAGGAGCTCCCCAGGCCCATACCTGGGGGCTGTGCATCTCACAGTCCGTCACTGGAGGCCCTGGGCCCCCACAGTACCGGTTGCTGTAGCGGTAGCTCCGGTTGTCATTGGATGATCCGCTTGAGCCACCTAAGGTAAGAAAGAAGTTAGCAAAAGATCTCCTTTAACCCTTCCAAGAGCCCAAGGGGAAAGGAGAGTGACCCTTTAGTTTAAGGTCAGAGAACACAGATTCCCAGGACTGAGGAATGGAGTGGTTGTGAGATTACAGTTTCTACACGAGCAAAAATGAGATTCAGAGAGATTTTCTCCTGCTTCACACAGGCATTGAGTGCTTATGCCCTGGGCACATGTGCCTCTATGGCAGTCCCAGGGGCCAAGTTCTCTCTCCCAGTCCCACTCAGGGGGTAGTCCCCGAAGTCCCCCGCACCAGAGCTGGAGACAGAGCTGGCCGCGCTGGAGGAGTGGGAGGCGTCAGGGGCTGGAGAAGGTGAGGTGGATGTGCTGCTCCCCGAGGGCCCTGTGTTGGTCGCCTCATCGGCAGTTCGACGGAAGAAACCATGCTGCAGGGCACCCAGGGGGCTGATGCGGGCGGCCGGCTCATACTCCAGCATGCGCAGCACCAGGTCCTGGAAGCGGAGGTAGTCGGCTGTGCTATGGCCTGGCTCACCTGCCCGCCGGCCCCCGGGGCCGCCCGTCTGCACACCCAGCACCTCCTGCAGCCGCCGTGTGCCGGGGCCCTGGTACTCCTAGGAAAGAGGAGAGGAGTCATGGGAGGGGGAACATGGAGGAGAATGGGACAGGAATAAAAGAATTCCTAATGGTAAAACAACAGCCAAGAAAGATGGATGGGAAAAAAACAGGGAGAAGGGAAGGAAGGATGGAAGGAGCAGAGAAGGATACTGGGGAAGTGACTGCAGATAAGCCACCAGGAGGGCACTTTAGGTGGGGTTTAGAGCAGCGGTGGCAGGCACATAAGAGCAGAGCGGCTCACCTTCCTGAGGTCTTTGCTCCTCCGGAGGGTCCAGCCCCCTCCAGGCAACCTGTCAAAGTACTTCCTAGCTTTGGGGGCTTGCTCCAGCATGGGAGCTGGGGGCAGTCCCAACACTTCCACAATCCTGTTCATCTGGTCCACCTGGGCCAAAGGGCAGGACAGAGCAGTCAGGCTCACCACCCTCCACTGGCTGTCCCTAGGCCTGCCTCTTTGATCCTCCCAGTCTGAGTCTCACCTCATTTGAACCACTGAAGAGGGGCTCTCCTGTGTGCATCTCCACAAGGATACAGCCTAAAGACCACATGTCAATGGCCAGATCGTACGGTGTCCCCAGAAGCACCTCAGGGGAGCGATAGAAGCGGCTTTGGATGTACTGATAGATCTGGGGAGAAAGGAGGCTTGGTCAGGGCCCCCTGGGCACCTTGTGGCTGCCTGCCCCCAGCCCAGATTGGGAGATGGTTCCCCCAGGGTGAGTGGCCCATGGCCGCCATGTACCCGCTGGCCCAGCTGACAGGAGCTGCCGAAGTCGACGATCTTGATGGCGCTGCGCTTGGGGTTGCACAGCAGAATGTTCTCGGGCTTGAGGTCGCAGTGGATGATGCTGAGCTCAGGCGTGGCCAAGAAGAGCAGGGCTGTGCAGAGCTGCTGTGCCAGCTTCCGGGTCAGGTTCAGTGAGACTCCCCGGAAGTGTGTGTTGCGCAGAAGGTCATACAGATTGTAGGAGAGGAGCTCGAAGACCAGGCACAGGTGGTTCCGGAACATGAAGTGTCGTTTTAAATGCACTGGAGGAGAAGGAGCAAGGATACGTGGTGGCAGCTGGGACCTCAGCCTCCAGCTCCACTCCGCGCCCACCTCCCATGGCTGGCCACCCGCCGTCTGCCCCGCTCCCAGGCCTCACCAATGTAGTACTTCATCTCCGTATCGTGCTGGTTCATCAGTTCAAGCAGCCGCAGCTCAATCTGTGCCTGGTTCAGAAACGCCTTCTTGTTCTTAATGATCTTGATGGCCACCAGCTCCTGGCCTGGTGGTCATAAGCCTTCACCACCTGGGAGCAACAACGGGGATCAATGGGGATGGAGGAAAATCAGCAGGTCTTTCGTACCCAGGACGGATCCCAAGAGGAAGAGACATAGTCGGGCAACATTCTAGCCTGAGAGGCAGCCGAGAGAACTCAGGGTTGCACGGTCTCGGGATGCGGGGTGCAGGAGGGGAATGTCACCTCATCTGGCTTTCAGAGGACAGTAGCCTGCCCTCCCCCGAGGTGTCTCCCTCATTCTGACCCCCACCTGCCCAAAGGAGCCCTTCCCGATGAGTGAATCGATCTCGTAGCGCTCTAGCCACCGCTCCCCGCTTCGCACGATGTAGTCATGGTTGTCGTCGTCATAGCCGTGATTCAGAACCTTCCTCTCTTTCTTTGTGCTCGCATCCTCCGGGGGTCCCTGCTGGGCTCGACGCTTCTTCTTAGCGTAGTACACCTGGGAGCGGAGAGCGTGGAGGACGTAAGGAGAGACGTTGGGAGTCACTCCCCAGCTCACTCCCAGCTCCTGCCCAAGGCCCAGCCCACCTCGTTAATGTGCTTGTAGGTCTTGATAAGGTCCACGGAGAGCTTTCGTAGCGGGGCGGAGGTGGCATCCCGAAAGGCCAGCGGGAGCCGTCGCTGTAGCAGCCTGACATCCGGCACCACCTAGGAGGGGTTAGGACATAGAAGGGGTCAGGCCCTCCAACCCCTGACCTCCCTTTCCAACCCTCCCACACTCACAGTTCCATTGTCCTACAGAACAACCTTGGGCTCTAGGTAGGACAACTGTTACCCCTGTTTTACAAAAAGAAAAACCGAAGCTCTCTCAATGACTTTCTCAACATTGCACAGCTGACCAGCCAACTATCAGTCCGGTTCTACCTCCCTGCCACACTTTGTCTTTTAACCTTTAACCTTGAACAATTTCCCCACAGACCCTGGAGTGTCTGATGGCCAAAGCTGGGGCAGAGACTATGATACTATGGAAGGGGAGCTGGATTTGGATGGAGTCTGAGGACCTGGGCCCAAATCCCAGCTCAGCTACTTCCTCCCAGTGTGACCCTGGACAGAAGGCTTAACCTCTCTTTAGGCCTCAGCTGCCTCATCTGTAAAATGAGCAGGAGATGACCTCAAAAGTTCGGGTCAGCTCTAAGTCTGTAACCCTCAGATCCTAAACTAGGATCTCCTTTTCCTGACCCAGATCCTTCAACTTTCCATCTGCACTTTCTAGATCTTACAGCTCACAGATGATTCAACACGGGACCCTTCAATTACATGTTTTTCCCTAAGACCTGTTCCTTTTGCCCCCCCCCCCGCCCCCCCCCCCCCCAAAACTCAATCCAGGGTTCCACCTTTCACCAGGAGCTGGATTAGATGCTACCTGTGTATGCTCCTGCGGGGCTGGAAAGCCGGAGAAAGGACCATGGCTGGGAGGGGCGGCCATGTCCGGCTCAGAGGGCCGAAGGGCAGGAAGGCCCGGAGCAGGAGCCCGGCTGGGGGGCGACTTCTCGCATCCTGCACCACAGCTGCTGCCACCAGCACCGCCGGGACCTGGAGGGAGGGAGTGGAGGAGATGGGATGTGGGGGACAGGCCAGAGTAGCACGAAGCCAGGACAGACAGACAGAGAAAAGGGCAAAGGCAGCTAATTAGGGACAAGGTGAAAGAGACCAGTAACAATGAAGGGCCAGAGCAGAGCCGGTTAGGAGCCTGTGACAGCCCTTCCCCCACGCCCCCAACAACAGAGGAGAGGCTGGAACTCTCCCAGTCTCATACCCACTCCTCGCCAGCTGATAGCCACTCTCCATGGGGGGGGGGGGCACAAAGGGAAGGCATTTCGATATTGGGGGGGGGTTCTCAACTGACACTAGGGAGTGCCCCTAGTTACACCCACGTGAGAAAGGGGGCTGGTGAGCCCCCACTCGGCACCCCTCCCTCTCTCATACCCACGCTGGGGGGCTGTCGGGAGCCATGGGCAGGTGGCCGGCGGGGTCCCCAGTCTGGCAGTCGGGCAGTCAGCATCTCGGGCAGGGAGGGTGGGAGCCCCGAAGGGACACGGAGGTGGAAGGGTGACCCGTCTGAGGGAGGGGAGGCCCCCCCCAGTCCCTGCCCTGCCCTGTCCTGTCCTGTCCGCTGGGTGACAGCAGCAGCCGCTGGGAGGGGGGAGGGGGGTCAGCCGAGGTTGCCTAGAGGGGGGGCAGCTGAGCAGGTGGAAGGGGGTAGAGGAGGAGGGGAGGGAGGATGGGGTTAACCCTACAGCTGCTGGGCTGGGCCTGGGACAGGCCTCCCCCCAACTTCCAGCCTGGCTTATCTGCTAATGAACCCTGGGGTCGCACCGGGGGCCAGAGAAACCTCTTCTCCGACGCCCATAGCACCCCACCAGCCCGGCCCGGCCGGCCCGGCCCGGGCCCCCCCTCCCCTGGCTCCCCCCCGGCGGGGGAGGGGGAGGAGGTGCTGAGCTCGAGGGGCGCCCGCTCCGGCTCCCGTCCCGCCCCGCCCCGCCTCCCGCCTCCCGGGCTCGGGCTCCCGCTCCCCGCGGCGCACACGAGGCGGCTGCAACATGACCCCTGCCATGGCAACAGGCCTGCCATTGGCCCGAGGGGCTCGGAGAGTCGGCCAATGGCGGGGAGCCGGCCCGCTGTTGCCAAGCGACCGCGATGCGGCGGGTGGGGGCCCGCGCCGGCTCTTGCCCAAACAAAGAGCGGGAGAGAGAAGGGAAGGGGAGGGAGGGGGGTAGGGGGAGGGGGCCGGAGAGGCCGCGGCCCCGCCCCCGGCCCGGCTGTCCGGCCCCCGCCCCGGCCCGCGCCGCGCTCCCCCGGGGCCGGCCCCTTCCAGGAACCCAGCTATAAATAGCGGCCCCGCCGCCCTCTCCTCCCCTCCCCCCTGGCACCTGGTCCGGCGCCCCCTCCCCCACCCCGCCGGGCCCGGGGACAGCGCACCCCCCCACCCGCTCCGCCCCACCCCACCGCCTAGGGAGGGGCGGCCCTAACGGTCGTCCCGCGCTCCGCCCCAACCCCCCTCCCCGGGCTAACGTTCGGCGTGGGGGTGGAGGGCGGCGCGCCGGAGGACCGACGGGCTAGAGCGGACGGGCACGCGCCCCCTCCCCTCCCCCAGCCCCGGCGGGCGCGCGCGCGGCCGTTACCTGTGGGCGGGGGGTGCCGGGCCGTAGGGGGAGGGGCGGAGCGGGAACGCGCGGGGCAGGCGGCGGCGGCTCAGCGCCCCGGGCTCATCCCCGCGCGGGGAACGCTGGCGGTGGCGGCGCGGGCGGGCTGCTCCAGTCAGATCGGCAGCGGCCCGGGGTCCCCAATTACCCAGTAATGCAACCAGCAAAATGGCGACCACAACAAACCGGCCCCCCCGGCCAGGACTCCGCCCCCTGCCCCTCCCATCCTCCCTCGACACGTGACTCGGGCACCGGGCTGCCGCTCCGTGCGCCTGCGCCAGCTCTAGAAGAGACATGCGCAACATCTAAGTTAGGGCCCGCCCCGAGCGCGCAGAAGGCAGTAAGACGAAGCATGCGTCGCAGAGGTCGACGCCCGACCTCCCCGGGTAACCACAGGGCGAACATCAGCGGCTCGCCTCAGTGCGCAGGCGCGCAGCCTGCCAGGCCTTCCACCGCCCCCCTTTAACCCTCTGAGAATCCAGGAGTCACATGGGGTCACACCTTTTAATAGAAAATACAAAGATCTGACACAAAACAGAGTAGAAAAAGAGGAAGACGGGGCGGGGACAGGAGAGGCGACAGCTACTTGGCAGCTACTTCTTTTTGCTTGGGGGGAGGCCTGTGAGGAGAAAGGAGACCTGAGACCAGGCAGCACCCTAGATAACACCCCCCCACAGCAATAGGGCCCCTTGCTGTGCCCAGGAGAACCCCCCCCCATCCCCAGAGCAATAGGGCCCCTGCTGGGCCCAGGGATCCCCTTAACCCAGCACAATGGGGATTCTCCCAAGGCTCACCTGTACACACCCACCACCACTGCGTGATCTCGCTCATAGGGCTCCAAGGTGAGCTGTTCCTGTGGCTTCATGTTTTCCTGCTGCATTTTCTTGACTTCGGAGGCAAACACAGCTTCAGGGGAGGCTGTGGAGTCTATGCAGTTGGCCTAGGAGAGGTGGTGGTCATGAGGAGACAAACTTATGGCCAGGCCTTAGGGGCCTCCTCCCCTCACTACTGAATTTGGCCAGGGAACTTTACCTTAATGGAGATCACAAAGTGTCCACCATTGCGCAGGAAGTTGTGTGCATTGAGAGCCACAATTCGGGACTGGTCTGGCTGGGCCACATCAGCAAAAATCACATCCACCATCCCTGGAGGCAGAGGAAGGAAGGGCACAGAGTCATCAGGCTCATCCCTGTGTCCCATCTCATCTCTTAGCCCTCTACTCCCCTCTGCAGACTGCCAATCCAATCTCATGGGATGACTCTGAACACACCAATCCCTGACTCAGCCGAAACCTTCTTCCGTTCCCCATGGTCCACAGGATAAAGGCCAAATTCAGAGGCCAGCTGCCTCCCAGAAATTAAAATCACACTCCTTTCTAATAAATAATAGCATTTACATAGCACCTTAAAGTTTGCAAAAAGCTTGACAAATATCTTTTTCTAAACAGAGAAGGAAATCAAGTCCCCTGCAGATTAAGTGATTTGCCCAGGGTTACACAGCTAATCTAAGGTGGGATTTGAACTCAGGGCCTTCCAGCCCCAACTTGGTTGCCTTCTCTAGCCACAGCACAGATCATTTCCACCCCACAACCCTATCTATGGAGGTAGGGATGCCCCAGGCCTTCACCAATGAGCATTCGGTATTTGTGGGGGTGTCGCGCATCCTCAATGACGGGAATGATGTTTGTCCTCTTCTTGGCCACATTGATGAGGTCTCGGCCAGATCGATGAGAAAACTCAACGGCGTAGACCAGACCTTCCTGAGGGGCAGAGGAGAGCTCACTGTCCTCACCTGTCACATGACCAAGAACCCACCACCAAGCCCTTCCTCCTAAGACCCAGACCACCTGCAACCTGGGGAGCAGCAGGAGTCATTCTGTGCCATACTTCCTGTCCTCAAACTCCTTTGTTCAGAGTTCAAGAGCAGCTGAAGAATCTCTTTCATGTACCTCACCGCTAGCTCTTTGGGTTTTGTATTTAGGCAGTTAGGAGGTGGGAGCAGGCTCTCCCTATTCTTATTCTACTTGCAAAAGTGGGGAAGGGTCCCCCAGACTCACAGGGCCCACGATGTCAGAGACATGTGAGACAGTAGTGCCAGACGCCGCTCCCAAGTAGAGTACTTTGGCCCCAGGTCGGATGTGGATCTGATCCACTCCACCTAGGATGGCCGCGGCCAGTTTTGATCGGAAGGGGTTCCAAGCACGGTATTCCAACTTCGCCTCACCATCCTGAAAGGGTGGAGGAAATCAAGAGTCAACCCTTCATACTATGGCCCTCCACTACCTTCCCTATGTCCTATACCTTATTCCCTTTCCCAACATAACCTGGGATTCAGTGATAATGGTGGCCTTGCTAATCTGCTGGATGCCCCGTCCCCTAACTTTGGCATTTTCACTGGTGACATGCTCCCCCAGAACTGGAAGGCTCTCCCTATCTCCTCTATCTTCTACTTGCCCTGGCTTCCTTCAAACCTGAAATTCCATTTTCTACAAGAAGCCTTTCCCAATGCCCCTCCATACTGTCTCCCTCAGGGATCATCTCTAATTTATTCCGTATTGTATATGGCTTATTCTATACGATAACTGCCATGTCATCTCTCCCACTAGACTGTTCTATGAGCAAGGAATCAGTAATACATCATGCCTGACTGAATGGGAGACTGTCCCACATCCCCTCCAACCACAAGGTCCCATCCTCACCTCCACAGTGATTCTCTTCTCACCATAGACTGATTCCCCAGGTACCATGTTCTTTGTGACCAGAGCATCTTCTTTTCCTCGACAAATAAAAACTCCTGAAAAAAAAAGAGGGGCCCGTGTGACTCATCAGCACCCTCTCATTCTCTCCCAGGCTATCTCTGAAATGATGAAAACTGGTAACAGAGAAGACAAAACTACACAATGGCTGTTTTGCTGTTTTCTTTGCTAAGAAAAAGGGCCCTGGACACGTCCTCACTCACCCTCATGTCGATGAGGCTCCACAGTGACCTTCTTTCCTCCTTGGAAACCTCCTCGACCACCCCGGCCTCGACCCCGGGAGTTGCCTCTGCCCCGACCGCCGGGGGATTGGAACCCTCCTGCGGAGGCAAAGGTTCCTTGTTGCCTGGACACAGACCCCAGAGAAGTGCTCCTTCCCTCCAACCCCATGACCGGCAACCTCAACTCACCTCGGCCCCCTCCTCGGCCACCACGATCTCCAAAGCCGCCCCGGCCACGGCCCCCAAAGCCTCCTCGGCCCCCAAAGCCTCCTCGGCCCCCTCGGTCACCACCTCTTCCACGACCTCCGAAACCCCCCCGACCGCCCCCTCGGGGGCTGAAACCTGCGGACAAAAATAGTCAGCCAGAATCTGAATCCGGGTGCTTGACAGCTCACCTGGGTCCCAGATAATGGGGAACCTCCAAGCTCATGTGAATGGGGGGGAGGGGGCCAGCCCTACAACACGGGAGACCCTTTCTCACGTCCAAAACTGATGTCAGCGCATCCTGGGGATGAGACAGAGAAGTCCACCGCCCCCCACCAAGGAACCCGGGAGGGCCATGAATACTGGGAAGGAAACTGAGGCTCAGGGAGGGTGTGGGGGTAAGGCCCCCCGCGGTGACAGCACTTCAAGCCTTGGCTCCAGGGGGGAGGGTCCCGGCCAGACCCGATCAGGCCGGCCAACCCAACCCTGCCTCGGGACTCGTAAAAGCAGAGGGCAGGACGCAGGAACGCGGGACTCGAGCTCAAATTCGGCCCCAGACCCTTCCTAGCTGTGCTACCCCAGGCTACTCACTTCACGGCTGCTTGCCTCAATCTCCTCGCCTGTAAAACGGGGCTCATAACAGAGCTGTCCCCCCGCCCCCGGGGGCGAGGAGGGTTAGAAAGCGAGACAGCGGAGCGGGCGCTACAGACCCCGGGCCTCCCGCTCCTGGCGGGTCAACTGAGGCGCAGGAGAGGGAAGAGGCAAGCCCCGGCCCGGCCAGCCCCGAATCCGGGCTCGCCAGTCCTCCCCGGCCCGGCCCCGCGCTCACCTGGCTTCATGGCACGCGGCTCGCTCTGCGGAGGAAGCGGAAGCAGCAGCGGGGTCGGCCCGCACGGCGGCCGCCAGCAGACACGCGGCTCCCACGCGCCACCGGGCCTCCGATAGCCCCGGCTACAGCCCGCTAGGGAAGCAAGAGAAGATTGGTGCGCCCGGCGCCGGGTCACGTACGTAAGCACGCACGCAGTACGCACACAGGCAGGAACGCGAAAGCTCCGAGACGGGTCTTCTCTCGCCTGCGCAGTCTAGGTTTACCCAGTACCCTTTCTCTTGTCCCCGCCTCCCCGGTTGTCCCTTACGTCACCTCGTAGGGGACGGTGGAATCCTGGGAAAAGTAGTCCTACGAAGTCCCAGGCTGGGGCCGCAGCATTTCGGGGATCGAGAAGGTGGGGAAAGGAAAGAGAGGCGGGGAGGGAGCGTCATGACGTCACGGGGGCGCCAGGAGGCCGTGGTGCCCTCTTGGGAAGTGTAGTTTTGAACAGATGCTTTTGTCTCCTAGGAGACGTCGTGAATGGGTCCGGAAGTGACCCGTGGCCTCGAGAAGGTGGTGGCGGCCTCCTGCTGCAGTGCATGGGGAGGCCGCAAGGTGGCGGTTTCTATCACTACCTGTCTCCGTTCTTCCTCCTCTGGTTCCAGTAGGGCCGCGCTTCTCAAAGTTTTGTGAGAAACATACGTTATTCAGTTAAATTCCACGATTGTATATTAAGCGCCTACTGAACACCAGGCGCTGAAGGAGGCAAAGACAAAATGGAGGTCAGCCCTGCCCTCAAGGAGCTCACCTTCCACCCGCACCTCAGTCGGACGATGGCGCAGCCCACCCGCGTCTGCGCGTCCCGAGTGATTTGTGGCCAGATCCTGCAAACCTGCTTCAGGAGAGCCTCTGGAAGCCGGCGCAGCTTGTGGAACCAGCCCCACTTCTTTGTCTTTGCTGAAATCCCAGCGCAGCGTCATCAACGGTTTCCTTTGGGTCCATGTGGGACAGCTGTGTGACCGCCGGACCGTTACACCGTCCGGAAGGGTCACTCCCTGCTTTCCTCCCACTAGAGAGAGGTGATATGTCTCAGCTTAATGATCCAGCGAGGGAGTGAGCCAGCCCTCGGCGCGTGGATGAGGCGCCAGTATTCTCCCTCCCGGCCACCAGAGGGCGCCAGACTTGCAAAGCCCTGCTGCTCTCTGGGTCCCAATGGGGCCCTCCTACTGAGCGTTGGACAGCGCACTTTTCCAACTTCTGGTCTCATGACTCTTCTACACTGTTAAAAACTATCTATATTTACCATATTATTAATTCAAACCGATAAATGTTTTATTTAAATCTATTTAAATTTTTATTTAAATTTATCTAAATCTTTATTTAAATTTAAGTTTTTATTTAAATTTATTTAAATTTTATTTGAATTTAATATGTATTAATTTAAAAATAAGCCAGTGTATAAGTAAATATACTATTATATATGTAATATAATATAATAAGTAAATACACAAAAAATAATTAGTTAACATTTATTAAGAGCCTACCATGTGCCAGTCACTTTACTACTAAATACTAGGGATACATAGATAGGCAAAAGACAGCCCCTTCCCTCAAGGAGCTCACAGTCTAAGGGGGAAGAGACAACACACAAAAAGAAGCTGAAAAGTAGGGGGAGGGGGTAGGTACCTGGTGTTAAGTATGATGGACTCCAGAGAAAAGTGCAATAAACCCATTACATGTTATATCAAAAATAATATTTTTATGAAAAACAATTATTTTTCCAAAAAAATTAGGATGGCATTATTTTACATACAATCACACACACACACACACACACACACACACTTGCAAATCTCTAATGTCTGGCTTAATAGAAGACAGCTGTATTTCTGTATCTGTTACCTTCGTCTGTTTAGATATTTCATTTCGGTTGAAGTATATGAAAAAAACTTGACTTTACCCAGATATGTAGTTGGAAAAGGGACATGTTTTTGAATAGGCAAATAGCATCTTAGTATATTATAAAACATAGTTTTGGCCTCATGGATCCCCTGCAAGGGATTCAAGGCAATCTTGAAGAGTCTATGGGCAGTATTTTGAGAACCACTGCTACAGGGGATGAAACGAAATCTTGTTCAACATATTAAAAAATAATCCATTTATATGATTCCCCTTTCACTCCCCCTCCCCACCTTCATTCATAGGACTGAGTTATTCCATGGACTATAATCATCTAATTTCTTGAACATAGCAAAAATGGAGAAAAATTAAAAATTTAATTTTTAGGAGGAAAAAATTAAACTTCTATATGGAGCACTGGATTTGGAATCAGCAACACTCATCTTTGTAAGTTCAAATCAAGCCTCAGACACTTATAAGCTGTGTGGCCCTGGGCAAGTCACTTCACTGTGTTTGCCTCAGTTTCCTCATCTGTTAAATGAGCTGGAGAAGGAAATATTGAACCACTCCAGTATCTTTGCCAAGAAGACATCCCCCAAAAAGGAGTTACAAAGAGTTGGACGTGACTGAAGCAACAACGGCAGCAAATACTGGTCTGGCCAATATGCTTTATGATTTGTGTTTGAGGAGCTGTAAAAACTGGCATGCTGTATCTATATACCGTGTATATATATATATATAAATAGAGACAGAGGTTCAGGACCTTAGTCAAAAATTGCCAGGATTTGATCCTGCTTGGGGTCATCTGAGCTAAATAAGATAGAATCTTTTAGAAAATGTATTTTAATTTTTACTCCTTAATACCTCCCCACCAAATTAAAAAGAAAGAAAAAAAATCCTTGTAACAAATGTGCATAGTTAAGCAAAACAAATTTCCACAATGGCTATGTTGAAAAATGTATACTGTATCTCACTGTGCATCTTGAACCCATCACCTCTGTCAGGAGGTGGGTAACCTGCTTCATCATTAGTTGTCTAGAATTGTGCTTGGTCATTGCATTGATGAGAGTAATGTGAAAGATTTATGGATTATTACATTTTATGAATATAGCCTGAGCCCAAAGCCTACTGGTGTGAAACCCTCTCCTCATTGGTGAAAATTAATGTTCTATACTTATGTGAGGAGCAGAGTGGAGCTGGTGAACCCAAGAAAGAAGAGAGGTCTGATCTTCAGTCTCTTTGGGTTCTGGCTTCGACCTCTGAGAAAGAAGATTGATCATTCTAACTTCTTTTAAAGTAGCTGAAAAGAGAGAAAGACTGGGAAGAAACCAACATTCAAGGAGCTGGCAGTTTTCATTATATCGCTATCCACAATTTTCTATACTAGAGGCTTAAAGAAATTTTTCCTCTTGGGTGATATCTGGGGTTCTCTATTGGTTGAGCTGAGTTACCTTGTTCCCAGCAAAGCATCTTCAGTCGTTATTGTATTCTCGTATATATACTTTCTCTGATTTCTATTTTACTGTCAACGTGGATAAATGAGTATCTTTGCTATTTGTAATGTAAATGTTCATTGTGGACTTGGTGTTTGGTAGGAAGGGGGTCAAGCATTGGCTGTAAAGCTTGGAGTTTCCCTTTCCCCATTAACGAATACCGATTAGAAGTTTAACTTGACCTTAAAAATTGCATCTCCAAAGGCCTGTAGTTTCCCAAAGTGGACGATACTGCCTCCTGGGGGGCATTGGAATGATTGGGGAGGTGGTAGTAGCCTCAGGTGCAATTGGGGGGTATTGAATAAAAATAAGGGGGTGGTGGAAGCATAAGAAAGAAGAGAAGAAAATTTTGAAAAACTGTTCATACATGTTTTATCTGTTGTGTAAGAGAGTTAAAGTCATAGTTTACAAATAAACACACAAAGTGCAAGTTACAACCAATCAGTGGTCAACTCCACTGACAGGTCTTAACAAGCAAGTGTTGGCAGGTGAGCATGTTGCCCATTATCTGGAAGTCCAGCATGCATCGGCAGGCATATGTGCATCTAATGACTTGTTTACAATATGATACCATGCGGTTACACAAAGCAATATTGCATCATCAAAATTTCAATGCAGGAAAAACCCCACAAATTTACAACAAATTATTAAATTTAAAATGTCACTTAAAAATTATATTATTTTGAAATTATACAAATTTCAAAAACACCATTAAAGGGTAGATTTCCAGTGGGGCACTGAGTAATTTTTTTTTTAATGGGGGCAGTAGGTGAAATAAGTTGAGTAGGTCAAATAACTTTGGCTAGACTAATAACACGGGAGCAGAGAGAGAGAATTCTAGGCCAGTATTCCCCTCTCTCTTAGCAGAGCAGAGTGGTCAGCCTCTGGCTCCAATCTCCTGCAAAATACCAAGTCTCTCTTGGAGAAGGCTGAGGGGAAGAGACACGAGACATGTCTATTCTTGCCTTCCTGTGAGCCACACATGACACCCCCAGCTACATTAATTTCCCTAAATAGATCCAGAACTGAGTTTCCCCCAGACAGAAGTCTGAGTCATAAGTAAGCAGATTTGAGTGGTGGGAAGAAATTTGGTAAGGAAAGAACATGGAGACATGAAGTTTGTGAATAAGTGAATTGCCTTGAGTCCCCGCAAGTTGGGCTCTTTGGGGGAGAAAGAGGCTTGGAGGTGCTGTGTCCCCAGGCAGGAAACACTGGTTGGGAGCAGAGGTCCTCTGGGAGATGTACAAAGGTGGTGAATAAATCTGACAGTGTTTTTCTGAAACCAGAATGTTAGACTTTGGGACATAAGAAAATTTCACCTCAGAACTATGATTCAAAAAATTAAGCAGTCCAAGCACATAACTTCAGTCTCATTTACATCCTTTTTCTGTCTTCTCTTATTCCGTATGAAGCAGTTTTCCAAATTTCAGGGTCTTCCCAGTCCAGGGAAGGGTCAAAAAGGGAGCCAGGCACAAAGCACAAAGTGGTGGTCAACATTATCGAATATTTTTTATTTCAATTCTCACATAAAAAAACATCCACTTTTTTTAATGGAAAAAAAGTTCAAACCAACGTGAACAAAATTGAGATCAATACTGGTGAATTTGGTCAGTCTGGCAGGGATGGTATGGAGCCCTGCGATTATATAATACAGTGTGTGCACAAACAAGGTCAAATTGGTGTTGGTGCCTTTTGGACAAATTTCCATGTGGGAGTAATCTACTGCTGTGTCCATTAGCCAACTGGCACGGGGTCATAACACTGATGACATGGGCCTCCTAGCTGCTTGCTGCATTTTCACGTGAATCGTGTGAATATGAAGTTAAATAATCTCTGTGTATAGCATTTTTCTGAAACATCTCCAACTTAAAAATTAAAATAACTCAGGTACAATTAATCGGTTACCTTTTGAATGAATTTAAAGTTGAATGTCCTATTTTTATTTTAGTCAAACATGAGCTAAAAATTATTTGTGTAGATTGTTTTAGGAATACAACAATTTTTCCTTTAAGGGCAACGGAACCACTGAGTTTTCTCCAATAACACTGGCATACTTCTTGGCATTTAAATACGTAGCTAATAAATGCCAGATGAGCTAGCGTATGTAAAAGTGCCTTGTGAACCTATAAACTCTATTATTATTACTGATCATCTGTTCTTTCCAGGGCTTAGACAAGGTAGTCCCCATCTTACCACTGTTTTCCAAAATGATTTTCGCTCATCTATCAAAGTATAAATTTGACTATGAACTCCCCTACTCAGTAAACAGCAAGGGGTCCCTATTGCCTCCAGAACCAAAGGGAAAATTTTCCGTTTAGCTTTTTAAATCCTGCATATCCTAGTCCATTACTACTCCAGTCTTTTCACTCTCCTCCTCCACAAACTGTATTCTGAGGTTCACTGACATTTGCTTTCTTCCCATTCCTCAAACAAGACACTCCATCTTCAGACTCCAGGCATTTTCCCTCTCTGTACCTCATGCCTGGAATTGTCTCACCCCACATCTCCATTTCCTGTCTTCCCTTACTTGCTTCAGGCTCCAGTTAAAAGGCAACCTACAAGAAACCTTTCTCAATCCTCCTTGATGTTAATGCCTTCCTTCTGAGATTTACTCCAATTTATCCTGTATGTATCTTGTATCTATGTAGTTATTTGCCTGTTGTCTGTTGCACTAGGATGTCAACAGAAACTGTTTTTGCCCTTCTGTATGTCCTCTGACACTTAGCACAGTTCCTGGTACTGGAAGTGCTAAATGCTTATTGACTCACTGGTTGGACAAAATTACAGCTCCACCAACAATGTATGAGTATATCTTATCTATCCATAATGTGGTCAGGGAACCTTTCTACTATGGAGGTCTAGTGGTGAAGGCAGAGTTGTAACTAGGAATCACATCTCCTGGGGCAGATCAATGAGGGAGAGGTGACACAGAAGTGGGCATGGTTCAGTTTCCCAGAGTCTATCTCATTCCTCCAAGGCAGGTGAATGAAAGAGCAGACCCCAGAAGGGCAAACAGGCCATAGGATGAGGTGTCCTTTGGGAGTTTGCTCACATAGTTTCTCCCCCTGGAATTCCCCTAACTCTGATGGGAACCAGGGACCATCTCAGGGTGCAGGAGATGAGGTGCAAAGGAAAAAGTCACCATGGGACAGATGTGCTCCCTCTAAACTTGTTCAGTGCCTTAGGGAAGAGGAAACACACGTTGACACATGGACTTGTTCCAGACTGTTTTTAGAGATTTATTAACATCTCTCAGAAATGCTTTCTAATTGGGAGAAGGGAGCTTGCTGTCCCAACCTCCTACCTCAGCCCCCATCTTAGGAGGTGATAATGTCCAGTGGATGCTGATGTGCTCCATCATGATGCAGGGAGGTCCATGAATTAGGCAGAACTGGAAGAAAGACACATGCTCAATCACCATAGTTCCTTTTTTGGCTTCCCCAGGACCTCCAATCCCTGCTACCCTCAGAGGCCTTGGTGTCAAGCCATTGGTTCCCAGGGACCCCAGCATCTAAACTCCTCACCATGGGGAGAAATCCTTGGCTTCCCAATCCTCCAGGGCTGTGTTCCCCTGGGAATCCTTCATGTCATTGGCCCGATCTCCATCAAAGTTCCCACAGGCGCCCCACAGCTTTCCAGCATGGGTCTCATCGACCATCACATGCAGCTCCCCAGCCAGGCTGAGCCGTACATGCACCCCTCCCTCCTGATGCACTTGGAGGGACCCGTCGTCAGATTTATGCACGGACACAGACAGGGGCACCTTGATTGGGAGGGTCATCTGTTGTCCGTTCAACTGAGGGCCAGAGAGAAGAGGAAAGAGAAGGGGTGAGAAACTGGGACAGAGACACACAGAGCAACAGACTGGGAGAATCAGGGAACCAGAGAAATGGAGACAGAGTCTGATGAACAGGGACACAGGGACAGAGCTGGAGGGATAGACGCTAGTGTATAGAGACATGGAGGCACTGACACAGGAGATTTTTTTAAAGAGACAAAACTATATACCTATAGCTGGAAGGGATCTCAGGAACTATCTAGTCCAAACCCCTTGTTTTACAGTTGAGGAAACCAAGGCCTAGGTAGATGACATACAGGCAGCTAGGTGGTACCCTGGGCCTAGAGTCAGGAAGGCCTGAGTTCTAATCCTTCCTCAGACTTATTAACTGTGTGACCCTGGGCAAGTCACTTAACCTTTATCTGCCTCAGTTTTCTCATCTGTAAAATGGTTATAATAATAGCACCTACCTCACAGGATTGTTGTGGGGATAAAATGAGATAATCATCTGCAAAGCAAACCTTGTGGGACTAAATAAAGGCTAACTATTATTATGTAGAGATAGGGATAGAGACAGTGAAAAAGTCCAAATCTAGAGATAAAAAGAAGGAGATGTGGGAGGCTAGATCCTCTGAGAGACAGAGAGATAGGTGAGATATGAGGAAAGAAGGAACACGGGGAAAAGGAACAGGGAAAGACCTAGAAATGATGTTGCCCCAGGACACAGGAGCAGTGACCTCACCCACACTGTGCCGGCTGGTGTCAGAGTGACCAGATTGTCTTGGAAGAAGACATGCACCCTTTTCACAGTCTTGGAATCCTCGACGCAAGGTTGGAGGTCAGCCAATACACGGAAGTGGAAATCATCTGTGGAGGCCTTGGAGTAGAGGGCTGACAACTCATAGATACCCGGAGAGTCAGCTGGAACCTCAAGCCCATCAAAGGTGTTGAGTTTGATGGAGAGAGAGCAGATGCCCACAGGGCCCTTGCAGCCCCTAGATCCTTCCTGGATGTGGCACACGCTGCCTGTGGGGCAACTCATGGCCTGGCAACTCAGTTTACCTCCTAGTGCGCAGGTGCACTGTTGAGAGCAGTCGGCAGACACCACGGATGAGTTGCTCTATGGGTGGATAGACAAGGAGCTCAGATTAAGCATTAAGGACCCCTTGGGGGGCATTCTTCCCAGGTGCCCCTCCCCAGGACCCAGGCATCATGAACCTTACCGGGAGGTAGCTGCCCTGGTGAACACAGCCGCAGTTCTGGATAGGCACACAGACCCCCTGAGACAGCAGGAAGCCTTGGTCACAAACACAGCCCTCAAAGCAGCGAGAAGTGCAGCTCCCTAGGCCAGAGAGCCCAGAGCAGGAGGCCTCACACCCATGAATGCAAACTGAATAGTGACTGTGAGCTGGGCAGCAGAGAGCTGAAGGAGAGAAACATGAGGATGAGTGAGGCCCCCATGAGCACCATGTGGCAATGGGACCCCAGGAAGTATTTTTGGCCTGCCCGTGTTGACTCATGTTGAGTTTATGGTCCACTGAAACCCCTGGAGCCTTTTCAGACACACTGATATCTAGCTTTGCCTTCCCACGTCATACTTGTGAAGCTTTCTTTACATCTCATAAGAACATTCCACCTGATTACTCATCATTTGCACCACCAGAGAAAGAAGAGCTATTTCTTCGGGTACCCCCGCCTCACCAAGGGCCTGCCTGGCATCCATACTCTCCTCCCCCTTGCTCCAGATCCTTGACCATGGTTACTCACGACAGAAGCTGGTACTTCTCCAAGGCTTCAGAGTGACCCCAGCAGCCTGGCAGTCTGCGGTGTAGGTGCCCAGGCTGCGACACAAGGAGTGGGTATTACCTTGGTTGGCACACATGTCATACACACACTGGCGGAAATAATCTGAGGGGTTCAGCACTGCATGACAAGCTGCAAAGGGGCCCTGGGGGTCTTGGAGACGCCCGCAGGCCTGAAGACTCTCATAGGGAGCTGTTTGCTCTGCAAGACACACGGGGCAGCAACCTGCTTCTGCCCCTTCCCCACAGGTTCGGTCCTCAGGGTAGCCTGGCACACGCCATGCGGCCCCAAAGGCATGTACATCTGAGGTTACAGTGCCCCCTGGAAGGAGGAAGTCATCATTCCAATTTCCATTGAAGTTCCCACAGAGCCCACAGAGGTGACCATGGTAAGGACTGGGCACGGAGAGCAGCAAGTGGGCATCGCCATCGAAAAGGAGTCGCAGCCCCTGCTTTGTCTGCAGGATCACATTCTGGCCCTCAGGGGTCAGTGTGACTGAACCAGCAGTCACAGGCAGCGCCACCAGCACCCCATCCACAGTGACCTGCAGACGTAGATTATCCATAGAGACCTTTCAGCTCTGCTCTTCTCAGGAGTACCCCCCACCTAATTCTGTCTGGGCAAACTTCTGGGTTGAGGGTCTGCTATTTACTGAGTCCCTGCTTTTTACCCAGGGACCCATCTCTTGATCTCAGTCTCCTCATCTGTAAAATGATGGTCTCTGGGGTCAAAGTGAAAGTTTTAGAACAGAGAAGGATCTAGTCTCATCTCCTCCTGTGGGTCACCTAAATTATAGGCTTAGCAGGCCCACAGGTGACACAGGATTTGAACCCAGGGCTCACGACTCCCGGGTCAGTGTTTTTTCTATTGTTTCGGACAGCTAGTAGTATCTTTTCAGCCCATTGCTGTCCACCTGTTCTTTCTGAGTATTCATAGATCCCTTGTGTCTTGGGTTCCGTTCTCTCTACAGGAAGGAAGACCTCATCTCCCCAAGCTTCCCCTCTGGGGCCCTGTGGGCCTCTCACCTTCAGGTCTCGGCCCAGGCCCACAGTCTGGTCACCCACGGTCACCAGAAGGCTTTCTAGATTTCCACTGGCATCCTTCTGCAGGACGATGGTAAAGTTCTCGTAACCAGGCAGTGGCTGGCACACCTCAGCAAGCACATAGGAGCAAGAGCCGTAGAAATCAAAGACCCGGCCATCAAAGGTCACATAGTGAATGCTGCTGGACAGCAGGCAGCGGCCACAGCCCGTGGGATAGCAAGCTTGGACACCGGCCTCCAAGCGGCACTCCTCATAAGGACCACAGGGAGAGCCATCATGGCAGGTAACCACGCCACCAGGGCCACATTCACAGCGCCGCTTACAGTCATCCTCGGGGAAGAATGTCTCCCCCAGGGGGTAATAGCGACCCTCGTGGAGGCAGCCACACTGGCCAAGAGGCACGCAGATGTCCCCACTGAGGACGAAGCCAGCATCACACACACAGCCCTCACGACAAGCCGAGATGCAGCCTTGAGGAGCTGAGAGCTGTGGGCAGCTGATGGGGCATGAGTCACCGCAGAGCTGGTAGTGACTGTTGGAAGGGCAGGAAAAGGCTGAGGGAGAAAGAAATCAGTTAGAGGAGAGGGAGGGATAAGAGGGAGGGCAAGAAAGAAGGGGAGAGGGAAGAGGGGGAGGAGGGGGGGAAGGGGCGTCAGAGAAGGGAAAAGAGCAGGGGGGATGCAGGAGGGTCAAAGGAACCAGAGACAGATGAGAATGTCAGGGTAAGAAAAGAGGGGTGGGTTGGGGGAGTGTCCAAAGGCTCAGGTGGGAGGCAGGAGGGGGCTCTTACGGCAGAAGTCTGGCCGTCTCCACTCATCCAGCTGGGCGCCAGCAGCCTGGCAGGCAGCCGCATACGTGGCCAAGGCAGGACATAGGCCGCTGGGATGGCCCTGGGCCTGGCAGGTGTCCAGCAAGCAGTTTTTGAAGTAGGGGGTGGGATCCACAAGGTCATGGCAAGCAGCCAAGGGTCCATCAGCGGCTGAAATCACTCCGCATGCCTCGGGGCCTCCAAACGTCTCCTGTTCCTGCTCACTGCAGGTATCTGGGCAGTCACTGGGAGAACACACACCACAGTCCTGACTGCCTCCTACTTTCCAGCTGTTGCCAAAGGCCACAGGGTCACTGCCTGGTTTGCCACCCTGGGGTGTGAGGTCATTTTTAGGGTCCCCATCATAGTCCCCACAGAGCCCACACAAAGTGCCAGCATATGGGGAGGGCACCTGCAGTCGGACAAAGCTATCCCCATCAAAGGTCAGAGACAGGCCAAAGGCAGTTTCTATCACCACGTCCGAGCCCCTGAGATACGCCTGGAGACGCGTGTCCAGCTGCAAGGGCAGGGCCACCAGCTTATCATCCACCTAGGGGAAAGGTGAGAATTGAAAATGGTGGTCACCCTAATGCTGATGGTGGAGATCAATGGGGGCAGTCAGTAGGACTGGTCAGGGGAGAATGTAAAGTGTTGGGCATTCAAGGGGGGCGAGGGCAGGTGAGCGTGACTGGTCAGTGTTTGGAGTGGAGTGTGGCAACTTGGAGATCCACTCTGGAGAGGGGGTCAGTTTGGGGTCAGGGTGGGAGGGTGGGTGCGAGCAGGAGGAAGGAAAAGGTCGGCACAGCCAGTTAGTGAGATTCAGCAGGGTGGGCACTGTGTATGAGTCAGGAGTGATCCTGAATCATTTCCCTGAAGCCCAGGTCTGACCATGCCAACCTCTAGCACCCTTAGCTTGGCATTCAAGGCCCTGTCTCACCTCTCCACCCTCCTGCCACTTTTCTCTCCTTCCCAGCATCTTTAGTCCAATCAAACTGGCTTCTAAGTGTTTCATTATCTGCCTTCTTGTATTTACACAAGTTGGGTTCCTTTCTTGGGATTCATCTCTTATCTATCATTTCTTAAAATCAACCTCTTCCTTCAAGACTCAGCTCAAGAGGCACCTTCTCTACAAAGCTTCCATGATCTTCACCCCTTCATCCGGCTGAGTCTCTTCTTTCCCCTCATCAGATTTTCATGTATTTACAGGTTGTGTGCTCTTAACCCGCAAGGCTGGTAGACCTGGGTTCAAGTGTAGCTGCTGCTAGCTAACTGTGGGTGGGGGATTCACTCCTCAGTGTCCTTGGAAACTACTTCTAAGACTAACTGCTGAGCAGTTTCAGGAGAGAGTTTTTACAGCAATGAAATTGAAATACCCCCCAAAAATCCCTCGGGTAGAATGTAAGTGCTTTGAGGTCAGGGATGGTCTGCTTTGTTGGTTTTTTTTATTGAAGTCTCTATATTTGGGTCCCCAGGGCTTGGTATGGTGCCTAGCACAGATGTTGGTTGAAGGGACATAAGAGATATGAGTTACTGTGGTACCCAAGTTGGTGCACTCTGAATGTCACTGACCTTCAGCTTGCGGGGGAAGGAGCTGCTGAGAGCAAAGGTGTGATTGTAGACATGAAGTGTGACGTCCTGAGTGTATGTGACAGCCTGGTTCCCACGGTGGGAGTTGGCCACAGTGACATAGAAGGTCTCTATTCCGGGCTTGGGGTCAGTGCAGGTCCCACTCAGGAGATACTCACAGGAGCCCTGGAAATCAAAGAACCTTCCATCCAGGGTCATATAATGGGGGTCTCCAGAAGCCTGGCATATGGCACTGCTGAGGGGGCGGCAGCCATGGACGCCGGTGGACAGGAGGGCACACTCCTTTCCTGGTCCACAGCTCGCTGGGGAGCAGAGCAGCTGGCCTTGCTTAGGGTCGCAGCGGCACAGGGATGAGCAGCTGGCATCGGCCCAGAACTCAGCCCCGGCCTCATGATAGGTACCATTTGCCCAGCACCCACAGCCATCCTCTTTGGCCACACAGGCACTGCCACTCAGGATGAAGCCGTCATCACACTGGCATCCCTCAGTGCAGTTTCCAGAGCAGGGTGGGGCAGGAGTTGGACCTGGGCAGCTAGATGGACAGGCTGGACCACACAGTTCATAGTGGCTATTTGCCCCACAGGGGTATGCTGTAAGAGAGACACAGAAATAGGGTTGGTGGGGGGGGGGTCTGGGCAGAGAGATAGAGGGACACAGAGACAAGAGAGATAGAGGGGCAGAAGGTAGGAACTGGAGAGGCAGGCCTAAAGTAGAGTTTCTTGGTCCTACAGAATGAGGGCCAGGGGGCTGGCTGCTGGGGCCCCGGATGATAGTGTCTCCCTCTCACACTCACGGCATTTGGCTTCAGTCCTCCAATCTCCAATGGTGATGCCAGCAGCCTGGCAAGCAGCAGCATAAGAGGCCAGAGCTTTGCAGAGGATGTCCTGAGAGCCTCCTCCAAGGCAGACATCCAGAACACAGCCAGTGAAGAAGTTATCGGGCTTGATGTGGGCATGACAGGCAGAGAAGGGGCCCTTTGCTCCAGGGGCCAGGGGCCCACAGAAGGCAGGACCCTGGTACTGCTCCTTTTTCTCCTCCTCACAGGTCGGGCAATTCCCTTGGCACTCATCCCAGCAGAAAGGGTCCCACTCAGGAACCCGCCAGCTGCCACCCCAGCTGGGAATGGAGGATGCCAGGGTCCCATTGGGAAAAGCCATGTCATTGCCAGGGTTGCCATCAAAGTTTCCGCACAGCCCACACACAGCCCCATGGAAGCTGCTGGGCAGGGTCACCTCTACTCTCCAGTTCCAGTCATAGGTGACACGGAGGCCAAAGTCAGTGTCCAGCACAGCTATGCCCGGGCCTTGGGACACAAAGAGCTTCCCGCCAGCTAGACTCACTGGAAGAGTGGTCAGCACACCATTCACCTGAGGGGCAGTGGGAAGAGCAGGGAGGAGACATCAGGCTGGGCAGCAGGCTTCCTAGCTAAGTCTAGAGCTTCCTGTCCCCTTGCTCCCTACCCCAAGGAAAGTCATGCTTGGAGAGAGAGAGAGAGACTGCTGGGTTTGATTCAGGAAGGCTTGGATTCAAATTCTACCTTTTCAGTCTCTGTAGAATGAGGGAACTGCATTCAGTGATTTCTAAGGTCTCTTCCAGCTTTAAAGCTGTGACCCTATGACTCCATGTACTTCCTCCACTTTGGACCTGGTACCCCACTCAGACAAAAGCATAAGAGAAATCCACATATGGGTTCTGTGCACAGGGTCCCTGGGTCTACCATAATCCTATTAATAATGGCTGAAATTTCTATAGGATTCTGATTTGAACTACTTAACCATCCCATGAGACACAGGTAGCATTATCCCCATTTTACAGATGGGGGAAACTGAGGCTCAGAAAGGCATTATGATCCACCCATGATGACACAGCTACTCCAAACCCGAAGTGAACACAGGTCTTAACTCACAAGTCCAGCCCTGTATCTACTATGATTGGGCATGAAGTCTCTGTATCCCTGAGCCGATTCCACTGATTGTGTGCATCAACATTGGAGGTCTCTCTAACTACTGCTCTGACCTGCCCTACCTTGCCCACAGCTCAGAGAGTCTGCAAGGCAGAGCCTTTCCCTCTGCCAGGCACTCACCCGCACTTGGCCAATCTCATTTTTGTGGATGGAGATGTTGGTACCGTAGACAGAGACGGTGACCTGACGCACATAGGAGACGGAAGGGTTTCCCCTGTTCTCATTCTTGGTGGTGACGGTAAAGGCAGGGAGGCTAGAGGGCCCCCCGCACAGGGCTGCCAGAACATAGGTACAGGTGCCCATGAAGTCAAATTCTCGGCCATCAAAGGAGTGATAGTGGGGGTCACCCCACAGCCAGCAGGTGGCCTGGTAGTTAGGGACACAGATACCATGGCCATTCTGAACTTGGCATGTCTCCTGTTCCAGGCAGGTCACTCCATGGCATGGATCTGGGGGCAGAAAGGAGATTGAGGAGAACAGACACCCAGGGAGTCCCCTCCAAACCCTCTGGCCCTTCTTCCAGAGCCCCCAAGTTTCCATTCCCTTTAGCCACTCAGGTCCCACTACTCCTGGAACCCGTGTCCAGCCCTCAGCATAAGCCCTAGTGTCTGAGAGTCCCTCTCTGTTCCTCAAGTTGCAAGGTCCAGACTCTAGCTCTCACTAAGCCCCTCCATCCCTCTGACCTTCCTGGGAGCCTGGTGAATTTGGGGTCTCCTTCACTCCCTCCTCTCCCTCCAGATAGAGGCTGCTCACCTTTGATGACACAGCTCAGGAGGCCTCCTGAGGGCTCACACACCTGGCCAGTATCACACTTGTGGTGCTGGCAGAGCAGACCTTGCCCGGGATGGCATGTGCACTGCTGGGTGCAGTTGTTGAGTAGCACAGACTGGTTGGGCTGTGGAAGATGAAAGAAAGGTAATTTCATATCCACCCCGGGGAAGTCACAGCCTTTGCTGCCTGCACTCCTTCAACTCCGAGGCAGCTCTGATGAAGGAGGGAGAAGGACACGGAGGAGCCGCTGTTTAGGGGGCCAGACGTAAGTCTAGGGGCTGGCTGGACCAGGAGGTGTGTGAGTTCAAGAGCAGCTGTGGGTCATACCTCATAGTATCTGCCATCCACGTAACAGCCACAGTCTTGGACAGGTATGCAAGCCTGGCCATCCGAGACGAAGCCCACATCACATTGGCAACCTTCCGAGCAGGTGCTGGGACAATTGGGGGGTGCACTCAGAGCCGCACAGCCCAGGGAACAGGTGTCCGCACAGAGCTCGTAGTGACTGTTGGGAGGACATTCCAAAGCTGGGGACAGAGAAGGAGACAGATCAGAGTCTGTCTCTGGCTCTTAGACCCTCGCACCCTACAAGGGACCGAGGAATGAAGAAGCAGGAATGCGGCCTCTCCCTCACTTCTCTCTGCTTGCTCACGTGGCTCATCTCTCTTTCCTACCTTTGTGCCTCAGTCTCCCTTTCTGTAGCTTAGCCATCCCTTCTCTCTCTCCCTCAATTCTCCACCTCTGACCTTCAGCCTCTGCCTTTGTCCCTCAGCCTTCTTCCTGGCTTCCCCACTCTACTTATCCTCCCCTCCTGCCCTAGATCACTCACGACAGAACTTATCACTCCTCCAAGGCTGGACAGCGCCACCCGCAGCTTGACAGGCTGACACATAGGCGTGAATGTTGTCACAGAGGATGTCATCGCTGCCCCCGCCTAGGCAGAGGTCAAAGACACAGTTTTCAAAGTAGCTGCTGGGACTGACCAGGGCATGGCACGTGGCCAGGGGCCCCTGGGTGCTGGTGATGAAGCCACAGTAGCGCTCCTGCTCATAGGTCTCGGCCAGCTCGGGCTTGCACTCGGGATCAATAGGGCAGTCAGGGTTACAGACAGGGAGGCAGGGGGAGCCCGGCACAACTGCCTCCCAGGAGTCTCCAAAAGCTCCGGGGTTAGTGACCAGCTCGCCGTCAGGATTCTGGAAGTCATCCTCGGGCTTCCCATTATAGTTCCCACATAGGCCACAGAGCTGGCTGTGGTAATTGCCGGGGACAGTGACACGGACGTAGTAGACCAGGTCATAGGCGACCCTGAGGCCAAAGTCAGTCTCAATCACAGCGTCCATTCCGTTCTGGTAGGCTCGGACACGGCCATTGAGAAGGACCACAGGGAAGTTAAGGGCTACGCCATCTACCTGGGGTGAGGGAAAAGGGGTCCTCAGGGTCCACTGAAGAATACAGGACTCTCATCCCACATCCTACATTACTGCCCCAAAGAAAGGTAGATACCCAATGGCAGAGGCAGGTCTTGGATCGTGATAGGGTAGTGTCAACCATGAATAGAGATGTCTTGCCTCCCTAGCCCCAACCCAAGGCACCCAGCCCTCTGCCCTCCCCTCTTTGGGAACTATGAACTCTGCCTCACCTTGACCTTCCATTGATTTTGCTCTAGCATCAAGGTGACACCAGCCACAATGACAGTCACTGCCCGGGTGACGCTGACAGCCCCATTGCCCCAGGCCACATTCTCCACCAAGACTTCAAAGTCTTCTAAGTCAGTCTGAGAACCACAGGTGCGGACCAGGGTGTAGACGCAGGTACCCATGTAATCGAACTTCTTTCCATCAAAGGTGGTGTAGTGGGGGTCCCCAGATGCTGAGCAAGTGGCTGAGCCCACAACCACGCAGCCCAGGACACCATTGACCACCTGACAGTCCTCATGAGTTCCACAGCTGGAGGGTGAGCAGCTGACGATGCCTCCCTCCCCGCATTGGCAGAGGGAGTCACAGCCAGGACCGGGGTAGAAGGACTGGCCCACGACGTAGTACGCACCCTGGAACAGGCACCCACACTGGGAGAGGGGGATGCAGTCATCACCGCTGAGAGCGAACCCGTCATCACACACACAACCCTCCTGGCATTCTGAGCCACAACCCCCAGAGACGGAAACGTCATTGCAGGATGCTGGGCAGCCTCGGGAGCACTCCTCGTAGTGACTGTGCGCAGGGCAGCTCAGAGCTAGGGGAAGAAAGAAGGGGTGACGCCAGGTCCGAGTCTCTCACTCCCCTCTGTCTCTGGGTTTGGGAGCCTGGATCCCCTCATTTAAGATCTTGTGCCTTAGATGCTTAGCTTTTGTCTCTCTGCGGATGGTGGTGATCGTTTCTTCCTCACAGAACCAAGAACCCTCATGGACCATCTGGTCCAAATTCCTCATTTTACAAAGAAAGACACTGAGGCCTGGGAAGTCATAGTGACGTGGCCAGTGTTGTACAGTATGAAGATCAGAGGCAGGTTTTGAGCCTAGATCATGAGAGCTAGCCCTCTTCCTTTTACCCTATGGGTTCCCACCCATCTCTGTCCTTTTTTTTTTTCTCACCAGGGCTCCCTCCCTAGGGTTATTAACTCACGGCAGAACTGGTCACTCCTCCAGGAGTGGACAGTGGCTCCAGTGGCGTGGCAGGCAGCTACATAGGCAGCCAGGTTATCACAGCCCACATCAGGCTGGCCAGGTAGTAGGCACCTGTCATACACACAGTCCTGGAAGAAGCCATCAGGGTCCACTTTGGCATGGCAGTCCCGGAAGGGCCCCTCTGGATCCTTCAGGAGCCCACATTCCTTCTTGCTCTGGGACTGCTGGGTCAGCAGGTCATCCAGCTTTGGGCACTCTCCTGGAGTAACAGCCCCACAGCCAGGGAGAGTCTCCTCCTGCCAGTTCTGCCCAAAGGCCAAGGCATTGTTAGCAAGGCTCCCATCCCGCAGGGTGAAGTCATCCTTTGGATCCTTGTTGAAATTCCCACAGAGACCGCAGAGAGCGTTGGCATAGCTGACTGGAACCTGGACTTTTACCAGGGCGTTCCAATCGTAGGAGACGGTCAGGCCAAAGTCAGTCCGGATCACAGCATTATGTCCACTCTGGAAAACCTGGACTTGGCCATCAGCCGCTTGGTAGGGTAGGTACTGCAGCACCCCATCCACCTAGATGCGGGGGAAGGGGGAAGACAGATAGGACCACTGAGGTTAGAATCATGGCCCATCTTTTTCCTGGCCTCTAATTCAATGTAAGTTCCCTGAGGGCAAGGGGATCTGGCTTTTTTTTTTTTTTTTTTGGAGGGGTATCCCCATCATCTAGCCTGTGCGTGGCCTGTGGAAGATACTTTTTGAATGAATGAACCTACAAGCTCCACTCTGAGCATGTCAAACCTCTGAGCAACCTACACAGCCCAGACCCAAACTCAAGTCAAGAGCGCCCCAAGTCCAAAGACCCCCACCCAGCCAGGGTTCCCTCTTCACAATCATCTAAGATCATGGTGGGGCTCATCTTGCGTAGATGGAGGCTGTCCCTCCCTTCTTCCCTCTCTCTTCAAAGCCCTCTACTCACCAGGATCTTGCCGGGATTCTCCCTTCGGACAGTGATCTCCACCCCTCGGGCTTGTACTCGCACAGCCCTGGTGTAGGACACCACCTGGCTACCTCTGTGCTCGTTCTCTACCAGGACCTTGAAGTCAGGCAGTGACGCATCCTGGCCACAAGATCCCGCCAGCAGGTAGACACAGGTGCCCATGAAGTCGAAGTGGCGCCCATCAAAGCTGGTGTAATGGGGGTCCCCCGAGGCCTGGCACGTCCCATAGCTGTCTGGGTAACAACCTTGGAGCCCGTTCTGGACCCGGCAGCGCTCCCCAGTAGGACAGCCTCCCGTGTCCTGGCACTGCACTTGCTGGGTCTTCCCATCGCACACACACTGCTGCTGGCACAGATTGTCTCCCCAGACCTTGTCCCCGGGTGCCAGCACACGGCCCTGGTACTGACAACCGCAGCTCGATTTGGGCACACAGGAATCTCCACTCAGTACAAAACCCTGCTGGCACACACAGCCCTCTACACATGGCCGGGAATTGCAATCGGAGGGGTCTGAATCCTCAAAACAGGAGGTTGGACAGGCGTTGCCACAGGCAGAGTAGAGGCTATTGGCAGGGCAGGTTATTGCTGCCAAGAGAGGGCAGGGAGGTTATCAGCACAGCTATCTCAGGGTCCATCAAGTGGGATAACCCACTGGCACATAGTGGGGGCTTACTGGATTTTTGTTCCCTTCCCTCCCCCTCCCCTCAAATTGGAGCTGGGGTCAGGGTGAGGCTCTACAATCAGCTTTCTGAGTCAGGGCATGGTATCCTGGTGTGCTCCTAGGGAGCCTGACCCTAGGGAATGTAGAACCAGGCTGGGGCCCAGGTAGGCAGGCAGGAGAATGTCATTTACTATCCTGCCCACATGGCTCTTCCCTGTCTTCTGCTGCCCACCAGCCCCTCCACTACTCTCTCCTCTGTTCCCCCATGCTAGACACTCACGACAGCCAGCAGGCGTCCTCCAATCTCCAATGGAGACCCCCTGCTCCCTGCAGGCTGTGGCATAGGAATCCAGGGCGCGGCAGAGGCTGGGCTGATTACCACCGGTGGCACACAGGTCATAAACACAGTTGGTTAAGAAGGACTGGGGGTCCAAGATGTCATGGCAGAGGGCAAAGGGGCCTCCTGCTAGGCTCAGTATCCCACAGACCTGGTCACTCTTATAGTTCTGGGTCTGCCCTGGGGTGCAGCTTGGGCAGCCTCCTTGGCAGTCGTTGGAGCAAAACTGGTCACCATCATCCAGTTTCCAGCTCTCGCCAAACTCCACTGCGTTGGAGGCTTGAGTCTCATCCGGGGTGAGGAAGTCATCCGAGGGATCCCCGTTGTAATTCCCGCAGAGACCGCAGACCTCATTCTGGAAGCGGGATGGCAAGGTCAGAGTCAGCTGGCTGTCCCAGTTGTAGGTGACACGGAGCCCAAAGTCCATCTCTATGACACCCTGGAACCCACTCTGGAACACCCTCAGCTTCCCGTCTTGCAGAGACACTGGCAGACGAGACTTCTGGTTGTTGATCTGCAAAGGGAAGCAGGGTCTGGTCAGCTCCATGGATGCCCACAACATCCCATGCTCCCTTTCTCCAGGTAGTCCCCCAGGGTAACTCTTCCCCTTTCCTTGAAACTGAGTCCCCTCAGGAATTATGAACTCCTGTTCATATAGTGAGGGCAAGGCTGACCAGGGGCTTCCTCCAAAGAGAGGATTGTTTTCCTGGCTAGGGAAGGGGACCACGTCTTCCCCCTCAGACCAAGGGCATATAGGGTGTGTGTGGAGAAGTGAGAAGACTTTGGAACCAGAGGACCTTGTGGGATCTTGAGCCAATTGCTTTATCTTTTCTCACCTCAGTTTCTTTTTCTGTAAAATCAGAGTTGGGCTATGTGACCTTGGGAATACTTTCCTACTCTAAATCTGAGACCTTATTATACTGCTTTTCTCTCTCTTCCCTTGCATCATCTGAAGGTTGGATTCAAGGAGCAGGCCATGGATGGGATACCTGGCACAGGCCCTGACCAGCCTTTCCCACCCCCGGCCCCAGGTGTTCAGCTTACCCGGGCAAAGCCCTGCTCCCCTCGAGCCAAGGAGACCACCTGACTGTAGGCACTGACAGTCACCCGGCCCACATAGGACACCTTCTTGCTGTTGCGATGTTCATTCTTGGCCTCAACACTGAAGGCAGGCAGGGTTTCATCAAAGCCACACAGCTCGGACATGGTGTACGAGCATGCACCCATGAAGTCATAGTGACGGCCATCAAAAGTGGTGTAGTGTGGGTCCCCCTGGGCCCAGCACGTGGCTGTTGAGGCAGCCAAGCACACAGCTTTCCCCTTCACCATCTGACAGCGCTCCTGGGATCCACACTTGACCCCAGAGCAAGATGCCTCTGTGGTGGGCATGGGGACTGGGAAGAGAGAGGAGAAAATAACGATAATTGAGAGTGGGGGAGAGGCAGAGAGGTGGCCCTGTGCGGGGAAGAGATGTCAAAGGGAGTGGGGCAGAGGGGAGAATTGGAGAAGCAGGGGTTGAGGAAAAGAGGCTGAGGAAGAAATGGGAAAGGCAAGATTATAGAGGGCAGCTGGGGATTGAGGCAAGAAACAGTTGGGAAAGGAGAAATTGGAAATCAGTTCTGCAAGCATCAATGTGTGCTCAGCTGTGTACGGAGGCTGGAAATCACAGAAACAGTCCCTGCTGTGAAGCTTATCGTCCAGTTTAGGGGACCTTCAGTCAATTCTTACATGCTGTGGACCAGAGGCCCTTCCCCACCCTGATTGCCTGCACACTCTCCAGAGTCATTAATGTTCTAAAAGTATGGCACCCAGGACTAACCACATACCAGAGACCTGCTCTGAGAAGTATCTCCTCATCCTTGGAAGTTTTGCTTACCTTATTGACTTCTTCCTGGCTGCTGTATCTCACTAGTGATGCATATTGCGCTTGTGGTTCACTTAAACTCTCAACTCTTTCTCAGAAAACTCAGAAAAATCACCAGATCCTCACCCTCTCATGAGGGATTTTCTTAGACTTTATATTTACCCCATTTAATTGTGATCTTACCCAGTTCAGTCCCACAGTTTATCCTGTCAATGCAGCCCAACCTTCCTGGCTGTCACATCTCACTGTTGACTCACATTATAAGTCATATAGAGTATAGATTCTAATAGAAGAGCCCTATAATAAACCTGAAACCTTAATATAATGTTCATTACTTGTTGAACATCTATGGAGCTCATTTACACAACCACAAGAATGCTGGCAAAGATATCTCCATTCTGTTTTGCTCAGAGTCCATGGCCAGAGCAAGCATGGGTAGTGGCATGTAAAGTTCTTGTTCTTGGAGGTAGGTATTAACTTGTACCACCCCACACATACAAGTATATAAACATATATACATGCACACTCTTACATTCACATGTATTATTACACACAGTCAGTCTGAATATGTATCTAAACACATGTATATTCATACATGCACATACATCATATGCACATAGTATATAGAAACATGTATATTGCATTCATACATACATTATCTAAATACATCACACATAGTGTATACATATACATATGTATTCATACACACATGTATATAAATATGTTATATACTGTGCAATACATAAATATAAGCATGCATATGTGTGTTCATACATGCCTGTGAATAAATTTATTACACATAAGGTGCATATATAGATAACTAAATATAGGTATGTGTATTCATATATACATGTATAAAAATATATTATGCACAGCATGCACACACACAAAACATACATATATGTGGGTTCATCCAAACATGTATATGCACCTGTGTATATGTAAACATACAGATGATTCCCAAGTCTATCTATATGGTCTGTCTCTCTCTTCCTATATTGATACCTGCTGGAATTTCCACTTGGAAGTTCAGTAGGCATCTTAAACTCATCCTAGTCCAAACTGAACTCTATCATTCCCCCAAACTTAGACTTCTTCCTGACTTTTCTGTTTCTTGGAGGGCACTGGTATCCTCTCAGATGTGCAGGTTCCCAATCTCAGAGTCCCCTAACATCTTCACTCTCCCTCCTTTTCTAATCAATTCCCTGGTCTCATTCATGTTACCTCCACAATCTCTTCTCTATCTCCCTCTACACCCCCACGAGCCCAGACCAGCTCCTTTTCACCTCTCCCCAAGAATATTCAATAGACTTCAGTCTCTCACTTCCCAGACCCCTCCTCACCCAGAACAGCCGCAAAATGGAGATTTCTAAAGGTCAGATCTCCTCAGGACCCTCCTCCTCTACATGGGGGCTCCCTGCTGTCTCTAGAGTAAGGTAAAACTTCACCTCTTTGGCCTTTCCAGCTCATCACACCCGACTCCAGCCTTCCTGTGTCAGGTCACACATTCCTGGTTTGGTCTGTATCTTTGTACAGGTCCCCCAGGCCTGGAATACTCTCTTCTTATCCTGTGATTACTAAATGATTATTTAATTGAATGGAAATTCATCCATGGTACCTCAGTTTTCCCCAGCACTTCCTGGAGAACACTTCCTTCTGCAGAGACCAGGCATGGGCCTTTATCATGGGTGTAGGCAGAGGAGTATTCCGTGAGAAAAAGCAAGGGAGAGAAGGGGGAAAGTTGTCTCTCAGCGAGGCCACCTTGAAAGAATCCAGCTCAGCCTCTAGATGGACAGTAATGGAGGATAGACAGCCAGCAGCTACAGGAAGAATGAGAGGAGAGGGAGTTGCAGGGAAACATAGACTGATTCTGAGGGTCCAGCTTATACTCACCCAGCAAGAAGCTGACTCCAGCCCAGAGCACCCACCAGCTCCCCTGGGCACCCATTTCTGTAAGGGAGAATGAAAGTCTCTTAAACATGCATAATGTTTTCCATGAGGGGCACTGAAGGAGAACCCTCTCTTTCTACAGACCTATCTGCCATCATAAGTCAACTTCTGGGGTGGGAGAGATGAAGGTAGAACTGGACAATGGGAGTGCTGGCCCAAGGTCACCAGCAGGGCCAAAGAATAAATGCTTTGATCCCAGAGGGAGGGGAGAACTGGAGCATGGGATGTCTGCATCCTTGAGGAGGCAGGGGTCCAGTGTGGCACAAGACAATCTCACCTTCAGATCCCAGGAGCTTCATAGCAACTCCATCGATTGAGTTTTATAATAGAGCTCAGTGACCACACCTTGGGGCAGCTGGCCCAGAGATAGTGCCAATTTCCTGGAGGGGGATGCTAGGTCAGTGATGGGGCAGAGCCAGGAGGTGGGGTGTGGTGAGTAAAAATCCAAGGTGAAACCCAAGGCAGGAGCTGAGGGCTAGGGTGGGAGGGTGAGGAGGGGCTGTCTTGGGAAAGATGAGAATGAGGAAGAGTTCGGAGGGAGGGAGTCTGCTAAAGACTGGAGGGAGGGCACAAGTCACACCTTGGTCCTAGGAAGGATGGGGTAGAGGGAATTGGAACTGAGGAGGTAGGGGAGCTACCTCAGCTACCTAAGAAGGTAGGGAAACTAGACAGCTGGGAAATAGAGGATGGGATGCCCAGAGAACAGGATGCCAGATGGGAGTTGGGTGGGTCTTGGGCTGAGGAGGGAGGAAGACTCAAGGTGGGTGATGGGCCCTATTTACCTGCTGGCCCTATGCCCATTTCCCCAAACACAAGCTTCCTTTGGCTTCTGCCAGCAACAATACCAACATCTTATATCCGGGTCCTGGCACTTTACCAGGTCCTCAACCTGGGCTCTGCTTTGGAACCTCTCCCCTCCCCTGCTCTCCTTTCTCTTCACCTCTATTTCTTTGAAACTTGAGGTCCCTTCAAAATTCAGCTCCAAAGTCATTGACAAGAGGTCTCTTCATTTCCCCAGTTGCTGTTCACACCCAAAATTACCTGGCATTGATTTTGTCTGCATTTACTTATCGTTTCCCTCCAGCAGAATTGAAGCTCCCTGAGGGTACCAGCTGCTTAATGCTTGTCTCATGTTCCCACCGTCTAGCCCAGCGCCCAGCACAGAGTTGTTCACAAACAAACACTTTTTAGTTAGAGTTGAACTGAACTGAATTGAATTGGGTTGAATCCCTTCCTTTGGATTAGGCTTCTTATTCGGACTGCACCAGGGGTCTATATAGGGAAAGAAGTGTTGCCTGGTGCACGTAGGGAATAAGCATGTGCTCTGACCTAAGTGATAGGGAGACCCGAGTGTCCCCCAACAAGAGGGTGGGGCACCCTTCATCCCCCACCTGACCTGCCAGCGTCCTTGGAGAGGCTGGTAAGACAAAGAACATAGCTGGAACTGGTCTGTCCATCTTGGCCTTGTCGCTAATCCTAGAAGATGCTGGACTTCAAGTCAGGAAGACCTCAGTTCACGTTCGGCCCCTGACCTCAGCTGGGTTAGAGAGGTGACTCTGGGAAAGTCAACCTCTTTGAGGCTCTTGGAAACTTTAAATCCCTGGGGGATTATAGTTTTCCAGATGTTGATCCTCTTTTGCATAGCCTATATCCCCATCTTCTCCCCAAGCACATACATCTCTCTCTGTCTCTGTCTCCCTCCCTCTCTTTCTGTCTGTCTCTGTCTCCCTGTCTGTCTGTTTCTGTCTGTACCCCACCCCTACACCCATCCCATAATTCTAATTATAGCTCCCATATGTGAATTTTCCCCAAGTCCTCAGACCCTCTGATGGACAGGTCTGCCCTAGGTTGGGGTACAGGTAGAGATTAGGGAAGCTAGTTCCTGGTTCCTGGCTCTCTCTTGTTTGAACTGCTCCCAGGAGGGGATTTCAGGCCCACCCCATTCATCTGTGACCAACAGAACCTGTCTTGCCTGTTCTAAAATCTCATCTTTCTTCTTCCTGTGCTCTCTGACCTGCTCCAACATCCTGGGAACAGGAAAGAGGTTGGTGGGAAGGGGCTGCCAAGCATGCTGGGGTCCTGAGAGGCCTTGTCTGGACACTGGGGGCTCTCCTAAGGGAGGGGTCCCTTGATGGATTTGTTTCTGGCTAAGGACCAGCTGGTAAGGTATGGCAATACTGGACAACACCCTAGCAGCTGCAACCCCAGGGGCTCCTTCCCACTTATTACACACTAGCTGAAGTAGGCATCTTGACCTCTTGCTCCCTGAGGAGTCCTGGCCTCTGAGGGCTGTTCCCTTCCCACACCCTGGGGTGGGTCTCCATCAGTTACTGATAAAGGACCAGAGTTGACTAGGACCCAAAGTCAATGAGGAAAATGAAGTAAAGTAAATACCTAGGAAAGGGCTGAGAGAAACAAAGATAACAGAAAACAAAAGGCAGGGGAACTTCTGAGACTATTCAAGAGAACAACATCACCTCAGAATTCTCTTTTCTTCTGTCCACCTGCATCCAGTCTTCTTACAAATTCCTCTAGCATCCCAGTATCTGACTGAGGGTGCCCAATCCAAAGATAGTGTGTTCTTCCCTGCCCAGGACCTCAGGGAAAGGCAGGGGTGGGGAAGGCCCTATGTCCTACAGGCCTCCCCCACCCCACCTAATCACACTTGGGTTCAGGAGCAGCAATCTCCAGCTGCCTCAGATATAGAGGCCAGGACATTTCCTTATGGTCAAGGAAACCGCATCTGGCTCCGGCATCATTATCGACATTATCTTCTTGAGAAGAAAGACCTACTCACCTAGGCCTGATCCCCAACCCAAGGCAGGGAGGAGGGGCACTGTCTGCTCTGGTGAGCTCTGACCTCAGTCCCATTTTTTTTCCTTTCCCTTCAGCGAGGACCCCAGAGAATGGGGTGGAGTATGTGTGTGGGGTACTTTTTTCAGCTTCAGAACTTCTCCAGGAAGAGATTTAGGCTTCATTTATTTGTTTTGCTCAAAAAGTTTTTTCTATCACTTTATTGCTTATTTTTCCATTTAGTATTTTATTTTCCCCCAATTACATATAAAACCAATTTTTAATATTTTTTTGATATTTTTTGATTTTGAATTCCAAATTCCCTTTCTTTCCCTGCCCCCATCATTGAGAAGGCAAGCAATTTGATATAGATTATACATATAGAAGCATGCAAAACATATTAGTCATGTTGTAAATGGAAACATAGACCCCTTCAAAAATATTAAGAAAAATAAAGTTTAAAAGGTATGCTTTGATTTGTGTTTAGATTCCATTAGTTCTTTCTCTGGGACAGATAGCATTTTTCATCATAAGGGACCTAGGATTTAGACGACACCCTCATTCCACAGAGAAAGTGGCAAATTCTACGGTCCTTTGCACTAGAGTTAGAAATCACAGACCTTCAGAGATAGGAGAGCCATCTGGTCCGATATGTAACTAAAGAAGACAAGAAGCTCCATTTTGTCCCTCAAAGTGGGCATCTAGTCTCTTCTTTGGGAAAGGAAGCCAATCTCCTTTCCAAGCAACCCATTCCATTGTTAAAAGTTGGGGTTTGTGGGGAGGGGCTGGAGAGAGGGAAAAAATTTGAAACTCAAAATAGAAACAAATAATGTTAAAAGAAAACATTGGGGATTTGGCATCAGATAGAAGCTATCTCTCAGCAACCCCCTTCAACTTCTGTTCATAGTTCTGACCTCTGAGGCCAAGTAGAGCAGTCCTTCTTCCACAGGATATCCCTGGAAGACACGGATCTTGTGTCACCATCACCCCTCTCCCTCAGTGTCCCATCCCAGACCTCTATCTCCCCCAGGAGGGGGTGTTGGTGAGGAAAGCTTTGGAAATCTTCAAATCTGGGATAATTTCCAAAGATAGGAAAAATGAACTCTAGCACCAGATCCAAACTCAGGATAGAAAAAAACAGACAAATGGGAGAAGGCAGCGAGGAGGTAGGAGTCCTAGGAATTTCCTTCTCAGCCTTCTGCAGTTATGTTCTCATTTTTTGCTTTTGGATCCCAGGAGGGAAAAGGAAATCCCCATCCTGCTGCACTCTGGAAGGAAAAAGAAGAAAAATAATGGAAAGCAAAAGCTGTACATACTTTTATTGGTCATGACTTGAGGTGGTCCCTGGGCACCTGCCCATCATTCTTAGTCACCAACATCTTTGGGTCACTGGGACCTAATGTGTGTGTGTGTGTGTGTGTGTGTGTGTGTGTAGGAAGGGGTGTTTTCACATTCTTCCAACCTATGAAAAAGTTGGCATCCTATCATCTCATCAGGCTAATTAAGCTTAAACTCAGTAAATTAATTCTGGAGTCCAAAGTTCTGGATTCAAATCTCCCTCTGATGAGAACACTATCTGTGTTCTCTATCTGTAACCTTGGGAAAGTCTTTTAAACTTTCTGGATCTCAGTTGTATTGTTTATAAAATGAGGGAGCTGGATTTGGCCTTTGAGATCCCTTCCCTTACATGTCCTTTTATTTAAAAAATATATTATTGGAAGTGGATGGAGACAAAATGACAAAGTGAAGTGAGCATTTTTGCTGAGGGGTATCTGTAAGGGGGCAGATCTATTGTGCCTTAATGATGCCAATTGTAGGGTGGCATACCCTCTGAGAGAATACTGAGATACCAAAGAAAAAGGGGCTCATACCAACTTGACCGTTAGCAGATTTTACTAAGGTTAATTAGGCTAATTGGGTTGGTTAAGGGATTTACTCACAACAGCCAGTTGTCTTGGGCAGAAACAGGACAAAATGACTCAGTGGATCCCCACACCAACCCCAGGCCAGGTGCGATATAGAAACAGAGCAAATAAGACAGGTCCAGAGTCATGGGCAAGTTTTGTCATGGGACAAGAGGAGCTTATTTTACTGTTTACATGTACTCAAGGTAGTTTACATTAACTATGAGCCTCAGGTCACATTCCTAGGCTCTGGCTTACTGTGTGTACTGCCCCTCTGGTGACCAGCTCATACAACCAGAAGATACCATCTTCTGCAAAGTTCTCTAAAATATGCACAAGTGGTTTCTTTAACATAGAGGAAGCAATTGGGCCTACCACAGCTATACAAACCCAATGAGAATATTACCATAATTGTTTCAATTTTCTTCCATCCTAACCCTAGGAAGGCAAAGGAAGAGTCAATGGCATTTGGTGATTAGTGGGAGAACTGAATTTCTGAACTTAGTACAGGACAGCTGAATTTCTGAACTAAGTTTAGAGACAAAAAAACATGGCTTAGGCAATTTTACATTATATTGGGGGTGATACAGGACAGAATTAATTAACAAAATGGAATCAGAATCATTTTATTTTCTCAATTTTCCCTTTTTTAATCAATGGGAGACTTGTCACCATTTTTCCTGGTGAGATAATGTAAGGACAACAAGACTAACCAACCATGGTATAAGTTATAGTAAGAATGTCTGGAGCCATGAACTAATTTTAGAAGGAAATTTTACATGACACCAAGATAACTAAAAGAATTCAGCGTACAGATACAATGAAGCAAAAAGCCAAAATAGTACAATAATGACCATTCACCCATTCCCAATGTCTATTTAACCAACACATTTCATCTTAGATCTCATGTCCCATGTAGTTGTCTGGTCTTGGGAGCACTCTGCAAAAATATCTTATTTTCAGGGGGAACCTTTCCAACAGATTTGCTACTCTGGCTCCAAGTTACTTATAAAGACTCCTTATATGTCACTGTTAAAACCTTTTACAGGGGGGTGGAGCCAAGATGGCGGAGTAGAAAGACTCACGTATGCTAGCTCTGAACCCACAGCCCATATATTTCCCACAAGAAGAACTCCCCACAAATTCTGGATCACTGCAAGGTGCGCAGAAACACAGTGGAAAAGATTTCCGTTCCAGAGAGCCCTAGAGAGCTGTCCCCAGGGCCTGTCGCGCCCTGGAAAGTGGAGCCCACCCCAGTGCTGCCCTGGCCGGGTGGCCGAGAGCAGCAGATCCGAGTAGGCTTCAGGGACAGAACCTCTGGCGCCTCGAAGGTCCCTCCGCCCACAGACGCTACAGGTCAGTGAGAGAGACATCTGGGCTGGCCGAGAGGGGAGTGGGTGTCTCTGTGACTTGGGGCCCTCGGGAGGTAGAGGCAGCGGCAGAGGCAGCAGCGGCGGCCTCCGGGACTCCCCGAGCAGGCAGGATCTTCATTACTGAAGGTCTCTGCATAAACCACCTGAAGGAGCTGAGACTGGGAGGTGGCCCTGCTCCCACCCAAGCACCAGAACTTAAGCTCACATTGAATAGCAGCCGCTCTCACCGCGGATAGCCCTGAGACTGGGAAGCAGCATTTGAATCTCAGACCCCAAACACTAGCTGGGCGGATCTAGGTGGGGGTGCAGAGGAATCTCAGAAGTCAAGTAACTGGCTGGGAAAATGCCCAGAAAAAGGAAGCAAAATAAGACCATAGAGAGCTATTTTAATGGGGTACAGATGTTCCCGCCTTTCAATTCTGATGAGGAGGAAATATTCTTACCATCAGGGAAAGACGTGGAGGGCGGGGCCTCTGTATCCCAGACACCCCAGGTGGATGTCCGGTGGTCTCAGGCCATGGAAGAGCTCAAAAAGGATTTTGAAAAGCAAGTTAGACAGGTGGAGGAAAAACTGGGAAGAGAAATGAGAGAGATGCAAGAAAAGCATGAAAAATGGGTCAATACCTTGGTAAAGGAGACCCAAAAAAATGCTGAAGAAAATAACACCTTGAAAGATAGGCTCACTCAATTGGCAAAAGAGGTTCAAAAATCCAATGAGGAGAAGAATGCTTTCAAAAGCAGAATTAGCCAAATGGAAAAAGAGGTTCAAAAGCACACTGAATTTAATAGTTCTCTCAAAATTAGAATGGAACAGATGGAGTCTAATGACTTTACGAGAAACCAAGAAATCACCAAACAAAACCAAAAGAATGAAAAAATGGAAGAGAATGTGAAATATCTCATGGGAAAAACAACTGACCTGGAAAATAGATCCAGGAGAGACAATTTAAAAATTATGGGACTACCTGAAAGCTATGATGAAAAAAGGAGCCTAGATATCATCTGCCATGAAATTATCAAGGAAAACTGCCCTGATATTCTACAACCAGAGGGCAAAATAAGTATTGAAAGAATCCATCCATCACTGCCTGAAAGAGATCCAAAAAGAGAAACTCCTAGGAACATTGTGGCCAAATTCCAGAATTCCCAGGTCAAGGAGAAAATATTGCAAGCATCTAGAAAGAAACAATTCCAGTATTGTGGAAATACAATCAGGATAACACAAGATCTAGCAGCTTCTACATTAAGGGATCGAAGGGCGTGGAATAAGATATTCCAGAAGTCAAAGGAACTAGGACTCAAACCAAGAATTACCTATCCAGCAAAACTGAGTATAATACTTCAGGGGAAAATATGGTCTTTCAATGAAACAGAGGACTTTCAAGCATTCTTGATGAAAAGACCAGAGCTGAAAAGAAAATTTGACTTTCAAACACAAGAATGAGAAGAAGCATGAAAAAGCAAACGGCAAAGAGTAGTCATAAGGGACTTCCCCAAAGTGAACTGTTTACATTCCTACATGGAAAGACAATATTTGTAACTCTTAAAATTTTTCAGTATCTGGGTAGTTGGTGGGATTATACACACACACACACACACACACACACACATACACACATGCATGCACATACAGAGACAGAGAGCACAGAGTGAATTGAATAGGATGGGACCATATCTTAAAAGAAATTAAGGTAAATGGTGAGAGAGAAATGTAGGGGAAGGAAGGAGGGTGAAATGGAATGGGGTAAATTATCCCTCATTCAAGAGGCAAGCAGGAGACTTTTTAATGGAGGGAAAAAGAGGAGAGCTGAGAAAAAAAACCAAGAAGTTTACCCTCATCACATTCAATTAAAGGAAGGAATAAAATGCACACTCACTTTGGTATGAAAACCTATCTTACAACACAGGAAAGTGGGGGAGAAGGAGATAAGCAAGGGGGCGGGGGGGATGATGGTAGGGAGGTCAATGGGAGGAGGGAGCAATTTGAAGTCAACACTTGGGGAGGGATAGGATCAAAAGACAGAATAGAAACAATGGGGGGCAGGATAGGATGGAGGGAAATAACAGTTAGTCTTACACAACACGACTATTATCGAAGTCATTTGCAAAACTACACAGATAGGGCCTATATTGAATTGCCTACCTTCCCAAAAGGAATGGGTGGGGAGGGAGGGATGGGGAGAATTTGGAACTCAAAGTTTTAGGAACAATTGTTTAGTATTGTTGTTGCTACTAGGAAATAAGAAATACAGGTAATGGGGAATAGAAAGTCATCTGGCCCCACAGGACAAAAGAGAAGATGGGGACAAGAGAAGGGAGGGATGATAGAAGAGAGGGCAGATTGGTGATAGGGAGAATTAGAATTCTTGGTGTATTGGGGTGGGGGGAGGGGAGAAAAGGGGAGAAAATTTGGAACCCAAAATTTTGTGAAAATGAATGTAAAACGTTAAATAAAAAAAACCCTTTTACAAAACAGATCACAATACAAATTGTCACAGTCTCTCAAATTTTATTTCTCTGATAACTAGTTAACGTGATAAAAATCAGCTCAGACCTTAGAATTCTAACTTTATTAACAATAGAGCTATAACAGAGGACATCAAATTAGGAATTCATTGTTAGCTTGAAACTTCAGAAATTTTAGATCTTCTCAAGCCCTCACAGACATGCAGGATTGTCCGAGTTTGCTGCTTTCTCAAAATTTTCTCTCTAATTCCTGTTTCTTTAGGAGGATCAGATGCTATTGAGGATCTAATCCTATATATGAACTGTTGACCTGAAAACTAGGTTAAAGAAAAGGCAACAGGCTAAAGGCATACATTTTATGATTTAATTAATTAAACAATTCCCTATTAAAGAAAAATGATGACAATGCACTATGGAGTCAGAAAAATATTCTGACTACCCGGTCCAAAAATCTTCTGGCTTATATACATTTTACCATGAGAAAGGAACTCTTGTAGTTGAACAAATCATAAATTTAGTAAGACAAGATAGTTAACAAAGTAGTGTCACTTGGGACTTATGATGGCAAGCTGTGTGAATTTCCTTTCTGTTGCATAGTCTCTGTGACAAAAGATAAGGAGAAAATCCCACCACTTTGATGTCAGACATCCTGCTGACACAGGAAAGGGTACCTTTAACAAAGTTTCAATTGAAATTGCAACCCAGGACATCTGTGTTTTCCTTATCATTAAGATGCCAGGAAAAAGGGTCTTCTAAGGAAGTTACTATATCAGCCCTATTTGCTTTTCTGACAAAAGGCATTCTCTGAGTTTACTTAAGATAACAAGGGAGACTATTAGGTCCAGACTCTTCTTAATTCAAGCACTGGCTCTTATTAAAGTCCAAAATTTATATTAAATATTATCAGAACACATAAGTAACAACACTCTTGATAGGTAGAGACTTTCCACCCCTAATTTCAATGGCTACACAAATGAATTTACCTACAAGAAGCTAACTTCAATTATAACAAAAGACTTGGGATGGAATGTGTAGAAATACTTAATTATGTTCCAATTATATACAGAAAACAGTGTATATCAACTGAGTTACTTGTAATAGAATATGTTTGGTCGTCAATCATGTTCAAATGGAATAGATGTTAGACAAACATTAATCTCCACTAAGATAACTGCTAGTACTGAAGTTCTGCACCTTAAAAAATCAAACAGAAGAGGTCTTTTACTTTAACCTCATAAATAAACTTTAAAAACAATTTTGTTCAGTTATTTTATAGCATTCTGAAAGAATGAGTTATTTTGGGGATTTAATCCTACATAAGACTATGTAAGTATTAGCAGGAAGATGACAAGTTTGAGTACTAATTTATTTAGTTTTTTGGGATATGGAATGACACATTTAGATGGAAAACAGTAAAATTTTACTTGCACTGTGCTCATAATTTCTACTGACCACTTGTTCTGATTATAGACATTTTCTGTTAAAAGGAAAAAAAATCAAGGATATGATTATAACGTTATAAAACTGGTCCTTAGTGATTCAATGTGGCAGGATAAAGCATCCTCAGTTATATTTGACTTAAGGTAAGAGTCACAGTAGACAACCAATTATTCTACCTCATAATCAACTTCAGGAATAACCAGGTGGGAAACATTACTGTTCAGTAGGAAGCAACACAACTGGGAAACAAAGCCAAAAAGATTCTTATCTTTGACTATGCCAAGGTTGTACTCTCAGTCTTTTTCCAGAGACAGATCGCCACCTGCAACAGTTCAGGATTACTTTCCCTTTGAGTAGCTTGTGGCATATCTCTTGAAGAGTGTCTTACTGACTTAATGATCCATCACACAACTATATCTGAAATCAAAATTCAAAACAATATCAGTTACAGTCCCAAGGGCTTTTACTTCAAATGGCAATCATAGCTTAGGGCTAGATACAATTATTTTTACTCTCATGGAGTTGCAATAAGCAATAAAAGTTTACCAGGACTCACACACACATACGAGATTTCACTTAACGTTCTTCACTTGTTTTTCTTCCTCCCCTTGAGCTTAGATTCATTCTGCTATAAAGATCAGTCATTAAAAATCACTTCTATATTTTACACAAACTTGTAAATTCTCAGTAAGCCAATTTCATTATTTAAGAACTCTATAACTCAGAACAGTGTCTTTTCCCAGTTGTGGTGCCAATCAGATTAGGATCTTTTGCTGTTTTTGTTTTACTAAAAGTGCCTCTGTTTGAAAAATGTGATTAAAGATCTTCCCCACCTATTGATGGGCCTGCCCATTAAAGTAAGCTTGATTAGGGGAGTTGTTTTGTAGGAGGGTCCCAAGTACCTTTTGTTTTTTCCACAGAGGCACTGGGTCAGAGCTCTAGCTCTGAAAAGTGTGTAAATACTCTGAGGGTGAGGTTTTACTATGGGCCTTACTGACTTCAAGTATTTGTTTGGCCAGATGAGGACTCTGGGAAACCAATAAGGAGCCCCCTGGCTTTGAAAACCCAGATGTTCCCTCTCTGGTAAAGATGTATATATGTTAATGATTAGACATTTTGTAAGTATGTCTGTTGACTTTTGATTTCTCTGTATTTTCTCTGAAGTTCAGGGTGGTGACTTTTTTTACCTGAACTAACTGAATGATACATGTGCTTGATTAAAGTGAGTGTTAACCCCTCAAAAATTATCTTTCCTTTTAGAGAAGCAGATCAAAGGACCTGTGAAAGCAGGCCCCCCTGTATATGTTGGGGTGCTTACTGATACACCAGGGCTGATGATCTTGCCCAAAGGGATGGTTTCAATTTACAGATAAAGGGGATTCTACAAGGTCTTTTCTCTGTACTCTTTCTTTCTTTCTTTCTTTCTTTCTTTCTTTCTTTCTTTCTTTCTTTCTTTCTTTCTTTCTTTCTTTCTTTCTTTCTTTCTTTCTTTCTTTCTTTCTTTCTTTCTTTCTTTTTTTTTTTTTTTTCCAGGAAGACTCAATATTTATTAAACACTTTTTAGTGTGAAAGGCACAGTGCTAGGCGCCAGGACAAAATACAAAGATTGACACAGACAAACATTTTGCCCTCCAAGAAGGCTTCAAGCCTAATTTGGGTTTATGTAACACACACAAAAAAGGACATAAAATAAACAATGACCTCCATTCTTTACTGTTCCAAGTCTTAACCAACTGTCATTCCCACCTAACTAAATCAATTAACAGGCCATCCCTTCAATGATCAGGTATTTCAATCACTATTAATTAGCTCTCCATAGAGGATTAACTCAACCCAAATAGAAATGGTAATTCACTTCATTAATACTTTGAAAATGGTACAAATGAGTTTTCAATTAATAAGCCATGCCGTTAATGACCAGGCAATTCAATCATTATTAATTAATTCTCCACAAAGAACCTTTACAACCCAAATAGATATGGGAAACCATTTCATTAATATTTTGAAAACAAGGCAACCCCTGAAGGTGATGAATTAATTACTTTTGATTTGCTGAAAGCCTATTTTATAATAGGGGTTGGCTGCCCCTATCTTTTCGTATCCCTAATTTCCCCTCTCCCAATTTGTCTGGGAATCCAGGATGTCAGTAACTCTTTTAGCCATACTCCTAATAACCAAGGCCCCCCAGAAATGTCCAGCTGGGTTTTCTCTCCATGACATTAAGTAGATGATTAAAGTTACAATAACCAGCCACATCCTCAAGAATTTTTCCTGCATGAGAAAAGCTTCACATAGTATGAGACGTGGTTTTACTCAAGCCTTTTCCTTTCCAAGACAGAAAACATAAAACCAAGAAACAGAATGGAATGGTTTTTTTCCTATTAAGACAAAAACAATGAGACTCAGAATGGCTCACTTGGCCCTTTCTCATCTTATCTCCCCCCAGTTCAAAATGCTTACAATCTCTTAATGGCAAGTATCCTCTGAGACCTTCAGTTGGGTTCCACACATGCTTTTTTATGATCTTTGCCTTTTTCCAGAAAATTGGTTTGGTTGGACCACTGCAACCACTCTGCTTCTGACTGTACTGCCTTTTCCCCTGTGTATACAGGGAATCCTTGCCTTTCTGGTAATAAAAAGCATCACTTTGTCAAGCTGGTGCTTGCCACACTTCTTTGAAGAAAGTTCTGTGGGTTTTAAGGCCGTTCACCAAAGGCAGTGTTAGCCCTTCCAGTTGGACTTTTTTGATATTTAGGCTGCTGGGATCCCTCAACTGAGATCAAAGATGAGCTGAAGAAGATGGAAGATGGCAGAAGACCCTGTACTTTTTCTAATACAGTAATTAGCAACATCCTCCTTCCCTCTTTTCACAATTGTTCCTGTCCTTAATAGAGTCTCATCACTCAGTAATGGATGTGACTGGCAGGATTTTCCCCAAGCTATGGTTCATCTATTGGGGAGTTCTCAGGAGGGCTTGGGGCTTGTTCTTTCTGTTCTCTTAAATAAGTTTCTTTTGCTGTAGGGAGGAAGCAAGACAGTTCTTAAAATTCAAACTGAACATAATATATTACAAAAATGGGTGGGAGTCTCATATAATTTATAGCAATACTATCAATTTCAAGACATACTGATTTTAAAATGCTATGTTTAAATTGATCAGTACTTTAGCTTGTAAGACTCTTTTAGTATCTAATTAAATGTTCAAATCAAACTCAATTACTTTTTTGTTGTTTCCTGATTCACAAAATGTCTCTCTCTCTTTCTTTTTTGTGAGTCAGGAAAGAGTTAATATTAATATAAACAGGCAGTTTCTAAGTGCTGGTCTAATTTTTTTTCCTCTGAAATTTCATTGGTACCCCCAAACACATCTCTCTATAGTGAGATGAACTTCTTTTCTAGTCATTCTGGGGAGATTGGTAAATGCTCTTAATTCCCTTAAAAACAAATTCTAAAAAATATTAAACAATATTTGACAGTATTTCAACATTTATTTAAAAAATAACATTCAAACTACATATAGGTCAGAGGGGAAAATTCCCTCTCCTTTTTTTCTTCTCTGTTCTTCTATACTCCAGAATCTGACCACAATTCAGAAATGTAAAAGAGGAGAAAGAATCTTTCTGAAAACTTATAGAGATTCACCTTAGTGAACAAGACACTGAGAGATTTACCAGTAAATTTTTTACTTCTAAGCTTTGTGTGCACAATTTTAGACGCTGAGACACAAACATAGGCATAGAAAAACACAAACAGATTGACAACTGTTAAACATTGGCCCCTATATCAAAAGTTATTTCTTCTTGCCTGCCTTACTAGATGTCTCCAGGCCAGACTGTCACACACAGGTATATAAATACACACAGTCTAAGAAATTATTACCTTTTAAAATTGCACCTGTCTTGTTTCTTTTTTGAGTTTGATGACGCTTCCTTTATCAATCACATCCACTAATCTTCACTTTACTGAGTTTTTTTCCTCCTCTATCTCTCTGCTGTTCCTCTGATGTGTGCAGTCAGAAAGCAAAGGAAGGAAGGAGGGAGGGAGAGGGAGAGGGAAAAGGAAGAGGTAGAGGGAGAGGGAGAGGGAGAGAGAGAGAGAGAGGGAGAGGGAGAGGGAGAGAGAAGAGAGAAGAGAGAGAGAGAGAGAGAGAGAGAGAGAGAGAGAGAGAGAGAGAGAGAGAGAGAGAGAATGAGAGAGAAACTATCTCTGTTCTTTATCCTATATACAGAAGGCAATTGCAACTTCAAGGTCTCTCTTACCAGCATTGGAAGGTCTCATCTGCCTAGGCCATCAATCTTTCATTAAGTAACACAAATAGCCAGCATCATAGGAAAGCCTATCAAGGCACAAGCCAGTGTGTATTTTCCAGACATTCCCATACTCCTGTGGCTCAGGCCATACCTTCCACTTTTGTGGATGGCCAACATGCTATCTTTCCCTCAGGGATAAGGGTAGTCAAGATTCCCCCTGTGGAAGTCTCACTACCCGTTCCCTTTTCTCAATATCCTGCAAAATGAGAGGCAGATCTGTTATGCCCTAATTATACTAATTGTATGGTGGCATACTCTCCCTACCTCCATCCCAAGAGAACACTGAGATACCAAACTAAGAGAGATTCATACAGGATTGGTTGTTAATATGTTTTATTAGGATTCATTGGGTTAATTGGGTTGGTTAAGGGAGTTTACTCACAAGAGGCCAGTTGTCCTGGGCAGCGGTAGGATAAAGTAACTTCGTGAATCTGCATACCAGCTCTGGGCCAGGTCAGCTACAGAACAAAGAAAGTGTTTACATTTTTCCATGGGATAGTTGGAGCTCCTTTTGCTGTTTACATTTACTCAATAATTTACATTAATCATGAGACTTGAGGTCACTTCTACACTCTGGTCTACCCCCATACACTATCACCCTAAATAATTTTAAAAGTATGTCAACCTGGATTCTGAATGGGAAAACCAATGAAAAGTCACAAGTCATTTTTTCCATCCTAGGGTAGCTAAGTAAGATTTAAAGAGAGGTCTGTGAGATGGCCTGGAGCATGGTGTGACAGTCATAGCAGCTGAAGTGGCACTGGAGAGCTCAGTGCACAGGGACCGTGAGGAGACTGAACACCTGGTTAGAAAAAGATTCCAGGGGATTCCTCTGCTAGATAGGATTTGGCAACCCCATTGCCCATTACCCAGTTTGGGGTCAGAGTTCCAGGGTGAAGAGGAATAGTTGTGGTCACAAAGGAGTAGGGCTGTGCCTAGGAAAGGATCAGAGAACAAATAAATGACCAGACCTCTCCCTGGATCACATCACCTTGGAAGTGCTGAAAATTTATAAGCTGCTAGACCTACCTGTGAAAACATCAGAATACAAAAGATCATGCCAGAAATTCCTACTACCTCCAAGGTGAGCAGAGTCCAAGTCTAACATCCAGTCTAAAGTCAAGAAATAGGCTGGAAGAATGAGGAAATAACAACAACTTCAAAGAACCTGACCATAAAATCTACCATAGTGAAAGGAAAGTTCAAGATAAACTCAGAAGAAAATGACTTGAAAACATTTATAAGCAAGGCCTCAAAGAAAAATGTAGATTGGACCCAAGCCCAACAAGAATTCCTAGAAGAATTTAAGAAAGAGCAAAAAAAATTAAAAACCAAATAAGGGTAGTAGGAGAAGAATTGGGAAAAGAAATGAAAACAATAGAGAAAAAAGTTATAAAAAGACAATAATAGCTTGGTAAAAGAGGTACAAAAAAATAGTAAAGAAAATAACTCCTTAAAAATAGAAATTGGCCAAATGGTAAAAGAGGTACAAAATCCCACCGAGGAAAATAATTTCTTAAAAATTAGAATGAGTTAAGTCCAAGCTAAAGATGCTAGGAGACATCAAAAAACAATTAAAGAGTAAAAAGATTGAAAAAAATAGAAGAAAATGTGAAATAGCTCATAGGAAAAACAACTGAGTTCAAAATAGATAAAGGAGTGATCATTTAAAAATTACTTGACTACTTGAAAGCCATGATCAAAAAAAGGACATAGACATCATATTTGAAGGAATTATAAAAAAAAACTGCCCTTATATCTTAGAACCAGAGGTCAAATTAGAAACAGAAAGAATTCATTCATCACTTCTTGAAAGAGACCCCAAAATGAAAAGTCCAAGGAATATTATAGCAAAATTCCAGAATTCCCAGGTCAAGAAGAAATTATTGAAAGCAACCATAAAGAAAGTATTCAGATATCACGTAGCCACAGTCAAATGGCTCTGGAGGAGAAAGTGAGGCTAGTGACCTTGCAAAGCCCTCCTTCACTCAAATCCAAGTCAACTGCAAGTCATGATGTCACGGTCGTTTTTGAGAACAAAAGACAAACACAACAATAACAGCCATGGTCAGGATCACACAAGATTTAGCAACTATAACATTAAAGGAGTGGCAAGTCTGGAATGTGATGTTCCAGAAGGCAAAGGAGCTAGGATTACAACCAAGAATAATCTATGCAGCAAAACTCAGATGAAGCAAAAGAAAAAATAGACCTAGTTAAAAGAGATAATCAGGGAAATTACATTTTGTTAAGGTAATGAATTGATATGAACAATGGACAATGAATTAATAGCAATACTGAACATGTATACATTAAATGGTATAGCATTCAAATTAATGAAGAAAATGTGAAGTGAATTACAGGAGGAAATAGACAGTAAAACTATATTAATGGGGGAATCTTGATTTATCCTTCTCAGATCTAGATAAATCTAATCATAGAATAACCAATAAATAAATAAAGCTCCACCAAATTACCAGCATCAAAAATGGAAAGGGTGAATTCACAACCAATTAAGATAAAATTAGAGCAGTTATTATGAGCTATTTTGCTCAATTTATGACAATCTAAGTGAAATTAATATTTACATATATATAAATTGCCCAGCTGAAAAGAAGAGGAAATAGAATATTTAAACAACCTTATCTTAGAAAAAGGAATCGAAGAAGCCATAAAACTTAAGCTATCTGGTCCTGGATTGTTGTATTTTTTCCTCCTGAGGGAGCTCATAAAATCATAAGAAAAACCAACCGAGGACCAGATGGATTTACAAGTGAATTCTGCTAAAGGTTTAAAGAACAATTATTTAGAGGATTCTGGGAAGATGGTGGAATGAGGCAGGAAGTTACCTGGTTCTTCCAAATTCTCCCACAAACAATGTAAAATAATGCCTCAAAATGACTTTTGAGTGGCAAAAATAATTAAAAGTCAGGATAAAGCAGCTGTCTAGCCTAAGATAATTTGGAAGAAACAGTAGAAAAGACCTGACCTCCAAGGGTGGTGGTCTAGCCTGAAGTGTATATATCTCTGTACAAATCCCTCTGAATTAACAAACAGAAAGTTATGGGGCCACCTATGTAGTAGCCTCAACTTCAGAAACTTTCACCCCACAGACAGTGTGTTCAGGGGAAGACTACTGGACCATGTGATGGTGCTGGGTGTGGGGCTCAAGTGTGTTTATCAGATGCAGGTCCAGGTTGTGGCTGTGGGCAAGAAGGGAGCACTTGCTAGTGAATGCAGTCTCAGAGAGAAAGGGACTCCAGTGGCTTTGGGCACTCAGAGGAGAGAAGAGTCCCTGGTTTTTGTTCCAGGGCAGAGAAGTGAACAAAAGGAACAGGAAGGACCACAGGGAGTGAGAGCATTGCAGCATTGCTGGAAGCCCTGATATGGCTTAGGGGAAAAGAGAAATACCTGAGGTTAGGCCCCCAGATATAGCTCAGAAAACAACACATGAAAAACCTGAATCCTGAGATATTATCTTCCACCATTAGGAATGACAGCCTGACTCTAACACAAAAGTTAATGGCCAAGAAATAAGGTGTTAAAAAATGAGTAAGCAAAAGAGAACAAACCCAACCATAGATAGGCACTATGGTGAGAAGATCTGGTTTTAAATTCTGAAGAAGATAGTGGGGTCGAAACAGCTACTTCTACTTCAAAGAAAAAAATCCCAAATCATCACCAGCCCCAAAAGAGTTCTTGGAAGAGTTTGAAAAGGACTTTGAGTATCAAATAAGAGAGGTTGAGTAAAAATTCAGGGAAAAATTAGAGTAATGCAAGAAAATCAAGAAATTAGGAAAAACCAACCAATTAGAAAAAGAGATCCAGAAATTTATGTAAGAAAATAACTCCTTAAAAATTAGAATTGGGCAAGGGAAGCTAGTTACATAACAAGACACCAAGAAATAATAAAACAAAATCAAAAGAATGAAAAATTAAAAGAGAATCTGAAACATATCATTAGAAAAACAACTGACCTGGAGAACAGATTGAGAAGAGACAACATAAGAATTGTTGGATTATCTGAAAGTTATGATTTAAAAAAAGAATCTAAATACTATATTTCAAGAGATAATTAAGGAAAATTGCCCCAAAGTTTTAGAACTAGGGGGTAAAATAGAAATGGAAAAAATTCACTGATTATCACCTGAAAGAGATCTCAAAGTGAAAACTCACAGGAGCATCATAGTAAGTTTGGAAGCTCCCAGGTCAAGGAGAAAATACTGCAAGCAATTAGAAAAAAAAAATACTGTGGATCTACACTCAGAATAACATAAGATTTAGCAGCTTCTACATTAAAAAAATGAAGAGCATAGACATTATATTCCAAACAGCAAAGGAGCTAGGTTTGCAACCAAGGATAACTGACTCAGTAAAGTTGAGTATAATCCTGCATGGAAAAAAATAGGATTCTTAATAAATTAAAGGATTTTCAGGTATTTGTGGGAAAAAAACTAGAACTGAACAGAAAATTTCCCCTACAAGAATCAGGGGAAACATAAGAAGGCAAACATTAAAGAACAATCATAAAGAATTTGCTTCTTATGTGGGAAATTGTTATCCTCTTAAGAACATCAATACTATTTGGGTAATTTGAAAGAGCGTACATAACTAGAACGCTTAGGGTTGAGTTAAGTATGATGAAATGATCTTAAAAATAAAATTGAATAAGGAGAGATAAAAACGGAACAATTATACAAAGAGGTGTGAATAGAAGAACTGTTACAGTGTAAGTATCAGAATTGGGTTAAAGAGGGAATAACATATACATCTAGAAAAGTAGAAGTCTTCTTAAGTTTCAAAGAAATAGGATGGTGAGGGGATAGAATAAGAGAGGGACTTTTGGAAGGGTGTGTAAATCAAGAAATAGTTGATTGTTGTCTTCTATTCTCAAAGAAAACCAAAATGACATCACCGTGATAAAGTAAAGTTTGAGCGTGTCCAGGTGTGGCTGATCAGGCCAATACGAGCTCAAAATGCTCTGCCACAGATAGTCCATGTGAATATTTGGGATGGTTACTCCAAATTTGCGCATCCTGCATTTTCTTTGTGCTGTCTCAATTCTGCTTTGCTCATAGAGCATAGCACCTTTTCTGATGTGGGCACACCACGCTGAGCGGTCCTGTGCCAATGTCTCTCATGTTACACAGTCAAATTCAAAGTTCTTGAAAGAGACCTTGCTAGTGTCTTTGTATTGCTTCTTCTGACCTCCATGTGACCACCTGCCTCATGTGAGTTCTCCATAAAATAGTTTTTTTGGTAAGCATACATTTTGCATTCAAACAACATGGCTAACCCCTTGGAGTTGTGCTCTCTGAAGCATAGTTTGATGCTTGTCAGCTTGAGCAAGGACTTCAGCATCTGGAGCCTTATTCTGCCAGGTGATCCTCAGAATCTTCCCTAAGACAGTTCAAATGGAAACGATTCAGTTTCCTGGCATGGTGCTGGTAGACTGTCCATGTTTCACAGGCATACAACAATGAGGTCAGCACGATGGCTCTGTTAGACCTTCAGCTTGGTAGTCAGTCTAATACATTTTCTCTCCCAAACTTTTTCTTCTGAGCCTCCCAAACATTGAGTCAGCTCTGGCAATGCGTCTGTCAGCCTCATTGTCAATGTGTACATCCCTGGAAAGTGCCCTACCAAAGTAAGTGAACTTATCCACAGCATTCAACACTCCTTCATTTGTTGTTACCACTGGTTGCACGTGTGGATGGTGTGGTGGTGGCTGATGAAGCACCTGTGTTTTCTTGGTGTTAATTATTAGGCCAAAATTAGCACAGGTAGCAGAGAATTGATCCATACTTCGTTGCATCTCAACTTCAGAGGTTGCATTGAGTACACAATCATCTGAAAGCAGAAAATCCTGCACCAACACTCCCTCCACTTTGGTCTTGGCTTGTAGCCTTTTCAAATCGAAGAACTCACGATCAGTTGGTAGTTGACTTTGATGCTGTGTTCATCCTCATTGAAAGCATTTGTCAACATTGCTGAAAACATCATGCTAAAAACTGGACAATGATTTCATGCTTTCCCAGTCACCAATGGAGTGAAAGAGGCTTGTGTGCTTGCTCCCAAAAAATAGTATAGTAAGAGGATAAGACAAGGGAGGAATTCTTAGAAAGGTTGCAGAATAGGGAGGCAGTAGTTAGAAGTAGATTAGATATTTGAGGAGGGATAGGGTAAAAAGAGAGGGAGAGAAGGATATACAGTAAAGAAAAATAAGAGAGAAATGCACAACTAGGAATTATAATCTTTTTTACATTTCTTTTATTTATTTTTTAATGTTCTACAATCACTTCCTTAAAATTAAGATTTTATCCCCTCACACCTTCCCCCCACTACCCCCTCCCTCCCCATGACAGCATACAATTCTGTATAGGTTCTACATATACTTTCCTATTGAGCACATTTTCACTATAGTCATGCTATGTAGTCGCACTAAAATAAATGGAAGAAATCATATAACAAATCAAAACATAATACACTAAAACCCACACACACACGAACATCATCTGCTACATTCTGCAAATGACTTCCATATTTCTTTCTCTGAGTGTGGAAGGCATTTTGCCTTAGAAGACCGACATTAGGATTTTTTTTTTCTCAGTAAGTTCTTGTGTTCTTACAAAGTTCCAAGTCTACCAGAAAAAACTCTCGCACACTGTGGTCGTTGCTGTGCACAAAGTTCTCCTGGTTCTGCTCCGTTCGCTCAGCATCAGTTCATTTAAGTCCTTCCAGGCCTCCCTGAAGTCTTCTTGTTCATCATTTCTTATGGCACAATAGTACTCCATTACATTCATATACCATAATTTATTCAGCCATTCCCCAATTGATGGGCATCCCCTTGACTTCCAGTTTTTGGCAACTACAAAGAGTGCTGCTATAAATATTTTTGTACACGTGGGATCCTTTCCCGCTTTTATAATCTCTTGGGGATACAGTCCTAGTAGCAATATTTCTGGGTCAAAGGGTATGCAAATTTTTGTAGCCCTTTGGGCATAGTTCCAAACCATTCTCCAGAAGGGTTGGATGATCTCACAGCTCCACCAACAATGAATTAGTGTTCCAACTCTCCCACATTCTCTCCAGCATTTATCATTTTCCTGTTCTGTCATGTTTGCCAATCTTATAGGTGTGATGTGGTACCTCAAAGTTGTTTTGATTTGCATCTCTCTAATCAATAGTGATTTAGAGCACTTTTTCATACGATTATAGATATCTTTAATTTCTTCCCCTGAAAATTGCCTGTTCATACCGTTTGACCATTTATCAATTGGAGAATGACTTGTATGGTTATATATTTGAGTCAGTTCTCTATATATTCCAGAAATGAGGCCTTTATCCCCAAGCTTAGCCATAAATTTTTTTTTCCCAATTTACTACATCCCTCCGAATTTTGGTTGCATTGGGTTTGGTTGTGCAAAACCTTTTCAGTTTAAAGTAATCAAAATTATCCATCTTGCATTTCATAATGCTTTCTATCATTTCTTTAGAAAAAATTTCTTCCCCTCTCCATAAATCTGATAAATACACTATTCCTTGCTTCTCCAGTTTATTCATGGTATCAATCTTTATACCTAAATCATGTACCCATTTGGACTTTATTCTTGTGTACGGTGTCAGGCATGGGTCTATGCCTAATTTCCACCACACAGTTAACCAGTTTTCCCAGCAATTTTTGTTGAACAGTGAGTTCTTATCCCGGAAGCTGGGATCTTTGGGTTTATCAAACAGGAGGTTGCTATATTCCTTGCCTACTGTGTCTTGAGTGCGAAGCCTATTCCATTTGTCTACCCCTCTGTTTCTTAGCCAATACCAAGTGGTTTTGATAATTGCTGCTTTATAATACAATTTGAGGTCTGGTAGCGCTAGGCCACCTTCCCAAGCATTTCTTTTCATTAGTCCCTTTGATATTCTGGACCTTTTGTTTTTCCAAATGAATTTTGATATTATTTTATCCAGCTCTAGAAAATAATTATCTGATAGTTTAATTGGTATGGCACTAAATAAGTAAATTAATTTAGGTAGAATTATCATTTTTATTATATTAGCTCGGCCTACCCATGAACAACTGATGTTTTTCCACTTACTTAAATCTGACTTTATTTGTGCAAAAAGTGTCTTGTAATTGTGTTCATAGGAATTATAATTTTGAATGTGAATGGGATGAACTCATACATAAAACAGAAATGGTTAGCAGAATGGTTAGCAGAAAAACTAGAATCTGTCAATACGTTGTTTACAAGAAACACATTTTACAATGAGAGATACATATAGAGTAAAAACAAAGGGCAGGAGTAGAATTTATTATCCTTCAGCTGATGCCAAAAAAAAAGTAGCGGTAGCAATCATGATTCCGGACAAAGTTAAAGCTAAAATAGATTTAATTAAAAGCGACAAACAAGGTAACTACATTATGATAAAAGGTACCATAGATAATGAAGTAATATCAACAACTCTAAACCTATATGCACCAAATGCTATATTTTTAAATCCAAATTTTTAAAGAAAAAGCTAAATGAATTATGGGTGAAAATAGATAACAAAAGCTTAGTAGTTGAGGACCTCAACCTTTCCCCTCTCATAACTAGATAAATCTAGCCAAAAAATAAATCAAGAAGATGAATAGAATCTCAGATAAGCTAGATGTGACAGATACCTGGAGAGAATTAAATGGGAATAGAAAGGAATATACCTTTTTTTAATGGTACATAGTACCTTGACAAAAATTGACATGTATTTGAACATACAAACTTTATAGTTAAAGAGAAATAAGCAGAAATGTTACATGCATCCTTTTCAGATCACAATGCAATAAAAACTATATTTAATAGAGAACCATAGAAGCACAGATTAAAAATTAACTGGAGATTAAACAACCTAATCTTAAAGAATGAGTGGGATAAAGACCAAGTCATAGAAACAATAAATAATTTTACTAAAGAGAATGAAGATAATGAGATAACATACCAAAACTTATGGGATTCAGCAAAAACAGTAATCAGAGGAAAATTTATAGTTCTAAATGCTTATATTAATAAAATGAAGAAAGAACAGACAAATGAATTGACTTTGCAATTTAAAAAAAATAGGAAAAAACAAATTAAAAATCCCTTATTAAATATCAAACTAGAAATCTTACAAATTAAAGGTGAGTTTAATAAAACTGAATGTAAGAAAATCTGAATTAATAAATAAAACTAGGATTTGGTTTTAGAAAAAAACAATAAAATATATAAGCAAAAAAGTAGATAAAGAAGAAAATCAAAACACTAGTACCAAAAATGAAATGAAGATGAAATCAAAGCAATTATTAGGAGTTATTTTACCCAGTTTTATGCCAATGAATTTACCAATTTAACTGAAATGGAAGATATTTACACAAATATGATTGCCTATATTAACAGAAGAGGAAATAGAATATCTAAATAAACCTATTTCAGGAAAAAAGTCAAACAGGTCATAAATGAACTTCCTAAGAAAAAAACATCTTGACCAGAAGGATTTACACGTGAATTCTGCCAAATATTTAAAGATCAACTAATTCCAATATTTAGAATTATTCCAAATTTTTTTGAATAATAGGCAAAGAAATCTTACCAAATACTTTTTATGAGCCAAATATGATGCTGATACCTAAACCAGGAAGAGCAAAAACAGAAGGAAAACTATAGCTCAATTTCACTCATGAATATGGATGCTAAAATCCTAAATAAAATACTAGCTAGGGGACTACAAAATATATCACAAAAGATTATACATTAGGACCAAGTGGCATTTATACCAGGGATTCAAGGATGCTTTAACAAAAGGAAAACTATTAACATAATTGATTATATCAAAAACAAAAATAACAAAATCATATGTTTATATCAATAGACATGGGAAAAGCTTTTGACAGAATACAACACTCATTCCTATTAAAAACATTTGAAAGTATAGTTATAAATGGATTTTTCCTTAAGACAATAAGAAGCATCTATCTAATACCATCAGCAAGCATTATTTGTAATGGAGATAAACTAGAAGGCTTCCCCATAAAATTAGGTATAAAACAAGGATGCCCATTATCACCAATATTATTCAATATTTTATTAGACATGCTAGCCATAAAAAGAAATATTATAATAGCAGTAAGGGAAGAAAAAAAGTTGAAGGAATGAATGGGCAATGAGGCAATGAAACGATCTCTTTTTACAGATTATATGATGATGTGCTTGGAAAATCCTAGCAATTCAACTAAAAAGTTAGTTGAAACAATAATTTTAGCAAAGTAGCAGGATATAAAATGACCCCACAGAAATCACCAGAATTTCTACATAACACCAACAAAACCCTACAAGAAGAGATAGTAAGAGATATTACATTTGAACTAGCTGTAGGCATATACCTGGGAGTATACCTGCCAAGGGAAACCTAGGAACTACACAAAAACATAATTGTAAAACACATTTTATACAGATAAAGTCAGATATAAGTAATTTGAGAAATATTATACTTGCTCATGGGTGGGCAGATTCAATATGCTAAAAATGACAATTCTACCTAAATTACTTATTCAATGCCATCCCAATTAAATTACCCCAAAATTATTTTACCAAACTAGAAAAAATAATAAGATTCATCTAGAAGAACAAAAGGTCAAGTGTATCAAGGGAATTAGTGAAAAAAATGTAAAGGAAGGATTTTTAGCAGTCTCTGAGAAATAGAAAAGTGGATCAGTGGAATAGAGGAGACATACAATACACAGTAGTAAATGATTATAGTAACCTCATATTTGACAAATGTTAAGACTTAAACTTTGGGGATAAAAATTCACTATTTGGTAAAAATTATTGGGGAAACTGGAAAGCAATCTAGGAGGAACTGGGTATAGACCAATATCTTATACCATTTACCAAGATAAGGTCAAAATGGATATACAATTTAGATATAAAGGAAGATATCATAAGAAAATTACAAGAATATGTTACATAGCAGACTCATGAATAGAAGAATTTACAAATAAGCAAGAGACAGAGAATATTGTAAGATGTAAAATGGATAATTTGATTACATTAAATGAAAAGGTTTTGTACAAATAAAACCAATGTAGCCAAGATTAGAAGAAAACCAGAAAATTTGGGAAAAATTATATATACACAGTTTCTCAAAGGTCTCATACCTTAAATATATAGAGAACTTTTTCAAATTTATAAGAATATGAGTCATTTCCCAATTAATAAATGGTCAAATGATACGGACAGTTATTTTTTTCTGAAGAAATCAAAACTATATATGGTCATGAAAAAATTCTCTAAATCATTAATGATTAGCAAAATGCAAATTAAAACTAGTTTGAGATATCATCATCTACATATCAGGTTGACTAAAATGATACAAGGGAAAAATGGCAAATGTTGGAGGGAATGTAGAAAAATCGGAACATGAATACACTGTGTAACTGTGAACTAATCCAACCATTTTGCAAAGCAGTCTGGAATTATGCTCAAAGAATTATAAAACTGTGAATACCCTTTGACTCCGTAATACCACTATTAGGTCTATTTCTGAAGGTAATTAAGGAAAAAGGGGAAAGAGCCTATATGTTTTAAAATATTTATAGTAGTTTGTGGTGGCAAAGAACTAGATATTGAAGGGATGCCCATCAGTTGGAGAATGGATGAATAAGTTGTGGCATATGATTGTGATGGAATGCTACTGTGCTGTAAGGAATGATGAGCTGGTTGACTTTAGAAAAACATGGAGAGATTTGCATGAAATAATCAAGAGTGAAAAGAGCAGGACCAAGAGAACATTGGATATAGTAACAGCAATATTGTTCTAAGAACAGCTTTGCACAAGTAAGTCATTTTGAGAAAGAATTGATAAATAGAAGTATGCATAGTATGGTTTTACATATATGTATAAATTTGTGTCAAATGGTGGCCTTCTGTAGTGCAGGGGTGGGGAGGATGGTGAAAAGGGAGGGGATGATTCAAAATTTAAAATGTAAAAATAAATAAAATTTTTAAAAAGAATAATTAATTGTTATATGTAAATTTTTTAAAAATAGGTGAAATTCTGTCAAATTTTTTCTATGACACAAATATAGTTTTGATACCTAAACTGAGAGAAAAAAACAGAAACCTAAACTGAGAGAAAAAATTTCCATAATGAATATTGATGCAAAAAAAACTAGCAAGGAAGTTACAGCAATATAGCACAAAGATCATATATTATGGACAGACTGGATTTGTACTGGGAATGCAGGGCTGGTCCAATAATAGGAAATCCATGTAACTGAGTATATCAGTAACAAAAACAACAAAAAATCATATGATTATCTCAATAGATACAGAAAAAGCTTTTGGCAAAATTCCTATTAGAAACACCAGAAAACACAGTAATAAATGGAGCTTTTCTTAAAATAATAAATAATATCTACCTAAAACCAAGAGAAAACATTATCTTTAATGGGGATAAACTGTAAGTCTTTCCAATGAGATGAGTGAGTAAGCAAAGCTGTTCATTATCACCACTGTTAGTCAATATTGTGTAATAAGATGGCAATATGACAATATTGTCAATATTGATAGCAATAAAACAAGGAAAAGAAACAGAAGGAATTAGCATAGCCCATAAGCTATCATTCTTTGCAGATGATGCGATAGCACACTGAGAAAATCCTAGGGTCAACTAAAAAACTAGTTAAAAGAATTAGCAACTTTAGCAAAGTTGCAGGATATAAAGTAAACCTACACAAATCATCAGCATACACACACTATGCATATATATCTATATGTATATATGTATATGTATGTAATTATATATGTATATATTTACATACATACTCACCAGCAGAAAAATATAGAAAGAACAGTTCCATTTAAAATAATTACAGGTAAGATAAAATACTTGGGACTCTACCTTCCAAGACACACAGGAACTCTGTGATCACAATTACAATGTTAATTGGAGAAATATTAATTGTTCATGGGTAGGCTGAGCCAATATCATAAAAATGATAATACTGTCTAAAGTAATTTACTAATTCAGTGCTATACCAATCAAACTGCCAAAGAATTACTTTATAGAGCTAGAAAAAGCAATAACAAAGTTTATCTGGAGAAACAAAGGATCAGGTCTATCAAGACTTACCTCCACTTTGCACCTGCTGCTTTGCCTGGTTTCAGCCCTATAGTACAGGATAGTGCTCCCAGGCGTAGCTCATCTCTAATCTCATCTCCAGCCTTGATTGATAACACCTCCTTCAAGCTCTTTTCCCCTGTGATTAGAGGACTAGAGGGTGGAGGACCATACCACCTTACAATGCCTTCCTTTATAGAGGGCAGAAATTGGACTTTAGTCTCCTCTTTTGCATCTGTTGCTCTAGCTGGTTTTAATTCCTGGTGCCCCCTGGCATGGGCAGGGCGATGGTGCCATAATGTCTACAGTACCAGGTCTAAAGTCAGGAAAGACGCATATTCCTGAGTTCAAATCTGGAACATACTAACTAGATGTGTGACCCTTGGCAAATCACTTCACCCTGTTTGCCTCAGTTTCCTCATCTTTAAAATGATCTGGAGAAGGAAAAGGCAAACCACTCCAGTATCTCTGCCAAGAAAGCCCCACAGGAGATCATGAAGATTTAGCTACGACTGAACAGCAACACCCCTTGGTGTCCTCCTCTCACCCCTCCACTCTAATTTTTGGGCTCTTTTTGTTTTATTTTTCCCACCAGATTGTTGTACTGTTAATGTATTTTAGCTTAATTTTAAGATCTTTCCCACCCATTAATAAGCTCATACGACCTGCTTAAATCACACGGAAGCGTAAGTCTGAAAGTGGAAGAGGAAGGATGGTGAGAGCAGTTAGAGCAGAGGGAGAGAGAGGACATAGGCAGGCACAGCTAGTGTTGTGAGTGTTTGCTTGTGGGAAGGCCCCAGCCAAGGAGGGAAGGCTTGGGAATGGCCTTGTCCCCTGAAGTGCTAATGTGTGTTGACTTCTTGGTTACTGTGACGAATGTGACTTTCTGGTGTTGGGATTAGACTTTCTGGTGTCTGAATAAATGTGTTTCTTCTGCCTTCTATATGGAGAGTCTGTTATACCTTGTGATTCAGAACTATGCTGGCATATTCATGGTCGCCTTTGGTACTGTAAATATTGCCTGGTGATACAATTGTCATCTCCTTGAAGTCAGGAACTATCTTTCTTTTTTCTTATTTGTATCCCTAGCACTTAGCACAGTATCTGGCACATAATAGGCACTTCATGTTTATTGAATTGAACTGAAAGAAATCAATGATAAAAATTTGAAGGAAGGGGGCCTAACCATAGCTCCAGTCTCCTATCTCCAACTGCCTTTCAGACATCTCAAACTGGAGATCCAGCAGTCATCTTAAAACTCATTATGGCCTGTTGGTGGAGCTGTGAACTGGCCCAGCCATACCGGAGAATGATTTAGAACTAAACCCAAAGGGCTATACAACTGTACACACCCTTTGACCCAGCAATACTACTACTAGGTTATTGTTGAGTAGTTTCAGTTGCATCTGACTCTTTGTGATCCCATTTGGGATTTTCTTGACTAAGATACTGGAGTAGTTTGCTATTCCTTCTCCAACTCATTTTACATATGAAGAAACTGAGGCAAATAGGGTGAAATGACTTGCAAATAGGGTGAAATGACTTGCCTAGGGTCACACAGCTAGGAAGTGTCTGAGGTCAGATTTGAACTCAGGAAGATGAGTCTTCCTGGCTCTGTGTTAGGCACCCTATGCACTTCAAGAACTAGCTCCTCTGGTATGAGGGCTTACGGAGCCCTTTTCAGGGATGCTTATCCACCTTTGGTGTCCACCTGACTCGCTCAACTCTTACCTGTGGCTCCAAGAAGCTGTAGCATGTGCAGGTGGCATACTATGGTAAAACTATCCTGGCAAATGGGCTAAACCAGGTTGAAGGTAACTGACAGTTCTCAAATCCATTAGTGAGTTAGGGTGATGTCCACCTCAAGCAGGTGAACATTTTCCCTGGAAGAATGGATGGATGAGAACAATGTGTTCCAACAGCTATGAGGGCAGCTGAAGCAGGTGCTATAGAACTTGGTCAGGTATTGAAGAGGCCATTGGGTCATCATCAGTCGTCGTGACTTTTGCACTGCTACTTCACTTTGAAGATCGAGGAAGAAAGAATGAGGCTGATAACTTTGCAACTCTGCCTCCCTTTAATCCAAGACATGCAAAAGTCAAGATATCACTTCTGATATCACTGGTCCTTTTCAAAAAGCAAAGGACAAAAACAAAAAACACGGAACCACCAACATCGTTACTAGGTTTGTATCCCAAAGAGATCAAAGGAAAAGGTCCTCTATGTATGAAAATATTTATAGCAACTCTTTGTTGTGACAAAGAACTGGAAACTAAGGGAATTCCCATCAGTTGGGGAATGACTGAACAAGTTATAGCATATGAATGTGTTGGAATTCTACATATATATATATATATATATATGTATATATGTATACACACACACACACACACACACACACACATACCCTGATAAAGGGTATGATTTCAGACAAACCTAGAAAGACATATTAATTTACGCAAAGTGAGTAAGCAGAACCAGGGAGAACAATTTACACAAGTAATAGCAATATTGTAAAGATAAATCAACTGGGAAAGAATTGGTAACTGATCCATACAATGATTGATCACAGCTCCAAAGGACTCATGGTGTAAAAAGCTATTCACAAAGATCTGGTGAACTCAAAGTGCTGAATGAAGCATATTTTTTTCCTTTATTTTTCTTCCTTTCCCCCCATTTTCAGAATATGACTCATGTGGAAATATATTTTGCATGACTTTATATGTAGAATGGATATTGTATTTCTTACCTTCTCAATGGGTGAGGGAAGAACTGGAAAGAAAGAGAGAATTTGGAACTGAAAATAAATATTAAATAAATATTATTGGTTCCTATTGTCTTTTATTTAGTTATTCCAAGCCTTGTGTCTCCCCCAAGTCCCCTACTGAATTTTCACTTGTAGCAAAAACAATTAAGTAAAAGCATTTGATAGAATGGTTACATCCCACAACATGCGCAATGTTATTTCTTAGGAATCCTGTAACTACTGTGAAGCAGAAGGCTCATTTTCCTTATTTATTAAATATGATTTTTAATTCTGAAGTTCCACATCAAAGCATTTCCATACACAGAGCAGAACACACACACAAAAAGGTGAAGCCATGAATCCTTTTTACTCTTTTAGAAAGTATATAATCAAACCTACACACAACTTTCAAAGCCACTTGAAACAAATAATCATTGTCAAGGCATACTTAATAGAGATTCCTGGTGCCCAACTTTGAAACCTCTTCCTGATTTGAAGCTCTATTTTATACCCTCCAGATGGGCAAAGATGACAAAGAAAAAATTACAACTGTCGAAAGAACTGTGGGAGAGCAGGCATCCTGAGCCACTGTGATATTTTCCAACTATTCTGGAAAGCAATTTGAAACCACACTTTCCCTTTAACTCATCAATACCACTGAGACACATATCCCAAAGAGACCGAAGTTAGAGAGGGAAAGAGGACCCAAAAGGTATGTAACACATTCAAAAGCTTCTTCTATAGGTATTATAATTATCTGTTACTGTAGCTTTAATATCCAAATGGAACGTTTGGATTTGGCAGTTGGAGCTGGCAGTTTTTGAGAAAAAGAGAAGTAAGTTAATAGTGATGGGTTGAAAGAAACTGTGGAGAAAAAAAGAGAAATAAGATGAGGAAAGACATCTTTCTTGGGAAACATATCTTATTTCATGAATAAAAAGTATAAAAAGATTTCTGAGTCTAATGCTGAGACCATTTTCCTGTGTTGTAATAAGTAGAGAAGACATAGAGAAAGAAGATGAAGAAATTTTATTTCTTGATGGAACTATTTTAACTTTTATCTTGCAAAGAATTCTCAGCTAGGTAACTCAGGGAATAGAGTGTTCGACTGGGAGAAAAAGAAAAAACCAAACACCTGATTCAAATCCCACCTCAGACTTCTGTTTTGTGACCCTGGAAAAGTCACTTAACTATTGTTAGCCTTGATTTTGTCATCTGTAAAATGGGGACAAAAATAAGTGTTGTTATTAGGATCACTTTAGTTAATAGATGTAAAATCCTTTGCAAACTTTAAAGTACTATAAAGTGCTATATAAATGTCAGTTCTTATTGTTTTCATTAGAAGACACTTGCTTAGTACCCTAATTGAAATGGAGTGGCATTTCCAGAATTCTAGAGGTGACTCTGACCCTGACTCATTCTCATAGCTAAAACATAAATAATTATTCATAGATTTCCATATTGTTGAATTGTGTAACCAGTAACTTCAATATTTATTTAATCCTAGAAGATTAGAAGTTTTTATATGTAAAGATATGAGCAACTGCTTATGGGGAAAGTTGTTTCTCAGCTTATTGAATAAACAACATTGATTAGACTGTGGTGAGAACTCCAAGCTAATTTATCCTTGGATTATGCTAGGATTCAAGATAATGAAAATGACTATGGTAGCAGGTCAAGTAGTGGAGATACGTGTGTATATATACATGTACACACAGACAGACAGACAGACAGACAGACACACCCCTCAAGTGAGGAATGAGATATATATCTATATCTATATATATGGTTGGTCTATGTAACTCTTACACTTGCAAAAAAATTATCACAATATGTCTTCTTGTAGATGGTATATGCTTAGAATGAGATATTATTTAGCTGTAAGAAATGACAAAAAGAGGCGGATTCAGAACACCCTGGTTAGTGAATATTTACAGTAGCTGTGTCCATATTTCTAACCTTGTGCCCATCACCTCTTTGTCAGGAGATAGGACAGGACTTAGGTCCTTCATCTTAGGACCAACCTTATGGGTGGTCATCATTTTCATCAGTTCTTGTCTTTATTGTTCTTATAGAAATTGATCTAGTTTGGTTCGCTCCACTCTGCATCCATTCGCATTACCCAGGATTCTCTGGAACAACCTTTTTGTCTTTTCTTATAGCAAAATAATATTCTTTTTTAAAAAATTATTTTTCCCAGTTCCATGTAAGGACAGTTTTTAACATTCTTTTTAAATTTTTATTTTTTTTTAATTTATGGAATAAAGCAAGAATTTCCACAATATAGGTTAATTTTTTTTAAAGAAGATGATTGCACATGATATTGAAAATCTATCATTTAAAACTTGCTGTTCCTTTATATTTTATATATATATTTAAAACTTATAATATGTATTTTAATATACTTAATTAAATTATTTTATTTTTAATTTTAAATGGAAATAAATGTAAATGTAAATAAAATTAATTTAAAATTTAATATAATAAAATAATACATATTTGAAAATATTAATAACTTCTTGTACATTTCTTTTTTTCTTCTGCCCAAGATGGCTACAAATATACACAAATTTGTATATATACACAAATATATACAAATATATATATATGTAAAATAATACTATGCTTAATTCTATTTATCAATTGTTTCTCTGGATGCAGATAGTATCTTCCTTCATATGGTCTTTATAATTAATTTGGGTATTTATAATAATCAAATGACCTATTTGTTCAAGGTTGCTCTTACATTGTTTTTAATGATGTTTAAGAAGTTTGAGAGACATAGATTCTGGATAGTCAGTTGTCTTATTAATAATGCTAGCATTTTTATTAATAGAAGAGGTCAGTGGCACTCTTGAATGCCAAAGACCCCTCATGGTGGTAGGCTCACAATTTATATACGCTTCGAAGAGTAGGTGGTAATCAACTGTGATTGGTTAACAATTAATGAGAGAACAATATTACAGAGAGGTGGATCTACTAACTTTGATTGTCATTTGCTTCTAAATTACCTCCAACCTGGGAAAATCTAGACAAAGAATCCATTATCACCCTTCAAACTTGAGCAGAAGACAATGGGTTGGGAGTTTCACTTTAGATTAAATTCCTGGTAAGGTTGGGTGGGGTTTCACTAATCTCATTATCAGTCATGTCCTTCCAGAGACTGAACTTTGAAGTGAGGACTGCTGAAAAAGATCTCCTCCAATCACTGGTTATTAATAATAATTTTTCTCACTTTTCATTATTTCGTGCAAGTCTTTCTGTGTTTTTCTAAAGTCAACTAGCTCATCATTTCTTATAGCACAGTAGCAGTCCATCATAATCATATACCACAACTTATTCATTCATTCTCCAATTGATGGACATCCCCTCAACATGCATGTTTGCTACCACAAAGGGAGCTGCTAGAAACATTTAAACATATAGGTTCTTTTCCAGATTCCCTAATCATCTTTGGAAAAAGACCTAATAATGATATTTCCGGTCAAAGGATATGGATAGTTATGGGCATAATTCCAGACTGCTCTCCAAAAGGGTTGGATTAGTTCATAATTCCAACAATGCAATGTTGGAATGCAGTGTCTCAATTTTTCTACATCTCCTCCAATACTTATTATTTCCCTTTTCTGTCATATTAGTTGTGTGGGATAAAAAGACCCTTACTCAAAATCTTAAATAAATGAAGAGGCTTCTCAATATGAACAGAAAGAAAAGGATTTATTACAATTCTTGAGAAAGGGCCATCCTTCCACCAGGTTGGGGAGCCTGGTGAAGGCAACTTACAGAAACTGAAGCATAATTTTTATACCCTAACGCAGAGAATCCCATCTCCCCACCATCCCACCTCTCCATTGGCTGGGAGGCAGGCTCACAATCTAAGTGCGAAAAACTAGGCAAACCCCGGGAAATCTTCGCCTATCCCAACACAGGTACCTCATCTAATATCCAACTTAACTGCTAATGTGGCTTCAGAAAAGAGGGGAGGGGGAGAAGTGGGATTTGGTAGCATTGATGTGGCAACAGTACAACAAACAAAGGGGAGATGTGAGTAACTTCCAAGTTTCAGCTATAGCCCACGGCATTCTCACAAAGAAAGCTGGTAGCTGGTAAGCGTGGGGGAACCAACGGACAGTCCGCAAGCCCTGGATACCTGAAACTCAGGCATCCAAGGAAAGAGGCCTTATGGAAGAGAAATTTTATTTAGAAAATCCAATATTCCCCATATTTTGATTATGAAAAGTCTTCACAATCTCCTCATCTCACTCACATCCACCTGTCCACCCGTCCATCCATCCATCTATCTATTTATCTATCTCCCTCTCCATTTTATATATCACCACTGTTATCCATCCATTTAGCCATTTCCCCCACCCATATCTACTACTAGAATGGTCTGCATGGGTTCCAGAAGACTTTGCTCCCCAATATCTGATTTCTAGCAAATCCTGGCATGAACTTCCCTCTCTTCCTTGAGGGGCTTGCTCTCTTGACCTTTTGAAGCTCACATGGTTATGCCCACATCCCATTTAAGAGTAGACTCACCAGAGTCAATTCATAGATTGATCAGCATATATTAAATGCCTCCTATGTGACAGATGCTGTGCTCGACTTTGGGTCAAAGGTAACAGCTAGCCCATGTGTTGAAACGGACTGGTGAGAGAGATAAAGATCTGAGGTCCACTGAGGGCCTCCTTAACTTCTAGGACACAGCCAGTCTGGAAAGAGCTGAAAGCTAGAGGATCGTCCCAAGTGACTAGTATCTTCTGAATGCACCCAAGTTTGGGCTGGAGAGTCAATTTAAATAAGCTCTTCTGTAATCATGTGGTAGCCAGTGATAGAGTGTGTAAGCATGCTCTCAATTATAGAGAGGGTTTCTTCTGTTGCACACCAAATGGAAAACTACATCAGCACCTTCCTGTCCCCTTACACTGAATGGAGTTGAATCAACTGAACTCACTTTAATTTAATATAACTTTATATGACTCTGGTTAGTGTAAGGAGTTGAAACTTGAACTCTGGTTCTGCCTCAGCACTTAAATCTAGACCCGGATTTCATCATGATCTGTGTTTATTCTTGTTTTCAAAATAGAGTAATGACAACACAGGGGAAGGGCTTTCCCAGATTACATGGTCCTGTGATAAGAGAATTTTTGGCTTAATTTTCTTAGGCCATTTACTTACGATAAGCAGGTCACATAACTAGGGAGAGCCTGTGGAATTAAGCTGAGACATCACATTTTAGCTCAGATGATTAAATGGTTAGTTTCCTATGGGGCACAGTCTGGGTCAGGAAGATTTTAGTTCAAATCCTCTTCAGACACTTACTAGTTATATGACCCTGGGCAAGTCACTTAACCCTGTTTTCCTCATCTGTGAAATGAATTGGAAAAGGAAATGGGTAATCACTCCAGTATCTTTGCCAAGAAAACCCAAATGGAATCACCAAAGTTCAGGCATGGAACACTAGAAGACTAGAACAACCTGCAAATTCTAGGTATAACTTCAGTGGTGGTTGACTAATCTCTAGTTTTAACCTGCTGAAGATCTTTCCCTTCGGATCTCAGCTCTTTGATATGTAAAATCATTGCCTTCCCCTTCTGCCTTCTTTAAAATCTCACTGTGCTTGTCCAGCCAATTCAGCCAAAACCTACATAAGGTTGCTAACTGTTGTTCAGGGCTCACTGTTTTTTGTACACTGTGGGCCCATGTTTTGGGAATGTAACAAAACACTTTCCCCAAGTTCCTGTGGGATGATGAGTATGATTGGCTGAAATGCCCATCAAAGAGTTCATGGACAATTTTGGTCACAGTAGAGAACAAATTAAAAAAATAGAGTTCTTGGCAAATACGCCAGTCTTCTGTTGGAGAATTTGATTCATCAGGACTTGGAAAACCAAGAATTATAAGTCTGAATAGTCTTGATGATCAGTTTCTTTATTCCTAATCAAAGGTAGACCCAAATCTTCTGAACTGGGCTACCCTGGGTTCATGGTAAACTAGCAACTTGGAGTCTGATGTGACACAGAGTCAGTAACACCCCTTGCTTTCCTATTCCTATTTTCCTATTCTATATTCTTGAATACCTCTACAGACTAAAAGTAGAGGGAACGTTCCTATGATCTCAAGTCTTTTCATTCCCTCCCATCGCAAAACTCACGAATCCCCACTCCCTTTATTGGAAATTCCGTATCCCACTTCTGATGTAGGCTTCTGCCCTGCATGCTGCTCCATGGCATAATGGAGGTCAGAGCCACATGTGGGTTTATCCCTGACTTAACTGATGACATCTGTCCACTGCCTCCTACTGTCTGCTTGACTGTTTCAATAAAACATTCTGGCCCATCCTACTGTTGCTGTGTCAGCAACAAAGGCCAAAGTCTGACCTAAATTTGCATGACAAAAAGAACATTGCAAAGACAAACCATTTTAGAAGACTTACCTCTGATCAATCATTATCCCAGAGGATGATGATGGTGAAGTGTCCATATCCTGACTGAGAGGTGGTGACTCTGGATGCAGAATGAGACATAGTTTTTGGACATGGATAATACTAGAATTAATTACGTATATATTGTTACACAAGGATTTTTTTCCCTCTTCATTTTTTAATGGGGGATGAGGGAGGATGGGAAGGAATCTAGATTTTTGTTAAATTTAAAAAATAAATAAATAAAAGAAGGCATAGAAAACTATGGGAAAATCTGCTTGTAGTAGCCAGGATCTAGAACCTTACAGAGGCTGAGGTGATAGGAAGATTTTGCTGCTGTTTTTCTAGGACCCTTTTCTTAGGAATAGAGGCAGGAGAAGGCTGAAGCTGGTATGTATTGGAGCAGAATATGTGCTCTCTAGCATCATCTGAAGCCTGAGGAAGGTTCAGGCTCTCAGCAATGCTTGCTTGATCTCCATGGCCCACTCTCAAAGAGAGAAAGAAGAGCAAAGACGGGTTTTGAATTGACTTTGCTGTGAGAAAAGGTTTGACTTTGAGCTGACTGGATGAAGCAGTTGTTCCTTAGTCATTTTTGGTCATGTCTGACTTTTCATAACCCCATGTGGAGTTTTCTTGACAGATACTGGAGTGGTTTGCCATTTTCTTTTCCACTTCATTTTACATAGGAGGAAACTGAGGCAAACAGGGTTAAGTGACTTGTCCAGAGTCACACAATTAGTAAGTGTCTGAGGCTGGATTTGAACTTAGGTTTTCCTGACTCCAGGCCCAGCACTTTATTCACTGTACCTCCTAGCTGGTCCCCATAGCAGAATCTCCTGCTGTTTGCAGATCTGAGAAACTTAATAATTCTGTAGTTCAGGGGTGGGGAACCTTGGCCTAAAGGCCACATATGGCCTTTTAGGTCTTTGGGTATGGCTTTTTGACTGAGTCCAAGTTTTACAGAACAAATCCTTTTATTAAGGGGATTTGTTCTGTGAAATTTGGATTCAAGGAGGGAAGCATGGCAGGGGAGAGAGAGAGGGAGACAGAGAAACAGAAGGACAGAGACACAGAGAAGGAGAGACAGAGACAGAGACAAACAGAGACAGAGAGACAGAGAGAGACAGAGAAGGGGAGAGAGATGGAAAAGGGGAGGGAGAGAGAGACACCAGAGAGGAGGGGGTGGTAGTGACTTCTCTGCCAGTACATTGAGCAGCTGGGAAGTAGGAAAGTGGTAGTGACTTGGACTGTTCCCTCCTTCATCCTACATCTCTGGAGATCCTGCAGAAGTGATATCCATAAAGGCAAGCAGCAGAGAACAGGATTTTTTTTTTTTAAGTTAAGATTACTCACACTGGTGGTTTAATTCCCCATATAAATTGTGGGTAAGGGGAGGACTGGCCATGCTTTTCCCTTTCTCCTGACTTCCTTTCAGCTGGGTTAGACTGGAAATACTTTCTAGGGCATTCTTTTACTCTATTCAAGATTGCATCTGACTGATTTAATTTTACTTTGTTACCTATGGTGGACCTTGGCCTGTTACTTAGATATGTAGTCATACAAGTGTTGAGGGCCAGGGTGGAGTGCGGTTGACGAGATCAGGATAGACCTTTGGGGAAACTGATCTTTGAGATTGGGCTCATTATCATCCAGAATGGCTCTCCATGCCCCCCAGATGTTGTTGTCTCTGTGAGACAAACAAGAGAATTATAGAAAACAAGGAATATGTAAAATAGATGTTCCTAGGCTCATGGTCCGATTTAATCAGAAGGCTGATTTAATCATCCTGATTGATTTAATCACTGGGACAGACTAGCAGAATGTCACATAGCCTTGCAGTACCTTGCCTATATAAACCCAAACCCTCAGATCAAGAAATGGAACTGGTCTATCTTTTCCCGCCTCCCGTGACTCTTTTCTTTCAACCACATCACCGAGCCGTGTAGGGACGCGGGTCATCTGCTACAATACAAGCAATCTATCAAGGATATTTCATAGTCTACAGTGTCTGTTTGCCATGCATGGCACTTGAAGGTGAGCCAGCTGCTGGGTTAGTTACCTTTTCTCTACTAGGCACTGATGGCTTTTGGAGGCCACATTTGGAAGCACAGACACCAGGTCAGTCAAAGATGATTGTTCAAGGGACTGAAAAACTCCAGTCCTGAGGAGGAATGTCACTCTTCCTGGAGAAGTGGAGGAAAGAATGACCTGGACCTGAATAAGATTCTGGGAACTGGAAGGTTTTGCTTCTCTCCTGAGACAAAAGAAATATATAGTTTGGGCCTGAAGTGGAAGTAAAAGAAGAACCATGCCAAAAAAACAAAACAAAACAAAACAAAACAAAAAACAACCAAAAAGGAGAATACAGAGAAAGCGGCAGGGGCGTAGCAGGGCTTCTCCCGAGATGTGGAGAGGCAGCTGCTGTTGTAACAACATCATCAGTTCCTCTCCTCAAATTCACATTTCTGGGAAGACAAAAGCTAATGGGGAAGCAACAAGGTATAAGTTCACTGCAAGTGTTTACTCAAGTGTCTAGAGCAGGGCTTCTTTTTTTAAAATTATTTGTTTTCAGTTTTATACAATCACTTTTATATATCTTAGATATTTTCCCCTCCCTCTCCCTCCTTTCTCATTCCCTTCCTGAGATGGCATGCAATCTTATATAGGTACTACACATACATTCCTATTAAATACATTTTCACCTTAATCATGTTTAGAGCAGGGTTTCTTAAAGCTTTTCCACTCACAACTGCTTTTTGCCCAAGAAATTTTTATATGACCCTGGGTATATAGGTATATAAAATAGATATAAAAATCAAACATTAGCTGATTATAAATCATAAAGAAATTTACTTTAAAACAATTCTTTGGTATACATATAATTTTACTATTAAAGATGAAAGCAAATTTGCATACTAATGAGATGAATGTTTTTACATAAAGAATTAAATCTTGGCAGAATATTTGATAATGTCAGACATAGAGCATCTTCAGCATTTTCCAGAGTTGATTGATATTTTGATTTTATAATTGTCAATTCTGAGAATGCTGCTTTGCATAAATACATAGTACAAAATAACAGAGGTATATTTGGGGCCATTTCAGGGGGTGGAGCCAAGATGGCAGAGTAGAAGCACAGACCTGCTCAAGCTTTCCCCTCAAAGTCCTTAAAATACTTTAAAAAAACTACCCTAAACAAATTCTAGAGCAGCAGAAGCCACAAAACGACAGAGTAAAATAGGTTTCCAGCCCAAAACCTTCTGGAAGGCTGACAGGACAGGTCTATTGCACCAGGCTTGGAGTGGAGCAGAACCCTCATTCTCACTCAGCCCACATCCACAACACACTGCCAAATCTGGTCATTTCTACTGTCACATCACTCCTACACATCTCCCTTTTCTTCATGCACATATCCACCTTGCCAGTACAAACTATCATCGCTTCTCATCTGGACATTTGCCTCCTTGCTCCTCCCTTCTACCCCTCTCCAGTATATATATCTTCCACTTGGCTGGCAAAGTGGTTTTCCTAAAGCAGAGATCTGCCCCCGTTATTTCCCTGATCAGCAAATATTAATGGCTTCCTATTTCCTTCAGGACCAAATACAAATTTCTCGATTTGGCATCTAAACCTTTTCATAACCTGGACTCTTCCTACCTTTTCAGTCTTTACTTCCCTTCCCCATATTTGCTCTTCCTAATACATAATATTCTATCTCTTATGTGCCTCCTGTGTATAATATTCACTCCTTTCTCATCTCTGCTTTTTAGTTTTCCTAAAAACCCAACTCATATCTCATCTCTTCCAGGAGTCTTTCCTGGTGTCCCTTATGTCCCCCACTTCTACTGCTTTCCCCTTTGAAACTAACTTCCTTCTACTCTACAGTTATCTTGTATATACAGAATTATTTCTATATTAAGTCCTTAGACTGTGATTTCCTTGAGAAAAGGGACTATATTTTTGCTTTTTTTTTTTTTTTGTATCCTCAGCATTTAGCACAATGCCTGGAACATATTAAGTGCCTAATAAATAAATGCCTATTACTGACTGAGATACAGGTATTCTGCCTCAATCTAAAATCCTTTTTTGTAGCATCATTATCAAAGACTTAAACAGCTTGTAAAGGAAAACCAAGTCAAAGTTCAGGGTGGAACTCTTGATCACCAGAATGAAGGAACTGGTGCCTGAATAAGAATAGGAGACTCTTTGACTAATGCAGCAGCACTGAATAGGTTGAAAATTGTTAATTTACTGTTGTTAAGTTACTATCTTTGAGTTACTCAAAATCCTTCACCTAAACTTTATACCCCTGTTTAATCCTGACTTTGGAATTTTGCACTTATTTTGTGATTACTATAAAGTTGTAACTGGTAAAGGTTGTGGTGGTGATATGCTTAGATTTAGATAATCAATAAATGTGCCTTCTGATAGAGCCATGCCAAATGACTAGAGTACTGAGTTTTTCTCTACCCTACAGGGTATGGAAGGATTAAAAAGAGAGTTTGTGTCCAAGGTCGCTGAAGGGAGAACCCAGAGAGCTGGATATGCTACCAAGCTCTCTGTTCCCTACAATTTCATGTTGTTTTTGCCTCTGGTGGCGGATCCATCTTGCACCCTCAACAACGGCTCCATCTCTGCTCAAGTGTCTGCTGCAGCACTCTAACAAGTTGGTCAGCTGCCATTTTGCTCAACTGCAATTGGCAGTGGTGACAGCAGCCACCCATCCCATGGATTGAGAAAGATTAGGTGTGATAGGGAGGAATCATGGCCTCTTAGTCCTTCCCAAAGGCAAGACCAGGGACAAGTCAAAGCAGAAAGCAGCCAGTCTGCTCACTTGAATGCCACATCTTGATTCAGTGTCCCCATTCAATGACTGTAGAACCCCATACATGCATTTTAAGCTGTACCAGAAATCACAGAATTATAGAGATGTAAAACTGAAAGAGTCCTCAGGGGTCACTGAGTCTAAACCCCTCATTTTAAAGAGGAGGAAACTGAGATCCAGAGTAGGGAAGTCACTTGCCCAAAGTTACTCAGAAGTAGGGTGATTTGAACCCAGGCCCTTGGTGACCTGAATAACTCTTCTATCAACTATACCATCCTTGTTGTTGTTACGGAGTTGTTTCAGTCATATGTGATTCTTTATGACTTAATTTTGGGGTTTTCTTGGCAAAGATACTGGAGTGGTTTGCTGTTTCCTTCTCCAGCTCATTTTACATTTGGGGAAACTGAGGCAAACCGGGTTAAGTGACTTGCCCAAGTCATACAGCCAGTAAGTGAGAGAGAGGAAGTGTTTTAGCTTTTTCTCTTCCTCTTCTAAGAGGAAGCCAAGGTTGCCAACTACCTTGCATACACAAGAATTACTCAACAAAGGTAGGAAAGTAAATATTTCTCATTCCATGCAAATCATTGCAAAATTACCTGTCCTCTAGACATGAGATCCTCTATGTTCAGTTCGTGTGTGTGTGTGTGTGTGTGTGTGTGAAAGTCACTAAAGGCAAACCCCATCGCCTATGTTTGTTCACTTGAAACCAGCCCAATTCTTTCATTGTGTTCATGTGGCCATCATGATAGACTTTGTTTAATGCTTTGCTGAAAGCCAGGTATGTCTCTCTCATTCTCCTGATTCCTCAACCTGAGAGCTTGGTTGGAAAGGAAATGAGGTGAGTCTGGAATGACAAAAGTGTACCAGATCACAAATCCTTCCTTGGAAAGAAAGGTACATGCTAGGATTTTATCAGGAATAAAAATACAGGGGGAGAAGCCAAGATGGCAGAGTAGAAAGATTCACATATGCTAGCTCTGAACCCACAGCCCATAAATTACCTGTAAAGAGGAACTCCCAACAAATTCTGGAGCAGTGGAAGCCACGCAGCAACGCAGTGGAGGAGATTTCTGTTCCAGAGAGCCCTGAAAAACCAACCCCAAAGGTCTGTCATGCACCGGACCCGGAGCGGAGCCCAGCCCTGCCTTGGCTGCGGGGCCCAAGAGGAGCAGATCTGAGCAGGCTTCAGGGATGGAATCTCTGGCAGCCGTGAAGGTCCCTCAAGCCACAGGCACTACAGGTCAGTGAGAGAGACTTCTGGGTTGGCCGAGAGGGGAGAAGGGTGTCTCCGTAACTCAGGCCCCCTCCGGAGGAAGCAGCGGGGGAAGCAGCGGACAGGAGTTCCCAAAGCATGTAAGAGCTCGGATCCATTGTTTAAAGTCTCTGCATAAACTCCCTGAGGCAACTGAGCCTGGGTGGTGGCCCTGCCCCCACCTGAGAACCTGAACTTAATCTCTCACTGAATAGCAGCCCCAACCCCCGCTGAAAGCCCTGAGGCTGGGAAGCAGCATTTGAATCTCAGACCCCAAGCACTAGCTGGGTGGATCTGGAGGTGAGGCAGGGCTGGAGAGGAATCTCAGAAGTCAAGTAACTGGCTGGGAAAATGCCCAGAAAAGGGAAAAAAAATAAGACCATAGAAGGTTACTTTCTTGGTGAACAGATATTTCCTCCTTTCCTTTCAGATGAGGAAGAACAATGCTTACCATTAGGTAAAGACATAGAAGTCAAGGCCTCTGTATCCCAAACATTCAAAATAGATAAACAATGGGCTCAGGCCATGGAAGAGCTCAAAAAGGATTTTGAAAATCAGGTTAGACAGGTGGAGGAAAAACTGGGAAGAGGAATAAAAATACAGCCTCCCCTATCCTATAATTAAAGGACTCCATCTTCTGTTTTGGAAAAAATGGATTATTTGTCCTCCAAATTTTACAACTCTCCTGTTTTCGTACAATTTTTCATAGTCACTGAAAACAGTGGATTCCCAATCTCACCCACCAGTTCTCTCGGTATCTTGGTTTACAAGTAGTTTATGTTGGTTGGTGACCCAGGCTGACCAAGGATACTCTGCAATTTTCTAATAACTGTGGTTTTTCCCTGACCAAATAATTTTCCTTCTCAGAGAAAACAGACAAGGGACCTGAAAACAATGAAGATCCAGTGAAAGAAACTGAGAGGACAGATGGAGGGGGGAAGGGTACAAACATGAAAACCCAGAGAGAAAGGACCCAAGAGGAGAGAACCAGAGATGGGTTGCAGGGAGGTCAAGAAGGAGGAGGACGGAGAGGAGGGTGAGGCAAAAGAGAGATCGTTGGTGCCTTTGCAGGAGAAAGTTTCTGTGAAAGAAAATCAGAAGCCAGATGGTAAAAGGTTAAGAAGGGAGTAGCAGGACAGAATGTGTTGGCATTCAGTAGCACTAACAATCTGCTTTTTAAAAGAGTTTAAAAGAGAAAGAAAGGAAATAAAATACCATAGCTAGAGGGGAAGAAAATGAGGGTTTTTGGAGAATGGGGAGTGTTTGTAGTGCACAGAGGAGTCATAGGCATTTGTGTGCGTGCACACACACACACACACACACACCACACATGTGCACACCACACACGTACACACCACACACATGCACACACACCACACACCACACACACGCACATCACACACCACACACATACGCACACAGCACACATGCGCACACACATGCACACCACACAGCACACACGCACACCACACACAGCACACACACCACACACAAATACACACGCACACCACACACAGAACACAGACACACAACACAGACATACACACATACACACGCATACACACACACAACAGACATACATTCCCAAAGGTATCAGAGCGGAGGGTTGCCACCTCCACCAGTCAGGCTTGCTATTTACTTCCAGGAAAGGCCATTGCTTCCTCTGCCCCCAAAGGATCAGTGGCTTTCAATCTAAAAGATAGGTTCTCATTTCAGATTTAGTAGTTTCCTGTTACTAAACTGTGTAGAATTTCTTGTACCACCAGAAAGGATTTTGATTAAAAAAAAATTTTGTATCCCAAAGTCTCTTTGTTGTCAAAGAAAAAATCCTAACACTGTTCTGAGACTGAGGAACAGATCTTCCAGAAACAATTTCATTCAATTTGATATGAATCTAACATTTAAATCATGTCCAGAGAGAAAAGTGTTCAAACTGGTATTTGCCATGCCACACCCTTGAACATGTCCCTCCTCCAAGATCAGCAGAGGTTAATTTGCCCATGAAAAATCACAGTATGTTGAAATATAATTTGAGGTTGACACTCCTTGGATCATTTCCCTCAGATATTGAAAAAGGCCTCCTTTCATCTCTCAATTTCAGTATGGTAATTCCGTTTAGGATGGAGAAAAGGCCTCAAGGCAATTGCTTCTCAAGATGGGAAAGGAGTGTTTTTAGATGACTCAGCAAGCCAGTCCCTTAGAGAGAGATATCCTTAATCAGGCAAGAAATACCTGGTACAAAGTATGGTTTCTACTCTTAGCCATTTTCCTAGGAAAGGTCTTTTGGGCCTTGTGAACACTTTCAAACAGGGAAAAATCAGGGAAGGATGTTTAGACATGAGAAGTATTTATTTCTTAATATTTCTTTTTTTTTGGTTTGCCTTTTTAAAAAATTTATTTTATTTTTACTTTTTCCCTGTTTTTTTCACTTTTCATTTTTATGTGTTCAATTTTTTTAATTTTTTTAATATAAATTTATTTATTTAACTTTTTACATTCATTTTCACAAAATTTGGGGTTCCAAATTTTCTCCCCATTTGTCCCCTCCCCCCACCTCAATACACTAAGCATTCTAATTTTCCCTATCACCAATCTGCCCTCTCTTCTGTCATCCCTCCCTTCTCTTGTCCCCATCTTCTCTTTTGTCTGTAGGGCCAGATGACTTTCTATTCTCCATTACCTGTATTTCTTATTTCCTAGTAGCAAGAACAATACTCAACAGTTGTTCCTAAAACTTTGAGTTCCAAATTCTCCCTATCCCTCCCTCCCCACCCATTCCCTTTGGGAAGGCAGGCAATTCAATATAGGCCCTATCTGTGTAGTTTTGCAAATGACTTCGATAACAGTCATGTTGTGTAACTCTATTTCCCTCCATCCTATCCTGCCCCCCATTGTTTCTATTCTGTCTTTTGATCCTGTCCCTCCCCAAGAGTGTTGACTTCAAATTGCTCCCTCCTCCCATTGCCCTCCCTTCCATCATCCCCTCCACCCTCCTTATCTCCTTCTCCCCCACTTTCCTGTATTGTAAGATAGGTTTTCATACCAAAATTAGTGTGCATTTTATTCCTTTCTTTAGTCGAATGTGATGAGAGTAAACTTCATGTTTTTTTCTCAGCTGTCCTCTTTTTCCCTCCACTAAAAAGTCTCCTGCTTGCCTCTTGAATGAGATATAATTTACCCCATTCCATTTCATCCTCTCTCCTCCCACTACATTTCTCTCTCACCGTTTACCTTAATTTCTTTTAAGATATGGTCCCATCCTATTCAATTCACTCTGTGCTCTCTGTCTCTGTACGTGTGTGCATGTGTGTATGTGTGTGCATGCACGTGTGTACGTGTGTGTGTAGGTGTGTGTGTGGTCCCACCAACTACCCAGATACTGAAAAGTTTTAAGAGTTACAAATATTGTCTTTCCATGTAGGAATGTAAATAGTTCACCTTTGGTAAGTCCCTTATGACTACTCTTTGCCGTTTACTTTTTCATGCTTCTTCTCATTCCTGTATTTGAAAGTCAGATTTTCTTTTCAGCTCTGGTCTTCTCATCAAGAATGCTTGAAAGTCCTCTATTTCATTGAAAGACCATATTTTCCCCTGAAGTATTATACTCAGTTTTGCTGGGTAGGTGATTCTTGGTTTTAGTCCTAGTTCCTTTGACTTCTGGAATATCTTATTCCATGCCCTTCAATCCCTTAATGTAGAAGCTGCTAGATCTTGTGTTATCCTGATTGTATTTCCACAATACTGGAATTGTTTCTTTCTAGCTGCTTGCAATATTTTCTCCTTGACCTGGGAATTCTGGAATTTGGCCACAATGTTCCTAGGAGTTTCTCTTTTTGGATCTCTTTCAGGCAGTGATCGATGGATTCCTTCAATACTTATTTTGCCCTCTGGTTGTAGAATATCAGGGCAGTTTTCCTTGATAATGTCATGAAAGATGATGTCTAGGCTCTTTTTCTGATCATGGCTTTCAGGTAGTCCCATAATTTTTAAATTGTCTCTCCTGGATCTATTTTCCAGGTCAGTTGTTTTTCCCATGAGATATTTCACATTCTCTTCCATTTTTTCATTCTTTTGGTTTTGTTTTGTGATTTCTTGGTTTCTCAGAAAGTCATTAGCCTCCATCTGTTCCATTCTAATTTTGAGAGAACTATTTTCTTCAGTGAGCTTTTGAACCTCTTTTTCCATTTGGCTAATTCTGCTTTTGAAAGCCTTCTTCTCCTCATTGGCTTTTTGAACCTCTTTTGCCAATTGAGTGAGCCTATTTTTCAAGGTCTTATTTTCTTCAGCATTTTTTTGGGTCTCCTTTACCAAGGTATTGACCTGTTTTTCATGCTTTTCTTGCATCTCTCTCATTTCTCTTCCTAGTTTTTCCTCCACCTGTCTAACTTGCTTTTCAAAATCCTTTTTGAGCTCTTCCATGGCCTGAGCCCACCGGACAGCCACCTCGGATGTGTGGGATGCAGAGGCCCCAACCTCCACATCTTTCCCTGATCGCAAGCATTGTTCCTCCCCATCGGAAATGAAAGGTGGGAACATCTGTCCCCCAAGAAAGTAGCTTTCTATGGTCTTATTTTTCTTCCCTTTTCTGGGCATTTTCCCAGCCAGTTACTTGACTTCCGAGATTCCTCTCAACCCCTGCCTAGATCTGCCCAGCTGGTGCTTGGGGTCTGAGATTCAAATGCTGCTCTCCAGCCTCGGGGCTTTCTGCGGAGTGCATGGCTGCTATGCAATGTGAGCTTAAGTTCTGGTGCTCAGGTGTGGGCAGGGCCGTCTCCCAGGGTCAGTTCCCTCAGGGGCTTTATGCGGGGACCTTCAGTACTGGAGCTGCCTGCTCCGGGAGCGCCTGGCTGCTGCTGCCTCTGCCGCTGCCTCTGCCACTCCCTCTGCTGCTGCCTCCCGAGGGGGCCCAAGTCACGGAGACACCCCGCTCCCCTCTCGGCCAGCCCAGAAGTCTCTCTCACTGACCTGTAGAGCCTGTGGGTGGAGGGACCTTCACAGCTGCTGGAGGTTCCATCCCTGAAGCCTGCTCGGATCTGCCCCTCTTGGGCCGCGCAGGCACGGCTGGGCTCTGCTCTGGGTCCAGTGCACGACGGACCTTTGGGGTTGCTTTTTCAGGGCTCTCTGGAATGGAAATCTTCTCCACTGCATTGCTGCGCAGCTTCCACTGCTCCAGAATTTGTGGGGAGTTCTTTTACAGAAAATTTGTGGGCTGTGGATTCGGAGCTAGCATATGTGAGTCTTTCTACTCTGCCATCTTGGCTCCTCCCAGAACAGAAGATCCTGAATGACTATTTGTCAGAGATATTGTAGACAGATTCTTGCACCAGGTTTGGATTGGACTAGATGACTTTTTAAGTCATTCCTCCCTCTCCCCCCTCCCAACTCTGTGATTCTCAGTTTGTAACTATTTCTATTTCTTGAGTGTATCTTGAAATCCTTCCTCCCCAACCTCAGAGTGTCTGCTGCCTTGGGGAAGGTGACTGAGAATGCAGACCTAAATGTCAGTGACAACAAATGCTAAGAATTTGAAATTTCAAAATCTTTCTGACTAGTCACTGGAAAAATTCTTTTGACTTTTGATTTCCTTAAAGGCATTCTAACCAGTAAGATGAGTGTGTAATCTTCAAAAGTGTCTTAAAGTTAGAAAAGAGATGAGAATTTCTTGGAGAACAGAGTGGGAGATGTAGAGAGGACGTGGTGGAAGACAAGCCATTTTGATAAATGACTTTTTGACAATTTTTGTGCCCATAACTTAGACCTGGAGTTCCTGCCATACAAACACAAGGAGCTTGTTCAATGGGTTCAGGGACAATTTTTATTTGATTTTCATTAATAAAGTTACAAAATTGTAACCCTTGGAGAAGCATTTCCCAGACTTACTAAATGTACTCCAGAAGTTCTCATTCCATGTCTAACAACTTATCTCTGAATCTGACCTCTTGATTTTTCTCTCTGTCAAATCCAAAGCAAGAATCAAAATGGGAGCTGCTTATCAGTGTCTTCTAAAAACTCAAACAAGAGTAAGACTATAGGCTGACAAGCACCAGAGTCAATGATCTAACTGACTTAGGTGACTGTATTCTGATAAACACTTGGCAATTTTATAGTAAAAATTGTTAATATGTACCAAAGAAAGTTTCTTTAGGAAAAACTTTTATTTACTTCATGGGTAAGCATGGAAAACATGAGAAATTATCTCCTTCCATACTGAGTAAGAATGACTAAAATCCACTTCCCACCAAAAAATAAAAAAGCTAGGAATCTTTGCTTTAGAATAGGAAGATTATCTACTGTAGAAGGGCTACACCACCACCTGGAGGCCTACACAGTGCTGGCACGATGAGTAACCATTCCAGCCCCACCTCTGGGAGGACCATGAACAGTGGTAGCCCCACCTCAGTCCTTTCTGTCTCTATACTTACCCCATGGTTCCCTCCTCCCGCACCCCAGCCAAAAAACAACATCATACATTTAAGACACAAAGATACATAGAGGAGGTAAAATTTGTTTTTTTTAAAGCAGGATTTGCATTCATGATTTTAGATAAGGCCACAGTAAAGATAATAGAAAGGCAGAGACTAAAGGGGGGAAGTGAGTCCCCAGGAAGATGACCATGACTGTGGGAGAACTGGAGGCAATGGGATATAAGAATTCGATCTGGAGCTGTCCTGGGGAAGAGAATTTGGCTTGTTCTCCTTGGCCGCAAAGAGCAGGCTAGAAGTAATGGACACAAGACTCAGAGAAGCATATTTAGGCTTAACAGGAGAGCTTTGTAATCATTAGCCCTGGTGGACTTAGAGGGGTCAAGGAGGGGGTCGGACAGCAGGTGTCCTCTAAGGTCATCTCCTTTTAGAAGCATGAAGAAATCAAGTATGTGTGTGTAATATATATGTATATATGGTCATCTCCTTTCAGGAATATGAAGAAATCATGTATGTGTATAAATATGTGATATGTGTATATATACGTGTATGTATGTATTTATATATTTAGTATATTTGTCTGATGCCTTCGGTCTGAGGGGAATGACAACATCCTGAACTAGATTATGCTCTTATAAAAGATCTAATGAGTTTGAAACAAAATTGCTCCCTAAACTTTGTACTCGTTTGATCATAGAGTTTTCTCTTTATTTACATGTCTTATACACTGTAACTAAACAAAGGCTTGAGCCAGAGAGATTTTCAAAAGCACTATTGCCCTCTCTTCCTTTGAATTACTCTATCTCTAAGCAGAGTCTTATAATAATTTAATTAATAAGTTTATTTCTGACTAGTTTGTGTCCACAATGTAGCATGCTGATTTTGAGGGGGGAGTAGGGAAGCAGCTAGATGGCACTATGCAGAGCGCTGGGGTCCTCACATACTTACTATGAATGTAAGCTCAAACCATCACTCAACCTGTCTGCCTGTTTCCTCACCTGAGAGAACAGTACCTACCTTCCAAGGCTGTTGTGTGGATCAAAACGGATAACATTTGTCAAATGCTTTGTAAACCTTAAAACGCCAAGTAAACGCTAGCTGACACATAGGTTCGTTTGTATCCTTTTCTATGCCAGGTACACCCTCCTTCACCCTTTTCTTAGCTACTAAATTTCCACTCACCCTCAGAGGCCTTTCCGCTGTGAAGACTTTCTGGATGTCTATCCAGTAAACACCAACTCCCTGAAATGAATTGTCATGTGCAGGTACTTTTTTTCTACCACAATTGTCTTTCCTAAGCTCTGGGGCATGGAGTGGTCGACAGCATTGTTAATGCCACAATTTCCCCAAAGGCTAGACTCAGTCCTGGTGCTCAGGAATCCTCCCAGAGGACTGGAGACTCAGTCTCCTCTTTACTAGAGGCCTGATTTTCTCTTGCCTCCAAAGGCTAGTTTCATCAGTCGCTAATTCACAGAGCAGGGTGCTGCCTGCGAATGAGGAATAGGGAGAGAGGGGCCCAAGGATCCCCAGGATGGGCGGGGGAGGCAGAGATAGATTGTAAGTAAGGAGAATTTTGTTATTTTTCTTAGATTGTAGTTTCAAGGATAGTAGATATAATTTCTTGGGATCCTGATTATAAACATCTCTACCACACTTGTGCAGTTACCTAATATGATATTTACCATGCTTGCTCTGAATGGCAATACAGCTAAAGTCAACCTGTGAGGCCACTGTTGGCAATATGCCTTCTATAAATCAAGTGTTAGATTGGTCAGTAAGTGGGGATTTGGGGCTTGGGGTAATGCATGGAGGAATGCATGTACCTGCCTCAACTGGTCCCCATTGAGGCTTGGGGATCCAGAGGAGTGCACAAGCTGGAATGCTTAGCTCGTCTCCACTGCCCCCATCCAGATGTGGGAGGTGTTGTCCCCACTCTTCACCGGTCCCTTCAAGAAAGGTGATTAGAGAACGCTGTAGGAGGCAGTGTTCCCATTTGTCAGCAACTCCGCCCGAAAAGACTAGATTGGAATCCGGCGAGTATCTTCCACCCTTGATTATGACCTCATCTTCCTGTCTGAGGGGATCAAGAGTGAGTCTGCCAGTGTGAGGAGCCCTCCTGTCCACCAAGGGGCAGAGTCTGTGTTTGTCTGCCCAACACAGGCGCAAGAATGGTGCTCCCACTTTTTAACCTGTGAAGGAAGAGGGTGTGACACTAGAGAATGAGAGGGTTTGGAGGGGAGAAGAAACCAGGTGTGGGGGTTACATACATTCCCACGTGACCTCCTCACCTTCAAAGACAAGGAATAAGGAGGAGTCTAGAAGTGCCACCAGGACCGGTGAAAGTGGAAACCCACTAGGGTCGGCCATGACCAATCCTGAAGCCTTGGGGCGGGGTAACAGGGGCGACCCACCCCTGGGGCGGGGTAACCAGCGGTGACCCACCCCAAGATGGGCGGGGTGATGAGAGGTGACACCCCCCCTGGGGTTGGGGTAACCAGGGAGACCCACCCCCCCAGGGGCGGGGTAAGCAGGGAGACCCACCCTCCAGGGGGCGGGGTAACCAGCGCTGACGCCGCAGGCTGCGTGGAGGGAACCTGCGTGGGAGGCCTGCGGCCCGGCGATCCTGGGTCCGCCACAAGGGGTGGGGTGGGATGGAGAACCCTTGGTTCTGGTTCAGTTATCAAATGAAACAATAAAACCTCGGGGGACCACGCAGTGTTCTGGGGGGATGGGGGAAGCACCAGCAGTACGTAATCACTAGGGATTGGAACCCAGTGCCCGATCTTATCGGGGGTCCGGAAGGGGAGAGGGGGTGAGGATGGGGGAGGGGCGAGGCATAACGGTTGTCACTGACGCTCAGGCGTCAGGGGAAACGGAGGCTAGGTCGCCCCGCTGCAAAGTGCCGAGGGTGGGATTCGAACCCAGGTGTTCAGGACCCCATCCCAACGTCGTCGTTCCCGCCGACGCGGGCCGCTTCGCGCATGCGTCTTACTACGGTTTCCCCCTCCGCCGCCGCCCCCTTCCGTGGGGAAGCTGGAGCTTTTCCACAGCTCCTTTTCACCTCCCGGTGTCTCCAGAACTGCGGGTGGGGTGAGAGCGGACTAGACGCCAAAGCCTCGGGCGGAAGGATGGAGCGGGCGGACGCCGGCGAGGAACGCCTTCCGGGCTCCCAGGGGGCAGCCCGTCAGTGGAGAGGCGATGGGTGGACTACACTTCCCACAGGCCTTTGGGGAGGGATGGACTTCCGGTGATGGAGAAGCGGCGGAAGCAATGACTGAGGCAGTTCCGGCGGAGGCCCAGGCTCGGCCCGCCTGCCATGGAGGAGATCGGTATTCTGGTGGAGAAGACTCAGGTCCGGGAGGGGATTGGGCGGCCCTAGCGGGGGAGAACGGGGTAGGGAACGGGAGTGGGCGGTGGCGGCCGGGCTGGGGGCGTCGGAGCACGGAGGAGCTGGCCCGGGGCCCCAGGTGACCGCTCTCGCTCCTCTTCCCCGGCCCTCAGGATGAGCTGCCGGCCCTGTCCATCTCCCGGCCCCAGACCGGCCTGTCCTTCCTGGGGCCCGAGCCCGAGGACCTGGAGGACCTGTACAGCCGCTACAAGGTAAGCACGGGGATCCCGGTCCCCTCCGGGGAGGGGGAGCCGTCGGTGCCCGCCGCCCCGCGCGTATCCCGCTCCGGCCCCTGGCCGCGCGCACCAGGTGGGCGCTGAGAGCCGCTGCCTTGGTGGTCCCTACAGAAGCTGCAGCAGGAGCTGGAGTTCTTGGAGGTGCAGGAGGAGTACATCAAAGACGAGCAGAAGAATCTGAAAAAGGAGTTTCTGCACGCCCAGGAGGAGGTGAAGCGTATCCAGAGCATCCCCCTGGTCATCGGGCAGTTTCTAGAGGCCGTGGACCAGAACACAGCCATTGTGGGCTCCACCACCGGTAACCTGGGGCCCAGGTGCCCTCCAGTTGAGTGACCCCTCTGCCCCTCTCCAGACCCACCCCACCCTCCGCTGACCAGTGCCCCCCGGGAAGCCTTTGCTGTGCCAGCATTTTCTCCTCCTGCCTCCCTATTTTTCTAGGTTCTAATTACTATGTCCGGATTCTCAGCACCATTGACCGGGAGCTGTTGAAACCCAATGCTTCCGTGGCCCTCCATAAACACAGCAATGCTCTGGTGGATGTTCTGCCCCCAGAAGCTGATAGCAGCATTATGATGCTGACCTCAGGTGAGAAGAGCAGCCTTCCCTTGACCCCTGCTGATCTCTGGCTCAGCCTGCCACCTTAGGCCAAGGGACTAACTGGAACTGGAGTAGAGACCATGCAGTCCATCCTCCCTTCTCTAACAGGAAGAAACTGTAGCTCCAGCATTTTTCATAACTGGCCCAGGTTACCCAGGTCAGCCCTAGGATGGGAAGCCAGGTTCTCCAGGGGAGTCAGCTCTCATTGCCTTGGACTGTGAAAGGCCCTGAGAGAACAGAGCCCCAACTACACAGGGACAGGTCTTAAGGTCTTGTGTTTCTTCAGACCAGAAGCCTGATGTCATGTATGCCGATATTGGAGGCATGGATATTCAGAAGCAGGAGGTGAGGGAGGCTGTGGAACTCCCACTGACTCACTTTGAACTCTATAAGCAGGTGAGGAGAATGAATAGAAATAGGGGGAAGGTAGAACGTTTGGAGCCTTGTCTTTAATACCTTACCTTGGTCTTTCCTGGGGTTTCAGATTGGAATTGACCCACCACGAGGGGTCCTCATGTATGGACCTCCAGGCTGTGGAAAGACCATGTTGGCAAAGGCCGTAGCCCATCACACAACAGGTGAGAAATCCTCACCCACAAATATGAAATTCTTTTATCTGCTTTCATTCCTTTGATTTACTGGTCTCATTTTGACACCAAGCAGCTATCAGGTACCTTTGTATCAGGTATTGGGGGTGGGGGAGCTGGGTGGTACAGATGAGGGGGAAAATCAGTTCTTGCCTTAAAGGAGTTTTAAAAGTTTCTGATTCCTTTCTACCCACTATCCTTTTTCCTTCTTTTAACCAGACTCTGAGTCAACATTTTTGTACCTGAGGCACTTAGAAACTTGAGAAATAGTATGTTCTTGCATGATAGCTCTATAAATTCTATGGCCAATAGGTTTTTGTTTCCTACTCCTGTTTTTATAGGGCACCTGGGTGGCACAGAGCAGAGAGTGCCAGACTTGGAGTCCGAAAGACCTGAGTTCAAATCTAGCCCTAGATATCAGTAAATATCTGTGTGACCCATGGCAATTACAAATTACAATGTTTGTTAAAACATTTAGAACAATGCCTAGAACGTAGAAGATTCTTCTTTATTCCCCTTCACCCTATTCAGAAGCTACGGCTAGACTTGTTCCCCCCTCTTCTAGGGTAGGGGAACACAGGGAGGATGGGAATTCCAGGCTTCTGAGAAGAAAAAGTGTGATTTCATTCCCTCTTACCCCCAGCTGCATTTATCAGAGTTGTGGGTTCAGAATTCGTGCAGAAGTACCTAGGTGAGGGACCTCGAATGGTTCGGGATGTTTTCCGCTTGGCCAAAGAGAATGCACCTGCCATCATTTTCATTGATGAGATTGATGCCATTGCCACCAAGCGATTCGATGCCCAAACGGGAGGTGAGTAAATCTGCTGTTTCAGGAGGGAAATTGGGTTCTGAACTTGTACTGGGAGCCGGGATCTAAACTCCAATCCAGGAATGAGGGCTATTGGACTGACTGTGGGACCTTCTTTCCAGCTGATCGGGAGGTTCAGAGGATCCTGCTTGAGCTTTTGAATCAGATGGATGGATTTGACCAGAATGTCAATGTCAAGGTTGGAGGATTGGATGGGAAACAGGAAGGGTACTGGAACAGGGCTAAAAAAGTGGTTGGGAGGCCGTGTGAAATTTTGGGAAGGGAGGGGGTCTGGAGGATAAGGGGGCAAGATGTCTTCTCCAATACCAGGTGATCATGGCCACAAACCGGGCAGACACTCTGGATCCTGCTTTACTCCGACCAGGCCGGCTTGACCGGAAGATTGAGTTTCCACTGCCTGACCGTCGACAAAAAAGATTAATTTTTTCTACTATCACCAGCAAGATGAACCTCTCAGAGGAAGTTGATCTGGAAGATTGTATCCTGTTCTAAGGACAGATATGGGGAGGAAGTTTTTCCCTTTACCTGTGTACCATCCTATCCCCATCATCACTAACTGCCATCCCCAGTGATAAAAAGTCACCTAATCTTTACCACTATGCTCTAGATTCCACATAGAGAGAATGGAAATGAAGGGCAGTCCAACTAGAAACCAACTGCCCACCTCAGTATTCTTCAAGGAACCATTTCCTTGACTCTTTCTCCCTTAGATGTAGCCCGCCCAGATAAGATTTCTGGAGCTGATATTAATTCTATATGTCAAGAGGTGAGTGGTTTTTCTCCCTTTCAGAATCCTTATTCTGCCTTAACGGATGTGTAAAAATCACTTACCCCTAGTTCCTCCCATTTTTTGTCCCTCATCTCAGTAATTCAAAAATCATTTGTTAGTCACTGTGTTTTGTTTAGAGTTGGATACAAAAGTAAGACAAGGTGGGAAGGGAATAAGCATTTATATTTTTGTTGCTTAGTTGTTTTTCAGTTGCATCTGATTTTTCATGACCCCATTTGGGGTTTTCTGGGCAAAGATACAGGTGTGGTTTGCCATTTCCTTCTCCAAAGCATTTATATAGTGCTTACTCTATGGCAGGCTCTCTGCTAAGTAGTTTACTGTTAATCTATAATCTTTACAATAGCTCTGCAAGGTAGTTACTGTTATCAACTGTATTTTTACAGTTGAGGAAATTGAGGCAAACAAGTTCAGTAACTTGTCCAGGTTCATGCAGCTAGTAAGTGTATGAGGTTGTACTTGAACTCCTCTTCCTGATTCTAAGCCCATAGCTCTGCGTTGGTACTTCTTGGCGGTCAGCATGGCCTCTCTAGATCTGAGGGTGCAGAGAAAGAGGTGTTTTCATCCTTAAATATACATGTCTGACATGTGGGGGTGGTTTGAGGAAGACTCATGTATTAACTCCAGGTTCCCTGTTCTTCCAGGGTGGAATGTTAGCTGTTCGTGAGAATCGCTACATTGTGCTGGCCAAAGATTTTGAGAAGGCATACAAAACAGTCATAAAGAAGGATGAGCAGGAACATGAATTCTATAAATGACCCCAGAAGTCCAGCAGCTTCTTCCATTTTACTCTCCCCAGTACCTCTGCGGCTCCCAGGGGCCAGAACCCTTCTTTCTCCATGTATGGAATTGTTTTCTTCAATAAATGTACGAGATTGAATCTGCACTTGAACGAAGTCCCAGTGAGGTATTAAGCCTAGGCTGAGAGCTCTCTTTGCCTTTCTTCAAACCTCTCCTGGCCCCAATCCCTCCTTAGTGATAAGGCATAAAGACTTGAAAAGTTTATTGTAATAAAACACTTAGTAGAAACATAGGGAAAAGCATAATCTCTCCAAACCAAACCCCATACTAGTCCCTGACTCTTCAAATCCCTCTGCTGAGTCTTTTGCCTATCAGTTACTCTATTACCCACATTCAGAATAGTGATTAGGCAGTGGTCAGGTTGGCTTTTTGAATGCTGTCTTAGGGTGACCAGAGAAGAAGGGATCCCATTTCTTTCCTATGTGTGTCACCTAGTACATAGGCTATGTTTACTGACAGTGTATGCTTATATTTGATCAGATTTGACTAGTGAACTGTTGCCCATAATCCTTGACATGTGTAAGATGTCCCACTTTCGTGTGTTCATCTGCATGTGCTGAGGTCTGACTTCTGGGTAAATCCTTGACTATACACATAGAACTTCTCTCGTGAGTGTGTCTGCCTGTGTGTGATGAGGACTGACCTCTCTGTAAATATTCTGCTGCACGCCTAACCCACATAAGGTTTCTCTCCTAAGTGTGTTCGCCTGTGTGTGATGAAGTTTGATTGCCATGCAAATCCTTTCCCACACTCCTCACACACATAAGGTTTCTCTCCTAAGTGTGTTCGCCTGTGTGTGATGAGGTTTGATTTCCTTGTAAATCCTCTCCCACACTCCTTACACACATAAGGCTTCTCTCCCGGGTGTATTTGTCTGTGTACGATGAGGCTTGATTTCCATGCAAATCCTCTCCCACACTCCTCACACACATAAGGCTTCTCTCCTGAGTGTGTTCGCCTGTGTCTGATGAGGTTTGATTTCCATGGAAATCCTCTCCCACACTCCTCACACACATAAGGCTTCTCTCCTGAGTGTGTTCGCCTGTGTGGGATGAGGTTTGATTTCCATGCAAATCCTTTCCCACACTCCTCACACACATAAGGCTTCTCTCCTGAGTGTGTTCGCCTGTGTGGGATGAGGTTTGATTTCCATGCAAATCCTTTCCCACACTCCTCACACACATAAGGCTTCTCTCCTGAGTGTGTTGGCCTGTGTCTGATGAGGTTTGATTTCCGTGGAAATCCTCTCCCACACTCCTCACACACATAAGGCTTCTCTCCTGAGTGTTTCTGCTTGTGTCTGTTGAGAACTGACTTGGAGGTAAATCCTTGCTTGCATTCACCACACTTGTACGACCCAAACCCTTTTTTATCTCCCTCCTGGAATCCCTGCGTGGTCTGTTTAGCGCTCTTCCCCTGGATCCTGCTGATGTCCCAATCCGCAGAGCTGCTCTTCTTCCTCACTTGTGGGCTCTGAGGCAGGCTGAGCATTTCCACTAGATTCACTTGTTTGGTCTTCCCACGCAAGGAGCTAGGCTGCTCTTTTTGTGATGTTTCAACTTTGTCACTTACACAGCTGGAACCAGGTGGAAGCAACTGGTCTGGCTCATAATTATTTCTTGTCCTTGAATCCAGGCATATTTGAGGGGGATGTTTGAGCAGCATATGTTGACTGAGGAAGGCATGAGTGGAGAAACCCAGAGGGCAGGAAGGGCAAGCATGGATTGCCGGGCTTTCCCCTAAAGAAGTAAGAAAATTTTGAGCTGGAGCCTTTCCTCATTGCCTAATGACTGCTTGTAGAGCCTCCCATTCTTTTTCCCCCATCACACCCTATGTCCCTTGGCACTCTCATGTGCCTCTGGCAAATGTCTTGATAGATATACATTGTATCTGAAATCCCTGAGGAGTCACTTGGGGCTATGCTGACTTTTACCCTTGGTGATCAGTGTCCCCTGACCTAGCTTTCCTAGAACAGAGTTCCCATAGGCTACCATAATGGGACTTGGTCTGGATAAAGTTGACATTTATCCTCTGGGAGGTTAAGATAAGGCACAATATGAATTATTTTTTGAGGGAAACTTATGCTCCATGGGACCCAGCCATTTTGCGACCCTTTCATCCAAAGGCACATTAGGTACAATTTCTTCAGTGTTGTCAGTGACCCTCCTGGACAATGAGAGGGATACTCTACAGACAGGTCCAGGAATACAGCATTGAAGGAATACTAACTGCAACAGAATTCTAACAGGCTACATGTGATGTACAATAGGAACTGTTTGAACTGATGTGCTATGTCAAAAAATATTTTGAAGTCCTTGGAGTCAAAAGACTTGAATTCGCGTCCTGGCTCTCTGGCCCTGGGCATATCACCTAGCCACCCTAAGCCTCAGTTTCCCCATCTGTAAAATTAAGCTAGGAAAAATTATACTTTGTAAATTGTAACATCCTATTTGAGTTATTCCTGTGATTCTTCTACTAGTATCCTGCTCTGATGCTTGCCTCCTTATGGCTTCTCAAAGATTCTTCCAGCAGAGCACAAGCCTTGGCTTGTTGGGTAGCCCCTAAACTAGACCAACCAAATTAAGTTTTGATGGGCTTATAACCAGATTGGCTGTAATGTGAGTCTTGCCTGCTAAAGTCACAGTGAGGCAACAATCTTCAATAGTGGAGGAAATACACACTGAAATCGGAGCACACTAAAACACTGAAATATCAGGATTCAAACTGTGTGGCCACAGCCTCGATTTGAAAGAAAAATCAGCAGTTAGGAGTTGGCCCAGTTACATGTGTGTAGTGTGGGAGAAACGTTATGCTATGGCTGTTGTTCCTACACCCACAGCTTATGTCTATGATAGCCATGAACGTGCAGTTAAGTCAAAAGTTTACATGCATCTATGCGGGAAAATCAATTTAATTAGGTGTGGATACATGTTTGTTGATAAGCAGATGGCCATAATTTCTAACATCTGTATAAACCTCACTAATAATCAAGTATTTTCAAGAACCTATTACGTGCCAGGCACTCTGCTGGAAATACAAAAGACAAAGGCATGTTGTCTACTAAGAAGCTTACTCTGGGGAGAGTCAACAAGCAAGAGGGATGCAGAGGAATTTGGAAGTGAGAGGTACTGGCCACTGGGGGATTGGCAAGAGCTTCCTGTAGCAAGTGGTGAATGAGATGAATCTTGAAGGAAGCTAATGATTCTCAGAGGCTGTCAGGAGCACGCTCCAAGCACAGGGAAGTGGGACTGGGGAGAAGACTGGGCCCAAGAGGGTCTGAGGGGAAATCAGTGTATAACAGGCTTGAAGAAAACTGGTTTGAGTCGATGAAAAGACTGAATTATAAAAACTTCTGAAGGAATGCAACTTGGTTACCTGAGTATGTTACAAAGTAAGTAACCTCTAAGTGAAATGAAGTTAATGAAAAAATGGTAGTGGGGGGAGGGTATCTTATAAATACAAAAGTCTTTTTACATACAAATAAATTCCTAGAGTAGAGGTAGAGGAATCCTTAATTTTTTGAGGATTTGAGGAATCCTTAAATTTTTGAGGAAAGGATACTGATCCTCTATGAAAAGGAAAATTCAGAGGAAAAAGTTATTTTAATATTTTGGCTCAATAAAAATCATACAAAAGGTATCATAGAGAAAGAGTTGACCTTGTAGTGAGGAAGACTTGGGTACATCATAAGCAAGTCACTTAACTTTTCAGGATCCTCAGGCAACTAAGACATAAATTAGAAAAAAGTTGCCAGTGTGCCCTGGAGGAAGGGAGTTTATACATTGGGAGTTCTCTACAGAGATGAAAGCACAGATTAAGAATCTGTTCCCCACCCCCAGTTCCCAAAATCACATACGTTGTCATCCCAATTGTTGCTAATCAATAGAATCTGGATTAATTAGGTCTTATTCTGTTATAGGTATGGAATCTGAAGATGCTTATTACCTTGAATTTAATAACTTAAGCTTTATCAACTTTTGTCCCCAAGGTCCTATGCAGAAAGCATACAAAAATAAGGCTCCGGCTACTCACCTGTCAAGGCAATGGGGGGCCTTTTCCACTTGCTCCCCCACTTGATGCCTAGTTCTTGACCGTACTCATCCCCATACCAGACGAGGAGTTCACAACCAGGTCTAATGACCTGGCAGGTTCGGTAGAAGATTTTTCTGTGGTACTGGAATGCCACCAGGTTTTGCTCTTCCTCGTCTCGGGCACAGTTTACATACCTGAGGTTGGCACATGGGGAAGGGGAAAACACTGGCTTGAAAAACAAATTCCACATGCCACCCCCCATGACAAATCCTAATTCCTCATCCAGATATTTAGTACCCTCCATAAACGTCTCACCCCTTTGGACCTTTGTCACCTGATGTTCACACATGTCCCGTACATTCATGCCACCAAGTTATTCCCTCTACTTAATCCTGTACTTGGCTGTGGCTCTTTAACTGTTTTACATGGGAGGGGAGGGAGCAGGAAGGTAAAGAGAATCTCACAGGAGCCCCAGGCTACATGCACTTAATACTTTTAACTTTTAGAGGTTATTGGGTAAAGAAAGGAAAGGCCTGGAGGTGGCAAATCAAAGTTGGAAAAGCAGATGGGATAGAGGTCAGTCTGGTAGGGAACCAAATCACCTCCCTGCAGGCCAACCTATTTATATTTTGATGTCTGGCTGTTCTCACCTCATCCAGTTAGAGCAAGACTCCTCTTTCCCATCCACATACTCATAAGAGTTTCTCCCCTTGGTGATCTGAAATTCAGGGAATAATATTAAATCTATGTATTTTTATATGCAGACTTGCCACTCCTTTTCTCTGTGTCTCTTCAGGTCAGACTGACTCGGTTTACACTTTGATAGCTTAAATGTATTGATATGGTGCTTGATCTTTTGTATGTATCTGTCATGCCCTGTCCTACCAGAATAGAGGGAGAAGAATCCCCAGTGGGTGAAAACCCTGTCTCCCGCATCAGATCAGGAGCTACTTCAGAGCTGAGACCTAGTCTCCTCCTTCCTATGTATGTTCTAACCAGTACCTAGGACAGAGCCTTGAAGACCCAGGTGGGCCATACTTTGCATCATCAAGCTCAGTGGCATTCATATAGTAAGCAGTGCCCTACAAGAATAGAGCTTGGGGTTGAAGGGAGAAAGAAGAGGGCCAGAGGGCAAGAGTGGAAGTTGATCTTACCATCCATGAGTATCCACTGTTGGCAGCCTCATCATCCTCTGTCATTTGCCCTTCATAGGGCCCGAAGTGCAGACCCAGGGGTAGATTTGAGGCTTCATTCCATATACCAAGTCCTGCACCAGGGATCCCTGAAAGCCCAATTCTCAGTCCAGGGGGCAGGGTGATGGCTGAACAATAAGGATGTCCCTTGACCATGACACTATCCTGGACAAATTTTGGGGGCCCATGAACAGCACAGGTTTCCAGGAAGAAAGTCTGACACTCCTCACAGACTGGGGAAGGCAAGCAATGGAGATTAGGATTAAAAACAGCTGAAACTAGGTATTAGTTTGGAAGCCAGAATCCCCTGGGGAGGGAAAAAGTATGACTGTGAAGTACAGGCTACTAGATAGCATCATTAGTAAATGTTTTAATTAAATTCTGACCCTGAGAAATCTAGCATGGGGCTGCTCCCTGAGAAGGACTGGCATTCTGGCACTATGAAAAGGTAAATGTTTGATAGAGGGGAATGGGAGGGCTACTCACAGAGATAGTCATCATCCTGAGGGTCCCAGATTTCTTGGTACACTTGGTGCTTTCGTTCCCTCAAATTATAGATATGGACTTCAACTTCCTTTTTTCTGCACTCTGGAACAAGGTCAGCTATAGTAGTGGTGGGAGTAAAGTAAAGGCAAAGAAGTGGTCTCTGACAAGTGAAAAAACATACCTCTCTCCCAAATTCCCTACAGGAATCTCTTGTTTTCAGCTCCTAAAAAGGTCAGGGGCAAGGGCAAGGCAAGAATGGTTGCCTATAGCTATTTCATGATCCATTGTCAGGAACAAGCTACCCACTCTCTTAGGTTCAGATTTTCAATCCTTTTCCTTCATAAAAGGACAACCACTTATCCTTGATCATCCGTTCCCTTTTGGCTACAGACATCTTCTGAGCTCAGCCTCAGTTCCAGATGACTTGTTCCTGGACTTGTCACAAACATGCAAGATCTCAACCAAGGCAGAAATAGAGAATTCAGAAAGGGATATCAGAAGTTTTAGTTCCCTAATTTCTTCTTCTTACCCAGTTTTCCCTCTGTCAGTTGGTTCGTAGTACAGTTTCCATCCATCTGACTCATCTGTTTCTTGACTTCAGAGATAGTCAAGTTATTCATGACTACTGTTTCCTCAGATAAATTCATCATTCCCTCCACCTTGGGGTCAGCTGGTTCCTTGTCCATCTTCTTATTCTGAGGAAAATACTTACTATTTGTCTTACTCTCTCCACTTTTAAATGTTCATTATCCACTCTATCCCCCTTTAAGAACACTGAAGAGGAGCCACAGTACTGGGGGAGTGGGCTGGGGGAGAGGAGATATGTGAGGACTCATCAGAACCTATGAGAGGAAATGGGTAACACCAGGTGGTAGGTGCTTCAGTAGAAAAAGGAATCAGGTATTTGTGGAAATTTATGATGGGAAGGGAAGTTGTAGAGAGGAAGCTAGGTAAATAAGGATTCAGGGGTAGGGGAAAGGAGTAGGACCAGAAGAGGGAAATGAATCTAGTCTGAAGAAAGATATGAAAGGAACAACAGAAACTCTGATCATAGAGGGGAGAGTGCAGGCTAGAGACTGAAGAGATAGTCCTCAGAAATTCATTGAGACAATATAATAGAGTAGAAGTATTCTTATCAATCCATTTCCTTCATAATTCCACTGCAACTCCACATCCTCGGGAAGACTTTCCTAATGGGATCATAGTAGTCAGAACTGACAGATACCTTCAAGATCATATAGTCCAACCTCCTAATTTTTAAAGAAGAGAATGAGTATGAGAAAGGTGAAATGACCTGCTCATTAAAGAGCAGTGGTGGATTCAAAGTCAAGTCCTCTGACTGCAAAGCCAGTGTTTCATTTTGTTTACTATATAACTTTAACCTACTGATTCTCTATTTTGCAGTTTATTGAGATTATGCTGAAATGTTAATTAATTTTCAGGTCTGTCCTATCTTCATCAAACTTGGAATTCTCTGAGAGTAGAGACATTGTTGCACCAGCAGGCCAGGAGTTATTTAACTAAAGGCAGGGATCTATGTCTCTCTTTTCAGACTGAGGAGGACTCCCTCACAGGCAAGAGCCACAGTATTTCCTTTCTCTACTCCTACACCTTTCCCCATCCTCTGTCACCCTACACAGTGTTTAACGGGAGGGAAACACAACTAACCTCTGACGTTTCTAGTCTTAAATGTCACTCCCAGGTCCAGCCACACTGGCCTACTTAATGTCCCTCACACAAGGTGATGGTCCCTTATGCCTGGAAACTCACCTTTCTCTCCTTTCCCTTTTTGAATCCCTGAGTTCCTCTAAAACTTAGCTCTGTATAAAGCCTTTCCTGTGGCCCCAAACTGCTCCTCCCCAAATTAGCTTATATTCCTTTTGTATATATTCTGCATAAACTTGGTTGTACATGCTGTCTCCTCACTTAGAATGTAAGCTTCTTGAAGACAGAAACTGTTTTGTTTTAGTCTCTGTATCCTCAAGGTATAGCATAGTACTTGACAATGCTGGTGAATTCGTGGATTGGGAAGAATTCCCTGCCTGTGATCCCTGAGTTCTCCAAACCTTTGGTGTGAAGTGGACAGAAGCTGGGAGCAGCCCCAGGGCCAGTAGGATAAAAGCATCTTGATGACAGGGTTTCCCAGTTCTCATTGCTTTCTTTCTTTTTTTGAGGCATCTAGGTGGCACAAAAGAGAGTGCACTGAATTTGGAGTCAGGAAGACCTGAGTTCAAATCCCCTCTTGGACTAGCTGTCTGACCTTCTGCTTGCCTCAGTTTCCTCTCCTGTAAAATAGGGATAATAATTACACTCATCTCCCAGGGTTGTTGTGAAGATCAAGTGAGATAATATTTGTAAAGTGCTTAGTATAGTGCTTGGCATATGGGAGGAGCTTAATAAATTCTTGTTCCCTTCCATTTCCCCCTTTCTTATATTTCCCAGAATCTGCAAGTTGGAAATGAACTCAGAGCTCATCTAGCCAAACCCATACTTGAACAGGAATACCCTTTCCAATTATCCCTGACAAGCCATCATCTATTCCTGGTAAATTATCCAAGCCTCTGCTTAACACTTCCAGTAAAGTACATTCCACTTCAGGACAGCTTGCCTCCCGTGCCCCTTCCCCTTCACAGCATTGTCTGTGACCTTGCACTCGTACTTACTCGGTGAGTCCCTAGGGGGCATTCAAGGGTATTCCAAATGGCCCACCCTCCTAAAACTATAGTTCCAGAGCTTCCATCAGGCTCAGTGCACTGGTAGATTCATTTAGCTCTTGCCAAAAGCATTGATTCAAATGCCCATAGTAAGAATAATAGTTACAAACATCCTTCCACTTAAAGCTGGAACAAATTCTCTCATAACTATATTCCATACCTATGGGGAGAGTGAGTATTAACTTAAATTAGTAAGATATGCAGGTGATCAAGGCAACTCTCCCTAACTTCAGGGCCTCTGAGTCCTATCTTAGAAGAGTTCTACGTTCACCACTGGACATATGATCTGTACCAACTGCTTAGCTAGGCTTGGTCTTCCAAGGACATAGCATTTCTGATGGATGGGTCAGTCACTGTTCTCTCTGGACTTGCTCCTATATGAACAGCTATAGTCTCTACCAACACCATGTCTGTTACAATCCTTAACTGGGGTACTGTTCTTTCAGGAAGAGCAGAGAGCCTTGGCCTAGAACTGGCAGAAGTCACTCCAGTTATGCTTCCCTAGAGCCTTTGCTCCAAGCTTGACACATCCCAGGCTTGAGGTGGGCAAGAAGTTTAGCTTTTCCTTTCAACCACTCTTTTTTTTGTTGTTATTCTGAATTTAAAAACACCAAAACCAAACCTAGGAGCATTTCTATACACAAAGCAAAAGACAAAAAAGATTATACATTAAATCGTTAGTCTCTATTCCATACTGCTTGCTTTTTTAAAAAAGTGTATAATACAACTTTGAGATTTCACTGCATGCCCATCAGATTGGCAAAAATGACAAAAGTGGATAATGACAAAAGTTAGAGGAAATATGGGAAAACAGGCACATTAATGCATTGTTGATGGAGCTGCGAATTGGTGCAGTCATTCTGGAAAATAATTCGGAAATATGCCCAGAAAGTTATTAAACTCAGTTGTGCCACTACCAGGTCTATACCCCAGCACCTCTCGGGAGCTCCAAACTGCAGAATGATAAATACACATTTGGACATGGCTAATGTGGGAATTTATTTTGCTGTACTATGTGAAGTTGTTGTGAAGTTTTTGTCTTATGGCCAATGTTCGATTGGGAGGGAGAGGACAATGAGAGGCAGAGATAATAAATGCTTGTAGAAATAAATAGGAATTTATACTTTATCACAGAAACAATAAGGAGCCATTGGAGTCAATGGTCATATCTAGCCTTAAGGAAGGTCATTTTGGTAGACATATGAGGATGGAGAGAAAGAGACAAGAATACCAACTAGTAGGTCACTGCAATAATGCAAGAGACAGGTGATGCGGGCTAGAGCTAAGGTGATGGCTGTTTGAGTAGAGAGAAGGAGTCAGTTGTAAGAGATGTCATGGAGATAGAAAATAGTAAGATCTGGCAACTGTTTGGATATGTAGGATAAGGGAGAGTGAGGAATGAAGGGTGACATAAAACATATGCACCTGGGAGACTGGAAGAATGTCACTTTCTTTTGATAAAAATGGGGAATTTTGGTAGAGTGTTGGGTTTGGAGAGAAAGATGATGAACTGATATAAATTCAATATGAAACATTCCTCTAGTTTTGAACCAGTTGAGTTTGAGATGTCTCTGGGACAGTCAGTTTGAAAATTTTTAATAGACAGTTAACTAGAACTAGGGAGAGAAATTGGAGTTGAAATTTTAAAGTATATAAAAAATTTAACGCATTAGTTTCAAAACTATTCTGTTTCCTTCTGAACTACTTTCTGTACTCTTTTGAATACTTATTTAAAATTTTCAATGTCCTTTTCTCTTTTCTTTTTCTTTTTTTTTGGCATCACTGATAGAGTGCTTGGGTGCTTGTGCTTGGACCCCAATTCCAAGATCACATTTCTCCCTACCCTCAAAACACTATCCCTGACAGTTTTCCTCTTAGCCCAAGGATACTATGCCTAGCAATTACTCATGAGTGGGCCCCAGTAAAACAAACTATCTTTCCCCATTACAAGAACAAGCTGACTTCAGTAGAGTAAAAGTAGGACCATCTTATACCTGCAGAATAATCATGTATTGATCCCCAAACTTATCATATACAATTCAGAAAACAAACTATAGACATCAGTTCTCAAAGTTATCTTGCTACAGAAGTAACAGACCAAAAATATACCCCTGAGAAACCCCTTCCCCTGGTTTCTAGTAGTAAATGACTCCTGTGACCAAGGGTGTGTGTTATCACCTAATTAGCATATCTTCCAGATAATCCACTACTTTTCCTATATAAGCTTTAGCATCATTCCTGTTAAGTTTCAAGTTCCTTAAGGAGCTCTGCCCACCATATTGGCATTACAAAAAACCTTTGCCAACTTGATTTAAAGAATGCTTGAGTGTGAATTCATTCCAGGTGACCCTCTCCAGTAGTTCAGTCCTTTAGGAGTTCTTGAACCCCTTAAACCACATCATGACCATTGCAATCCCAACTCCCCCTAACTAAAAACATTTTGGAAAAAATACCTTTATAACAAAAAACCATAGTTAAACAAAATAAATGCACACAGTGACTATGTCCCAACATAATCCTCCACACCTTGAATCCACATCTCCTTTGCCTTTGTCTCACATCAAGAAGTGGCCCTTCAATTTCATTCCATCTTATCTTCCACAGTAGATTCTCTCCTCCATCATCTCCCTCCTAATCTTCAATCTCTCCTGGTCTACTGGACATTTCCCTGCTGCCTTCATGCATCTGTCACCCCATTCATCCCCAGTCACTATAATCCCATATTTCTTTTCCCTTTTACGGCTAAACTCTTTGAGAAGGTTGCCTATAATCAATGCCTCTGTTTCTTATCATCTTACTCTCTTTTTAACTCCCTATAGCCTGGCTTCCAACTCATCATTCAACCAAAAATGCTCTCTTTGGACTTACCAATCATCTCTAAATTGTTAAATATGCTGAATAAACATTTATTAAGCATCTGCTATGTGCCATGCACTGTGTTGAGTACTGGGGATAAAAATAAGAAAAAAACTGGCCCTGTCCTCAAGGGGCTTACAATCTAATGGGAGAAAACAATACACAAAGGGAAGCTAAAAGGGAGGAGGCAGCCACAAAGGGGCATGATGTTTCTAGAGTTCATTCTCCAAGAGGACCAAAATGATATCACTATGATAAAGTGAAGTTTCAATATGTCCCCGTGTGGCTGATCAGTCCAATATGAGCTCGAAATATTCTACCATAAACTGGGCACAGATAGTCCGCGTGAATATTTGGGGTGGTTACTCCAAATGTGCGCAGCCTACGTTTCCTTTGTGCTGTCAGCACAGCACTTTTTCCGATATGGGCACATCATGTTGAGTGGTCCTGTGCCAGTGTCTCCCATGTTGCGCAGTCAAATCCAAAGTTCTTGAGAGAGACCTTGAGAGTAGCCTTGTATTGCTTCTTCTGACCTCCATGTGATCACCTGCCCCATGGGAGTTCTCCATAAAACAGTCTTTTTGGCAAGTATATGTTTTGCATTCGAACAACATAACCAGAGTTATGTTGCAACCATCAGACTTGCGCTCTCTGAAGCATAGTTTAAATGCTTGTCAATTCAGCTCAAGCAAGGACTTCAGTGTCTGGTACCTTATCCTGCCAGGTGATCCTCAGAATCTTCCTAAGACAGTTCAAATGAAAGCCATTCAGTTTCCTAGCATGAAGTTAGTAGACTGTCCAGGTTTCATAGGCATACAACAATGAGGTCAGCACAACAGCTGTGTAGACCTTCAGTTTGGTAGTCAGTCTAATTAATGCCTTTTCTCTGCCAAACTTTTCTACTGAGCCTCCCAAATACTGAGCTAGCTCTGGCAATGTGTGTGTGTATCAACCTCATAGTCAATTTGTACATTCCTGGAAAGTTCGCTACCAAGGTAAGTGAACTTATCCACAGCATTCAAAACTTCTCCATTTGTTGTAACCAATATTCTATATATGAATGGTGTGGTGGTAGCTGATGGAGCACCTGTGTTTTCTTGATGTTAATTATTGGGCCAAAATTAGCACAGGCAACAGGGAATTGATCCATACTTTGTTGCATCTCAGCTTCAGAGGCTGCCTTGAGTGCACAATCATCTGAAAACAGAAAATCATGCACCAACACTCCCTCCACTTTGGTCTTGGCTTGTAGCCTTTTCAGACTGAAGAACTTACCATCAGTATGGTAGTTGACTTTGATGCCATGTTCATCCTCATTGAAAGCATTTGACAACACGGCTGAAAAAATCATGCTAAAAAGCATGAGAGCAAGCACACAGCCTTGTTTCACTCCATTAGTGACTGAGAACGCACAAGAGCACTATCCAGAAACTGGGCAAACATGCCATCATGAAAATGATGTACAATACTGATGAACTTCTCTTGGCAACCAGATTTTGACATAATTTTCCATAAGCCCTCACAACTAACAGTGTCAAAAGCCTTGATCAGATCTACAAACATTGTGAACAAATCTCTGCTCTGCTCCTGGCATTTTTCCTGGAGTTGGCAAGCAGCAAACATCATATCAACTGTTGTAGAGTAGAAACCAAGCAGAGCAACTGATGGAAAATGACATTTAGCTGAAAAGTTCTAAGCCTTCCATGAAGGAAGGTTTTGGGAAGAGTTTAATCCTCTGCTCTCCAGCACTTCAATCAGAGGTGAGAGCCAGTCAAGGGTACCGAGAAGGTTGTTATTGCTGTTGTTAAAGACAGCAGTACAAGCTGCAGTGAATTGATCCATACTTTGTTGCATTTCAGCTTCAGAGGCTGCACTGAGTGCACAATCATTTGCAAATAGAAAATCATACACCAACACTCTCCCCACTTTGGTCTTGGCTTGTAGCCTTTTCAGACTGAAGAATTTACCATCAGTGAGTTTGTTGACCTTGATGCCGTGTTCGTCCTCACTGAAGGCATTTGACAACATGGCCGAGAGCATAATGTTAAAAGCAAGAGGGCAAGCACATAGTCTTGTTTCACTTCTTTGGTAACTGGGAAAGCAAGATTATCACTAATCAATATAGTTCCATCAGCACTGAACAGTTGAGATGCACCATAGATCTTTGGACCATAAATAGCCTTCAGGGCAGCATAAAAGTGCTTTGGATTATTACCGTCAGCATAAAACTGAGTTTCATTCGCATTCTTGCTGAGCCAAGAATTTTACATCTCTCTAAGCTTCGCTTGTCCTTTACTTTTGATGGAGTTAAATGCTGCCTTCTTAGAGATGGATGAACTATCCTGCTGGTAAACCCTGTGGAGTTCTCATTTTTCATTTAGTAGCTTCTGAATTTCCTCATCATTTTCATCAAACCAGTCTTGTTGTTTGCAAGTGTTCTGAGTCAGATGAAAAAATGCAGTGCTGTACACCAAATCTCTGAAAGCAGCCCACTCCTTTTCTGCTCCACTGTTGCCAAATGCTTATTGGCTCCACTTTCTCTCCAAGTTAGTAACAAACTGTTCCCAGTCAGAGAACTTTAATCTATAGACATTAATTTTTCTGGTAGTCATTTTGCCTTGGGGTCACTGCTTTTATTGAATGTGAATATTTAGCTTGCAGAGGATAAGTCTCCACTCTAGATCTAGGCTGTTGTGGAAGAGGAATGCTAGGTGAAGTAAGAAAAAATGCTTCCTTTCCACTACATTGACTCCTAGAAAATAATGCAGACCAAATTCTAGCTGGGAAAGCCAAGCAAAAGTCATAGAATCATTTTTCCAGTCCAGGGCAGTTTAGAAAGACTGAGAGGTCTGTGGATATTGGGGTAGGGAATAGCCAGGAGCCTGGCATTTGTAGCAGAAGGGACCCAGGCATAGAAAGAAGGCCAAAATATTATCCCCGAGAACCCATTGAATGTGGGAAGAGGTGTTATCTGACAGCTCTATCACTCATTACCTAGCTCCAGGTCACAAATCTAGGGTGGAGAGGAGTGGTCATTAGTGAGCAAGGATGAGAGTGGAGGGATTCTACCTGGGTACTGAGCAAATTTCCAGAAACATAACTATGTGTTTCTGAGCCCAGAAGAACAGTGACTCAGTTCTAGCCTTTAACCTTGCACATAAGCCTGCAATGGCATAACTAGGGCAGAAGACTAAGACCAAAAGGGAACTAGCAGTTCAGTCTCTCTGAACTTGCAGAACTTCCTCGCAAGCCAACAGATGCAAACAAGTTAGAAACATAGAACTCAGACCAGATAAGCAATGAACAGACTTCTCCCTGGATCATCCCATTTTGGAGGCACTGAAAAGTTGCAGGACCCCAGTAAAAGCTGTGAAAACAGCAGATAGACATAAAAGGACAGCTCAGGTGAGATCCATTCCCTGCCTGCCCCAATTAGTGAGAAACAAATATTATCTTAAAATCTAAAATCAAGAAGTAATTGATTGGAAGAATAAGTAATAAGTAATTGGTTGGAAAAATAAGCAAACAAAACAAGAACCTGACCATAAAGAGATACTATGGTGATAAGAAGCTCAAGACACAAACAGAAGGCAATGATTTGAAAATATCTATAAGCAAAGTCTCAAAGAAAAATGAAGTTTGGACAGCCTAACAAGGATTCCAAGGGTAAGTAAGAAAAGATTTTTTTTTAAAAGAAAAACAAAAAAAGAATTTTAAAAACCAAATAAGAGCAATGAAGGAAAAAAATGGAAAAGTGATGAGAGCTATGCCAGAAAAGAAGCAACAGTTTTGTTAAAAAAAAAAAGTGTTTAAAATCTTACTGAAGCAAATAACTCCTTGAAAATCAGAATTGCCCAAATGGAAGCTAATGACTCCATGACATGCAAGAAATAATAAAACAAAATCAAATAGGTGGGAAAATGGGATGGAATATGAAATATCCCCCAGGAAAAATAGATTGAGGGAAAGATGGTTGGTTGGTTGGTTGTTGTCCTTCGTTCTTCAAGAGGACCAAAATGATGCCACCATGATAAAGTGAAATTTCAGCGTATCCAGCTGTGGCTGATCAGTCCAATATGAGCTCAAAATGCTCTGCCACAGACTGGGCACAGATAGTCTGAGTGAACATTTGGGGTGGATACTTCAAATTTGCGCATCCCACATTTCCTTTGTGCCGTCTCAATTCTGCTTTGCTCAAAGAGCACAGCACACTTTCTGATGTGGGCATGCCATGCTGAGCAGTCCTGTGCCGGTGTCTCCCATGTTGTACAGTCAAATACAAAATTCTTGAGAGAGACCTTGAGAGTATCCTTGTATCGTTTCTTCTGGCCACCATGTGATCGCCTGCCCCATGCAAGTTCTCCATAAAATAGTCTTTTTGGCAAGTGTACACTTTGCATTCAAAATTTTAGAATCATTGGACAAAAAAAAGTCTAGACATCATCATATGTCAAGAAATTATAAAGGAAAACTGCCAAGAGGGCAAAGTAGAAATTGAAAGAATCCACCAGTCATTTCCTATAAGAAACCCTCAAATGAAAACTCCCAGGAATATTATAACCAAAATTTAGAGATCCTAGGTCAAGGAGAAAATATTGCAAAAGCAGCCAGAAGGAAAGAATTCAAGTACTACGGAGCCACACTCAGGATCACACAGGATTATCAGTTACCAACATAAAGAAGTGGAGGGTTTAGAATATATTCCAGAAGGCAAAAGAGCTAGGATTATCCATTATCACCATTACTATTCAATATTGTACTAGAAATATTATCTATAGCAATTAGAGAAGAAAAAGAAATTAAAGGGGAAAACATGGGCAAGGAGGAAACAAAACTCTCACTTTCTGCAGATAATATAACAGTATACTGAGAGAACTCTAATGAGTCAACTAAAAACATTAAAATGAACAACTTTAGCAAAATCTCAAGATATAAAGTAAATCCACACAAATTATCGACATTCCTATATGTTACCAACAAAACCCAGTAGGATGAGTTAAAAAGAGAAATTTCACTTAAATTAGCTGTGCACAGTACAAAATACTTGGGAACCTACCTGCCAAGAAACACACAAGAACTATATGAACACAATTACAAAAACAACAATAATAATACAAAATAATACAAAAATAAAAACACCTCTTTACATAAATAAATACACATCTAAATAATTTGGGAAATATTCGTTGCTTATAGGTAGGCTAAGCTAATGGGGTTAAAATTATAACAGTACCTAAATTAATTTACTTATTCAGTGCCACTACCAAAGAATTACTTTATAGATCTAGAAAAAAATTGTAAGAGAATTCATCTAGAGGAACAAAAGGTTTAGATTATCAAGAGAATAAGTGAAAAAAAAAATAGGAAGGGAGCCTTGCAGTACCAGATCTCAAACTATGCTACAGTTCTACAGTAGTGTAGACAATGCTTTATTATATTGTTTGGGAAACTTATTGTCATACTGTTTATGTGACTAGAGATTGTTTGGACCCAAAATGTCTCCCTGATCTCAGTAACTTTCCAGGAATGCCAGAGATGGTTATAAGTTTTGGGTTCCCCTAGATCCCTGAGCTGCCCTGATCTGCAAAATGAATAATCTCTCTGACTTGATCACTCAAAGGCTTGGAAAGCAGCTGCTAAAAAATGGTTAAAATTAAGCTGAAAGTTCTTTGGTAAAACTTTCTTTTCACCTTTCTCTTTTTCTTTCTTTTTTCTATCTTTTTCCTCAACTCTCTTGAGATACCTGATCTGTGACTGGTAGCTGCCCAGTTATCCTCGTGAATACGGGCATTAGTTCTACACTCATTCACTTAGGATAACCCTGTATTAGTGAGGAGCACTTCTATTTCGCAGGCAGTGAAGTGGATTTTGATGGGGCTTCTACCTCAGAAGTTTTCTTGTTCAAATAAAGACATGTTTACCTTGGAGAACTTTGAAGGGGAACACCTAGTCATTCAAAAAGACTGCCATAAGAAAGCACGGAAAGGGAGCTTCATAAGAAGCTAATGAAGACTCATACCTAGAAGACTAATGAAGTCTCATACCTAAAACAGCTCTCCCATCTACCTATAATCTTGAGCAGGGATTTATTTCCATTAATCTTTTTCATTAGATTTTCAGTGGGGAATAAGGAGAAAAATTCTAAGATTCCTTCTTTCTCTTTGTTTTTGCAACCCTGGCCAGATTGGAGATTGTAGAGGTAAAGAAAGGAAATCTCTTCTCCTGGTTTGTAGAAATTTATGGCATCACATACTAATTAGAGATTAAAATGTATAACTGAAATGTAATGTCTTTACCAGCAAGTCCCATAATGTGATTTAAAGGTTTCTGTAACTGTTAAAATATGTTAGTGGATTTTAAGAAGTTTGTAGCCAGGTTAAAGATTTAAGTGCAAACAGCACATACCTCTCTCCTCTTCCTGGAGGGTGATAAATATACTGTTTTAGTGAAGGTGATTTCTTCTACTAGAGAGTAAACAGAACTGAACATAGTTTGAAATGATTCAACAGAATTTAATTGTTTAGGTAAACTAGTAGCTAAATCACCCAAGTTGAAATGGACTATGCAACTTGAGAAGTAAAAGTTTAGCAATTAATTGGTATTGTATAAGGAAATTTGTACAGGAGGGATTCAGTGGAATGTTAGAGCAGAATATGATTGTTAAAATAAGATGAGATGGACTTAAGAAAAGTAGTGAGAGTTTAGTAAAGTATGGAATCAGAGTATAAAAAAAAGATGCAGTTTGGAAGGGCTTTATTCAGAGTCCACTGGAAGGAAAGAAGGAAAAAAGATCATGAGAGGAAATTTAAGCAAGCAGAGAAGAGAAAAATGGGGAGAATGTTAAAGGAAGGTGGAATCCTCATGGATCTTTTTTTTAAAGATTCTTCTTTCAGCTGTAGATAGCATTGTCAATATCAGATATATGGTTAGAAAAACAGAAAGAGCAAGTGGTATGTAAAAACTGAAATTCTTTTAACTTTACGGTGAATGATGAGTTCTTAATTTGATGTTCTTCTTGTCACTTTGTCATAAATAGAATTAGCTCTCTATGATTTGTGTTAGTTTTCACCATATGAACTAGTTACTGGAAAATCAAATTTAGGAGGTTGTATTAAATTGTATTAAGTCATTGTTGCTGGCAGATTTTAGTAATATTAAACAGGGAATCTCTGTAAGTTACTTGAAACCAGAGAAGTGGACCTACTAGGAGAAGCCCCCTTAAGTGCTGCCCTGTGAACAAGGCCTTATCCAGAATTTCCAAGGGATGATATTCTAAGAATCAGACCATTACATGTGATGGTTGAGATTTGCAATGAAACTTCCTGGTTATGTGGACATTGAGAGTAGGTTATCAGGAACAAGGAAACTTTATATTATTGATAATCATTATTGTATTATTTTGACTATTTGGTTTCATGGGTTTATGTTTGCCTGCAAGAGAGGTATGCTCATATTCCTCTAATTTATTATTCAGGGATCAGGGCTATTCCTCTTGCAACTTTTGTCAACTGAAAGTCTGTCTTCTGTTTTTATTAACATCATCTTATCAAAACTTATTTATAGAATAATAATGTTAACTGTCTGACAAAAGGAAGCTTGAGCTTCATAAAGTGATTTAATTATTTGTGAGCTTGCCCTAGTTAAATAGTGGTAAATTAATCTCCCCTCAATCACTCCATTATGAACCCTTTAAATATAGTTTAATCTGTAACCTGACTTATTTTACCAATAGAATCTTTTTAGCAAGGTCTGTCCCCGTAAGAGATGTATGAAATTATAACTTTACTAAGCTAAACTTGTTCAGCTTTTATTACATTGAAGGAAATACGGGATTATGATTTTTTATGATACTCATGGTCACAGTGCACTTGTTTCCTAGTGTAAACTTAAGCTCCCTGACTTATAGCCCCTGAGACTTACTCAGATTGATCCCTCTGATTATGAGACATTGGGAAAGTTTGTCACCCATCTGGCCCCTACTCTAACTTAAAGGAATTCTATCAAGTTCTTGATGAGATAGGTAGTAAGGAAAATGCTATTGAGTGGGGTTATTTTTAATCAATTACCTTTGAAATCATCTGTAATTATGCTTTTGCTAGTATAAGAATGTTGGGCTTTAAGCCTAAAAGAGGTAATTATGGATTATTATTTATCATTTATTAATATTGTTTGGACCTAACTTTATGTGACTAGAGATTGTTTGAACCCAGAATATTGCCCTGATCTCAGTAACTCTCCAGGAATGCCAGAGATGGCTACAAGGAATTTTGGATTCCCTCAGGTCCTAGATCTACCCCAAATAATCTTTGTTTGGGTCTCCTCACCCAGGTCTTATTTTGAATCCACCCAAGCTTGTGTTTGGGTTTCCTTTGTGTTTTGGTTTCATCAAAATCTTTTATGTTTATATTTACTGATATCTATCTAAATCTATCATATTTTCAATTTATTCTCTTAGAAAAATTGCTTAACTCTGTACAGATACCCTTGTCTAAATCCAGAGCCTGGAGGAGAGGGAGTCACATTTTCTTTCTATCTCAACATCCTCTACCAAATGACCTAATAAATTTCTTTCTAAAACTATCTCAGATTCTGGCATCATTTGCAAACAACACTGCTTATTATGCCTGAGATATATACATATATAATCACAATTATACTTATTTTTAACATGAATATAAGGAGAGATTTCTCCCTCTCCTCACCCCTACCCCCAGCTCAGTTGACTAGACATATATGATCAGGTGTTAATGTGCTAAAAAGGTGGTAATACCCTATTATCCTTTTACACAGTGGGAATATTTCTCTATAATTGAGTGGGAAGGGGCAATAACATTGGCTGGGCTGAAAATGTGATTGCCCCAATGGCCCTTAAAAAGACTGAGTTATTACTTGGTAGTCTAACAGTTGGAGCCAAAAATAGACGATCTCAGCTTTTCTATTTTCTGCCCCCTCTCTTCTGTTCTTCCCAACCACGGTGCTTTGAAGTAGAACTACTACCCCAGTAAGAGATATCTCACCATCCAACATAGCTTAAGAGTTCCTCAGCTGAAGAGAATGAAGTACAATTGAAACGCCCCCAGCAGGAAATAGGTGGACTGTTTCCAGACATCTCCAGACAGGGACACAGAGATGCAGCGTGAGAGAAATAGCTATGCTTCATAAAGGGCAAACAGGGTTTAACTCTTTGTTAACACATTTACATAATTCAGCATCTATCACCAAATTCCCCCCCCCCCCCCCACCTTACATAAGAAATAAAGGTATTTTTGGGTCCCTCAAACCCAGGGTACTTTGAAAACTGCCCCTTTTGCTAAGAGAGATGTTCCTACCACAGGATTCTGGGAGAAACTCACGCTTAGGTGTGTCTTCTGTTTTACTCTTGACGGGAACCAGAAGGTTTTCACTAAAGAGGGAACAAGAAATAAAAGAAACTTTTGATTTGTAGCCATTATCAAACTGTAGAAAGATTCATGAGGTCTCTGAGAAAAATAAAGCTAACAGATTATCCTTGAAGAAAATTGAGTTCACTGGTTCTCAAAGTGTAGTCTGCAAGCTGGACACTTGGAGTATTAATGTTTACAGATATGAGCACATTTATACTTTCTTCTCCACCAATGAATAATTTTATTATTATATTTAACCAAAAGAATACCTAACTTCAATAGGCCTTATCTGTACCATTCTCCTCAAGAATTCATTCTGAACCCAATGCAACTAAAATTCAGAGGGATGTAGTAAATTGGGAAAAAATTTTTATGGCTAAGCTCGGGGATAAAGGCCTCATTTCTAGAATATATAGAGAACTGACTCAAATATATAACCATACAAGTCATTCCCCAATTGATAAATGGTCAAAGGATATGAACAAGCAATTTTCAGGGGAAGAAATCAAAGATATCTATAATCATATGAAAAAGTGCTCTAAATCACTATTGATTAGAGAGATGCAAATCAAAACAACTCTGAGGTACCACATCACACCTATAAGATTGGCAAACATGACAGAACAGGAAAATGATAAATGCTGGAGAGGATGTGGGAGAGTTGGAACACTAATTCATTGTTGGTGGAGCTGTGAGATCATCCAACCCTTCTGGAGAATGGTTTGGAACTATGCCCAAAGGGCTACAAAAATGTACATACCCTTTGACCCAGAAATATCGCTACTAGGACTGTATCCCCAAGAGATTATAAAAACGGGAAAGGGTCCCACGTGTACAAAAATATTTATAGCAGCACTCTTTGTAGTTGCCAAAAACTGAAAGTCAAGGGGATGCCCATCAATTGGGGAATGGCTGAATAAATTGTGGTATATGAATGTAATGGAGTACTATTGTGCCATAAGAAATGATGAACAAGAAGACTTCAGGGAGGCCTGGAAGGACTTAAATGAACTGATGCTGAGCGAACGGAGCAGAACCAGGAGAACTTTGTGCACAGCAACGACCACAGTGTGTGAGAGTTTTTTCTGGTAGACTTGGAACTTTGTAAGAACACAAGAACTTACTGAGAAAAAAAAAATCCTAATGTCGGTCTTCTAAGGCAAAATGCCTTCCACACTCAGAGAAAGAAATATGGAAGTCATTTGCAGAATGTAGCAGATCATGTTTGTGTGTGTGTGGGTTTCAGTGTATTATGTTTTGATTTGTTATATGATTTCTTCCATTTATTTTAGTTCAACTACATAGCATGACTATAGTGAAAATGTGCTCAATAGGAAAGTATATGTAGAACCTATACAGAATTGTATGCTGTCATGGGGAGGGAGGGGGGTAGTGGGGGAAGGGTGGGGGTGATAAAATCTTAACTTTAAGGAAATGATTGTAAAACATTAAAAAAAAATTAAAAAAAAAGAATTCATTCTGGACAGGCTTTTACTCCAATATTCCAATGAATTTGTGAATTCCATCAATTTGGTTATTTCCTCCAAGAATGCATATTACCACACATCCCTGAGAGCCCATCCTGTGAGATTTTAATTCAAGTTCCACCTCAAGGTCACAGCAAGGTATCTTGTCTAGTATTCTTTTATCTCTTGACAGGTTTCTACCTGTGGTGATGAATAGTACCTGACCTAAGTATGGAACGTTAAAGTTTGGAAAGTGTTTTGCATACAACATCTCATTGGATTCTACCAACAAACTTAGGAGGTCATTTGAGAACAGATGTGATTATCTCCAATTAGAAAGAAGACAAACTCAGAGAGAGGGAAGTGACTTGCCTGTGATTACACATCTAATCCATGGAAGAGGCAAAATTTGAACTCTAAGTCTCATACACTTTCCATTGTGCCATTGCCTCTTAAGAGTAGGTGAGCGAAGTGTTCCCTGGCACCAGGAAAGTTTGGGAAATAATGATCTGTTTTATTTCCTTGTCTTTAGATAGATTAGACTATTCTTTTGCATCTAGGAAGACCTGTTCTTTGCTCTTATAAAGCTTCCTGGGCCAATGGAGGGAGGAGTTGTTGCACATTAAACACTTTTCCTCAAAAGTAAAAGCGGAAAACTTGCTCCAAATAATCTAGCATTTCTTCTTCTCATGTGATGTCTGTTGTGTCAGAGACATGTGAACAAGTTTGGGAGTAAGGCAGAAAACTGGATAAAAACCCTTTAGAAATCCTGAGCAAAGCAAAGGAAGAACACCTTGAAAACTAAAAAGGTGGTCCTCCCTAAGTATATACCAATATTTACAGCAGCTCTTTTCATGGTAGCCAAGAATTGGAAACTAAGGGGTCTCCTATTAGGGAATATTTAAACAAATTATGGGAGACGAATGTGATGGAACATTATAGTGCCATAAGAAGTGACAAAACAGATAGTTTTAAAGGAGTATGGAAAGATCTTTATGAACTAGTGGAGAGAGGAGGAGAACAATCTATACGATAACGTTATAGAGAAAATAATTTTGAAATATTTTAAAATTCTGATTAATGAAATGATGAGTCCAACTGAACGAAGATGAAACATGCCACTTACCTCCTCCAGATTGGTGATTAACTTAAAACACCAAGAGAGATATACATTTTTGGACACAACCAATATGGAAATTTGTTCTGCCAGGATATGTATGTACATACTGAGGGTTTTGTTTTTTGGAGTTTTAAAAATCTGCTTGGTGATGTGAGAGGAGGAGGAGAAGGGAAGAAGTAGGAAAGATTATTATGAGGGGAAAAAAGATAAGCAGTTTAAAGAGAATTATAGGTTGTGGTGTAAGTAAAGATATCATTTTAATAGCATTTTTTCCAATTATATGTACAGATAATTTTTAGCATTCAGTTTTACAAAATTTTGAATTCCAAATTTTTCTCCCTCCCTTCCCCTCTTCCTAAAATGATAAGCAATTTAATATAGGTTGTATATGTGCAATCATGTGTAACATATTTCCATATTAGAGAGATACCATATTTTGAGAAACTTTGTACCTAAAAACAAACCCACATTAATGCTTATTTTTATAAGTTATAAATATAAGCATCTTAAATTATTTTTATTTTAAGCTTAGGATCAGTTTGCATGTTAATAAAGTCATAATAAACTAAAAAAAATTAAAAGATAGCCTTTAGAAATGTACTGAAATAGTAAAAGGATAGCCCCTTTTCCTTGGAGAGTCCCTTCCCTACCCCCATCTCCAAGAACTGGGAATGAAACCTATGGTTTTTAATTTTTAATTAACCACAAGTTAGTTTGATTAATTTCCTTTAATTCATTATTTTGTTAATCAATTTTCTTCTTAAAGATTTAGTCTAATACAAACTGTTATTAAAGCTGTCTAGAAGAATTGAAGTTTAACAGTGTTTCCTTAATCAATCCTTAATTTATCTAAAGGATTTGGGAGAAGCACTACATCTCATGGCTCCTAGAGCAGTATGAGGAGGAAAATCAGGTTTTTCATTTATTTCTAGTCACTTCCCTATAGGCCCCACCATATTTTGTCCTTACCTGGCTGCTTAGGCATCCATTCTTCATCAGAATCTCCAGATTCCTCTACTTTGGCTTCCTTCTTTTGCTTACCATGGCACATGAAAGTTGGGCGAGGGGCACTAAGTCCTGAAAGAAAACCAAATCTTTTTCATCTGTAAGAAAAACAACAGTAGAGCATGGAAGGGTGGGGAGATTAGTACCAGTAAGCTCATAAAACTGTAAGGGATGTAAAAATATGGACTGAGAAAACAAAAAAAAAACCCAGAAAACAAAAACAAAAAACCAGCCATGAAGACACAGGCCCTATCCTAAAAGAGATTACTGCATAAAGAGGGAAAGTATGTTATAAACTTCGAAGCAGGGAAAGTGTGTTGAGGAGGAAGGTGTGTGTGGGTTGAGCATTTGAGAGCTGGTTAACACCTTCCTCTCTTTCGGTCCAATTATCCAGCTTCTTCTATTACCTATTTTAATCATTGCCTCATAGTTCTGCTTTACATTCTTCAGCCGGACCTTCTCCCATTCTCTCAGCTCCATCCACTGCTTCTTGGAGAAGTACATGGATATATCCTTGTAAGTGTCTTCTCCCTAGAGAAAACACTAGAAAGGGTCAGCAAATACCACCTGACTTGTAAGAGCATTTAGTGGGATTCCATCTTCTAGTTAAAAGATCATGCTCTTCTCTCCTCTTCTACCACTTCTCAGATTGTACCAGTGATCAGAGACATTTCAAATTTCATCCATTTACGATGTCAGACACTGTCGTGGCCATACAATTCAATCCAACAGATATTTATCTACTTTGTGCATGGTATTGCATCTAGATGTTGGGGATAGAAAGACAAAAATGAAAAACAGTTCTGGATCCTTAAGGGGTTTGTAGTCTGCTGAGGGATTTAACATGTAAACAGATACCAATAATACAAGAGGACTTCAGGAGACAAAGAACACTAATAATTAGAAGGAGAACAGAAAGGTTTCCCACGGCTGGAACCTGGATGGAAGTCAAGTGTTCTAAAAGGCCGAGGCGAGGAAGGAGGACGTGTGGCCATGGGAAGTGTGCGGGTGCAAGGAGGGAAGGCTGGCTGGGAGAGGGGCGCTCACTAGGGGAGGGGGGCGCTGGGCAGCGCCGTTGGGGGAGGGGCCGGCGGGCACTAGTCTGGTGGGGGGCAGCTAAGGAAGAGGGAACAGGAGGAGGATTGGGGTTTCCACCCCAAAGCCTGGGGGGGAGGAAGGCGGGAGAGGAAGAAGGGGCTGTCCCACCTGCGTCCGTCCTTGCTATTGCCCCACCCGCCCCCCTCCCCACCTCGCGTGGCTCTGAGGGGTCCCATCCACCTCAGCCCCTCCCGCAGTCATCAGGCCCTTCACCTGACATCGCGGCCCCCCTTTCCCTCCTTCATCTTCTTCGGGGCTCGCGCCTGAGGAGCTGTCCCGGCTCATCCTGGGGAGCCTGGGGGGAGGGGAAGGGAGGGGAGCTGACGGGGGGAGGGGAAGGGAGGGGGAGCTGACGGGGAAGGGGAAGGGAGGGGGAGCTGACGGGGGGAGGGGAAGGGAGGGGGTGCTGACGGGGGAGGGGAAGGGAGGGGGAGCTGACGGGGGGAGGGGAAGGGAGGGGTGCTGACGGGGGGAGGGCAAGGGAGGGGTGCTGACGGGGGGAGGGGAAGGGAGGGGGAGCTGACGGGGGGAGGGGAAGGGAGGGGAGCTGACGGGGGGAGGGAGGGGTGCTGACGGGGAAGGGGAAGGGAGGGGGAGCTGACGGGGGGAGGGGAAGGGAGGGGTGCTGACGGGGGGAGGGGAAGGGAGGGGGAGCTGACGGGGGAGGGGAAGGGAGGGGGAGCTGACGATGGAACGAGGAAGCGCCGGCGCTCAGGTGAGATCTGAGGGAAGAAAGGGGCCTCGGAGAACCAAGCCCCTAAGGACAGGGAGCTCCCGGGGATGTCATGCCAGGAGGAGAGCGGAGGCCCAGGGGGCCCCTAGGAGCTCCCGGGATGTCACGCCAGGAGGAGAGCGGAGGCCCAGGGGGCCCCTAGGAGCTCCCGCGGGGCGGCCCTCCGGCTGTCTCCTCCTTCAAGCAGCAGCAGCAGGTGACAACTGAGAGAGGCAGCGAAGCCTCAGGCAGGGGCGGGGCCGGGGCGGGGCCACCCCAGCGGAAACCCAACCAGCCAATCCTCGGGGGAGGCGGCCGAGAGCCGACCAATCAGCGCTGGGGAGCGGGAGCGACTCGAAAGCTTCTGAGAGTCTCGGGTCACAAGCTTTAGATCTAGTGGAGGGGTGGCAGAGGCACTGTCCTCCCGCCGAAACCCAGCCAGCCAATCCTCGCGGGAGGCGGCCTAGAGCCGACCAATCAGCGTTGGGGAGCGGGAGCGACTCGAAAGCTTCTGAGAGCCTGGAGCCAGGGGCGGGGCCATTGTCCTCCCGCCAAAACCTAGCTTGCCGATCCTCGCAGGGAATCTCCCCCCAAAAGTACGCTGTAGGATTTTGAGACTTAACTTTCCTTCCCCCACATAGGGGACTCCTCTCCTCATGGCCTGCAGCCCACATTACTGATCCCTAACTCGGCATCTGTGATTCCCCCCACGCACCTACAGCTAGCCTGTACCCCCATTCCTGACCTGCCAGGCTCTCAGCCCTGGTCCCCCACATCTGGATCTCTCATGCACATCTGTGACCCCCAGCTAGCTTGTACCCCGTATTCCTAATTCCCCCCACACTCCAGACCTCCCTTACCCTCACAACCCATCTTTCAGACCTGCCAAACAAGCCCGTCCTCTGCCCTCTGCACATTCCTGTCCTCACCTCACCCCTGAACCTGCAGAAGCCCCCCCCCCCCACTCCTCTCATCCCTAATTCCCCATTTCACAGCCCTGGATCTTCCAGCCTTCATATCTCTGACTCTCACAACGTATTTTAGAACCCTGTACCTTCCACATCAGATCTCCATCACCCCAAACATACCACAGACCTGCTCCCTCGCACCTCTCACATACACTCACCACAGATTTCTGATTGCCCGCACCAGCACTCATGTCTTCGATACCCAAGTACCCCTAATAAATTGTAGACCCCTCCCCTGTCATCACACCCCATACCCCTCACATTCCAGACCAAAGCCCCCAATACCCATCCCTTCTCTTATCCTTGACCCACTCCACATCCCAGACCCACATTCTCCTTCATATCTCATTCCCTCATATCCCTGATTCCTCTGCACACAAAGGAAGGCCCCCTGCCCTCCCTTGTATCCTAGGCCATAATGCAGTAAGGGAATGATTCATAATGCCTTGAATTCCATAGGTATTTGCTGGGACTGTCCACAAAGAGATGTAGTTGGAGGGCACATCCAATAGACATTTATTACCTTGACTTGGATGGTATGAAAACGGGATGCTGAAAAGGTTATGCAGGCAGGGAGCGCTCATTTCCCGGGTGACTAATATCATCCTTCTTACCATTCCTATTGGCTTAGATTGGGGCAGCTAGGTGGTGCAGTGGATAGAGCACGAGTCAGAAGGACCTGAGTTCAAATCTCACCTCAGACACTTGAGACACTCACTAGCTGTGTGACCTTGGGCAGCTCACTTAACCCAATTGCCTCATTGTGGGTCATCTCCAGTCATCCTGATGAATATCCGGTCACTGGATTCAGATGACTCTGGAGGAGAAGTGAGGCTGGTGACCTGCACAGCCCTCCCTCACTCAAAACAAAGTCAAGTGCAAATCATATCATCATTTCTCTGATAGTATGGTCTTCTTCAGCAACAAACGACAAACACATACACACACATTGGCTTAGGTTAGGAGAAAGCATACTGTATGTGGGTGCTGGGGTGTGGGGGAGGAAGGACCTTTGCTAGACTTTTCTGTGTATTAGCCATCACTGTATGCAAGAAGGCACTGCTCTTGGCTCCGAGAATATAATTGTAAGGTACTGCTCCTTTTCTAATGTGGACTTCTTACCTACAGAAAAGGGAAGAAAAAGAAAATGTGTGTGATAAAAGTAGCTTGAGACAGTTCTGAAGACCCAAGAGAAAACAGCTCATCAGACAAATGTATGAAAAGGACCTATTTGTATTTGTTTTTGTTCTACAAAGGAAACAAATTTTATATATATATATATATATTATATGTTATATATATAATATATATATAAATATTTTAAATGTATTATTTATTTTTAACATTCTTTTTAAAAAAAAATTTGAGTTTCAAATTTTCTTTTCCTTCTGCCCCTTAATTGAGAAGGCAAGAAATGGGAAATCGTGCAAAAAACATCTACACATTAGTCATGTTGCCAAACAAAGGGAAGGGGCATAAAAAATAAAGTGAAAAAACTATGCTCCAATCTGCACTCACTCCATCACTTCTCTCTGGAGATGGATAGCATTTTTCATCATGAGTCCTTTGGAATTGTCATGGGTCACTATATTCCTGAGAACAGCTAGGTCATTCACAGCTGATTATAGTACAATATTCTGTTACTGTCTACAGTGTTCTATTGATTCTTCCCACTTCACTTTACATCAGTTTATGAAAGCCTTACCAGGTTTTTCTGAAATCATTCTCCTTGCCATTTCTTGTAACACAATGGTATTGCATCACAATGATAAACCACAACTTGTTCCACCATTTCCCAACTGATGGGCATTCCATCAATTTCCAATTCTTTGCTGCTACAAAAAGAGCTGCCATAAATGTTTTTATACATATGTGTCCTAAAAGGAAGGACCTATTTGAAAGCAATTCAGAAGTAACAACACTGATGTAAACATTTAATAAACACCTACAATATGCCCAATATTGGGCTAATAAGTACCAGGCATACAGAGGCCAGAAAATAATGATAAGGGCTTGCCCTCAAGGAGGTCACAGTCTGAGGAGAAAACATGGAAACAAATATATATATATAGAAAGGCATGAGTATTAAGGATAATAAGGAAAGGCTTGTACTCAAGGGTGGGATTTTAGTTGGGTCCTGAAAGAAACCAAAATATGGAGGTGAGGAGAGAAAATTCCATCCATGAAGGCCAGCTGCTGAAAATATCTGCAGTGGAGATATAGAGAGATAGATGGATAGATAGATAGATAGATAGATAAGTAGGATAGATTGATAGATGGATGGATGGACAGATAGATGGATAGATAGATAAGTAGGATAGATAGATAGAGATAGATAGATAAAGTAGGTAGGATAGACAGATAGATAAATCGACACACAGACAGGTAAGTCAACAGACTACATAGATGGGAAAAACAGCAAGGAAGCCAGTGTTATTGGATCAGAGAGTATAGGAAAACTATTGCAACAATTCAAGTATGATGTGACAACAGCCTGCACCAGGCTGGTGATGGTGGAGAAGTGAAAAGAGAGCATATGGGAGAGATAATGTGGAGGTGGCCTCAACACACCTTGACAACAGATTGAACATGAGGGGTAAGAGAGAGTAAAAAGTCAATGATGACATCTAGGTTCTGAGCCTGGATAAATATTTGTCTCCAAATAATATTTGTAAAATGTTTTGTAAACCTAAAAGTGCTACGTAAATGCTACTAGTTTTGTTATTGTAAGTAGAGCTGAGAATTATCTGCATGGGGATGATAGGTGGATCTGTGCAAGCTGCTGAGATCCCCAAGTGAAGAGTATAGAGAGAGGAGAAAAGGACTCAGGAGAGAGTCCTGTAGGACACTCATAGGATGCTTGAGAGCTTGATGAAGGTCTAGAAGAAGAAATGTATTTCCCTCAAAAAACTTAATTCGACCTTGACTGTTTTCAGGACTTTGTAATTTACAGCTGGGGAAATCTGCAACAAAGAACCATCTGGGGACTGGGATTAATGTAAAATAATTACAGTTCTTACACATGATGGAAAGGTGGATTTGGAAGTTTCTCATCATCAAGTAAAGATCAGTACCTTCACCTCAGGACCTCACTGCTTTGAAAAAGGAGAATGATGAGAAGCCAGACCAGAAGATCTGGAGTCAATGACCCAAGGGCAAAAGAGATCAGAGCAAGAGGCTACTCCACCACTTAGGAATCCACTGGACATCGTTACTAAAACATCCCCTGCATTCTGATACAGTTGAGTAATGACATGCTTGCAGACTTTCAGTTCTTCCTGCTGATGCCCAACATCTTCGTTCTCAGTTTAGAGTCAGATGATTATTTCTGTTCATTTGTCCTCTCTTCTCCTTTTTATGGCTAAATTTCTTAAGAAGACATTTTATAATCAAGGCCTCCCCTTCCTTCTTTCTCACTCTTTTCTTAACTCTCTGCAGTCTGACTTCTAACCTCACCATTCAACCCAATCTGTTGCTCTCATTGCCAAATCCAATACTTTTTTAAAAAAAATTCTCATCCTCTTGATCTCTCTTCAGCCTTTGGGTCCCTTTTTGACTGGGTTCAGTGTGCCATGGTCAATGATTAGCTCTTCAAAATGGGTATTCTATCTGGGATAAAAGTCACTGATGTTCTTGAACTAACACGCAGGAGATACCCATCTGTGACTTGAATTAAAGATCTCATCTTCAGTGCTGAGATGGAGACATCAAAAGAATCACTTCCAAGGATAAAGAACATGTATCTCTCAGCACCGGCCTTCAGCAATATCAGCAATAGTTGAATCATTGATGAGTCACAGCACATTGAGACCAGAGATGATTTTGGCATCTTTGATGGCCTGATGTTGGGAATCATGGAAGCAGGCTGGTACAGTGACTCCAGTATTTGTAACAGTCTTCCCTAGACATGCTTCAAGAGTTCTTTCCTCTTTATCAAGACCATAGAAGCTATTTCCTCTGGATAGAAGTTTTTGGTCTCTTCATTGTTCTCCACTTGGACCTCAGGCCTACCTATGCCATTTACCACCAGGAAACAGGGTCCTAACACAGTGCTTCCTGTTTGACAATACAATTGCATCATCAAATCTGAAACCAATCAGATGTTTGGCATAAAAAACCCAAACCTGTTAGCTGGCTTTGTTGGGACCTGATTCTTTGCAGCATCAATCAAATGTTAGGTGCTTGGCGAGGGTGACATTATCCTGGATTGCTTGTGTCTCTGGTCATTTGCAGTGATCCTTACCCTCTCATCTTGGAAGTTGCACATACAAAAATATGTAGTACCAACATGTAGGCTAACTGGATATCCTTTTACCATGGCTGCCAGGGGATCAAGGTTATTGCTGGCCTTCTAGGTCCTTAAGTGTGATCTTTTGCACCTCGCAATATAGATAGAACCACACAGATTTCAGAATTTAGATTTTAGATAAGAATTTAAGAATTAAGATTCTTAATTAAGGGAATAGCCACTGATCTAAGAAATAAAGACATTGAAAATACTTACAAGATGTTATTGGTAGTTAAGAATAATGTGAGGTACTAGGTGGTATGAGAAAAAAAGATAAAGGGCTAGCCATTTTGGGGGGTCCAACCTGAACATGTGAACCATTCTAAAATTTCTGGTAAGTTAGTGTTTTGTCCTTAATTATTGAAGAGGACCATGACATCAGGGAGATGATAACATGATTGGCAGTTGACTTGGATTGGAGGGAGGAAGGGTTGTGTAAGGTCATCAGTCTCATTTTCTCCTCCAGAGCCATCTGGGTACAGTGACCAGATATTCATCAGGATGACTGGAGAAGGCCCAGGATGCCATGGGAGACCCTGGCCCCTTTAGGCTAAGGCCTTTTCAGATTCTCATTTTGAGTGAGGTAACTTCTAAGGGATGGCCCCTTTAATAAATTTAAAAAAAAAAGGCGCTCAGGGTTGCTGGTCAAAAGGGAAATAGTTACTATTTACATTCACTCTGTGCTAGGAGGGCAGGGACCTATTGTTGTCCAGTCTAAGAGCTCCATAGTGAATTAGTCTTTGAGAAAGAAATCTAGTCAGAAAACCCCCAGTAACTTTCAGCTATCAAAGATACCTTCCCTTGAGATCTTCTGGTAAGTTAGGAGTTTCAGAGAGTATTTGGAATCCAATTCTTGGCTTCGGAAAGTCACTTCCAGCTCTAAATCTAATATCTTATGATTCTCTGGACCTCAGTTTCCTCACCTGTATAATGAGAGGGAGTAGACACAATCCTTTCTATCCCTTTGACTGTATGATCCTATATACTTCGGTTCTAGTTATATTTTAGAATCTTTCTTTGATTCCTGGGGAAATTCAGGAAGGGATATCTAGAAAGGGAAGTCAATGATGGCTTCATCAAGTACATACCATGCCAGACCAACATTGTTTCATTTTTTTCTAGTACTACTGAACTGATAAATGAAGGGGATGCTAGATTTTAGGGAAAATTCTGTTAAAAGTGTGTCATACTCAGGGTTGCACTAGTAAATGTTTAACTGGTACTCCCCCCCCAAATATGCAGGACCTACTTAGGTTTAATCTAAAATTAAGATTTTCTTCATCACTATCTTAAGTCTAGAAGTTCACAAAACAATAAATCAAGCTCTTATTTATAGCAATGACTGATTTCCAAGGTGTAAATGCACATAGTGAAAATTTAACAATCAGCTCTTGTGAGTTGGTTTGAGCTGGCTCCAACACATTCCTGTTCATACTGTTCTTGTGGGGGGAAATATAGATTGGTCAAGAATACAACTGGATGACTTCAGAACTGGTTGGACGACTGGACTCAAAGAGTATTTGTGAATGATTCAAGTGTCACCATAGCAGGAAGTTTTCAATAGAGTGCCCTAGAGATTTGTACTTGATCCTAAGCTGTTAAACATTTTTATCAATGACTTAAAAGCACAGATGGCTTGTCCATCAAATTTGCAAATGACACAAAATTAGGAGGGTAAGTTAATACATTGGATGACCCAATCAGGATGCAAATGGATCTTGAGAGGCAATTCCATTGAGCTCAATTGATTAAGATGAAATTCAGTCAAATAAGTGAAGTCTGCAAATATTTATCAAGCATCTACTATGTGCCAAGTATCTTGCTAAGTGTTGGGGATAAAAAAATGGCAAAAGAGAGTCCTTGTCCACAAGGGACTCTCATCAGGGAGACATCATTCAAACAAATGGGTACAAACAGGCTATAGACACAAGACAAATTGGAGATAATTAAGAGAGGGATGGCACTAGAATTAAAGGGGTCAGGAAAGACATTTTGATGAGATTTTATCTGAGACTCGCAGGAAGCCAGGAGATAGAAATGAGGAGGAAAAAAATTCCAGGCATGGGGAACAGTCAGTGAAAATACATGAAGTCAGGAGACAGAGTGTCCTGTGTGAAGAACAGCAAAGAACAATGTCTCTGGATGACAAAAGTATTTGGAGACGAGTAAGGTGTAAGAAGATGGGGAAGAGAGGAAGAAGCCAAATTATGAAGGTTTTTAAAAGGCAGACAGAGGATTTTATATTCGATCTTGGGGACACTAGGGAGCTGCTGAAGTTTCTTGAGTGTGGTCAGTCCTGCATTTTTGAAAAATTACTTAGCTAGCTGAGTTAAGCATCCACTGGAGCAGAGAGAGGCTTGAGGCAGGCAGACCAGAAGGGATAATAAGGTCTTGAACTTGGGTGCAAAAAAATAAACTCCAGTAATATAAAATGAGGAAGGCATAGATAGACAGTAGTTGATCTGAAAAGGACCTAAGAGTTTTGGTGGCCTGTGAGCTTAAGATGAGTCAGAAGCGGGGTGGCAGCCAAAAAAAAACCTCATGCAATCTCCAACTGGTTTTAGGAGAGGCTCAGATTCTAGGGCAGCTGCTAGGTGGCGCCATAGTGCAGAGAGTGCCTGGCCTGAAGTCAGAAAGACAGCTTCCTGACTTTAAATCAAGTCTTTGTATCTGTGGGACACTGGGCGAGTCACTCCACCCTCAGTTTCCTCATCTGTAAAATGGGCTGGAGAAGGAAATGGCAAACCACTCCAGTACCTTTGCCAAGAAAACCCCAAATGGCATCACAAAGAGTCAGACGTGACTAAAAATGACCAAACAACAGATTCCAGGGAGGGGAAAAAGCCTCACTGTCCTCTACCTTTGCCAGACCTTATCTAGGGTGTGTTCAGTTCTGGGCCATGTGGTTTAGGGAGGAGACTGATTAACTGAAAAAGTGTCCAGAGGAGGGCAGCAGGATGTGAATCTCTGTCAGAGGACTGATTGACAGAACTGGGCATGTTTAGCTTGGAGAAAAGACTTACAGAGTCTTATGGAGAGTTTTCAATTCAATTCAATGAACATTTATGAAGTACCTAACACATGCTAGGCACTGTTCTAGATGCTGGGGATTGTTTAGTTGTGTCCAACTCTTCATGATCCCATCTGGGGTCACACATCCCATATGCCAATATTGTACGCATGCCTCCCTCCCTCCCCCCATCCCTGTCTTTCTCCTCTCTCTCTTTGCCTCTCTTTCTCTGTCTCTCCAAATGTCTCTTTCTCTTTCTGTTTCTCTCTCTCCCTCTGTCTCTTTTTCTGTCACTGTCCCTGTGTCTCTGCTGTGTGTGTGTGTGTGTGTCTCCCTCTGTCTCTGTTTCTCTTTCTGTCTCTTTCTCTGGCTCTCTCTGTCTCTTTCTCTCTCTCTTTCTCTGTCTCTCTGTCTCTGTCTCTGTCTCTCTCTCTCTCTCTCTCTCTCTCTCTCTCTCTCTCTCTCTCTCTCTCTCGCACACACAGACACACATACACACACCTCCATATTCACAGTTTCATAAATGTGGAATCCAGTTTCTTGAACATTTCCTGCTGGTCCTTATACCAGGTGCTGGCAGGACACAAAGACACCTTCCCTGTCCCATTAGATCAAGAAGCATTTATTAAGCACCAACTATGTGCCCTGGCACTGGGGGATACATAGGCTAGAACAAAACCATTCCCTGAGTGTAAGGATCTCCCATTCTCCTGGCAGGGAAACAGCAGTTACTCAGATGAATGAATTCAAAGTGAGTCCAGGTCCTTGGGTTATGCCAAGGATTCGGAAGATTGGAAAAAGTCCTTGTATGGTACCTGAGCTGGGGCATTCTAACAGGGGGAGATAGGGAGGGAATATTGTAGTCATGGGCAAAAGTCCCAGAGGTTCCCAAACATATTTGGCCTACCGCCCCCTTTAAAAAAATTATTCAGCACCCCCCTGAAAATCTTACAAACTAGGAAAGATGTCTCAGATTAAGTGTACAATTGCATAAAAGGCTACTACTGCCTCCTACCCCCATGGTTCCTCCAGGGGAAAGTATAGCTCACCCTGGTAACCATTGTACAAAGGCACAGAGATGGGAGAGGGAAAATCACATGTGGGAACAGCCAGGTCACAGTGAGTAGAGAGGAGCAATATCTAATAAGGCTGGAAAGCCAGATTGGAGCCAGAGCATGGAGATCTTTAGATGCCCAACTGAGGAGGCTGGATTCTATCCTAGAAGCTAAAGAGATTGTTAGAGTTTCTTGAGTGGGGAGTTATATGTTTTGACCTATGCTTTGGAATATGTGAGGAGGAGGGATTGCAGAGGGGAGAGAATGAATATCGGGGGACTCATCAGGAGTTTCAATAGTCTAGGTGAGAGGAGATAGGTGGGCTTGAACTAGAGGGATATCTGTATGAAAAAGAAGGGTGACTTGTTGGTCCTTTGTTTTTGAAGAGGACCCACTGTGATATTATGGGATAACATCTTGACTTGGGGGTGCATTGGGTTTCATTGGAAAGAGATGGCCGTGTAGAGATAGAATTAACAAGACCAAATCAAAAGCATTCATTATGAACTTAATATTTGCCAAGTGGGGGAGACACAAATATGAAGTTGATAACTGGTTGGATATGGTGGGGTAAGAAAGAATTGATGGCCTAAGTGAACACTAGCATGGCAGTGTCCTCAAGAGGAATGCTGAAATTGGGAGGAGGAATGGGTTTGGGGGAAAGATGATGAAGTTAGTTTGACACCGAGCTTGAAGGGACATTCAGGTGGAGCTGTCCAGCAGGCAATTAGAGATGGGATTTCTAGTAGGAGGGATAAGGTAAGTTTTCAAATAGAGGAATCAGGACAAATTGATGGCTACAACATTTCAGAGAAGGCAGGTCGCAGTGGAAAGCTGGGCTCAGAGAAATCTTCATGGTAGAAGTGACAATTGAATTTGGGAAGGCTTTTGAAGGTCTTCCACAGGAGAAGAGGTAGAGAAGAGGAGGGCATTCTAAGGAAAGGGAACAGTTCAAGGCAGAAAGACTCAAGGCATATTCCAGGAAACAGCAAATAATCCATTTCAGGTAATCATAACTAGGTTTTGGGCTCATAGTGAGTTTTACAAACCACAACCAAAGCAAGGGGGACAGAATACATCTTTAGTGGAGGGAAAGGACAAGACCTTGCTCCATGGAGGAGTCAGTTCTGAGGAGGTCACCGCATCCTCCTGGGGAGGAGCTCATTCCAGTCTGAAATCTGGTAACTTCTATTTACATGCAAGGCAAGACATTACCCCAAAATGTCACTGGTCCTCCTCGAAACAGGGATGGACAACTGGTAACATCATTCATACTAAGTATTTGCTATGTTGGAGGTTTGTGAGTACTGTCAGGGCCTCGAAATTCAGTGCTCTGGGGACAATACCCTAGTTGTCTTGCCCTAGCTATGGCTCTGATTCCAAGGCTTAGAATATGTGAAGGGGATAGTGGAATGTTAGCTAGGAAAGACAGGTAGGGGCTAAATTATGGAGGACTCTGAATGCCACACTATACTATACCTTGCTTTTAAAAAAAGTAACAGTAGCAGCAGCAGCAGCAGCAGTAGAAGTTGTAGTAGTGATAGCAGTAGTGGTGGTGATGGTGGTGGTAGTATTGTAGTTTGTTCATTTTTGAAGACAACCAATGATATCATGGGGTAATATCTTCACTTTCAAGTGAATCGGATTTAAGCTAGGGGCAGCTAGATGATACAGCAGATAGAGCACAGGCTCTGGAATCAGGAAGACCTGAGTTCAAATCTGACCTCAGACACTTACTAGTTGTGTGATCCTGGGCAAGTCACTTACCCTCTATGGGCCCCAGTTTCCTTCTCCTCCGTAAATGAGGGAGGCCCCTATTAGGTCTAGATTTCCCATGGTCTGTGATTCTAAGTTCCTCTTACTCCTATTCAGAGTCTAGATGACCCAGGTTCCCCCAGTTAGACTCCTATCCCTTCCAACTTTGTCCCTACCCCTCTCTCCCTTCCCCCTCCCCAGGTCTGTTGTTTCTTAGACAGACAGCTGGTAGATTTTCTCTGGAACAGGTGTGAGCATGTAGAGGGGGGAGGTGTCTGGACAGTAACATGACCCCAGAGAAGCTCTTCCAGGCCCTCAAGGTCACCCTAATCCTAATGCCAAAGATTCCCTCCTTGGTTCATGGACAGAGGGAACTTCTCTCTCTCTCTCTTCCTCTGTACTGGATAGCTACTGGGAACCAGGATCCTGTGAGAGCAAAGGTCAGGAGTAACTCTTCCTTGAGGGAATGGAGGTGGCCAGAAAATCTTGGGGTGGGAAGGGGAGAGGGTAGACCTGGCCCAGGCAGCTCATTCCATATCCTTCTATACTTTTAGCCTCAGAAATCCAGAAGTTTGTATCAAACCCTCCCCCTTAGCCTTGAGATAACTAACCCCAACCCCTAAACCCCAAAGTAACTCAGATAAAATTGGTGTGTCCAGGCAGGGGAGGTTGCCCCACTCCAGTTTTGTGCCTAGCCTCCCAGGACTACCCAGAGGTATTGAGGGCAACCAGGGCAGACAGCTGGAATGTCAAGAGTTCCTGTGTTTATTGTATGAGTGACTGAGCAAACACGGAAGGGACATCCCCAGCTTCAGGCAATCCTGACAGTTAGTTTTCCAGTCCTGTTCCGTTAGAGGAGACTTTGAGATCTCACCCAATTTGAGAGTGGAAAGAGAGTTGTCCGCCCCATATCACTGTCCTTTTCCCCTTCTGTGTTCACTCAATATCAAGGACTCCCAGATACTGGCCCTGGCCAATCTCTGGTTAGAGCAGATGTCAACAAACTTACGGTGGCCACAGATCTCAGGGTACAAGATCAAGGTACAATTAAGAAGCAGAGAAGGCTTACTGGAAGAGGAGGGTAATGAAAGAGGTGGCTTGGCATAGAACTAGGGAAAAGGACATTGGGTTATTTTATAGATGAGAAAACTGAGGTCCCTGATGATTATTTGACTTGTCCAGGGTCACACAGTAAGATAAGATTTGAACCTTTCTTCCTGACTCCACATTCAATGTCTTACCCACTCTGCCATATTGTTCAGTGGACTGGGATAAGGAAAGTACCTGAGGTTTACATGGGAAATTCTTTTTCCTCATCCGAAGTATAGAGCAGGGCAGGCACGGTGGTCAGTCTCAATCTCTGCCCCATGAAGCTCAGCCATGCCCTTAACTTTATCTTCTTTCATCAGGTCCTTAGTCTTCCCCCTGGAGACCACAGACAGCAGAGGCTCTCCCCTGCCTGCCCCCATGGCAGATCTCCTACCTTTGCTGCCTTGGGCACCCTTGGTAGGTGAGGCAGAGGTGTCATCAGCCCAGAGCTCACCCATCCCTCCAGACAAGAAACACCGGAGGAATCATGGCAGCAGTGGAGCAAAGGATAGGGTCTTGGCCCACTGGGAGCTCCTGCCTATGCCCTCCATACAGGTAACGCCCTCGAGTGAAGGGGAGACACCCCCATGCACCCCACCACCCAGGCACCTCCGAAGGCCAAGGACCCCTGACACAGACAATTCAGCTGGGGAAAGGTGAGACTGATAGGGGCCTGCTCATGGCTTCCCACTTTGAGCTACGGAAGGGCAATGCTATGTGTGTGTGTGTGTGTGTGTGTGTGTGTGTGTGGACAAAAAAACAAGAACACAGAGAGATACAGAAAGACAGAGATAAACAGACAGGGAGAGAGAGAGACAGGCAGGGAAGGAGAGACAGAAACAAGCAAAAAGACAAAGAACAATGGGAGAGGCAGAAAAAGAGAGATACAGAGAGCAAGACAGACAAAGGCAGAGAGACACCAGAGAGACACCAGAGAGACACAGAATAAATAAGAAATGCAAAGACAAAGAGGGAAATAAAGAGGCAGAATAAAAGGCAAAAGGGAGAGAGAGGAGGCACACACATACACAGACAGTGAGAAAAACATGGAGAGAGAGAGACAGAGAGAAGAGAGACAGAGAGAAGAGAGAGAGGGAGAAGAGAGAGAGGGAGGGAGGGAGAGACAGAGAGACACAGAGAGAGACAGAGAGAGAAGAGAGGGAGAGAGGGAGGGAGAGACAGAGAGAGAGATAGAGAGAGAGACAGAGAAGAGAGAGAGGGAGGGAGGGAGAGACAGAGAGACACAGAGAGAGACAGAGAAGAGAGGGAGAGAGGGAGGGAGAGACAGAGAGAGAGAGAGATAGACAGAGAGACAGAGAAGAGAGGGAGGGAGAGACAGAGAGAGAGAGATAGAGAGAGAGACAGAGAGAGAGAGACAGAGAGAAGAGAGAGAGAGGGAGGGAGGGAGGGAGAGACAGAGAGAGAGAGATAGAGAGAGAGACAGAGAAGAGAGAGAGGGAGGGAGGGAGAGAGAGAGATAGAGAGAGAGATAGAGAGAGAGACAGAGAAGAGAGAGAGGGAGGGACAGACAGAGACACAGAGAGAGAGAGAGACAGAGAGAGGAGAGAGAGACAGACGGGATGGGGGGAGGGAGAGACAGAGAGGCACAGAGAGAGACAGAGAGAGAAGAGAGGGAGAGACGGAGAGAGAGAGATAGAGAGAGAGACAGAGAAGAGAGAGAGGGAGGGACAGACAGAGACACAGAGAGAGAGAGACAGACGGGGGGGGGGAAGGGAGAGACGCAAAACTACAGCGTGTCTGCTGTGAAATGGGATGGGGGGCGGGGTTGGTCTCCCCTCCCCCTTCCTGCCCCCGGAGTTTCCCTTCACCCCCCATTTCCGGTGTGGCTCCCAGCGGGGAGAGGGGAGGGAGGGGGCCCCCAGCTCCCCGCCGGGCTTTGCCCCCCCACCTGTCCCCGGGACCCAGGTGTCCAGGCCCGCGGAGGCGCCCCCGCCCTCCCCGTGATGGGGCCGTAGGGGCGGGGCTGGTGACGCTAGAAGGAGGAGGGGGAAGGAGGAGGAGGGAGAGGGAGAAAGGGGGGGCCGGTGACGTTGGGGGGTGTAGCCGCCGCCGGCTCCGCGGCCTTTTGTGCTGCCGGGAGGGAGGGCGGGCGGCGGAGGAAGCGGGGAGCCGATTCCCCTTCCCCGGGGCGCGGGGCTCGGAGCCCTCCCGTCCCCCCTCCCCGCCCCGGGCCCCCCACTTCCCTCGCGCCCAGGAGCCCCGCCCGGCCCGGCCGCTCCGTGCTATGTTTGAGTAAGGACGGTGGGGTGAGGGGCTGGGGCGGATGGATGGGAGGGGGTCTTTCGCGGGGGGTGGGGGCTGTGAGGAATTTCGGGGGCAGGGACCTGTGGCATGATATCTGGGATCCCTGGAAAAGATTTGGGGGACAGTCTGGAGGGATCAGGAAGGATTTGGGAGATAATTATCTCTGGGGGGGGCCTGATAGGTGGGGTGAGCCTGAGAGCAGACGCCCCCTTAACAGTGGGGCCTTGGTTAGTGGTTGGGGCTGAGAGGGGTGGTTTGTTCTGCGGGGGGGCAAAAGGGGGAGCTGGGAAATGGGAGAGGAGCATGGAGGATTAGGAGCCTAGGCTGCTGTCAGAGCCCCTGGAGGGGGGCAGTGTAGCAGCTGGGAAAGGGGAGCATTGGCAGGGGGGAGCAGCTGTCAGGGGGGTAGGCAGCTGTAGCAGGGGATGGGGGCATTTTTTATTGGGAAGGGGTTGAAAAGAGAGCCCCACATTGTATCTGTGTCCTCAGGACTGCAGGGAAGCCTGTAGGGATCATGGAAGAAAGAGAAAAGAGGATGTGTGTGTCTGGGATCTGGTGTGTATATGGGTGGTATGATTGTGTGCTTTTTCCCTTGTCTCTGTGCTGGTGGGTCTAGGGGTGTCCCAGGGTCCATTTTTCCATGTCCTTGAATCATGATGGATGTTAGAAAGGAAGGAGGCCTGTCTCTTGGGCAATACTTAGATTATCTTTTACTGAAATTGAGATCTCCCCTTCTTTCCCATGTCCATTCTTATAGTAACACATTTCAGGCGAATCTGTCTTTCTTAGAGTCTGAGTCTCGGTTTTGAGTTTGTGTTTGTGAAGTTCTCAGTGGCTTAGTCTATGTGTGGACTTGTGACTCTGGCAGGGAATAGTTTTATTATGGGCCTGTTGAGGCCCTAAGGAACAGGAAGGTATGGGAGGTCTGGAAGCCTGGGTCCTACCATGGTCTCTTTCCCCACAACCTGTCCGTTTCCCCATAACTGGTCTGCCGTATTTCACAAGGGCCCCAAAATACGGATGTTCACAGATTATCCACAATGCTAGACCCATCCTCCTCCTTAGACACTAATGCCACCCTACCCCAGGTCGAACATTCACCTTCTGTCTTTGTCCTAGGCAGGACTTATCTTCCTCTCTGCTCCTCTAGGGCATAGATGAGTTGTTATCTGAAGGCAGTTACCCATTCACTGTCTAGGGAGCTAGATCTCACTTTGTAAGAAGACTCTGGCCCTCCTGGGTGGATGAGGAGATTAGAGACTGATCTCCCTGCCCCCTAGTATCCCACCTACCTGTTATTAGAGGAACTGAAGGATTGAACCCTGGGTCTGGTTATCAGAGAGAGGTCCTTGGTGATGTCCACTCAAACACTCAGCAACTATATCCAATGTCCAACTGACTACCATGGTTTTCCTGTGCTGGGAGTGCATATGCTACCTATCTCTGCCCTTGAAGGGTTTAGAAAACAAAAGGAAAAACAAAACCTATTGTCCTACTAGGCCAGAAGAGTTCAAGAGGTGGGATGAAGAGATCTGTGTGGACGACAGAAAAACTTTTCTAGGAAGGGCCTTGAATGGTAGATTTGGAAAGAAATAAAGCGGGGTAGGTAGGAGGAGAAGAACCGCTGGTCCATGAATGAGCTTGGTGTGGAGAAGTTAGACTTCCCACAAGAGGGGGTGTGTGTATTTATAGGGGAGACCTAAGAGATAAGGCTGGAGAGGTAGGTTGGAGGCTATTGTGGAAGCCTTGAATGCCAGGCCCAAGAAACTCAGACAAGCTCCAGTATGGGTCCTAGAATAATGTGACCTTTGGGTGATCAGAGCTGCTGTTTTAGATAGAGTCATATGGAAGCCTGTATTAATTGCAGAGTTCAGGCACTGGATGTGGAGAGTGTGGTGAGAGACTGTCCTCCAAAACATAGTATCTGGTTAGATGGTGTGCCTTGCTGACTTGTCTTTCATGAAGTGCAAACCCCATGTTCCTTCACCTGGGGCTGTTTGGTCCCCAATCCTATAACCCAAGATTTTAACCATAATAATAACCACCAATCATTATTATTGGCAGTGTGGGATAGTGGGGAGAGAGCAGGTCTGTAAGTCAGGGATCAAGGAGTTTGTCTCCTCAATCATATTGGTAGTGACAAACATACATGCTTGTCTACACTCACATACACATATAAGTCTCATGTAAGAAGTGTTGTTTAAAGAGTGCTTGGATTCTATAAGGGGGAAACATCCTCTTAAGAAGGAAAAGCAATCCAGTCAAGACGAATGACCAGTACAGAAGAGCAAGGAGAAGGGGGGAGGGGAACAAGCATTTATTAAGCACGTGCTGCATGCACTTTATAATATGATCTCATTTGCTCAACACAACAACCCTGGGATGTAGGTGCTGTTACCATCCTCATTTTACAGATGAGGAAACTGAGACAAACAAGGTAAAGTGATTTACTCAGTCTCTCTCTCTCTCTCACACACACACACACACACACACACATTGGAAGAATCTGAGGCTGCATTTAAACTCAGGTGTTTCTGACTCTAGGCCCAGCTTTAGTAAGAAGGTCAGTTCAAAAAAGTATATGAAAGGGAGTAATTTGCAATAAGGCTGAAAAGATAAGCTGAGGACAGACTGGAGCAAGCTTTGAACCTCAGTCACAATTTACTAAGTTACCTGTTATTCTCCAGGTGCTGAATTAGCAGTTGAAGGCACCTTCAGGGAAATGGGATACATACATATATACATACATACACAACACAGATACAGAGCTGATAAAATAGAATCTTAGAGAAGAAAGTGCTGGCACTAACTATACTGAGGGGATTCTTGAAAGTCTTGGTAGTGTTTGAGCGGAGTCTTTAAGAGGAAATAAAGAGATCTCTAGAGGTGCAGGTGCAGAGGGAGGGAACAGTTCAGATCCTGGAGGTGATAGGAAGTCAATGGAGTTTAAAAGGAAGGGAGTGGGGTGGGGTGACATGGTCAAAGCAGCAATTTAGGAAAATTGCCTTGTTGGGTCATCAGAGGCTGGATTGGAAAGGGGGAAGAGGCAGGAAAACCAATTACCAAGCTATTGCGGTAGTCCTGGGAAGGTGATGAGGTTAGAGATGGGTGGTGGCTGCAGGAGTGGAAAGGAGAGATGATATTGAGGTGGAATCCATTGGCCTTGGCAGCTGGCTAGACCAGTACAGTGAGGGAACAGGGTGACAGACCATCCTTGCCTTCAGCTCTCAAAGGCACAGACTTACCTTGGTGGGGGAAGTTTCCTTATCTCAGAGTACCACTATACCCATGAAATCACCCAAATGCCAGGCCAAAATAAATAATAATTTTTAAATTCCGATCCAAAACATATAAATAGTTTGAATTTTGCCCTGATGAAAGCTGATATTTACACAGCTTGAAGGTTTACAAAGCACTTCACATGCATTAACATGCATGTCTTTGCAACAACTCAGTAGTTTTAATCTTGTTTTATAGAGAAGGAAGCTGAGACTTAGGAAGGTAAAGTGACTTGCTCAGGGTCACGGAGTTCTTTCATATCAGAGCCACTTCTCTAGGATAAGTGATCTCCCTGCTTCTCATTTTCCCTGTTGATTTATTAAGACCTTTCTTATTTTTTATGTTTATTCTTTATAGCACATTATGCTTATTCTTTAAAGCACAGATCCAGCCATGGCACTCCCCTGCTCAAGAATCTCAGTGGCTCCCTATGGCCTACTAGATAAAGTACAGATTATTCTTTTGGATATTTATTGCTTTCTATAACCTGGCTCTAGCCCATCTTTCTAGATTAATTCCATATTGCTCTTCCCCTCCCCTCCCTTCTCCCCTCCATAGCCCTCTTCCACATGCTCTGTGTTTGAGCCAAACTGGCCTAGATTTGTTCATCCTTGTATGGTAACCCTTCATCTCTTACCTCTTTGTCCTTGCCCAGACTTTCTCTAGATTGAACTGGAGTGTTCTTCCTCCATTGCCTCTGCCTTTTGGTGTGTCCAAAGCCCCTTTTATAGGTTCAAGGATTGCCCTATATATGAAGCTTTTTCTGATGCCTCCAATTATTAATAATCCACTTTTTCCCCAATTATGTAGTAACTCACTTTTTTCTCCCTTTCTCTCTTTCTTACCCTCTCTCTTCTCTCTTTCTCTCCTCTCCCCTCTCTTCTCTTTCTTCTCTCTCTCTCCTCATTCTTTCTCTTCTCTTTCTTCCTTCTTTTTCTCCCTCCCTTTTTCCTCCTTCTCTCCATATATACATATACACATACATCTATCTTGTGTGTGTGTGTGCTTAAGAAATGTCCATTGGGTTGAATTGATTGACTCAGGGCTGGAAGGGAAAGGAATCCTTTCCAATTCATATGAATACCGTGCCCAGGAAAGATGAAAACAAGACAGAAAGAATGTTTTAGGTTAGTGTGAAAGGGACTCAGCTTAGCCTGGTGTCTTGCATTCAGAAAGAAACTCTCTCCAAGTTCAGTTATTATGTGGGGTGGGATCCAGAGGAGGGAAGGGGAGATGTGTTAACAAAGCAACAGATCAGGAAACTGAGGATTAGTTTATGGTCCTGGTTGAAGGATTTGTAACCAGGTATAGATGTCTTACTCAAAGGCCTTTTGTCCTATAGCATGTTTTCTCTTCCCCTACTAGACCATGAATCCTAGGGCCTGCACTGGTTCATATCTCTGATCCAATAAGCATATGTTAACTGCCGACTGAATATTGGGCAACTGGGTGGTCAGTAGACTGAACTCCAAGTCTGGTGTCAGGAAGACTCATTGTCATGAGCTCAAATTCAGCCTCAGACGTTTACTAGCTGTGTGACCCTGGGCAAGTCACTCAACCCAGTTTGCCTCAGTTTCCTCATCTGTAAATGAACTGGAGTAGGAAAGGGCAAACCCTTCAGTATCTTTGCCAAGAAAATCCCAAATGGGGTCCCAAGAGTAGAATGGGACTGAACAGCAACTGATGAAATCAGCCTCTCTGCAAATTCTGCAAAGCACCCTTTGCTCTGTGTCCTCAGGCTAGGCAGAAAAAGCCAATTCCTCTGTCATAGGATAGGTCACCTTTATTTCCTGTGTGACTGTTGCCAAGTTGCTTAACCTCTCCAACACTCAGTTTCCTTATTTGAAAAATGAGAGGACTGGATTTGATGCCTTCACATACTTGAGGAAAGCTTCCCCTAACTCTCCCAACTAGGCTAAAAGCCCTCAGGGCTTTGAAGTAGTTCTCCTATGATAGCAGACTGAGACTAGAATCTCTTGCTAACCAAATGCCTTCCTAAGATGTCCTAAGATACTTAGGACAAACCATGGCACTCTAGATATGGTCTGAGGAGCATTTTTGGAGTGCCTAGCACTAGGTGTGGAGGGCAGTGAGAAACAGGGTCTGCTCAGGAGGAGTTGGCGACCTCCTCAGTCTTCCTTGGAAAGTCACACACATCCAAGGACAGAAGGGACAGAGTATTGAGACTTGGTGACCAGTGTGACTTGCAGAGCTGCTGAGCCTAGAGAGAAACTGAGGCATCTAAGGTGAGCTGAAGTATGGGGGACAGAGAGCCTAGGCTGAATAGAGATTATGGAAAGGGGAGCAAAGGTTGGAGAGAGTCAGCTTGTGAATGCTGATCTGAAGTTTGTAGTGATGGGGGCTCTAGGGAGCCACTGAGCATTCTTCAGCAGGGGATCCACATGGTCAGACTGTTCTCTTTGTCAAGGCTGGAGATGGGGCTGGGGAGAGGGAGAGGGAGGGTTGGTATCTAAAGTTTAGATATGACAAGATCCGTGTTTTCATGGGGGAGCTTGGTGTCATAGTGAATAGAATGCTGGGCCCACACTGAGGAAGACTTGAGCTCTAGCCTCAGATATTACCTAGCTGTGTGACCTTGGGCAAGTCACTTAACTTCTGTTTGCTTCAGTTTCCTCATCAGTAAAATGGGGACGATCATAGTACCTACCTCTCAGGGTTGTTGTGTGGATCTAGTGAGGTAATATTTGTTAAGACACAGTGCCTGATACATTATAGGCACTATATAAATGTTAGCTATTATTATTATTAGTAGTAGTAGCAGTAGTGTCAATAGTAATAAAGTACTTAACACAATGTGTGGTTCATAATAGGCACTATATGTTAACTATGATTATTGTCATTAGTAGTAGTAAAGTATTTAGCACAGTGCCTATTACATAGTAGGTGCTATATGTTAGCTAGTAGTAATAGTAGTAAAGTACTTAGTGCAGTGCCTAGCACACAGTAGGTACTATATAAATATTAGATATTACCATTTGTAGTAATAAAGTACTTAGCGCAGTGCCTAGCACATAGTAGGTACTACTATATGTTGACTAGTAATAAAGTACTTAATGCAATGTCCAGCACATAGTCTAGCATATACTATCTGTTAGCTAGTAGTAGTAGTAATGGAAGTAAATTACTTAGCACAATGCCTACCACTTAGTAGACACTATATGTTAGCTGTTATGATCATTAGTCATAGTTAAATGTTGTTATTATAATTTATCATTATCATCCTCATGATGGAGCTTATTCTGGTATGGGGGGAGCAAGGCGGGGTGGGGGTGGGGTGGGAAAGAGAAGCATACTATAGTGAGAAAGTCCTGTAGTCAGGAGTCCAGACCTGGTTTCCAGTCCTGCCTCTGATATTTCCTCTGGAACTCTGCCTGAGCCTCAGTTTCCTGGGTGGTTGTAAGGACCAAAGGAGAGGAGTCCTTCTCGAGCCTAACACATTACATGCCATCTGTTAAGAGGCTAGGAGAGGGCTTTATGGTATAGTAGAGGGAGACCTGGACCAGGAGCCTGCAAGGCTTGGATTCTAGTCCAGGTGGTTGGCTGTGTGACAGCTGATGCGCAGCTCGGCCTCTTCGTGGTAGAGCATCAGTTGGAGTGTCCTCATTGGGGAGTTTCCTATCCCAATGACATCACCTATCTGGGCCCCTTCACCTACCAAAAGGCACAAACCTGGGTAGTCAAATAGTACCCTAAGTACATTAGGAAGATGGAGTAACGGAAGGTCATAGAAAGAAGGGAGTCATCTTGTGGTTCGGTCGTGTCTGACTCTACATGACCCCAAGGACTTTGTCCATGGGGTTTTCTTGGTAAAGATGCTGGGGTGGTTGGCCATTTCCTTCTCTAGTGTATCCTTATTTTACAGAGGAGGAACTGAAGCAAATATGGGCCAAGTGACTTGCCCAGGATCACACAGCTATTGTCTCCAGGTCCAATGTTCTAGTTGCACCGGGAGACATCTTAAGAGACAGTCCATTTGTATCAGATATTAAAGGAGGGGGCATTAAATAACTGAAGTCTTACAGAACAGCTCTGCCATTGCTTACACACAAAGGGAGGAAGGGACAAGGATGGCTAGAAACGCAGAGGACTGTTTAGTTGGGCTAAGGCACTAAGAGTGCCAACTAAGTGCTTATTCATTCATTCATGAACTGAATAGAAAGGCTTTCTGTCTTTCCAAACAAATACCTACTAAGTGCTCATTCATGAACTGTCAGGTCATATTAACTCCCCCAAGTGCCTGTCCAATTTCAAGTGAATTCAGTTCAACAAACATTTTTATAAAGCACCTTCTGAGTGATAATGCATGTATGTTCTGGTGCTAGGAGAGATGCTGGTTTTGATAAAACAATGGCATTGCTCTCTACCAATGCTGCAAAGGTTTTCTCGTCCTCCCCCACCTCCTTTTGCCAAAAGTACCTACTAAGTGCTCATACCTTCATGAACTGAGTGGAAAGGCTTTCTGTGCCTCTCAGACAAGTACTTACTAAGTGCTCATTCATTCATTCATGAACTGAGTGTGAAGGCTTTCTGTCCCTCTCAAACAAGTACTAAGAATGTAGGAAAAGGTTTACAGTATTCCCAAATGAGTACCTACTAAGTGCTCATTAATCATGTACTGAAAGTGGAAAGAAAAGTTGACAACAGATTGTAAAGGGCCATAAAACCCAGCTGAAGAACTTGGCTCCTTTTATTAAGCCTTGGGGGCTGCAGAAACCTTTGGAGCAAAGGATGGACATGCCTGACCAGGTCTGTGACTAGATTGGAGCAAGGAGAACACCAGAGGTAAGGATACTCAATCAAAGGTCTTTGTGGAGGTGCAGATCTAGGGGCTAGATGACTCAGAAACTTGATTTTAGGCAAGTTGACAAGGGGTGATTAGCAACATGGTGTGCTGGCTTCTGAGGTTCCTTCTAACTTGAGCCCAACTGCCTTTGGGCAGTTGGATGAAAGGGGAGTAGAGCAGAAGAATATTAAAGACAGCATATAAATGTTTGTTCAGACATTTCAGGTGTGTCTGACTCTTCCTGACCCCAAATTGGGGTTTTCATGGCAAAGATACTGGAGTGGTTTTGTCATTTCCTTCTCCAGTTCATTTTACAGATGAGGAAACTGAGGCAACCAGCATCAAGTGACTTGCTCAGGGTCACACAGCTAGTTAAGTATCAGAGGGCAGATTTAAAAAAATCATTCCTGAATAGGGGTGGGAGGAGAATGGTCAGAAGTGACCACTTGAGCTGGGCAGTATTTTTTTTTTTTTTTTTTTGGTGAGGCAGCCTGGATTAAGTGACTTGCATGGGGTCACATAGCTAGTAAGTAGGCAGTATTTTAACAGGCAGAAATGAGCAAAACAAGCTTCCATAGAGAATAGTGTGAGCAGAGCTGGAGTGGATGGGTTCTATGAGAAGACATTGGAAGAGGAGACAGGAGAGGTAGGGTAGGGCCTTGAATGCCATGCTGAAGGGTTTGTTATGTAGATAAGATATGATCATTACATCTGATCATTAGATTATCCTGAAGAGAGAATGAAGGAGAAGGAGGATTTCTCTCCACTCCACCCTATCCCAGTGGGAATTTTCACCATTTAGTGGTATGAAATAAAAGTTCTCTGGCAATTAGCCACACCAAAATCTGATACTGAACTCTCAAATGGAGGCCCTTTTCTGGACCTCAGTTTCTTTCTCTGTAAAGAGATGGTTGGAACAAACAATCCCCTATCATCTTTGAGCCTTTGGTGTCTAGGATCCGTAGGTTACTCTGTGGTTTCTGAAATTCCTGTACTTCAGATCTTTGCTCCTGCCCTACTCTCCCCCCACCCACCCCTCTACTGCCTCAGGATCTGCTGCAGTCTGACCCCCATAGCTGGAATGCTTATCCTCCTGGCTCCTCCCCACCCTTTCCTGATTCCTCCAGTCCTATGGGATTGCCTTCCTGACCTCTAGAAATTTCTGAGCAATATATTTTTATTACTCTGCATACATTTGTGATTACTTATCTGCATTTATTGCCCCCAGCCCCATGGAATAGATGCTTCCTGAGGACAGGGACTTTGATTTTTGTGATATGTTCCCAGCACTTCATACAATGCTTAATACAATGCCTCGCAGATAGAAAGAAGGTGGTCTAAAAAGCCTTGTTAAATTGACAGTAATTGAATTGAAGGTATTTATCAAGCACTACTGCCCATTTGCCAGCAGGATGCTAAGCACTGGAGATACAGCTAGCATTAGCAAGCCAGTTCTTGCCTCTAAGGAGCTTCTATTCTAACAAGAAGACGTAGCTCGGAAATGTGACGTGGGCACTGGGTCTGGAGTCAGGAAGGTCTGAGTTCAAATCTAGCGTCTGACACTACTACCTGTGTGACCCTGGGCAAGTCACTTAACCCCTATTTGCATCAGTTCCTCATCTGTAAAATGTAGACGCTGGAGAAGGAAATGGCAAATCACTCCAGTTTCTCTGCCAGGAGAACCCCAAGAACAGTGTACACGGAGAGTGAAGTCAGAAAGGCATGGCCATGCATGAATCTTCAAGGTCCTTACTGACTGCTGCCCAAATAAGCCAGCCCAGGATGTAGGCAGATGGAGAGATGGAAGTTTATTCACTCAGGTGTGTGACACACACCATCACTGAGTTTTGGACATGTGTATCTCACAATTCCATAGATGACATCTATCAAACTATTTATCTGTCTGTCTATGGATGTATGTCTAAACATCCATCCTTTCGTCCATCTGTCTGTCTCTATAGATCCATCCATCCATCTATCTATCTATCTATCTATCTATCTATCTATCTATCTATCTATCTATCTATCTATCCATCTATCTGTCTACCTATGTATTTATCTATCTTTTCTCTCACCTTCTGAGTTACTTGACCCAGAATAAGTTTCTTACAAAGCAGTTTTATTAAGAACAGGTGTAGAACTTAATAAAACAGAATGTGCAAATTGTAACAAAGAAAAGAATGTGTCCTTGTTGGCATTACTCATTTACACCAGAACAAAGAAAACAGAATCTTCTTTATCAGTCAAGTAATCAACATTTGTTAAGCCCCTACTACATACTTTATTAGATGGAATAAAGAGAAAGTTTCCTGGAACTGTTGAGGTCCTGTGAGTTCTCTTTTTTAGTCCTAAAGTGATTAAGTGATCCTCAATCTTCTCTGTCTCTGTCTCTCTCCCCTTTCTTTCCTTCTTTTCCTCTCCCTACCTCACACTCTCTCTGTCACCCCCTCCCCCACCTTTTCTCCTGTCTCCCTTATGTTGCACCATTTCCCCAAGAATTGCAGTAGAGAGTTCAAGTTCAACCCCCTCCTCCCCATAGAGTGTAAAATACAAACAGGAGGAGGGAGACTGCAGGGTGAGCCCCTGAGGGAGCCATCCCAGAACCCCGGCTCAGAAGGTGGAGGGAACCTCCGTGGCCATCTGGTCCAGCCTCATTTTACAAATGAGGAGGGGGGCTCAGTTTCTAGCTTGGTACAAGTGAGAGCCCTTCCAGGTAATCGGATCCAGTCTTGGTTCTCCACTCTTCTGCTGACTCACTTCCCAATAGACTCCCCCTGTATAACAAGAAATAACAGTGTATCCAAACCAGTGAACACAGTGACCACATCTGACAGCATATATCACATCACTCACCCACAGTTTCCTGCTTCTTTGCTGAGAGATATATGAAGAGATAGACAGAGACAGTGAGAGAGATAGGAAAGGAGGGAGAGACAGAGACACAGAGATATTGATCATTCCTTTCATTTAAGTTCTGGTAACCTTTAAGGTTGTGAATTTACACTCAATTCAACAAGCATTTTTACAAAACCTGCTTTGTACCAGATACTGTGTTAGGAACTTATAAACCCCAAAATGAAACATCCCTTCTTCTCAGGGAACTTATATTTTATTGAGGGAATTTAATTGATATAATTAATAAATGAGTTTAATTAAATACATATAGAATATATGCAAAACAAACACAAAATGATAATTTGGAGGGCACTCCTAATAACTAGGGAGATCCGAAAAGACCTCTTTTAGGAAATGGTACTTGAGCTAAACCCTACAGGGAGCCAGGTGTTCCAAGAAGCAGAGGGAAAAGAACAAGACCATTCCAGACATGGAGACCAGCTTGTACAAAGGCATGGAGATGGGAAATGGAAGCTTATGTTCAGGGAATAGCACATGGATCGATTTGACTGAACTGTGAAAGAAATTTGAGGCTAGTTTGGTTATGTTGTGAAGTGTTGAACAGAGGAGACTTATTTTTTTCTCCCAGAAACAATAGGGAACCACTGAAAGTTCTTGAGCAAGGAAGTGATATGGTTAGACCACGGCTTTCTGACTATCAGTTTGGCAGATGTGTGGAGGTTGGATTTTTCAAGTAGAAAGAACGGAGGCAGGGGGACCAGTTAAGAAGTGATTGCAGTAGTTCAATCTGGGTTCAATGAGAGCCTGAAATGGGGGATGGCTGTGTGAGTGGAAAAAAGGAGATGAATAGTAGGTCAGATTGACAGAAGGTAGTGACTCTTTGGATATGGAATTTGAGGGAGAGTGAAAAGTCTAGGATGATTCTCAGTTTGTATGAGCATGAGTCCCCAGAAAGATGATGGTGCCCTCCACAGAAACAGGGAAATTTGGTAGAGGGATAGTGATCTCCTAGTCTCTGTTTTAGATCCCATCCCATCCTCATCATCAGAGAGTCCTTGAACAAGGTCATCTGGGTTGTTCTAGCATTCAAGTAATCTCAAATCATTTTGATGTAGGCATGGAGGCCATCTTGTGGGAAGAGTCATGAAAGTAGACTCATTCTCATAAATCATATGCTTTTTCATAATCAAGAATAATAAATACAGTGAGGTCTTATATTCTCTGCACCATTCAGTCACCTGTGTGATGGTAAAGATGTGGTCTGCTCTGCAATATCACTTGTAAACACCTGTTTCCTTCTAATCTCATAGCAGGAGAGCTCAATGGTTGTGATTTTCTTTTAGTCACTTCTTTGGAATATTGACAAGATCTGAGATTTGTTGGTGTTAGTAAGATCCAGCATTGAAATGGAGATCTAGGCAGAATCCAAAGCAAACAGGGATGTTCTATAATGGTTGGGGTTTTCCATATCCTCCCATTTGCAGATGATGTCATGTGGTTGCATGAGCCTCCTTACCTATTCATAGAAGTTTCACCTAATTATCCACATGGGAAAAACCAAGTGGATGAAAAATACCCAGTGTACAGACTATGACATTCAGTTACATGGATGCCTGAGAGAACTCCTCCATCAGTACATATATGGACCATGAGTTGAGCCTAAAATTAATTAAGGGAGAAAGGATTGAATTGCTTCTGAGAGATTGCAAAGCTCCTTTAATGACCCCCAAAATTGTCCCATGACAGCCAAGGCCCATTATTTTTAAGACTAATATTCTTCACCTGTGGTTGTATGGCTATAAGTTATGGGACTCTACATATAGTCTCTAGAGGATTAAGAATTCAAAGGGATGTTAGAGAGGAGCATAGTAGGTGGTATGAACAGGCTGCCATATATAACAGTCAAGTGTGAAGCAAGGAAAAAAAATGAGAGTGAAGGAGATAAAAAATAGCATTGTTGGAAAAGAAAATGGGCTGGTCATGTGGCGGGAGCAAGGGAACAACCTGTAGATAGACTATGTGCTCCACTTCAGGGAAAAGCAAAGAAGGTTCTACCACTTTGGATGGACCTTCCACAGTAGTTATGGGAGGATGGAAGCTGCAGAGGTTGATCATAGTATTTTGAAGTGAAGGGGTGTTTCCAGGGGATTAGATGACGAATTCCATTTTGGACATACTGAGTTCAAGAAGACCATGGGGCATCTAGATGGGGATGTCCAGCAGGCAGTTAGTGATGCAGGCCTGCAGTTCTGGACCAGTGTAGAATATCTAGAACACAGAAGCATTGATTGACCTCATAGGTCATCAAATCCAAACCTCTACATTTTACAGATGAGGAAACTGAGTCCCAGAAAGGTACAGTGACTAGGGTCCCACATCTAGTAAGTGTCAGGGACAGGATTCAAACTCATGTCTTCTTGACTCCAAGTCCAGTGCTCTGTCCATCACACATTTTCAAAAAGACCATGACATCAGGGCAGTGATGACATGACTGGATGACTGGAGATGGCCCAGGATGCAACACTTTGAGTGAGATAACATTCATTCAGTAGACAGGCCTTTCTAAGAAGTGAGTCCCAGGATGCTCCCTTTAATTAGAAAGAAAAAGAATAAAAATCAAACTGGGAGGGAAGACCTTCAGAGTTGCTGTTCCAAAGAGAAACAGGTACCATTGACAATCACTCTAAGCCATGAGGGCCCAAAATACAGCCATTAAGTGGCATTTGGGCAGGGACCTATTGTGGTCCAAACTATGAGCTTCAGAGGCTTGAAAAGGACTTATCCTAAAAGGATGCATCCTGGGCCATCTCCAGTCATCCTCATGACTATCTGACCACTGGACCTAGATGACTTTGGAGGAGAAAGTGAGGCTGGTGATCTTGCACAGCTCTCCCTCACTCAAATCAAAGTCGACAACAAGTCATGTCTTCATTTCCCTGATGTCATGGTCCTCTTTGAAAACAACCTGTGAGGACCCAGCTAGTTGGGTAGCTCAGCTCATCCTCTCCCTCTCCCTCTCCCTCTCCCTCTCCCTCTCCCTCTCCCTCTCCCTCTCCCTCTCCCTCTCCCTCTCCCTCTCCCTCTCTCCCCTTTTCCCCCCTCTCCCCTTCACCCTCCTCCTCCTTCTCCTTCTCTCTCTCTCTCTCTCTCTCTCTCTACTTCTCTCCAAAGGAAGGTAGATTTTAATGGCCAAAAGCTGCCCAGTTAACTTGGGGTTTACTGGCTAGATCCACCACACTGTGCTTGTTCTGGAGTCATTCATCTAAAAATCAATCAGTCAACATTTATTAAGTGCCTACTGGGTTCCAGGCACTGTGCTAGACTTTAGGAATATAAAAAAGGCAAAAGATAGTCCTTGCCCTCAAGAAGTTTACAATCTAACAGAGGGAGGCCACATGCAAATGAATATATAAGAGGATAGTTAAGCCCCTAGGCCATGGGTGGGGGACCTGGGGCCCACCCTGGCCCAAGGAGCTGATAAGAAAAGAATGGAAAGAAGGAAAGGCTAGGGAATCCATGGATGAAAATCACCCCAAAGAAATTGTAAAGGAAATAGTTAGGCAAACCAGGAGGAAACAGTATCACTAGTATCTAGAACAAAAGGATAACCCAAAGTGTCCAGTGCTGCAGAGGTCTCTGGAAAATGGAGGACTGAGAAAAAACCATTGAATTTTACATTTGATCCGGGAGGTGATAGGAAGTCAGAGGAATTTATCGAATAGGGTGGTGACCTGGCCCAATCTATGCCTTAGAAAGAACAATTGGACAGCTAAGTGGAAGCTGAGATTTTAGTGGCGGAAAGGCCATCCATTTGGCTATTTCAGTAAGTCACGTGGCCTGCACCAGAGTCATGGCAGTATTGAAGGAGAGAAGGGGGCATATGCAAGAGATAAAAAGGTAGAAATGACAAAGCTTGGGAAGAGATTGGGTAGAGAAGATATGGGCTTGGGAAGAGATCATCAAGGTTGCCAGCCTGAATGCCTAAGAAGATGGTGGCATCATGAACAATAACAAAGAAGCTAGGAAGAGAGAAGATTTTGGGGAAAAGATAATGAGTTGTTTGGAACATGTTTAGTTTGAGATGGGCTATCCAGTTGTCCAGAAGGCAGTTGGATATGTGAGATCAGAGTTCAAGAGAAAGGTTAGAGCTGGATAAATAGTTCTGAAAGTCATAGCATAGATGTGATAATTGAACTCTTGGCAATTGATGAGAACTCCAGTCCAGATAGTATCGAGGCAGGAGGGTCAAGGGCCAAGGCCAGTTGTGAGTATAAGTTGGAAGAACATTCAGCTAAAGAGACTGAGAAGCAGTGATGAGATCCATGGGACGAGACCCAGCAGAGAGAGCAGTGTCATGAAAACCTAGACAGGAAAATGTCTCCAGTAGAAGCTGGTAATCAACACCATTGAAAACTGCAGAAAAGTCAAGAAGGATAGGATTGAGGTCATTGGTAGCTTTGGAGAGAATATTTGAATAATTTCAGTGGAATGATGGAGTCAGAATCCACGTTGTAGAAGTTTTAGAAACTAGTAAGAAGAGGAAGTACTGATTGTAGATGATTTTTTCCCTCTCTTTTTTTACCTGGAACCTTTTATTTTTAAAAATAAATGTATTTACTTATTTTTACATGAATTTCTAATCTGTCCCTCCCTTGACCTTCCCATTGAACAACCATCAAAAGACAAAAAAATCCCCAATCCTTCTAACTATGTAGCAACACAAATTCCTCATTGGCCGTGCTCCCAGATATATGCCTCTGTGTACGTTAAGTTTGTCACCTTTCTGGCAGTAGGTGAATGGTGTATTTTATTGTAACTACCTTTCTCGAGGAGTTTAGCCATGAAGGGAAGGAGAGATATGGTCTAATAGCTATCAGCAATACATGGCTCAAGTGAAGATTTTTTTGAGGGTGGTGAGACGTGGGCATGTCTGTTGGCAACAGTGAAATAGGCAGTAGGCAGGGAGAGGCTGAAGATTAATGAGTGGGGCAATCTCTGCCAGAGATGACAGGAAGGAATGGGATCACTTGTGCATGTTGAATGGTTTGCGTAGGCAAGAAGAAGGTCCACTATTTGTGTGAGACAGGAGTGAGAGACGAGATAGTGGAGGAAGTTGGCTGAGTGATGTGAGATGGCAAGGAGGAGGGAAGAGGGGGCCCTCTGTAAATGACTCCTTTTTTTGTGAAGTATGAGGCAGTCTTCACCTGGGCATCGGGTGCCATGGAAGACTTGAGGAGGGATGAAAAGACTTGGAAAAACTGCTATGTGAGTGGCACAGTCAATCAATTAGAGAAGTATAAAAGGATAGCTCTGCTTCAGTAAGGACCCAGTTGAAATTATGTAACATGAATTTTCAGTAGACCCAGTCAACATGGTTTGGTGGTTTTCTTCAGTTCTATAGGGGCAGCTAGGTGGTATAGTGGATAGAGCAGCAGTGCAGGAGTCAGGAGGACCTGAGTTCAAATCTCACCTCAGACACTTGACACTCATTAGCTTTGTGACTTTGGGCAAGTCACTGAATCCCAACTGCCTCATCCTGGGTCATCTCCAGTCATCCTGACGAATATCTGGTCACTGGATTCAGATGGCTCTGGAGGAGAAGTGAGGTTGGTGACCTGCACAGCCCTCCCTCACTCAACACAAAGTCAAGTGCAAAGTTATATCATTATTTCTCTGATGGCATGGTCTTCTTTGGCAATGACGGATCACACACACATAGCATGTGAATAAGAGTTAAGGAGGCAGATCCAAGGTTGGGGTTTGGCTGAAGGAGATAAAGGGACTCAACTCTAGAAAACAGAATGGAGATTTGATCTGATTCACCAAGAAGTTGAGATAGAGAAGGAAGGAGAGTGGCGACAGGAGAGGTGAAAGCTTGAGAAAGAACCAACAGGTGGATGATTGTAGGTCATGATGAGGAGGAAGAATGGGGTTAGGGGCCATAAAGCAGAGGAAAAGATAGAATCATAAAAAGTAATTTCAGAGTTCATCATGGTAGAAGTGGAATGTTGGAGGTCATGGCAAGAGTGTCTTTGTGTGTAGCCATGAGAGGGGTAGAATAATTTGTCTGAGATCATACAATAAAGTCATCCAGAGCCCAGACTAGGGCTGTTTCCTCTGATTCCCAAACACTGGAGTCCCTGATCTGGCATTTTGAAGGAGGAGTTGGGTATGTGAACCAGGCACTGGATAACCATGTTGATACTGGTGTGAGGGAGTTGTTATGGGATGGGTGTTGAGATGGGAAGGGATGATCCTTCCTGGAAGAGAGAAAAGGGACTCAGGGTAGAGGTTGGGAGATAAAGGAAGGCCCACAGAGGCAGTGTGTCACAGTGGAGAGAAGCCCCAGAAATCAGAAGCCCTAGGCTTATGTATTAGCTGAGTTACTGACCAGCTGTGTGACCTTGGGCAAGTCACTCTTCTCTGAGCCTCAACATCTTGATCTGTAAAACAACTTGATGCCACTAGATTTCTTCACCGTGTTGTCCTGAAAAAAGATGCTTTTACAAAGACATTTATATATATGAGCCATTATTGTCATAAAAATGAGCAGTGTAGTAGAGTGTTTCTTCAGTTTCTTAGGGCACTTAGGGCCACACATTGGGTCCTAGGTTCAAAATCTGGATACCTTAACTGGGGTTTAAGAGAGGAAAGAGTCTTCAACCCAGTTTTTGTATTTTTGTCCTCAGCACGGCCCCCCACTCCGCCCGGAGCACCCCCAGCAGCTCCCCTTCCCTCCGGAAGCGGCTGCTTCTGCTGCCCCCAAACCGGTCCCCACCTGCGGAGCAGGACGCTGGAGCCATGGTGGAGAAGGGATCTGAGAAGGGCTCAGACAGCTCCTCAGAGAAAGGCGGAGGGGCAAGCACACCCGGAACCCAGTCACTCAGTAGCAGAAACTTCATCCGAAATAGCAAGGTCTGAGCAGGACTGGGGGGTGCATGTTGGGAGTTGGGAAGAGAGTGCAGGAGGGTGAGCAGAAAGGGGAGGGGGTGGTAAACACAGTGAGGGCACAGAGAGATATCTGAAAGGGAAAATAACTGAGGGACACCTAGACTGACTTCCGTCTTTTCTGTTACAGAAAATGCAGAGCTGGTACAGTGTAAGTATCTCTGGAAATATGAGTGATGAGGATTAAAACATCCCAATGGGTGCTATCCTCTGTAGAAAGAAATGAGGGAGAAAGTGTGACCTGCAAACATGGACGATTCTCTGGTCAGAGAACAGAGAGAGAAAAGATCTGTTAGAAAAAGGAAAAAGGGAGGGAGGTTGGAATGAGAGGCAAAAGAGAAAGTGGGGCTGGGAGCTGGAATTGAAACCAGGAAGGGGTCTGAATGAGGAGTAGGTGGTATTCTTTACTGGTGTTCCCAGTACTTAGCATGCTGCCTGGCATATAGTAGGGGCTTAATAAAGGTATGTTGATTGATTATCTGATTGGGCCTAAGGAGGCTCAGGAGAGCTTGGGGAGGGCAAGGAAGGGGATGACCCTGGTCAAACTCCCTCGGTCTCCCTTCTTTCTGACAGATGTTGAGTCCCACCTACAAACAGCGAAATGAAGATTTCAGAAAGCTCTTTAGTAAACTTCCTGAGGCTGAGCGACTCATTGTGGGTAAGAATCAGCTGGGGCAGCCCTTTGGGGCCCTTAGTCCCCCAGCTTCTCTGCCTTTCCTGCCCTCAGTGCCCGAGGTCTGCCTGGTTTTCTTTCTCTCTGCCAGCCTCCCCTTCTCACCCTGTGCCCTGTCTCCCTGCCAGCCTGCTGCTCTCCTCACTTCTGGCCTTTCCTCTCCCTTCCTAGTTCCTGGGCTCAGGTTACTAAACTGGCCATCCCTTGTCCATTCTGCTCTCAGATTACTCGTGTGCCCTGCAGAGGGACATCCTTCTCCAAGGCCGACTCTACCTCTCTGAAAATTGGATCTGTTTCTACAGCAATATCTTTCGTTGGGAAACCACGGTGAGGCCTGGGGCCCCGGCCTAGCTCTCAAAGGCTGAGGCAGGGGCAGGGGAGGCCGGGCTGCAGAGGGATGTTAATATGGAGACCCTCCCACACACATCTTCCCCTTTGCCTCTCCCAGATCTCAATCCAGCTGAAGGAAGTGACATGTCTGAAGAAGGAGAAAACTGCCAAACTAATCCCCAACGCTATTCAGATCTGCACCGAGAGCGAGAAAGTAGGCAGTGGAGGAGGGAGCGGGAGATTAAGTGCAAGTCAGTGAGCATTAATGATGTGCCATGCACAGTGCTAGGCACTGGGAAATATGAAGAAGAAGCCAGAACATGTCTTGCCCTCAAGGAACCTAGGCTGGAATAGGGGAGACGCCATGTCTAACTATGTAACAGATAGGTATGGAGTAGATGAAAGGTAACCTGAGAAGGCAGCAGTAGCTAGGTTGATCCAGAAGGGCTTCGTGTAAAATGGGATGCTCAAGCTGAGTCTTGAAGGAAGAAATTAAGGATTCTAAGAGATGGAGCTGAGAAGCATGAGCATACTAAGTCTGCGGGGGGGGGGGGGGACAGCCATTGCAAAGGCCCAGAGATGGAAGATGTTGGTGTTGTGTGAGGAGTAACAGGTGATGCTGATATGGGTAGATTGTAGCGCATATGGAGTAAGAAGAATGGAAATATGAGAATGGGTTGGAGGATATATATGTGATTTTGGAGGTAATAGGGAGCCACTGACATTTAATGAGTTGGGGAGGGACATGGACTTACACTTTAGGAAAGTCCCTTTGGCAGCACTGTGGAGAGTAGATTGGAGCAGACTTGGGACAAGGAGATTAATTTAGAAAGGAATTGCAAGTAGTCCAGGCAAGAGATGGTGAGAGGGGCCTGGATTAGCGGGGAGGTGTGCGGGGATAGAGATAGGATGGGGAAAATGAGATTGGGAAGAAAAGCTGTTGAACTCAAGACCTGAGAGGGCTGCCCTGTCCACCTCTCCCCTGCCTCCATCTTAACCCACATTTGGGTATCTAGAAATAGAAGGATTTTAGGGAGGATGGCATTGGGGAGGGTGATAAAGAACAAAGAAAAGAGTTAGGGGAAGGACTTGGGGAATGGTAGACAGTAGTACGGGAGGAGACATGGGTATAGGGATGTAGGGAAGCAGGATATGTCTAAGGGGTGATTGAGGTGTTGAAGGCTAGAGGGAGGAAGTCACAAGGAGAGCCCTGAATAGGTCAGCAGGAAGCCTAGAGGTTGGTGCCCAAGTGGAGGGGAGGTCTGGGGGATCCTTAGATCAGAACGGAAGACTCAGTTTCACACTCATTCTTTCTTTCACACCATTCCTTGCTCAACCCTCCCACCCCCACCCCCCCAGCATTTCTTCACTTCCTTTGGGGCCCGAGACCGCTGCTTCCTGCTCATCTTCCGCCTTTGGCAGAATGCCCTGCTGGACAAGGTACCTGGGGCTCGTTGGGGGAGGCTCAGAGTGAGAAGCCTGGTACAGGATGGACTGAGGGCTCCCCCTCACGGAGAACAGGGAAACAACCATTTTTAATGAGCAGGATGGGAAGGGATTTGGGGGGAAAGGTGTCAGGGAGAAGGAAATGGGGGCAGGAGGGAAGAAAAGAGGGAAGAAGGCTCTCACATCCCTCCGCCTGTCTACTAACTCTGTGCCTGTCCATCCTCAGACTCTGTCCCCTCGGGAGCTATGGCATCTGGTACATCAGTGCTATGGGGCAGAACTTGGCCTCACCAGTGAGGATGAAGACTATGTCTGTCCTTTGCAGCAGCTGAATGGTTTGGGGTAAGATGGGGGAAGGGGAGAAATGGGGAGGGCAGCCCCCTCTGGTCTTGGGGCGTGGACTGATCTTCCCTCTCTCTTGACAGGGGCCACAAGGAGGTGGGGGATGTGATTGCCCTGAGTGACATGACCCTGCCCCGTAGGTCTCCAGACCTCAGCCGAGAGCCCAGCCCTACGGCATCCCGGAGGACCCAGCTCACTCCCTGCCCCTCCCAGGCCAGCAGTGATGGGGACAATGTGGTGAGTCATGCTGAAGAAGCAGGAAGAGAGAGAGAGAGAGAGAGAGAGAGAGAGAGAGAGAGAGAGAGAGAGAGAGAGTCAGGCAGGTGGATACACATGATGGATGGTGGTGGAAAGAGTATGGGACCAGGGGTCCAGACAGGGCCCCATTGTTAATTCACTAACACTTGCGTTTATTATTGAGGAGATTCCTGCTTTACAGACACTTTGGGTAAATTGTCAATGTCTCTTTCAACTCTTAAGTTTCTATGTCCTTGGACAAATCACTTAATCTGTCAACAGGCGTCTGCTGTATTAAGCAAGCTGAGGGGTTTGTCTTTCAATATAGAGGCCATAGGAAGCCCCTGGAGTTTTTTGAATAAGGACATGATGTGGACTTTTAAAGGAAAGGCTCCTTGGCAGCCAAGTGGAGAATAGACTGGAGTAGGGAAAGAAGGCTCTTCAGATGAGAGAGGATGAGGGCCTGGCCTAGGGCCATGTGGGAGTGGAGACGCGGTGACTAGTTCAATTTCCTCATTGGTGTAAATTATTTTCAAGGCCCCCGATAGCTACATTCTGTAATTCAGCTGGTGCCAGGCATTCCTAGGCCCTTGTGTCCTAAGCCCTCAGGCCTGGGAAGGGACATGGAGAAGAGTCCGGGAGCACTTGAGGCATGAACTCAATTGCTGTTTCCTCAGGGTGAGGAGGATAAAGAGCGGCAGACCGACAGTCAACCAGATGCCTCCTCCAGTCAAACGGTGACCCCGGTGACTGAGCCCCCTCCACCTGAGATGCCCCCCGATGGTCCCACCCCTCCGGCCCCCTTGGACCTGCTGCCCAGTGAAGAGATATTGACAGACACAAGTAACTCCTCCTCCTCAGCCACGGAGGAAGGTGAGGCAGGAACGCTGCCCCTCACCCAGCCTCCTCCCTGGTGGGCCGTGTCCCCGAGGTCCCCAGCCAACATCTGTCCTTCCCTCCCCTCCTGCAGCTGACCTGACCTCCTTCCTACCGGACCTCTCCGGCCGCCTCCTCATCAACTGTGTGTTCCACATGGGGGCTGACCGCCTGCAGCAGATGCTTTTCTCTGATTCCCCCTTCCTACAGGGTTTCCTCCAGCAGCGAAAGTTCACTGGTCAGCACTGTGGGCAGGGGAGGGTCTGGGATAAACAGCAGAGCCGTGGTGGGCCAGGGACCTAGATTCAGATTTGGGAGAACTGAGGCATCCCAAAATTCAGGACAATTCTAGCAGCTCCTTCCTCTTTCTAATTGTTCCCAAGGGAACCATGGCTCCAAACTGCTAAGAGACCAGAGCAAAGAAACCCTTCTTTTGGGAAGGCTTCCTGGAAACGGAGGGGTTGAGGGAAGAAACTGCCTTCTTTTGGACTAGGGTTTGGGATGAAGGCAGTCACGGGGTAAAGAATAAGCTGCTCCTCGTTCCCTCTCCTTCACCACAGATGTGACATTTACCCCATGGAGTGGGGAGAGCAAATGTCACCAGAGTCGAGTTCTGTCCTATACCATCCCTATCAGCAACCCCCTGGGTCCAAAGAGTGCAGCAGTGGTGGAGACTCAGGTAAGGGAAGAGGAGGAGAAACCACGAAAAGAGATACCTGGAGAAAAAGATGGGGTGCGGCTGTGCTTTGAGGGGATTCAGGATGAAGAGTTCATGAGACCTGGGGTGGGTGGGGTGCTGTGTGAAATGGAGGAGAGGCTGGGGAGTATCCTTCTGACTCATGTTCTTCTCTCCCCCTCCCCCTTGCCAGACCCTGTTCCGACGGAGTCCTCAGGGTGGGGGCTGTGTGGTGGATTCCGAGGTCCTCACTCAGGGCATTCCATATCAAGATTATTTCTACACTGCTCATCGATACTGCATCCTGAGCCTGGCCAGGAACAAGACCCGCCTCCGGTAACCACGGAAGCATCAGCCCCAGGACCCTTCCCTTCATTACCTCAGCCCCTACCACTCTTCCATTCTAAGGCCTTATTCCAGACCTGTGTAAGCTTGGCTCCCATCAGATTCATTCATCCATTCTGTCAGCCGAACTCCACTGGGACAGAGAGAGAGTCAAATTGTCCTCCTCTGCCCTGGGTATCCTCAGACATTTTTAGGGAGCTGCCATTCTGAGGGATGAGGCATGATCTTGTCTCAAGACTTCTTAATCTGAGCAAGGGGGACAGGGATCTGACATGAGGAGCCCCAGGAAAGGAAGGAATCTGCCCTAAGGGCTCTTGTAAAGCCATATGGGAAAGGCTGAGGATGGAGGGAGAGTAGAAAAGCCATGAATCTCTAAGCTTTCCCAAATCCGTTTTGTCTTGTGGGTCTGCGATCCCGTGGCCTTGGACAATTCATTTAACCTTCCTTGGTTTCATTTGTAAAATGAGAAATTGGGAAGAGGGGTTGGTTTAGCCAGCCAATGAGGTCCATTCTAAAGCTTTGGTCTCTGAATCAAGACTTCCTGGAGGGAATTTTGATTCAAGCATGGAAAAAGGTGGGAGGCATTATGGCATACAAGCCCTGACCCTCTTCTTCCTGTCCTTTCCCCCCTCATCCCCCTCCTCTCCTTTCTTCTCCACTCAGTGTGTCCTCAGAGATTCGTTATCGGAAGCAGCCCTGGAGTCTGGTGAAGTCCCTCATCGAGAAGAACTCCTGGAGCGGTATCGAAGATTACTTTCACCACTTGGGTAAGCTGAGGCAGTCAGAGGAAAGAACAGGTCAGAAGGATGAAGGGCATTGATGGGGATAGCTCTCCCAGGCTCCAACAGCTCCCCCTCTGTTCCACCTGAGTTCCAGACCTCTTCCTCAGCCCTGAGGCTGATGGGGTACATCTGCTCTCTGGAATTGTGGGCCTTGGATGAGCTGCTGTGTCCCTCCCCACTCCCTCAAATGGCAAGACATGTAAAAATGCTTTTTCTACCTTAGTTCAGCTGAGATGAGTGGGAGGTACTCATTTGGACCAAGCAAGTCTTTCAGTAGCCAAAAGTAAGGAAACAGAAATCTCTCTCTCTCTCCCTCACTCTCTCTCTCTCTCTGTCTCTGTCTCTCTGTCTCTCTGTCTCTCTCTTTCTCACACATACACACATACTCTCGCTCTCTCTTCTTTTCTTCTGTGGCACTCTTTTTTTCTTTGATTTTTGTGGTTTTGTTTTCTCCTAATTATTAGTAAAGGCTCCTTCATAAGAACTCCAGACATGGCGCAGTTAACTCCAAAGGATTTGATCGCCCTCCTTGAGCAGATAGGGAGGTGCCAGGGTTATGGGTGATGGTCTCAGCAGTCCTAGAGGCCTCATAGGGTTAGGGCAGTAGAGAAGGGGAGTCTGTGAAGGTTTGGTTAAGACTGCTGTGGACCTGGGAGCAGCCCCTACTGGATCTATGTGACCCCATTGTCAATCCCTCAAAGGGAGCCCCAGGACTGAGGAAAATAGGGATAACTCCATTTTTTACTTCCTCCTCACCAGAGAGAGAGCTCTCCAAAGCAGAGAAACTGTCCCTGGAAGAAGGTGGGAAGGAGGCCCGGGGGCTGCTATCAGGCTTGAGACGACGCAAAAGGCCTCTGAGCTGGAGGAACCATGGAGAGAGCCCTACTCATGCTGATCCAGACACTTGTACTCGGGGAGGCCTGCATCCTTCAGGTACCTGAGGGGGATGGAAGACAGAGAGCTAGTATCATGAATCAGGTTCTGAATAGATTTTAGAGGCCTTGATGAGATGGAGAAAACAAAAGAAAAAGGAAATATAGTCCCAATCCTTAAGAGGCCCTCTATGAGGAGACAACCAGACAGGATATATCTAAGAAGAAGCAAGGTTCTCCAGAGGTATTACTAGAATCAAGGGCCATGAGGCTAAAAGGGCATCCTGTGCACTGTGGATGCTGGAGAGGGGACTACAAGTCCTGGGAGAGGGGTGGGAGTTCTGGATATGGATTAATGAAAAGGATAGTCTGATGGCCTTCTGGGGGGGCATCTGATCTTGGGGAAGGCCAAGGAATAGGATAGGGCAGAAAGTTATGAGGGAAGACATGACTATAGATGGAGCAGAGGGCCACTATTGGGGAGATGGGAGATCTGGGGAGATCAGGAAGGCATACCGATGCTGAGGAATTCCATTCTCCCCCTTCCTTTTCCATCCTGTCTTTGATATACTCCCTTTCTGTGGGAACTCTCAGTTTCTCAGTTTCTTTATCTGCAAAGGGATAAGCTGAGATAGATGGTTTCTAGGGCCTCTTCTAACTCTAGGACTCTGATTTACCTCTGATGAATTTCCTTATGGGGTCTTGGGCATTGAGGTCTCTTCACCTCTCCCTTACCTTCTGTCTTTTTCCGCATAGGCTCAATTGCTTCTCGACTCTCAGAGCCATCCCTAGACCAGAGCCCTGGATCAGGCATTCCTGGAATTCTCCTTATTATCAGCATTGTGTGAGCAGGGGGTTGAGGAGGGGTGTGTATGTATGTGTGTGTGTGTGTGTGTGTACTGTTCTGTCAGAGCCCATGAGTTCAAGTCCCCTTACTTATCTGTGTGACCATGAGCTAGTCACTTAATCTGTGCCTCAGTTTCTTAATTTGTAAAATGAGGAGGGTGGGACCAGAGTGATGATGAATTTCCTTCCAGTTCTGATTGGGGAACAGGTCCTCACCTTTCTTGTCTCTTACTCTTTTCCTGCATCCCTAGGATCTGTGTAAGGTAGAGTATTGGATTCCCTGCTTCCCCTTCCCCCATTCCCCTGTTCTCTGCCCTTCTTGGGCCTGGGAGTCCTTGGTCCCGACCCTCCTCCATGCATGACCCTGATCTTCATTTGGCCCCTTTCCTCCTGCCCTCTGCCCCGAGGCTTCTCACTCCAGGCCTGTTCTGGCCTCTGACATTCTCTGCCTTTGGCAGCCTTGTCATCCTGGTGGCTCTGAATGCTCTCCTCTTCTACCGGCTCTGGTCCCTGGAGCGGACGGCCCACACCTTTGAGGCTTGGCACAGCCTGGCTCTGGGCAAAGAGTAAGTGGAGTGGATGGGATTGGAGGGGATGGGGAGAAGGAGTGAGGGGAGCAGATTGGAAGAGGCAGCATCCCCTTCTCCACCTGCTTCTCCCTCTGGGCTTCAGCCCCAACTCTCCCCATAGGAAGTTTCCTCAAACGGCAGCTGAGTGGGCAGAAATCTTGGCCCTCCAGAAACAGTTCCACAGTGTGGAGGTACACAAATGGCGGCAGATCCTCCGGGCCTCGGTGGAGCTGCTAGATGAGGTGAGCCAGTGAGAGAAGTCCTATCCTCCCAATCCTTCCTTAGTATCCTTTGGGCCTCCCCACCCCATGCATGACTTCTTTGTTTCCCTGCAGATGAAGTTCTCCCTGGAGAAACTCCACCAAGGCATCGAGATGTCAGAACCCCCTTTTGACCCTGAGCCCCTTGGAGAGAATGCATTCTCCTGAGTATCCCTTCCTTCCCCCTCCCAACCCCCCCCACAACAAATGGACAGATGGACAGCCTCAGTTGCCACTGCTGGACCAGTGTCGGACCCTTTGGATGCCTGCTTCCCCCCACCCTCTCCAAACCCTTTGCTGTGCCCCCTTTCGTCCACTTCACACCTATAACTCCTTTATCTCCAAAACCCACAAGAAACTCTCCTCCCTGTACAGAACAGTCCCCAACTTGTACCCAACCCCTGTACCCCCCATGTCGAGGAGAATGGTCGGACACTTCAGCTGCAGAGCTGTGATGCACTTTAGTACCTGGGGAGGGTACACTGGGGGCAGTAGAGGGGGGTTGAGAACAATATTCTTGCCCCACCTCAAGCCACCTCCAGCCTCCAACAACTGTCTGCTTCCCCCTCTCCCAGATGATACTTGAGATGATCCTGGAGCTGGTTGCCAGGGCCTTCTCTGCAGCTCCTTCCTTCCTTTTTCCCCCCGCTGGGTAATTTATTTTGAAAGGGTCTAGTTGCCCCTGGGAGGGGGGCAGACCTAGGGTGGGAAGTCCTATGGACAGGGGAAGGCTGACTGTCTAGTGTTCCCCCCAGAGATGGGGTCTAATGTATTATATTTATTTGGGGGCAAACGGAGCCCCAATAAAGGGTCGGAAATGTTCTTGTGGGTTGATTTTGAGGCAATTAAGGGAATATTGTATATTTGAAGGCCAGGCTACTAGGACATGTGGGGAGTGGGGCAAGGGAACAGCCAATGGCTCCACAGAAAGGTCTTTCAAGTTTTCTGTGACAAAATAGACTACAGGAATACACTTCTACTTTTATGATTTTAAATTAGGACACCCTACATAGCACTTTAAAGTTCACAGCCATGGTCTTGTCTGAACCTCGCAACAGCACTGAGGTAGATTTTAGAGACATGAGGAAACTGACACTTAGGGAAACCATCTGTGGCCCTTGGCTAGTCAAATGACAGAGGCAGATTTAAAACCTGGTCATCTCATTCCTAGTGCCATGGTCATCTTGGCACGATGCTTCATAAATCCATCGGAAACTTAACCCCAAGGATCCTGGGCCAAAGAACCAGCCTCTGAGGAGATCCCTGAGGGCCACATTAGGGGGCCCATGGTAGACATTAGCTCCCCACTGGGGTCCTTACTGACCTAAAGGCCCCGCTGTCCAGAAAAGCACCAAATAATTACATAGTGTTCTTAATGAATTAGAAAGCATTCTACATACTCTCCCATTTCATCTATACTCTTCCTAAACAGTTTTTTTTCCTATTTCCCATCTCATGAACTGGCAGTATTTTAATGCCAAAAGCAGAGGATAATCCCAAACTACCCCATAATTTGTTTTTTAAATCCTTTACCTCCACCATGGGGATGAATGCAGAGAAGAACTTGGCGTTGGCTCACACACACACCTGGGATTGATGGAGCCCATGCAGGCTGAGGGGCAGTGCAGGAGTGCAGGAATTCCAAAGTACTCTATCTTGGGGTAGAGGGTAGAGGACCCTTGCATGAGCCTGAATTAGTGTGAAATTATAGAAGTGGACATTGACAATTACAAAGGGCTGCTTCACACCCTCATTCAGTCCTCCATCCAATTTGGTGAGGCGCATAAATATTACTTCTGTACCTCAAGGGATCTGGGAAATCATGTGGGCTCTTCCTCCAAGGAGACAGAAACATAACTTCCTCATGCCTGTCCACCCTGTGGGACTCTGCATCCACAGGAGACTCTCTGTCCAGAGAACCTTTCTACAGATGGAGGAATAGTGATTTCATCCGTGAGGGTATTTCCTCCTCAGAGAGCAAAAAGGACAGGACCCAGTGAAAACATTTTCAGTTCAAGAGATGGCTGAGGTTGGATATGAGGATTTTCAGTATCATAGATTTAGAACTGGATGTGAAAGGGGTCTTCAGAGGTGGAGAGTTCAACTCCATAATTTAACAGATGAGGTAGCTGAAACCCAAAGAAGTGAAATAATTTACCTAAAGTCACCTAGGTAGTACTTGGCACAGCCGGTATTCAAAATGATAGGTTCAATGTTCTTCCCATTGTCATAGACTAATATACAAATTAGAAAATCTTTTTTTCTTACCTAGCCTTAATCACTGAACAGGTGTTACCTCAGACAAACTGAGACCAGGGAAAGACATTAGGTTTAAAAGACCACCATCTCCCCACTACATCGGGGGCCACGTCCAGTCATCCTGATCCATATCTTTCCACTGGACCCAAATGGCTTTGGAGGAGACAGTGAGGCTGGTGACTGTACAGCTCTGCTTTGCCTTACTTAAATCAGGACATCACCTTCCTGATGTCACTGGTCCTCTACAAAAAGCAAGAACAATAACAGAAAACTAGTTGTGTCCACTTTACAGATGAGAAAATTGGAATTTAGAGAGGTTAATAGATTTGTCTGGTCATTCAGTTGTTAAATGAAATAAATGAGCCATGAGTCAGTCATTTAACTCCACAAGCAGTGCTTTCTCCTAGTATTTATTCATATTAAACTGCTACCCCAGACCTTAAACTAGGACCCCAGGCTTCTGTGTGTAAGGTCTGAGTTAACTCAGATGATGTAGAATTTTCCAAGACTTTGGGTTTTTTAGCCCAATCAAGTCCATCCCTCTCATTCTGTAAATGAAGAACTAAGCTCCAGGGGAAAGAAAGGCCTTCTCCAAGGTCATGGAGTGACGCATTGATTCTGTGTCCTAAGATTTTTCCACTACCCGTGGGGAAGTGAGGAAAGGAAACTACCTGAGCCAGGCAATACCTCCTGGTCAATGTGATCTTCACCTTCATAACATGCCCCAGATCTTGTAGTCCAAGTGATTGGCAGAAAATGATGGGAACTGGGGGAGAACATCCGTTGGAAGCTAAGACTTCCGAGCCCGAGAGAAGGGCAGGGGTTACTGACCACGTAGCCCTCAGAGTCCTGGCCCCACGCCCAGCGATGGGGAACCAGTCCGGAAAGCAGCCGGGTTCCTTCCTGCCACACAGAATTTCATCTAGTACCGAGAAGGTGCAAAGTCAGCTGCTGGAGGGGCTAAGGGGTCCGGTGTCTGACTCCTCTAAATCCCAGTCCTCCCCAGGACCTAGGTCCTGATCCCCAATCTCCAGCTCTTTCTTGCCCTTCACACTCAGACAAAATTGTCTGTGACTGGGAATAAGGATGTCGATCTTTGTGAAACGGGGTCAGCCCCTCCCCGATCTGAAAAGGTCCCGTGGGGTGCGGAGCCTCTGAGTCCCCTAAGTAGCACTAGGCCGGCAGACCTTTGTGGGGGGGGGCGGCCCAACAGTGGCTGCTGCAATGCATCAGGCCCGTCCCCCTTACCAATTCCCCCCCCCCCCACCGCGGCTCTGATTCATCTCTTCCCCCCCCCCCCCTCCACCCGCTGCAGTGCGCAGGAGACAGAGGAACCCCGGCTCGGAAAGGTGCAAGTAGAGTCGGGAGCCTCTCTTCCCACGGATATGCCTTGAACCCCACTTCTCCATCATCTGGCTGCAGCTGCCTGGGGTTCCTGGCATCTCGATGTGTCCCGGTCCAGGGCGCGGCAGAGAGACGAGTAGAGGTCGCGAAGGGGGTTGGGGAGAGCGGGGAAGCTGGGGCGTGATCCCCCAGCCCTTGGCAAGGGAGCAAGGGCAACCGGCTCAGCTGGGATGCCTGGACGCCGGGCTCCGGGGCTGAGCCCCCGCCGGTAACGGGAGCGGGGGGGGCGCGTCCCCCCCGCGGGCCGGGTCCTGCTGAAGGGGTTGACAGCGCGGAGCTCAAGCCCGAGCGGGAGCCGCAGCCGCAGCCGCAACAGCAGCTGCGCCCGCCGGGGTCATTCCGGGGGACATTCCACACGCTGCCGACGCCTCCTTCCCGCCGCTATTAATACCGGGCCGGGGGCGGTGCTGAGCCCAGGCAAGCGGGACCGAGCCGCTCTCTGCGGACACCCCGAGCCCGAGCCCCGGGCCGGCGGGCGTCATGGGACTGCTCCCTGGGATGCTGCTCTGGATGGCACTGGGTGAGTGAGGAGCGCAGGGTGCGGGCGGGGGCCGGGGGGTAGTGGCAAATTCCAAATAGGTTGGGCGCAGAGGTAGGGCCAGTTCCTCCCCACGACCCAGGCTTAAAACTTCCTGGAGTGGCCGCGGAGACTTCAGGATGGGTTCCCCGGCCCAGAGCAGGACCCCTTCCCAAGAGGCACCTTGGCAAAACTCTCAAGCAGACAGGCAGGCGCGCCAAGACGAGGCTCGGTGGGAGAAGGAGGACCCTGGCCAGCAGGAAACCTGCTGCCGGGTTCAGAGTGGGGTCTCAGCAGGTGTCAGCTGGAGATAGTGTAGGGCTCCCCAACTAGAGACTTCCTCTTGCCTGGCCCTTCCCTAAGTCCCCTGGAATGGGGGGGGGAAGGGAGCAGTTTTTCCCTCCCTTTGCCCTTCCTATCTCAGGAGTTGAGGTTTTTCTCAGGGTGGGGAGGGGGGGCCCAGAAATGGAAAGATGCCTGGGACGAGAATGGGGCCACAGAAAAGGGGAGTGTGGGCGAACAGGCAGTTCTGTGGGCTTGGGGAAAAAGAGCTGGTGTCAGCTGCTTCTGGGAGTCCTGCAATCTGTAATGTGACACCCACACCCGAGAATGGGGTAAGGGTGGGGGAGGGGGAGGAAGGAGGAGAAAGACTCATCACGATGGAGAGATAGAAACCAAGAGATGCAGGGAGACAGATGGATGGACAGATGGAGAGAGGGGGGAAGGAGAGGGAGAGAGACGGAGAGAAAAAGAGAAAGGGAGAGGAAGGTGGAGACCGAAAGGTCAAGAGAATTAGAACAAGTGATAAGCCCTGGAAGATGAGACACCAGCTCATCTCTCACCCTCTTACCCCTCTTCTTCTGAAGTATTGACATAGCGGGACGCTGGGAGCAGAGAGGCTACCTGGGCTGATTCGCAGGGCATCAAAGCCTGTGCCAACCGCCCAAGGGGAAGCTCGCAATTGAAGAGGGAGAAAGGCCTTACCTCTCGCACTAGGGGAGGAAAAGCAGAGTGTCAAGAAAAGCCAGAATGTTGGTATCCAACTTTTCCATCCCCATGCTCCCTGAGACACCAACCAATGAGAATGGCAGAGGGAGCCAGAGATGTTTAGAAGGGGGAGGGGAGGAATTGGGTGTTGGTTCCATGGCCTAGTCCCCCAGGACCTCCTTTTCCATAGTCCCTGTCTTAGGGATAGACTCAGCTCCTAGCAGCCTGTCCCTTTTCGTCTACCTGGTTTCCATTAGCCAGAATACAAAAATAAAAACAAAAACTCACGGTTCATATTTGTTCAGGACAAATACAATGAAAAGGAAAACACTTGAAAGAAGGCAGATCTAGGCCTGGCCTTCAGAGTTGCTAATGAGGTGAGCCAGCTGTATCCAGTGTCCATTAGAGAAGTAGAGCACCCAAAGGCAAAAAAAAAGGACAAGCTAATTTTCGTAGCTTCCTTAGGGCAGGGTTAACAACCTCTATCCTCATCGTTAATGACATTGCATAGATAAAGATGAACTCCTCTCATAAGGGAGTCCTAATGTTACAGGTATTGGATTTTACCTGAAATTGGTGTCTTGGGGCAGAAGTGGGGATGCCCAGTCACTTAGTCTTAATACAACCCTCTGACCCTCCCAGATTTCCTCCATCTACTCCAGCTACTTCTCTGGGCTTTTCTGCGGTTACCATATCCTGTTGGCCACTAGGGGCTTGATGTTTCAAAGGCAACTTTTAACTCAAATTTCTTCAGGTAAAGCTAAGCAACCCGAAAGGAAGTTATTGTTACAGACAGTCATGAGCAAAAAAGGCTGTCACAGAGTAAAAGTTTCTGAATCAATTTGGATGTCCAAGAAAAAAAAATCTAAACTCACTAATATGGTGAGGAAAGCACAGATTTTGCAGAGACTAGAGTTCAAATTCTGACCACTATTTACTACCTCTTTGTGGTGACATTGCTGGAGAAATCACTCCAGCTCTCTAGGTTTTTGCTTCTTCGTCTATAAAAATGAGGGGATTTTGTTGATCTCTGTGGGTACTTCTAGCTCAGTCTGATGAATTCCAACCTGAGGATGGTTTGGGATCAGCACTGCTCGGAACTTGGTAACTTCCAGCCTCATTCCAGGTCTACTCTATCATGTTGTGGTGTGACCCACTTCCACCCCTATCACCCTAGATCTCCTGTGGCCAGAGTTTTGTCTTGGTACCTTGCCCTTGAATGAGGAAAGCATTTTCCTATCCTGACCTATTCCTCCCCTGGATATCAGACTATCCTGTACTGTCCCTTAATCATATCTTTGGCCTCTAATTTTGATGTTGCGATGGTTCTAGGCCTCTGGAATTTAATTCTACCCTTGTATCTGACCCTGACCTGATTCTCTCTACTGCAATAGGTTTGTCGGAAGCATGGTGACTAGCCAGTTGTTAAGGCTGGTTTTCTCTCCACATATTTCCCCTTTGTTCTAAGCTTGATGATGGAATTTCTTTGCCTAATGGCCACTATGCTATCAACTTGCTAACCAACCCCAGCACTTTGGGAGGGTGTCAGGTCATAGCTCTCTTGTATGAGCTAGACTCACCTTTGTCACACGTCAGATCTCTCAAAGCCCTTCCCCCATTCCTGATAGCATGGGGTCCTCACCATACTCCTATGGGGTTGGTTGGGGAAGAGTTTATCGGAATTCGATATGAGGAAACAAACTTGGAGAGACTAAAACAGCTTACTCCCAATTATACAAGGGGTCAGAGTCAGAGTTAATTCTGGAACTCAGTCTCTTTACCACCAGATGATTTCATTTCGGGTAATTCAATATAAAACTGAGGCTGATGAAAGAGTGAACAGGGAATGAGCATAAAAAATCATAAACTTAGAGCTAGAGGTCATTCAACTGATAAGGAAACTGAATGAGGCTTAGACAGTTGTGACTTGGCTGTGGTTACACAGGTAATAAGTGGCAGGATTGAGATTTCTGATCTCTGACCAGGTTCTCTGACTCCAAATCTTTTGCTATTTCCCCTTCACTCAGGCTAAGGCAATACTACTTAGTCCCCCCCCACCCCCTCTCTCTCTTCCCCTGCTCCCTGCCGCCCCCCAAGGAATCTAGCTCAGATTCAAGTCCAACTTTTCCACACTTAGCCAGTGGGGCTTGAAATCTCCTCTCCTTTCTCCTCCTGCCTGATCCTACTGTCTCTACAGTGTCATCGGTCTGGGGGGGCTGCGTGGAGGTGGACTCAGAAACAGAGGCTGTCTATGGAATGACTTTCAAGATTTTATGCATCTCATGCAAGCGACGAAGCGAAACTGTGGCTGAGACCTTCACGGAGTGGACTTTCCGTCAAAAGGGGACTGAAGAATTCGTCAAGGTAGGAGGGGATTAGGGAAAAAAGGTATAGTTCAAAGTATGAATGATAACTTAGGGGTGGGGAACTGAAATTGGGAACTGGATTGGTTTGAACTGGCTTTGGAGCCAGGGTGACCAGCCTGCCTTGGATTCCTCAGATCCTACGCTATGAAAATGAGATGCTACAGTTAGAGGAAGATGAGAGGTTTGAGGGTCGTGTGGTATGGAATGGGAGTCGAGGCAGCAAGGACCTGCAAGACCTGTCCATCTTCATCACCAACGTCACCTACAACCACTCAGGTGACTATGAGTGCCATGTCTACCGCCTTCTCTTCTTTGAGAACTATGAGTATAACACCAGCGTCGTCAAGAAGATCCACCTTGAGGTGGTAGAAAAAGGTAAGCGTCCCCCCTCCACAGGCCTTCTCCACCCACCCTGTGAATCCCAACCTACAGTTCTCCAACATCAAATAGCAAGACAGATGGTCTGGGTGGGATGATGCTGGCTCCATGCCCAGACTACCCAGTGGGGGTGGTGAGGTTCTTAGCTCATTTCCTTTTCTCTCTGGCTCTCAATCAATGTATCTCTCTCCTAATCTAACTCACTTTGTCTCTGCATTGGTCTCCATCTCTTAGCTACTCTGTTTCTTTCTTTTATCTTTATTTGCTTGATCTGTGCCTATATTTTAAGAATACCATGCAGATAAGGGGCATATTCCCTCCAGCTCAGAATTTTTTCCCATGACAGAGGCATCAAAGGATGGTCTGGGAAGACCACAGTTGTTTCATGTCCCTTCACTTCCCAGACCCCTGCCCAAGGAAGAGGATAGAAATTAGTCAGTCAGTAAGCTTTTATTGAGTACTTACTAAGTGTCAGGCACTAGGGAGACACCATCTAGGCAGAGAGAAAATTAACTACAGAGTGGACTCTCTGAGAGAAGGCAGGAATGACTATGAGGATCAGGAAAGACCCCCTGTAGTGGGTGAGATTTGAGTCGAGTCTTGAATCCTTCAAGACTTCAGTTGGGAAAAAACTAAAAGGCAGAGGTGAGAGGGAACGGAATTCCAGGTGTGGGGGATGGCGACGGCAGGTGTAGCATGCTGCTGGAGGTCCCTCAGTAGACCAGGATTACTGGAATGTAGAGTTCATGGAGGAGTGAAGGGCCAGGATAGAGAGAACTTTAAATGCCACTTTAATCCTGGAGGTCAGAGGTGGGGGTACAGTGGAAAGCCCTATACTTTAGAAAAACCACCTTGGCAGCTGAGTAGAGGAAGGATGGATTGGAGAACAGGTAGAGGGTAACTGCAATGGTTCCTTCCCCCGAATCCCATAATCCACTATAGCTGTCATAACTTCTCTCAAACTTCTTTGAGTCTATTAATATTTTCCTCCTGTTCCACCTCTTGGGGTAATAAGTGGTCACCCCCACTCCAAAGTAGTGACTCCTCTTACTTGGACTTTATCGCACTTCAAAGAGAGCTCCTTCACTCTTGTTCCTGGGCAAGTCGTTTCTTCTCTCTTGGTTTTATTTTTCTCACCTGTAAAATAAAGGGGTCATACCATCTATGTTCCTTCAGGTCCACCCCAACTTTAATATCCAATGAAATCTATGAATTTATAAGGCCTGGGTCCCACCTATCCATCTCTTTCCTCATCTGTGGCCTTGAATTCTATTTTCCCTCAACCATTTTCTTTGCCTAGATGTACTGGCCTCCCATCCCCAACACATTTCCTCTAAATATGCTGCCTCCCTCTGGGTTCATCTGTCTTGTTCTGTGTTTCTGTCTCAATAAACATGTACTGACTGAGCACATGCTATGTGCCCCAACCTAGACATGAGGACACACACAGGGAGGTCTGAGACATGGTCTCTGCCCATAGAAATGAAATTTGACTAGGTTCATGGGACAGGTACTTAAAACTTCAAAGATCCATGACTGTATCAGTGGGAGCATTCCCTACACCAAAGCTGACCTATGTCCTTCAAACTTGGATAGTCTTTGAGAGCTGTTGCTGCTGAGCCAGGATGACAGTGGGCTTGCTTCAATGTAGAGGGAGGATCTTGGGGCAGCTGGCCCATATTCAAAGCCCAGTTCAAACTCTTGATAAGACCTTAAAGAGCCCAGGGATACCTCCAGCTGCCGTGATAAGGCATCAGAACTGGAAGAAGATATATGTATGGGGAACTATTAGTGTAAAAAGCAATTTCCAACTGAATTGCATTAAATCCAGAAAGAATGAAGTACATTTGCACAGTACAGACAAATAGAGATGAGGCCCATGCTGAGAGATCAGTGAGGACATGGCCTCACTGCTCAGGGCTGATGGGACTTGGGTAAGAGTGGAGTTAATGTGAGGTGTGTGTGTGGGGGGAGATATGCCGACATTCCCTGAGACTTTTATCCCATTTCCCATGGCATCCTTCTAACTCTGCCCCTACCCCCCTGCAGCCAACAGGGACATGGCCTCCATCGTGTCTGAGATCATGATGTACGTACTCATTGTTGTACTGACTATCTGGCTTGTGGCTGAGATGGTTTACTGCTACAAGAAGATCGCCGCTGCCACTGAAGCGGCTGCCCAAGAGAATGCGTGAGTTCAGAAAGGGAATGGGTGAAGCCTTCCCTGGGAATCCCCCAAAAGCCCAAGAGGCAAAGCCAGGGAATGGATTTGTATTTGGGATTGAGTCTGGGGTAAACTTGTTTAAAGTTAAGGATCAGGTCAGGGTTGGGGATTTGTTTTATAGTGACAGTCCAAGTTATAGGGGTTCAAGTAAAGATTGGTGCCAAGGGGACCATTAGGATTTCTATTTGGCTGGTTAAAATTTAGGATTCAGATTCAGTTCAGTTTTATGGTTATAAAGAATGACCTCAGGTGGATTCAGGCTGGCTCTGACAATCACATGGGCCTTGACATTGGGGGGAGGAGCACAGCACACAGATGGTGTGATCTAGAAGGGACATCCAGGTAAAGGGTTTGGAAACCCTGACAATCCCAGTGGTCCCCTCGCTCTGACTGGGGCACCGAGCCACACTGTTTTATGGTGATGGATGGTTGACTTTTGATTCCCACAGCTCAGAGTACCTGGCTATCACTTCAGAGAGCAAAGAGAACTGCACAGGGGTCCAGGTGGCTGAGTAGTTCAGGGTAAGGCTGGGGCATGGTATTTGAGGCGGGGAGTGAGGCTCGTGAGCACAATTCAGTCATTCATTCTCTTTTCTTTGTGCCTTCTCTTCTAGCCTTCCAGGCTCCCTGGCTCTGCCTCAAGAAAGGGCTACCCCTGACTGATGGGTTGGGAGGGGGGGTATCTACCCCTCCTGGGGCCTAGAAAGCTCCTTGGCCTCCATGCACGACAGAGTCATGCCAAAGGAGTGGTAGCAGGGTGAGGTGGGGACAGGGGCTTGCCCATTACTTTGTCTAATACTGTAACAAAGGGTCAAGGGGGCATCGACGTTCTCCTGGCCCAAGCCTCCCTACCTTCACCTTTTCCTCTACCCACCAGATATGACAACGGGGGTGGGGGCCCTCCTGACTCACCAAAATGCATGATGAAAACAGCAATATGGCCGCCACTCCCACCTTGCTTCTGCTGCCTGATCTTGGGAGGGGAGAAGGGACAGCGCACATCTCATCCTTTCTCTCCTCTCCTCATGCTAATTTGCACATGTCTGCCCGCTTTGGCCACGCACCTCACGTTGCCACATCTGAGGATGCAGGGGCCCTTCCCCTGGGCCCTTCCCCTGATCCTGTGCCTCCCTCCCCTAGCCATTCACCACACATGACTGACAGGGAGACAGAGGATTGGGGGGGCCAGAAAGCCTGGACCTTATGATCCAAGGCCTCAGGACAAACCCCCATTCCCTGGTCCCTTCTCAGCGACCCTCTTGCCCGAGTGTGTGGCAGGGCGAAGGGGCTATGGACTCTCTTCTCCACCTTCCTCCCAGTTCTGCCCCCCTTCTTTCAGCCGCGGCTCATCTTGCCCTTCCCCTTTCTCACCAGCCTCAGATCTGTGGGCATTTAGGACCGGGAGGACTTTACCTTCCTAGTAACTGTACAGTTGTAGTTTTGTTCATGAAATAAAAACGCTCGGACTTGAGTCTCGGTCTCCCTCTTCAGTCAGGTCAGAAAGGTAAATCAGACCTCCAACTTGGGCTTTCTCAGAGGCCAGGAATGCTAGGGAAGGGCCAGGCAGACACTTGGATTCTGCTCCTAGGCCCTAGCTCCCTTCGCCATGTACTTAAGTTACATTTTGAAGAGCAGGTACCGGGCTGTGCCAAGGATACCTGAGGGAATGTCATTGAAGCCTGCTCTCGAGCCAAGGCAGCCACAATACCTTAGGGCCGTTCCGGAGGTGGGGATGGGGACTCAGGTACTACTCCCTTCCCCCCAGGCTAAGGAGGCACCGCCCAGCTCCCAGCCAGTAGGAGGGGAGGCCAGAACTCCCGCTAGGAGAGTTCAAAAGCAGCTCTGAATCACCAGCTCATTACAGGATTAACACCACTGTTATTGTGATCATTAATGCCGCAGGGGGCCACAGGCAAGAGAAAAGCAGGGGCAGAGGTAGAAACCGACAGGTGCAGCAGCAGCCAGATATATTTGGGTGGAGGGGTGCAGGATTGTGGGTGGAGGGTGGGAAGAGGGAGCCCGCCCCCCAGGGTCTGATGTAGAGGCTGTTCAGACAGAATTAAGGCACCAAGGGCTCTAGAATCTGAAAATTTCAGCTTGGAACAGTGTCTGGAAAGGCCTCTGTGTAATAGGAGAAGGGGTGAGAGATGAGGATGGTTCTGCAAGGTTGGTGTTTTCTGCTGTCAACTCTATGGAGTAGTCTTGGATGGAAGGCTGTGGACCAGTGTGAGACTGGTTGCAGGAGCCCAGGATTGATTTGGATCTAGCTCTAAATATATGTCCTGATTTTCATCATCACCATCATCAAACATGTGTATTTATGTGTGTTCGCATATACAGTGTTATGAAAATACATATGTAGCGATGTGGGTGTATGTCTTTGGCTATGGAAGGGTCTGTTTCTGGCAATGAAGAGATGTATCTGGCTGCATACATATGTGGTTCCCCAGATTTCTGGTGGGGAGTAATGCATTTGCCTGTCGGTGTGTGTCTTCATATTTCCAGGGAGCTCTGTCTGGCTGTCCTCAAAATCAAACCCATTCTTTCTCCTTCCCTCCCTCCACCCTCCACCGTGGCCACAGGACTTTCCCCAGCTCCAGAGGTCGCTGGCTGCCCCATCAGGAAGGCCCTGCCAAAGCAAACCAAACCCCGTGACTTGTGGGAAAGCAGAGATGGGAGGGCAGCAGGGGGCAGAGGACAACAGCCAGGCTCAGGCCTATTCTGGGGCTGGGCTGAGGGGCTCCATTACCCATTCCATCTGGGGAGCAGAGGGGTAACCTCAGTCCCACCCCAGCCCCCGGTGCCCGACTGCACCACATCCTGACCCATACAGAAGCTCAGCAGCTACTCCCAACCTCACCTCGGGTTTACACAAACCTCCACCTCTGGACAAAGGCCCTGAGGAAGTCAGCACCAGCAGCAGCATCATTGAGAGTGGGAGCCCCAGCCAAGGCAGAGAAAGAGGAAAGAAGAGGAGGAAGGCTGAGTTTGTCTGCCGCCCTGAGCCAGAACCAGCCCTCTCGAGCTGTGCCCAGGGGCCCGGCACTGGGCAGGTGGCTTCCACCAGCAGCCACTCCCATTGGCCAGGTTCTTCTCCGCCCTTCCTCCCGCCCCTTCCCCTCCCCCCAGCCCCCAGCCCCCTCCTCCTCAGGTGAGCCAGTCTGGCTGAGCTCAAGGCTGCTGTTGTTTCTCCCCTATCTGGGACCCAGGTTCCTGGCCCCCAGCTGGGGACACCATGCTCCTGCCGGGGCCCCTAGAAACTGGAAAACAGCTCTGAGATTTCACCGAACGGACCCCTGAGGGTAAGGCAGCGCTCTCGTTCCCCGCTTCCCTCCCCCATTCCCTGCAGTGCTGGCCCCGAGTCCCCATTTCCTCCTCTGGCTCACTCATGTCTTTTCAAACCCTGGGTACCCCGGCGTCACACTCCTGCCCAGGCCCAGGTTTTCTGCTGTCTCACTCTTGGCCCTTGGCCTTTTCTTGGACCATCTAATCTCAGCTTTCTTTCTCAAATCCCCACCCAGTCCGGTCCGAAGAATACAAGTCACGGCTCCTTGGGTCTGGAACTTCCTACCCTCAGGTCCAGCCAACCTAGTTCTTAGACCTGCACTTCTCCATATGAGCATCACTCCCCTCCCCCCCACCCCAGGCTTGAGAGACCAAGCATCCCCCTGCCTCTGATCTTTTGGGGAGCCTGTGCGAGACTTCTTCAGCTCCCATTTCTGTCAGGGAATGAGGTATCTGGCCCCTTCCCTTGGGGACTCAGCATCCAATCCTATTCTACCAACACACGGCCCCTCAGGACACTGATGCTGCCTATTCCCTTGGGTGTCCTGGCACATGGCTCCCTCTAGTCCTCAGTCTTCAAGAGGCCCAGGTAGCCTGCTTTCTCTCAGCCCCCAGACCTTCCTTTTAATTCCAGTTCCCCACCTTGGACCCTAGTGCCCTGTCTTCCTGGTCAATTCCCCTGCCTGTGTCCTTGACCCTCTGAGCTGGCAGGCTGGCCAGCCCGTGATCACAGCATGCTCTGGGCAAGAGGCCCAGCCCCTCACGTTGGCCCTGAGGGAGGGGAGTTCAATCCTACAACTGGGCATACCTGGGACTGGGAAGGTACTGTGGGGAGGAAGGGTAGAATCAAGAGAACTTGGGGCCTCTAGGTGCCAAGGAGGTTCAGGGCCCACCCCCATCTATTTTATGTGTCCCCCACAGGTCTCACTTGCCTCTCTCCCCAAGGGGGGGAGGCTCTACTGCGACAGCCACCACTGCTCACTGGGGGAATCATTAACTGGAAGTGGTGACATGGCTGAGAAGGAGAGTAAGTGTGTCTTCCCTAACTTATGCCCCTTCTACCCTCCCCCTCCTATTCTCCCCCACTTTCCCTTTTCCCATCTCTTGGCTTTCTTTTCTCCATATCTCTCAATCTCACTCTCTCACTGTTAGAGCCTGTCTTCCTAGGCTTCAGACCCATCTTTTCTCCCAGCACCCAACCCCTTCCCATCCAGCTTCTTCACCCTCCCCATCTCATTCTGCCCCCCAGTCCCCCAAAGCTACCTCCAGCTCCTTGCCAAATTTGCCATTAATCAGTCATCCATTAAGGTCTTACACAATCTGTCTCCTATTCCTCTCAATATCCTTTACAATATTCTCTGCTCTGTGCCTTAGTTTCCCCATTTGCTACTGCCTATATGACTACTTTCCACCTCTCCACCCCCCAAAATAAGTGATTTTTCCACAAATACTTTATATGCCTTGACCCACAAGAGGTCAAGCTCAGAATGTAACAGATTCTACTCCTCTAAAGCATTTGACCACAAAAGCCCTAAGTCCCAAATTCCCAGCCATTCCTCATTGTCCAGAAATTCTGCATGAGGGATTTATATGGCTTGGATTGCCTGGTACCTCAGTCTGAATGATTGAGAAGAGGGGGAAATGGTGACATAGAAAGAGAGAGTCTGAGAGAACCAGATGCAATAATAGCTACTCAGTCTGGGGGGTCAGGGAGCAGATCTCAGGATGAGAGGTCCCAAGACTTCGTTAGGTTCCTTCATCTGTCTCAGTCTTTTCATTTTATACATGAGGAAATCAAGGCCCAGATATTCAAGGACTTTGACTGGAATCCCATCACCTCCTCAGCCCCAGTTCCAACTCTGAACACAAACAGATGCCTTGGATAAGGGGTGGGGTGGGGAGGCACCAAATCCAGGCTCAAGGCCAGCATCCTCTTCTTTTCCTTCTCTCGCTTCCCCCCCTTTAGAGAATGAGGCCACAGACCTGCTTCTAAGTTTGAACTTCCAAACTATTTCCCGGCTTATTGTCTGCCAGTCATTTAATCATTTTCAGTCATGTCTGACTCTCTGTGACCCTGTTTGGATTTTTTGTTTTTTGGCAGAGACACTGGAGTGGTTTTGCCATGTCCTTCTCCAGTTCATTTTACAGATGAGGAAACTGAGGGAAACAGGGTGAAGTGACTTGCCCAGGGTCACACAGCTAGTAAGCATCTGAGGCCAGATTTGAATTCAGGAAGATGAGTCTACCTCTTTCTAGGTCTGGATGCTCTTATCCAATGCACCCCCTAGTTGCTATTTCCCAGCTAAAGTGTATTAATTGAGGAATGAGAACTCAGTACACAGAGCTGTTGAGGTTGGGGAAAAGGGGAGAATAGACAAAAGTAGAGATACTCATCACCTTTAAAAGAGCCCCTTCTGTGACTGAGTTTTCTGTCTGATGGAAGAAACAAGGACTTGACCCTTGCTTCACTTCCATGCAAATGGGCAGGGACACAGGAAGAGATCAAAATACCAACAGAATACAGAAAGAAATTCTCATATCTGTATTTAGGAGCTGAGTGAAGTTAAACGGAGGAAGGCTTCCTGAATAGGAATTCCTGATAGTTTATGGGCTGGTTTGGAAAGGGAGAGAGACATGGTTTTACAGAGAGAGTAACAGGTAAGAAAACATGAAGAGACGTAGAGGCCGGAACAGACAAGGTGGGAGTAAGAAACACAGCAAGGGAGCCTGGCCAGGGTGCTGTGTGGTGGCAAAGGGGCACCCTTTCTTGCTGCCTTTGAGGAAAGGAAGGGGACCTCAGACAGAGTGCAGGCAACCACCTTTCCAGCTTTTAGGTGATGTGGCAACAGTAAAAACTAAAAGAGTGCTAGTGGAAAGCAAAGCAACAATCTAAGCTCTGCAAAGTAATGCTTTCAGCTAATATCAGCCAGCATTTATACAGTGCCTTTGTTCAGTCATGGCTGACTCTTGGTGACCCCAATTGAGCTTTTCTTGGCAAAGATACTGGAGCAGTTTGTCATCTCCTTCTCCAGCTCATTTATGGATGAGGAAATTGAGGCCAACAGGCTTAAGTGACTTGCCCAAGGTCTCCCAGCTAGTAAGTGTCTGAGGCTGGATTTGAACTCAGGAAGGTGTCTTCCTCTCAATAGGCCTGGTGCTCTGTGCCCTGTGGCACCAACCCTCAAGGACTGCCAAACCCTTTGTATCATATCTGTACCAAGTCTATATCAAATTGGATCCAAATTCAAGAAACAATAATCCAAAAAATCTGGCTTGGGGTTTGGAAAGTTGGAAATAAGGGGTGTTTGGGAAAGGGGTGGAATAACTAAGGTAGTTACTATCCTGCCATTGCCACATGTGACCACCAGGGGGAGAAAGCTGGACTGTTGATCCCAGCCAGGGACAAGAGGGACGTTGGCACCTGCCTCACCTTACCTCTGGTGCAGGGTGCTAAGCAGATACCAGCTGGGCTGAGTGCAGAGGCTCTTGGGCAGGTTCTCAGTCCCAGTGTAGGGCTTGGCTCCTGCTGCCTTGGGAGTGAAGCTGTCTACTTCTATGACTCAGAAGTAGAGAACAGGGTGATCCATCATGAGGGCAAACAGCTGGAAAGAGAGCCAGGGATAAGGCCAGGGACCAAAGGTCACCGACTCACATCTGATTCCCATTCCAGGACAGGCTGAAAAGAGCCAGGAGGGGGGTAGGGGGAAGGGCCCAATCAAGACAAAAGCTTGAGATATGTAGGAGGAACCCAATGTCAAGACAAATAAATCACTGAGATGCCAAGGAAAAGAGAGTGTGCCAGTGAATCCTGTCCTCCCGTCACTCCCTCTTTCACATACATTGGACACCCCGCTTGCCAAAAGAGGTCTTTTTTCTTTGTCCATCCTTCCCTGACTCTCATCCCAAGGAAGGTATTAGGTGGAATAAATAAGTCACCCAGGGCCTGGAAAGAAAGGGAGAAGAGGCCCGTGTCCTGAAAGTTCCTAGGTGGGCTGGGGAGTTTCTTGTCAGCTGCTCAGGGAAACTGACCCAACCACTTTCTCAGGGCCCTTGGGATCCCCTTGGAAACAGGATGTGTGTTGGGGGGGGAGGTAAGGAGGAGGAGGAGAGTAGAAAAATGGAGTAAGGCCAGTCAGAGCTGGGTGAGGCATGGTGACTGGGTCTGCCCCCTGCTCCCATCCCAGGACTGGCTAAAGAGGGAAGGACTTAGGACAGGGCCCTACTTCTCAGTGGAAAACAGTGGAGGGGAAATCCTGAGGTCTCAGAGCCAGATTCTGGAATGAAGGAGCAGTGCCCACAGACTGTATTTGCTTGTAGGTGGCCAAAAGGTTCAGTGTTGGTCTCTGCCCAAGATTGTGGCGGTTATCGCAGGGGGCCTCCTGCTCCTGGCAGGGATTGGAGCAGCTTCTTGGGCCATTGGTAAGAGACAGACACCCACTCCCTCCTGTATCTCCTGCCCCTCACCTGACCTTTCCGCTGCCCCCCCCCTCACCTTCCCAGTTCTTTCCTCATCTCTGTCCTTTCCACAGTGACTGTGCTGCTCAAGAGTGACCAGGAGGTGCTGTACCCAGGTGAGTGTACCCCTAGACTTCTATTGTCTGTCCATGGAATATGGAGCACCCAACTAGCCCCCACCTAGATCCCCCCACCCAGCTCTTAGGATCTCACTATTAGTCAGCCAGCAACACAGATTAAGTGCCCCTGCCCCCACGGGGAGATTGGTGATACAGGGAGAAAGTTTCTTCTCTTGTACAACTCTGGGCCAGGCAGCCCTGACTCCTATGACAAAGAGAATACTTGAAAAGTCATAAAAGACAAGGGAACTAATCCCTCCTTGCTTTTGTATCTCACTCACTTCCACATAAATTATCTCAATGGACACGTATAACAGTCCTGTGAGGCAGACAGGATGGATGTTATTACATCTGTTTTACAGGCTCCAGGTGACTGTGCCTTTGATAAAACTTGAAGTGAAGGTGCTGGGACTCAGACTTGGGTCTGCTGACCCTTAAGCCCTATGGTCTTTGCCCTCTAACAACCAGCCTCTCAAGTGATTGCTTAGCAGAAGTATTCTGATGGAGTACAGAGGGAGAGGAAAGGCCATGAGGGAAGTCAGAGGCAGGGGAAGGCCTTCTAAATCAGCACACAAGCCTGAGCCTTGGGCCTACTGGATCAACATGATGGAAGAAGAAAGGCAGAGACCAGAGGAGGTTGGACAGGACCTTGAAGTATGGACTGTGCTGAGGGATTTGGATCAAGTCTAGTTCAAAATAAATGAAGAGAGTGGTAGAGAGAGGGCCCAGCATGATGGATGAAGGGCTGGCCTGGGAGTCAGGAAGACCTGGGAAGGAACTCCTGCTTCTGACACATTAACCAAGTGACCCTTGGTTATCATTCCACGATCCCATTTGGGGTTTTCTTGGCAGAAACACTGGAGTGGTTTGCCATTTCCTTCTCCAGCTCCTTTTACAGATGAGGAAACCGAGGCAAATAGGATAAAGTGACTTGCCCACGATCATACAGCTAGGAAGCGTCTGAGGTGAATTTGAACTCAGGTCTTCCTGACTCCAAGTCCAGAGCTCTTAGAGATGCTCTATGGTGCCCTCTAATCCATAGGTGATCCTAGGGAAGTCATTTAACTCCTCCATGTCCCCAAGCAACTCTCTGAGCCTGGCAGTTGCTAAATGCATCATAAATGGGCTTTGCTCAAGTAGAGTTAGTTTCTTATTCTGATGAAATTCTAAGTCTGGTCTGAACCGAGATGTAAAGGCTTGGGAATGGGGAAGACAAGAATGATCTTTTTGTTTGAAGACATACAAAATGTAAAATGAAGAAAACAGCTCTGTCCTCAGTGGTGTCAGGCCAATTCCTGTGTCCAGGCTCAGACAGGCCGCCTGGGGCAGAGCTATGGGAGATTGGGAAGCTTTGCTCGCTGTTAGGGTGCTAGCCAAACACTGAAGGCAGCTTGGTCTTGCTGAGACAGTGCCACACAAAGCATCCAGAGATCTCACGCACCCTCTAATCGCCAGCCTGTTGCCCCCCCACCCCTGCCCCCACAGTGCAGGTGAGTCCGACAGACCTGCGACTTACTGTGTTTGATGGAACTGAGGGGACGTGGCGGCTGCTGTGCTCCTCCAGAGCCAATTCCAGGGTGGCAAGTCTGAGTTGTGAGGAGATGGGCTTCATCAGGTATCTTTGGGTAGGGGTGGGCATCGTGAGGGGAGGAGGATGAGGCTAGGGGAGAACTGGACTGCTGTTCCCGACCCCTCTGCCTCATAGGTCTCTGACTCACTCGGAGCTGGATGTCCGTGTGTTTGGAACAAATGGCACATCTGGCTACTTCTGTGTGGATGAGGAGAGGCTACCCTATGCTCGAAGGCTGTCAGAGGTCATCTCAATATGGTAAGGCCCCAGGGCTGAGGAGAAGTTAAACGGGGAAGGGCGGAGCTGGAGGCAAGAAGGGCTGATGTGAGGAGGGGCATGGTAGACTCTAGATAAAACATAAATACACAGAACCACACAGAAAAAGAGAGACCCAAGAGGACACAGATATGGGCACAGACACAGCTTGCAGACGAAGTCAGGCACACAGATTTGTACTCGTTTCTCCCCTCACTGCTGCAGCTGGCTCCTCCCTTCATCATCACATTTATAAAGTGCACATTTATAAAGCACTTTTCAAAAATTATCTCACTTGATCTTCACAATACCCCTGGGAGGTGGGTAGGTGCCATTATCATCCCCATTTCACAGATGAGGAAACGAGGCAGATAGAAGTCAAATGACTTAGCCCAGGATTACACAGCTAGTGTTAAGTATCTGAGGCTGGATTCCAACTGGAGTCTTCCTGACTCCAAGGTCAGTGCTCTAACCACTTGAAAGGAATCATAGCAGAGCAGACAGAAAACTGACCTTGGACTCAGTTCACCTTGTCCCCCTAATTTCCATCAAGGACTCCATCATCCTCCCCAACCCCTGGGGTCAAAATCTCACAATCCATTTTTGACACCTCTGTCCCTCACTAATCAGTTACCAGTCAAGTCCCATCAATTCCTTCTCTATGATATCTCTTGTATTCATTCATTCCTTTCCATTGCTATGCCCAAGCTTCATTCCTTTACCAGGTAAACTCCAAGCTCCTTAACCTGGCACTTGGGAAGCTTTTACAACATGCCTCCCTTCTGCGTTTCCAGACTCACTCGCTATCATTCCCCATCATGGACCACCTGAACTCAACCCATTCCCCAGGCTCACTCTCATTCTTTTCCAGGTCTGTCCCTTTGCTAATGCTTCTATCCTATCTGACCTCTCCTATGTTTTCCCTGTCATCTCCTTTTTATTGTGTCTCTTTCAGCACGTGTGCCCTTCCCTCTACTAGACTGTAATCTTGACAACAGGGTCTATTTCTTATTCATCTTTGAATTCCCCCCTCTCCCCACCAGTGACTGAAGAGTTCATCCCAGATGCTTAATCTCTATTTTCTGAAATAAAATGTAAATACACATTCATGCCCATACGTACAATGCATAAACCAGTGTTATCTAAATGAATGTGTATAATGTCTATAATTCCCTAGATCTTTAGGATGGAGAAGGGAGATGCAAGTGAGGGGGCCAGGTCTGGTGGGAAACGTTAAGAGACAATAAGAAAGGACATAAGTCCCTTATCCCTTCCCCCTTCACCAGCCCCCCTCTCTCTCTGACAGTGACTGTCCCAGAGGCCTCTTCCTAGCCACCCTCTGCCAAGGTAAGCACCCAAGCTGTTTGTCCTTTCTCACAGACCTCTCTCACTCACACCATTGGCTAAGTTCCCTCGTGTGCAGAACTGAGGACAGGTCATTGTGGAGTAAGATAATATTGTTGCCTGAGAGGAAGGGGGCACCCTTAGGGTCTCAGCCTCTTGTGGTCCTCCCAACAGACCCACTTCTCTCTAAGTTCAGCTACATTTCCCTCCTTCCTCAGACACATTCTACGTACCTTTCCCCAAAATCAGTTCAGAGCTCAATAATACTTATCTGATTAACCCATGATTCTCTGAACACCACAAATGGCATTTTCACTTGGTGACTTGTTCCTTTGTCTTTATGTGTACACATTGGACCAGAGCTCCCTGAGGGTTGGACTCTGTCTCCCCATCCCAAATTATTAGAGCCAGAAGGAGGCCTTATAGTCTAACTTCCTCATTTCAAATAAGGAAACTGAGGCAGAGAGAGGTTAAATGGCTTTTTTAAAGTCACTCCAGGTCATAAACTCACCTAAGGTGAGGATTTCCTTTAAGCAAAGGCTTCATCTCCCTGCCTGAGGGTAGGGGCATGTCCTTTCCCCCAGGGCTACAGAGTCTGGGATGTAGCCTGAATATATCTGTCCCTAGATTGTGGCCGGAGGAAGCTGCCTGTAGACCGTATTGTTGGAGGCCAAGATGCCAGCCTGGGCCGCTGGCCATGGCAGGTCAGTCTGCGCTATGACGGTTCGCACCTCTGCGGGGGATCCCTGCTGTCTGGAGACTGGGTGTTGACTGCTGCTCATTGCTTCCCTGAGTGAGTGTCCTCCCTGTGGGGCCTGGGTCTGTCCTGGGCAAGAGGGGAGATGGGAACTACAAATCCTTTTGTCACCCTGGCCCCCCAGACTTCATTAAGAGCCCAGGTGTCTGAATTGGGTGCCTCCTTGCTAAGCTACATGTGTAGTTTCTAGACAAAGCCAAACTGAAGGAAAGAGGAAGCTAGCTCAGTCTTCCTTGCACTAGGCGGAATCGGGTGGTGTCACGGTGGAGAGTGTTTGCAGGGGCTGTGGCCCAGGCATCAACCCAGGGACTGCAGCTTGGGGTCCAGGCCGTGGTGTATCATGGGGGCTACCTCCCTTTCCGGGACCCCAACAGTGAAGAGAACAGTAACGATATTGCTCTGGTTCACCTCTCCAGTTCTCTGCCCCTCACTGGTGAGTGGAGTCATGGGGGGCTGGGAGAACAGCCTGGGCTTTGGAAGCACTGAGGGAAAAGCAGCACCCATGTGCATCCTGGGAGGAGTGGGCTGGGGTGGGAAGAGGGTGAGGATGGGTGCTCCAGGAAGAACACTGATTGGATTGGCTCTTCCCCACCCCCCACCAGAATACATCCAGCCTGTCTGCCTCCCAGCCGCCGGGCAGGCCTTGGTGGATGGGAAGATCTGCACAGTCACAGGCTGGGGCAACACTCAGTATTATGGTGAGTACGGGCACTCCCTGGCCACAAGGTGAGGGACACACACTCCTTGACTAGGATATTCTCTTCCTCAGAGGAGCCTCCAAGGGGGTGGGCAGGGCAGGCCCACTGTCCCTACTGACACGGTTACCCAGGAGGGGCCGTCAAGGAGCCACATCTCTCACAGACCCTCCCCCACCCCATCTCTACAGGGAAACAGGCAAATTTGCTACAGGAGGCACGAGTTCCTATCATCAGCAACACAGTCTGCAATGGTCCCGACTTCTATGGGAACCAGATCAAACCCAAAATGTTCTGTGCTGGCTACACTGAGGGGGGCATCGATGCCTGCCAGGTGGGGAACCACTCCAGGGATCTCTCCTAAAGCCACGGCCCAGCTAACTGACCTTCCTCCCCAAACCATCTTCCCACCCTGCCCCAACTTTGAGCAGATATTTCCCATTCATTAACAGCAAAAAGCACCCAAAAGTCTTTGTCAAGTTTCTCATTGGACACAGGACAGGGCTGGGCATCTCTTGTCCAAAATTGGCCTTTTTTTGGGTGGGAAGAAAAAGCAGAGCTAAGCAAGATGAATTACATCAAGAGAAACTGAGATCCCAAATTACTTCAGATAGTGGGAGACGCTGTCTAGGCTGGGGGCAGGAAAGGGCATCTGGAGACATTTCTCATGGTGCCAGCCCTTCATCTTCCCTGAAAGAACCCAGGTATCCCACCCTGAAGTCTTGCCTCTGTTCATCTGCAGGGAGACAGTGGGGGCCCTTTTGTGTGTGAGGACTCTATCTCCAGGACAGCCCGATGGAGGCTGTGTGGGATTGTGAGCTGGGGGACAGGCTGCGCTCTTGCCCACAAGCCTGGGGTTTACACAAAAGTCGGAGAATACCAGGAGTGGATCTACCGAGCCATGAAGGTATTGATGGTGGAAGGGAAGTAGCCAAAGCAGGCTCACCCTTCCCTCCAGCCCCTATTTCCCCCATTCTCTCCAACTAAAACATCAATACAAAGGGGGAAAGTGAGGCCTGGGAGAAATGGAGGTTAGCCTTCACAGCGCTCTTCCACTCACCAAATGAACCCATCCCCTCTTCTCTGTTCCCACGGCTGTGACCACAGTGTAGCCACTCTTGTTACAGCTGAGCACCAGCGCCACAGCCTTCCAACAGATCTTTCTGCCTCGACTCCTTTATCCTTTGGCCACAGCAATCTTAAGTCACTTGAAAGCTTTCAATGGCTCCCTATCATTGACTGAATAAAATTCAGACTCCTGTAGCCCCACCTTCAAGATTTTCCACTACTGCCTACATTTTCAGCCAGATGGCGAAGTGGATAGAGCACCAGGCATGGAGTCAGGAAGACTCATCTTCCTGAGTACAAATCTGGCCTCAGACACTCACTAGCTGTGTGCCCCTGGACAAGTCACTTCACCCTGTTTGCCTCAGTTTCCTCCTCTGTAAAATGAGCTGGAGAAGGAAAGGGCAAACCCCTCCAAGAAATCTCTACCAAGAAAACCCCAAATGGGGACAAAGTCAGACATGACTGAGAAAATGACTGAACAGGTTTCCTCCCTACATTCTTGTACATTCTCACCTTCATGTCTTTGATCCATCACTAGGCATTTATTAAGCATCTATGATGTGTCATTTGTCCCTGCCCTTAAAGGGAATACATCATGGTCCCAGATAAGCCAACATCAAATCGAAACACAATAGATACAAAGTGATGTGGGCTGGGAAAAACCGAAAAGGCCTCTTGAAGGTTGGTAGCATTTCAGAAGGGAAATTTCATTCCAAGAGGCAGAGGGAAAGTGGGGAAAGCATTCCAAGCATGGAAGACAGCAGAGCACAGGCAAAGGCACAGTGATGGGAGATGGACACAAGCCATGAGGCCTGAATTAGGGGGACTGTAGTGGGTCTTAGCAGAAAGAAGGGGACAGAAGAGAGTTGCTGGTCTCCATCCCACCAACTGTCCTCTATGAAACATTCCTTGATATGACTTCCCCATTAGTAATGACTTTTCCCCTTCAGATCTCACATAACTCTTGTGTGAACCTCTCTACTGCATTTATCATGCATTCCTGTGGATGACAGTTCATGTCATATTCCCCAGTAGAGTGTAAGCGCCATCCATGACAGCAGGGACCCTACAATGGTTTATCTGCCCTAGTTCCTTAGGGTAGCACACAGTAGGTGCTTAATCAATGTTGAATTTGAAATGCTTATTTTGGGTAAGTGAGGGGTTCTGTGATGAGGTCAAGTCTGAAATGAAGAATCCTTTTATTGTTACACCCTCATTCCCCACTGATTTATTGGCTATGGAATAAGCGGGCTTTATGTATTATTTCAAGAGGATTCAGGAACAAACATTAAGCATGCATTAAATATCTAGTAAGTGTCTTCTCCCAGAAGCCAGCACCCATTGTCCACCAAGATCCTGTGGCAATGCCCAGGTTCCATCCTTAAAGTTTACAGTAGAGGGAGGAAAGGACTAGTGAGAGCAGTTGCCAGGGATACAGGGACTTGGAATGGTTAGTTACATGGATAGTGGGGAGGGAAGGAGAGGGGAGGGGAAAGGAAGAGAAAGGAGGAGAGGGGAGGAGAGGGGAAAGGAGGGGAAGAAATACAAGCTCCTTCATCTGTTACTTCCCTACTAACCTTCTCTCCCCAGACTCACTCCGAGGACAGTGGGATGGTGACCCAACTCTGACACCCCTGCTTCTCCTCCTCTCTGTATCCCTGCTGGTCCTGGGGTACTCCCCAGCAGCTAGCGGTGAAGGACAATTTATGGCTCAGAGAGCCCCATCCTGGATTCCTTTGTAGAGGCGAGGAGGGCCTAGGGATTCTGAAGGGCAGGGGAGACAATGGGGGGGTGCACCAGGTCAGGATTGACCCCTCCCCCCAGATTTTCTACACCCCATCTCACACATGTTGCTGCTATCCCTGGCCCGTTGCCTGCCCTTCTCTGGGCAACCCCCTACTCAGGTCCACCTATAAGTCCTGTCCTGCCCCCTCCCCATGTAAATACTCTCTTGGGATGTGTGGGGACCAGATTTTGGGCTCCGTGCCCCACTTACTCTCTGTCCCCAGAAATGTTTGGTGATTACTTTGAATAATAAAACTGGTTTTGATTAGATGTGACTTTGGGTTTCTTAAAACAGGGCCATACAGTACCAACTGGAGGGATCCCAATACAAACAACTACCTGCTCCCCCAATAAAAATCATGAACTCAGTTTTGATGCCTCTCAGCACAAACCTTACCCTCCCACCTCTGAGTGCAGAAGATACAAGTGTGTCTAGTATGACTGTAATTACAGAAATCGTTCTCACAGGGTTGAAATGTATCACAGAAATGTTTCTGTTTTGGAGAACAGTAATAAACCTTACTTCCCAGGAATTCTCCTGAGGCTCCGATTACTAATGCACTGAGGCAAAGCCAGGCCCCCCTCAGAGACTCAGACTCCCTCTTTTCCTCCCTCCTTCCCTTGTGAATTCATGCTCCATGGTCACCAGAACAAAGACCAGGAACCTCACACGCTGTACCAGCTGGGTGAGCCCAGGTTCAGTAACCCCAGGCTAACCCCCCAGTAGGGAGAGGGACAGAGGAGGCAGGTAGAGAGAAGAAACCACAATGACACTTTGTGATGCTTGTGAGAGGGCCTGGGAATGCAGAGCATGGCTGTGAAAGCACAAAAAAGGCTAGAAACCCTGCGGGAACCCCAAAGCTGTTCCCTCTGTGCACCTGTGGGAACCCAGGAAACAAAAATGACACCCCTGTGGGGCCCGGAGATCCCAGGACACCATGGGAGCACCTTTGGGAGCCTGGAGCCCCCCTGCCTATAACAGCCCTGTGAACCCAGTCAGGATGGGGAGAGTACCTACAACAGCCATTCCCACCTCAAGCCTGGTCAGCCCCTGCCTCCCTTTAGTCCTTTCCTGCCTCACCTCACCCCACGCTGAAGTGCCCTGGCTCATTTCAAAGGAGGGGTCCCCCCAGCCCATTTCTTTTTGGCTCCCTCATTAGAATATAAAATTCTTGGGGACAGACACTATCTTTCTGGCTTCAATTTGTATCCCCTGCTCTTGGAACTGGCTGGAGTATAATAAGTTTTTATAACTCCCTCTTTCTCCCTCATCTGTTCTATCCTGCCTTTTCTGTCATCCATTCAACTATTTATGTAGATCTATCCATCCATCTACTCTATTTCTATCTTCATCCTTCCACTTTATAACCATCTCTTTATCTCTATGTATCTATCCATTTGGTTTGTTTAGCTTATCCACCCATCTCTCTCATTCTCTCCTTGCCCCCCATCTCTGTCTTTGACTCTGCTCTCTCTCTCTCTCCTCTCTCTCTCTCTCTCTCTCTCTCTCTCTCTCTCTCTCTCTCTCTCTCTCTCTCTCTCTCTGTCTCTCCTTCCTCCTCCCCCCCTGCCCCGTTGCTTCCCCAATAGGAACTTCGCTGCGGGGATCCCAAGACCTCTTGGTGTGCACCCAGGGCTGGAGTAGGGGAGGGGACACTGCACGGGTGAGGGGCTCCCCCTCAGCAGGGTCTGGGGTCTGGACAGCGGAGGTACTTCTCGTGAGTCCCGGCCCCCCCAATAGGCTGGGTTACCATGACCCAGGCCTGGGCCCCACAAGAGCCTCGGCCTTTCTCACCTTTTCCTCGAGCATGTGCTAGGCTTACCTCGAGGTTCCGGTTCAAGGGAGGAAGAGCCTGGAGCAACTACAGCTGCGTGTGGAGCTGGGCACTTGGAAAAGCAGGCCAGACCACCACAGGGGAGCTTGCCCGGTGATCAGTGACATCATAGAAACTGCCTCACGCCATTGGCAGGTTGGGAGAGGGGCGAGAGCCAATCAGGAAATCAACCAACATTCATTAAACGACTGCTGTGTACCAGGCACCACCCAGAAGGACATAGAGGGCCTTGAGGCCGCAGGTTTCCCACCCCTTCTGCTTAGATTGTAAACTTCTATCCCTTGTTCTGAAGGAGATTATGGGAGGGCTGTCAAAATGCATACATGTCATCTTATTTACAATAAAATTTAATTTATAATAAAATCAGAGTAACGAGGGAAGCAATAAAGCTGGGGGAATAAGAAAAGTCACAAGTGGAAGGGGGCTCTTCAGCTGAGCTTTAAAGGAAGCAATTAATCATAATAATGTTTACATAGCACCTGTTACTTCCCATGAAATGACAAATGTCATTTCACTTGATCCTCAGGACAGCCCTGTTAAGGTAGCATTGTTATCCACATTTGACGATTAAGGAAACTGAGGCAAACAGAGATTAAGTGACTTGCTCAGGGTCACAGAGCCTAGTAAGTGTCTTGAGTCCTGACTCCAACACCAGGTCTCTCCTTGCTGCCTTTGGTTGTCTAGAAATTCTATGGATGTGGAAATGAGGAGGTAGTTTATTCCATGTATGGGGGGACAGTTTGAATAAAAGTACAGAAACCTATATTTAGTTCCTTCCTCAGGTTCACTATGACACATGCTGCCTACTTCCCAATGAAAGGACTCGGTATAGATTAAGACATATATAGGGGTGTGGGGGGGAGATAGAGAGAAGGCAGAGTCAAGATGGTAGATTAGCAAGAAGGAGATTAGCCAGCTCCCTAAACACATCTCCTCCACAAATGAACCAAACCACACCAAGTCTTGATTGGGAAATTCAAGAAAAAAAAAATCCACAGTGAGTCATTTTTCCAGTCCAGGTTGGCTCAAGGATATATAGAGATGGTTTGTAGATACTGAGGAGTGAGTATACTCATGAGCTCTCTGCTGTAGGCAGAAATCTAGTGGCAGAGGACTGAAGCTGTTTACTGGAGAAAGAAGAGTTCCTTGGGGAGGGTCCCTGAAAGAGTAGTACAGGATGTTAATTCTCTTGTCACAATTTTCTTGCAGTGCTCTTATTTCTTTCCCTAATTTTTCCTCTACTGTTCTTATTTGAGTTTTCAAAAAAAAAAAACCTTTTTTTTTTTTGCTCTTTTAAAAAGTTTTTTCTTTAGCTCTTCTAGGAGTTCTTGTTGGTCTCAAGTCCAATCTGCATTTTTCTTTGAGGCTTTGCTTGTAGATGCTTTCAAACCATTGTCTTCTGAGTTTGGGTCTTGAACTTCTTTGTCCCCATAGAAACTTTTCAGATTCTTTTGTTGTTGTTCTTGTTTGTTCATTTTTCAATCTGTTTCTAGAACCTAGATTGTATGTTAGAGTTCTGTTTTGTTTACCTCAGGGGATGATGGGAATGTCTGCTCTGATTCTTTGATTTTTTTTACATCTTGCTAATTTTTTAACTGAAAACCTATTAGTTTTCCATGCTTCTAGGGTGGGGATCTGGAAAGAGGTTTGCTCTTTGCTGTCCTGGTCTGTGTTCTGGTCCTTACCCCAAGTAGAGCTCTTGTTCCCTGCCAACACCAAACACTCCTCTCTTCCCTGGAACTGTGTAATGTCAGTGGAGTTGCCCAAGGGTGGTAGTTTCTGGCCCAGTGCTAGCACATGAATCCCATGTAAACTCTTTCTGACCAGGTATTCAATCTCCTTATTGGGTGCCAAAGGCTCCTGGTACCACTGCTGTTGCTGCTACCACCTCCAAAGTTTACAGGTGAGGTTTCTTTTGCCATTTCTTTTATTTATTTATTATTATTTTAAATATAAATTTATTTATTTAACTTTTTACATTCATTTTCACAAAATTTTGGGTTCCAAATTTTCTCCCCATTTGTCCCCTCCCCCCACCCCAATACACCAAGCATTCTAATTTTCCCTATCACCAAGCTGCCCTCTCTTCTATCCTCCCTCCCTTCTCTTGTCCCCATCTTCTCTTTTGTCCTGTAGGGCCAGATGACTTTCTATTCCCCATTAACTGTATTTCTTATTTCCTAGTAGCAACAACAATACTCGACAGTTGTTCCTAAAACTTTGAGTTCCAAATTCTCCCCATCCCTCCCTCCCCACCCGTTCCCTTTGGGAAGGCAGGCAATTCAATATAGGCTATATCTGTGTAGTTTTGCAAATGACTTTGATAATAGTCGTGTTGTGTAAGACTAACTGTATTTCCCTCCATCCTATCCTGCCCCCCATTGTTTCTATTCTGTCTTTTGATCCTGTCCCTCCCCAAGAGTGTTGACTTCAAATTGCTCCCTCCTCCCAATGCCTTCCCTTCCATCATCCCCCCCCACCCTGCTCATCTCCTTCTCCCCCACTTTCCTGTATGATAGATTTTCATACCAAAATGAGTGTGCATTTTATTCCTTCCTTTAGTTGAATGTGATGAGGGTAAACTTCATGTTTTTTTCTCAGGTCTCCTCTTTTTCCCTCCACTAAAAAGTCTCCTGCTTGCCTCTGGAATGAGAGATAATTTACCCATTCCATTTCACCCTCTCTCCTCCCTCTACATTTCTCTCTCACCGTTTACCTTAATTTCTTTTAAATATGGTCCCATCCTATTCAATTCACTCTGTGCTCTCTGTCTCTGTATGTGTGTGCATGTGTGTATGTGTGTGTGTGGTCCCACCAACTAGCCAGATACTGAAAAGTTTTAAGAGTTACAAATGTTGTCTTTCCATGTAGGAATGTAAACAGTTCACCTTTGATAAGTCCCTTATGACTACTCTTTGCTGTTTACTTTTTCATGCTTCTTCTCATTCTTGTATTTGAAAGTCAAATTTTCTTTTCAGCTCTGGTCTTCTCATAAAGAATGCTTGAAAGTCCTCTGTTTCATTGAAAGACCATATTTTCCCCTGAAGTATTATACTCAGTTTTGCTGGGTAGGTGATTCTTGGTTTGAGTCCTAGTTCCTTTGACTTCTGGAATATCTTATTCCACGCCCTTCGATCCCTTAATGTAGAAGCTGCTAGATCTTGTGTTATCCTGATTGTATTTCCACAATACTGGAATTGTTTCTTTCTAGCTGCTTGCAATATTTTCTCCTTGACCTGGGAATTCTGGAATTTGGCCACAATGTTCCTAGGTGTTTCTCTTTTTGGATCTCTTTCAGGCAGTGATCGATGGATTCCTTCAATACTTATTTTGCCCTCTGATTCTAGAATATCAGGGCAGTTTTCCTTGATAATTTTATGAAAGATGATGTCTAGGCTCTTTTTCTGATCATGGCTTTCAGGGAGTCCCATAATTTTTAAATTGTCTCTCCTGGATCTATTTTCCAGGTCAGTTGTTTTTCCCATGAGATATTTCACATTCTCTTCCATTTTTTCATTCTTTTGGTTTTGTTCTGTGATTTCTTGGTTTCTCAGAAAGTCATTAGCCTCCATCTGTTCCATTCTAATTTTGAGAGAACTATTTTCTTCAGTGAGCTTTTGAACCTCTTTTTCCATTTGGCTAATTTTGCTTTTGAAAGCATTCTTCTCCTCATTGGCTTTTTGAACCTCTTTTGCCAATTGACTGAGCCTATTTTTCAAGGTGTTATTTTCTTCAGTATTTTTTGGGGCCTCCTTTACCAAGGTATTGACCCGTTTTTCATGCTTTTCTTGAATCTCTCTCATTTCTCTTCCCAGTTTTTCCTCCACCCATCAAACTTGATTTTCAAAATCCTTTTTGAGCTCTTCCATGGCCTGAGCCCACTGGACAGCCACCTCGGCTGTCTGGGATACAGAGGCCCCGCCCTCCACGTCTTTCCCTGATGGCAAGCATTATTCCTCCCCATCGGAAATGAAAGGCGGGAACATCTGTCCCCCAAGAAAGTAGCTTTCTATGGTCTTATTTTTCTTCCCTTTTCTGGGCATTTTCCCAGCCAGTTACTTGACTTCTGAGATTCCTCTCCACCCCTGCCTAGATCTGTCCAGCTAGTGCTTGGGGTCTGAGATTCAAATGCTGCTTCCCAGCCTCAGGGATTTCTGCGGCATGAGTGGCTGCTATTCAATGTGAGCTTAAGTTCTGGTGCTCAGGTGTGGGCAGGACCACCTCCCAGGCTCAGTTCCCTCAGGGGGTTTATGCAGAGATCTTCAGTAATGGAGCTGAGCTCCTTTCTGCTCCGGGAGTCCCAGGCTGCTGCTGCCTCTGCCGCTCCCTCTGCCACTGCCTCCCAAGGGGGTCCGAGTCATGGAGACATGGACCCCTCTTGACCAGCCCAGAAGTCCCTCTCACTGACCTGTAGCGCCTGTGGATGGAGGGACCTTCACAGCCACTGGAGGTTCTGTCCCTGAAGCCTGCTCGGGTCTGCTCCTCTGGGGCTGCAAGGCCAGGGCAGCACAGAGGTGGGCTCTGCCCCATGCGCAGCGGACCCCTGGGGACGGCTTTCCAGGGCTCTCTGGAACGGAAATCTCTTCCACTGTTCCTGCGTGGCTTGCTCTGCTCCAGAATTTGTGGGGAGTTCTTTTTACAGGAAATTTATGGGCTGTGGGTTCGGAGCTAGCATACAGTGAATCTTTCTACTCTGCCATCTTGGCTCCTCCCCACTTTTGCCATTTCTTGCTCCTAATTTCCCCTATCCCAGTATCCAAGACCTCTCTTTCTGTCTCCCTCATCTTTCCTGGACTAGAAAAATGACTCAGTGTGGCTTTTTGTTGATTATCCCACACAGAATTTAGGTTTTCACACTTTTTAAACTTGTGTAAAGGGGTTAGAAAATGTTCACTTCATTTTGCCGTCTTGCCTCTGCCCTCCAGGAATATACATATCCTGAACTGTGCATGAAATCTTTATAAAAATGGACTATATATTAGGACATGCAAATCTCACAACCAAATGCAGGAAATCAGATGTATTAAGTACATCTGTTATGTACTCTAACACAAAATTATATCAATAGCCACTAAAGAAATAAGTAATTGCAGACTAAATAACTTAATCCTAAAGAAGTGTGAGAAAAAAAAAAGATCATAGAAACCACCAATAATTTAATTAAATACAATGACTACTTTGAGACAACATAAGAAAATTTTGGAGATGAAGCCAAAGCAGTCCTTAGTGGAAATTTATATCTCTAAACACTTTTATCAATAAAAAGAAAAAGAAGAAAATAAACTGATCGAAAAAAAAGCAGAAAAGCAACAAAGTACCTCCTCAATTGAACATTGAAACAAAAATCCTTAACATCAAAGAATAATTAACAAAATTGAAAGCAAAAAAACCCTTACCCAACAACATTATTAGTTGACTTGATACTATTTTTTAAACAAAAAAACATATGTTTTGCAATGTGGAAATTTGTTTTGTTTGACTGCAGATTTATAAAAGATTTCAATATTTTTCTTTCTTTTTCAATAAAGGGAGAGGAGGTAGATATTAATTCCATGAAATTTTCAAGTTTAGCTCTAAAAAGACAACTCCCTCAAATATTCAGTAGTTGTATTGTGGCCTCAGTTTCCCCATCTGTAAAATGGGGTAATAATGCTTGTGGTTATGAAAACCTGAAGTGCTACATAAAGGTGAATTATTATCAACAGTTCCTACTCTGAGTCCATTGTGGCTGCCTCTAGCTGCCCTCTTGAATGGTCCCAATTCATTGCGGTTAATGGTGCTCCTGTTCTGATTGCTTTAGGGACAGGGAAGGATGACTGCATTCTTTCTCCCTGAAGATGCTCTTGGTTTTCTCACTTTTCTGCCCAAATCTTCTCATCAAGATACCTGGTTCTGGCTCTCACCACTATACCATTTCCTAGTTGTTGACCTGAAAATTTAGTTAAAAGAGACAAACAGACTACATTCATATTTTTATTCTCTTAAAACTACCAGTTATATGATCATGGAGCCAGAAGAAAGCTTCTGACTGACTGATACAAGGATGGTTAGGCTTAAATCTGTTTTAGGATGATCCAAGGATGTCTGTGTCGCTCAGATTTATATTCTCTATATTTGCTTAACTATACAATGAGAAAGGAATTTTCTTAATTGAATAAATTGTCAATACAGTAAGAGAGTTGCCAAAGTGTTGATTGAAATTACAACCCAGGACATCTGTGGTTTTTTTTTCCATTAACATGCCATAACATAGTATATGTCCATAAAATATTTAGATTAGGAAAAAATGTCATTATTCGAGATTGTGTTTCCAGTTAAGGGTCTCATAAAGTTTGCTAAGTCAGCCCCATCTGACCTTGTTGACACAGGAAGAGGTATTCTCTGAGTTTCCTTCAGAGAACAAAGAGACTGTTGGGTCTAGGCTTTTCTTCTGATTCATTAATTCAGACTCTGGCTCTTATTAAAGTCCAAAAATGATATTAAATGATTATATTAAATGATTATCATAGGTACCTAATAGGAGAAAAAGGTAACATTAAACAAGAATTTCAAGATATAGAGTTGTTCCTCTCTGTCAAACTCCCTCTGACCATGTTTCTTAGGCAAGATTTTTCTGTCTCCCTTGTTCCTGCTAAGCTGCTATAAATATACTCCTCACCCAACTGGTCTGGGAGACGAAACTCCAGTGGTCAGTCAGTCAGTCAATAAATAGACACCTATTTATTAAGTGGCTACAATGTATCACAAAATGTGCCCTGTATTTCTCCCAACTCTCCTCCCAGACACCTAGGACTAAAACCTCCAAATTAGCGTTGGCTCTTACGGTCCCAGGTCCTGAGTTCCAAAACTGCCTCTGATACCTCCTACCTGTGTGGTCTTGAGTAAGTCATTTAACCTCTTCAAGACTCAGTTTCCTCCTCTTTAAAATGAAAGAGTTGAACCAGATGGTCAATAAGGTCTTCTTTAGCTTTATATATGGAAGCCTAGATTTTTTTTAACTCTTCTGAATAAAAACACCACAGAAAAATGATTACTCATGGGTTTGAGTCCACTGCACTGATTGACTTCAATGAAATCATAGAGGGCTAGAGAGGAAAAGGGGAGGGGGTACAGATCACAACCAAACTTCTTCCATACATTCCCTATAACAAAACTTGAAGCTGGCTGTTAAGAAGAGGAAGGTAACTTTCTGTACCTAGAAGGAAGGTGCTTGGGGTCTCTCACTTCAAAATTCTGTGATTCTGGGAGTTTTCCTCTTTGTGTTTAGTTCCACTGTCTGGGACTAAGCCTTGTACATGATATGTGTTCTTAATACAGGCAGCTGGTTCTAAATCTAGCCTCAGAAACTTACTGGTTGTGTGACCCTGAGCAAGTCACTTAACCTCTCTTGGTCTGTTTCTTTAACCAGAGACAACACGAGCAACTGCCTTGCCGGGTTCTTGTGAAATCAAATAAATTACTATTTTAAAAGAGCTTGAGCACAGCGCAGACAGTACATGCCACATAAATGCTTATTCCTTCCCACCTTCCATTGGTGATTTGAAGTAAAGACAGTCTGACACCTCTCAGCTCTCCCAAGGCTGCTTGGGTTCTGCTCTTTTCTTTGTCTGCTCTGTCCTGAGTGGGAGTGGGGAGGTTGAGTGAGGTATTAGGAGGAGGCAGGGTACATAGGGCTGGACAAAGAGACCCAGCATCTTATTCTTTGCCTGCTCTGAATGGTTGAGCAGGGATCAAGTAAGAGGATTAAGTTAAATTTTAAAGAAATTCCTCTCTTCTTCCCAGACTCCCCAGATGCCAAGCACTCTACTAGCTTCTAGAACACAGAGGCTCCGAGGCCCTGGGGATAGGATCTAGGGTGGGGGAGGGGTTTGGGACTAGGCAATTGGGCCAGACACGTGAAATGCAACGTCATCCTCAGTGTCCCTCAGCAGGCTGGGCCAATACGTTGTCTGCAAGGAAGTCCTGTTTCAGGAAAGTAACCACTTGCCTGAAACCCTGAGGTTTGTGGAAGAATAGTTCCAGGTACAAGGGAACAGTGTTTTCAACATCACCTTCCCTAAGTCAGGTAAGGCTCCAGGGCTGGTAGCAGGCACAGAGGAGGGGCTAGAGGACCCAATGGGATCCTGGGTGCTGAATGTTGAGTGACAGATGGGTACTGGAAGTCAGCTCCCTGAGGACCCAGGCAAAAAGAACTGGAAAAATTTGGGAGCCAGATGGGAAGGCCTGGTCGCCTTTTTTCCCCATCTTTTCAGGTAGCTTCTGAAGGATCGAGATCTTATGCCTCATTCATTCCATGGGAGACACTTCTTGGGTCTGCTCTGTTCTGGGAACTAGGTCCTTGGATAGAAATGATCTATGAACTAGGGCAGGCACTGGCTTTGCCTCTACATTCCAATCTCCCCTGTCCTCACACCTCCCCTTTGAGCTTTTTTCCTAAGAAGCTTTTATCAGAGTGGGGCCAAGGTGAGGAACCCAGGTATCCTGACACCCATACCAAATGGCAGAATGCTAAAGCAGGAAGGCACTTTAATCAACTCCCAAATTTTACAAAGGAGCAAGCTAAGGCCCAGAGACACCATCGCCATATAGTAAATTAATGACGAGCCCAGGACTTGATCCTAAGTCTGCAGTCTTGCTCAAGACCTTCCATTTTTTCCCTTTATCTCCTCCACCCCAGCACCCCAGACAACCATGGCTCCTAGTATCCAGCTCTCCCCTCCACCCCAGGTTGGAGACCTGTTGGAGATGTGGAGACCCAAGGGATGTGTATGTCTCCTTCTTTCACTTTTCCGAGATCACGAAATTTTTTCGAGAGTCAGAGAGTCAGGAGACCTTCACAGAGGAGTTCCTTAGTGGAGCTGGTGATGAGGATGGTGTTTTCCTGATTGGGAGTGGTAGAAGTGAGGGTTTGAGGCAGGGGAGGGGAGGACCTCTGGGCAGTTTGACTTTACTATCTTCCTCTCCCCTATCCCAGTGTCTATGGCTCCTGCTTTGACCATGTGAAAGACTGACTGGAGCTCAGAGAGTGGAACAACTTTCTGTTGATAACCCATGATACACTAAATGAGGTAACCTTGAACTTTGTCTTTTTAGCCTCTCCCTTAAATCTTCACATGACATCCCTGAGTCAAAGCAACACATGGCTCAACCTTGTCTAGGCCCTTGGAGGCCTAGACAAGTCTGCGTAGAAGATGGGACTCCATCCTCCAGGAACCCTGAGTCTGATGGGGGAGGAGGCACAGTCTCTGTTTTAATAAAACCCTGAGTCTGAAATGAGGTGTCATGTTGGATCAGATTTCATCTGTGTCCTCAAGGACTTTACAGATTAATTGGGGATTACTTAGCTTTCCTTGGTATGGCAGAACTAAAAGTGGGCTTTCTCAAATTTCTTCCCTCCTCTGACCCTATTGCCCTCTACTCTGTTTCATATTATGAAGTGCTTTGTAAACCTTAAATATTATACAAATGCTCACTGTTGTGGTTATCAGGGCCCAGGGTACTCAAGCATGGAATTAGTTTGGGAGGTGAGATGCTATGTGACTGTCCCAGGATGCTTGGGAGGCCTTGCATGCCCCAGGAGTTAGATGAGGGATATCCCAAAGACAGACTTGGTTAGTTGCCAGATCAGTGGTAGGGACAGAAAAGTTCAGAGGAGGGAACCTGAGTTGTCAGGAGGGATTCATGAGAGAGGGAGCTGGGCCTGAAAGATAGGCAGGACTTAGATGGAGTTGGAAGCGGGAAAAGATGTGCTCAAGGGATAGGGAGATGACAGGACTTCACTGTCCCAGTCAGTGAAGAGTAGAAGTGTGGTCCAAGGGGGATTCAATTGGAGTTAGGGTTCGGTTGGGGTTAAGGTAGCCCCTGCCCCAAGACTTCCTTTAGGTCCAGCATCCCTTCACCCTAGTCTTCTGGTTCCTGTTCCCCTAGGACCTTTCAGGGAGCATAGAATGCACTGACAGATTCCTGGGGGTAGATCTGAAGAGTGCTGCCCTGGAACTGGTGGTGGAGAATTGCAGCTTCTAGAAAATATATGAGAATCCCATCTCTGATTTGAGCCTGGCATCCCCCAACCATATGGACCATAGTCAGGGAACTTTCTACTAGAAAGATTAGGGGTCATGGGGAATGGGGTGGGGCAGGATTAGCTGAGTCCTGGAGAGATGCTAGGGTTCTAGGAGAAGGGAATATGTTGAGGTTAGGAAATGAAATTAGAGTGACTTCACCTTCTCCATCTAGGGGTCTGTGGCCACTTGAAGAATTTTTTTTTACAGTGGCTCAGAATCCTTTTTATAGGATTTACCAGGAGAAGATGAAGGACTTCTCTGTTCAGTTCCCCAGGGAAGATCTGTAAGTCAAGGGGCTGTTGAAGTCATGATCCCCCAATAAACTCTGAGAAGCCCAGACCCATGACTGGGTCTTCACCTTTTCTTGCTGAGAGACTAGGGGCAAGGTGCCCATAAAGGCAAGAGGTGAGAAAGACTGGGGTCAAGGAATCAGCCATCCACTCTCATCTCTCTGTCCAAGATTAGAGGCCACCATCTTTCCCAATGACATCACACTCCAGCCTCCCCCAAGTCAGTACCCAGGACACTGAGTCCTACTTGGAGTTAATTGTTAACCCAAGACCTCACAGGAGGACTGGAAGAGAGGAAAGTGGCCAGAAACCTGGCTCCTTGGAAAGGGAAGGGGGTAGGGAAGGGAAAAGGAGGGAGACTTGGGAGAGGGGGCATCCTGATTTCCTGGCTATGATGATAACCATGGATTGACTTCATTTACCCTGACACCACCAGGTCCCCTCTTCTAACTAGTATTTTAATTTCTGTCTTTTGAAATTCCTAGAAAATCTTAAATAACTGAGAAATAGAAAAGTCTCCATTTTGCTTCTTCCCCACAACAGTCCCCAACATTCTCACATCCACAATACTCTGGTCAGGTTATGGCAGGAATTTTAAGTTTCCTCACCATGAAGAGTTAAAAAAACTCCATACTTTTCTCAGCTCAACAAACTTTCTTAATGGGTCTACTATATTCTGAATGCTGGCAATATATACAAAGACAGAAAGGGATTATTTAATTTTTTTTCTCAAGGAGTTAAAATTCTCAGATCTCCCTTCTTCCTGCTATAAAAATACATGCCTCTCCATAGATACTTGTCCCAGTTACCTCTCTGGTAACTAAGGACACAACTCTGCTACGTACCTCAATGTCTCCTCCTCCTTGATCTTTACCTTTCCTCCCCCACCCCCACTTGGCTCTGCCTTGGCCACAAGTGATGGGAACTAGGATCTCCCCCTCCTCCCAGGGCCCTCTATAGCCTATGGCCCACAGGAACAATGGAACATGCACCTTCCAGGTGAAGGCAGCAGTCAGAACTGCTGATCCAAGCCAATGAATTATCTGGCCAGGACCCCAACTCCACCCCAGGTGTCAGGGTGACCCCACTCCATCTGCTGGTGTATATAATCTTCTCCCTTTAGAGCTGGGATCAGGGGGGCCATGGGAATGCTCTGGCTGCTGATTGTGGGTGAGTATGGAATGGGAGTGGGAGGCTTCAGCACTATAGAAGGAGGCTAGGGAAAGAACTCACCTACTCCTTACTCTTGGCTCTTCCTGCTGTCCTCAGCATTGCAGGGACCCCTGGCCCAGGATCAGGATGCAGCTGGTGAGTTGGGACCCCAGGGTGGGGAGATGGGATGCAGAACAGAGAAGCTGTTCTCCAACCCTGTCCTAGACAAGTTGTGGGGCAAAGAGGGGAGGAACCTGACTTTTATACTCTTGGGGGCCAGATGGGGGTAGATTTGAGACCCCACAGGAGCCCTCTACTTATTGGTGGGTTGGGGTAAGGGTAGGATGGGGACAGTGCAGTACTCTATCTGAGACCTGATAAAAAGGCAAGGCACCCAGTGGGACACAAACAAATCAGTCCACTTGCTCACAACTAACAGCAAGGCCTATACCCTATACAAAGAGTCCATAGATGCTGAGGGCTTGGGTGATGTGGCATGAAGTACAGCAAGGAGTGTGCCTAAGGCTTCCTGGGGCATGGGCCCTCTGTCTTGAAGCCCTGAGGGGAGGGGCTGTTTCTGTGCTCTGAGAAGCCCCTGAACCCCCAGCCACCCTCCTGTATCCCTTTGGCCCCGAGCATGGAGACCAGAGTATCCCCATGGCAGATGATGGTAACTCCCCAAAGGTCCTACTCTCTGAACCCTTCAGCTTATTTGGAGTCACCCACAGGGGCGTCTACGTGAGTCTGGGAAAACTCCCTCCCTATGGTCCTCTCCTCCTTCACCACCATCTCTGCCTGCCCAGGTTCCCCCAGTCCCATCATTCCATTGCCACCTTCTCTCCCCAGCTTGTCCTTGTGGCCTCACTCTATCCCTTTCCTCCAAGTCCCCCCTCTCCTCAGATCCTTCTTCCCTCTCCTGCCCTCTGCCCCTTCTCAGATGGTTTTCGTCCTCTTTCCCCTTGGCCCTGCTACCTCTCTCCTCCTTCCATTTTCCTTTCTGATTTCTGTTCCCTGTACTTCTCCATCACCCACACAGGTGAACACCAATGGCGTAGTCTCTTTTGAGAAGCCAGTATCCGAATTCCTCCCTCATGCCTTCCCTCTTGAGGATGGCCGGGCATTTGTGGCCGCATTCTGGGCCGATGTAAACACAATCAAGGGAGGGCAGGTGTGGTTTCGAGAGAGCCGGCAGCCCAGTCTGCTTAGCCGCGCCTCCAGAGAGCTGGCCATTGCCTTTCCTGGCTCCTCAGGAATCATTCTTCACTCTCTGTTTGTGGCTACCTGGGACCAAGTCTCCTTCTTCGGGTCACAGACTCACCAGGTAAGGAAAGGGAAAAGGTGGAGTACGGGGGAGCCTTCTCTGGGTGGCCCTAATGCATCTGAGATTTCAAAAGGTCCATCAGCCAGAGCAGATGAGGAAGGATGGTGAGACAGAGATAAGCAAAGAGAGATAGAGAGACAGGAAAAGAGGCAGATGGAGTGGGAGAGACATTTGCTTGGCAGAGAGCTGGAGTGACTGAAGGAGAAGAGAAAGTAATTGAGAGAAACAGAAACTGGCAAAAGTGAATGGTTGAGGCGAGGCAATCTTTGCGGAGGGTAGAGAAGATGCTGTCTCATCACTCCCATTATAGACCCTCCCTCCCTAGATCTCGTCCACAGAATCCTTTTTATTCTCCCAGCAGACAGCCTATGGACTCCCACTTATAAACATCCAATTCCCCATTTCCACAGGTGAACACCTTCCAGGCAGTGCTGGCTTCAAGCAGCAACGCTTCTTATGTTCTTCTATGTTATGGGCACATACAGTGGACAACAGGCGCGACCAGTGGGGGAAATCCCAATGACGGTCTGGGAGGGATCCCGGCCCAGGTGGAGGTCATGGGATTGAGTCCAGGATGGGGAGGTGGGGGCAGGGCTCCTGGGTTCTCTTGAAGACATGTGCTCTCCACCCAAAGGTTCCCAGAGGAGTGGTGACCTTCAGATAGGGAAGCCTGGTTCATTCCCTCATCTGGGTCTCTTCCCCCAGGCTGGTTTCAACAGTGGCACAGCCCAGGACTATTTCAACATCCCTGGCTCTAGGACATCTGCCATCATTCATATAATGTCCACCAGCAATGTGGGGATTCCGGGTCTGTGGGCTTTCCGAACAGACAAGTTTACAGTCCCGAATGGCTGCATCTACAAGGGTGAGTGGGTGTGGGTACCCAGGCCTCCCAGCCCATGATCCCCCAACCCTATTCCTCTCAGGAACCCGAATGATCCATCCTCAATGCGTGCCCCAAGGCCGCTGTGGTCCAGTCCCGCAGCTCCGGGGCTCTCAGGGACCCAGATGTCTGAGGGCCTCATCCCACTGCTTTTCTTCAGCTCAATTCTTGCCCATTGGTGCCACCTTCTGGAACAGCAGTACTTGTGGATATCGGTGCAAATGCCTAACTGATCAGAAAATTCAATGTTGGCCTGAACCATGCCAGGTGGAACATCAGTGCCGTGCCTCTTACCCTTTCTTCTACTGTCAGGCCCTCCAGGGGCCCTTGTGCTATCTGGGGCCCAGTGGGCATCTACGTACGTTCTCTGGGCACCTGCTCCACCTCCAGCCCTGCGCATACATCCTGGCCCAGGCTCCTGGCAATGTGACTGGCTTCCAAGTCAAGGTGGAGAACACGGGAACAAGTCAGATGCCAAGGTTCCGGCTGCGGCTCCTGGTCCATGGCCAGGAGATCATGGTGCCACATGACACAGTGGGTCATGTGCTGGTAAGCCTAGAATTGGTGACTGTGGAAAAGGGAGGGGAACCAGAAAAAGTTAATCAGGAGGTGACTGGATTTTGCCTCAATGGGAGTCTTGATGAACTGGTTTGTGTTCATAGGATGGCCACTCTTTAGCTGCACCATAGTAGGGATTCTCATCCAGGCATGAATTAGACTGGATGGTCACTGCATGGTCCCTTCCACCTCTTAAATTCTATGATTCTGAAATTTTCTTTTTAATAATGATATTGAACCCACACTTACACAGCAATTTAAAGCAGCTTTGCAAATCCTAGCACACTTCTTTTTAATGTTTTATAAAACTCGGTGCTTGAGTCAACCCTGTGAGATAGATTAAACAGCCAACATACACAGGCCTGTGTGGAGGTGTATGGGAAGGCTAATGGGACACAACCCCTGTCCTCAGGGAGCCCTCGGTGTCACAGGGAGACACACACATAGCTCCTGCCCTGTCTGTGAGGGCAACCATAAAACTATCCTTGGAAGCTCTGGCTTGGAGGGTGGAAAATATGAGATGTCCCAGTTAGGTTTTCCTAAACACCTTAATAGGCTAGAACACTGAGTTAAATCTACCAAGATGAAATCTAGCAAATCTTGTACCTGGGTTCAGAAAATCAGTTTAGCAAATACTGGGTTGGACAACAATTTGTCTAAAAAAATCTGGAATGGGGTGGTGGTTTGTAAACTGCAAGCTCATTCTGAGTCAATAGGGTGATGTAGCCACCAGAAAATTGAATGTGATTTGGGACTTCATTCACTGAGGTCTGGGTTCTAGAAACAGCAAGGTCCTGGTCCCTCTGTCCTCTGCCGTGATCAGACCGCATTTGGAATTCTATGTTTGGTTTGAAGGTATCGTAGTTAAAGTGACTCTGATAGACTAGCGAGCATTCAGAGGTGGGCAGCCAGGTAGATGAAGGGCTGAGGGTCCATGTTTTATAAAGATCTGTTGAAGGAGAGAGGGTGGTTAGTCTGGAGAAGAGGAAATGCAGGAGGTTCATAACAGCTGCCTTTGATGTGTTTGAAAGTTAGCATATGGAAGGATTGATTAGACTGGCCATGCCTGGCCAGAACCAGGAGCCATACATGGATGGAAGTCAGAGGCAAATGTGTAAAATAATAATAGCAAAAATAGTAGCATAAATAAGGATGTTTTAAGGTTTGCAAAGATTTGCAAAGATTTACTTTACAAAGATTTGAGACTCACAACAGTCCTGGGAGGGAGGTGCTATTATTATTTCCACCTTACAGATGAGGAAACTGAGGCAGGTAGGAGTTAGACTTGAGGTCAGGAAAAAGCTTCCTTATTGTCCAGAAGCGAATTGGGCTGCCTCCATAGGGAGTGAGTTCCCCTTTCTTGGAAGTCTTCAAGTAACAGATCGCTTGTTGGGTATGGGATAGTGGGGATTCCTTTAAGAGATGAGTTGGCCTAGTGGCTGCTGAAGTCCCTCCAAACCAAAATTCTGCGATCCTGACTGCAGGGGTTTCACTGAGGGGTTACATTGGGGAGTAGGGAGTGTAAATGGAGGGATGAGTGGGAGGTGTGGGGGACAGAGAACAGAGTGGCAGAATGGGACTCAGGTCTCTAACCCAGGTCTCTCTAAGTTCATTTCTGTTTCTTGATATCTTTAAGACTTTCAGGGTCCTTTAGATTTATTTTATACCTGCACCCCAGTGTGCATTGAGTCCCTTTGCCTTCTGGTCTGTGTCTCTGAGCCCCATCTCTCCCTTTCTCCTAGGTAAATGGTCTCCGTTTCCTGATGCCTATACAGCTGCTCCAGGGAGGCCTCACTGCCCATGTCAGTGGCTTTGCCACCTATCTCATTACTGACTTTGGCCTGGAGCTGTGGGTGCAGGAGGGACGTGTGGCACTCACTGTGCCAGCCATCTTGGGCAGCACCGTACAGGGACTGTGTGGAGCTGAGGCCTTGACCCCTTCAGGGACTTCACAGGGAGAGCCCACCGTTTTGGTTACCAGCTGGCAAACAGCCAAGCCATGTGGACGTGGACCCCCGAGCTGTCCCCCTGATCAGATGGCCTTGTACACAGGCCGTGAGGCTTGTGGCCTGCTAGAGGCATCCCCAGGACCATTTACTGCCTGTGCACGAATTCTTTCCCCAAGGCCTTTTGTGGAAAGCTGTGCTGAGGAGCTATGTATTGCTAAAGGAGAGTCCCTTGTCCTTTGCCAGGCCCTAGCTGCTTATGCTCGAAGCTGCCAGGCTGCCAACCTCACTGTGGGCAGGTGGAGGAGCCAAAGCTTCTGTGGTGAGGAACCGTCATGTGAGGGAGGGGCACTGCTGGGGGCTGTGGTCAGTGGGCCACAAGGCCCATCTGTCTTACCCATACCTGGCCAGGTCTGACACCTAGTCATTGGCCTTGATGTACTGGGTTGGACAGCAATTTGTCTGAAAAGATCTAGAGGATGACATGGTTAATGGTCTGCAAACTCTATGAGTGGGTGATACAACAGGTAGGAAGTCTAATGTGATCTGGAGCTGCGTTCACGATCTGGGTTGTAGGAAAAGTGGGGCCACTGTGGCTCTGCCCTCTGCCCTGACCAGACTCCATTTGGAGTACTGTGTTTAGTTTGCAGGTGTCATGGTTTAAAAAACCAGCAAGCTTTCAGAGGAGGGCAGCTGGGTGGGTGAAGGGCCTGGATACCTCAAAGACTCTCAGGCTTAAACCCCACATAAATATCAGTTGCCATGGTTATTATTTATGATCAGTTATTATTATCTCTCTAGGTTTCTGTATGTCTTTGAATGTCCCTTCTCTCACCAAAGTCTGTCTCCCTCCCTCTCGTTTGCTCTGCTTTGTCTCTCAAGTGATTCATCTCTTTCCCCAGACATCTCCTGCCCAGAGAATAGCCACTATGAGGCTTGTACTAGTCCCTGCGGGGCCAGCTGCCTGGATTCCTTGGCTCCACTATTCTGTAAAGGACCGTGTCGGGAAGGATGTGCCTGTGATGCTGGATACCTCCTCAGTGGTGGGGCCTGCATCCCCCAGGCCTACTGTGGTTGCTCTCTTCACGGTCGCTACTTCCCACTGGGGGCCCAAGTGCTCGGTGATAACTGTGGGCAGAAATGCACATGTGAGGGTGCTGGGCAGCCAGTACATTGTCACCCTCATGATTGCCAGGTTGGAGAAGTATGTCAGGTACAAGATGGAGTCTGGGGCTGCATGCCTGGGGACAACGGGAGCATCTGGGTGTCAGGTGACCCCCATTACCGAACCTTCGATGGGGTGGCCTTCACAGCCCAGGGTGCATGCCACTACACATTGACCCGGAGCTGCCGGGCCCAGGGGGGGCCGCCTGCATTTGCTGTGCACGTGCACAATGAACACCTAGACTCCATCGCTGTGGCTTGGACACGGCAGGTTGAGGTGTACGTGTACAGGGAGCAGATCATAATGGCTGCCAAAGCCCCAGGAAAGGTACAGGTGAGTGTGGACCAAGCAGGAGCCTGGATATCAGGCAGGTCCAAACTTGGGCTGGCTAGGTCACTGGGCAGTATGCAGTTTTAGGAACTGTTGCCTTTCCTCTCCTTCATCCTCAGAGAGGCCCCTCACAGATAGTAATCTCCATTAGCATCTAGTGAACATTTCCATTGTCCATCATTCTCCCAGACTGATTTTACATGGGAGCTAAGTTTACAAGGGGGCTGCCCATCAGCTCCCATGTATACTTTTGCCTGTTTATTGTCCTGCCAGAGGTTTAGAGTGACATCCTAACTAGAAGCTTGGATCAAGCACACCCTCCACACCTTGCTCCCACCACCACTGTTAGAGGAATTCAAAGACTTCCTGGTCTAATAGGGAAGAGGTCCTCCCACACCATATGGAAGAGACATAGTCTCTGTTCCTAGAGAGTTTTCAGCTGATTGAGATAACCTAAGGCAGATGCACTAGAGGTCAGGGGTTAGATTACAGCTGATCCAGGGGGTTCTGGAGAGGTGGAAACCCTCCAGGTTCGACATTCTTTCTGTGCTCCAGGTAAATGGATTTCAGAGGAATCTGCCCCTGTACCTGGCTGGGGGACGTATCCATGTCTACTTCAGTGGCTCAGGGGCTGTGCTGCAGACAGATATCGGTCTCTTGGTCTCCTACGATTGGCGACACTACGTCTCTGTCATGGTGCCTGAGACCTACGCAGGCTCCCTGTGTGGTCTGGGTGGGGATTTCAATGGAAACCCTGAGGATGACTTTCGTGGGCCTGGTGGCACACTTTTCCCTGATGCCCAAGCTTTTGTAGAGAGCTGGAAGTACCCAGGGTCCCCTGTCCACTGCTCTGTCTTGGGTCCAACACCCGGATGCACACCGGAAAGGGAGGACCGGTATCGGTCACAGAAGTTTTGTGGCTTGCTTGGGGACCGGGATGGGCCATTCCGTGCCTGTGATGAGGTAGATGAGGCCCAGATTCATGTGGAGAACTGCGTGCATGATCTCTGTGCCTCAGAGATGGCCCAGACACCACTATGTGAAGTGCTCCGCAGCTATGCCCAGCAGTGTCAGCGACATGGACTCCCTATCCAAGCCTGGAGACCTCTGGTGGGCTGTGGTGAGTGATCATTGACTCTGGTTCCCCTCGAGTCCTCTTATACTGCCCTCCCCTGCTCCCTAGAGACCTCTCATCTTTTCCCTCTGGCTTTTACTGTTGCTTTCTCTCCAAATGATTGTTAACCAACCCCCAAGAAATATAAAAACCAACTTTACTTCTTTCTTAGACAATAGCACATTATAGCTTTGTGACGTCCTATTTTTCCAAGTACTTTCACACACAATATCTGATGAATTAATTAAATACCCCAGGAGAGGAGTAAAGAAAATTCCTCAAGAGAAGCCTTTTCAGGCCAGATATATCACAAATCAAAGCGAAGAGTCGTCTTATAAGAAATCTACAGAGAACTCTCCTGAGCCGTAATTAATTCCAGTGGGAAGGATAAATTCTATACCCCTTGATAAGAATATAGAAATCAAGGCACAGAAATGAAGGAACTTTGCCCAAGGCCAAGCTTAGCACAATGCCTGGCATACAGTAGGAATTAATAAATGCTTTTACTGACTCCTAGTATGTGGTAGAAAGAAGACTGGGTGTCTCCATCTCCCGGAGCAGAATTCTCTGTCCATTACAATTTGTCTGCCTCATTATAATGCACTCAATGGCAGTCTAGTGGAAAGAGGCCTGAATTAGGGGTGAGATAACCAATATTGTGTTCATCTCTACCACCCACGTGTCACTGAGTATCCCTGGGGTCTCGGTTCTCTCCCTGTAAAATGGGGAAGTGGAAGTTAAGGTCTCATTCAGATCTAAGTCCCAAGATCCTCCAAGACTTCCTCAACTCAATTCAGTTCAACACATGTTAGCAGACCCTTCCTTAGTTAATGTATGCATGTTCTTTTAGGGAGTGACCAGGTGTGATCCCAGGAGCATTTTTCATGTTCTAATATCCACCAACCTATCTTTCAGAGATGACCTGCCCTACCCACAGCCACTATGAGCTCTGTGGATCCTCCTGCCCAAATTCCTGCACAGACCCCACCCTGGCTGACCAGTGCCAGACACCATGCCAAGAGGGCTGCCAGTGTGACCAAGGCTTTGTGCTGAGTGGCACTGACTGTGTGCCCCTAGCTCAGTGTGGCTGCACCTTGGAGGGTAGATACTATCTGGCTGGGGAGACCTTCTGGGAAGGAGAGGACTGCGAGCTTTTCTGCCACTGTAATGTCTCCACCCATGAGGTGCACTGTTCCAACTCCTCTTGTGGACCTGGGGAGAGATGTGGCACACTGAAGGGCATCTTTGGATGCCACCCGCTAGTCCCCAGCACCTGCCAGATATTAGGACCATCACAGTACATCACCTTTGATGGGAAGACTTATGACTTCCCGGGAACCTGCAAATACATCTTCTCTGAGCTATGTGGTTCCTTGGAGTCCCTGCCCTTTTTCAGAGTGGAGGTTAAGAAGGAGTATGGATCAAGCACCCCCATATCTATGATCTCAGAAGTGATTGTCCTCATCAATGGGACCAAAATCCACCTTCATAGAAAAAACCCAGGTCTGGTTGAGGTAGGTCCATCTTAAAGAATCCTCAATGGATACTCTTCACCTAGACTGACCAATCTCTGCTTCTCACTGTCCCTGGGGAAATTGAACCCCTCTGTTTCTCTGGTTTGCCTTCTGTTTCCACAGGTGAATGGAGAGACCCTGCTCCTCCCCTTAAGCCTCAATTCTGGCAGTATCATCTTGTATCCCAATGGGTTCTATTTGACACTTTGGACAGATTTTGGGTTGACACTCAGTTCTGACCTAGTCTACAGCCTCTTCCTCTCCCTGCCCCCCTACTACAAAGGTAACACTTGTGGACTCTGTGGAAACTTCAGCTGGAATCCTGAGGAGGAGCACTGGCCCCAGAAAGGTTCCCTAAGTGGGGAGCTTGCTAACAATGTGACTTCTAAGTGGATAACTGAGGACTGTGAAAATCACTGTGCTCACGACGGCTGCCCAGCCTGCACAAAACAAAAGCAGCTTATTCAGGGCAAGGTCCAGTGCTGGATCCTCCAGGACCCTCGGGGACCATTTTCTGCCTGCCACGCTGAGATTGCCCCAGAACCTTATGTGGCCAGCTGTACCAATGACCTGTGTATCTCCATGGAAAATAGCACTGTTCTCTGCCTATCCATCCAGGCATACGCTGCTGCCTGTCAGAGAGCAAACATTACCGTTGGCCCCTGGAGGAACTCCTCCTTCTGTGGTGAGTCAATCTTGATCTTGCAACAGGAGCAAGGTATGTGTCACAGGTACTACACCAGGGCTGGTTGAATTGGATTGACCCAAAGCAGTTTCCGATGGGATTGGCAGACCTAGTGTTTAAAAGTGTTGGATCTTTTGGGGTTTTTCTTTCCCTAAAAACATTTTAAAAGAGCCAGACCTGATATTCTTGCCTCTCAGACTTTCAGAGATCATGTAACTGCTTCTGAGAGGCCTGTCCAGGGTTCCATAGTTCCTGGCAGAATTGGGATACTGAGGTAGAATACCACTACTCATTTATTCATTTGACAAGTTTTTATTTCTATAAAGTATCTGTTCTATGCTAAGCTTTAAAAGGAAAAGGAAAGAAAACAAAACGAGCAGCACCCATGGTTGTGGTTACCACACCTTTGGCCATCTTGTTGTAGAGTCAAGAGTTCCTTGTATAATCTAACAAAAAGGTCGGTGGTATCCCATGTATGGCTATTCTCTCCAGAGATAAAGCCTGTCTATCTTTATCCATGGGCAGCTCTTGTCTGGGCTCCTCCATCGCAACAGATCAGCCACCATGCAGTCCAGATTGGGACCAGAAGGACATAAATGTCAAGGAAATTTGAAAGGGAAGGCTAGGCCACTGTGGTAGTGCTAGCTCCAGGAAGTCTTCGTGTGTTGTTGTTGTCATGTCCAATTCCATTTGGAGTCTTCTTGGATACTGGAGTGGTTTGTCACTTCCTTCTCCAGCTCAATTTACAGATGAGGAAACTGAGGCAAAGATGGTGAAGTGACTTGTCCAGGGTCACACAGCTAGTAATTATTTGAGGTTGGATTCAAACTCAGGTCTTTCTGACTCCAGGCCCTGCCCTGTATTCATGATGCCATCTAGCTGCCCTGTAATGTTTATTTATATATTTAACCTCGTCCCTTGAAGAAGGGATGGGAAGAAGATGGGAAAAAAGACAGCCAGTGTGGAGACAGCTGTATTATGAATAGCTTTGCATCACAGGGTGAGAGGTCTGGATTTGATCTGACAGGAAACAGTAGATTTCTGAGCTGGGGGATACCATGGCCAAAGTGGTTTGTTAGGGAGGTTAGTCTGGCAATGTGTGCAGGGAGGGCTGGAGTGGGCCAGGGTTGTATGGGCCCACTGCCACTGCCATGACTGCGCCATGGACCAGTTGGGGTCCCTGACCTCCGTGCTTTTTCTCCCCTTTTCAGCCCCTGCCTGTCCAGCACACAGCTATTATCACCTCTGCCAAGACCCCGCCAAGGTCCGGTTCTGTGCTGTAGTTTGGCTGCCTCTGCCAGCTAGCTCAGTTTGCTCGGAGGGCTGTACCTGCTATGATGGCTACCTGTGGAGCGGGGAAAGGTGTGTTTTACCAAATCAATGTGGCTGTGAGCATGAGGGACGCTACCACAAGGTCAGTATGGAATCTGGAGAAAGGTATAATTGCCAGACTGGCAATTACTGGTGGGATGGAGGGGTGGTGTGAGACACTGGAGAAGTGCTGCATGTGGACTCAGAGGACATGGCCTGAAACCTCAGTTAGCAACAACAAATAATAATATTTATAATTATTATTAGCATTTATATAGCACTTGGAGGTTTGCAAAGTGCTTCACAGATATTATCTCTTTTATCCTTACAACAACCCTGAGAGGTAGGTGCTATTATTGTCTCCATTTTATGGGTAAGGAAACTGAGACAGTTAAAGTGACGTGTCCAGGATCACTGTTAGTGATCCAGGCAGGATCCGACTCAAGGTCCAATGTTCTATCCACTGTGTCACCTAGTGGTCTCTGGTTCTGCTTCTGTCTCCATGTGTGACCTTGGAAAAGTCACTTACTTTCATCATCTGTAAAATGAGTGAGTAGGACCAGGTAACATCTAAGGGGCCTTCCAAATTCATTCTCAGCCTCTCCCCTCCTTCCCCCACTCCATACAGAAAATCTGATTCCTGCTCCCATCCCTCTCCCTCCCCGTTTCTGATAGCCGGAGTCAGCACCAAGGTTCTTCTACCAAAGGAATCTCTCTTATGGGGTCCCCAGGGGCAGGCTGTGGGAGGTCACAGTTGTCCTCACAGGTTCAGGCTGTCTCACAACATTCCGGGAATAATCGGTAATTTATCTGAAAAAAACTCTTTTTGAGTCTCTGTGTATGTGACCTTTCAACAGAATGCCTTCCACAGATTTTCTCCCCATGGTGTAATATAGGACATGGTGTAATGTTTTCTTCCAGAATCAGAGGCCGTCACAATAAATAAACACTCCTGGGTCTCCTTCATTTTCCCCTCCCTGACTCTATACCCACTAGATGTTTTCTTTCTAGACTGATGAAGGTTCTTTTTAAGCCTGTCCTTGTTCAGTCTCATCTCAGTCTATAGCTACACCCTGATTCAATGTGGAGCTTTGGCCCAGCACCCTTCCCACCATGTTTCAGGCTCCACCCCCACATGCATAGAAAGAAGCCCATGACCAGCCTCTCCCAACCAGGAGGGACCTAGTGACAGCATCCCCTACCCCAACCTACACCCCTCCCTAGGTCGGAGACTTGGTTTGGCTTTCCCGCTGCACCCGCCGCTGCAGCTGTGAGGCTCCTGGTCAATTCCGATGCGCTCTGGCTCAGTGCCCTGAAGGGGAGATGTGTGCCCTGCAGGCTGGACAGCTGGGCTGCAGGAATCCCATGGGCATCTGCACAGCCACTGGGGATCCTCACTACTTCACGTTTGATGGAGCCATGGCTCACTTCCAAGGCACTTGTGCCTATCAATTGACCCACACCTGTAAGGAAGCCTCTCTTTCTGGGGGCCTTTCCTTTCGAGTGGAAGCTACCAACAGAAACTTCCGCAGCCGTAGAGTCTCCTTCGTGACCCGTGTGGAGGTGTGGCTCAATAACCAGGACTTCCAGGCCCATGTGGTCTTAGAACGTGGCCAGCCAGTCAAGGTGAGCAGGGACTGAAAGAGGAGAAAGTTGGTGGGAAGAGGGTCCCCTTTGTTGGGGAAACCTACCTTGAACCCCAACAAAATAGCCAATCTCAGTCCCAATTCTGCTACCAACTCTCAGTCTATCCTTAAATTAGTTTCTATTTCTAACACTGACCCTAACCATCATCTAAATTTTAAGACTTTTTTTGTTTGGCCTCGAAGGGCCAAACTGGGTACAACAGGTAAAAATTGCAGAGAGGCAGGTTTTGGTCAGATATAAGGAAAAATTTCCTAACAATTAGAATCTGTGTGTTGGGATGGGGCGCTATTCTGGTTGGGGAATTCAAGTTTGTGCTTGCTCAGGCTTTCATAGAAGGGACTTTTGCTCAGCTACAGAATAAACCGGATGGTCTGGCTCCTTCCAATTCTGAAATTCCTGCGATTCTGGACAAATAGAGTCACAACTAGTCCAGAAGTCATTTCTATCTGACTTTAGGATGTTTTGTAGGATTTGGAGGGGCATATTTACTTTTCATATTACTTTGGGGAAGACGGACTCCTTTAAAATAATCCTGAACCTGACAAATTCACAGATTGCTGGCTGAAGAAGGTGACCCAGATATGTGTTGGTCAGGAGGGGATAAGAAGCAGTCTGTAAAAAATGAAAAGATGCCAGAGATAAGCTTGTTAGACATTATTTTTAATAATTTTTAATTTTAATGTAATTAAAAATTTAATTTTAATTTTTAATATTATTAGCTAATAAGAATGTGTTAGGAGCCTGTGGAAACCTGGGAGGCAAGGGAAAGGAATTGAGATGACCTGGCTTACAGAAGAGAGACTCCCCTTTCAAGGGGAGAACATGGAGACTGAAATACTTAGAAGTCGCTACAGATTGGATTTCGCCAGATACGGAAGGAGGGCTGTGATGCCTCCTTCACCAGGGAGGCCCCAGTATAGAAGGCACCTCCTCATTCTTGGCATCAGATGAAGAGTCCTATTCAGAAATGTTGAAGATATGCTAACCCAAAGACCCCAATCCTTAGATTAGGTCTATCACTCCCTTACCAGGTGGATGGGCATCCAGTCACCCTGCCAGTACAGCTGGGGCCCCAAGCAAGGGTACAACAGGAGAAGGACCTGCTACTGCTCCGAGTAGGAGAGGAGCTAGAAGTTCAGTATAACGGACGGAACACCCTGTTTGTAAGAGTGGGACCAGGATACAGGGGCCGACTGTGTGGCATGTGTGGCAACTTCAATGGTGACAAGAAAGATGACAAGATCCTCCCTAACGGGAAGCCAGCTCCCAGTGATGCAGCCTTTGGGAATGCCTGGCAGTCCAATGCCAGCCCGTCTGGGTGAGGCCATTACCCATCACACCTGTCCTCTACTACACTACCTCCCTCTGCGGCAGAGGGGATGGCATCTGAGGGGTACCATTATGAGGCAGAGCTTGTCGTACCATGCAAGTGGCCAGGTCTCAGACTAAGTACAGGGAGTGAGAGGGCAGACTTCAGGGACCAGTGAGATTGAAGATGTGGCCATGGTAGGTATTCAGTTGATGTCTGTCCTTCATTCTTGAAGAGGATCATGACATCAGGCATTCAGTGAATATTTGCCGAATTGATGTCTTTTTCACTTTACTGGCTCAATCACGAGCATCTCAAAATTCAAAAGAAATTAAACCTTTACAATATGTCGGACAAAGGATGAGGGAAACGTGGGAGAGAGAGACATAAGCCTGTTCCTTGAGCTTTCAATCTAGTTACAGATTCCATGTACAGGCCAACCCACCTATAGTGAGTATTCTAGGACCAGACTGTGTGGTCTGAACCCTAATTCAATATGGATTGGACAAGGGAGAGAGGAATGTGGCTGGAATGGTTAAGGATGTTTTCTGGAAGAAAAGGTAGTATTTCAATACACATAACAGGAGGGCACCCTGCAGGGGGATGGGGTGGGGAGCCTAGGTTTCAGGAGCACTGGGGAGGGGGACCACAGGAAGGTTGGTTGGGTTGGAGCGGAGACTAAACCCTTTCCTGATCTGCAGCTGCCGGAAAGACTTCATTGGAACAGAGTCCTGTCGTGATGGGCACAGAGTAGACCAACTCTGTGGCATCCTCTCTAACCGTTCAGGACCCTTTGCTGAGTGCCACTGGTATGAGAAGCCTGACCTCTATGTGAAGTCCTGTGTCTATGACCTATGTCAGTATGGGACAGGCAATCGAATGCTGTGCACTGCTCTGGAGGCCTATGCTGAGCTCTGTGCCCTGCATAGCATGAGGCTGCCTGACTGGAGAACTGGCCTAGGATGCAGTAAGGATCACTCCCCCCAAACCCTCCCCCCAGCCTCACCATTTCCCCTCATTTTAACTGTAACTCTACACCTCATCCCATCACTAACTCAAACTCTTGCCTCTTTTCTTCTTATAAGCCTCAGCTCATCTCTCATTCCAAGCCACTTAACCTCTGAGAAAATTGGACTAGAGGATCTACGGTCTCTCGTAACTCTAATGTTGTATATGACTGTTGTTCAGTCAATTAGTCATGTGCCACTTCCTCTTTGTGACCCATTTGGGGTTTTCTTGGCGAAGATGCTGGAGTGGTTTGCCATTGCCTTCTCCAGTTCATTTTATAGAGGAGGAAACTGAGACAAACAGGGTGAAGTGACTTGGCCAGGGTCACACAGCTACTAGGTATCTCTAGGATTGGCACCCTATTGACTATGCCACCTAGCTGCCCACTTTATATGCTAGTGCTTCCAACCTGATGACTAACATACCTTCAGTTCTCAAGTCCAGGCCTCACCACGTCCCTAATCTTGATTCCCTCCCTCTTCCCTTCTATCTCTGCTCTGAGAATATGTGCTTTGGCTCATTTACAGGCTGAACTTGGTACTCCCGCTCCCTTCTGGGGGTGGGAAAATCAGGAGGAAAGAAGGGATGGGAAGCTCTATCCCATCCCCCAATTTTTCCTTACCTTTCTTCTCTTTCCACTAGATGTTGCTTGCCCACCCAATAGCTATTATGATTCCTGTGGTACCCCTTGCCAAGTCACCTGTGCCAACTTCAATACTAGCATCACCTGTACCCGCCCATGCACTGCAGGCTGTTTTTGCCAGAAAGGATATGCCCTAGAGAATGGAATCTGTATCCCCCAGGATCGCTGTGGATGCATCCTGAATGGACAATACTACCCCTTAGGGGCTGAGGTGCTACTCACAGACACATGTAGCCAGAGGTGCACATGTCAGGGGCCAGGCCTGTCCATGGAGTGCCGTCCCCACTCCTGTGGGCCCAGAGAAGTGTGTCGTCTACGGGAAGGGGTGCGGGGCTGCTACCCTATCAAGTATGGGACTATGTGGCTCTATGGGGACCCCCACCTCCGTACCTTTGATGGGGCTACCTTCAGCTTTCGAGGAGCCTGCCGTGTTGCCCTGGTCCAAACTTGTGACACCCACCTCACCCCTTTTGCCATCTGGCTAAAGACTGAGTCCCAGCAATCCATGGTGGCCTCGTGGGCCAAGCAGGTGGATGTGGATATAGGTGGAGAGAGGTTCTCTCTCCTGGCTGGACAACACAAGACAGTCCAGGTGAGTGAGAGCTTTCTCAGGTCTTCAATGTGAGGATCACAGTCTCTTTTCTTTCTTTTCTTTCTTTCTTTCTTTCTTTCTTTCTTTCTTTCTTTCTTTCTTTCTTTCTTTCTTTCTTTCTTTCTTTCTTTCTCTTCTTTCTTCTCCTCTCTCTCTCTCTCTCTCTCTCTCTCTCTCTCTCCTCTCTCTCTCTCTCTCTCTCTCTCTCTCTCTCTCTCTCTCTCTCTCTCTCTTTCTTCTTCTCCTCCTCCTTCTTGGCAATCAGGGTTAAGTGACTTGTCCAAAGTCACACACCTAGTAAGTGTCTGAGGCTAGATTTGAACTCAGATCCTCTTGGTTCTAGGGTTTCAGACTTCTAGTATCAGATCCAGGAATTAGGAACAAAGAAGGAGAACAGCTTGTGGGGGGAGGGACAACACTCACAAGCCATGGATAATCAATCCGTTTATGCAACTATTTATATATAATATTATCAGTAACTATTTAATGTTTTAGAATTTACAGAGTAGTTTTTTTACAACAATGCTGCAGGGACAGATGGCCCATTCTACAGATGGGCAAACGAAAGCTCAGAGAGGCAAAATTTCTTCCCTAGAGTCACACAGACAGAAATCAGAATCCAGGTCTTCCTGGGCTACCAGAGCAGCCTCCTCAGTCCTATGCAGGACTGTTCGCAGTAGGCTAGAGAGGAATTCCGGGGTTTGAAAGTGGCAGGGTCTGGAAAACTGACACCACAGCTAGGTGGGAAGGTGAGAGACCTGGGTCCTCTCCTCTGCTATAGGTGAGTTACCAGGATGGGGAGCGCCCTCAAGAGGTGGCCAAAGAATGTTTTGCATGATTGCACATGTGTAACCTATATCAAATTGATTACTATCTCAGGGAGGGAGAGAATTTGGAACTCAAATTTTTTAAAAAAAGAATGTTAAAAATTGTTTTTACACATAATTGGGAATAAAACAAAAAATCATTCAGGAGATGGCCGAAATTAACCAGATAAGTGCCGCCGGAGCAGAGACACTCAGGGATAGCAAGGAATATGGCAGAAGGAGAAGAACAAGTCTTACTTTTCCTGGGGCAAAGGGACCACCAGGCAGCTTAGCCCTTAGATACTTATCCAAAGTAAAGCCATCTGGACCTTGTCAGGTTGTATCCTGGGGCTTCAGGCCTCACTTCTGTAAGTAAGTTCCACGGGAATTCTGTGTCCTTGGTCCTCAGAGCTCTGCATCTACATCATCTCTCTATCTGCCCTTCCCTGGTCCCTGACACTACTTTTCCTTGATACCTAGACCCCAAGTGCTTTCTTCTGCCACTGATTGATTGGAACCGGACTCTTGACTTGGCATTCATTCTGTACTTTGTTGCTTCTCTACACTGACTGACTTTTATTTCTAAGGCTTATTTAAAAGGGAAATGAAAACAGTTTTAGAAATGATATACAAAGGTGCTATCTAAATACTCTTGACTATGTGGGTTGTTGTTGAGTTGTTTAAGCTGTATCTGACTCTTCATGACCCTTTTTGGGGTTTTCTGAGCAGAGATACTGGAGTGGTTTGCCATTTCCTTCCCCAGTTCATTTTACAGATGAGGAAACTGAGGCAAACAGGGTCACACAGCTAGTGAGTGTCTGAGACCAGATTTGAACTCAGATATCACTGACCATAAAGGAAGGAGATAATACCTCCAGCATGAGTCAAGGTTGGTAGCCCACAGTCTTGGAGATATTGGGAAGAGGGTAGGGGAATGTAGGAGAGAAAAATGAAAATTGTCCCAGAGGGGCAGAAAAAAAGGCTGAAGGGAGGATGTGTGATTATCATCTCTCCCAGAGACAGTCTCTATCTTGGGGTGAGCCCCCTTTCCTGTCATCCTTTTACCCTTTGACTGCTAGCAGCTTGAGATCTAGAAAGATAAAGGAAGAAAGGTGATTAGGAGTCCTAGCAGGATTCTCGGTGAGGAGGATGGGGAGGCGTAGCCTGGGTCTGTGCTGCTTACGGATGCCTTCCTTGCAGGTGAATGGATCCCAGATGACTCTGCCTCTGGTACCGGCTGGAGGCAAATTCCATGCCTTTTCCAGCCCCTCTGCAGCAGTGCTACAGTTTCATTTTGGCCTCTCTGTTTCCTTTGATGAGTCTCATTCCCTATGGGTATCAGTACCTGAGACATATGCAGGTTCCCTATGTGGTCTGGGTGGGAATTTCAATGGGAATCCTAAGGATGACTTCCAGAGCCCTGATGGCAAGTTGATCCCCGATGCTGATACGTTTGCCAATAGCTGGAAGGAGCCAGGATTCCCTAATCACTGCTCCGCAGTGGGGTTGGTTCCAAAGTGCCCACCAGAGAAAGAAACCCAGTACCGGTCCCAGGCTTCCTGTGGCCTGCTTGAAGACCAGAATGGACCATTCTCTGCTTGCCACAAGGTGACAGAGGCCCATATCCACATGGAGAACTGCGTCCATGATGTCTGTGCCAGCGATGGTTCCCAAAAGATACTATGTGAAGTGCTGGGAAGCTATGCCCAGCAGTGTCAGCGGCATGGACTCTCTATTCGGCCTTGGAGACATCAAGTGGGATGTGGTGAGTAGCCGTTCCCAGATGAGATCCTTGGCTCTTTAGCTAGATCAAAATTCCCTCTAGAAAGCCTTCCTAAAATCCCCTGCACTCAAAGCTCCCAAAACGGAGGGATCATATTTCTGTGATCAGACAAGGGATACCCTGAGGTCGGAGGCCTTGATTCTTCCATGAGAAGTTTCCTGGGAGTAGGAGGTAGCTCTCTCATCAAAGCAAGAATTGCTTGGTCTGGTTCTTCTGTGTCCTTGCCAGCCCTCGGGAAGGTATTTTATGCTCAGAGGGTCTCCATAAACAAGGCTGACATTCCTTAGTACAGGGGTGGGGATGATTCACACCAATCCTCATGTAGCCACTTGGTTACCTTTCCATACGTCCAGAACATTAGCAGCATGTGTACTGTGGTGCCCCAGAGGACACCCTCCAATCTTCCCTCCATTCCAGGTCCGTTAGCCTCCTAATGTTCCTGGTCTTCTCCCTACATTTTCCCTGAAGCTGCTTTCTCTACCTCTGACTTCCCTGCTCTATTTCCTTCAAACCTCTCCCCTGAACTGTCTTTCAGAAATGACCTGTCCTACCCACAGCCACTATGAGTTCTGTGGATCCTCTTGCCCCAACTCTTGTGCTGAGCCCAATCTAACAGCCAGCTGCCAGACACCATGCCAAGAGGGCTGCCAGTGTGACCAGGGCTTTGTGCTGAGTGGCACTGACTGTGTGCCTCTAGTTCAGTGTGGCTGCATCTCAGAGGGCAGGTACTACCTGGCTGGGGAGACCTTCTGGGAAGGAAAGGACTGCAAGCGTGTCTGCCACTGTGATGCCTCCACCCATGAAGTGCACTGTTCCAACTCCTCTTGTGGACCTGGGGAGAGATGTGATACCCTAAAGGGCATTTTTGGATGCCACTTGCTTATCCCCAGCACCTGCCAGGCGTTGGGGCAGTTCCAGTACATGACCTTTGATCAGAGACCCTCTGACTTTCTGGGCATCTGCAAATATATCTTCTCTGAGCTCTGTGACTCCCCAAAGTCCCAGATCTTCTTCAGAGTGGAAGTGAGGAAGGGGGACACCCTAAGCACCCAGACATCTGTGATTTCAGGAGTATTTATCCTAGTCAATGGGAGCCAAATCCATCTTCAAAAAGAAAATCCAGGGCTGGTCCAGGTAAGTTCTTGGTAGGAAACCACTTTTCCCAAATGGCCCAGAGCAACATCCATGGTGAGGGAAAGCAGAATGGCTTTGACACTTACATACGGCCTCAGGGGCTAACGGCTCCCTGCCAGACATTGCTTCCCTGCCACAGCCAAAACCAGGGTCAGTGATCTGAAACATGGATACGGAACTGACCAGAGCTGGGATGAGCAGTCTGCAGCCACCTTTTCTGTAGAACTTCTCTTTAGTCTGGAGAGATAAATGCCCACCACAGTCATATTGGTGGGGCTTGGGAAACACAGAGGTATACTTGTTTCTTGTAACAGTTGTATACATGTATATGTGAATATATATATATATATATATATATATATGTGTGTGTGTGTGTGTGTGTGTGTGTGTGTGTGCGCACATGCACATGTATGTGTGTAGTATTATTTAATATCAATGTGAACTCTCTGCCCATTTCATTACTCCTGTTCCAGTTCCCCCTGACCATCAGCAGATCTTCCCTTGGATGATCAGGTGGTAGTTGGAACCCCTGTTCCCTGTGACTTTTCACCCCTTGGCCCCAAATTCCCCAATCCTCCCTTCCTACTTAAGAGGGTACAGGGCAGGTGGGGAAGGAGAATGCGGTCATCAATTTATCTACTTTCCATCTTGTCAGGTTAATGAGGCTACATTCACCCTTCTGCTGAACCTCAGCATGGGAGATATCCTCCTGTATCAGGATGGACTCCACCTAACGCTGCAGATGCACTTTGGACTGGTGTTCACCTCTGACTTGGCCCACAGCCTCTTCCTTACCCTGCCCCCAAATTACATAGACCACACTTGTGGGCTATGTGGGAACTTCAGTAGGGATCCTTGGGATGACTTCCAGCTACTGAGAGGTTCCCCAGTCGGGGACCCAGTGACTTATTCTGCCTCTGAATGGAAGCCGGATGATGGCTGTAAAGACAGTTGTGCCAAGGGCTGTCCAGCATGCATGGCCCAGGAACAGCTTGTACCCGCCAAGGTCCAGTGCTGGATCCTCCAAGATTCCCGGGGGCCCTTTTCCTCTTGCCCCATGGAGATTGAGCCAGAACCCTTTGCTTCTGCCTATGCCAATGACCTATGCCTCTCCATGGGAAACAGTCGTGTCTTACGCCTGGCCAACCAGACTTACATTGCTGCCTGTCAGCAAGCAAATGTCACCATCAGGGACTGGAGGAGCCCCTCCTTCTGTGGTGAGTGGGCAGGTCCCCATACTCCCATATTATGCCTTTGGGGCTTCAGGTCTGGAGGCCCAACACCAGGCCCAAGCCAAAGCACAGAGATGATGGCCAACAGTCAGACTGCTGCCCTCCCTCTCTATCAAAATGATACCTAGGGCTGGAACTGACGTCATGCTACAAAATACCATCACACACCTCAGTCAGTCCTCCTTTAAGGAAGGGAGTATTCCCCTCTTTACCAATGAGGACATTGCAGCTGAGAGCTAAAGTGATCTGCCCATAGTCACATAGCTGGGAAGGGTCTCTTCTGACTGACTCTGAGGCTTTCTATTAATGGAGCAACCTCTGTGTACAGATGCATGGGTCTGGATGAAGCAAACACCCAAAGAATCTATAGCTCACTTTCCCTGGGAAATGCCCTTAGCACTTAGAAAGCAGCAAATCAGTCCAAAGTCCAATATTCTGAAGCGACAGAGGATAGAAAAGTTTCTCCAAGTCTGTGGGGCTTCATAGGAAGAGGACCTTCCAAGAAGACTTTTGGAGGTGTTTCTGTCACCACCTCATGGCAAGAGAGCCCCAGGAGAAAGGAGAAAGGGCACTTGCCTCAGAGGCTCTGTGTGGCTATGGAGCAGCTTAGTGAGGTTGTAACACTCCAGGGCACTCTTCAGCTCCTCTCCTCTCCTCTACTGTCCTCTCTCCACAGCCCCTCACTGTGCCCAGCACAGCCACTACGAGCTCTGTGCCTGCCCTCGCTACCATTCCTGCCCTGGCTCTGAGCTGAAGTCTGGGCTCTTGTGTGTTGAGGGCTGTGTCTGTGATGATGGGTACCTGCCTCAGGGATCCAGCTGCCTCCCAGCCCCACAGCATGACTGTGGCCACAAAGCATTGCCTAGTGAGTTGCCTCCCTGTCTATCCCATATAGTCTTGGGGAAATGGACAGCTGGTGCTCCCACATTGGGTGCCCTCATCTACAGAGACTGCTGACCACAGATCATAGCTCTAGAGCCAGAAAGGGGGTCTAGTCCCATTCCCATTTGAGAGAGAGAAAGACTGAGGCCAAGAGGTTAAGTGATTCATCCCAGATCATAGAGGGGATTAAGTAACAGAAGAGGGATGCCAGTGAGAGTTCAATGATCCACACTCTGCCACACTGTTCTCCAGAATTTAAGCATCCAATCCCTGCTACCCTCAAAGGTCTTTATTATGCACAAGTGCCATGCCCACCACAAAGCCTGGCTCTCTCCTTATCCCCTGATGCCAGGAAAGCTTTTCTCCTGCCTGCTCAGCCCCACCCACCAATGGGCCAGTACCTTCTTGCTTAGAGGGAACCATCAGTCAGTCAGTGGAGGAGAAGTCTCAAAGAGCTCTCACATGAATTATTTCTGACGCCCTCCATGCCAACCATTATAAAGGCAGTTGGGGCAGGTACTGAGGTTATCCTCATCTGACAGATGAACATCCCCTAATTTGTCCAACTTGTGAGCATCAGAGAGTTAGACCTGGCACCGATTTTGAACTCAATTCTTAGTTGGGGCTCTGTCCCCTGTGGACTCCTATGTTCCTCTCCTCCTACAGGAACTGAGCCCTAAGGAGGCTTCTGAGTTTCTGTGGAGACCACAGAGCTGTCACATGTGTCTTTAGAGGAACCACACTGGCCAAAGCTGAATCTAGTCCATCCAGAGCTCAGAACATGGAACCAATAACATCATGCAAGCAGCAGATCTCCCCAGATCTCTCCTACAATTCAACCCAGTCGCAATAAAAACACTACCAGAAGTCTCTGCCTAAGCCAGAATTTGCTGCCTGGCCTGAGATTAAGGGAGAAGGCCTATGGATCAGCTATTTCTTTTGGCTCACAAAGGCTTGGTGGGGTGGGGAATAGAAGAAAAGCCACACCAGGCACTCACACACTGAGCACAGCTTTGGCTGCAGTCCTTCCTACTCTGCCCCAGAACCAAACTGCTGAGACTCAGCATTTTTTCAAGGTGGGGTAGGTAGGAAGGAGAGGCAAGAGTCCAAGGGCCCCCAGCCACCACTATGCCATCTCTCTTTGTGTTTCTTATTCCTATCCTTTCCCACAAGTTGTCAGCATCCATCCATCCATCCATCCATCCATCCATCCATCCATCCATCCATCCGTCCGTCCGTCCGTCCGTCTGTCCATCCATCCATTCATTCAATAGATATTTCCCCCTACCCAGTCCTGTGCCTGACTGCTGTAGGGGAGGTAATACAAGGATCTGACTTGGTCCCTGCTCAGGGGAATTGGTTGCCTATTTGGGCAAATAAAATGTATGAAATGGCTACATCAGTATAGATTTCAAGGGCAGTGACCACAAGAAGTATTCATTAAAGACCTGTTTACTGAAAGACTAACATGGGTTAGTCCACAGGGACTAGGAAAGGTTAGAGCTAGATCAGGGAGAAGTGGGGAAGGTCAACATTCTGCATGTGTTATTGCCTTCCTATTGTGGGGCTAAAGGAGGGGGCGCATGAGTGCCAAGAGTGGGGATGCTGTAGCATAACAGGGGAAGGCCATGACCCACCTTGCATAGGGCATGGGGCAGGGGGCAAGAGGCAGGGGACAGAGGACAGGGCACAGGAATAGGGTACATGTGGCAGGGGACGTGGGGCATGGGGTAAGAGGCAGAGAGCAGAGAGCAGGGGGCAGGGAGCAGGGATCTAACTTCCCTGCACATGTAACTTTGAACATAGCAGATGCTAATTAAATGCATATCCATTTGAATTACCCTGGCCTGGGAGGCAGGACCTACCAGGGTGTCCAGATAAGTCTAGTGGCGCATTTCTGGGGCTCCCCCAGCAGAGGGCAATGCTGTGCCATGGCCAAGTCATCTTGGGGTCTCTTTGTAGCCTCTGGGAAAAGAAGACTGTCAGGGGACTTTCCAGGGAGACTGGGACCTTCATATCCCAGGTAAAGAAAAGCTGCCATGCTTAAGATCAATGTCTCTGAATCTTCTGTCAAAGCATCTCTTCCAAGCAGCAACTCTCACCTCACCAAGCCCCCATCTCTCTGCAGGTCAAATCTCTAACCTTCACCCTCCTCCAAGTGTTTGGGCACCTAAGATGCTTGCTCAAACCCATTTAGACTCTAGAAATAGGGGGCTGAATTCTCCTGCTGCAGAGGGCAAGGTGGGGCTCAAGGTCCTGGCCAGCTGGATCTGACTCAGAGGAATTGAGAAATGCCTTGGAGAAACCACATCCAGACAGCAGATGGCTCTGGGGAGTTTCCCTTTCCCTCTCTCTCTCTGCCTCTCTCTCCTCCCCTCTGCTGGGAAGTAAAAAGGGCCTGACTATCCCTGAGCCATTTTTCCTGAGCATTTATGTCCCTTAACTCTACTCCAGAACTATTCCTTCCATCCCTCAGCTTTCTCCATCACCACCTTAACCTTCAAAGAGGTGCCAAGGCCTCCTCTCAGCCCTTGCCATCCTTTTGCCTGGATCTCCTCTGCCTGTGGTCCTCTTGGCCCCTCCCCAGGAGGCAGAGTGGGGGCACCCAAGCTCCAGATGGTGACCAGAGCAGGAACAGAAGCTTCTCCTTTGCCAGCCCCTGCCCCCTCCCTATGACCCCAATCCTTTGCCAGCCTTTCAATAGCCCCTTGTTCCCAGTCCAGCCCCCAAACAAAGATCTCTCTGTGGGGAAGGAGCAGCTTGGGGCGGTGGTTACCCCAACTGGAAAGGCCAGGGCCATCCTGGGCTCCATATGGACCCCTGTCTGGAGGAATGTTAGGAGGAAGGCGAATAAATCTTATGGGCAGGGAGAAGAAATGAGAGGGAATAGAACTTCATTCCACAAATGGTTGATCAGTCAGTCAAGCATTAATTCAATACTATGTGCATCCTGCTTGCCAGTATCAACCCTAATCTACCCAGCGCAGGCCACTCCCAGGTCCCAGGTACTCCATCATCTGCCAACCGCTCCACCTTGCGGTTTGCATCCTCCTGCCAGGGCCCAGGAAGCCTGTCTAAGCATTTCAAAATATTTATTAGGGAAAGGGGGGGAGGTGGAGAGTGTGTTGACTTCTTTATCTCATCTGCTCTGCTGCTGAATGGTTGGGTGGGCTTGCAGCCCCTGATCCGAAGGATCTGCTTTTATATCTTCCTCACCCCCTTCCTGGTGATCTTACCGATAGCTGGGTCTTTCAAAACAGCTCCAAAGATCTTTCCTCAGGGGTCTGTTTATGAAGCCTCTGTATTGTTGGCCCCATTCAACTGGGCTTTAGGTAGACAAAGAAGGTTAAAGGTCTCTGAAAGGATTCCCCACAGCTCCAAGAAGAGGAGCCTTGGTCCTCTCCGCATGTGCATATACATATAGAAACTAACTTTAGGCTCCTGTTCTATCAGGGTCTAGAGGCTGAATGGGGTCAAGGTAGGCAGACTGGGTCTTCTGAGAAGAGAAGCCGAACTGCCTCTTTAAGAGCAAGGGGGTGGGGGGGAGCTCTGCTTGAGCCCCAGGGAGTCAGACCTGTTCCCTACCTGCCTGGATTTGCCCAGGGCGTGTCCTGTATAAAGAGGCTGGGGCAGGCCTAGCTGCACTAGCAGTGATTCCTTCTACTTCCCAGCTCTGTCCTGCCGTCCAGGTGAGCATCAGGAGCCCCCTACTCTAACTCCATTTATTAATCGTGTCCCCCTCTGCCTTGGCTCTGCCTCACCCAGCTTCAACTTTCCACCCTCCTATGCCTATTATCTTTCTGTGTGTACCTCTCCCCTGGCACTTTCCTCCTCATCTGGCTTCTTCTACCCAGGTACTTCCCTTGTTCCTGGGCTTTGGGGAAGAGCTGTCTCTGTGTAAGTCACAGTTGATTGAATGGAGCTGGAAAAGAGAGATTTTGCCTGGGAATCAAAGCCCTCAATGCTTGGGGACAGGTAGCATTTTGGATTTTAAAGTACTGGAGAAATGTAATGATGGAAACAGCAGGGTTCTGCCACAAAGCAGCATTGGGATACAGAAGGAATACAGAAGAAGAGGCCAGGTGGCAGGAAAGTCAGTCCTGCTGGTCCCTTTGAGTAACGTAGGGCACCCAATGCATGATGGCGATTGTAATGGACAAGGTTTGGGGGAGCCGCTTCTCAGTCTGTTGGAAGGACAAAGAAGGGGTTGGGACGGTTAGAATGAAATGGTAGCAATGTGTCCACGAAATGAAGGAAACCTAGTTATAAGTATAGATACTGAGGCAAAGAGTACTGTAGCCTTGAGAGCTTAAACCTAGGTTTGGGCGCAGAAACCAGGATGGAATGCGGTGCTATAACATAAATAAGAACAGGATAGTATATCAAAGTCACAAGGAAACCAGAGTATTAACAAAAGTAATGAAGTGTATCACAGTAACCTGAAATAATAGGAAAGGCAGGGCTATGATCAAAGATACCAGAATAATAGGGACTAACAGAAAATAAAGAAAGAATTCACTTCAGTGTTTTCTGCAGGGTAACCAAAGTGAATGCAGAATATTAACATGACCTTCTGGCAGTAGTAATGCATGTAATGGAGGATGTGGTTCATAGCCACCTGGAGGAAGAGAGGGGCTCAAGGTAAAGAGGTCCCCTGTGGTACCAGGGAGCCTCAGGCAATGACCACAATCTAATGGTCATAGCCCAGGGAGGTGCATTAATGGGGCGTGACAAATATTCTTGGAGGCAGGGACTTTAGCAGTAACATGGAGATCCCATGAGTCAACACGGACCAGAACATTGCCTTTTAGCCCCAAAGATCAGTGAGGATATCATTATAAAAGGGGAAAGGGGTTGAAGAAATACCATAAGCCCATACTAACCCCACAAAGAGACTGTAGGGAGGTTTCCCAAAGGCAGATGGGTCTTGAGTCATTGGATAGAGTAGAAGTGGCCTGGAGCACGGAAGGTGGGGAGGAGGATCCAAGGGCACAAAATAAGAAGGGTGAAGCCAGGTTGGAGGAATTCATATAATTCTCTTGAGTCAAAGTGGCTTCTCAGCTCTGGAAGCAGCCTCTGCCCCCTGGGGCTTAGCTGTCCTGTCTGCTCTGTTGCCTACCCACAACCAACCACAGCCACGACCTCCTCCCTGTCCCCCAAGAACAGCCAGATATGCCAGGCCAGCCCCAGGCTCTGGACCCCAGCCCAAAGAAGGGATGGGCCGTTCAGGCTCCAAGTTGTCTGTGGGAGAGATTGCCTAGCAAGGAAACCTCAGCCTGCTCCAAATGAGGCATCCTGCCACCTGGGCCTGGGCTCCTCCCTTTTGCCCCTACCCCAAAACTAGCTCAGACTCCTCCATGTCCCCATTCACCACCCCTCCTGCAGATGAAACAGAGCTCTCCTATTTCCTCCTTGGAGAGACTTAGTCAGCATCTGCCCTCCCCCAACTCCCTTATCTGCCCCTCTCCTCTGCTTCTTATCTGCTTTCTTCCTTATCGCCTGCCCTGGGTTCAACAGAAGGACTTTCGTCCCTGTGTTGCGCCCATGTGTACATGTGTTTGAAGTTGCTGAGCTGGGGATGGGGGAAGGGAGAGGGGATAGGAAGGAGAAGCACATGTCCCAGTGAGGTTTTTCCCTACAGGGTCCAACTTATTCACCTCCAAGATGCACAGGGTAACAGTGGGCATTCTACTGATGATGGCAGGTAAGTGCCAGTTTCAGACTGAAAGCCTGTTCCTTTCCCTAGACTTCTCCCTCACTTGAGCCCAAAGATACTGCCTCTGATCGTCTTATATTTCCCTTAACCCAAATTGAGGAGCACTCCAGAAACCACTGTAGATAGGGTCATCGCTTTTCTACTGTGTGTTATCCTTCATTGCCAAAGAAGACCATGCCATCAGAGAAATGATGACATGCCTTGCACTTGACTTTATTTTGAGTGAGTGAGGGCTGTGCAGGTCACCAGCCTCACTTCTACTCCAGAGCCAGGGACCAGATATTCATCAGGATGACTGGAGATGACCTAGGATGAGGCAATTAGGGTTAAGTGACTTGCCCAAGGTCACACAGCTAGTGAGTGTCAACTGTCTGAGGTGAGATTTGAACTCAGGTCCTCCTGATTCCTGCACTAGTGCTCTATCCACTGCACCAGCTAACTGCCCCTGCTTTTCTACGAAGAGGCCAATAAAAAACACATTCTGAAGAGGCCAGGGCCACTAGGGGTCTGTGTTCCCAGAGCAGGCAAAAAGGCGGCTCAGACACCTGCCTTCCCCAGTCAGAGTCCAGAAATAGTCAATAGTATCAAGGAAGGGCATCTAACACACTGGAGTCAGTAGCAGCAGCTGGAATGAGACTGGAAAATACAGAGTCCCTAAGACATTAAGAGACAGTTACATGGGTGCCTTGTTAGACATGGCTAAGGAAGGCACTAAAGGTCTGTTGTAAGTACCTTTAGTAGGAACTTCAAACAAGATGGGGAAGCTCATTTCCTTCTCTCTTCCTTACCACGAGGAGAATGAAGTGAATAAATGCTGCTGAACACTTGACAGTTTGTGTGATCTCCCATTTGGAGGCATACCTGTGCCACCCTCCACCAGCAGGCTAAGCAGTCACCCCTACTGAAGGGTACAGCAGGCAGATATCTGCCAGAGCCAACCACTAAAAGGCAAGGGTTAACCAGTCTTAGGTTGCCTTCAGAAGCCAACACTCCACTCTCCCTCTGCTTTTTCTCTTTCTCAGTTCTGCCTGCCCTGGAAGCCAATGACCCAGCTGGTGAGTTACTCCCAAGCTTCTTTTTTGGGGGGAGGGAGGCAATTGGGGTCAAGTGACTTGCCCAGGATCATATAGCTAATAAGTGTCTGAGGTCGAACTCAGGTCCTCCTGACTCCAGAGTCAGGGCTCTGTTTACTGTGCTACCCACCTGCCCCTAATCTCCAAGCTTTGAAGTTGCAGGCACTCTCCCTTCTGATAACGTTCTCATTGTCTCTTTTTTCCTTCAGATAAAGACAGCCCTTTCTATTACGGTAAGAGCATCCTTGGTTTTGCCTTCTGAGGGTCTTGGGGTGAAGGGGATGGAAGCTGCTTGGCATAATGCAATCTAGAGGAGAGGCGAAAGAGAGAATGTAGCGGTGGGCTGGGGAAGGACAATGCCTGCCTTGAGGGAGCTTACAGTCCGGAAGAAGCAAGAAAGAATATTGACATGTCATCAAATATAAAGGGCTATGTCACCAGCTGAGCTGAGCAGCCCCTCCTTCTGAGCTTTTTAATCAGAGAAAGCTTCCTCGAGAATGTGAGCAGGCCTCTACAGAAGTGGAGGGAGGTTTCAGGAAGTCAATCATCTCTGCTTCTCTCCCATAGACTGGCATAGCCTACGTGTGGGTGGTATGATCTGTGCCGGGATCCTGTGTGCCATGGGCATCATCGTTCTCATGAGTGAGTCTGGGGAATTTATGAGAAGAGAGGATCTGGGAAACTGAGGGGGCAGTGACCCTCCCCTGGGTGATGTGCCTTCACCCTCTTTCATTCTTTTTGTTCACACAGGTGGGAAATGCAAATGTAAATTCAACCAGAAGCACACGTAAGAAAGATGGAGCCCCAATCCTTCTACCTGTTGGGTCTGTGGTCCTGTTAGGAGCCCCAGTCCTGCTAACTGCTCAGTCCCATCCTCTTAAATTCCCTCTTCATGGAAATATTGACTGTAATGAATAGTTCAAAGGGAGGTTCCCCTTTTGTTGGGAAATGATGGCACAGGAGACCCCCAAATTCCCAATGCCTCTAACCCTTAGCATTATTTAATGGGGGGTTGATGGGCCGGAATGAGGATTCTTTTGAGGTATGAGTTGGATTCAGAGGGCCACCTGCATTCCTTCCAACTTTCAAAATCAGTGATTTGGGGGGTACTGACCTGAGAGGACTGGAAGGAAGCAGGAATCTATGTCTGATTTGCTTCCCTGACTCCACCCTCTTCTCCTTCTCTATAACCCCAGGGTAGAAGAAATCCCACCAGCTAGGATGTGTATTTCCAGTTTAGCAGGGTTTGTCTGGAGTGAGGAAAGGATATATGCATATGTAAAGAAAGAAGGAAAAGTGAAATAATGAATTCAGAAACTAATCTAATCTAATCTAATCTTTCTATAGATCTAATCTTTCTCTTCTTTTCTCCTCACCCTTCTAGGCCTGGCCAATAAGTGCTGCGTTGGCACCAGTCTCCCCAGATCCTGTAAACCTCTTCTTTCTTCCCTAGGGAAAGATGGTTTCCTTCTTTCCCTGACTTCTCCCATACATTACCCACGTCTTTGCCCTTCTGTCCACCACCGTTCAATCAATGCTGACACATCATCTCTCTGGGTGCCCAGATGGAAGAGGGTTCCCCAGGTAGAAGATGGCTTTTTTTTACATTTATTTTTGAATTAAGCCATTCCAGGATCTTCACCTCAAGATGTCCTAGAAGTGGTTGGTGAGAGGGAGAACAGAGTGAATGTGGATAAAAAGGGATGAAGCCCAGATTGTGGGACAACCCCTTTTGCTCAGGTTTACATAAACTCCTTTTCTCTTAAATTCCTTTGTTGGGATGATGGTGTTTGATTTCTGCTGTCTATGACAGTCCCTAAAAAGAGTGATCTGAAAGCCCCAATACCACCAAGTTTATAAAGGTCGTGTCCATCCTGAACCCTGGTTGGCCAGTGCGCATTGGTGTAAGCTTGGATTGAACCCTAAATGTCCTACAACAACCCAGTAAAGAAAGCTGACTACCTACAGGAGCTCAGGTCTGACCCCAAAGACCTCAATATACACTACCCCAAACCTTAACATTTATTCCCCAGGAGCCTCCCAAATCCCACCATGTCTTCCCCCCGGACCCCAAAGATTCAGCATACCCTCCCCTGAAATCCAAACACCTCTATAACACCTGCTCCTAGGCCTTAAAAATCTCAAGGTACCTTTCCAAGGGTCCCAAAGACCTCAGAAAATCTTCCCTGAGAGTCTCATAGATCCTAGCATACCCTCCATTGCAGGATAGCTTATTCTAGGCATCAAAAATCCTAGAATAACATTCCTGGGACCCAACATGCCCTAGGATTTCCTCTACTGTAGAATACCATCCCCAGGGTCCCAAAGACCCAGGGATCCCCTCTACTTTAGGACACTATCCTTGGGTCCTCAAAGATCCCAAGGATACCTGCTCTTGGTCTCTTCAAACCTGAGGACACCCTCCCTAGGGCCCCAAGGACATCCCCTCCCAGGAAGGGCTCCCTACCCCTTAAAGTGGGTGGGAGGACCCCCTGTGCCAGACCTTGGCCACCCTCTTCCTGCTGCTCCTGGGTTGCTTCCCCCTAAGATTGGGTACCTGAAGTTACCAGTTGCTACAACACAAGCTCTCTTGGCCCTGAGTAATCCCTCAGTCAAAACGATGCCCATCTTTTTCTGTGCACCCTACCCTGCTCCTGGCTCAGGCCTCCACAGGAGCATTTATGGAGGGCATGATTGGGAGGAGAACCTGATAGGAGACCCTTGACATCCCTGAGAGTGGTGATTAAGGATTAGTAGTAGAAGGGATTGGGGGAGAGGAGAAGACAGAATAAACCTAAAGTGAGAACGGAGCTTCTAGATCTCCACGCATACACAGAATGCCCCCTCCCATGGCCCCTGCCCATGATACCCTTCTCCCCTCCTCTTCCTACCCTTTCCATATAACACTTCTCCCCTATACACAACCCCCCATCCCACACATAACCCTCCAACACCCCTCTCAGCCCTTCCCAGGAAGCAGCCCTTATACAAAACGTCTCCCATCCCATGTAACAGCTCCTTCCCTCCCCGCTACTTCCTACGCAGCACCCTCCTCCCCTTACTCTTCCCATCTTCCCCCCACTTCAGTTACCTGATCTCAACTGCCTTCTCATACACAACTCCCTCTTCCCTTACATGTGAAAACATCACATCCCCTCACTCCCTTTTCCCAACGTGTTTCTCTATCCCTTCCCCCATCACTCCTTATTCACACACAGCACCCCTCTTCCTTTTCTCCTCTCATCCATAAATCACCTGTGTTCCCTCACAGCAAAAAATCCTACAAACCCCCACATCAGCCATCCCTCAACTCAAGCCCAAGGAACATTTCTGCGCCTCTACCCCAGCTTCCTCTCTTCTGCCCTTAGCCTTCCCACATATAAAAATAACCACTCAGGTTCCTGTGCTTGAAGATTTACAAAGCACTTTCCTCACAACACCCCTGTGAGGTAGGGGCATGAGTGGGATAATCCTCATTTTACATATCTGGAAACTGAGGCATGGGGCAATTAAATATCGTGCACAGAATCACACAATTTAGTGTCAAGAACAGGATTCAAACCCAACTCTCCTAGTTCCAAGCCCAGAGTTGACCACATTCTTCTGTCACTGCCATTCCTCTGGTTCCTGGTGCCTCTCTACCCAGTTGCCATCATTGTCAGGGGCAGCTTTCAGCCGATTGGGATGCTAGGGACTCAATATGTGGTTTCTCAAGAGGCCAAGTCCCCTCAGTGGCCAGAGGGTCAGGGGCATTTCTGGGCCATGGGTTCACTATCTGAGATTCTTCCGTGGGACAGTCCCAATAGACTTCTGGATCACAGGAGTTAAAGCACTAAGGGTCTTTAGAAATTATCCAGTCCAACTCCCTGCCACCATCTACCCATTTTATACATTAAGAAACAGGATCTGCATAACAGAGCAAAGATTGGAACCCAAGACTTCTTCAAACATGGTGTTCTCCATTATGCCACAAGAACTCCTCCAATGAATACCTCCTCAGCCCCATCCTCACCCAACTTTCAAAGACTCACAGAATTCCAGAACTGGAAGAGGGAGGGGGTCCTTAAAGGCCATTTAGTTCAAGCCCCTTGTTTTTCCCAAGAAAGGAAACTTGGATCAGAACAAGTGAATGAACTCACTCAGTACATTAGATGTGGTCGAGCAATCCTAAGTCTCCTGACTTCCCAGGCTCAGGCTCTTTCCTTGTGGAGGTGCACTTGTCAGTCTTAAGAGTTTCCAACTTCACTGGCCACATGGGCCCAGGAGAGGAGACCTCCACCCCTTCCTGGTCAGGCACTGAGGTCCTTGATGAGATGCTGGTAGACTTGGGTGGGGCCCTTGAAGTTGGCAGTGAAGAGAAACCTTCGGCTGGCCACCAAGATGAAGGAGAAGGCTCGGGGCGCCGAGGGCACTGGAGGCCCGAGCTCCTGCAGAAGCTTCAGGAGCCCTGTGTCTGGCTCATATCGGAACACCAGGCTATAGGTGAAGTCGCTCCCCAGCAGGACTAGCTGGTCCCCAGCAATGAGCAAGGGCTGGAAGATGAGGGAACCTCGGGATGGCAGCGCCTGCAGCAGCCGGAACATGGAACCATCCCAACGCATCACCTGCAGAAATGGAGTTCAGGGTTGAGTAGCCACCCTGCCCTAAGGGCTCTGGGAGAAGAGGTGGAGGGGGGTAGATTTTGGGATATTCCAAGGTTCTAATCTAGGGAAGGTTCTAATCAGTCCTCCTATTCTTAGATGGTTAAGCTTCCTTTAAGACTTAGCTCCTAAATTATCCTGTAGGAGGCCTTTCCTGGGCCTCCCAGGTACCAATCCTTTCCTTCCAAGTGTACCTTGTATTTACCCTGTTCATATCTTGTATATACCCATGTATGTATGTGTTCAATATAAGTTCCTTGAGGGCAGAGAACATTTTCACTTTTTCTTTGTATCCACAGAGAGTATGGACACATAGGCAATGTTTGATAAATAAACATGCATACATTGATTGACTGCCAAACACTAGAGACAAAGACAAAACAAAAAAAACAGTCCTTGAGGAGCTTCCCCTGGGCCAAGTCCTCTCCATCCTTCCTCTGAAATGTCTCTTCCATGGGTTCCTTTGCCCAGGGTCCGCAGCTAGTAAGTGTCAGAGGCCGGATTTTCAGGCCATCACCCCCCTCTTGTCTGGAATTTTTTTTTTTTTGGTTTGTTTTTTAAAAGACAATCATGGTCAAGTGACTTGCCCAGGATCACACAGCTAGTAAGTGTCCAAGGCTAGATTTGAACTCATATCCTCTCGACTCCAGGGCTGGTGCTCTATGCATTTTGGCACCATCTAGCTGCCCCTCTTGTCCAATTATAACAGCCTCCTAACTGGTCTCCCTGCCTCCATTTTCTCTTTATTTCCCATTCATACTTTATCAGCCTCTCTGGTCATCTTCCTGACTCCATCATCACTTTGCCTAAGAACTTAGGATAACCATAGGAAATAATAGATATAATTATCTGAAAGGTCCAACTGCCTCATTTTGCAGACGAGGAAAGTGAGGAGTAGGAGGTGAGATGTCCGTCACCCATGGAACAGTCGGGATTCCAGCCTCCATAGGTTCCATAGGCTCCTCTGCTGCATGACCCTGTCTCAGTTATAAGATGCAGACCAAGCTTTGTCGATGGGAAGCCTCCATCTGCCCCTGACTTCCTCTCCAACTCTTTCTCCTACAGATTCCCCTCTTCCATTCAAATAGTTTCTTTCTATCCCCCAAACCTGTTCCTATTCTCAAGCCTTGGCTTGTGCTATCAAACCACTTGGTGTCAAGGTTGCCTCATTTCCCATCTGCTCCTGGATGCCCTTTCCTGCAGCCCCAAGGCCCCTTTCCTTCCTCTGAGAGCCTTCGGTTCACATCATATTGTGAAGTCCTAGATCATTTTCTTGTGTTTTGCATGCCAAAGTCCAGCTTTCCCAGCAAACCTGAGCTTCCTGAGGTCAAGGATGACTTGTCCTCCCAGCGGGCCTGTCTTCAACACTCCACCCGTCCCCCAACTCAACCAAGTAAAGGGTGGGACCCTAGATAAATGCCTAAACCTGAACTTATCTTCCTTCCCACCTCCCCACCCCCTCTCCACAGCCCTCCATCCATCCAAGTGTCCCTTCTGCTGCTGAGGGCACTCCCCCTGTTCAAAGCCTGAAGTTTCTCCCCTTTAAGCCATCTTTTACACTGACATCAAGCTGACCTTCCCAAAGCCCAAGTCTAATGGCATTAATAAACTAGAGTGACTTCTTACAATCTTTAGATAAAGTACAAATTCCAGTGTTGGATATAGAAAGTGCTTCACAAGCTGGCTCTAACCTGTCAATCTAGACTTTGCACATCACTTCTTTCCATTCAAACTGAGGTCCAGACCATCTGGCCTTCCTTACTGGTGTTCATAAACCCTTCATCTCTCATCTCCAGCTCTTTTAACTGGTGATCCCCCAAGCCTATAATGCATTCTTTACCGCTATCTGTGTCTCAGTATCTTTTTAAAAGGTACTGACTCAGCTATTCCTCCAGATGCTAGTGCCTTCTCCAAATCACATTGTATCTCTTTTGTATTTATTTATATATGGTTGCCTCACTGGGTCCGGAGTCAGGAAGACCTGAGTTCCAATCCTGCCTCAGGTGCTCACTAGCTGGGTGACCTTGAGGGAGTCACTTAACCCATTTACTTCAGTTTCCTCAACTGTAAAATGGGCACAGTAATGGCATCTACCTCCCAAGATCGTTGTGAAGACAAAATGAGATAATATTTGTAGTGTTTGACACAATGCTCTGGCACACAATAGGTGCTTAATAAATGCTTGTTTTCCTCCTTCTAACTTAACCTCTCTTAGCTTCCATTTTCTCATCTGTAATCTGAGGGTACCAAAGTACCATCCTTCCACGCTTGCTGTGAGCATCAGATGGGAAAATTTACATGAAGTAATTGGCAAACCTTAGAGTGCTTATAAATGCCAACTGTCATTGTTTCCCTGGGAGCACAATGAATTCCCCATTTAGACTTGGATTGTGGGCAGGAAGGGTTTTAGACTTTTGTCTTTTATCCTCAGTGCTTTGGCACACAGGAGGTGCTTAATAAATGCCCCTTGATTGGTTGGTGGTGTAGCAGGGTCAGAAATGGCACCAGTGTGAGGGTGATGAGGGCAGAGTAAGGAGTACTGGAACAGCGTCAGGAGCAAGGAATCAGATCTGGGGGATTGGTGCCAAGGGGTTTTAGGAGTAGGTTTCTTAATCCTAAAATTTTGATCTGAAAAGGACATTAAAATCAGAAAGTAAGAGCTGAAAGGGGCCTTGGACGCTGTGGAATCTAAGCCACATGTTTTACAGAGGAGGAAACTGAGGCTTGGATTGGTTAAACAAGCCATGCCTCCTCATTTTCCAGATGGGGAAACTGATTCAAAGCGGCTGTGACCGAGCCAGGGTTTCTCCCCTCCTGATGCCAGGTCCCACCTTGAGTCTAAAGCGTCTCCCTTTCCCTCCGGGGAGAGCCAGGCCCACAGGCAGGTGAGGTGAGTGAGCCACCTGGGCCGGCTGGAGCCCCCCACCCCGGGGCCCTCGGCTGGGAGTCCTCACCATGGAGTCTCCCAGGTATCGGGTCAGGCAGACGAGCACGTCTCCGCCCACCTGGAAGTGGCGGGTGGCATAGACATCCTCGGCCTCGGGCACGTCAGTGCGCCTCGAGAAGCGGCCGCGCTGCCAGCGGTAGAGGACCGGGCGCTGGGAGGCCGAGGCCAGCAGCAGGTGTGGCTCCCCGGACAGCTCCAGGGGCTCAGCGTCAGTGTCTCGGTGCCACGCGTGCAGGCTCTGGCGCGTGTAGAAGCCGTGCCCCGGCCCGTCGCGGCACAGCAGGGTGGTGCGGCCGGCCTTGGATGCCTCGGCCACCACGAAGCATGGCTCCCCGTCCAGCCACAGCAGCTCGGCATCGTTGGGCTTCAGCAGCAGCTCCGGGGCTAGGGCCTGGGACGGCGACAGACGCAGCCCCCGGCTCGGGCGGGACCACAGCTGGGTTCCCCCCCACAGCCGGGCCACCAGCACGAAGAGCCGAGAGCCTAGCACCAGCGGCTTACAGGCCACCACCGACGGCGCTGGCAGGAGGGGAGGGGAGGAGGGCACGTCACGGGGGGCACTTGGGGATGGGGGTCGGGGATCCAGGGCAAGGGACAAGAGGCAGGGCCACGTCTGCGAAGGATAAGGGGTGCAGGCGGGCAGAATCTGGGACGGGGAAGGAGGGTGGGGATGGCAAGGGAAGGGACTAGAGAGCGGGAGGGGTGGCGTGGGGGATCAGGATCTCACCCGGGATTTCTTCATCAGGTCGGAAACGCTGCAGCATATAATCCCAGACCAGAAAGAGGCATCTGCCGGCAAAGGGCTGGGCCAGGACCACGTGCGGCTCGCCCAGGTAGGAGAAGGTTTCCACGCCAAGGGCTGGTTCACCTAGGGTCTGGAACCAGGACAATTCTAGAACAGGGCAAAGGGAGTTGTCAGTTTAGGCTCTGCTTTCAGAAAAACTTGGGAAGATTTACATGAACTGATGCAAAGTGAAATGAGCAGAACCAGACGGCCATGGTACACAATATTGAATGATGGACAACTGAGAGTGCTTAGCCGTTCTCAGCAATGTAATGATCTAATGCAATTCCCAAGGACTCGTGGTGAAAAATGCTATTTACCTGGAGAGTCAACTGATGGACTCTGAGGGCAGATTGAGGCAGCCTTTTTAAAAATTTTATTATTTTTTTTTTGGTGGCCTTTGTTTTCTTTTGTAACATGACTAATACGAAAATACTTTGCATGGAAGCACAGGAGTAATTTATATCCAATTGCTTGCCTTCTCAAAGAGGGGGGAGGGAAGGGAGGGAGAGACTATGGAACTCAAAAATTTTTTTTAATGTTAAAATTTTTTGTTTTCATGTAACTGAGAAAAAATAAAATGGAAATCAAATTAAAAAATTTTTCCTCAGGCACCAGGGAACCTCAGTCTCTGCTCCCCACCCTCACTGGACATTTGTATCCTGCCAACCAGGCAACCTGGTCTCCTCACTCCCGATACTCCATGTCCCACCTCAATGCCTTTGTATTGGCTGTTACCCAGGCCTGGAATGTACTCCTTTCTTATCTCTGTCTTACAATGTCCCTCTCTTCCTAGGAGATACAGCTCAAGTGTCACCTTCTGCATGAGGCCTTTTCTCTCCTCCCAAGTACTAGGATCCAACTGCCTTGCTTTTAATGATACACCTTACAGTAATATATAAGTGTATATAATATTACAATATATAATACATATACAAATATATTTATTAACTTTAAATTTACCCCTCATATATTTTATATGCACACATCTCTGCCATGAACAGGTAAGCTTGTTGTGAGCAGAGATGGTTTCATTCTTTGTACTTTTATCCCCAGTGTCTAACACAATACCTGGCACATAGTGAACCCTTAATGGGTTAACTCAATAAGCACTCTGTCCCAATAACTCCCAGTCCCTTCACAGATGCTGATATCTAGCCCCTCAGCCTGTGGGTCTTTCAGAAACTATCCTGTCCTTTGACCTCTGCTCCCCAAAAGTCCCAAGCCATATGTCTCCCTTCCCCCACAGAGTGTAAAGTTCTTGAGGGCAGAGTTGTTGGGGTTTTTTCTTTGTGGCCCCATCTATAGTGCTGGGAACATTGGGTTAGGGACCTCATTCTGAGGAAATTCTATCCATAATTGCAGATGGCATCTATTCTGCAAACTAAGCATTAAAGTTGCTTAGAGCATAAGTGACTTGCCCAGGGTCACACAGCCAGTATATAGCAGAGGGGAAATTTGAACTCAGGTCTTCTCACCTCCAAGCCTGGTTCTTTATGCACTTTATGTGTCAAGATAACATTCCCCTTGTTCTTGTTGCTCAGTTGTGTCTGACTCTTCATCACACTATGGGCCATTTCATGTCAATACTGGCTATAGGGCTTTCTTGGCAAAGATATGAGGGTGCTTTGCCATTTCCTTCTCCAGTGCAGTGAGGCAAACCTTGCCCAGGGCTGCACAGCTTGTGAGTATCTGAGGCCTGAATTTGAACTCAGGTCTCCATGACTCCAAGACCAGTTCTCTGTCCACTGAGTCACCCACCTGCCTCAGCACTCCTTAGGGAGAATTTTTTAAGGGCTCACTAGATTCCAGGCACTGTGCCAAGAGATGAGATTAAAAAAGGGGGAAATGTCCCTGCCTTTAGGGACCTTCCATTCTGATAGAGGAGTTACTGTGCACATTAATAGGTTTATGTATTAATTACTTAGTAAATGCTTGTTGAATGAACATGCCCCATTCCTTCTTTCATGGTCTCTACCCATGGACTTTGTGCTCCCTGGAAAGCCATACCCACAGTCCTGCATTGGAAGGTGTCTGGGTCCAGGTGCTGGAGCTGCCTGTTGGCTAATGGTGTGGGCCCTGCACAGGCTCCAGCTCCCACACTGGCATTCGCTTGAGGTAGCCACAGGACCAGCCACAACAGTCGGCAGTCACAGAGGAACGGGTTTCCCCGAAGATCCCTGGTGGTAAAAATGAGAGAAATCTAATTCCTCTCATTCCTCTAAGCCACAGCTGATGGATTCCACCCCTGATGACCTGGCATTTTTGATTCAGGGATGGGGAACCTGTGGCCTTTTGATCCAAGGCCACACTTAAGGATCTAGAAAGGCACATGGCCTCAAGGCTGAAGGTTTCCCACCCCTGGTAGGTTCATAGAATTTAGAACTGGAAGAGATTTTGGAGACAAGTCAATTAATCCCACAAGGAGCAAACAATTCCAGAAATCTCAAGTGATTGGCCCAAGATCACAGAAGTAGTAAATTTTGAAGCTGGGTTTGAACCCAGAACCTCTGACTCTAGCCTGGGTGGACTCCAGATCATAATTATTCCAAGCTGGACTGTGTCGCTAAGAGGTCTTTCAGTTTTTCCTTAATGCTCCCCCAGTGATGGATGAAGTCACTAATTCAAGGCAGCCTAGGATTATAGGGTCATAGATGCAGAGCTTGGAAGGACCTCGGAGGACATCCATCCAATCCTATGGTTAAGTGACTTGTCCAAGGTCACACAGGCACCAAGCAGAAAGGTAGGATTTGAACCCTGTCACTTTGACTCTTTTCACAGCCCCCTCTTTGTGGACAGTTCTCCCTCTTCTTCTCATGTCCTCAGCCTCTGACTTCCCTATGGACCTAAACAGCTTTCTCTACCCTATACCCAGCTTTCTCTCCCCATTCGTGGAAGTTGGGGGACATTGTTCCCACCCTCAACCTATTCCTTCCCTCCCCTTCCCTGTGGCTCACACATGGCTCAGGGTCTCCAGTCCTCGGAACAGGAACTTGGGCAGGGTCTGTAGGTGGTTATTGGCCAAACTCCTGGGATGCAGAGAAGTAAAAGAACTGGTAAAGCCAAGAAGAACCAAAGGGGGCCCTGGCGAGGGAGTAACTCCAGAGTGGTGTTGGGGCATTAATTTAGGGAAATTTCCACATCACAGATAGGATACATCAGGTTGTTTCTAGGGGAGAGGAGATGCCATTGGTCAGAAGGGGGTCACTGGGATACTCACAGGTGTGTAAGGGATCTCAGCCCCCGGAGGGCATTCTTGGAGATGGAGCTGATGTGATTGTCCTCAATGAACCTGGGGGAGGAGAGAGGGTCCTGGGGTAACCCCAGCCTCAGGGACCCATCAGTAGCCAACCCCCCCTCCCCAATCCAGGAAGCCTCCTCCCATGAGGCAGGTGGGGCCAGAGACTTCCTTTTTGTTTCTGTTTGGGATGACTAGAGCATAGAAAGGCAAACTGAGTGACCTGGGGTCACATGGAGAGTCAGTGGTGACCTAGGGGAACCTTTAGCTCAGACCCTCTCTCCCTACCCTCCCACTCTAGAAGGTAAGGGGAGCTGGGGAGGCATAACTGGAAAATCACCTCCCCAGTTGTCAATTCTCCCCCAGAGCACATGCAGCCCCCCCTCACCTCCTCAGCTCCATCTCTTTCCTCCATCCCCTCAAGTAACCCCATCCCACAGACCCCACTCACAGATACCGGAGATAGGAGAGACCAGCAAAAGCATCATCTCCAATCACAGAGAAGGTGTTGGCTGTGAAGAGACTGAAGGAATTTGGGGTTGGGGGTCCTGGTGCAGGACTGAGGAGAAGAGGGCTCTGTGCTCCCTGGCCTCCTCCCCCCTCCTACTCCAATCTGCTAGACCCCAGCTCCCCCTCCTCCACACACTTTGGCCCTTCTCCAAAGACATATTAATAGCACCCCCTACTCCCCTCCCTTCCTTCCCACTCTCCCAACACGCCTGGTTTCTGTCTGTCCCAGAGTCCAAGACAGCTTACAGAAGGTGCAGGGAGGGGACCTCCAGGAAGCTGCCAGAGGTAAGTCGAGTCACTTCAGATCTTACCAAAGACCTAAGGGGATGGGGAGGTAGCCTGGTTCAGCCAATCTGGCTTTTTCCACTCCCAGTTTTACTGTAAGGACCCAACCATCCAACTCACTTAAAGATCCAGGAATCTATTCCCCATCTCTGAGGGACTACACAGTCCTGGCCTGTACCTGCCCTATATCCTCCCATTCTGCCCATCTTGGAGTCCTTGCTTATACCCCCTCACTCCCAGACCCAGACAGCTATCACCATTTTTCCAGGGCCTCTGGTTTCCTAGCCCCTTGTCCTCCCCAGGGATTCAGGGATCCAGCCCCCAATCCCAGGGGCCACACCCCTAGCTGGGCTATTGGCTTTGGGCAGACTCACAGGGATAGCAGGGTAGGGGGGAAGCCTTCAGGCACTTGGGGGGAGCCGTTGCACAGGGCACTATCTTTGGTACAGGAACAACTTGGGGGGCACTTCCCCTTGTGTGGTTCCCAGGCTGTCCCTGCTCCCCCTAAGAGCAGTAGCAGCAGCAGCAGCCTGGCTCCTTTGAGACCCCTCATGGTGTCTCCACAACCCTGGGCCGGCGGCCCAGGTTGGTCCAGGTCTCTGTCTACTGCTTCCTCTTGTCCTCCCTGAAGCCCAGGCCTGTCTGGAAGGCTCCCAAAGCACCCCAGCCTGGGGGCTCTCCTCGTCCCTTGTTCTCTACTCCCCTCCCTATCTGGTCCTTCCCAGCCCACCTTTCCTGCGGCCTCTGGAGCCCAACCTGTCTCCCTCACAGCTTCTGCCTCTGCCTCCCTCCCGGCCCACTCTAGCTCTCTGCCTCTGTTTCTGACTTTCTCTATGATTTGGTCCCTCTCTGGTGCCTTTGTCTGTCTCTGCCTCTCCTTTGCCTCGCTGTGCCTTTACCCGGCTCCCTCTGTCTCTGGGCCTCGTCTCTCCCTCACTCCCTCCTCCAGCCCCTTTCTCCCCTGGGGGTTGGGAAAGGGACTTGGTATCAGGCAGAAGTTGGGGGGGGGAGGATGTTGGAGGGTGTTAGTCTGGAGGGGGAGGGTCAGAGACCATTAGGAAAGACACCGCCTCCAGGGAGGGGATAGGATGGACCCCAACCCCACCCCCCAAACCAGAAGAAAAAGGGGCCTGACCAGAGGAGGGACCGGCTGGAGGCCTGGGAGGGTGGGGGCTGGGTGGGGTGGGGTGGGACTCGAGAGCCAGATGCCTGGGTCTCAGCAGAGAGGGTGGGGGGGGTGGGGAGGGAGGTTGGGGTTCTGTGTGAGAAGGAAGGGGAGGAGCAGACACAGCAGGGAGCAGATACCCGAATCCCCTACAAGGGGACCGGGCCTGACACCGGGAGCCCAGAGCACTCCTCTAGATAAAGTTTCTGAAAGAGCTTTCCAAAGTGAAAAGTGCTTTGCACAACTAGAAGAGATCGTTGAGATAGACGTCATTCTTTTCTCAGCTCCAGCCTCTGGACAGAAGCCATCCTTGAGCCCTGCCTATTATGGGGAGGGGCACAGTGTGGGCTGGTGGGGGGTGACTTCTGACACCCTGCGGTTCTGCAGGATGAGGACAGACCCAGCTAGAACTGTGGCTCCTGGCTGCCCTCTCCTGGACAGTGCTGGGACTGAGCTCTCTTCCTCCAAGCCTTGGGAGAAAAAAACCAAGTGAGATAGCTAATTCGAGGCTGAGCGTCCAGCCCAAAGGGTTCAACTGGGAGGGATTCTCCAGCTCCTGGCCCAAGGTGGGCAGATACCGATCTTGCTCTGAGGGAGCCCTGAGTAACCAGCCTAGCTGTGTGACCCGGGGCAAGTCACTTAACCACTGGCTGCCTCTGTTTCCTCATCTGTAAAATAATAGCAGCTACCTCTCAGGGTTGTTGTAAGAATAAAATGAGGTCATATTTGTATAGTTCTTTGCAAGCTTTAAAGAAAGAGGCAATAACTTGCCTATAGGGTTGCCTGGGGAGTTGGTGGCTGAAGCAATATCTGAACGCAGGTCCTCCTGACTCCGGCACTGTGTCCATCATTTTAAAGCACCCTTTCCCTGTACCTACCCCTGAGACAGGTCAAGTGCTATTATATATATTTTAAATTTATAAAATATTTCTCCTTTCTAAGAGCGAAGTGAATATCAAGCTGATCTAGGTGTCAAGAAGACTTGGGTTCGAGTCCTGTTCTGACACAGGCGAGTTGTATATCCCTGGCCAAGTCACTGCACCTCAGGGGGCCCCTTACCCGATGAGCTGATGATCAACATAGAGTATAGGAGAGAGAGCTCTGGGCTTGAATTTAGAAAGAGCTGGGTTCACATCCCTTCTTGGACATTTACTGGACAAATCACAACCTCTCTGTGCCTCCATTTCCTCATCTGTGAATCAATGCTCCTAGGATCTGAGATGTGTATTAGCAGAAGGAGTTCCCACAGAGAGTTTCATACGGAGATGAAATCTTGGATCTGGACTCCCACCTCCCAAAATTAATGAGGACACAGACTGATGAAATGACATTCCTAGAGTCACAGGATCTGACCCCCATTTAGGGAAAATTGGATACACCACAGACCTGAAAAACAGTTTAAGGTATAAAAGTAATGGAATGGAGTAGAAAGAGAATGGGGTTGTGGGTTCAGATTCTCCACGGGCCACTCACTACCAGTGTAATTTAAGGCAGATCAGTTGTTTCTTTGGGTCTCATTTTCTACATCTACAAACTGAAGGGACTGGCTGTGATCTTGTGACTAGAGAGATTGGCAGAATGTTCGATTTGGAAAATACACATATATACATATTTATATAAAATTCAAACATGTATCCTTTCCTGTTTCTTGTTGATTTTTCTTGATATATCTATCTATAGAGAGTATAATAGGTTGGCAATTTTGTGTGCAATCATATTTTTATTATACTATGCTATGGAAATACCCTTTTTTATTTCATAAAGTAAAAATAAATGAAAGTGGGAAAAGAGTATGTTTACATGTGTGTGCACATATGTGGACATATGTGTGTACATATATGTGTGTACATAAATATATACATATAAGAGAGAAAAAAGAGAGAGAAGGGAGCCAAAGGGGGAAACCAAGAAAGAGAGCAGGGGGCAGGGGCGGGGGGGAAGGCATACAGACATGGGCAGAGGAGAGAGGGAGAGAAAGACAGATTGACAGAAGCAAGGCAGGAGGGAGTCAGAGGAGAAAGAAGGAAAAGAAAGAGGAGGAGGAGAAAGACATACAGATGTAGATGGATAGAGGACAGAGAAAGTGACTGACAGAAGAGAGAGTAGGGAAGGGGAGGACAGCGAAAGAGAGGCGGGGAAGAGAGAAAATGTGCAGAGTAAACTTGGGAAACTACCAATACATGAAAAGACTAGAAAATGTCTCCTACAGGAGCAGCCCTTGAATCAAGTGTTGAAAGAAGCCAGGTATTCTACAGATGGAGACGAGCAGAGCATTCTAGGCAGGGAACACAGACAACCCAAAGGCTTAGAAGCAGGAGATGAGAGGTCACCAGGGTGTGAACTGGTGGGCTGGCTATGGAAGTGGAGAGAAAGGGACAAATCAAAATAGAAATGACAATGTTGGACATGTGCAGTGAGGGAGGAGTCAATGAAGAATGATACACCCAGGTTGCAAGCCTGAGTGATTGCAAGCGGTCAGTAATAGGGGTTTGGGGAGATAGTTCTATTTTGGACTTGTTGACTCTAGGATGCCTCTAGGACATCCAGTTGGAGCTGTCCAAAAGCTCAGCCGAGAAGTGGAGGTTGGAAAAATAGATAGGACAGCCAACTGTGTAGAGATGCTACTTGGTTCTAGGAGTCCATGAGAATACCAAGTGAAATAGGATAGTAGGAGAAGAGGGCCCAGGACAGTTTGGGGAATAGTCACCATTAGTAGGTGTAACATGGATGAAGAACATGGATTATGAACAAAAGAGGAGGGATCGGACATGGAGAGGGAGACCAGGAGAGAGCTGTGTGGACAAAAGAAAATCAGAAAAGAGACCATCTGTCTGAAAGAAGGTGATGGGCAGTGTCCAAAGGCTGCAGAAGTTATGGAGAAGCTTGGGAAAAGGCTATTGGATCTGTTCATTGGAAGATCATTGGTAGCTCTGGAGGGAATGATGAGGTCAGGAGCTAGATTGCTGAGGTTTGGGCAGAGCCAAGAGGTGAGGCAGTAAAGGCTTCCATTGTAAATGGCTTTCTTTAGGAATTCAGCTGGGATGTAGAGGACAGGTTTCATTAAGGAGACTTTTGTAAGAATGGGGGAGATATGGCCAGGTTTGTAGGTAGCAGTTAAAGACCCAGGAGATAGAGAGAGTTTGAAGATAAGAAAGGCAGACAGATAGTGGTGATAATCTGCCTGAGGATTTAGAAGGGAGTGTGGGACCGAAAGTGATCATCTCAAAAAAGAAGGTTCAGCCACCTCTTAGTAAGATATAGAGATGAAGGAGAAGATGGCAGAGAATGGTGTCCAAGGGATGGGGCAGCTAATGAATAGAATGCTGGGCATGTAGTCAGGAAGACCTGAGTTCAAATCCTGTCTCAGAAATTTACTAGCTGTATGACCCTGGGCAAGTCACTTAATCTGCTGGTCTTAGTCTCCTCATCTGTAAAATAATAGCACTTACCTCCAAGGGTTATTGTGAGGTTCAAATGGAAAAACTGTAAAGTGTTTAGCACAGTGCCTGGCACATAGGAAGCACTATATAAATGTTAGCTATTATCACTGTTATGTGAGATGTTAGGTTGTTCACCCTTCATTCTTGAAGAAGACCAATGACTTCACAAGGTCAATGTCTTGACTTGCGTGTGAATCGGATTTAAGTGAGGCAGGGCTGTACAAAGTCAACAACCTCACTCTTTCTAAAGGCAAGAGTGGACATGGTGTCCAGGATGCAGAGGCTGGTCTTGGCCTTTCTAAGTGAAGGTCTTTCCTGGGTCTCAGTTTGTCTTAGGCCACGTCCATTTGATGACTAAGGAAGAAGACAGAAGTGGGAACTCTTCAGAAGTGGTTTCAATTGAGGGGGGTGGGTGAGTATGAGGCAAAGACTTGAGCTGAAAGGGCGGCAGAAGGAGCCTCATGGGAGACTTTAGGAGAGACAGAAGGTTTGGAACAGCTGCTGCGGTGAGTGGGACAGAAAACAGCGGAGAGAGGAGTAGAACAATTACCTTGTTTCGGGGAGGGCCCCTTTGAAATTAGACAGAGTAAATTTATTAGAACTCAGAGTTTCTCAAACTTTCATGTATCAGATTCCAAATTATTGCGGATCCCTCCACCCAGAAACTTTGTTTATATGAGTTATACCCATGGATATTTACCACGCTGAAAGTTAAAATGACTTACTATTATTATAAAAAGTTTTTACTTTGAAGACCCCTGAAAGGGGGTCCAGGGACCTCACTTGGAGAACCATTATGTTAGATCCTCTAGCTTAAACTCTCATTTTAGTCAACAAATCAAAAAGCATTTATTAGGTACTTCATGTCAAGCACTAGACTAAGTATTTACTAAATACAAGTTAAAGAAAAGAGAGAGAGAGAGAGAGAGTTCCTGCCCTCAGGGAGCTTGGTTGGTTGGTGGTTGTCCTGTGTTCTCTAAGAGGACCAAAATGACATCACTATAGTTGAGTCAAGTTCCAATGTGTCTGACTGTGGCTGATCAGACCAAGATGAGCTCAAAATGCACTATGACAGATCGGGCACAAATAGTCTGTGTGAACATTTGGGGTGGATTCTCTAAATTTACATATCCTGCGTTTCCTTTAAGCTGTTTCAATTCTGTTTTGCTCATAGAGCACAGCACCTTCTCTGATGTGGGCATGCCATACTGGGCTGTCCTGTGCCTGCGTCTCTCTTGTCACACTGTCAATTCCAACGTTCTTAAGAGAGACCTTGAGAGTGTTCTTGTATCGCATCTTCTGACCTCCATGTGATCACTTGCCCTGTGTGAGTTCTCTATAAAATGGTCTTTTTGGCAAGAGTACGTTTGGCATTTGCATGGCAGCCCATCAGAGTGGAGCTCTCTAGCAGAGTTTGAATGCTTGGCAGTTTAGTTCAAGTAAGGACCTCAGTGTCTGGTACCTTATCCTGCCAGGTGATCCTCAGAATCTTCCTAAGACAGTTCAGGTGGAAGAGATTCAGTTTCTTGGCATGGCTCTGGTAGACTGTCCATGTTTCACAAGCATACAACAATGAGGTCAGCACAATGGCTCTGTAGATCTTCAGTTTGGTACTCAGTCTAATACCTCTTCTCTCCCAAACTTTTCTTCGGAGCCTCCCAAACACAGAGGTAGCTCTGGCAATGCATCTGTCAACCTCATTGTCAATGTGTGCATACCTGGAAAGTACACTACCAAGGTAAGTGAACTTTTCCACAACAATCAAAACTTCTCCATGTTCTGTAACCAATGATTCCACATGTAGATTGTGTGGTGATGCTTGGCTGATGGAGCACCTGTGTTTTCTTAGTGTTAATTGTCAGACCAAAATTAGCAGTGGAGAATTGATCTATACTTTCTTGCATCTCAGCTTCAGAGGTTGCACTGAGTACACAATCATCTGCAAACAGAAAATCATGCACCAACACTCCCTCCACTTGGGTCTTGGCTTGTAGCCTTTTCAAATTGAAGAATTTACCATCAGTGCAATAGCTGACCTTGACCCCATGTTCATCCTCATTGAAAATATTTGACAACATAGCTGAAAACATCATGCTACAAAGCATGGGAGCAAGCAGCCTTATTTCACTCCATTGGTAACTGGAAAGGCTCAAAAGCATTGTTCATTATCTAGAACCTGGGCAAGCATGTCGTCATGAGAGTGATATACAATACTGATGAATTCCTCTGGGCATAATTTTCCATAAGCCCTTGTGACTGATGGGACCAAAGGCCTTGGACAGACCTATGAACATTGTGTACCCTCAGGGAGCTTTACATTCTAATGAAGAAGAAGACATATTAAAAAGGAGAGTTGAAAAGCTTGGGGGTGGGGGGGATGTACCTGAGACATGGTGGTGAACTAAAGAATGAAGGCTGACTGGTTTGTGTCCCTTTCCTCCAAAATGGAGGAACTTGCCAGTGAGAGAAAGGGGCCACAGGGAAGGATTAGGAGGCAGTTGGGGCATGGTGGCAATACCCATCATTTTACAAAGGAGGAAACTGAGGCCCAGAGATGGAAAGTGATTTGAAAGTGCTAGAATGGATATATAGAGTACTGACCTGAAGAATCCTGCCTCCCATGCTTAGGAATTGTGTTTCCACAGATAAGTCATTTCATTTCCCAGTCTCAATATCCTCATTTCTAGAATGGAGTTAATAATTCTTGCATAACCTACTAGCTTGTCATGGGACTTTAAAACAAACACAAATTGGAGTTAGCCCATTGGTTGTTGCTGGAGATCCCAGAGGGAATTATAATGGTGGAGTGGGGATAAGAGCAAGCTTCCCACCAGTCTTTGTTTTCGTTTAGTTTAATATGATCTTGGTGATCCTGTTTGGGATTTTCTTGGCAGAGGTACTGGGGTGGTTTGCTATTTCCTTCTCCAACTCATTTTATAGATGAGGAAACAGAGGCAAACAGGGTGAAGTGACTTGCCCAGGGTCACACAGCTAGTGTGTGTGTGTGTCTGAGATCGGATTTGAACTCAGAAAGAGGAGTCTTCCTGACTCTAGGCCTGGCACTCTATCCACTATACCACCTAGCTGCCCTTCTATATAAGGAAACCTATATAAAAGGAGAGAGTTTGAGGAGGGAGTTCCCCTTCACCGGAGGTCTTTGGTTACCATGGGGATGATCTCTTGTCTCTGATGGTATGGGTGGGGGTCCTGACACCTCCTTTAGGTCTGTCCAGCTCAGAGACTCTTTGTCAACTATTGTAGATGGCTTGAGTCCCTTAGGGTCAAGGTCATGACATCCTAGGATTCAGAGAGAAAATTAGAGGCCATCCAGCCTGATACCCTCATGTTGTGGGAAAGGAAATGAGGTCTGGAGAATTCAAAGGGTCTGTGCTCAAAGTCACAGTAGCAAGCAACAGATCTGAACTCGGATTTGAAGTGGGATTCAAATCAGATCTTCTGACTCCTCTAGATCTATGCACTTGACCCTTTATATACCGACACTGTACCACCTAACAGTATCTAGTCCTGGTGGGGTCTTTGAACACATGATGGTAACTGGGTAGGATTAATCCAGGAAGGCTTCCTGGAAGGGAGAGGGTAGTGGAGGTTCCAGCCAGGGTTTGAAAGGTGGGAGAAGGACCATGGACTGAAGAATGCTTCTAGCATCCAGGTGGCCATCTCCCAGGCTCAAATCTTCTTTCCCCCTCCTGAGCTGTTTAAACATTAAGATGATCATTAACCAGGGCTGGTCAGTGACCCTGAGAGTGATCTGAGACAGAGGGGTTCTGCCCCAGAGTTGAGTCCAAATGAGACCATGCCCAGGCCCACAGGCAATCCAACATCCATGCATGAAGCTAACAGGGGAGGTACCCTAGGATGGGGTGGGAGACCTGTCCTGTTTCCCCTAGGGAAGAGCAAAGACCTAACTGAAAACCAAGTTACACCAAAAGCTGGGCATGGGGACAAAGGAGGGTGTCACAGGAGAGGGGAGCCTCAGACTAGGCTATGAGACCAAGAGAAAGAAGGGAATGGTTTAAGAGTCAGGTGAGCTGCTTATGAGTGTTGGTGTCTGTGATGTGTGTGTGTGATGTGTGTGTGTGTGTGTGTGTATGTGAGACAGAGACAGAGAGATGGAGTCAGGGATGGAGAGTCAGTGAGAGAAAGAAAACGGGTGGAGGCAGGGAGGGAGGAGATGGAGAGAGAGAGAGAGAGAGAGAGAGAGAGAGAGAGAGAGAGAGAGAGAGAGAGAGAGAGAGAGAGCTGCTAACTTACAAAGTTAGGTGGTACAGTGTCAGGCGTCAGTCATTAAGACTGAGTTCAAATCCTGCCTTGGACGCTTACTAGCTGTGTGACCCTGGGCAAGTCCCTTAACCTCTATTTGCCTCAATTTTCTCAACTGTAAAATGGGGATAACTGTAGCACCTACCTCCTCAGGTTGTTCTAAGCATAAAATGAGATATTGTGAAGTGCTTAGAACAGCACCTGACATATAGTCAGCACTATAGAAATATTAGCTTCCACTAATGCTGTTTATTGTTTATTACCGTTATTACCACACCTTTTTATGTTCATTTGTTTCTGTGTGTTCATGTATTTGAATGTTCACATTTTTGGAAATTAATGTGTGTGTCTGAAGGAGTCTTCAGGTCTCAGTGGGTATAACAGTAAGGTGAAGAATTGAGGCACCCAGACCAGGCAAATTCCTGCTCTGAGTTCAAGTCAACAGAGACACAGAGAACATGGGCCACCACTTTAGGGCTTGGGGGGCGGGAGCAGCAATGCCTGATTTCCGTGACAGTTATAAATCTGAGGCAGCTCAATGTATGCAGTGCTGGGCCTGGAGACAGGAAGACTCAACTTCCTGAGTTCAAGTCTGGCCTCAAACATTTATTACCTGTGTGATCCTAGGCAAGTCACTTAACCCTGCTTGCCTCAGTTTGCTCATCTGTAAAATGAACTGAAGAAGGAAATGGCAAACTCCTCCAGGATCTCTGCCAAGAAAATCCCAAAGAGGGTCATGAAGAGTTGGACAGGACTGAAAAACGGCTGAGCAACATATGTCTGAAACATTATATTTGGGATAAAGTAGACCTCCCTTAATGGAGGCGGGGAGGTGGAGTGTCCAAGGCACTAACCTGGAGGGGGAATGGAGAGGAAGGGGCAGCCACCAGTTCTCCTCCTATCAATCCCTGCAGGTTGTGGGGAAGAGGTGAGGGGATTCTCAATGGCTACTAGAACTTTCAGAGAGATTTCTCTTGGAGAGGCGTGGGGGGTGGGGGGTGGAGTTAGTCTGGCCAGATCAGCCTAGCATGAGGTAAACCTATGTGCCTGGTCTCCACCAGACGCCCTAGTCCCCTGTGCTGTGCCTCTACCATGTGGGTGCCCGCCAGTAGCATATTTACCCTTGTTTGTGAGGAGAGAGTTAAGCTAACGGGCCCTGGGCTTGCTCTGTCCGGGGGCCTCACCCCCCCAGTCCCCCGCCCCCTGGCCTCCCTCCAGTCTGGGCTCCAGTTACAGTGCCTGGGGAGGAGAAGGGAGGAGAAGGGAGGGGAAGAAAAGGAGGAGGAGGGGGCGGTGCATCCAGGCCCAGGGGGTCCTCAACAGAACTTTCGGGACCCCTGAGCACAGACAGCCTAGGATCGAGTACTGGTCTATTGGGGTGAGCTTTCTCCCAAGCCCTTGTGGTCGCCCTGCCATGATCTGCCCTTTCCCTGGCTCTCCCTCTGGTTTGGGGGGGAGGGGGTTCCTATTTTGGGAGCAGAGAGAAGGAGAGAATGTCCTGAGCCAGTATGGGTGTGTGTGAAGGAGCATGGGTGTAGTGGGATGATGGGGGTGGGGTGGGGGTTACTGTGGGTCTGCTTTACCTACTGACTTTGGGGCTCCTGCTTCTCACCAACAGAGGGTCTGGGGGGAGAGAGAGGATTTGGCTGTAAACATCTCTTCCCACCCCCACCCCGACTGGTCTGAAGGCTAGGGAGTAACAGTGGTATGCATGCCTGTATGCGCTCCAGGCACCAGGGGTTTGGGCTGTATGTCAGCTATGGAGAAGAGGGGAGAGCTTAGAGGCACCCCTCCTCACAATCCACCCTGGAATATTGGGCAAGGACATGACCAAGTGTTACCACGTCTTTCCGGGGCTTCCCTTGGGCAGGGCTGTTGGATCAAGCTATGTGCTGTAGTGATTGTGTGTGTGTGTATGTGTGTGTGTGTGTGTGTGTATGCCCCACTCCCTAATTGCTGCACCCAGCTAGGCTTCTCTACCCCAAAAGCTGCTTAATCTGGATCTTCCAGATGTAGTTGAGGACAGAGTTCTGTTGGTTTGTTTGTCTGACTGTTCTAGAAATTCTGAGTGTTTGTTTTTGTCAACAATGACACCCCTTGGCAAAGTACAGCTGTGTTTCAGGAGTGGGGGGTGGAGTGAGGGAGGAGTATGTGTTGGAGCTGACTAGGCTGGCCTTGTCAGTCACTGTATTCCCCTTCCTAAGCTGGGCTGGCTGGCCCTCTGTGAGTTAAAGGGAAGGACAGGGTTCGGTTGTCATGGCTACGTAGGGAGGCAAATTCCTCTGGGGTGATGCTGGAGATATTTATACCCCTGGGTCCCATGCCCAAGGGTCAGGCGAGGGTTAGGCAGGATACCAGAGACGTTATAGTGATAGAGAATGGATTATGGAGTGTGTAACCTTGTGTGTGTGTGTGCGTGTGTGTGCGTGTGTGTGTGTGTATGTGTGTGCACTTCGGTCTCTCCATCCCATGGAGGATTTGTGTGTCCATTCTGGATGACACTGCACCTCCTGGATCCTGTAATAGTTCTATGTCTGGTACTTTCCTGTTGTATAACACACACACACACACACACACTCACACACACACACACTCTGAGGCTGGACATACAAGAAGTTTGGCTCTGAATCCTCTGGTCCTTCTCCATTCTGGGAAGCTGCAGGTTCTCATATAGGTACAAGGCTGTGTTCCCCTTAACTGTGACTTCCGGATGGTTGACCTGTGTTGTCCTGTCATGTTTCTGTGGCTCTCTGTTCTGGCTCTGAATCCCACCCCTAGGAGGGCTCCCTCGGTATCTCAGGGCGACCAACCGGTCCAGATGGCTCTGGCTGGATTAGGTCCTAGGCCCTTCTTAGACTTAACCCTTTGAGAGCTGGCTCAGAACTAGTACTGCGATGGGGGAGGTGGTGGTAGAAAAATGTAGAGAAGGAGGGGGGCTCACTGGGGAAACCCAACTGGATCCACTGTATTCTTACAGGACAATGGAGCCCTTTACCCGACTCCTGCTTCTCTGCATAGCCCTGATCTCAACAGTCAAGGCTGGTGAGTCTAGTAGGAGGATAGAGAAGAGGGCAGCTATGGGGGGTGGCGGTGGAGTGGGTAAAGGGGCAGGCAGCAGTACAGCTTCTAGCCAGACTCCCAGCCTCAACTGCCATAGTGCTAGGCAAAATATTAGCCACTGGCCTGTATGTACCTACATAATATATCTAAGCATGAGCAGCCTCAGGTCTCAAGCTTCAAACACCTAAGTTATCTGTGCACCCAGACTCTCCCCAGAGAAGCCAGCCTCCCCCAGAGTGAGAACCCCTTTTAAACATCAAGTCACACCAAGCATAACAGGGACAAGGAGTGAATCTAGGGCAAAAGGAGAGCCACGTGGGCATCCCATGCAGAAGCAAGCCTGCACCATCATAAGTATCAACAGCTCATTTCTAGAACACAACAGCCTTGTGAGGCCATCGGGGCAGGGATGATTAGCCTCATTTTATTAATGGGGAAACTGAGACCCAGGTAGGAGACAGATCTAGCTTAGCTTTCCATAGTGAGTGAATGACTTGTCAGACCTTGAATTAGAACTTTTGGCTCCCACCAATTTTTTTCTCTCTCCACTGAGATAGGAAGGGACAAAGTGTTATGCCCCCCTCCTATGAACTATAAATAGAAAGTCTAGCACTCAGAATGGTCCAGTTTCCTATCTAGAGGGACGAAGCCAGTTATAGGCTAGAGCTCTCATCTCTGCAAAAGGATGCCTTTAGCATCTTTCAATTCATCTCCCTAACCCCAAATCCTTGTATCTTTCCAGAAGCTCCGAAGGAAAGAGATCCATTCACATATGGTATGAGTGCATGTCTGTTTGGTATCTGTCCCCAACCCCCATGTCTTGGATCTCTCTCTCTCTCTCTCTCTCTCTCTCTCTCTCTCTCTCTCTCTCTCTCTCTCTCTCTCTCTCTCTCCCCAATCCCTCCATCTTTCACTTCCCTGAGTCCTCACTTCTCATTCTCTCCCCTTTCTCAGACTACCAGTCCCTGAGGATTGGAGGGCTAGTTTTTGCTGGCGTCCTCTTCATCCTTGGCATCCTCATCATCCTCAGTAAGTCTTTCTCAATACCCATGGGACAAGTTAGGCATGGGGGGAACAGAGTGGGGGATGTATATGGAGGAAGGATCCCACACACATCTATGAGGGCATCCGCCCCGTGCAGACACTCATTTGGGTACCTGTTGTCTCCTGGGTAGAATGTAAACTCTTTGAAGGCAGGCACTGTGTCCATTTTTTTTTTTGTCTTTTTATCCCCATTGCCTGGCACATGGTAGGCACTTAATTAAAGCTGATTGATTGATTGATCCCCACCAGGTCGAAGATGTCGCTGCAAATTCAACCAACAGCAAAAGTGAGTGATGTGCTCTGGGCCCTCCCTCTGCCACACCATCCCCTTGGTCCTCCCGTTGTCTCCATTAAAGTCTTCCATCTTCATCACTGTCCCCATCCATCCTTGACCCTTCCATCTTTATGTCTAACTTCGTCTCTGACGTTTTATCTTCTCCTTTCATCTCTTGATTATTTTTCCTTTTTGTCTCTCTGTCTCTCACTAATTTTTCTCCACACTCCATTCTCCATCTTTATTACAACTTCCTCTGTCTTTTTATCTCTATCTCTCCACCTTGGGTTATCTTTGTCTTTCCACCTGTCTTTTTCCACCTCTGTTTCTGACATCAATTTCATTTCTAACAGCCAGACTCTGACTCATTAAAAAAATTTCTTTTTAAAAAATTATGAACTCAACATACATGACATTTTAGTGCAAAGGAAGAAAGGAATTTTGTATGTGAAACTATGAACTTCTGTGATGTAGTTTTTTTTTTATTACTTTTTCATCCCATCTCTGCTTCTATCTCCATCTTCATTTCTCACCTTTTCTTTATATTTAATTGGATTTTCCTCTCTCTCTCCCCTTTTGATTTTCTCTCTCTGTTCATTTCTCTCCTCCTCCATTTCTCTCTCTACCTTTAATCTTCTGTTTCTCCATTTCTGTCTTGCTCCATCTTGAATTCTATCTTCCACTCTATCTCTGACTGTATCTTTTCATCTTTCTCCATCCTGGACACACGGACACACACACACACACACACACACACACACACACAATATCTCTCTTCCTTCTCTCTCCCCCTTTTCTATTCTCTGTCACTCTTCTCTGTCCCCTTTCTGTTCTCTCTCTTCTCTCTCCCCTTTCTATTCTTTCTTCTCTCTCCATTTTCTGTTCTCTGTCTCTTCTCTCTCTCTTTTCTGTCTTCTTCTTTTCCCTCTTTTCCTCCATCGCTCTCCTAACACGGTACCTTCCGTCTTTTCCTCACTTCCCAGAACTGGGGAACCTGATGAAGAAGAGGGTACTTTCCGCAGCTCCATCCGCCGTGAGTTTGCTTTTGGAAGCCCTTCCCCGAGGAGCCCCATTTAGAGAAGGGGGTGTGGTCCCTCGGGGGAGATCACTGGTTACCTCAGAATGGTGCAGAGAAAACCCCTTCCCGGGGAAGATCCTTGGCTGGGGGAAGAGGGGGACCGGTGGGCAGAGATAAGACCCAGAGGAGGGTAATTTCCCAGATGGCCTCCCAGTTGGTACCCTCCCTGCCTTCCCTCCTCAGGCCTGTCCAGCAGAAGGCGGTAGAAGCCTGAGATGAAGTCAGAGAGACTGACCAGGTAAAAATCCTTATCAGGGGAGGGGAGGAGAAGTGGGGGTCCTGAAGACCAGGGCTGGGGGCCAAGACGCCCCCCGGGTTTTGCTCTGCTACAGGTCCCTCTCTGGATCTAACCCTCCCTCCCACCCACTCTCCACAGGTTTCCCGGGGCTCTTGCCCGCGTTCCCACTCCCACGGTGCCCCTAGCGCCTCCAAACCTGTAATAAAGGCCAGTCTTCCTCCCCGCGCAGTCAGTGTCTCTGTTCCATAGCCGGGCCAGCCGCCGGAGTCCCCGAGAGACTAAGGCTCCCCCTTTCCCCCCACTAGGAGGCGCCCCCGCCCACGGGCTCCGCAGACACTTGAGGCGGGGACTTGGGCTGGCATGTGGGAGTGGGAGGGGTCGCCGAGGGGAGGCGGGGGCGGGGAACCCGGGAAACCCGCCCCCGCCCCCCCCCACGGAGCCCCCATTGGCTGCAGTGTCCGCCTCCGCCCTTTCCACCGCCCCCAACCCGGAGGTCTCTCTCGCGTCCCCCACTTCCGAGTCTGCCCCCCTCCCCCAGTCAGATCTGGGCTCCCTCTGCAGCTGTCGCCTCTGCCTTCCGCGCCCCCGGCCCAGCCATGGTGACCCCCGGGCCCGTCACACCGGGTGAGAGGGAGCGAGGCCTTGACAAGCCCGCAGACACAGGGGACCCCAGGCAGGGGGCTGGAGGAAAGGGGGAGCAAGGGACGTGGACTCCCGATCTAGTGGGTATGGGGGAGCAGGGAGGAGGACATGGCACCCCGTCATGGGAGAGCTGAAGAGGCGAGAGTCCCATTCTAGGGGGTCCGGGAAGGATGGAGGGGGACACCTGGGGAGGTCTGGAGGATAGGAGAATGAGAGGGACCCCGCTGAGGGGGTGGCCAGAGAGGAAAGGGACCTCGTTTGGTACAGGGATAGGGGGTTAGGGGGACCCTGGTCTGAGAGGATGGAGGTGAACGGGGACCCTGGTCTGGGGGGTGGGGCTGGAGGGGAGAAAGAGCCTGGTTTCTAGAGAATAGACGACGGGCAAAGGGTTTCTATTGGGGGTTGAGAGTGGGGCCTGGCGGGGGAGATAGGTGAAGGAGGAGAACTCTCCTGGGGGGGAAGAGAGGGAAAGGAGGATGCCACTGGCCCCGAATATCGTAAACTGGATAAATGTTTGCTGAATGAGTGAGTGACTGATCAGAGCCGTAGCCATGGCAACTAGATGGTCCAGCCCCTGGGGGAGTGCAGCGCGAAGGAGGGCCGGTGATGCTGTAGAGGATGGATAAGTGTGCGCGGGAGTGTGACTATCTATTGGGGGTGGGTGGGGGTGCAGGAGACATCCAGGGCTGTAGATATGCAGGTGCACGACCCTGGGGATGGCATCTGTCTCTGTCCGGGGCTCTGTTTCTATCCGTGTCACACGAGGCTTCCTGACTCCGGAGCGGGGAGTGGGGTGGGGCTGGGATAGGGGGTCTGAGATGTTACCGTGGATCATTTCCACTGCCTAAAGGGCCTTGGTTGGACAAATACACCCCCACGACAGGGGAAGAGACAGAGCCGATGCTTGAGAGTGGTGGGGCAGATAGACAGAGGCTGGGGCGGGGAGAAAGAGAGTGCACGCAGTGGGGACTGCGTGCCTGCAGGGGCTGTAAGCCGCAGTGACCCCACCCAGGGAGGGGAGGGGACGGACCCGAGCTGAAAGGACCCTCCCCTCTGCCAAGTCTAGGAGTGGGGGTAGGGGAGACTTCCTCCGGGGTGTGTCCGTCTCCTCCGACTCACTTGGGTCACCTGGGGTCGTAGTGTTGGAATATGAGCCCTTTCCCCAGCAACCATACATACAGTGCCAGCTACACCCTCTCTCAAGCTCCGCAACCCGCAGCTTTCCCGGACCCGCCGAGCCCCAAGTTTGTAGCAGCCTTACAAACGTGGGACGCTCAGAGGCTCTTGATGGTGGGATGGGGTGGGGAGAAAGCTCTCGCACCTTGTCTCAGGAGAGGAAATGGGCGATGAAGAGTCTTTTTTGGGGGTGGGGTTTAGCTCCATGGGAGGTGGAGTTACATGGGAAAAGGCTATGGGGAGGAAGGAGCGGAGGACAGAGGCTCTTGGGGGTGGGGGTACAGAAGGGGCTATAGAAAAGCATTTCCTAGGTGGGGAGGTCTTGAGGAGAGGAGGAGCTGGAGAGAGGAGTTTCTGGGAGGGGCTAGGCTCTGCAGGAGAGAAGGGTCTGGCTTAGGGGGAGGTGGGGAGAAAAGACCAGTGTGAGTGTGCTGGGGTTGGGATGGGGGGAGGTGCATCTTCTCCAGACATGTCTGGCAGGGACCCAGGGACAGCAATTTCCCGGAGATGCTGGGTTTGTTCTGATCGATGACCAATGGGCTCCAAAGACATCACACCAAAGGAGCCCATCCCAACCCTACAAGATCTGAGGGGAATCTCAGGTCTCCAGAAATCCCCGGGGAGGGTGGAAGCCACATGTTCTGTCCTGCAGTCACTGAGAAAGCACATTTTCAGAGAAGAGAGAGGTGATATAGGGGGAAAGGCTCTGCCTGTGCTATCCTCACCTCTATAGAGAATCTGGGGGCTCCAGAGGGAGACCTGCCCAAATACCCTTCCCCATACGCCCCCCTCCCGGACTACCCACTTACCCAAGGCTGGAAACAAAAAGCTTAGAGGCTCCGGAGGTCGGGGCAAGACAAAACCGCGATTCTTGGGGTCTGAGAATGAAAGAAGAATGGGGATGTCTGACCACCTAGTCCCCTCCCCGCAAGGCCCTCTCCCTATCCCTCCCCTCCCCTTCCCCATCACACTCCCTCCCTTTCAGAACGCCCCAGTTGCTGCAGCAACACCCCCCCTTCCCTAGCTTCTCCTTGGCAACAGGCCTGTGGTAATGCATCCCTTCTCCTTGCTCCACCCCCTAGCGAGCTCCATCCTGAGGGGCTGCATCCTCCCACCTTCCTCAGCTTTAGGGAATAAAGCAGCTGGAATGGGTAGGAAATCTTGGAGATGGAGAAGAAAAAAATGATTCTTAAGGCTCTGTGTATTCTACCCTTGGGAAATTGAGAAAATGAGCTCCTAGACTGCTGTCAAGTTTAGTCTCTTGGAATATGAGAGTCTTACACTCACAGAATCCTAGAATTTGAGAGTTGCCTGGGACTTCAGAAAAGTGTCTAGTTCCCCTTCCCAACTCATGGGGAAGCCTCCCTCCAAACTCCCTGTTCCTCTGTGCTAAGCATCCTGAGGAGGAGATGTGAGTCATACATCTCTTCCATCTGAGGTGTCAAAAGTTAGGGAACCCTCAGACTGAGGGGAGAGGCTGGAGAGAGAAACACAGAAAACACAGAAAGGGCAGGAGTCACAGGGTGGGGAGAGTTTGGGGAGAAAGCTCCTACAAGGTGAGAGGAAGCAAATTAAAGAGATTGAAGTCAAGAAAATCTGGCTTGGAATCTTGCCTTACTAGCTATATGTCCCCTGGGGTGGGGGTTTTCCTCATCTGTGAAATGGGGATAACTTTGCAAATCTTAAAACTTTATATAAATGTAAGTTATCTTTCTCACTGGACAAAGGAAAAAAGTGGAAGCCAGGAAGACTTCCCAGAGAAGGAGGAGATTTTGAACTGGGTCTAGAAAGATGAAATGGAGGAAATTAGATATAAGTGTAAGGAGGTGTAACAGATGTACGAAAAAGATACCTGCCAATCAGTCATGCCCTGAAAGAATTCCTGAGGCAAGTAGTTAGTCCACAAGTATTTATTAAGAATCTACTATGTAGTTTGAAGGATACTGTGGATATGAAGACAAAAATGAACCAATCCCTGTTCTCAAGGAACTTGTGTTCTCTCAGGGAAGATAGAGGATGTAGAGAGATATAGAGAGATACATGGATGGATGGATGGATGGATGGATGGATGGATGGATGGATGGATGGATGGATGATAGATGTAGGCAGACAGACAGACAGATAGATGAATGATAGATATAGAGATAGATTGATGAAGATAGAGTTAGGTAGACAGACGAATGGATGAATGGGTGGGTGGATGATAGATGTAGATGGATGGATGGATAGATGGATAGATGGATGATAGAGATAATAGATAGGTAGATGGATAGATGGGTGGATGGGTAGATGGATGAATGGATGATATACAGAGATAGGAGAGAGAAGAGATCTTGAGATATGTTGGATAGAGATACTGGATTGATAGAGACAGAAGACAGACAAAGAAGACAAAGATCTATCTAACTATATACAATGTGCCTGATACAGATGCATATATGACCTATATAAAATATATTCAAAACAAATACAAGTTAATTTTGGCAGGAAGTTGCTAGCCACCAGAAGGATGAAATTGAATTGAATCTTGAAACAAATCAGATTACAAGAGGTGACATGGAAGAATGAATGCTTTCTGGAGCTGGGGGGACTGTCAATGTAAAGACACGGAGATGGGAAATGGAGCACTTTGTGTGAGAAATAGCAAATAGACCAATATGGGTGCACCACAGAGTGAGTGGAAAGGAGTAATGAGGTAGCCAAGTCATGTACTTGGAGCCAGAGAAATCTAAACTAAAATGGTGCCTAGACAGTTAATAGCCGTGTGACTTTGGGCAAGTCACTTAACCTCCATCTGCCTCGATTCTAAATGCAGAATCTGTAAAATAGAGATCATCATAGCACCTATCTCCCAGTATCAAATGAGATAATATCTGTAGAATACTATAGTAATGCTAGCTGGAAGGGTCCTTAGAGAACATGGAGTCCAGCCTCATTTTATAGGTGAGGAAACTGATGTCCAGAATGGTTGGCTGAATTGACTGGGTTCCCATAATGGGTGGGTGCGGGGGGAACCTTCAGCCTTGAAGGAGAACATGAAAGGCCACACTTGAGAACCTAGAGGGCCCATGTGTTCTTGAGGCCACAGGTTCCCTACCCCTGCCATAGAAGGTAAGTAGAAGAACTAGAATCTATCCTGTCATGTCAGGGATGGAGAGAAAGAGAGAGAGAGTCTTAGGACTCTCTCTCTCTCTCTCTCTCTCTCTTTCTCTCTCTTTCCCTATTTCCCTGCCTCCTCTATTTTCTGTCTCTCCCTTCAGCCACTTCTCAGGAACCTGACCGTTTCCACTATGGTGAGTTGGGGGATATGGTGGGAGAGGGGCTTGAGGGAGTCACAGGTAATGAGGCCCAGCCCTTTGAGTCATCCACAAGGAGGACACCAGGCATGCCCGATAATCCAAATATCTTTCCTGCCTGCCCCTGGTCTACATCCTGTTGGCTTGGATTTGCCTGGGAGGTTTCCCGCCTTCTGAAGTTATTCTGGGCTCAGACTACTGTTAAAACAAATATAATGGGGTTTTTTCGAGGCCACATCAGCTAATTTGGAGGGAGCAGCCTGAAACAGAGGACATCTGGGAGTTGGGAGTAGGTTGCCTACTGGGAGAAAGATGGGGCAGTTTGGGAATTAGGTTTATTCATTTCCCTTCTGTGTTAAATTCAAATTCTCAGGGCAAGTCCTATCCCATCCCCTACCCCTATGAAATTCCATTTGGCAGATGAGGAAACTGAGGCCCACAGAAGTTGGTGTAGAAGCAGAATGGAGGCTTGGGGAGGGGGGCTGGTAAAGAGTCTACTGTGTGCAGGTGACTCACCACATGTGCCGTTTCCCTCCTCAGACTATGACTCTGTTCGTATCGTGGGACTTACTCTGGCTACTATCATGTTTGTTCTGGGCATCCTTATTATCCTCAGTAAGTACCTGCACAGAGCCTACACTTGAGCCTTCCAGGACAAACCCTCCTCCAGCTCCCAATCCAGATCTCCTCCCCCAGAACTCTGGCTCCCTTATACAAGCCCTCCTTCCTCATATCACAGCATCCCCACCCCCAGGGTTATGGGGCAACCATGCTGAGTTTGGGTGGGTCCCTTCCTGACTATTTTCCCTTCTCTTCTTTCCATCTTCCCATTTCTCATTCCACAGGCAAGAAAGTGAAGTGTAGGAAGTCAGACTCCAGGTCAGAAGGGTCTTTGTGGGGATAGGGATGAGGGTGGGCTTCCTCTATTTCCCCCAGTCCCTCTATCTGGCTTGCACTCTCTCCTGTATGCCCCTTTGTGCTTATCTCTCTCTGTCCATCCATCTGCCTCTGTCTCTGTTTCTGTCACCTTCTTTATCTGTCTCTGCCTATATGCCACCGTCTTAGGTCTCCCTCTGTCTCTGAGTCTCCTCTGCCCCTGTCAGTCTCCCTGTCCCTGTATCTCTCGGTCTCCTTACAGTCTCTTCTCATTCCTTTCTTCCTGCAGTCCGACCATTAAAAACTGTAAGTCTCAATTCTCATCATTAGGGAGTGTGTGTGTGTGTGTGTGTGTGTGTGTGTGTGTGTGTGTGTGTGTGTTTGTTGAGGTGGTGGGTGGGAATAGTCTGTACTTGGATGGATACTACAAGCAGAAAACTAGCTAGATTTGGGGAGGCCTTTCATATTAAGTCTTGGTCTCCTTGGACTGTTCGGAATAGGGAGCTGTCCTCAGAGTAAGGAAGACCTAGCCTCAAGTTCTACATCTGATACATATTGACTGTGTGATGCTGGGCAAATTACTCTATCTCTTGGATTAAGCCCTCTAAGACTATCAGAGGAGACCTGCACTAAGATCTCACCTGAGAGTTCCCTCTGCCTATGAAATCAGTCCCTATCCCTATCACCTTAGGGAAAGGGGAAAGAAAGGCAGTAGCAGACTGGGATTAACCAATCACCAAGTGTATACTGCACAGGATCAGAAGATGAGAGTGTGAGCATGTGGTTTTAGTGTGTATGGGGAAAAGGGAAATCGGGGTGGGAGGTTGTACCTGTCTCTATCCCCCTGTCTCTTTCCCCACAGCCCCAGGGGGAGCCGTGTAACATGAGGAGGCCTGTCCAGCTCTGCTGCTGCCCCCATCTCAAAGATCCTAGGGGTTAGGGATGGAGATTGCTGCTCCCAGCCCCCCCTCACACCAGTGAATGCCCCCTTCTATATGAGCTGCCTGTGCCCCAAACTGGACTCCTCACCCCACGGAGAGTGCCCAGGGCCAAGAGCATTGAGTCCCCTTGGGGGCAGGGCTGGCCCACCTCCCTGAGGCTTCTGCAATAAAATCCACCCCAACTCCTCTTCATGGACCCAGGCATCCAGTCCCCTGGTCCCCTACTAGGACCCAGCCATCCACTCCTTGCCTTGCCTCCTTCCTAGAAGCCAGATATCCACTCCCCAACCTTAGCCCTTCCCCTAGATCCCAGGTATCCAAACTCCCCACCCCAACCCCTGCTGCCCTCCTAGGACTCAGGTACCTGAGCCCTGACCCCCTGTTTGTTACCTTCTGAGCTCAATAAACGTGGATTCAGGGTTTTCCCTTCTGGTCTCTCTGTGTTCTTCCTGGTTCTTGTTTGTGGGGAAGAGGAAAGTATAAAGTGAGTCCCCCACCCAGATAAAGATAAAGGGAATAGGACCCCGAATCTTCTCCTTCCCCCCTCTTCCTAACTGGAAGGACCTGACTGTCCTGTTAGAGAACGTTGGAGGAGCTTCCAATTTGTCTAATCCTGTCCCGCTTCCCCACAGGGAATCCACTACACCTCATCTCCACATTCTCCTGTACTGGGGTTCCCCCACTCTCCCCCTGCGTAGTCTCTCTCTGGCTCCCACCCCTTACTTTGAAGCCAGGAAGCCAAAGAGGAAATGACTCTCCCAGTCTTGGCCCCCGCCCGCCCCGTTCTCACACCCCCCTCCCACCTCGGCTCCCCACCCCACCCCGCCCTGCCTGTCCCCACCGGGCCAAGGCCACCAGCTCCGGACCCCCAACTCCAAGGTAAAGCCTTCTTCTGCAGCCAAGGGCGAGATTTGCTGCCCAGCATCATCTCCCGGCCTGGGGCCCTTCCTTCTCTCTGCCCATGTGTCTGTCTTTCTGTCTCTGGCTCTCCTCCGAATGTTCTTTTCCCTCTACTTCTCCTAGCCGCTTCTGGCCGCTCTGAGTTCCTCTGTCTCTCAGTCCTCCCTCTCAGGCTTTCTTGGGGGTCTCCAAGTTTTCTCTGCCACCTCTTTTTTCCCCCATCCCCTCCTCTTTCTCTGCTTTCTCCCCTTCTCTCTTTCCCATTAGATTTCTTTTCTATTTCCAGTATGTCCCATCTAGCTTGACTCTCTTTTTCCCTCTTCTATTTCTCTGTTCTTCTTCTCCTTTCCCCATGGCCCTGGCTCTGACTACACCCCGCTTCTTCTCTCCGTTGCCCCTCCCCCCCCCCTCCAGCCAGCTCATTTTTTCCTGCAAGAGCAGGAGTCTTTACTCATGATGCCTCTCTGCCCTCCCTCCCTTTGGGCTTCTCAGCTCGGGGGGACAGACTCAGAGAGAGAAAGGGAAGGAAGTGGGCCCATCCATTCCAGCTCCTTTCAGTTTGACCCTGGCCTCCTGACAGTGTAAGGGCTGGGAGAACCCTATGCCTGGGTTGAAAATGAAGTGGAGGAAGCGGGGTATAAAAAGGAGGGCCGGTTCTGCTCTAAGCAAGCTCTTGCATCAGTGGCTGCCAAATCCTCCCTAGGCTGGTTGCTTCCTGTTTTCCTCTAGGGGAGCAGGGGGCGGGGTGGCTGAGATGGGGATGATTATGGGAGTGGGAGAAATAGAGGAATTAATTTTCTCCCACATCTCCCCACTTCCTCCCTGGGGTCTCTACAGAGGAAGGGCTTCTGGGAGTGACACTGGTCTGGGATGTTCCTCAGAGACAAACCTGAGTCCAAATGCCAGACCCACAGCTCTCCCCAGATTCCACCCTCCCCCACCGATTTCCAGCAGTCCCTACAGGAAGACGGAGACACCCCCTCCCCACATATCTCAATCCCATCACCCCTCCCCCCCCACCTCCTACAGATGTCAGCTTCAGGCCACCTCTACTTCCTCTTCCTCCTCCTGGGCTTGGCCCCGTCTTCACAGACCCAAGGTGAGTCACACTACAATTTCCCCTTCTCCCCTCATTCTCAGTAGATTTCAGTAATGTTCCCGTTATTTTCTAACATTCCCGTTGGGGCCTCCCGCTCCCTGAGGTTGGGAACTGGGTCACTTCTTTTAAACCTTCATCTCCACAGCCCCAGATTACATCCATGCTTGTCCAGCTGGTTAAGTTCTGGTCCATGCTCTCGCTTGAGTACAGTCCAGGAGTCCATGGAACGTGCTGTTTTAGCACATGAGCCTGACCATCAGCTGTTACACTGTCTTTCCACTGCACTAACCCACCTTTCTCCTGACACATGCATTTCTTGGAGGATGTCCTCTCCATAGCTTCTCCTTCTTAATTCCTGATTTGTATCTCAGCCTACTCACACTCAGCTGCGCACCCCTCCATAACCCTGTGGGACATCCTCCATTTCAATTCTCTAGCAAGTCTGGATGGGCTGCAATCTTCATTGTTGGAGGAAATGCCCACATTGATGGGAGCAGGAATCCCTTGGAGCATCCCAATTTATACAGGATCCTAGATTGAGCCCTCCAGGGTCACTTGTTCCAATCCCATTTTACAATGAGGAAAGGAAGTGACATAAGGTCATAGATCAGAGTGGGAAGGGACCTCAGAGTACATTCGGTCCCTACCCCTCATTTTACAGAAAGGAAAACTGAAGAAGTTAGGTGATTCGCTTGAGATCACACAGGTAGGAAGAGCCAAGAGTAGGGATTCAAATCCAGGTTCTCTGATTTCGAGCCAACATGATTTCGATTGTATCCACCAGAAAGAAAAGAAGCATTTACAAAGTGTATTATTATGTGACAGGTTAAGTACTTTATAAATAGAGGAAAGAAGAGGGACACAGAGAAGGCTTCATGTTGGCCCCTGAGCTGGATCTTTTAGAAACATAGGGCTTTGATGAGTAGAAATGGAAAGATCATTGACTATGGAGCAGAACAGATAGATTGGATTTGGGTCGGAAGGTATGGGGTCAAGCCCTGATTCTGCTCCTTCCTGCCTTTGTGAGAATGTGGTCAAAGAAAATATCACCTCCCTGGTCCTCAGGTAACCTCTTCTGTAAGATAGATGGACTAAATGAACTCAGAGGTTCTTTCCAAATCTAGATTTATGGTAAAAAGGCCTCTAAGTTTGAATGGAGCTAAAGAAAAATTTTAGGGGATTGGGATTCCTTTTCTATCCCAAAGCTACCAATGAGAAGGATTTGATTATATTAAGTAACAGGTGGGTGGGCTAGGAAAGATGGTGGAGCTAAAAGGCTTTTTTTGCCCCCTTTTCCTACATCCATGGTGCCCCACTTAGGTACATCATTGGCCCCTGACTTAGACATGATGGTGAAGAACAATTCCACCCCATCTGAGGAGCCACTTGATTCAAGCTTAAGCACAGGTGAGCAGTAAATGGGGGAGTCAGGAGGGAAGAGACTTGGGGGAAGGGGATGTAGAGATGGCAGATGTAGAGGTTTACCATGGGGATCGTGGTAAGTGAGCCCCACCCAGGAGATCTCTTCCACCCATTCTGCCCCATTTCCAGCTCTAAGCCCAACCACCTCAGAGCTCCAGCTGACCTCGAGGGATCCTATCAAGGATGGGGAGGGTAAGTGAGGCTTATGAGTGCTGGAGGAGGAAGAGGAGAGTGACTCAGACCCTGGTCCTGGCTTCCGGACACCCATCTCCCAATTCAGTTGCAAATTGGGTGAGATGTGCTAAGACTAAAGAGTTTGAAACCTTGGTTAGACTTATCCAAGTGACAAAGGGTCTGGGGCCCCAAACCTTGTGGGAGGGAGGACTCCACTCATTTCTCATATCCCATTCTCTTCTGTTTCCTTGGAGGGGAAGACACAGGCCAAACTCAGCCAGAGGATAAGATGGAAACCACCTCAGCGATGGGTAAGTGTGGAAGTGGGGAGCATTGATGAAGGGTCTAAGTTCTCATACTATGTAATTCAATCACCTTCTCCTCATATCCTCTTTCCCTCATGACATGGTGAGCCCTTCTATCTGTCGTCTCTCTCTTTCTCCAAATCCCACCCTGCCTTTCAAGATCCCCTAATTCAGTAAACTTTTCCTTCCTCCCACTTTTCCCTATGTGACAATGACATTTTCCCTCATTGTATTTAAGTTTCGTTTTCATTCTAAGAGTCAGGAAGTCCCCATGTTCAAATCTTGTCCCTGACCTTTGAGGTCACAGGTTTACATCTGAAAGATGCTTCCGAGGCCAGTGTGTGGTCCTCATTTTACAGTTTAGAGAATGAACCTCATGGAGAGGAAAGTTGCCCAAGGTCACAGAGGTGAACCTTGCTCTTTCCCCTTGAAATCCTACTTACTGATTATGTACCCCTAAACGAGTGACTTCTGCTCACTAGGTCTTACCTACTGAATCAGTGGGAGATTTCCATTCTGAAAACGATATGATAGAGAAAGGAAAGGAAAGAGTCAAGAGTGAATTCAGGGTTTTAAACTTGGGCTCTAGAAGGTGGTAATGTTCTGGATGAAAAAAATTAGGCCCTTCCATTTTTATCTATTATCTCTTCTTAGCATAATGACCTATCCATGGAAACAAACATTCTAACGCACAAATACACTCTGGCATCCCGCTGTAAAACACTGTTATTTGTATAGATAACATTTATCCAGTAGGCTATCTTTTTAAAAAAATGCCATTTAGCAAGATAGCTAAAATGTTCATTTTACTCCTGCCCTTTACAGCTCTCTCTCATGTCTATATAGGTATTCTGTTTTTCAGACTATCTGGCTGGCATCACCATTATTTTGCTTCCATGTTGCTGAGCTGATCCTTCTCTCTGTTTGCCTGTATTTTCTTTTATTCTTCATCTGTGACATTTCTCATGGTTCCCTGATATTCCATCAGCTCCAATAGCCTTGTACCATGACCCTCAAGAGCACTTTCCCACCAACATGGACTTTCCATTGCTTTTAAGTGTCTTTGTTAAAATAATGATAATATAATAATAATGTGATGTTATTTTAGCACTCAGATGTGTACAGTGCTTTATATATGGCATATAATTTAATAACCTAATTTAAATTCTTGAGGCAGCATGGTGAACATGTAGACAACTGGTCTCAAAGACCTGGGTTCAAGTCCTTTCTCTAACGAGTACTAGGGGTGTGATCCTGAGCACCTAGGCTCCAAGGCAATAAGATTGTGAGAAAATGCTGACCTGAACTGATAAAAGGAAAGTTTCTTGACAGGGAGTTCTCTAAGCCAAGGAAATCACAAGGTTTCGTCCCAATTCTGATTTTAATTTACTAATGATTTAATGGGCAGTATTGTGGAAATAGGGTCAGAAGCTCCATCAGTATGTCATTGGATATGATGGAGAAAGAAAAGGAAAGAGTCAAGAGTGAATTCAGGGTTTTAAACGTGGGCTCCAGAAGGCAGTAGTGTTCTGGATGAAAAAAATTAGGGAGAATAGAGGACTTGGGGGTGGGGGGCAGGAGGTAGAGAGAGAATACATTCTGTTGTGGACATTAATTAGTTCACAAATTTAGTTCTGGAAGAAACCTTAGAGGGCACCTCCTCTAACCTCTCCATTTTACAGATGAACCAAGTCTCAGAGAGATGGAAATGATTTGTCCAAGACCACCCAGCTAATAGATACTAAGGGAGGATTTGAATCTGGCTCCATTGGCTTTAGCCTTAGTGTACCTTTTGTCCCACCGTGCTGCTGCCCATATTCAGTTTGAGGTATCTATGGGTCACCTAACTGGAGACAGAATTAGTGACAGATCAGAAAGGGTTGTGTGGATCTGAGATCATAAATATATAATAATGTTAATAAATAATTATTATATATAAATAAATAATTACATTATATAATGTTAGTATCATAAAATAAAATAATAGATAGTAAATTTTAGAACCAGAAAGAACTTTAGAAGTCATGAGTCTGAACCTTCATTTTATAGGTGAGTAACCAAGGACCAGAGAAGTGAAATGATTTTTCCGAGATGATACAGAAAGCGAAAAGCAGAGTCAATATCTGAATTTGGGGCTTTTGACTCCAGATGTCTTTCCCTTGTATCATCACCCAATTATAAATACCCCACAGATTGGAGATTGAATACATAGATTTAGAGAGAGAGAGAGAGAGAGAGAGAGAGAGAGAGAGAGAGAGAGAGAGAGAGAGAGAGAGAAAGAGAGAGAGAGAGGATTAGCTGAACCCATGGGAGCTGATAAGACTACCCAGAGGTCAGGACAGAAGGACTGGAATACTGGGTGAAGGACTGGGTGATGATCCATGGAAGGAGAACATAGAGGAGTCATAGGACACTCAGGAGTGAGCAGTGTCATGAACATTTAGGGAGGAAAGAGGTTCTAGGGGGAGTGGAGTTTCATGGTATTAACTAGAGCAAAGAGAGGCTTGTTGAATGAATGAACTACTAATAACTAAATGATTAGTAGACAGTATGGGAGCAGCTAGGTGGCGCCATAGTGGATAGAGTGCAGAGCAGTTTGGAGTCAAAAAGACTCATTTTCCTGAGTTCCAATCGCACCTCACACTTACTAGCTGTGTGTTTCCTTCTTTTTGATGTGCATATACTTTATTTGGTACAATCTTTTATCTCTTATATTTTTTCCCCTCTTGTTTAATAGATAAAATTTTTCTTCTTTTCTACCATCACAATAAGGGGCTCAAATGTCTCTGGAACTTTCCTTGGCCCTCTCCTTTTCTCTCCCTCTTCCTAGTGGAAAAGACTTTAGCTTAAAAAGGGTCAATGCATTCTGGGTCATCTCCAGATGTCCTGATCTATATCTCACCACTGGACTCAGATGGCCCCAGAAGAGAGAATGAGACTGGTGACTTTACACAGCCCAATACAATTCACTTGCTTGTCATGACATAGCTTTCCTGATGTCATGGTCCTCTTTGAGGATGAAAGACAAATAGCCATAATCCTAGTAATATCCTTGTTCCTAACCTTTGGCCATTATTAGAACATAAGGTGCCTGAGGGCAGGGTTGCATCCTGTTTTAGCACAGCTGAGTGTACAAAGTCTGTCTTCCGTGTTCTACAGGTACCTTGGAGCCTAGAACCATGGCCAGCAGAACAAGCTCCCAGACTCCTTCTCACTCTTCTGGTCAGTGATTCCTATACCCCAGCCCTGGTCAGGAGGGAGGGATTCAGGGTGCCATTCCAAAGGGGATGGGCAGGAGGGTTTTGGCAGGGAGACACACTCACACACTGTGGGAATCATTCTGAGAATGAAGTAATAGGATTTGGCTCTTCTCCCCTTTTCTCCTTCCTCCCATACCCACTCACAGCTGTTCTTTCCTAATCCCTTAGGATTCAGCCTAGAACAGCAGAGATAGAGTGTAGGGCCTGAAGTCAGGAAGACTCATCTTCAGGAGTTCAAATCCAGACTCAGATACAAGTTGTGTGGCCTTAGGCAAGTCACTTAACCCTTTTCGCGTCAGTTGCCTCATCTGTAAAATGAGCCGGAGAAGGAAATGGCAAACCACTGTAGTATCTCTGCCAAGAAAATCCCAAATGGGGTCACAAAGGGTGGACTTGACTCCAATAACCAAGGCTAGCTACAATTATTATTAGGGTGTAGTTCTTTTCTTTGTATTTCTGACTCCTGGTACATTGTTTTGCACAGATTAGGCCTTTAAAAGTGTTTTTGTTGTGGTTTAGATCTGACTCTCTGTGATCCCATTTGGGTTTTTTTTGGCAAAGATACTGGAACAGTTTGCCAGTTCCTTCTCAGGCTCATTTTGCAGATGAGGGACTGAATTTAAACCAAGACCAGGGAGAGAGGGTCATAGAGTGGAAAGAGGGCTGGATTTGAAATCAAAAGCCCTGGGTTCAAATCCTGTCTCTTCCACTCACTACCTATTACTTTACCTATTACTCACTACCTATGACTTTGGCAAATGACTCTATTTCCTGGGCCTCAGTTTCCTCACATTTGCCAAATCAGGGAGTTGGTCTAAAACTCTAGATGGTCAAGATGACTATGGGAGACAGTAGGTCAGAATGGGTAGAGTGCTGGCTGTGGTTCTTGAGGAGTTTGTGTTCTAATGAGAGAAAGATCACAGAAGAAGGAAGGAGCTACAAGAAAGAACGCCCTCTCATCCTGACTTTTTTTCTGTCTTCCCCAGGTGAGGAGTGGAATCCCTTCCAAAGTAGTGAGTCATTCTTCCAGACTTGGGACCCAGGGAAGGGGAGGGGACAGGAAAAACAAAGGGGCTCCTTCCCCTTCTGATTCCTCCATACATGACCCGTTCCCCCTCCTCTTTCTCTTTCAGATGAGTATACTCTTCGAAAGAGGGGATTAATTGCTGCTGCTATACTCTTCATCACAGGCATCCTCATCCTCACCAGTAAGAATGAGGGGAGGCTGGGAAGCTCATAGTTTCCAGATCTAGACTGGGTGTCAGTGGTCCTACATTTGCGGACCAATGCTTCCCCCGTTGGTTGTGTGATCTGGGGATAGATCCCTACCCCACCTCTGGGGTGAGGTTTCCCCACCAGTGACCCAAGGACCCAACCCTACGAAGGTGATTCACATTCTTGTTTTCACCCAACTCTTTCTCTCAGGTGATCGGTGTCGCCAATTCCGCTGGTGCAGAAGGCAGCAGCGAAGGTGAGACCATGAAAAGCAGGGGGAGGGGGGATGACTGGGAAGATTAAGGGGTGCCAGAGTAGGAAGGTCCTTTCTCTCACCACCTCCTCTCTGTACACTCTTGTCCTTTTCAAGTGCCTATAGGGTGACCCAAGCCTGAGGTCCCAAACTCTAACAAAGAGACACCAATGGAACCTTAGCGGTAGAAGGACCCTCAAGACTCTGACAATCCCGAAGCTCGGGGAGCTTTGGGAAGAAATTACCACTGACTAGCTGGTTTCTCATCATCATAACCTCTTTCTCAAGAAGGCACCAGCTCCCCCAATTTCTAGGTCTCCCTGGTCTCTGACACCCCCACCCTTACCCAAGGTCCCAAGTTTCTCAGCACCTAGCATGGTGCCAAATGCTCAATAAACATTTGCGGGACAAATGGATGAATGAATGTTATTGATTGTTGACCTGGCATCTTCTCTGCTAAGTGGACATGAAGGGATGGGATTCATGGGGATGAAGCCAAGGGAAGGGACCAGAGCCTGGTCAGTGGATGGCATTGCCACTTTGCACCCAGAGTACTACTGTAGCTGAAGAATGACTTCTCATCTCCCTAATTCTGGAGAATTCTAGAACACTGGACTAGATCTGGGGGTGCACAGAGAGAGTTCTCTATCTTTGAGCAGTTTACATTCTATAGCATTTGGGGGAGGGGAGGCCTCAGTATAAATATATAGATAAAGAAATATAAGATGAGAGAGTGATAAGAAAGAAGAGGGAGAGAGAGAAGAGAGAGAGGAAGAAAGAGAAAAGGGGAAGGGAGGGAGAGGAGAGAGGAGGGAGAAAGAGAAAGGGACAGGAAGGGAGACAGAGAGAACAAAGGAGAGAGGGAGAGAGAGAGAAGAGGAGGAGAAAAGAGAAAGAAAGGGAGAGAGAGAGGGGAGAACTAACAGGGGGAGGATTAGGAAAGGAGGATGATCTGAAAGCAAATGTTTCTTAGCTGTGTCACCTTGGGGAAATCACTCCACCTTGCTAGGTCTGTGTTTCCTCATCTGTAAAATGAGGAGGTTGGATTTGCGGTTGTCTAAGGTCCTCTTCCAGGTCTTTGATTTTATAATTCTTGCCTTCAGGTGAGGTGCAGTCTAACTATAAACATGCACTCTCACACACATATACACCTACATACATACATATACACACTCATGCATACACCTACATACATACACATGCACACATGCACCTACACCTACACACACATACACACACACCCCCTATCTCTCCTAAAACTTTTCTCTCCAACGTCACCAACATCCTCTCACTTAATCCAGTGGCCTTTTCTTAGCCCTCTTCTTTACTGACCTTTTTCTCAAAAGTAAAAAATAAAATGTTATATTTCTGTTCTTTTCAGGATTATTGTGTGAATTAAATGAGAAGGTAATTAAAAGATTTTCTCAGCTTTAAAGCTCTATAATGCAGCTGTTAGAATTGTTTCTGTTTCCTCCTGAAGACTCTCCCAACCCTTCCCAGAGCCCTCCCTGGTAACGAAAAAGGTTGGTGCTCTGGCTTCTCCACACCTCTCTTCCTGGAGGGGGAGGCCGGAGAGGGGGCTGCCTTTGATGCCGTGGTGGAGTCAACATTTATTTTTATTTTCATCGCTGCAGCCATCACAATGGAGGCCACAAGGTGGCGCATGTGGCGGGTAGAATTCAGGGAAGACCTAAGTTCAAATTCAACTTCAGCAAGTTACAGTCACCTGTGTCTGCCTCAGTTTTCTGAGCTGTAAAATGGGGATAAAATACAGGGTTGTTGTGTGGATCACACAAGACAATATTTGTAAAGCTCTTAGCATAAGGTCTGACACACAGTAGGTACCCAATTAATGCTTTTTCGTTTTCCCTTCCCCGATATGTGCATTTTTCCCTTGGCTCTGCTGATTTCAATCTACATTGCATCATGGAAGTCTTCCCAAATTTTTCTAAATCCAACATTTCTTATAGAGAAATAATATTCAAGTACCTTCCTATAACATGATTTTTCTAAAACTCCAACTTTGTTTCTAATTGTTTCTAATCACAAAAAAGTGGTGCTATATTTTGGTCGTACAAGACTTGCATCTCTCTCTCTCTCTCTCTCTCTCTCTCTCTCTCTCTCTCTCTCTCTCTCTCTCTCTCTCTCTCCCCCATTCTCCCCCCCTCCTCCATCTATCCATCTTATATATCTGTCTGTCCATACATCTATACATAGTCTCTGTCTATCTGTCTTTCTTCTATCTGATTATCTGCCTATTTATTTTAAAAATCTTTTTGGAGATATGGTATCACTAGATCTGCACAGTTTAGTAACTTTCTTTTTGTGTAATTCCAAATTCTTTTCCATAATGGCAGGACCAATTCACCTACCTATTCACCTCTCCAACAATCAAAAAGCATTCACTAAGGACTTAGTGGTGCCAGGTACAAGGATAATACCTACCCTCAGTGGAGGTGGGGGTTTGGATTTGGAGTCAGTAAGGCTTGAGTTCTAATCTTCCTGGCCTCAGACACACTAGGTGTGTGGTTTTGGGTTGCTTAAATCAGTTTAACCATCTGTAAAATGGAGATAGTCATAACAGGGATATTGTGAAGCTCAAGGGAAAGAATATATGTAAAACACTTTGCATAATATAAATGTTAGCTATTACATATAGGGGGCAGCTAGGCTAGGTGGCGCAGTGGATAGAGTCCTGGAGGCAAGAAGACTCATCTTCCTAAGTTCAAATCCAGCCTCAGACAATTCCTAGTTGTGTGACCCTGGGCAACTCACTTCACCCTGCTTGCCTCAGTTTCCTCATCTGTGAAACAAAGGTATGAGCTGGCAAACTACTCCAGTATCTTTACCAATAAAACTCCAAATGGAGTCACACAGAGTCAGTCATCAGTGAACAACCAGGCTGGCCTGCAATAGTGGAATGACCATACGAGGGCTCTGAGGATAGCATCTTTCTTTCTTTTTTTTTTTTAATGTTTTACAATCATTTCCTTAAAGTTAAGATTTTATCCGCCCCACCCTTCCCCCAATACCCCCCTCCCTCCCCATGACAGCATACAATTCTGTTTAGGTTCTACATATACTTTCCTATTGAGCACATTTTCACTATATTCATGCTATGTAGTCGAACTAAAATAAATGGAAGAAATCATATAACAAATCAACACATAATACAATGAAACCCACACACACACAAACATGATCTGCAACATTCTGCAAGTGACTTCCACATTTCTTTCTCTGAGTGTGGAAGGCATTTTGCCTTAGAAGACCGACATTAGGATTTTTTTTTTCTCAGTAAGTTCTTGTGTTATTACAAAGTTCCAAGTCTACCAGAAAAAACTCTCACACACTGTGGTCGTTGCTGTGCACAAAGTTCTCCTGGTTCTGCTCCTTTCGCTCAGCATCAGATCATATAAGTCCTTCCAGGCCTCCCTGAAGTCTTCTTGCTCATCATTTCTTATGGCGGATAGCATCTTTCTGGAGAATGTACTTCATTCTCTCAGGATCCACACATCACAGTTCTCTACTAGACCCCAGCCCTGAGCCTAGGACATCTTGTTATCATGACTCCACCTTCGCCAGGCCCATCTGCCTCAGCTGCCGCCCTCCCTTGTCTGCCTTTGGCACTCAAGTCAGACACTGTGCCCTACACCCAGAGAGGACTGTTATCTTCTTGCCCCTGCAGGCACCTTACTTTACTGAATTGTCTTTGGAGATCAGATCTCCAGCTCTTCTTGTACCTGCCTTCTCCCCAAGGGTGAATGTCCCCCAAGCATCCATCCTGGGTCTTCCTTGAAGACCTCCTCCATTCCTTAAACTACAGCGATCAATTCTATGCAGATAACACTCCCCTAGTGCCTTGTCATGGGCTTCCAGTCTTCCATTTCCACCTGCCTCCTGTACTGTCCCCACCTGGCTGTCCCACAGGCATCTCAAAGTCAACATGTCCATAATGGAACTTGCCATTGCTCTCCCTCCAAGAATCCTTCTCCTTAGCTTACTTCTGCTGATGGTAACACCATCCCTCCACTTCTCCTTCCCCTTCTTTCCCTACAGAAATCCTTCTTTTCCTTCAGGGCTTGGTTCCTTTGCTATCTCCTACAGGAAGCTTTCCCTGATTCTTTGAGCAGAAATAGTATCCAATTTTTCCAGCCCAACACAATGAAAAACATTGTATCAGGATCTGGGGATACAAAAACAGAAGTTAAGTGATCCTTGCCTTTGGATGACTTATGCAGAGGTTGAGTAAGGGGGACAACTTGTCCACAGACAAGTAAATTTGAGTTAATTTCAGGAGGAAAGGAGGAAACTAATAGAAAGGTGGAGGGAAAAGGGGTGGGGTAGGAGGTGGTATTTGGGACAGTTGGGCTGAGCTTTGAAGGAAGATAATGGAGATGCTCTCCTAACAGCTCATAGGCTACTTTAGAGTACACAAAAGATCCCTGAGGGTAGAAAGAAAAGTGGGCATCAAGATGCCCAACAGACAAATTCCTATTTTATTTATAGGCAACAGGGGACCGCTGGAAATTTTTGAACAGAAGAGTGATGTGGTCATATTTGTGTTCCAGGAATATTTATATTAAATTAATTAAAAAATTAATATTTGACAGTTGTGTGGAAGCTCAGAAATGGAAACGACGGGAATCTTGGAGACTGACTAGCAGGCTTCTGCCAAGGTCCAGTGTCCAGAGAGGTGATGAGGGCCTTGAAAGAGGAGAGTGGCCGGATGAGCCAGGAGAAGGGGTTGGATTTGGAAGCGGGGCTTCCATCCCCTTCCCAGTTAATCAAGTAATTCAATCAATCTACTATTACCTTCCTATAAGCTCATCACAGTATGGGGACATTAATTAATTTGGGCTGTGATGTTAGATGACAATCACCCAGGAAACATCTTGTGAATGGTTGAGATCAAGTCAGATGGTGAAGAGAAAATAGAATCCAAGCTCTTGTGAGAGGGTATCGCCCTTGGAGACAGTGGAGGGGCTCTTTCCCCTTATCCTTCCCTTGCCACTAACTTTGTTATTGGAGAAATGAAACCAGTAGAAGACAACCCATGTAAATTAGAGCAGAGGACATATGGATGGCAAGAACAGTTATTCCTTCTGGGAAATCTGCTTAAAATTTTTTGCCCCTTCCTTCTTATCAAGAAGTCTGAATTTTTTCTTTTTCATTTTTGGGGTATTTACAATCACTTATTGTAAAATGTGGATTAAATGTCTGGTGACAGGCTATATGTAATGTAGGTCAATGTTAAGTAAAAATATTGAGGTTTCCATAAAACTCTCCCCAAATTCCCATTTACAGTAATTTTTTGTCTTGACCTGAGATATATGAAGCTATGATGGGGAACATTAAGATGTGGAAGGGATGTGGGTAGGAGTTTTCCCAAGAGGAGAGGCAAGCATTCAGTTTTCTGTCTCTAGTCTGGAAGTTGAGAAGCCTCAGGGCTAATACCCTGAGGAAGAGCCCCTAGGTGTATTCCAGACTCGACTTCTATTTATCTTTCCAGATCTTAAACAAAGGAGTATTCTGAAATGGAAGTAACCAGGCAGCCTGGAGATTTGGGGAAATCCCAAGTCTCATCAAAGATCATTTCAGTAGCTGGAGGTGACAGCTGTGGTCACCAGAGTATTAGTGGCTACAGGAGAAGTGCCCATAGAGGATGTGGAACTGTATGAGTAACAGATGAAAAGTACACTTTAGGAGAAGAGACCCCATGTGACAGCGAAAAGGGCCCACTACACTCTGGCATTCCCAGATTGGAACCCAGGACAAATTCAGAGAACCCTCTGAAAGAGGAAAAGGATTTCCGGTATTCAGGACCTGTGGGTCCCTCTTGGTCATGTGTGTTTTCTGCACGTGCCCCTCATGACTTTTGTACACTCCCCAGGAGTGGTGTATGTGCAGTGGCAATGTGTATTCCCAATTTGAGAGGAATGGTTTTATAACTTTTGATTTTGCTTTATTTTCTTAGTATATCACTTTTCTAAAAGTGAATGTCATTCAAACGGTTCTCCTCACACCTATCTGACCACTCCTCCTCTTTCTCCTTTGCTGGATCCTCCTCCAGATGATGCTCTCTGTCCCTAGGTGTTCCCCAGGGTTCTGTCCTGGACCCTCTTCTCTTCTCCCTCCAAACTTCACTTAGGGATCTCATCAGCTCCTATGAATTTAATGACCATGTGTCTCTGTGCTGATGATTCCCATATCTACCTTCCCTGTCCCAGTCTTTCTGTTGACTTCCGAACTCACATCTCCAAATGCCTTTCTGACATCTCAGCCTGGAAGTCCAGTAAACATCTAAAATTCAGTATGAACAAAACAGAACCTAGCATCTTTCCCCTAAATGCTCCCTCCTCCTACCTTCCCTAGTACTGGAGAGGGCATTACTGTCCTCTCAGTTCCTCAGACTCCCAACCCAGAGTCTTCCTGGACTCTGAGCTCTCAACCCCTCTCCAATATCCAGGATGTCTCCAAGCCCTGGTGACATCATCTCTGCAGCATCTCTCTTCTGACACTGATATTACCCTGATCCAGGTCCCGGCCCCCTCACATGGACTGTGTCATTAGCTGCTGGGTAGTGGGGTGAGGATCTGCTTGCATCAGGTCTCTCCCCACTTCAACCCATCCTCCATTCAGCCACCACACTGACTTGCCTAAAGGATGGGTCCCATCATGTCACCCTCCTAGCCAATAAACTCTGGCGACTCCCTGTGCCTCTGGGAGCAAATCCAAGGTGCTCTGTCTGATATTCAAAGCCCTTTATAACCTGCTCCCTCCTATCTTTCCAGTCTCCTTACACCTTTCCCGGACATGTTCCCTTTGATTCAATAGCCTCCTGGCTGTCCCATGGTCAGGACATTCCATCTCTCAGCTCCAGGCATTCTTTCTGGCTGTCCTTCCTTCATGCCTGCAGCTCTCTCCCTCCTCTGCTGCAATCACTGACCTCCCTGGCTCCCTTTATGTCCCAACTAAAAGCCTCCCTTCCACAGGAAGCCTTCCCCAACCTCTTTTATTCCAGGGCTTTCCCTCTGTTAATTCTCTCCTATTTATCCTGCACCGAGCTTGCTCTGTACAGATTTATTTGCTGGTGGTCTCCTTCATTAGATCAGAGGCTCCTTGAGGGCACAGAGTGTCCTTCACTTCTTTTTGTGTCCCTGGTGCTTAGTGCTATATCTGGTACGTAGTAGTCTCTTTATAAAATGTTTATTGATTGATCAATGCAAGAACTATGGAGGATTGGTAAAAAATTTTATATATCTATGTGTGTGTATATGTATATATATACATATATATTACATATGTGTATATATATATACAGAGACACAGAGAGAGAGAGAGAGAGAGAGAGAGAGAGAGAGAGAGAGAGAGAGAGAGAGAGAAGCTATTTTATGCAAAGTGAGGCAGGGGAAATGGAGAAATGGTACAAACTAGCTCTTCCTGATAGTGTTCTGCCCCACAAAATGATAATAGCTAGGCTAACATTTAAGGTTTATGAAGCACTTTGCCAGTATCCTCACGACAACCCTTGGAGGCAGGCACTATTTTTACACCTGTCTTACAGTTAAAGAAACTGAGTCTGAGAGAGGTTAAGAGACTTGCTCAGGGTCACACAGCTAGGAAGCATCTGCGGTCAGATTTGAACTCAAGAAGATGACTCTTCCTGACTCTAGGCCCAGCATTCTTTCTGCTGCTCTGCCTAGCAACCTCATAATACAAAATTCCATTATATTGTGTGTAATGAGTGTAAAACATTGAATAGAGAACTCCAGCCTGGAGTAAGTGTCCCCCGGCATTTACTAGCTGTGTGACCCTGGGCAAGTCACTACACTCTGCCTCGGTTTCATCATCTGTAAAATGAATTGAAGAAGGAAATGGCAAACCATTCCAGTATCTCTGCCCAGAAAACCCCAAATGGGGTCATGAGAGTCAGACACAAATGAACAACAACAGATTTTGAGTTTATCTGAGTAACAGAATGTAAACTCTGGCCTATTTTTGTCATCTTATAATGAATCGCTCTCCTGCACACACTCTGCCATTCAAGAGAACTGGCCTTCTTGCAGTTCCTTACACAGTACTTTATCTCCTACCTCTATACCTTTGCATAGGCTGTATCTCATCCCTGGAATGCACCTCCTACTTGCCTCCTCTTAGAATTCCTAGCTTCTTCTTAGCTCAGATGTCACCTTCTCCATGAGTCCTTTCTTCTCCCCTTCCCCCACTCCTCAGTCTTTCCCCTGAAATTGTCTTGTACGTATCTTGTATATTTACTTATGTGGGTGTTGCCTTCCTGGATAAAATGTGAGCACTTTGAGAGACTATTTTTTGTCTTTGTTCCCCGGTCTCTGGACCTAGTAAGTATTTAGTACATGATTATGGATTGTCTAACTTCCCACAACGAGGGACTCTCAAAGCCAAGACATGAACTTAGATCTGCTGAGAATGATGGACTTGGAGTCAGAGGACCTAGGGCTGAAACTGACCTTGGCTATTATTGACCAGTATGAGTCCCAACTCCCCAGAAAGCCATTTGGCATTGTGGTGTCTCAAGGTCCTCTTCTGCAGAATAAGGAGTTTAGACTAGCTGGTTCTAAAGTTCTAAGACTTCTAGCCTGGGGCTGTGGTGGCTATTCTGCCCTGGCTCCACCCTGCTTTGTCCCATCTCTGGCTCCCCTCGGCCCTTGGCAGACCTGCTGTCTGCTGCCCAGAATGACTAAGGACTGACGTGAGGCCTGATCAGAAGGAGCATTGCTGCACCGCAGATCCAGGGCGGAAGCCAGCTGGCTCCGAGTCCAGTGCACCGCCAGGAACCATCCGCCTGGGCTTTATGGGCACTGCCCAGGGGAGCCAAGTTCTGGGAATGCTGTGGCCTGATGCAGCAGGAGCCCAGAAGGGTCCATGGAAGAATGTGGGGGGCAAGGCAGAGGTACAATAAGTCCTACCCTCACCAGGGTTGTGGGAGCTCAGCCAGGACCTTGCTCCACTCTCTTGTCTTCCTCATCTATAGAGAGAGAAGTTATCGTCTCAGCCCTGCCCATCCTCCCCCTTACCTCCCAGGATGTAGATTGGCTAGGAGGTAGCCTTCTTGGGAAATGTACAGGCTGTGGTTGGTTAAGAATAGCCCTGAGTAGGGGGTGGGACTGGAACAACCAGGGGTGGGCCATAGACAGGTGTGTCTGGAAGGGCAAAGGCCAGGAAGTTGTAGAATTAGACACGCCCAACCATGGGCTCCTGGAGGAGTCCTCACTGTCTGCAAACACAGTCACAGTCACGTGGTACCTGGGTAGCTGCAAACACAGACACCCATACACACAGGTGACCCACACCCAGTCACAAGGCTTTACCTGAGGAGGTCCCTGAAACCACACTATACAGGCACCATGAGACACGGAAGGACGGGCGTACCTCCCAATCTCAGCTGCACTCAGCTCAAGGCCAATCATTAGATCTTTCTGGACATCTGTTTCCTCATTTAAAAACAGAGGAAAGGATATTTTTCAGAATGGATTATCACCAAGGACCCCCAATGTGACCTGTATTAACAGAGTTGTTTACCTGGTGTCTCCTCCATTAAACCATAAACTCCTTGAGAGCAGGGATTGATCTCTGCTTTCCTTTGCATCCTTAGCATTTCCTCTGGTACCCAGTAGGTGCTCCATAAATCCTGAGTCTCCAATGTGGTTCAGTGGTTTGGAGTTAGAGGTCCTGGTTTCAAATCATGTCTCTGTCACTTTCTAGCTGGTGACCTTGGGTGAAGAACTTGACCTCTCCAGGGTTAAATTTCCTTATTTGTAAAATGAAAGACTGGCACTGACATGTAGCACACTGGCGGGGTTGGGGGGAAGGTATTGGCTTGAAGAATCAGAGGTTGATGTGTTTCAATCATGTACAACTCTTTGTGACTGACCCCACTTGGGGTTTTCTTAGCAAAGACACTGGAATGGTTTGCTATTTCCTTCTCCAGCTCATTTTACAGATGAGGAAACTGAGGCAAACAGGGTTAAGTGACTCTTCCAGGGTCACCCAGCTAGGAAGTATCTGAGGTCAAATTTCAACTTAGTTCTTACTGAATCCAGGACTGGCACTCTACCCACTGAGCCTCCTGGATGCTCTCTAAAGCCAGAGGACCTGAGTTCAGATGCTGCCTCTTATATTTAGTACCTGGGTGATCTCAGTCCATTAACTTAAGTTCCCCATGCCTCAGTTTCTTCACCTGTAAAAGAAGGGAGTGGTGGTGGAAGATAGGTTAATTGCTCTGACAGTTTTCTTCTAGCTTTCCATGTTAATCTATGACGGAGATTCTTCATCTAGGATCCACAGACCTTTACAGGGTTTACCTACAGACTGAAGCGGAGATCCATGAATTTTGGAAGTGGGGGGAATGCATTTAATTTCAATATAATTAGTTTCCTTTGTAATACAATGTATTTTGCTTCATGCATCTAAATCCTTATTCTAATATCAGGGGTCACTGGGTTCTCCCTAGCCACCCAAGATGTCTAGAACCCCTCAAAAAGTTGAGAATCTCTAATTTGGGATAAGAAATGAGACAGCACTTCGAAAGGACTGATGATTACTGTTGGGTCACATGCACACACCCTACCACACACGCATATCCTATCACATACGTACATACGCTACCACACATGCACATGCATAGGCACACGTAGCCTCACCAAGCTGGGCCCTCCCCCGTCACCCCCATCCAGTCATCCACACACACAGAGACAATGTCACAGTCTCACTTTATTTCATCACTAGACGTTGGTGTTCAGCTTGGTCCTGCACATCTGGATGAAACTGAGTAGAATCAGGAGCAGTACAGCCATGGCCATGAGAGCCTCAATCACGGAGTAGATGTGGACAAGCTCGGACCGGGGCTGAGCCATCGGTGCGTCATGACTCCAGGCAGGATCAAAGCGCCCCACCAGTTTGCGGTCCACGTAGCACCTGAATGTGCCATAAGCGGACACCTGTAGGCGGCTTCCTCCAGAAGGGGGATCCAGGATTGGGCCTGAGTTGTTAGGGGTCAACTGCTGCAGCCAGGTTAGGGAGATATCGTCAGACTCCCAGCTGACTGGCCTGCAAGGAAAACATGTGGAGCCAGGCTGTCTCCCTTCCCACTCCTGACATCTGAGCATTCCCACAGTCTGGTAGACCCAAGGTCTAGCCACACTCCTGTCATCTCCTACCTGTGGAATTGATTTTTGAATCTAACCTTAAGGCTTTGAATATATATCCCAGTCCTTGTACTTTATCATCATATCCAAAAACTTATCTAAAATCACAGCATCTCTGAAACTTACAATATGCCTCCCCCCATCCCTGGGGTCCCCTCTGATTGGACAGGTGAAGGAAGAACTGAGAGCTCCTCCCACACACCCCATTTGAGGAAGGGTCAAGGGCCCAGTGCAGTCATTCCAACATTTCCCACAGGCTGTACTTCTCAGGATTTCTTCTATCCCCTTCACTCCCTGCTTCTCACTTGTTTTGATGTATTGGCTTCCCTCATTAGACTGTAGTTCCTTAAGGGCAGGGCCTGTCTTTGGCCTTTCTCTATAGCCCCATCACTTAGCAAAGTACCTGTACACAGTAGGTGCTTTAATAAATGCTCGTAACCTATCTATCTAGCTCTTTTTTTTTTTTAGATCTAGAGTATAGTTGGTTACCATGCCAGTCAACCTTCACAATTCAGTTTGTCTGCAGATGGGATAACAAGTCATTGAGAAAAAGAAAATTAAATCACAGGGGGCTAAAGACAATCCCCTGAAGGAACGTTGGTGTCCTTCCCTGACATTCTTGGGGTCTCTGGAGGGTCTGAGTGGAGGGAAGAGGAAGGAAGGCATTGGTACTTACAGTATTTAAAAACAAACCAAAAGGTTACTGATACCTTCCCAAATACGTTGTGTCTAGCCTCTTCTGTTTAGAGAGGAGAAAATGGAAGCCCAGAGCATTGACGTGATTTACTTTGGGTCCCGCAGCTCCTACTTGTCTAAGGTGACATCTGAACCCTTATCTTCTTTGATTCCCAGACACCTCAAAAGCCAAACAAGCCCACAACTAATCCAGCTTCATTAGCTCAATGGCCCCGTGGAGTATTCAAGTGCTGAGGCAATAGAATTTCTAAGAGCCAGGGTGTGTCTGGCAGCTAGACAGGTTTCTGAACTCTGAGGAAGGTTAGTATGTGTTCTCAGAATGTTTGGAAGGAAGGAGTGTGGAGACGGGGCTAGCTGAGGAAGGAGCAACGACAAGTCAGTTTAGGGAACCCCGGGGCAGGAAAACAAGATAGAATTTGGTGAATAAGTCACACCAAGTGGAGGTAATTACTAGTTTAGGAAAACAGGCGCTAACTCCCAAAGGGAGGTGCCTAGAAGTTATCTTCTAAGAGGGAGGATTTACCCAAAGGAGGGGAATGCCAGTATCTGGGGATGGCACAGAGGCGATCTAGGGGTTAAAGGACAATCTAGGGGCAAGATGCCCAGACCCTGTTACCTGTAGATGGTGGCAAAGGGACAGCTGAGCCACACAGTGCTATTTTCCTCCAGCTTGTAAGTTCCATAAAGCACCACAATGGATTCAGGGCTCTTGTGCCCACAGGGGACAAAGCAGCCTTCGATCTGTAGCTCAGGCCCCCTTTGGAGCTCTTTTGGGTAAAAGCTGGCCAGTCCACAGGGCAGCCTCTGATGGTCTGATCTCATGGCATAGCAGAGACCCACACGCTTCCGTTCCCCCTGAATGCCACAGCGGTCACAGGCCTGCCAGGGCCCCCACTGGGTAAAAAGTGTCCATTGGCTGCTGTTTCCCACAGTCTGATTCCTCAGGGTCTGATGTTCCAGCTCACTGTGGCTGAGATAGAGCTTTGTCCCATCCTGAAAGTCCACATTATACGTTGCCCTAGTGTTACCTGCCTCATCTTGGCAGCTGTAGGTTCCTGATTGGTCTGTGGAGGTGTGACGTAGATGGAGGTCCCCACTGACATCTGGGATGGTTAGCTTCTTCCTGGGGAAGGAATGGGATAGGGGCTGGAAGAACCAGGTGGAATCTTTGACAGGGCATGATAGAGTGGTTGGGTTGGGGGTGATGAAGGCCAGGCAGGAGGGACCTCCTGGGGGACACCTAAGGGATTCCAAGGCCCAGAGCCCAGGAAGAGAAAGATAGAGAAACAGCAAGATGGAAGGCATGGCAGAGTGGGCTAGCAGAGGAAGCAGGGTGGTCTGGTTATTGTGAAGTCACAGACATGGAACCTAGGAAGCCTGCCTCCCCTTCCACCTGTGTCTCCCCATGCCCTCCTGGCATCTAAGATCTGCTCCCCTGGCCCCTTCTGCCCATGCTCTTCAGAGATCCTAGTGTCTTATATAACACCACAGAGGTGTTAAGAGCACACCCAAATAACAGTAACATTTTATTTCTATTTCAAAGTACATTCCTCCCAGTTATGTGCATATAGATATACAGATAGATGCGGATATAGAAAATTCTTTTAAATTTATTTAGTATTTTATTTTCCCTCAATTACATGTAAAAACAATTTTTAACATTCATTTTTAAACCTCTGAGTCTAAATTCTCTCCCTTTCTCCCTCCTCAACCCCCAATTAAGATGGCAAGCAATTCAATATAGGTTATATATGTGTATATTCATGTAAAACATATTTCCACATTAATCCTGTTGTGAAAGAAAACATAGACAAAAAAACCTCAAGAAAAATAAAGTGAAAAAGTATGCTTCAATCTGTATTCAGATACCGTCAGTTCTTTCTTTGGGGACAGTAGCATTTTTTATCGTAAATCCTTCAGAGGTGTCTCGAATGGCTGCATTGAGAGAATGGCTAAGTCGTTCACAGCTGGTCATCTTACAATGCTACTTTGTACACATTTGTTACAAACATTTCACTTTGCATCAGCCCGCACAAGTCTTTCCAGGTTTCCAGTCTTTGCAGTATCCTGTTTGTCATTTCTTATAGCATAATAGCACTCCATCACCATCACAAAGCAAAATTTTTTTATTCCCCAAATGATGGGCATTCTCCCAATTTCCAACTCCTGGTCACCAGAAAAGAGCTGCTAGAAATATTTCTGTACATATAGGTCATTTTCCCTTTTGTATAATCTCTTTAGGATACAGACCTAGTATCAAAACGTATACACAGTTTGATAGCATAGTTCCAAATTGCTTTACAGAATGGTTGAATCAATTCACAACTCCACCAACACTGCATTAATATCTCATTTTTCCCACACACCCCTTCAACATGTCATTCTCCTTTTCTATCCTATTAGTCAATCTAATAGGTACCAGGTAGTACTTCAGAATAGTTTGTTTGCATTCCTCCAATCAATAGTGATTTAGAGTACCTTCTCCTATGGCTATAGATAGCTTTGATTACTTCATCTGAAAACTGTTTATATCTCTTGGTCCTTTATCAATTGGGGAATGGCTCCTATTTCCATAAATCTGACTCAGCTCTCTATACATTTGAGAAATGAGGCAAATTCTAATCTCAAAGAAATGCTTCTGGGCTACCACAGGGGTCAGAAAGGGAATTGCACCCACTCTCTATTCTGGACCAAAGCATATGGTTTGACAGGGTTCGGTCAAAGGGAAGCCCAACTCTAATGAGAGAGGATTCCCTTTTCTCACCCTCACTTTCTCCCTTTTTGCCATGTCATCTCCCATACTGGCAACTCTGGGATGATTTTACTCATAGCTATAGTCTCCCCAAAAAGGAGGAGTCTGAGAAGTACCAAATGTTTTATAAGAATCAGAGATGGGACAGGCAAATTTATTCCTGCATACCAAAGGAATGCTAAATACAGGGCACATACAAAGGAAAATTTAAAATAGGATTCATTAACAACTTATAAAGAATATTTTTGTCTGCCAGGAGGCTGACCATCAGATTTCATCAGAATAGTAAGCAGATAGCAGGACTTCTCATTAGGTGTTTTATACACTTAAAATGTGGCTTGGGTCAACCCTCCTGGCTATCCTCCGTCATGCAGATGTATTCCCTGCCATGAGCTACTGATGCCACCCTGATGAATGCCTCCAGCACCTGGGACCACTGCTGCTGCTACAAACCTCTGGACCTCTCAAACTCAAGAAGTCAGCTCCAAGCCTAGACAGGTTCGTGTCCAGCCAAGTCAATAACAATCGTTTATTTAAGCACCTACTGTGTGTCAGCACTTTGCTGGGGATACAAAGACAGGTAAACCACAACAAAGCCAACAAGCCTCTGCTCTCAAGGGGCTCATATTCTAACTGAGACAACATGCAAACAACTATGTACAAATAAAAAATATACAGAATGAATTAGTGATAATCAACAGGCACTATAATTAAGAGGGCTCAGGAAAGACTTCCTGTCGAAGGTGGGATTTTAGCTAGGACCTAAAGGAATTCAACATAGGACACAGAGATGAGCAGGAGAGAGAGGTATCTTGCAGGAGGAACAGCTAGGGGGCCAGTATCCTTGAATCACAGCATTTGGTGAGGAAAGGGATATATAAAGACTGGAAAGGGGGATGGCAGATGATGAAGGGCTTGGAACATTAAACAGAGGATTTCATATTTGATCTTGGTGATGACAAGAAGTATTAAGGAAACAGAAACATAAAAAAGAAAATGACAGCCATGCACAAAACTGAGTGGAAAAATCCCCAAACCAGGTGCCTTTGTGGACACTGCCACCTTGACACCAAGGTGAAGAAAAGACAGAATTTTCTCACCCTCATGGGAGATCCCAAATTTATGTGATGCCACCCAGAGAGTCAAAAGCACTAGCTTTTAAAAAGTATTTAAATGACTTGTTGCAGTTAAGTTACAACATTTTGATCATCCAGGCTGTATGGAAGGAAGTACACAGATAAAACAATTATTTCATCGGAAATAAAATTTTTGTGCATGCCCAACTGCTGATAGACTTGTGACTAAAAAGAAAAAATTAAATTTTTCATGGATTCAAGTATTAAAAGTTATAAGCTTCATTCTAAGCATATACATATACATATAATATACATATTATTTCAGATTGAGATCGGGGGTGGGGAACCTGGGACCTCAAGGCCATGGATCCCCTGTGAACTTCATAAAAGTTTGGATTTAGTCAAAGGGTCTCACTTGAGGACCTACAGGGCCATATGTGGCCTGGAGACTACATCCCTTATTAACACCATTAAGTAAGGTATATAATTTGAGCCACTCTTCAAAAAGTGAAAATATGTTTCCTATTTGTAAGACAGCCAAGAGTTATTTTAGGCACCCTTAGCTATTTCTAAAGAAAAAAGTCTGGCTAATGAAAAGATGCTATATCTTAGTTTTTCTTAGCAAGACCATTGGTGATAGATTATGTCTCAGTGGCTGTATTTGGAAACGCTGACTCTTCAGAAAAAGATGTAGCATCCCTTCTCCCATTGTAATGCAATGAGGAAACGCGCTCTTTTTTTAACTGACATGGGGCATGAATCCCCTGCATGAAGGGGTAGGAGGACCAAGAGATTCAGAGCTTGCCATTTGACCCGAATATGTCAAGCCCTCCCGATGCTGGGGCAATACAAAATTCTCATATGTTTAAACCAAGAAAGTCCATTCTGACTGTGACATCATAGATAAAGACTTACATAAAATGCCATCTGCATGGGGCAGGCATAGTATTTTCCTCCTTTCACAAAGGAGGAAACAGGACCTGAGGTTAAGCGATTTTTCCAATATCACAGTTAAGTGTTAGGAGCAGGATTTCCATTTTTCAGCTCCGCCAGGATATCTACGGGGGAAAGTGGTAGGTGTTACAGGAAGGGTCTCAACAAAGGAAAAATGCCATAGCCCTTCAAAGGAGCGATCAGAACCGGCTTTCCGGAAGAATTTCACTTGAGTTATGAAAGTGGGGGATGGAAGAAGGCATTCCTGGCACCGAGCCTTGGCGTAAGCAGAAGTCAGAGGACCAGGGAGCTTAGAACGGCCCTTGGAGATGATCGGGTCCAACGCTTTTAGTTTACGGATGAGGAAACTGAGGCCCATGGCAGGAGGAGCCTGGGGACGACCGTCCAGTTTGTCGGGAGGGGGAGGTCTTAGGACAGAGCGATGGAGAAAGGAGGTCGGTGCCCGCGGTCAGAGGGTCTCCGCTTGGGGGACCTGGGCATCCCAAGACGCCTCCCTGTCCCGTCGTGTTCTTCTCGGCCACATCCGCCTCCCCTGGGCTCTGCCCCTTTGGGCAGGTGAAGCCAGGAAGCTCGGGAGGAGAGAGGTATTCATTCCGTGGGCCGGGCTTGGCAACAACTCTGGCACCAAAGCTGCCCCTTTAAGAGGCGCAGGTTCCCGGGCAAGGGGCGGAGGGGGGGAGGGGGAGGGATGCTGACCTCAGGGAGGGACTCCTGGGAGCTGTACCATGAAACCAGGAATGGAGGGAGGGTACCCTGGAGGCTGGTGGCCCACTTACCCTCAGCCCGCGAGGGACACGTCCAGACTTTTCCTTTGATGAAAATCAGTTAATCCGTTAAATTAATTTAATTAGGCGGAGACTCGAGAGGAAGAAGCCTCTAAGAAAAGTTGTGCGGAGAAAGTTGAGAGTGTTGAACTAGTCAGAGGTTTACCCAATCACGGCTTACCCCCGTGGGATTCCCGTTTGGAATCTCCCGCCCGATCCCTTTCGCTACTAAGTACCTGGGTCGGTCCATTGCCACTAGGGGGGGAGGACCGACAGGTGAGTTGCCAAGTCCCGCCCACCCTCAACAGGTGGTTCATTCCTTGCTGTCCCCATTCTCAGAACCTGAGGTCTCTTCTTTCTGACCGAAGGTTAGTGGAAGTAGTAGGGGAGTGCCCCCCCACCTCTTCTCATCCGTTAGTCTGCTGTCGCCCTCCCTGGGCTCGCACCTGGACCGGTCCATTTCCGGGGCTCCGGAGAGGGTAGGACGGGTCAAGCTCTCAAACCCCACCCCTCCCATACTGGGTGTACCTGGGCCATTCCATTTTCAAAGTGGAAAAAAAGATTGTGGAGAGAGTGGGGGGTTGGAAAATTAGGGACCCTCCTGGGTCAGCTCAGAGGCGAAGGGCCAGTCAAACATGGAGAAGCTGAATTTACGTCCTCTTCTTTTAAATTCTCGCAAAGGGCCCCCAAGGAGGCAGGATGGGCAGGTGAGCCGGCGGGGCTCGAGTGCGCGCGGGTGCCTCCCCCCTCTCCCGTCTCCACGAATGGTACGGGCCGCCCCCTGCCCCCGCAGCCCCCTCCCCTGGCGGCGTCCAGTCCCCTCCCATCCCTTCCACCCCCTCCCTCGGCCGCTGTACCTGGGAGCCGACGGCGCCGAAGGCGCACGCACCTCCCATGGCTCCGGCGGCCCTCGGACCTCTGTGGGAGACCAGGGCGGCCTCGGCTCCCCCGGGCCTGGACCCACGACGGCGGAGGGTGCTGCCTCTGCTCCGGCTGCTGCTCCTGCTGACCCCCTGGTGCTCAGGTACCCGGCCGCGGGTCCGGGGACATTGGGGCTGGCTGCCTGGCCCAGAGCCCCCTCCCCCTGCCGGCTCCCCGCCCCCCCCATGACCGAAACCCGCTGTCCTCAGGGGACTTCCCGTGCAGGCGGGGCGGCGGGAGCCGGGAGCGGCCCGCCCCCACCGGGAGGCAGGAAGCGAAACTTCCCGCAGCTCCTGCCTTTGTGGGACAATGGGCAGGGGAGGGGGAGGGGAGCGGTGCCCAGCAGGCTCTGGGGTCCGGGGCAGGGGGAGGCCGAGCGGGCGGGCCGTCGATCGCTCCCTAGCGATCCCTTCTCGGGGAGGCTCGGGATCTGGGGGGACGGGTAGAGGGCTCCTGCGGCAACAGGTGCTTGCGGACGCTAGTGCGAGGTGCGGGGCCGCTGCCGAGCCCAGCTGGGTGCGGTTCGATGAGGAACCCCCGGGGTGGGAACAGCTGCCACTCCTGGCCCCCGCTCCCCTTCTTCCGACGCTTTGCAAACTCTAAGGGAAGCGCTTTCCTCCGGACAATGCTGGGAGGTTGGAGGCAGTCAGCAAGTGTTCAGAGTCATCGTAGTTGTTCCTAGAGAGGCCATCGGAGCCAGACCTCTCCTGGAAATGAAGGCACGTTTGGCCCGGGAAGGTTAAGGAACTTGCCCGGAGTAGTAAGTCTCAGGGCTGCGGTTGGAGGACCAGATCCTCTGACACCATCATTTACCCCCACCACCTGCTTGTTTTGCAGGTATTATCATCCCTGGCTTTCACAGATGAGGAAACTGAGGCAGGAGCTCACAAGATTTTAGAGATAGAAAGGACCATAGAGGTTATCCAGTTGGCACTTAATAAATGCTTGTTGAATGAGAAAACTGAGAGCCAGAGGAGGTCAACGTGATTGTTCCAAGGCCAAGCAGGTGGCAGGTTGCCTTCAGATAAATTGAATGTGCTTTGCTTTAGTGCAAAGTATTCTTTCTTTCTCTCTCTCTCTCTCTCTCTCTCTCTCTCTCTCTCTCTCTCTCTCTCTCTCTCTCTCTCTCTCTCTCTCCCTCTCTCTCCCTCTCCCTCTCCCTCTCCCTCTCCCTCTCCCTCTCCCTCTCCCTCTCCCTCCCTCCAACAACCTACTGCTTGCTTCTCTTGGAGGTTAAAGTGATTTGCCCAGGGTGCCCCCAGTAGAACTGGGATCAGCCTTATCCATGTGGGTGGGTATTCTCTCCAACAATCACAGAATTTTAGCGGGGGAAGGACAGCTGTGGCTATCCTAGTCTGAACAGTCTGGGGACCCCAGTGTCCGTGTGAAGGCCTCCAGTGGGAGGGAAGCAGTCAGTGCCACTTGGGCACAACTCTCAGTCCGCTTCCGAGGCCAGGCTTTCATGTGAGGGCCTTTCATACTTGGAAGGCAGCTCTTATCTGTCCCCTAAGTGTTTTCTTCATCCCTGGTGCTTTCAACTGCTCTTCCCGTGCGCTGAGTTCAAGGCCGTTTTCCCTCTTATTGCCCCCTCTCCTTCTCCCCCTCCTCCTCCTGGCAGGCTCTGGCTTTCCTAAGTCCTTCAAACTATTGTGCCCAGAATTGAATGACATTGATGATAACAGCATTAATACGTAGCCTAAAGGTTTGCAAAGTGTTTCATTTTTATCTATGAGTTCATTTGGTTCTGGGAGGGAGGTGCTGTTGTTAACCTAATCCTAGCCCCATCCATGCCTGGGCATCCTGTGAAGCTTGCCACAGGGGAGCCATCTGACCTTCTCCCGGCTCCTACTTTGTTTTGGGGGTGGGCACTGGGGCACACATCTGATAAATGTTAATGACATCTAGGACCTGGCTCTTTGACTCTGCTGTAAGTTATTTGCTGATAAACCACGAGGTTCTAGTCAATATTTGATGTTTGTGATCTTAGGCAATTCATTCCGTAGTGCCTCAGTTTCCTCATCTCTAAAAAGCTAATAATCCCTTGTCTTGCATATCTAACGAGGGTGATTTTGAGAATCAAACAAGATAATGAATATGAAAGTACGCTGAATAGATGTGAAGGATGATGATTAGCGTGGCTTGCTGAGCGTCCTCCATTCCTTGATGACCCCTGGCTTCTCTCCTTGACCTTCCAGCTCCTGTTGGCTGCATCCAGGTCACAGTGTCCAAGCCCTTCCAAGTGGTGATCCTCTTCCAGCCCGTGACCCTTCCCTGCTCCTACCAGGTGTCAGGAGTGCCCACCCCTCCTATTGTTCTCTGGAAGTATAAGTCCTTCTGCAGGGATCGCATCGCTGATGCCTTCTCCTCAGCCAGCTCTGACAGCCAGCTCAATGCCCAGCTTGCTGCTAGCAACCCAGGCTACAACCCCTATGTGGAGTGTCAGGACAGTAGCCGAACCGTGAGGGTGGTGGCCACAAAGCAGGGGAACGCTGTGACTCTAGGTGAATTCTACCAAGGACGACGGATCACCATCACTGGGGGTGTGTATGGGAGGAAGAAAGGTAGTGGGAGGGAGAGGTGGGGGCCTTCCATATGTTGAACAGGAAGGGGCTTTAGTGTAAACCCCCCACACCCACACCCACACCCACTTTTGTTGAGGAGGAAGGCCTGAGATTTGTTCTCAGTGATAGAGCCAGATTTCTGGGTCCGACAGCCTTTGTGGCTGAGTTTGCCTCTAGGCCTCAGTCGTGCATTGTCCTCTGAGCTCAGCACTCTGTGCTTCATACAAAGCTGCTCAGTAAACGTTTGTTGAATGAATTAATGAATGAAGGCTTGTCTGTTGGCTCTGCCACCCTCTGTTGGGTGGCCTTATTTGACCTTGTTAGGTCCGTTCAATCCCACAAGTCCTTGAGTCCCTGGTGGGTCACCTGCCGCCCCCACACCCCTTGTGTACTTGCTCAAAGGTAGGCGTGCACACATACATGCATACACACACAGTCACGCACATGCATACATGCACACAGTCACATGCACACTCATGCACACACACATACACACACACCCCGCTCCCCCCTTGAGGCTTCTAGGAGGAGGTGGGATTTGGAAAGATAAAGCTATCCAGGAATGAGTTTTGGCTACAAGTAACAAAGGAATGCCCTTTGTGGAGGGGGTGCTGTGTGAATGCCTTGGATCAGTCTGGACATATGAGGGCAGGGATCCTGCGACGGCTTATGTAATGGGCCCCTCAGGCAGGCAGGCAGGCTAGTGAGGCTGATGGTCCCCTTCTCATAATAAAATACTGAGGATGAATGAGAAAACCAATTATATTGATGTTTGAAAAACCAAGTGTATGGATCTCAGGTGAGGAGCTCCTGACTTAGGGGGTAGGCAGATGTTTTGCCTTGTCTGTGCCCTGGCCCCTCTTTATCTCTGGCTACAGCTCTGCCCTTCCAGCCCCAGGGGATCCAGCTTTGCCACCTCTGTTGGGTAGCTAAATGGATGTAAGTAATTAGTGCTTGTGAGGCAAGGAGGAAACAGGAAATGCTGAGGGATGAACACATTCGTGTTCTACAAACCGGGGTAAATTGAGGCTTCCCCAAGCCAGGGAGGGAGTGGCAGGATACCCCAGATGGACAGACAGAGTTGGACAACTGGCCTGTCCATGGTTGATAGTGAGCCCTGAGAGGGATGTTATCTGGGGCCCCTCTGTCCAGGCCATGCTTGCCCCCTCCAGGCGCTCTAGGAGCGATGGGAGAGTGCCAGGGTAGAGCTGAGAGACCAGGGTGTACAAGTTCCTCCCCTCCCCCTTCCAGTTATTCCCTCATATCTGTGTCTTCCTGCCACAGATGCTGACCTGACCTTTGATCAGACTGCCTGGGGAGACAGTGGCGTCTACTACTGCTCTGTGGTTTCTGCTCAGGACCTCCAAGGCAACAATGAGGCTTATGCTGAGCTCATCGTCCTTGGTAAGCGGGCAAGGATGGAGGTATTGGGGCCACTTTGGGGAGGGGCAGGCTGTGGATGATTGGGGGGGTTGGGAGTCCCTTCCCTCATCTCCTGTCTGTCTGTCTGTCTGTCTGCTTCCTGGGTCTGACTCATGCTTGAGCTTCTCTTATCCTTGCCAGCCTAGTCACTCTTAGATTTATACACAACTGAGCACCATTTGCGGCAGAAGAGATGACCACCCTTCTCCTTCATGTCACTCAGACTAAATGAGGGAGAAAACTGGGCATCCTTGCCCAGCACAAATGATTCGATTTATATCGCAGCAGCATTCATCCCAAAGCCAGACAGATTTTTTAAAGGGAGGAGGAGGAGGAATAGGTGTGATTTCCTGATGTTTATGGATTGCCTGCCTGCCTGCCCTCCATCAGTGTGGATAAACAAGGAGAGCTGGCTGGATCCCCTGGCTGCTCCAGGCTGCTTTAATTCCTTTGTGCCTAGTTCTGCCTTCAGCTGTTCATGTTCATGCTTCAAAACTCCCCAACCCAACCCAACCCAGCACCAACCAGGCATTGGCTGTCCCAGGGCTGACTCAGTCCTGGAGCCTCAGCTTGCCCTTCTGCAGCAATGGGAACAGGCCTTGTGCCCTCTGCAAGGTGGAGAGGGCCACAGAGGGAAAGAGTGAGCTGTCTGATCTTGAACTGCAAAGTGGAGGCAGTGTCAGGCAGGGACAGCTGGCACAACCTGGCCACTCAGAGTAGGTCTCCCCCAAGGACACTGGGTGTGGTGCTGTTACTGCGTGTTACCCAGCTCCACCCAGCTGCATGCTATGGTGATGCCAAATATATATTGACATGCCGGTCCATATATATTGATGGGCGAAAGCACATATGTTACAGTATGTGTGAGCGAGAATTAGCACGGAAGCAATGAGTACATGCAGCACTTCGTGAGAATTGCAGGCCAAGGGCCAGGCTGGGGCATGCCCCACTTCAGGGCTCATGGGCAGCCTTCAGTCACTTGTCCTGGTGAAATGCTCAGTGTGTGGCATAGAGGTGGCATGCTTAGAGCACTGTCTGACTAGACAGCCAGGAGCTAGGGCCATGATGGGCTGGGGGCGGGGAGGAGAAGGGCCTGTCATCTCATCTGTCAGCCTGGCCAGCTTCCTGCTGGAGTAATTATGTCTCTCTTTTGTCCCTCCAGGCAGGACCTCAGGGGTGGCTGAACTCTTACCAGACTTTCAGATAGGGTCCATGGAAGGTACGGGGAGGAGGCCAGGGGTTCCTTATTCCTGACTTTTCCTTAGAGTTCCCAGCCTTCAGATCAAACCCCTTCCCCATTGCCTGTCATCTTTTGCTTTCTTGTACCTCAGTGCTCTTTCTGTCTTGTCTCCCTACCACCTCAGTAACAAACACTAACTGATCTCTTGGTCTCCAGGTAGCATGGTAACTGATGACTGTTATGTGAAGAGTGTGTCTCCCTCCCCCTTGGCTGTGGGGGAAGCTAGCTGGGCTGTCCTCCATGGATTGTGCTGAGTTACTGACTCAGTCCTAGACAGCTTTTTCAGCTGTGCTCTCTGAGCCATTTAGGATAGCAAAAGCATCCAACAAAGTCCTGAAGAAAGGGGTGGGGGGTGTGTGTATGTGTGTGTGTGTGTGTGTGTGTCTGTGGGTCTGTGGGTGTGTGTCTGGGTATAACAACAAAAGGCTAGCTTTGGGGAGGACCTTGGTTCTAATTCCACCCAGCTCAACCACTTAACTAGCTACGTCTGACCTTGGCCTATTGTTTCAGAGAGGTACTGTGACCTTGGGCAATTCATTTCATCTCTGCTGCCTTACTTAACTCAACTGGAAAGCAGAGACAGTAACAGCAGTTACCTCACAGGGTTATTGTAAGGATCAAACGGGGTAACATTTATAAAAGGCACCTCAGAAACATGAATGTGCTTTGTCAGACCATTATCTGGAAAGTCACAGGCTAGTGTTAAGACTTAAATTCAATTGAATTCAGCAAACATTGGGCCAAAGACAAAAAACTGGTACTGGTCCTCGTAATTTCTAGTCTGCCAGAGGTCTTCAAATGAAAGCTCAGTGAATTCCTTAAAAACATTTTATTAATATATTCTTTTAAAAAAATTCAACACATAAGTCTCTCTTCCTAGTGACTCCTACCCCTGCCCACCCCTCACCCCCTTGTAACAAGGAAATACGTTTAAGGAAAACAAATCAGCACAATGGCTGGATCTGACAAAAACATGCCCCACTCGGCACCCATGGTCCGCCGCTCTTTGGGAGGCTTGTTGGTTACAGCGTGATGATGATGATATTGTCTAAGCTGTCCTTGGAATTTTCAGTTCCATGATTTGTTAAAATAAGTTCTTCACTATGTCTTCGGTTTTTTCCGTCACTGTAGTTTCCCACATTATCTCTTCCTTTGTCCCCCTCCCCCAAATAGCAGCCTAACTGATGAGTACACTGGAAAGTGCATGATTGTATGAGTGACTTGGAAAGCTTGGAGGAGGCTGGAAGGGGATGAGGAAGGCCCCTCCCCTGCCTCAGCCGTTTAGTTCCCCCCGCCCCAGGACCTCAGCTGTGGGCCCCATCCTCTTGTTCTCACAGATTGGCTCTTTGTGGTCGTGGTTGTCCTGGCTGCCTTCTTGGTCTTCCTCCTTTTGGGCATCTGCTGGTGCCAGTGCTGCCCCCATACCTGCTGCTGCTACGTTCGCTGTCCTTGCTGCCCGGACAAATGCTGCTGTCCAGAGGCCTGTAAGTATTGATTGGGAGGCGGGAAGCAGGAAGGGTGGAAGTGATGGAGTATTAGAAACCGTGTGAAGATGGTGTGTGTGTGATAGATGGGCCTTGTCTGCCTTCTAGAAAGGAGGTGTGGACTTGGGAGGAGGTAGTTTGTTCGGTGTGTGTGTGGGAGATAATCTGGCCTATTAGATTATGTAGTGGTTGGGGGGCTCATTTCAAGGATAAACTTTGTTCGGTCATGTCCAACCCCATGACCCCATTTGGGCTTTTCTTGGCAAAGCCGAGCAGTTTGGCTTTTCCTTCTTCAACTCATTGTCCAGATGAAGAAACTGAGGCCAACAGGGTGAAGTGATTTCCTCAGGGTTACTTAGCTACTAGGTGTCTGAGGCTGGATTTGAACTCGGGAAGATGAGTCATTTCTGACTCAGGCTTGGTGCTCTCTCCAATGTAGCTCCTCCTAGCAGCTGTTTGTAGGTGTCCAGAAGAGGAATGGCTTTTTCTCAGTAGGTGGTGAGGTTTTCCATCGCATCCTAATCAGCCATGTTAGAGAGAACTGCATTCTTGATTCTGTGGTTTTGGATTTGTTTCCTTTTAAACATCAAGTCATTTGAAATAATTTGAAGAGAGGCTTGGATCATAGGTGTCCAACATGTAGCCCTAACCAGCTTGGTGACTCAGTGTATAGATCACCAGATGGACCTGAGTTCAAATTTGGCCTCAGATACTTAATAACTGTATGGCCCTGGGCAAGTCACTTAACCCCGTGTGCCTCAGTTTCCTCATCTGCAAAATGAGCTGGAGAAGGAAATGGCAAACCACTCCAGTATCTCTACCAAGATACTGTGGTCATCAAGAGTAAGACATGACTGAAACAGCTTAACAACAGACTAGCTTAAAACTTAATGGGAAGTATTTAACAAAATAAGTAAAAATTCAGTAAAACGGAAATGACGTTACTTTTTAAAACAAAGTCAAGTCTGCCCTGTAGGGATTCTTAGGTAGGAGTTAGTGGCCGCATTATCTTCTAGGAGCTGGGGGAATGGATTACCCGTTTCTTATTAGATAACCAGTCTATTTGTAAGCATTTGGTGAGTGCCTACTGTCTGACCCAGACAGGGAGCAGAACAGTCTGTTTCCTCAAGAAGCTTTCTATCCATGAAAGCAACATGTAAACATAATATACATAAAGCATATGCAGTAACTGATATATACAGAGGGTTCACTCTTCACCCATCACCTGATCCAGTGTCCTGTTTCCAGGCTTCATTCAGGGGTCTCTTCTCTCCAGTTGCCAGTGCTTTCCCCTCCAATCACCTTGTGCCTGTCTGCATTCACATGTGCACCCATCATCTGAGGACAGAGACTTTTATTTCTGTCATGCTATCTTAGCCCTTGGCACATAGTAGGTTTTCAATGCTTGTTGCTTAGTAGGGGAGGGGTTGGACCTCTTAGGTTAGGGGATTGTTAGGTGATGTCTGGAAGCCATAGTGTTCCTGCCATTGGTGCTATTTTTCATACATTCCTAGCATGAGTGATGGAAAGCACCTTCCTTTACAGAGCAGGGAAGGTATTTGTCCAGGGCCACCCACCGAATCAAGACCTGTTGAGACTGCTTGTAAAGGCCACTTTGATTTTCTGCCATTCCTACCTATGACATTCTTAAAGGGCTTTTGTTAAAAAAAGTGACCTTCAGCCAATGGCAGTGAGGAGCCATTGAGGGTGTTAACCTCATTTCATAGATGGGGAAAACTAAGGCATATGAACTCCTGATTCCCAACCAAACCTTCTGAGTCAGTAAGAAGCAGCTGTTCCCCCTGCTAATTAGTAAACTGCTAATTGTAGCCTTTCCCCCAACCCCTTGGTAGCATCTTCCTTCCCCCTTACAGATGACTGCCAGCATCCCAGGCCAGGCTTTCCATTTCTGGGGCACACTCTGGATCAGAAAGCATGGATGGAAATTGATGGGTTTATCATACATAATTGAGAACCAAATTAAATATGGACCCATCCCCATGTCCTTTTGGCTTGAAGATCTGCTTCCTTCCCAGCCTATGATCAGCTAGCCCTAGGCTCTTTTATTTTATTGCATAGGCTGGGCTGCTCCTCCTCTTCCCAAACATAAAATATTCCTCTCAGAGTTCATTGTGCAGGTATGACAAGTAGTCTCAATGTGAATTGGTCAGGGAATAGGAGCGTAACAGTATGTACAGCTGCAGGTGAGACTCTACCTGGGGGGTTGTCTGCTAGCCTTATCTTCATCTCCCTTCAGTCCCCCCTTTCTAGTATATTGCCCTTGATGGTAATATATTAAAGTATTAGGGTCTGGTGAGGAGTCATCTTGTGGGGTGGGTTTGGAGGTGAACATGTGACAAGGGCATTGAGGTGTCTCTGTCTTGTTAATTCAACATTTTGTAAGTAGTTACCATATTTGAAGTCCTGCACTGTAATACAAAACTGTCCCCTGTGGTCAAGAAGCTTATATTCTACTGTGCATGACTTTTCTCCCAGTGTATGCTGCTGGTAAAGCTGCCACCTCAGGGGTCCCAAGCATTTATGCACCCAGTGTCTATGCACCCAGCACCTATGCCCACCTCGCTTCAGCCAAGGCAGCTGCTTCTCCACCTATGATATCAATGGGTCCCATCCACAATGGCTTCACAGGGGATTTTGATCGACAGAGTTCAGGTGAGGACTGAAGAAAGCAGATGCCTTCATGTGTTAGGATAATGGTTTGGGTTCGTGGGGATGGGATTTTGATGAGGGGGACAGAATAGGCTGCAGATCTAGGTCTTCAGGAAGGCTATGGGGATACAATGCCTCGGTCTCAGGTGAAGGGGGAGGAAGAAGGGTAGATAGGATGTTGGGCATAGAGCAGCAGGATCCTGACCGTGTCTCTCCCACAGTTGGTGGCCACAGCTCCCAGGTGCCCCTTCTTCGTGACACAGACAGTAGCAGAAATTCAGGTGAGAGTCAGACATTGAGATCTGGATGCAAGAAACAACGGGGTGGGGATGACACTGGGCTGTGACATCCGAGAGAAGGAACCTTGGCGGTCACATCTCCCTGCTCACCCCTCTTTAGAAGTGCGGAGTGGCTATCGGATCCAGGCCAACCAGCAGGATGACTCCATGAAGGTGCTGTACTACATGGAGAAGGAGCTTGCCAACTTCGACCCTTCCCGGCCTGGCCTGCCCAACGGCCGTGTGGAGAGGGGTGAGTTTGGGAGTAGTGGGGAGCGCCTGCCCCTGGTGCCTCCAACCCCACCCGAGTAACACGGCTCTCCCTGCTCTCCCAGCCATGAGTGAAGTGACTTCCCTACACGAAGATGACTGGCGCTCCCGACCCCAACGGGGCCCTGTGCTCACGCCCATCCAGGACGAAGATCTGGGCTACCGCTCCCAAAGAAGCCCTCGAGGATGGGAGCGGGAGCGGCCCCGAGAGCGGGACCGGGACGGAGGCTGGGCGGCCGGGCGGCCCCGAGCCCACTCCGTGGATGCCCTGGATGACCTGGCCCGGCCCAGCTCAGCGGAATCGGGAAGGACATCCCCATGGGAGAGGAGCCGGGGCCGGCCTTACGCACCGCCCCGAAGCCGCAGCAGGGATGACCTCTGCTCCCGCTCTGGAGACCCCTACTGCGATGACTTCAGGTCCCGGGGCAGAGATGCGGACAGGCATCGGGATGGGCATCGGGACCCCCATGGGGGCCGGGTCAGAGACCCCGAGTACGATGGGCGGCTCCTGGAAGATGTGCTAAGGAGGAAGGAAGCGGGGGAGAGGAGGAGACCCCCCAGGGAAGAGGAAGAGCCCTATTACCCCCCAGCTCCCCCGCCCTACACTGAGACGGAGTCCCAGTCTTCCCGGGAAAGGAAGCTCAGGAAGGTGAGAGCTCCCTGCCCTGGTCTGGGTGTGGGGGGCGGGGCTGGGGGAGGGGGCGGGGCGGTCCCTCAACTGCTCTCCTTGTTTCCCACAGAACCTAGCCCTGAGCCGGGAAAGCCTGGTGGTCTGACCCGCTGCCTGCCCTTCGACTTTTGTAGTTTTTGTGTTTTTTTAATGTGTGTGTCCGGGGGCGGGGGGTCTCTCTTCTGCTTCTGCTCAATAAAGTTTTTAATCACTTGGCTTGGGTCTCGCTGGCTTGTTTTGGGGTTTGGCGGTGCGGGGAGGAGAGGGCGGTGAAGGTCACCAGGGGAATGGACCGGCCGCTCGGGGTGGCAGCTCCCGGCCCCTGGCTGCGATCCCGACCCGCCCCGGCCTCTGGGATCGGCCCGTTCCGGCTTCGCCCCGGCCCCGCCCGCTGCGTGCGCGCCGCGGCCCCGCCCAGACGTGCGCATGCGCCCCGTGCCTTCCCCTCACAACACCCCCCCCTTCCACGAACGCGCGCGCGCGCCCCCAGGCTCTTCAGACAGACCCCTTTCAAACCCCCTCCCCTTAATCCCTTTCCCGAGCCCCTCCGTCCCCTCGGCTCCTCCTAGCCGACGGAGTGTGTGCCTCGGACCGCGGCCTCAGACACTTTCCACCGCGGCCCTCCGCAACGTTCTATCCGGGCCCGCGTTCCATCGGTGGAACGCAGTCCATTCTCCTCCCCCCATCGGCCCCCCGCCGTGCCCAGACCCGGGCCCCCCGCGGCGCGGGAGCGCGCAGCGCCCAGGAGCGGGGCCCTGCGCCCAGGCCCAGGCCGGCGCGCTCCCGGCCCGTCGGAGCCAGGCCGAGCGCGCGCGCGCGGCCCCAGGGCGGCCTACCCCCCCCTCCAGCCCCCCGCCCGCGTCGGCTCCGGGCTCGCGCCGCCGCCGCCGCCGCTGCGCGCGCGCAGCTCTTGCAAAGAAAGGGGAAAAAGGGGGGAAAAATAGAAAGCGGCGGTAGCAGCGAGCGATCGGCGGCCGTGCGGGGGCCCGGGCCGCGGAGCAGCCGCGAGGGGAGGAGCGGGCTGTGGAAAGCGAGCGAGGCGGGCGGGCGGGGCGGGGCGCGGGAGACAGGCCCAGGCCCAGGCCGCCGCTTCCCCCGGGCCCGAGCCGGGGGCCGGGCCGGGGCAGCCGTCGCCCAGGCCGGGCCGAGGCCGGGCGGGGAGCGGGGCGCCGAGCGCCGAGGGGCCGCGGCCCCGGCAGCCCCCGCAGCCGCAGCACCAGCGGCAGCCCTCGGCGGCGGCGGGCGGCGGCATCCTCCCTCCTCACATGACCCCACTGTTTGTCCCCGTGATCAGCGCGAGCGGCTCCCGTGTCTCCTCCGTCCCCTCCTGCCGCGCGGCGTGAGCTGCGGGCTCGGGCCCCCCCCGGCCCCCCCGCCCCCTCCCCCCTCCCCCCCTCCCCTTCCCCTCCCCTCCCCCCGGGCCCCGCGCCCCCCCCCACCCCCCACCCCCCCCCATGGACATGCTGGACCCGGGTCTGGACCCCGCCTGCCTCGGCCACCGCTGCTGCCGCCGCCGCCGCCGCCAGGTAAGGGCCCCCGGGCCAGGACCCCGGCCGGCCAAGCTGCAGGGCGAGCGCACGCCGGGGCCGGCCGGACCGAGCACAAGATGGAGGCCGCGGGCGGGCGGGGGGTGCAGGGGAGACCCCCTCTCCGATGACGGCGGGGATAGGGTGCAGGGGAGGCCCCCCTCGGAGTCCGCCGGGGATGGGGTGCAGGGCAGGCCCCTCCGACACGGCGGGGAGGGTGGGGTGCAGGGGAGGCCCCTCTCGGAGCCCGGCCGGAGTCGGGGTGGGGTGCTGGGAGCCCCCTCCGATCCCAGAGAGGTTGGGTTGCAGGGGAGACCCCTCCGATCCCGCGGGGGGTGGGGTGCAGGGGAGGCCCCTCAGATCACGGCGGGGATGGGGTGCAGGGGAGGTCCCCCCATCCCGCCGTGGGGGCGGGGTCCCTGCGGGGCTCACGCCGCCCGGGGCCCCCACCCCGACCGCTGCCTTCGCCCTTCGCAGCCACGAGAAGGGACCCGAAGCGGAGGAGGGCGTCGAGCTCCAGGACAGTGAGTGGGGGCTGCCGGGGGGCGCCGGGGGGCGCTGGGCGCAGGGAGGGGGCGCCCGGGGCGCTGAGCCGGCCTCCTTTGCCCCCAGCCGGGGAAGGGCCCGGGGCCGAGGAGCAGACGGCGGTGGCCATCGCCAGCGTCCAGCAGGCGGCGTTCGGGGAGCACAATATCCAGTACCAGTTCCGCACAGAGAATAATGGAGGACAGGTGAGGGGGGGACGGGCCGCGCTGCGGGGGACCTGGGGGGGCGGGGGCCGGGCCTCTCCACCTCACCCCTCTCGGTGCCCTCTGCTGCCCCCTGCAGGTGACATACAGAGTGGTCCAGGTGACGGACGGCCAACTGGATGGCCAGGGGGACACCACCGGCGCGGTCAGCGTTGTGTCCACGGCCGCCTTCACCGGGGGCCAGCAGGCTGTGGCTCAGGTCAGCGGAGGGCCCCCTGTCGGGGCCCAGAGCCTCTGCGGGGTTTGTGGCGGCCCCCTCCCTGGGAGCCCACCGGGCTGAGGGCTAGGAGTCAGAGGAACTTCCGAGGGCCACAGCAGGGGGCCAGGGGGCAGGGGAACATCCGAGGGCCGCAGCAGGGGGTCAGGGAGGGGAAGCAGCCTGGTGGGGCCCCCTGCCTCACCCGCCCCTCCTCCCTGCCCCCCCTAGGCTGTGATCCAGAACCCTTTCAGTAATGGGGGCAGTCCAGCGGCGGAGGCGGTCAGCGGGGAGGCCCGCTTCGCCTACTTTCCAGCCTCCAGCGTGGGAGATGCCACGGCTGTGTCCGTACAGACCACGGACCAGAGCCTTCAGGCAGGAGGTGTGGAGGCGCAGGCATTCTGGGCACTGGGGGAGCGGTCACGGTGATGGAAGGAGATGTCTATAAGGACTTCTTGTGGATGGGGGAGAGAGGAGGAAAGGAAAAAAGCATTTGGAGGGAGGGGCTGTTATTCCCGTTTTACATTTTGGGAAACTGAGGCAGGCAGTGGTGAAGTGACTTGCCCAGGGTCACATAGCTAGGCAGTGTCTGAAGCTGGATCTGAACCCAGGACCTCCTGATCCCAGATTCAGAGCTTTTCCACTGCACCCCCTAGCTGCCTCAGAGCTCTAGGACAAGAAGAGACTGTAGTTCACCCACCCTCTGAGAGCCAGGCAATGTGTCAGCATGGCTGACCCCACCCCAACCCTGCCTCTCCTAGGCCAGTTCTACGTGATGATGACGCCCCAGGACGTGCTGCAGACGGGAACGCAGAGGACGATTGCTCCTCGGACCCACCCGTATTCTCCGTAGGTGCAGGCTGCCTGGGGACCGGGGGAACCAAGGCTGGCAAGGCCAGAGTCCGTGAATGCAGAAATGAGGGGAGAAGAAGGGCTGGTATCTGTGGGGAGGGACAGGGTTGTATTCCCTCTCTTTTTCCAGGAAAATGGATGGGACAAGAACCCCCCGAGATGAAAGGAGGAGAGCCCAGCACAATGAAGGTGAGGACGAGGGCCCCTGTGTGTCTGTTAGGGTGCGGACTGAGGTCTCCCCTCCTCACTGCCCATTGGGCAGAGAGCGTCTCAGGTGTGGGGTAAGGGGGAGTAGATATCAGGTCACCTGGCCTGGGGGGGGGAGGACAAAGCAGGTAGGGGCTGAGGCAGAAAACAAGGAATTGATAGGGGAGCACCCAGAGAGCCTTGGGGCCAGCATGACCAGGCCTCTGTCCCAGACACAAACCTTTCTGAAGTGCTGCTTCTCCCATCCCAGCTCAGTAAGTGGCAGTGACTCTCTGTGGGCCCAGCAGCTGGGCTCTCCAGAGCTGAGCTGGCAAGCTTTCTCCCCAGGACCCCCATTAGGGGATCAGGCAGGCCTCCCCCAAAGGGGGGAGTCTGACTGAGGAGGACCCTGGTGTTGACCTCTGACCCTGAGCCCTCCTCTCCACCCTTCAAGGCCCCTTGAGGGCCCCCGAGTCTTCCTGATGGTCTTACCCCACCCTGGCCTCTTCCTTTTTGCTTGGAGCTTGTGGAGGGGTAATCCTCAGCCCCCAGCCTCATTTGGTGTTCATTGATGCCTGAGGGGAGGGGGCTGTCCCTCACTCCCATTCCCACCAAGTACTCATGGAGCCCTCCCTGCTGGGAATTCCTTCCTCCCTACAGTGGAGAGGAGGAGGAGGGACAAGATTAACAACTGGATTGTTCAGCTCTCCAAAATCATTCCAGACTGTAACACGGACAACAGCAAGACAGGCGCGGTGAGTGCTGGCATCCCTGCCCTCACACCCCACCTTCCCCCTGCTCAGCCTCTCAGGCCTTGGAGTGCTGGCATCCCTGCCCTCACACCCCACCTTCCGTCCTGCTCAGCCTCTCAGGCCTTGGAGTGCTGGCATCCCTGCCCTCACACCCCACCTTCCGTCCTGCTCAGCCTCTCAGGCCTTGGAGTGCTGGCATCCCTGTCCTCACACCCCACCTTCCGTCCTGCTCAGCCTCTCAGGCCTTGGAGTGCTGGCATCCCTGTCCTCACACCCCACCTTCCCCCTGCTCAGCCTCTCAGGCCTTGGAGTGCTGGCATCCCTGCCCTCACACCCCACCTTCCGTCCTGCTCAGCCTCTCAGGCCTTGGAGTGCTGGCATCCCTGTCCTCACACCCCACCTTCCGTCCTGATCAGCCTCTCAGGCCTTGGTGTGGACTGTTACCTGCATGTGCTCAGCCCCCACCTCCAGAGGGCCTTGGAGTGCTGGCATCCCTGCCCTCACACCCCACCTTCCATCCTGCTCAGCCTCTCAGGCCTTGGAGTGCTGGCATCCCTGCCCTCACACCCCACCTTCCCTCCTGCTCAGCCTCTCAGGCCTTGGAGTGGACTGTTACCTGGATGTGCTCAGCCCCCACATCCAGAGGGCAGAATGAGGCACGCCGCCCCTAGGGGAGCGGCACCTGGGGGGGGCCCAATCTGCCAGGGGCACTGCTAGGCTTGCTTGGTCTTGGGGGCCTCCCGGTATCTGCTTCTGGTCCCTTTGCTATCTCTTCACCTTACTTTTCAGAGTAAAGGAGGGATCCTGTCCAAAGCCTGTGACTATATCCGTGAGCTGCGCCAGACCAACCAGCGGATGCAAGAGACTTTCAAGGAAGCTGAGAGGCTGCAGATGGACAATGAGCTGCTGAGGCAGCAGGTGAGATGACTAGGGACCCGGAGAGGGGCCTGGAGATCTGGAATGGGCAGAAACCTTGGGCAGGATGGCAGAGACACTAAGTGGTTCCCCTCCTTGTGGGAAGCTGGGGTCTTGGGCATTGGCAGCTCGCTGCCTGCCTCGGCCTCTGCCATTTCTGCCCTCTCCCCAGATAGAGGAACTCAAGAACGAGAATGCATTGCTCCGAGCCCAGCTGCAGCAACACGGCCTGGAGATCGTCGGGGAGACATCCCGGCAGTGATGCCCCTCCCTGCCCCCGGGGTCTGACCCCCAACCCTTAGCACAGAGAGGGAGAGAGTCTGCCCCCTCCCCAGCTGCATTTTTTATAGTAGATTTTTAACAAAAATGGGAAGAAAAAAGCATTTCCATGAATACAGCACCCCCCACCCCCACAACAAAAACAGCCCCCACAGACATTTCCACCTTCTCCCATCTCTGTCTGTTTTCTCCAGCTCTCTCCCTTGTCCTCTCCTTGCCCCTGATTCCTCCACTTTGATTCAGTCATGCCACCCAATGGCTCCCTGCTGGGCTTCCCTTTCCTGCCTTTGCCTTGGTGGAAGGGGCAGGACACGGGCAGAGATCCCTTCTTCATCCCCTGGACCCCATTCTGCTCCGCTCTGTCTTTCCGTGGAGGTACAGAGACAGAACTGATAAGAAGTGGGGAAGCCTTTGGTGGGGCCACCCCGCGGCTGGGGGCTCTTTGGACTCATGCTCCGGCCTCCCCACCTCCCCAGCTCACTTCCTGACACCGTTACCCCTTCTTTGGGTGTGTGTGTGTTTTAATTTCTTTATGAAAAAAAAAAAAAGACCAAAAAAAAAAAAAGAAGAGAAAGGTATTTAAACTGCAATAAACTGGCCTGTGTGGCCCCCGCCTCAGTTGCTGGTCTCCCTCTCGTGGTCCATCCTTCCTATTGATGGGAGCGGGGGAGGAGGGCTGGGCTTGGGAGTTGGGGTACAACGGGGTGAAGGACAGGGCTTAGTGTTAGTAAGAGAAGGGTCAGGATGATTCCAGGGCTATGGTTTGGCCCCACCCTCACTCAGTGGCAACAAGTCTGGCCTTGAGCCCCTTCCTTACAGAAAGGGGAGGGAAGGGATGATTCCCAGCTTGGCCCGTCTTTCTGTCGCCTAGGGCCCCAGCTCTGGCGCCTCCACAGTGACCCCTGCCCTCAGCCCTGCTGATGACGAAATCTGCCCTGAGGTGGTGGGACAGGCCAGAAGGGGAGGGGAAGGGGTGGTCTCTGGCAGCACCCATTACTTGGTGTCCCATTCTTATCCGTGAACCTGCCTCCCATCCTTGTACCCCCAAATCCATTCACTTTATCTCCTATACCATCAGCTGCCCTGGAGAGTCCTGTAACCCCTGGGCTATGTGGCCTCCCTCGCTGGCCTGTGTCCTTAGGGTCATTGCCCTGGCCCTGGATGGGTAGGGATGAATCTGGCGCCTTCAAGTCTACCTGGGTGTGAGGGGAGTTAGGGGCAACCTGAGCAAACAGGCCGGGACAGGGACCTGGGACTGAGCAGACTGACCTACATTTTCTTGGGGGAAGGGTCTGGTCAGAGACCTCTTGCTCTATACTGATTCCCATATGGGATCCTAGATTTGGGTTTGGGAGAGACCCTACAGCTAACTCCATTTGCACCTGAGAAAACCAGCCGGAAGTGAACTGACCAAGGTCGCACAGAAACGAAAGGCTGAGATGGAAGAGAGTGGATTGGGGAGGGATGAGGAGACAGAAAATGTCCTTTACTGACACCTTTCCTCAGTAACACTTCCCATTCTTCCAATAATTTAAGGTTCACAAACACCTGGGAAATTGGCGATGCAAATCTCCCATTTACAGAAGAGACAAAGGGTCAGAGAGGTTTAGTGTGTCATCTCCGAAGTTAAGAAGCATTAATTAAGCACCTGTCATGTGCCTAGAACCTAATCATGTCCTGCCAGAAGTTTTCTTTTGAGCCTTTGCCTGCTAGACAGACCCAACACCCAAAAGAGAACTTGTCATTTTCCCCCAAACCCTCCCTTTTAATTCCTTATTTGCATTCCACTTTCCCAGTCACTCAAATTAAGAGCTTGGAGACCTCCATGCCTCCTAGTCAGAAATCCATTGAGGGTAGGGACTTATCTTCTGCCACTTTTGTATCCCCAGCACTCAGCCTGGTGCTTGGCTAATAGGAGTTTAATAAATGTTTCTTCACTGCCTGAGCGCGATGGATTTGTATTCAGATGTCCAGGATTTGAATCCCAGCTTTGCCACTCAGCTTTTCTCTCAGTTTCTTTGCCAGAAAATAAGAGGGATGGACCAGTTCTAAATCTATGGTCCTATGGTCTCTCCATCCACACAGCCACCATTAGCATACAAGACCTCTTGCCTAGTGCAGGGTCTATTGCAATCACCTCCTAAATGTTACCCTTGCCTCCAGTTTCTCTTCTCTCCAAACAGGCCACCAAAAGGATATTAAATGTCTGTCTATACTCTCTACTGTTCTATTTAATTGGACTATTTGCTGTTCCCAATACAGACCATTTCCCAAGCAAGGTAGTTTCCAACCTCGCTGCCTTTGCACACACTGTCTCCAATGCTTAGCATGGTCTTTTTTTTCACGCCTACCTCTCAGACTCCCTAGTTTCCTTCAAGGTCCTCCTTTCCACAGGAGACCTTTCAAATTGTTGGTGCTCCAATCTCCCTGAAATTATTTTGGGTTTCTTTTTAATTTTTTTTTTTGTGTGTGTATTTATCTGCAAAACATGTTTTCTCCCAGTAGAATAGAAACTCTTTGAAGGTAGTGGCTGTTTTGTTTTGATTTGTTGCTTTTTGGCCTTTCTGAAAACTAAGTTAGTGCTTGGTATATAGTAAATGCTTAATAGAAGTCTGTTTGGGCAGCTAGGTGGTGCAGTGAATAGAGCACCAGTACAGGAGTCAGGAGGACCTGAGTTCAAATCTCACCTCAGACACTTGACACTCACTAACTGTGTGACCTTGGGCAAGTCACTTAACCCCCATTGCCTCATCCTGGGTCATCTCCAGTCATCCTGATGAATATCTGGTCACTGGATTCAGATGGCTCTGGAGGAGAAGTGAAGCTGGTGACCTGCACAGCCCTCCCTCACTCAAAACGAAGTCAAGTGCAAGTTGTGTCATCATTTCTCTGATGGCATGGTCTTCTTTGGCAACAAAGGATGAACACACACACACAAATATACACACACACAAACACACACAATAGAAGTCTGTTGGATTAAGTGATTTATTTAGCTGGTCCATGTCAGGGCCACCAAGATTCAAACCCAGGTCTCTGGAGTCCAAGATCATCAATCTTTCTAGTCACCCTACTCTTTCTCTCATCAGAGAACTAAAACTGAGTCTGGGAACTCCAGCAGGAGGACTGTTGGGAGGAGGGTAAGGAAGAGGAGGTCACCTTCTTATAAGGGGAAGAATGGAAGGTACCTTGGTACTTAGGAAAGACTCTGTGGAGGAGAGGGATGAATGGAAGGGAAAGGGATTTCTTTGGCTCTGCTCTGGGGGGTGGGGGGAAGCAGGTTTCCCAAGAACTAGTCATAAGCTCAGTTAAAGACCCTTAGATTAGTTAGAGAAACTCCCTCTAGTCCAAAGCCCTTTTACAGATGAGAACATGGAGAACTTAGATGGAAAGTAACTTAAGATCATGTAGCATCAGGCGTAGGGTTTGAACCTGAACCTCTGACTCCAAGTCTAGAGTGCTTCCCCCATGTGGCTGATGAGAGCCCATGAGTCTGTCTTTCTCCAGTTCTTGGGTCATGTGTGTGACCCTGACTGCCCCACCCCCGATGCACACCTACTCCGGACTGTGGGTGACTCAATCATTTGTTCCTGGGTGCTGTTTTCCCGCTTATCTCTCCCCCACCCTTTGATGACACCACCTTCTTGGAAAGTAAGTTGGGCCAAAGGGGAGGGGGCTTGGACCTCCTGCCTCATAAAAGTGCCAGGCTCAGGACATTAGACAGAACCCTGAGCTAAACAGACACACGGACAGAAATGGCACTGACCACTCACCTCCAGGCTGCCTGCATCTTCTTTCTCCTCCTCTCTAACTTTGTCTGTCCTTCTGTTCTCCCAAGCAAGGTAAGAGCCCAAGGGTGCCTGGCCCTGGGAGGGGAGTGGGCCTGCAGGGTCAGATACCTGGGCTGGATGGGTGGCTGGCTGGGGGTCTCCCGAGGCTAGGTGTCGGGAGGTAAATGGGGAGTGTGTTACGCACAGAGGAAAGAGAGGAGAGGAGAAGAGAAAGAAAGAGTGTGTGTGTGTGTGTGTGTGTGTGTGTGTGTGTCTAGGGGAGCATACTTTGATGGGGGTCTGGGCTGGGACCTCTTTCCTCAAGATCTCGGGGTTCTTCACAGACACAGGACCTCATGCAGACCTCACTCCAAGAGGCAGCCCCAGCTCCTGCTAGCTTGATGGTGAGTGCTTTCCCTACTAATGGCAGCCCATTTTCCCCAAGCCGGTCCCACAATTCTGCTCCTTGGCCCCATCAATCCACTGACCTCCACGTTTCCCCCGGCAGGCCCTGCTTCAGAGGACAAAGAGATTCGATAGCCACTTTCCCGTCTGCTCATACTGCTGTAGATGCTGTCACAACCAAAAATGCGGCTTTTGTTGCCGCTCATGACCCAGTTGTCGCCTTGTCTCATCTCCCTTTTCCCAAGTTCCCTTTCCCATTTCATTTTCTAATTTATTCCCTCCCCCCTTCCCTTCCTGTTGTGAATGTCTCAAAATAAAATGGCATGTTTTCCCCAAAAAGTTCCAGAATTTTTTCTTTTCTTGAAAACACCACCTCCTTAATTTTGTCTCCCTCTCCAAGCCCCCAGGGGTTTGGATCTTTCCTCCATGACCATTTGTCATCTTGGTAGCCCTCTGAAGAGAAAATAGTGTAAGAGAGGCAGGTGAGGGGTGGGGGCAGATGTGGGGGACAGAGAAGTAACTATTCCAATGGAAAAGGTCCATCTGTGGGCCTTGGATGCTCCCCCCACTCAGTGCCACTGGTTCCTCCTCTGGACTCTCCCTTCAGCTTCCCATCCTCTTCTACCGTCCCCTTTCTCTACTCCCTAAACTTTCTGGGTCACTGAACCAGGTCTCTGGTCCCTAAGCCTGCTCAGCATTTTGAGTGTGGTGAATTCATGTTACCTATGGGACCATTGCCCATCTCCTCCTCTGTTCCCATCCCCACATGCCCAACTACTGCAGCCACGATTCCTTCATGCCCTGGCCTTAATACCCACCTCCATCTTTCTCTTCTAACTTCTGTCTCCACAACAACAGATCATAAGGATTAATTGTCTATTAATGATAGAAAAAAGAAGCATCTATCTGCCCAGGCCCAAGCTTGGCAGTCCCAAGCTTCTTGAGCTAGCTTTCCCTACCTGGCCCAGGGAAGACAGAAAACAACATCATTTCTCCAAAACTCTCAGTGGTCACCAGTCCTGGCTCATGGCTCATTCTTCTCATCCTGGGCTCACTGTCAGACAATCAGGAAGCTCTCCTGCAATTTTCTGATGGAGTGGATGTGGCTTTGGCTTCCTAAAGGTTTGACCATGGGCAGTGGACACTGGTTTGGCCTCCCAAATTGGAAAAGTTCTAGATAATTGGCCTGGGGAACAGGTTATATCTCTATCATCCGAGCTCACAGTAGGCTCATCACTAGAAGGTGAGTGCCCAGATGAAGTAAGTTTCTTGGCTGTGGCAATGCACAAAATACATGGTGCACCCCAATTTTCTACAGTTCTCTCTCTTCTAGAGCAGAAGCAGCAGGAAACATGGCAGATCTTGCTTGTTTAAGATCTTTAATAATGAGGTTGTGGAATAGTGAAAAGAATGGGATATCTAGAGTCCAAAGTCTTGGGTTCAAATCCTGACTCTTTGATTTCCTACCTACATGACCCTGGATAAATCAATTCTCTGGGCCTCAGAATCCTACTATAGAATGATGGATTGGACCAAATGACTCCCAAGGTCCTTTTCAGCTAGCAAGTGATGACTCCTTAATCTCATTTTCCCATTTCCTCAATCTGGCCTCAGACACTTACTAGCAGTGTGACCTTGGGCAAGTAAGGCACTTAACCCTCTTTGCCTCAGTTTCCTCATCTGTAAAAAGGAGGAAATGGCCAACCACTCCAGTATCTCTGCCAAGAAAATCCCAAAATGGAGTCATGAAGGGTAGGATATGATTGAAATGACCGAATCCCATTCCAGATGCATCATTCTAATTATATTTATCTGGGCAGGCATCTTATAACCCCTATTGGGCCATAAACTCCTTGAGGGGAGAGACCTATTATCTTTGCATTTTATTCCAACATGGAACCATATATTGACCATACTCTTGACCATATTAGGCATAGACAAAGGTCTTTTGAAATCAAGACTCCCTTGTGAGCCGAGGCATAGCTAGAGAAACCTGGGCAGGCGAAGGGGGGCTATTTGTGTTGTCAATGAAATATCTTGGTCCATTTTCCAATTTGAGCAAATAGTCACTACTTTAGAAAGTCTGCCTGATGGGAAATTAGGGTGAAGGCTGCTATCTCTGCCTGAACTGATAAGCCTGGTGGGGACTGGCCCAAGGGCTCCTTTCTCCTCCTTCACTCCCTTGGGGAATCTTTCCAAAAGGTCAGCCCATGATGATGTAGGGGATGACCAAACATCCTAGCCAGAACGATTTTGGTATTAAAACTGGAAGGTCGACTTAATTTACAAATGAGGCCAAAGGAGTTGAAGCTACTTATCAAGATCACACAGGTTGTTATATCCAGGACTCAAACCCTGGTCCTCTGACCCCAAATCCAGCACCCTCTGCTGTCTTAACACTTCTCATGTGCCTTTTTCCTCTGTCTCATCTCCACATTTCCCAGGATCCTGGCATCTAACTCCCTAGCTCCTCTTCTCCTTAGCGATGAAGATGGATGATCCCACCCCCTATCTCATTCTAGGACCTGCGAGTTCATCCCCACCCCCTCCCCAGTTGCTTCCTCAATGGGTCTTTGTCTCAGTCTCGGGAAAGGCACGGGCAGCGTCTGACATCATGGAGCCGGAGGTGGGGGTGGCAGGACCAGTTCCTCCCCTCAACCATCTCCTTTACCCCTGGGTATTTCCCCACCCCTCACTCAGGGATTCCCTCTTGGGGAGATGGCACCCCTCCTCCCTCCCTGACTTTGGGGTGGGTGGGCAGGACAGGAAAGCTGTAGTGTTCGTTAGGGTTTATAAATCCAGTGATATATCCATGGAGCCCAAAGAAGTGGATGGCTGGCAGGCTGGCTGGCATCCTGCTCACTGGAATTGGAGTCCCAGAGCCTGACATAGTGATGATTATCTCCACAGTTGCCCCCATTTCAAATACTTGAATTGGAGAGTTAACTTTTCCGGGGGAGAAACATTACCAGTCAACATTTCCATAAGTGTGTTAAGATTTGCAAAGCACTTCACATACATAATATCTCTTGCTTCTCATAATAACAGCTTTGGGAGGGATCTCCATTTTATAGCTGGAGAAACTGAGGTTCAAGAGTCAGGTCTTACCTGAATCCAGGTCCTTTCCCTACTTTCTTTCCCTACTCCGGGTTCTGTGTTCTCTCTACCCCAACACAGCCTCTCACATGAAAGTAGCTATCATGGCAGGTGATGGGTACTCCTTTTTCCCAAGCCCCTGGGAATGTTACTCCTAGGTTCTCACCCATACCTGCTTAGAATGGCGGTGACAGAAGTTTCTGACCACAGGTCCCTTGACCCTGGGGGCAGCTACGAGGGCAGCAACTTGCTACAGATCTCACTAGGGAATGAGGTTCCAGAGGGGGAGGAAAGAGGGGAGGAGGAGTGAGAAACAGGAGAAGCCTATAAACCATCCTCTCCTCCACACATCCCTACACTCATGTAGGACCCAGGCATCCGGCAGCCCGGTCTGAGCCCCAGCTTTGACAAGGGCCCTTTTGTGCCCCCCCACCCTGGGCAGGGAGGAGCTGGGTGCTGGAGGCAGGCGGCCCCTGGCACCCTGGGTGTATGTGTGTGTGTGCGTGTGTGTGTGAGTGTGAGTGTGTATGTGGGTGGGGGGGGAAGGGAAGGGCTGGTCTTCGAAGGCCTAGACCCTGGGATGGGGGAGGGGGAGCTGGATGGGTGGACAGGCTGAAGCTGAGGGGACAGGAGAGAGGTCAGCGCAGTGAATCCTGAAGGCAAGGGAGCAGGGGCTGGGCTGGGCTGGGCTGGGTTGATTAGGCTGGGAGTGAGGGTGAGGGGTTGGGGATGGGGAGCTAGTAAATAGCAAGGGAATCCAGTATACTGAGGGGGACCCAGGGCTGGGGGCTAGCAAATCAATGGGCCAGGACCTGGTCTGAATCTTGTGGGTGAGGGGATGGAAGCTTAAGGATGCCTGGGCTGGGATATGTCTACCTGCACCGATGACTATGGCCGAGTGACTCTCTGCCTCCGAATATCTGTGTCTGTGAGTGGGTCTGTGAATCTGTCTCTGTCCTGTGTTTCCAGAGGGGTGAGTATTTCCTCTGTTCCAAGCACTGGGCTAAGGGCTGGAGTGTGGACATTTCATGTGTCTCTGTATAGCCTTCTGTGCATGCCTGAGCTCTGCACGTGTCTGTCTCTTGTCTGTGTGTGTGGGTACACAGAAAGGGTGAGAAGAGAGGGTGCAGCTATAATGGGAAGACCATAGCATCTGGGTCTGAATCTTGGTTTCATTACTTACTAGTCCTGTGCCTCAGTTTCCTCTTCGGCAAAATGAGGAGGCCCCTTCCAGCTCCAAATGCTGTAGCTGTAGGACATGGCAGAGTTTAGGAAAGGGGACTTTAGAACTTCCAGCCCCCCAAGGGAGACAGCCATGTCTCCCATTCATCAGTGCTGGGTGTGGGCAAGAAGGGCTTTCTTTCTCACACACCTCCTGTCCCAGAAGCCCCCAGGGAGAGAGGGGGTAGCTGAGCCCCTGGATGGAACAGCACTCCTTTGTGCTGGGGCCAGGGGCCAGGCCTTCACTGTGGGGTGGGGACACCGGGGTCCGTGGGGGGGCAGAAGGCGGCAGGAATGCTCCCGGCATTTGGGGAATGTCAAGTTAGTGAAACGGAGTCATTGACGGGATGGTCTCCATGGACCCAGGCCCCCACTCCCTCCCATCTCTTGGGAGGGCCCCCACCTCACCTCCCACTATGTAGTTGTAGGGTTTCTCCCCCGGTGCTCCCACACTTCCCGGTCAGAACTGTGGTAGCTCCCCTTCCTTCTCGCCTTCCCTATGCCCCCTCTCTGATCCAATCAGAGCTGCAGGGTCTCCTCTGCTCTGGCTTCCTCAGACTCCCTCCCACCTGGGGGCCCCCTCAGGACTCTCCTTGGTGTTTGGGGGGGAGAAGCAAGCGCTGTCATGATGCAGGAAACTCTTTCCACCCCCTCACCACAGTCCCAGCTGCTGCCAACACTGAAGAGGGAATGTGTGTGGGGGCCCCAGGCGTCCAGGCACATGGGGCAGCCAGATACTATGGGCCAGGGGAGAGGTAACTGGCCACCAGGTCCCATCCCTGGGGGTGAAAGAGGGGGTGGGGAGTGCCGTTGGTAGAGAGTTGGACTGGCTGGCGTTTGGCGACAGAGGATGGGGAGCAGATGGCTTTGGGACGCTCTTCTCCATTTTCTCAACTTTCATTCCAGGTTGGCTGGCTCTCAGATTCAGGTTGGAATAAAGGATCTTCTCAATTCAAAGGACCCAGTGAAGATTTGATCTCTCAGGCAAGGTGTGTGTCTTTTCTTCCCCTCTCCTTAGGCTCCACACCCCATGAATCCTCCACTCTTCTCTGTTTCTGTATCTGCAGCACTGAACCCAGTGCCTCGCTCATACAGTAGGTGCTTAATCAATGCTTGGGGGATGGGGTGGGTGGAATGGTGCTCCTTTTCAAGGATCCCTTTGAGAACCCTGGCACAGCTGCCTTTAACCCTTTCCTCTCCAATCCCTAGCTGCTACCCTCCCAGCTCTTCCTGGGGAACATCATGAGGTATCTCACTGCTCTGCCTCTATTTTGGATTATGATAGCAGGTAAATGCATGAAAAGGGGAATGTGGACCTCTAGATGCCTTAAGACCTTGAACCCTGGGGTTGGGGGTAGGGATGGAGGGGGTGGGACAGAAACTAGATCCTTGAAGAAGAGTAGTGCTAGGATGTGTGTGTGTGTGTGTATGTGTTTGAGTCTGAAAGTGGGTGTTTGAGTGTGAATGTGTGTGTTCATGCTCAGGCACACACACACAACCCCAGAATAAGACTGGAGAAGGGAAGATTTGGGACTAGATCTGTCTCCAGCCTGGGTCTCCTTCTTCCCCAAAGCCTCAAGGGGTGGTCAGTGGGGGGCCTGGATGCCCTCATCCATCTCAGCCTTTGAGAGGACTTGTGTCTCCATCCCTTGCCGATTTGATTTTCCGGATGAGCTGCGGCCTGCTGTAGTCCATGGAGTCTGGTACTTCAACAGCCCCTACCCCAAGAACTACCCTCCGGTGGTCTTCAAATCCCGGACCCACGTTGTCCATGAGAGCTTCCAGGGTCGAAGTCGGCTCCTTGGGGACCTGGGTCTCCGAAACTGCACCCTGCAGCTCACAAACCTCAGTCCGGAGCTCGGGGGCAAGTATTACTTCCGAGCAGACCTGGGAGGTTACAATCAGTACACCTTCTCTGAACACAGCACACTGGACATCATCAGTGAGTAACTCACACGGGTTCATGGTCAGCTGAGTCTTGGGGGCTTGGTGGATAGAGGAAATTCTGCGTGTTTGTAGAAAGAGACAAGGGATCTGTTTGGATCAGTTGAGGCCCAAGAGAAGAGATGGGATGATCCCATTGCCATGATTCGCAAGCTTCCTCTCAGTTCTGAAATCCTCTCCATTATGCCTTTCTATCACTCCGAACCACAAAAGCCTTGGCCAGACCAAGAAACTAATGGTAATAATATCTATAGCACATTATGGTTGCCCAAACCCTCACCACAAGCTTTGGAAAGACAGTATTCTTATCCTTCACTTTATAGAGGAGGAATGGATTTGCCCCTTAAGCACCCCAGTGTCAAGGTGTCTGTCTTAGACTGCGGGCTGATGTGCCCCCTCACCCTGCCTCAAGATAAGGACCAGCCCTGTGGAATTCCCTCTGCACTGGGCTGGGGTCATGGGTTATTAGACCCAAAGAAATGTCCAGTGACAGCAGGGATTGTATTGGTGAAGAGAAAGGGTCAGTCAGTCAGTGAACATCAATTAAGTGCTTACTGTGTGCCAAGCATAGTGTTAAGCACTAAGAATACAAAGAAAGGCCAGGACCAGTCCCTTTCCTGAAGGATCTCCCTTCTAAAGGGCTTCAAAAATAATGAAAACCAGATCAGGGGTCTCAGCTGGTCCTCAGCTGGAAAGAATGAATATGGGATTCAAAGGTTGGACTTGCTGCCCCCAGGTGCAGGGCTCTAGCTACGCTCCTTCTCTGTTCCCACCTAAAGGAATCCATTCCCACCCCCCACCAAATCCCCAGCCTCAGACCACTTACTTGCCTCAAACCCAGAATCCCAAAAAGAGTAGGGGGTGGGTGAGGGGAAGAGATGTTGACCAAGTTAAGACTTTCCCTTAGACCCAGAGCCTAGTTTCCATTATTCTGATTTGTTTCTTTCCTAGAGGTCCTATAAGATTCCTTTAAGACCCATGTTCTTCATTAGATATCCAAGATTCTAGATTCATTACACAAGAGAGAGAATTATACAGATACATGCCTGCTCTAAGGGTGGTGTGAAGGGGGCCATTAGCTTATAGTCTGAGACAATCCAAATATAGATCTCCATCCAGGAAAAAATGGTGAAGGCACAGAACCAAGAAACAGATGGATGGCAAATGGGAATGTTGTTATTTAAGTCAAGGGTCAGTGCAGAAAGGGGTGATGGTTCCTAGGGGGAGCTAGGTATATGAATGAGGACAGAAAAGGAAGGAGACCATCTTGGGACACTTGAGAGGACAGTGGGAGAAAAGTGATGGGTGCCTCCATTTCTTGACAGATTCTCCCAGTATTGTGGTGCCCCCTGAAGTTGTGGCAGGTACAGAAGTGGAGATCAGTTGTATGGTGCCTGACAACTGCCCTGAGCTGCACCCAACACTAAGCTGGCTGGGCCATGATGGCCTGGGGGCTCCAGCTGTGCTGGGCAGAATGAGGGAGGATGGTGGGACTTGGGTGCAGGCATCCCTGCTGCACTTTGTGCCCACTCGAGAGGCCAACGGGCACCGGCTTGGCTGCCAGGTCACCTTCCCCAACACTACCTTCCAATTTGAGGGCTACGCCAGCCTGGACGTCAAATGTAAGCTTGGGAACAGCCCCCGGAGGTGGGGAGGGCAGACCCCTGAGCCTTGAGGGCTCCTGAAGTATCAGAGTCTGATGGGGGAGGGGGAAACTTTTCCAAGAATTCTTAGGCCCTGACGGAGAGGGATGAAGATGCCTGAGGTCTGGGAGAACCATGGTGGGATTTGCAGATTGGATGTGTGGGTCCAGGGAGAGACATGAGGCCTTTGGCAAAAGTTGGGTCTTCAGGTTTAAAAACAAAATGCCTGAGTCTGAAACTTCTTGGTGTCTGTCCCTGCTCTCAGACCCCCCTTTAATCGTGGAGATGAATACTTCCGTGGAGGCCATTGAGGGCTCACAGGTGAGCTTGCTCTGTGGGGCAGACAGTAACCCCATGTCTCTGCTGACCTGGATGAGGAACGGGGCTGTGCTCAGAGAGGCAGTGGCCAGGAGCCTGGCCTTGGAGCTGGAGGACCTGACCCCTGAAGAAGATGGCATCTATGCCTGCTTGGCAGAGAATGCCTATGGGCAGGACAACCACACCGTGGGACTCAGCGTCATGTGTGAGCCCCCTTCCCTGGGGACAGGGGTCTGGGAGATAAGGAGAGAAGAGGGCTGTGCAAACTGACTACTTCATATCTGGGGGAGAGCTAGGGACCGACTCATCCCTTAGCTCAGAGGTTTTTTAAGGAATTAAAGGATGAGGCTAGGGTTGAATTAGAGCTAAGTGACAATAGTCAGAAACATCAGGGACCAGGGACAGAATTGGCATTATAGCTTAGGGCTGGCATTTGGACATCAGGCTAGGTTTGTGGTTATCCTAAAATTAAGGATCTGGACACCAGTAGGGCTGGGCTTCTGATTCCCAGGACAGGGTGGCAGTGTGTGTGTGTGTGTGTGTGTGTGTGTGTGTGTGTGCCTGTTTTAAAACAGATCTATTCACTGAATGGGTCTTACCTCACCCTAAGTGAGTATTGAATAGGCCTTGACCTAAAGGGGCCAAGGTTTCCCATTGCATTCTGAGCCATCTTCAGTCATCCTGATGAATTTATCTGTCTGGTCATTGGATCCAGATGGCTCCAGAGGAGGAGTGAGGCTGGTGACCTTGCACAGCCCTCTCTCACTCAAAACAAAGTAAGTGCAAGTCATGTCATTTCTCTGATGACATGGTCTTCTTTGGCAGTGAAGGATGAACGCAACAATGTGTGTGTGTGTGTGTGTGTGTGTGTGTGTGTATGTGTGTGTGTAGAGAATGGGGTTGGGGGAGAATCCCAGCTCTTGGACTCTCCCCTAGCTCCCATGTCCCACGTTCCTTCTCCATCTTTCTCAGATGCTCCATGGAAACCTTCAGTGAATGGGACCGTAGTGGCTGTGGAGGGTGAAGCTGTGTCCATCCTGTGTTCCACACAGAGCAACCCAGACCCCATCCTCACCATCTTCAAGGAGAAGCAGATTCTGGCCACCGTCATTTATGAGAGCCAGCTGCTGCTAGAGCTGCCAGCTGTCACTGCTGAGGATGATGGTGAATACTGGTGTGTGGCCGAGAACCAATATGGCCAGAGGGCTAGTGTCTTCAACATCTCTGTGGAGTGTGAGTCATCTCTCCCATTCAGCTTTCCCTGGCACTGTTGTCTCCCCATCACTTGGGGATGTGGGAATGGTCCCTGGTTAGCAGTTCATCCTGGAATCCAGGGCTCCTCCAATCTCATTGGTCCATCATGGGGACCTCAGAGAGAGGTGTCTTATCTGAATTTGATTCCATCCAGACAGTATTTATTAAGCACCATTGTAGAGATGCAAAACCAAAATGAAAAACAGTCCCTCTCCTGGAGCACCTTACTTTCTACCGTAGTGGGGGTTGGAGTGGGAGTAGTATCATACAGTGTTTATACTGAAAAGCAAATAAAATATCATTTGAAGGGAGAGAGTGCTAACACCTAGAGGAAGGCTTCCTGTAGGAAGTGGCATCTGTTATGATTCTAAGGCGTGGCGTTTAGGAGTGAGGGCATTCCAAGCATGAAGTGAGGTCTGTATAAGGTACAGATGTGGGATTTGTGGAATAAGTCTGAAAAGACAACCTGGAGTCAAACTGGACTTTAGATGCTGAGCGTTCGGCATTTTCACCCTGGAGGTAAGGGAGAACCATGGAAACTTCTAGAGTAGGGAGGTGATCATGTCAACTAAAACAAGGTGATTGTGTCCGTCACTGTTTCCCTGCAAATCAGCAGAGAGCTATCATTTGTCCTGATTTCCAATCAGTCCTTTCAGATTAAGGCTGTATCACAGAGACTGTTAAGCACAGTTTGGATTTCTCAGAGCCCCAGTTTTTTCATATGTAAAATGAAGGGATTGGTTCTGATGATGTCTAAGCTCCAGGACTTTCCAGCTCTAAGATTCTGTGACTTTTTCCTATAGACAACGGAGGCTCTTTAGCAGGAGAGGAAATTGAGTCAGAGTCATGTGTTAGGAAGATAAATATTCTTGGTGGTCTGGACGGGAGAGGCTGGGGTAGGGAGAGAGGAGAGGAGCAGACCACCCAGGAAGTTAGGTCCTCCAGCGGGCTCAGGAACACGTTTTGGAAGAGGCAGAAGTTTAGGATCTAATGGAGCGAGGGATGGTTTAGTGAGCTGGTGTTAGGGGTCTGGCTTGTCAGAGAAGGAGGAACAGGTTAAACATTGCCACCGTACCCACTTTTGCAGTTGCCCCTGTGATCCTCCTGGAGTCCCACTGTGCAGCAGTGAGGGACATGGTACAGTGCGTCTGTGCGGTCAAGTCTAACCCAGAGCCTGCCGTGGCCTTTGAGCTGCCCTCTCGAAATGTGACTGTAAATGAGACAGAGCGGGAATTTGTGTACTCTGAACGGACAGGGCTTGTGCTCACCAGCATCCTCACCCTTCGGGGGCAGGTGCAATCCCCACCGAGAGTCGTTTGCTCAGCTCGGAATCTCTATGGCACCAAGACCCTTGAGCTGCCCTTCCAGGGAGCCAGTGAGTAAGCCAGATTGGGTGGCAGTGGGAGGCAGAGGGAGGTTTCCCCAGCTGGTCCCTTATCCGAGAGGGGATACACACCTCACCCAGGACCTCCGCCTCCTCCCCTTTCACTTTGTCCTGCTCACTGGAGGTACCTGTGGCCCTTCCTACCTCCACCTTCCCTGAGCCATTCCTTCCCCCTTTACTCCCTGATGGGCCTTGTGGCTGTTTGCTTCTCTCCTGGCTACAGATCGACTGATGTGGGCAAAGATTGGGCCGGTGGGAGCAGTGGTCGCCTTTGCCATCCTCATTGCCATTGTCTGCTACATCACCCAGACTCGCAGGAAGTGAGAATTCTGGGGCCAAGGGGCTCCTGTCCTGGGTGGGGTGGTAGTGACTTTGGGGGTTTGGAAACATGGAGGACAAGGAAGGCATTTGGCCTTCATGTGATGGTGTTGACCTTCTTACTAAGGTTCTAAATGAACAATCCTATGCTGTTCATTGTTGGGAGGGATGTAGAGGAAAGAGGAATATAGTCATTGCCCTTAGGAATCCCCCATGGAAAAGTTAGGACATGAACAAATGGGGTCCACAAAAATAAATCTAGTCACCTCTCAATTGTTTGTAACACAGAGGGGAGATTCACACAATTAATCCTGAAGTCCCAAACTGTCTTGAATGCATTCATTCTACAGTGTGTGCATTAAGCACTTGTTATGATAAAAGTAGGTGTTGGACAACAGGGATCCAAAGACAAAATGAAAACCTGTTTTCAGGGTCAATTAGATGGCTCAGTGGATAGAGCACAGGATCTGAGTTCCAATTCAACTTCAGACATTTATTAGCTATATGATATGGGGGCAAATCATTTCACCTCATTGGCTAAAACAAAACAAACATAAAAAAACCCAAAACTGTTTCTACATTTGCCGTTGACTTTGAATCAGGAAGTTAGGGAAAGAGTGGCAGAAAAAGCTTCCTAGCTCCCCATTAGAGCCTTTACATCTGCAATCCTTACCCTGAAAATCTGTCCTAGCAAAGTCATTGTCTAAGTTCAAACCCCATCTACTTCCTCAGGACTTTTATTGGATTACCAGGTCCAGATCACAGTGGCTTGTGAATCAGGCCAGGCCTGGAAAATGGGTTGGGAAGGAGCCCTTTGGGAGGAGTGTTTTGCAGCCAGCCTCATGACGTCTGGAGCTCGGGGAATGGAGCGATTTATTTCCTGTCACCACTTACCACCAGGGGGAGAGGAAGGATGGCCTAAGGCAGCCAGGCAGCCTGGGGTCCTGGGAAATGACCAGAGGGAATCCTCGTGGATACTCCCACTCTAAGCAGAGAACCGAGAGCTGGCTGTGTCCCTAAATCTTCCAAGTGTCCTGATCAAGGAGAGGGGAGAAATGCAGGCTAGGAAGGGGTACAGAATAACCGGGGGACAGAGAAGTCCTTGGGGAAGGGAGGTGGCTATTTCCTGCAAATTGAGAAGCCTCATTTCAGGAGGGGACAATTGAGCTAGCAGGACTGTTACTAGAAGGAGGTTTGTCCCAGGACACTGCCAGGACAGGGAGGAGAGAGATGACACGGATGCAGTGGTCCCCTTACTTCGTCTGAATTGCTACAGAGCACCCCAACACCCCACAGCCTCACCAAGGGTGCTACTGTTGTAAGGCACTTTCTCACAGGGCCCACCACACCCTACCCCAACCCTCGATCCTTAGTGACTACAGTCATGCAACTCCACCAACTGCTTTTGCTCTGATAAAAGTCTTCCTAGTTATAGCTCTGGGAACAGGCATGGGGACTAGAATGTGGCCAGAGCGGTAGGGTCTGGAGGTCTGATGGGTGCTACCCTCCTAGGAAGAATATGACTTCGAGTCCCAGCTTTGCAAGTGGGGAGAATCCCCCTGTTCTGTTCAGCAGCGACTTCCGCATTCCTGGGGTTCCTGAGAAATCTGAGGTGAGCACCAGGGAACAAGAGGCATGGGGGAGGGGCACAGGGGTGACAGGGAAAGTCAGGGACCAACCTGTGTAAGGCTGAGGTCAGGGGGGCGCAGGCTGCTGAGGGGGGAGGAGGGGGCGCCTGTTAGTGTCTGATGGACTACACCACTTCATGTCAAGGGAATTGGGGGATGGAGCCTGGGTGATGCTCATGGGGCAGGGGGAGGGGGATGTCTGTTGTCCCCTAGTCTCCCTGGACTGTGACGCCATTTCCTTCTCTAATAGTCCAAAGCGGTCTCTACCCTGGAAAGTCACTGAGCGCCCCAGGTAGGTTGCCTGCCGCGGCCTCAGTGTCTCCGTTTCTGGGACCCTTTGTGGGTCTCAGGGCCTATGTGTGTGCGTGGGTGCATGTATTTGTGGATCCCTAACGAGGATTTGTAGGGAAGAGGAGGGAGGGAGGGAGGGAGCTGGACACAAGCCGCCCTGTTCTCCTCTGTCTAGCTGCTGCTTCTCACTACTGTCTTTGTCTCTGAGCTCTCAGTCCTGATTGTCAGGCATCACAATGTCCTAAGCCTCCCCTATGTATAAGGCTGTGAAAGGATGGAGGGGGGCTGTGAAGGAAGTGGGGAGTCATTGTTTCCACATAAGGGAGTCACCCCCGTCCCCTCTCAGGCAGGACTCGGGTAGGGAAGGACCAGGAATATATACAAAAGGAAAAGCTGCCCAGCATAATTGAGGACAATGCAATTGTTGAGGGAAGATCCAGAGGCAGTGGGTTTAATCAGGGAACACTTGCAGTGTGGGCTAGCAGAGAGGTGAGGGAGTTGGGGGGCCAGAAAAGCATGGTTGGAGGCCCAGAAATGGAGACAGCAGGCTGGGGGCTGGGTCCTGAACCAGCCCAACCCAGGTGACACTTCGAGGAGTAAGAGGAACTGAGGCTTAGGGACAGTGGATGGTGGGGTGGTGGTGGTGGTGGAGAGTCTGGCTTTGACTCAGTGAGCAACAGGAAATGGTTGAGATGAGAAGAAATACCGCAAACTCTTGGTAACTTGGGTGAAAGCCCTGAGCTGGAGGTGAATGGAAGAAACTCCCCCTGTAACTGATGGTTGCCTCATCCTAGATCGAGAGGCGCCTGGGCACGGAGAGGAGGCTTTTGGGCCTTCGAGCGGAGCCCCCTGAGCTGGACCTGAGCTACTCCCATGTGGACCTGGGAAAACGCCCTACCAAGGACAGCTACACCCTAACTGAGGAGCTGGCTGAGTATGCAGAGATCAGGGTCAAGTGAGGGCCGTAGGGGCTGCCTGCCTCTTACCCTGCCCCCAGGACTCCCTCCCCCAGAATCTCCCCCAACCACAACCACTGGTGGTTTCTAGGGCTGGCTTCTAGCTCCCCTTCCTCCTAGGGCAAAGGGAGGGGAGCAGAGGAAGAAAGGGCATCCAGTGGTCTCAGCCTCCCCCTCCCCCCCTTCTCCTAGTGTCTGGTTCTACCCGATTCCTCCCCACATCATGACTCCCCTCTAACCTCCATCTACCTTATTCATCAGTCCAGAGGGGAGTTTCTGTCTCTGTTATTTATTGCAATCCCTCCCCACTTCTTCCTTTCTCCTATGTGGCCCCAGGGTCTGTACAGATGGAACACTTAATAAATGTCCTTGAGGCTACCTTCTTGCTCTGGTTTCCATGCTATTCGATGACATTTCCCTAGGAGTTTGGGGAAAGGGGTAAGGCCAGTTGGTGCCATCAGCACTGATCATGGCAGAATCTGGTACCAGGGGGAGAGGGAAAATCTAAATAAAGAAGAGATTAGTGGTACCCACAATCTGGAGGCTTCTTGACCCTGACCTTCAAGAGTTCCTAGGCTTGAGGAGGCAGAAGTGGGGGGAGACAATAAAGGACACCCAGTCCTGGGCTGGGTATGGAATTAGCACCTCCTAAATACATTGGACCTGGCGCAGTCAATCCACAAACACTGATCAAGTACCTACCAAAGCCCAGGAGCACCACCAAGTCCACTGGTGAACACTTAGGAAGCCATGCTCTCAAGGAGGGGGGAATGAAGCTATGGAGACAGACTTGCTAAGATCTGAGAAGATCCAGAAGATCCCTTCCCTGGTCACTCTCCTTTTCCTCTTCCACTCTGTTCCCCTTCACAACCGGAAGAGACTTTAGGAGCAAGCCAGTCCAACCCCCTTCTTTTAGAGACAGAGACTGGGCTCTGGCCCAGAGAAGGGAAAGAGTTGTCTAAAGTTGCCCAGGATGAACTGCTCGGCTTCATGTAGATGGTGTTGCTTGAGTAGTGAGCATCTCAGAAGAGACTGTGTGGAAGTAGAGGTGAGGAGGGAGGACATTCCAGGTAGGTGGTATAACCAGGGCAAAGACATAGAAACAGGAAATGGAGAGGAAAGGCCAATTGGATTGGGCACCCAGAGTTGGAGAAAGGGAGTGATGTCCAATGAGGCTAGCAAGGTAGGTCAGGGCTATGTAGCATAAGGCTTTATGTTTTATTTTAGAGGCAATAGGAAGCTGTTGGAGTTGATGGAGGAGGGGAGTCATATGGCCAGATCTTCATTTTTAGGAAACTTACTTGGGTGGCTATGCAGAAGAGAGGATGGCCTGGGGAATGAGTTGGATGCTGGGAGACCAGGGAGGAAGCTGTTGTAATAATCTAGGCCAGAGCTAATGACAGCCTGAACTAACATGGCAGCCATGTGAAGCAAGGTGTGGTGCAGATAGGAATAGTATGATTTAGGAAGTGATTGCAAATGTAGAGGTGAGGGATGGTATGGAACTAAGGATAATGCCTTGGTTGCAAGCCTGGGAAACTGGAAGAATGTTAACAACTTCCATAAAAATAGGGGAGCTTGGAAAAGGAGAGAGTTTGAGTGGTCATCTTGGTGACTCTGTTCCCTGCCTCACCTGGACCAGTGAGGCTTCCCATCTTCTCTACCTGCTTAAATAAACGAATTCACAAAACCTGCCCTTTCTGGCCTTAGGTTCTTCATAGGATCACAGATTTAGAGAGGAAAGGGATCTCAGAGGTGCCCTATCCTAACCCTTCACTTTGCACGACAAAACTGAGGCACAGGAAGGTGAAGTGATTTGCCTTTTGTCCATTATTTGAATGTCACATGAGTAATAACTGGAAAAACTGAGATTCAAACCCAGAGCCTTTGCCTCCTTATCTCTGCTCTCTCCCATTGTTCTTGCACATGGAGAAGTGAGACTTGATTGGGTAAATCAGTCAAGTGCTCCCCACCCCATGTAAAGTAAGTGATAAGGTGCTAAGCTTCCCCACCTGCACCCCTTCCCAGGTTACAAATACGTCTCAAGCAATTTATCAAAGTAAGTCTACACTAGAGCCTTGATTGATTGACACTGTGCTCTTCCCTCTTTAAGATATAAAGTAGAGCGGTATCTGATGGTTTAAGCTAGCAACATTTCAGAACACAATGTAGAGGGAGAGCACACTGCTTCCCCAGCTTGTATCTCCATCCTCTGCCCACTGTCCTGGAGAAGCCCCAGCTGGAGATACACCAGCATGTCCTGTCTCCTAGCAAGGTATCTTTTCATCTCTCTGCAGTTCTTCAGGGAAAGGCACGGAATTCAGCATTTTGGTCTTAAAAAGTCTTCACTCCTAGGTTGGAGTAACCAGAGACAGTATTAGGAGGACTATGCAAACTATGTGAGGTAACCATGTCTGCCAAAATTTGATAGTAGGGGGATGAGGAAAGGAATGACTGGATCCAGGCACCCTCCTTCCTGAAACTCCTTTGTGTCCACAGTCCCTTGTCCTGGCCAGGGACCTGGGTATTCCAATTCATTTATTCATTCATTCAATAAGAATTCATCAAGTCAGAAATGAAGCTGGGCATTGAGAACATAAACACAAAAACCAAGGGATCCTGATCTCAAAAGCTTGAATTGTACTGGGGTTGGTATGCAGACTATGAAATTGGTCCTTGAAAGTCCAGGTGTGCGTCACAGAAAAGGAGCTGATAAGTCAATGTTAACTAAATGTCAGGGTATGGGGAAATGGGCAACCATTGTTCATCCAGTGGCATCCTACCTTCCAACTCAGAGAGAATGGGGTGGTGGTGCTGTTTATACTCGAGAAAGGGATAAAACAGGGTTAGGGCTTGACCCTCTTGACCAGCTGCTGGAAGGCTTCTGTGTGGCCCTTCTTAGGAAGTGTAGAACTGCTCACTGATGCCTAGCTGATAGGACTGGGTAAGGGTCAGGAAGATAGACTCTTGCTGCTGCTCTGCCCACCCAACTGGACTACCAAGTTGGAGACCAAGTCCCGTTAGAGCTAAGCCACTCCACTTCAGAGCTCCCAATCAGCCAGGTATGTGAAAGTAACCCCACATAGCCCACTGTATCTAGCTGGCTGAACACTTCAACCATCTTTCCACCATGTTCCTCATCACTTCTGGTCTATACTACTGCAGTAGTCTTCTCATTGGGCTCCTTGCTTCAGATCTCCCTGTATTCTGATCCAGGGGCAACTGGTAATACAGAAGATGGAGTGATGGACTTGGAGTAAGGAAGATCTGAGTTCAAATCTGACCTCAGATTACTTTGTGATCCTGTGTGATCATTTAACCTCTTTCTGCTTCAATGTCTTCAACTCTAAAATGGGAAAAACAGCACTTAACTCACAAGGTTGTTGAGAAGATAAAATTAGATGACATTTGTAAAAGTGCTTAGCTCAGTACCTGGAACATAATAGTCTCTTTATAAATATTGATTGCCTTCCTTCCCCTTCCATCCTTCACATAGCTGCTCAGGTGATTTGCCATCCCGATGCTCAAAAAGTCCAATGTTTCTTTCTATTATCTCCAAGATCAAACATAAATTCCTTTGTTTAGTAGGTTTTTCCCAGTTTAAGTGAGTTTTTATTGACATTTTGTTTCCCACATCACCATAGTAACCCAAGTCCTTTCCCCTCTCTGAAAGCCATCCCATATAGCAGAGTGCACATTCATCGAAGGGCACGTTGGACATATCTTCTCATCTCTCTTTATTCCAAGTCCCATTTGATCTTTAAAATCTTATATTGATATTTTGGTGTGTTGATCTTTTCACTTGCATTGTTGGGGTTATTGGGCATGTTGTCTTCCTGGCTTGGTTTTTTTCCCTCTGCATCAGTTCAAGATTTTTCCATGCTTCTCTGGACTCATCCCACATATCATTTCTTACAGTCATATTCTATTACATTGATCTTTCACAATTTGTTTAGGCATTCCCCAGTCGATGGACATCTACTTTGTTTCCAGTTCTTAGCTAATCACAACAAGTGCTGCTATAAATATTTTGAAATCTATGGGGACTTTTTCCTCCCCTTATCAATGGCTTCCTTGGGGTAAATGTTCAGTAATGAAATCTCTGGTTCAAAGAGTATGGACATTTTAGTCATGGGGAATGGCTATTAGTTTTATACCTATTTATTGTTTGTTTATATATATATATATATGATACTTATCAGAGAAATTTGATACAAAGATATTTTCCCCTCATTTGATTGCTTCCCTTCTTGTCCTACATGCAATAATGTGCTCTCTTACAGAAGCTTTTCAGTTCCAAGTTCCCTCTTCTGCTGTGGACATAGTATTAGGTTTCTTCAGTCGATTTAATACTTTTTTTAAGGTGATCCTGACCCTCCTGGCTCTCTTTACCTTACCCCTAATCCCTTCCTCTCATTTGATATTCCCCCTCCCTCTCCTTTCCTTCAGCTAGTCCTGTTCATTAGGGTTTTTTTTTTAAAAAAAATTTCACTTTTTTTGCTCACCTTTCCAAAAATGATTTCTCGCACTCTATTCATCATCCATCTTCTCTTTCTGTCTAGTGCAGACCCTCATTCTCTTATTCATGACTCTTATAATTATATGAGCTCTCTCTTCTCTGTATTTTCCATGTAACCAAAGCTTTCAAGGGATCTAGGTTCTGTCCTCCAGTCACTTTCTGTTACTGCCTTATAGGACTTGACCCTCAAAGATTGTGTTTTCCCATTGTACTTCACTTCCAGAACGATGCTAGTAATTACAGGTGTCAGAAAGAGCACTGACCCATGGTCGGACTGCTCCTCCACCATATCCCTGGTTATGCAGCCCTCCCACTAATCTAAACCCTCTTGTTGACCTTCTTTCCTACATTTACTCTGAAATCTCCTTCCTGTGTCCATGTTCTTTCCACTCTTCTGGGTGCCAGCTGCCCCCAAGGGTTCCAAACTCTCCCCCTCCCAAGAAAAGTATCTCCCAGGTCTCATCTCTTTCACTGATCATCTCTCTTTACCCATAGGGGTATTCATCAGTGGGACTCCTCTCGTCTCCAAAGTAAGGCCTCCTCCTCCATCCCCCTTTCAATCTTTCCCTCCTCCTCACCCACTCCCTTCTAGGCTCTTCTCTTTCTGGGACCACAGAAGTCACCTTCCCCTAACTTCTAGCTCTTCATTTGACCCCAGTCATTCTTATCTATCTCTCTGTTCCTCTCTTTCTGTTTTGTACCCTCCCATGTTGTAAGGGAGTTCCAAAGAGAAACATTCACCTGTAGGCAGGGTGTCTCCAGGTTCTGTTCAAAATGCCTCCCTACAGTCTTCTTCACTGTTATTTCTACCAGATTTCCATCTTCATCCCTGGCTCCTTGTGTACATTTAGAAAGAAGTCTCTGTTGTCATTCATTGCAGTTGCTATCTGCATTTATTCACCTCTCTTGTGTTTATGTTGTTTGAAGTATCTAAGAGACAAATATTCTCATTGATTCTAGCTTTATGTTGTTTGAAGTATCTAAGAGACAAATATTCTCGTTGATTCTAGCTTTTTCTAAAAACGTTTCCAACTTTTCTTACTATTGAGCATTCATCTTTTGTCTTGTATTGTTAGGCTCAGATTTACAGGACAGACTATATTATTCCATTATTTCCTCCTTTTTCTAGTGGCTGAGAAATAGCCTTGCATTATTCAAATGCCCTTTCCTTTATATTTGAAGGTCTTTCTCTTGATGACTTGAAAAACTTGTTTCAGAATTGAATGGCTAAATTTAATCACTACAAGTGATGTGCAGCTTGTTTTTCTCCTCTGGAAGTAATCTGTGAATTCTTTCAGTTGGAATTTCATTTTCTGTGTTTAGAAGTTCTGGGCAGTTTTCTTCTATTATTTCCTTCATGATGGTATTAAGGTTTTGTCTCCTGTTGTTTTTCTGGCTTGTCTCTTTGCCTCCTGTCCTTGGGTTTAATATGTTTTATTTGCATTGTGAGCATATTTTCTCTTAATACTCTTGTTTTTTGTTTCTCTTTTTCTAGATTGTCTTTCACGTCTGTATATTTGCATTCCCAATCTCTTGTTCTCTCTTTTGTTTCTTTTATGAGGCTTGCCACTGTAGATTTAGTCTGTTCATTATTTTTGCTGTGCAGGACACAAATTCTGCTCTCATAATTGTCACTTCTCTCTTAAGCCATTCAGGAACAGTGAGTTGTGATTCCATGTTCTCCTCAAGTTCCATGGGCTCTTCTGTCTCATCAAGTATTGGATCATCTTCCTTTATTTTGCAGAATTTATTCATACATACTTGAACTCATTTACTAGCTTTGGAAGCCATATTTCCTTCTGTTGTTAATGTTTGTCCTGTTGATTTATCTGTTTATGTTCAAGGTCTTTAAGTTTTCATCTTACTGAAATCTGTAGCACTTTCAGTGTTTTTTCCCCTTTATTTTCCTTATCATTCACTTCTTGGCTCTCTCCCCTCTGACCATAGGCCAGATCTCAAAGTGTCTCAACTTCTACCTATAATGAGCAATTCACATTTCAATAACATAAACCTCTGGCCTAAATGACTTTTGAGTGGTCAGAACTAATCCTAGTTGGATGCTGTACTCTCTCCTCAAGCTTGGTGGAGCACTACACAGTTCCCCACATGCAAAGTGTCCTGTCCTGGTGACCTTTCTGCTCTCTCCATACCTCAGGTCTCTGGTCTGGAACTAGCAATTTAGAGTCTGTTTTCCCTGGCACTGTAAATTCAGAGTTTTGTAGCACTGGTATTCCAAGTCTGTAGTCCCTGGTAAGCTTTTACTCCGGAATGAGTGTGGCCAAGCTAACTGTTGAGGACAGAGCAAACTTCTGCAGCCAAAATCTGTCCATAGTTCAGGAAAGAGGAAGGGGGGACCAGAGTGCAACAGTGGGTTTCAATGTAAGCCTGTACAGTGTTCTTGAGTCTGCTAGTGAAGTCTCATGACTAGTAGTGTGGGAGGCAAGGGTGGAGTACTACTGAGCTGAACTCAGGGTCAGTGAGTCATCAGTTCCTCTCTCTCTCTCTTTCTCTCTCTCTCTCTCTCTGTCTCTCTCTCTGTCTCTCTCTCTCTCTCTCTCTCTCTCTCTCTCTCTCTCTCTCTCTCTCTCTCCGTATTCAAATTTCTTTTGAATTCTGTGTCTTAGAGATAGCTGAAGTTGCTTTATATTTGGCACATAATTTCTGTTTTGGAGAGGTCTGAGAAGGTATGTGGATCAGAGACAACGTCTTGTGTGCCATCTTGTTGCTTATGTGATTCCTGCCTAGTATTTAAAGTTCTTCATAACCTGGTCCCTTCCTCCCTTCACAGTTTTCTTCCACCTTACTCTCCTCCACACAGTCTACATTCCAGCAACACTGGCCTACAGATGAATCCTCAGTTCCTTGAATATAACCCTCCATTGGGCTCTCTCTGCTTTTCTGATAGCTACCACACCTTGAATGGCATTCTCACCCTAGGCTTCTTAGGTTCCCTGATTTCCTTCAAAACTTAGTTCAAATCCCACTTGCTCTAGGAGACCCTTCCCCGTTCCCTCTGCTACTGTTTTCCTGTTTCAGATGTCTTCCAGTTCTCTGCATAAATATTTTATGTGTTTTATAACTTATGTTATTTGTAATATAGTTTATAATATATATTTATAATTATAATTTATATAGTTATTTACTTGTTGCTGTTCCCAGGAGAATGTAAGCTCTTTGCAGACAGGGATCGTCTAGATTCTGCCTTTTTTGTATCTCTAAGGCTTAGCAAATCAAATCATGATCTTAAATTCTCTCTACTTGATTTGTTGTTCAGGTCAGTTGTTTTTGATAGGAGATATCTTATACTTTCTAGTACTTTTTCAATCTCTTGACTTTGTTGCAATGTTTCTTATCTCATAGAATCATTAACTACTTTTTGGCTCATTTCAATTTTCAGAGTCCGTTGTGTAGTTCAGGTTGTGTGCCTCTTGTGCCAAGATGTTAATTCTCTTTCCAATTCTCATTTTTTTCCCAATCATTTCCTCTAGCACTCTCATTTGACTTAAAATCATGTTTAACTTAAAAAACCCCCCAAAATCTCTTACTTCTCTTCTAGGAATTCTAGTTAAACTTTTTCCCTGCTCCTCCCCTCAGAGTTCTAGGGATAACCCTAAGGGGTTGAGTTTTCTAGTACTGTTCCACAGAAGAGTCCAACAATGTGCTTCCCATTGATTGCTGACCAGAGCTAATTATCTTTTATAAAGGGTATTTACTAAATAGGTATAGCCATAGAAACATCCTCCCTCCCTAACTGGGGCAAACTCTGTCCATGCATTGCATACACAAGGTCCTTGGAAAGAGTGGATTCACACTTAAGAGCGCACTTGTAGTCAAAGGGAAAACTCCCAGCTCCAGGTTCCTGTCACTGTAGAGTTCTTATGAAGTTTTCCTTAGGTATAGCTCTCTACTTGGCTTTGAGGGTCCTCTGAGACTCTGAGCCTCTGAGGACTGCCTTTCCTTAGTGCTTTGAGTTTGCCCTTGTCCAACGATTTTACTGCTGCCTGATGCCAGTGGGAATTGTTCTGATCTTCTGAGGATCCCAAGGTCACTACCAGGCGGTCAGTGGTGTTGGGAAGGAGAAAACTCCCTCTTCCCTACTGCAAAGGGCAGTTCCCTCTCAAGTGCCCTTTATTTCTGGATTTGACCACCATCCAAATCCCTGCTGCTGGAATGCACAGTTCTGAACTGAACAGGGAGATGTCTGATTCTTTCAGCCAATCACAAGATAATTTTTAAAAGATGTAGTACCATCTATCATCTTTATCCAATGATCGAAGCACTTCCCTCCTCCCAAATAAATTAAGGCTTTATTCACACCTAGTTACACTTTAAATTGATTCATTCAATCTATCTGTCTAGGGCTTCCTGATTGACAGGGGTGGGAAGGAACATCTTACCTTACACTGTGGTGTTGCCCCAGATGTCTGTAAAGTTTAAAGCTAGAAAAGTGAGAGAATCAAGCAAAAAGAGAGTCATGAAAATTCAAGAAAAAAGATGGTGTCCAGGAAGAGGGAGAAGGATGGTCAACAGTGCAGTGGTCAAGGATGAAACCAATTTCCCCAACCATTGGCTCCCCACTGCTTATCCCATCACAATTCCTATTCTCTTTCATTATTTCTTGCTAGCATTTGTGGGGAGGGGAAAATGAAAAGGAGTAGAACTTTCCCAAAAAGTAGGATCTGCATAACTTGACCTCAATTTGTCTCCACTTAGAAACACTGATCAGGGTGTTGATGAATGATGGGGTTTCTACTGTAAAAACTTTCTCTTCAAATTACCTTCAGTACAAGATGTCCTCTCCATTTAGAAACTTTTGTTTCATGGTCAGTGCGAAAATAAAAACCACCAACCACCAACCTTTCAGTTATCTTCTCAAATGGAGGAGACTGTCAGCATCTCAGAGCTAGGAGGGACACAAAGGCCATCCCATCCCTGACTGAGAATCCCTTCCATGTTCCCTATAACAAATGGCCATCTAGCCTTAGCTTGAAGGTCCAGAAACCACGGCCAACTGAAACAACTCATTCCACTTCGAGAGGGCGCTCTAACTTATACTCCATTTTTCTCTTTCTGCATTCTGGGGATAATGGATACTTTTTAAATGGCAGATAATCCACAGTGGGACTGCGAGGTGGCGCCACAGTGCATGGAGCCCTGGGCCTGGAGTCAGGAAAACTCACCTTCCAGAGTTCAAATCTGACCTCCAACACTTACTAGCTGTGTGACGATGAACAAGTCACTTCACCCTGTTTGCTGCAGCTTCCTCATCCGTAAAATGAGCTGGAGAAGAAAATGACACACCACTCCAGTGTCTCTGCCAAGCAAACTCCAAACACAAAGAGTTGGACACGACTGAAATGGCTGAATGACAAATCTGCAATGTAATTTCGATTTGACTTCAGGGTTTTTTAAAACTGCATTGGCCTTTGAAATTCGCTTGGCTTATAGATTGTACTGAAATGGATTTTAATTTCCTGAGTTGCATTGGTAGAGAAGGGAAGGCAGTGGCCAGAGGCACCTGAGCTGACATTAAATACATTTTGTCCTGTACAATCCATCAGCTGAATAACCAAGACTTGCATCTCAGTAAATTAGCTATTCCTCTTCTCTTCTCGTTCCATTAAAACTTTCAGATTGGTTCTCAATTACCCCTAGCCCCTCAAGACAAGGGAGGAGACTGACTGAGTCACAGGTCAGGGCTAGATGTAAAAAGCAAAGAACTTCCTCTTTCTCACTGAGGCTGTTCTCACCCCTAAGGAGGGAGAAACGCAGGATGTACAAGAAGCAGGTAAAAAGGCACCCTACTCTTTCCTTATCTTACACCTTCCCTTCCTCTCTGGCCTTCTCCCCAGCCTTCCTCATAGCCCTGTTCAAGTGCCAAGTGCCATTTTTGGTCAGCACTCACTCCCCTCTCCCTGATGCTACCCTGAAACTTTAACATGGGCTACAACAAACCCTCCATATCTGGGCTCTGATTTATCCCCAACTTCTGTCTCTTTTCCCCTGATCACCGTACTAAGATGGGAGCACCCCTTAATGGTAGTTAGCCTGAGACTTTCTGGTCACCTCAAGCAAGGACACGTAGGCCACTGTCCTTCCTTCTCACCCTGGTGTCCTGAGTCACGTTCCTGACCAGGGTAAGGCAGGGGTCGACCTGACCCAGGGCTGAGGACTTTGGGGAGTTGGATGGCATTTGCTGGTTGAGGTTGGGTCTAATTATTGAGAACTATACTCATTACTGTGGTATGAACCCATTCTCGGCTGCAATCCACCATGGGAACCCTAGAGGCAGTAAGATTTGGTCACATTGAGCTTCTCCAGCCAATCTCCACTTCTAACTTTTTGAGTTCTATTTATTTCTAAAGCATAGCCTTGACCCCCACAGCCTACTGGGCAGCTTCTAGCTTCTTCTTTGCACCCATGCCAGCTTACTTTGCCCCACTACCGGTCCCATACCAGCTCCTTTTTGTTTTTTACAAGCTTTAGGAGGGGAACCACAGTGGGAAGGCAAAAAGGGTGGAGATAAGAGTGAATCCGATGTGACAGGAGACACACTCTATCAGCACATCCTGGTCATTCCCCAAGGGACCATGCTAAAGGCACCTGCCATGTAAATAGAGACAAATTTAACTTTATGCAAATGTTAATCATAACCAGGGACAAGAAAAGCAGTATGTATGCATTCAGAAAGTGAAATAGATATTGGGGTGGGGGGGGTGGGCCCTCCCATCATGCTTTCACTCTCTCATCTCTTGAACTTTGTGAATCAGCACCCTAGAATGAGTCTTCCCTGTGCAGAATTCTAGACTGAAGGTCATGGGGGAGAGATAAAACAAGAGGAGAAAGAGTCTTCTCCCTGACTTTCAATCTCAAAGGGGAGACAAGATCTACAAACACAGCTATAAACAGGCATGCCCCCTCAAACATACCAAACAGTGATAAACCCAGAGAGCCCCACAACCACAAATGAAAACGGTGGAGGAAAGCGATGATCAGGGATGGATGGGAGTGACCAAGGAACTCATCCTGAACAAAATAAGTGACTCTCTTGATGGACCCGAGAACTGATTTTCCTTTTTCAGGAATTCTGACCAGGCCCGAGGTGCCATCATGAGCCTCCTTCACCTTTCTATTCTGGCTCTTGGTAAGGACTGTTGCCAGTACCTGGGAGCAGGAGTTGAGGAGGGAGGGAGGTTTTAGGTAAGAAGATGATGTGGAAACGGGGGTGGAAGAAGCTACCTTCATAGGAGAGTCCACAGGGAGACTGCTCTTAACTGTGTCTCTTGTGCTCTTCCTCTTTCTCCACGGGCTTTGCTTGGTTGTGTGTGTGTGTGTGTGTGTGTGTGTGTGTGTGTGTGCATGTGCATGTGCATTTTTCCCTCTTGGCCTAGTCTTTGTGTATACTGTCTGTTTCATGGTTTTTCTGTCTCGTTATCCCCCAAGCAGAATCTGTTTTCTCCCTTGACCCCACTCCCTTCCTATCTCTTCTGCATGCCTTTTGGGGGCCCAGGATTCCTGGTTCTGGGTCTCTGTCATTGGGATGTCAAGCTACCAAAGGTCCTCCATGCTTGGGAAGGCACCTGTGTCAAGATCCCCTGCAGCTACAAGATCTCCAGTGGCATTGGAACACCAGAACAATATATCTTGTACCTCAATCCGGTGTTTGTTAAGGAGAGCAAGACGTTCCGTGGGACCATCCTCTTCGACATGCTCAATTCTAATAAGAACAACAGGACACGGTTTCTGGGACACCATAGAAGAGAGGACTGTAGCCTGCTCATCCGTCCAGTGCATGTCAACGACAGTGGGATGCTGGGGCTGAGGATGATGACCCGCATTGATAAATGGATGGAATATACACAACTCAACATCACTGGTGAGGGACTGGGGAAGGGGAAGAAGGGAATTCCCAGCAAACCCAGGTACGCTGCTCATGGCTCCTACTCTCTAAACAAAGCATGCCAATATTTGCACAAAGCTGACTGGGCAAGCACAAGCTGTTTTGTGCTGGGCCCTGGCAGGGCAGCACAAAAGGAGGGGATGACCTAGTTCCTGGTCTCAAGCAGCTGTGAGCCTGAAGAAGAGGCAGGTCCTCAGGCATAGGGCAGTCCATGGTCTGATAGGAGACAGAGTCTTTGCTGTTGGAGAATTCTCATTTGGACCGATGAGTAAGGGTAGATAGAACATCCCACTCTAGAAAACGGGCATACTAATCATTCCAATTCAACAATCCTTTATTAAGCACTTACTGTATGCCAAGTATTGTGCAAGAGGGACACAAAGAAAAAGTGAACATTCAAGGATCTTCTATTCTGGGGTGACAGAAAGGCAGGGAGTAGAACATGGACAAAGATAAAAAATCATTTCAAGAAGGTCTGAGGGAGCCCCAACAGTTTGGGTTGGGGGAGTTTCTTGCACTACTACCCTGCCTCCTGGGGCTCTTGTGACCAAAGTGTCTTGTCAACTTTAATGGCATGATAGAAATGGGAAGTTTCTTTTATTACTGTTACCGGGGCTTCTTCCTGTCTTCCCCCTACCTCCTCTCCCTTCCCTATCACACGGTGGTGTCTAGGATGCTAGTCTATCTCTGCGGCTGAACTCAGAGATCAGAGCCTCATTTTAATATCAGCCCAAGGCTGATAGGCAAATATACAATAGAATACAATTCAGTTTAGGTTACCCCTTGTTATTATTACGGTTACAAGGACTATTACCACTACTTTTATTACTGACACTACTATGAATACTTACAAAGCAGCCTCTCAGAAGTGACTGCTTGTACGGTGCAGAGGGGTGACTGGAGTCAGGTGGCACTAACTGGGAAGCTGTCCAGAAGGAGATTCTGAGAGAAGCCCCAGGATGAAGGTCCCTTTCTCCAACCCTCTCAGATTAGAGCTAAGAAACCTTCCTCCTCCCGTTCTAGACCCTCCTTCCTTTTCTCCCTCAGAGTCTGCACCTCAACCACACATTCAGCTCCCACAGCGGCTCCAAGAGTTCCAAAAAGTAACCGTGACCTGCTTCCTGAATTACTCCTGTCCTGAGTACCCTGTGAGCTTGCTCTGGTTCCTGGAGGGGCAGCAGGTTCTACTGGGCCAGGTCGAGAACTCACAGTCTGTGGAAATCCAGAGGGTTGTGACGGAGAGCAAATTCACATTCAGTCCCAACTGGACTCATCATGGCAAGAGGCTGACTTGCCAGCTTTGGCACACTGATGTTCAGTGTCTCTCTGAGAAGACTGTCTCGCTGGATGTGAAGTGTGAGTCTCCTCAAGGGGGTCCCCTGTTCCTTAACTGTGAAAGAGCTTTGCTATCACTTTCATCTCCATAATCCTAAATATCTCCATGCATGGCCTGCCCAGAGAGAAGGGTAAGAAGGTGTTCATCACCTACCTCTAAGGATGAGCTACCGGCAATGGTGTGTCTCACTGGGGCTCCTTCCTGTCTTCCCCCTACCTCCATCCCCTTCTCCATCACACAGTGGTGTCTAGGATGCTAATCTATCTCTGTGGCTGAACTCAGAGATCAGAGCCTCATTTTAGTATCAGCCCATGGCTGATAGGCAAATAGACAATAGAATACAATTCAGTTTATGTCAGTCAATATCTAAGCAGGTAAGGTTCCTCACCCTGACCCTCCATCTCTCCTCCATCTGCATTTGCACTGATTGTCTCCTGGCTCCCTTCAAGTCTCTGCTAAAATCCCATCTCCAGTAAAAGACCTTGTCCAGGCCACCCCAAATCCAGTGGGTTCCTGCTGAGATCATCTTCCATTCACCACTTATATATTTATATATGCACAATTGTTTGCTTGTGGTCTCCTCTGTTAGAACGTGATCAGCCTGAGGGTAGGGACTGTGGTTTTTCCTTTCTTTGTGTCCCTGGCACTCAGTACAGAGCCCAGCACATAGTAAATGCTTGAGAAATTGCATGTTAACATGTTTGAATCAACTGAGGAAAGGAAATATAGATAGAGATATGACAGAGTTCTTGCTCTCAAGACGCTTCCATTCTACTTGAATGATACAACATGTATGCAAGGAGAAGTAAATCCAGGAGCAGGTGGGAGAGCAGAGAATTAGCAACTGGGGACCCCCAAGAAAGGCTTCCTCAGGGGGCTAATGCTTAAGCTGAGACTTCCTTCCTGGAAGCTACAGGTTCCAAGGAGTAGCTTGGTCCCAGGGAATCATGGCAGACTTGGAGGCAGTCAACATCAGGGTTCAATTCTTGATGCTGCTGCTGAATACCCGGGCTACTTTGGACAAGCAGTTTCCTCTCTCAGTCTCAGTCTCCTTATCTGAAAAGGGAAGTTAGATTTATAAACACACTTGAGAATCCTTTCAGGTGCCATACCCTCTCCATCCCTAAATGACATGTAACCATGTACACTGGGTGGATCTCTCCTGTAGGGTTCTCAAATCGCAGACCTCTGAATCTTGCCCATAAATTCTTTCCCTCAGTCTTTCTGATATTCTCTTTTCATTTGATTTACTCGTTGCTTTTTCAGATACCCCAAAGATAACCATTGAGGCAAGTCCCCACCTAGAAGTGAAAGAGGGAGAATCAGTGACTCTGAGGTGTTTGCTCCAAAGCAGCAATCCCACATTCCAAGGCAACTTCTTCTGGTTCAAGGATGGAGAGCATGTGCAGAATTGGGATGAAATTCTGACTCTGTCCAATGTGACTTGGCAACAGGCTGGAAATTACTGTTGTGAGGCAGAGAATGAAATAGGCCGGGGGAGATCAGAACCCATGCACCTGCAAGTCCTATGTGAGCTGATCATGGGGTTGGGGACTTAGTGAGGGATCAGAGAGTCTTTGGAGTAAGTCTGCGGAATGGAGGAAGGCCAGGAGCTTATTCATGATGGTTTATTGTTTTTTTGTTTGCTTTTTTGACTATGTGTGGGGGGGACGTTTGAAGGGGAGACATGAAAAAATGGACCAGGACTAGAGCAAAAATGAGGGGTTCTCAGGATTACTTGCTGGTCAGCGTGATCACCCCACCAACTTAACGCCAGCTTCTATCCTCTCCCTGCAGATTCTCCCAAGCTTTCCAAGGTTCTCCCTGCTCACTTCAGTGTAATAGAGAATAAGACTGTGGAACTGACTTGTATGACTGTTGCCTACCCTCCTCCAACCAATTATACCTGGTATCAAGATGAGAAGCAGATGCTGGGAGAGACGAAACGGAAGCTCAGGTTCCAAGAGGTCAACCGGCAGCAAACTGGCCAGTACACCTGCCTGGCTGAGAACAGTGAGGGCTGGGGCGAAGTCAGTGAGAGAGCCAGTCTGGATGTGCAGTGTAAGCTGGTCATACCTACAATGCCTGGGATGGGAAAAGGAGGCTTAGAGATCAACAAGGAGTTATGTGCTGAACTGGTCCTGGACAGGGAAGTGAGTGAAGGACACCTCATTGCCATGATCATTAAGCCTTCCTTAAAACAAAAATTCATACTAATAACAATATAAGAATTGGCATTTATGTAGCATTTCATGGTTTACAAACACCTTAGATACATTATCTCATTTGAACTCTTAAGAGTGAGGAAAGTATGAGGAAATACACACTTATTTTATAGGTGAAGCTTGGAGAGCTTATGTTTTTTACCCACATTCCCATTGCTAGAAAGTGCTATACCTTGCATTCGGCTAGAATGAATTCCATAGGCACAGTTCATACTCTCAGGAAGCCCACAGCTGGGGACACACTAATGTGACAGGCAGGACAAAAGCATTAGATGAAAATGTAGCAAGAGAGGGATTTCTGCCTTTCTTCTGCTGAATACGTCAGTGAGGTCATCAGCTCTCTTTGGTAAGTTTGACCTTTTTAAGCGATAGGAGGAGAGAATAAAGAGCAGGAGAGGTAGAGTGGAAAAGAGAGGTTTGAGTGGACAGGTTGGATGACCAGGCCCTCCCTGCTAAATTCTGTTTTTCTCCAAGATCCCCCCACTGGAGTGACTGTGACAATTACCAGCAAGACACCAATCCAAGAAGGTGACTCTGTGAAACTCTCCTGTTCCTACGAACAAAGTAACCCCCCAGCCAACAGATATTTATGGAAGACACAATTCTCTCAAAAAGACATGTCCACTTCCAAAGTTTTTACCATCCAGAGCATACCCTGGAATGCTGAGCCAGTCACCTGCCTGGTCTGCAACACTGAATGTTCCCAAGCAACCCCTGTCAACCTGGATGTACAATGTAAGAGGACAGGGGAGTGAGAGAAGAGGGCTGGGAGCTGCATGGGACAGCTGCTCAAGGGGAACTGAGGGGTGGGACCAAGATATCTAGGGGCTTGAAAGGAGAGCTGGGCATCAGGATGGTGTGTGGGGGTGAGAGGAATGGAAGCCTAGGTCCTTGGGTTCTTGAAAGAGAGTAGAGCCTGGAAGGGAGGTGTGAGAGAAGATGGTCAGGAAATCTGGGTCCTGGGAGGGCTAAGAAGACAAGCCACCTGGGACCTAGGTTAACTCAGCAGTGAGTTCTCTCCCTAGATGCCCCAAGAGATGTTAAAATCACTCTGGTAACTCCCAAATCTGATATCCAGTCTGGAGACCAAGTCCAACTTCAATGTGACTTCAGCTCCAGTTACCCCCAAAATGTCCATTATTCCTGGACTCAAAATGGAAAGCACTTTAAAGATGGGAAGTACCTGAACTGGAGCTCCATCTCCCCAGAAGACTCTGCACTATACAGCTGCTCTGTCACCAACTCTATCGGACAAACCCGTTCTCAGGGATGGGACCTGAGAGTCCAGTGTGAGTGGTAGGGTTTGGGAGATGGGGTGAAGAGGTCTTAAAGAGGCAAGGAGAGTGACTGAGTACAATGCTTTGGGCCTGGGAGGGAGAGTAGGGATTGGGTAGCTGGCTTCCTGACTCTTCTGCTCCCTGCAGACGCACCCAGACACCTGCAAGTGTCCTTTGTCCCAGGTGACGCGGTGATGGAGAAGACAAGTGTGGTACTGATCTGTGAGGTTGATGCCAATCCAGCCATTGAACTTTACACCTGGTTTGACTGGAAAGGGCAAAAGATTGGTAACTATGGTCAGAAGTTGACCTTGTGGCCTGTGATGACCCACCAATCTGGGGCCTACTGGTGCCAAGGAACCAACAAGCTGGGCACAGGGCAGTCGGGTCCTGCCATTCTCACCGTCTATTGTAAGGCCTTCCCCACCCTCGTGTTCCCATCCCAACTCTCACCCTGAGGGATGACTGCTCCTCATCCCAGTTTTCTAGGTCCCCCTACTCCACATGCTACATCCCCGTGCTTCCCCTTTCCTTTTTCATTATTGCCCACCAAGCTCCTGGCTCTAGCCAATTCCTGCTTTTTCCTCCCGGTAAGCTTTCCAAGAGTCCATTTGCCTACCCCAGGGTGGTATACCCCATTTGTCCACCAAGCCATGGCTTTCCCTTCCTTTTGAAGCCTGGCTCAGAGCTCACCTACTCATCCAGGAGAATCTTGTCCAGATGAATTCTACCTACTGCCAGCCTTCCTTCTTGGCCTCAAGAGTTCAGTTTATACTTATCAGTTTGCCACACTGGCAAACTGTCCCCTGTGGATGTCCTGCTGCCTCCATTCTCATATACTGTAGCTCCCCAAAGAGAAGGACTCTGTCTCCCCAATAGGCCAGGGGCTCTACATAGGTTCTGTCCATCTGAAGATGGCCCCACCAGCTCCCCCCTTCAAGTCTAGGGTGCTGCAGGCTGAGAACAAGGATGGCTGACTGATAGAGCCAGCTAGAGACAGGACAAACAAGAGAAGAGGCCTATAGCTATGCCAAAAGGCAGTCCCATGATGAACTAACTACATCTACAAAAGGAGTCTTTCCTTCCTTCTCCAGACAGCCCAGAGACCATTGGCAAGCGAACTGCCTTGGGACTTGGGGTATGCCTAGCTCTCTTCGTCCTAGCCTTGCTGGGGTTCCAGTCTGTCCGATGGTGAGCTCTCCCTTTGGGGTCTCTTTTCTCTTCTCCCAATCCTAGCCTTTGGCTCTGTTTCTAGGCCCTAGGCATTCTGCTATCATCTCTCCACTCTCTTTTGCCCTACAGCTGGCAGAAGATCAGAGGGCAGCAGGATTTTCAGGAGAGACCCAGCAGACAGGGCTCTTTCTTTATCAGGAATAAGAAGGTAAGGGGCAGGGACAAGGGGACCAAGGACACCCCGTCCAGGGAGCTAGCATGAGAACAGGAGGCATGATGGGGCAGTACCAGAGAAGCCTCGTATGAGGGAAAGGGGATTGGCCTGGGGTCTGAAGACCTGACCGTATGACTGAGCAAATGACTAAGCCCTTAGCTTCTGAATCTGCCAAATGTGGCTAAGAGTACTTGTGTTAGTAACCTCACCAAGTTGATGTGAGGATCAGATTTTAAGAGGACATTCCAAGGACTTTGTAGCCATAGAGTGCGGAACCAAAGTGGGTGGAGATTTATGATGTTGCTGTGGGAGATTCTGGCTACAGAGGAGGCAGATACTGGGGAGTCAAGGGTGGGGGGAGGGATAGGAGAAGGATTGGGGTTGAAATCTCATTTCTTTCACAGATAAGGAGGCCCCACTCTGCAGCAGCGCCTCAATCCTTGGGTTATTACAATCCTGCATTGGAGGGGAGGATCGATTATGCTACCTTACAGTTTCCTAACAGGGATCCGTGAGTGCCAAGAGCTGGGTACTGAGGAGGGAGAGGAAGAGGAAGGATATTTGGGTGGGGCTGGCAAAGGCAGATCTAGAGGCTTGGGGAACTGGAGGTCTAACTTGAAATAGAAATGAGGATGTGCTGGGGGAGGAGGAAGAAAGGCCCACAGAGAGAAGACAAGAGGCCATGAGGGAGAGGTAGATGGACTGTGGGATGCCTGGGTCCTGAACAATGCTGGGCACAGGGCTGTTTAGGTGAGTAAGGCCACAGGCACCAAAGGAGTAGGAAGTGACTGGGGGCAAAGTGGGGATCTCCTTACTCTTGTGCTTTCATTTGTTGGAATTCCTAGGTATCTGGAGACCTCACCAGTCAGTCTTCAAACTGAGGATCAAAGTGTTACCTATTCTGTGGTGCAGAAACCCCATGGGGTAAGAAGGGAGGGATGCTGTGGAGAAAGCATGAAACTGGCTTAAATTGAGTGAGAGTTGCTGGGCAGAGGCTGAGTCAAAGCCTGGGCCACACATCCCAGAATCCCTTGGTTCCTGAGGTGGTTATCCAGGGAACCTGTCCCTATCTCCTCTCAGCCTGTCTCAGATTCTCTGGTCATAAAGAAGGAAGCTGAATTAAGGACAGAGGGAGGGCAGAGAGTGAAGCCAGAGGAAGGATAGAAAAGGGGGCTGGGAAGATGACTACGGACTCTTACTGGCCTCTCTTTTCTCCCCAGGGAGATTATGAGAATGTGATGCCCCAATCTCCTCCTGAAGAAGAAGGATTACATTACTCTGAACTGATCCATTTTGGGGAGGGTGGGAGGCCCCCCGTGCAGGAAGGGGTGGAGTACGTGACTCTGAAACACTGACTATGAAGCCTTATGCTTGGATAGCCTTTCATGGGGGCCACCAGAAGGAATCAGTAACTGTCACTGTCACTAATCAGCTGCTCTGTGGTCCATCGTACCCTACCCTGCAATGAATGCTGTGAAGTTTCTACTCAGGACTTAGGAGAAAGTCCCTTCTTTCCATGCTCTGACCCTGTAACACTTCCAAAAGCCTGCATCTGGTCCCTGTCCTTCCTACCTATTCACATGTGGGTGTGTGCACATGGATCCCATGCTCCAACTACCCCCTTTCTCTCCAGTTACTTCCTTTCATGTATGTAGACTCAAGCCCTTCCCTCCTCATTCTCATCTGTCCTCTCCTAGTTGAATCCCAAACCCCACTCTAGCTTCCGTGTCCCATGAAGGCCCCATGTCAAAGAGTGGAACTGGACCGTGCTCAGAATGGAGGTGGGCAGGGACCGGTAAGGGAGCTGAGTTCTCCCCATCAGGAAAGCCTTCATTCAGTTTCTATAACCTTCCTCTGACCCTGCTAATGGGATAAGTTAGGGGAATGTTACTTCTGAGACAGAGAAAGAAATAAAAACTCACATGACAAATGAGCTATTTCCATTCTATATAGGTCAATGCATTTGGAGACGGAGGGGAAAGGGAGCAAAGAAGATGAGGGTGGGGGGCTGAGAGAAGAACCCTGCACATTTCATGGCCAGGTTGTCAAAGATGGGAGAAGCCATCACAGTAATTCTGGAGAAATTCATTCAGTGTGTGCGTGTGTGTGTAGGGGAAGGAGGACCAGCCCACCCCTGTTGGGTGAAGATTGAGTTGGGAGAAGAGGTGACTTGTCCTACACACGGTGATAATGGCTCATGTTTATACACCTCTTACTGTGTGGTTATTTCAGTTGACATCTCACTTGCTCCTCACAACTCTCTGTGAGGCAAGAGCTATTATTATCCCCTTTTACAGATGAGGGAACGGAGGCAAACAAGGTTAAGTGCCTTGTTGCACAGTTCATAAGTGTCTGAGGTCAAATTTGAACTCAGATCTCCTTGACTCCAGGCCTGACGATGGCCCCTAGTGGCCCCACCTAGTGGCCCCAGGCCAGCATGCGCCCGGACTTCTTAGCTATTGAAAAGAGCAGATGGGAGAAAAAGGGCAGGAGAAAGAGCCACAGCGGTGGGCTAAGGCAAGCCCGAGGAGAGGGAGACCTTGGTTGGAGGGCCCTCAGGAATGATAGCCTGGGCCTGGAGAGGAGAGATGGGGGCCTTTGTCTCTTTTAGCCCAGGGCTGGGGGAGGTCAGAAAAGGTGGACCAAAACGTCCCATGGGGAGGACATGCAGCCACAGAGCTGAGCTGCCCTCAGCCCTGTAGGACTTCTAGGTCTGGAAACACCAGCTCTTCTCTGATCACTCCAGAACTGTTCTATATTGAAGGAGAGGGACAGTGGGGGAGAAAGCAAAGGTCTGTCAGGTTGATTCCTGCCTCAGAGGTACCATCAGTGACTTCTCCATCTCCTTTCTTTTTCTTCCTCTTTCAAATCTATTTATTTTTAGTTTTCAATATTCACTTTTATAAAATTTTGAGTTTTAAATTTTCTGCCCCTCCTTCCCCTACCTCTTCCCAAGATGGCATGCAATCTGATAAAAGCCATACATGCACAATCATATTAAACATATTTCCACATAAGTGAACTTATAAAGAAGAATTAGAAAGGGAAAAACCACAAGAAAAAAAACCAAAACAAAAAAAGGAAAAACAGTATGCTTCGATTTGTATTCAGACTCCACAGTTCTTTTTCTGGATGTGGATAGCATTTTCCACCATGATTCTTTGGGAGTTGTTGTAGATCGTTGCATTGCTGAGAAGAGCTAAGTCCATCCAAGTTGGTCATCAATGTTGCTGCTACTGTGTACAGTGTGCTCCAGGGTCTGCTCACCTCAGTCAGCATCAGTCCATGTCAGTCTTTCCAGGTTTTTCTGAAATCTGCCTGCTCATCACTTCTTGTAGAACAATAGTACCCCATTACATTCGTGTGCCACAACTTGTTCAGCCATTCCCTAATGGATTAGCATCCCTTCAATTTCCAATTCTTGATCACCACAAACAGATTTGTTATAAATACTTTTGTACATGTGGGTCCTTTTCCCATTTTTTCTTTATGGTGGAACTAGAAGTGGTATTGCTAGATCAAAGAATATGCAAGTTCCAGATTGCTTTCCAGAATGGTTGGATCAATTTACAACTCCACCAAAAATGCATTAATTTTCCACATCTTCTCCAACATTTATCATTTTCCTGTTTTGTCATGTTAGCCCATTGGCTAACTGATAGGGGGGATGTGGTACATCAGAGTTGTTTTAATTTTCATTTCTCTCATCAATAGTGATTTAGAGCATTTTTTCATGACTACAGAAGGCTTTAACTTCATCTGAAAACTGCCTGTTCATATCCTTTGACCATTTATCAATTGGGGAATGATTTTTATTCTTACAAATTTGACTCAGTTTTCTAAATTTTTTGGAAATGAGGTCTTTATCAGAGATACTAGCTGTAAAAAATTGTTTCCCGGCTTTCTGCTTCCCTCTTAATCTTGATAGCCTTGGTTTTGTTTGTGCAAAACTCGTTTAATTTAATGTAATCAAATTTACCTACTTTGCATTTCATAATTATCTCTATCTCTTGTCTGGTCATAAATTCTTCCATTCTCCATAGATCTGACAGGTAAACTACTCCATGCTCTCTTAATTTGTTTATAGTATCACCCTTTATGTCTAAATCATAAACCTATTTTGACTTTATCTTGGAACATGGTATAAAATGTTGGTCTATACCTAGTTTCTGCTATACTATTTTCCAATTTTCATGAAATAGTGAGTGTTTATCCCAGAAACTGGAGTCTGTGCACTTATAGTCATTACTATAGCCATTGACTATTGTGTCTTGTGTATCTGATCCACCCCTCTATTTCTTAGCCAGTACCAAGTGGTTTTGATGACTGCTGCTTTACAATACAATTTTAGAGCTGGTATGGCTAGGTTTCCTTTCCTTGCATTGCTTTTCATTAATTTCCATGATATTCTGGACCTTTTGTTCTTCCAGGTGAATTTTGTTATTATTTTTTCTAGTTCTATAAAATAATTTTTAGTAGTCCAAAGTAATAGGCAAGATTTTAAAACAATAGGAAAAAGATGGAGCTTGAAGTGCCTCCGTGTCAGGAATCCCTATTATGGCTAGATTTGTGAAGCACAGTAGGGCATGACTTAATAGGCTGAAAGTAGGGCTACATCTGAGAAGAGGAAAGCAATTCCTCAGGGGACTATTCATGGGACCAAGAGTTTCCCCAGCAACCAGTTGTTGCCTTCCCATCCCATCTCCTGCCCTATTGACATAAGGCTGCTTCATGGCTAATTGACTGGGTGGTGGGGCTGTAGACAAGAGCCACTGAGGCATGAGAAGAAGCCAGAATGACTCATGTTGAGGGAGGCCAGGGGGTTTGGCAAACAGGGACAGCCCCCTGCCCAGCTCCTAACCGAGCTCCCTCTGCCTTCCAGCTTTGACCCCCTCCCTTCCAACTAGGTAAGAGTTCGACTTTCTTCCTTCCTAGTCCCCAGCTTTTCCCACAAACACTCTGCGGCCCACCTAGAAGCCAGGAGTCCGACCATAGTCCACTTTCCTGCTAGGATCAAGCTACTGGGCCCTGAGGTTCAAAGCCCTCTCCCTTGGCTGCTTCTCCCCTCCCCCCCCAGCTGAAGGTAGAGATGCCCCATTAGCTGCTCACTCAGGCTGCAGGGTCGCTGCTAGTTTATGGCCCTGACCACCCCTCCCTCTGCTCTTACCACTTGGCTCTCTGCCCAACTTCAGCCCCTGAGGCTTGGTCCTCAAGGCTCAGAGACATCCTGCGGCTTCGAGAAGGTGAGTGCCTCCTTTCTACTCCCCTTCTAAACTCAGCATTCCCCAATGGGAGCTCCAGTTTACTCCCCACTCCCAGGGCCCTTGTGCCCCATGGGACCTCCTCCCTCAGCCTCGATGTCCCCTCATTTCTGTTACTCCTCAGGACATCCCCAGAGGTTCTTCTCTCTTCTCAGCACTTAGTTTTCCCCTATCTGTGCCTATTCCAGTTTTTCCTGGTCACTTCTCACTGTTTCCCAGCCATACCTACACCGTTACAACTCTGCCTGTTTCCAGTTACTCTCCTCCATTTTCCCAGCTGTCCTCTGGGCAGCCAACTGGGCAACACAATCATCTCCCAACACCTGCTTTCCCAATGGCCCAGGTGAGTATCAGCAACCACCTCCTCTCTCTACTGCTCAGCCAGCTGTCCCGCTGCCAAGATGTTGAATTGGGAGGGGGCTGGGGCTCTACTCAGGGGAAGGTGCAGGCTGCATATATGGGTGTCTATGCCTCTGCCTATGAGCCGGGCTTAGCTTCTTGCTTATTACCTGAGATCGTTAAGAAATAACTGTACTTGATAGTTCTACCATACTCTGACCTGGTATTATGTGGGTCCATTTGATCCTGAAACATGGACTGCTCTCTTCATTTTGAAGACCAGAAGCTGAGACCCAGAGGTCACACAAGGCCTGGTGGATCCTGTCCTGCTTTCTCAGCATCATGGACATCCCTCCGCAACTCTCCTTCGCCCTCTATGCCGCTGCCTTTACACTGGGCCTTCCCCTCAATATCATGCTTCTCAGTGAGGCTGTGTCCCGTGCACGGCTCCGCCTCACCCCAAGCCTCGTCTACATCCTCCATTTGGCCTGTTCTGACCTGCTGCTGACCACCTCCCTCCCCGTGAAGGCAGCTGAGGCCCTGGCAGGGGGAGCCTGGCCTTTCCCAGCCTCATTCTGCCTAGTCTTTGCCTTGATACATTTTGTCCCACTTTATGCTGGGGGTATCCTTCTGGCCGCCCTCAGTGTTGGCCGCTACCTTGGGGCAGCCTTCCCACTGGGATACCAAGCCATACGGAGGCCCTGTTATTCCTGGTGTGTGTGTGTAGGGATCTGGGGGCTGATCCTTTTCCACTTGGGGCTGGTGTTTGGACTGGAAAGTCAGGAAGGCGAGGAGAAGAACTTCACCAAGTCCCTGGGAATGACCATTCCCATCAACGGCTCCCCCATCTGTCTGGAAGCCTGGGACCCACTATGGGCTGGCCCTGCTCGTCTCAGCATCTCCCTTCTGCTCTTCTTCCTTCCTTTGGCCCTCACGACCTTCTGTTACGTGGGCTGCCTGCGGGCCCTGGCCCGCTCTGGCCTGAGTCGAAGTCGGAAGCTCAGAGCTGCCCGTGTGGCCGGAGGGGCTCTGCTCACTCTGCTGCTCTGCCTGGGGCCTTACAATGCTTCCCATGTGGCCAGCTTCGTGAAGCCAGAGGCTGGGAACCACTGGAGGAAGCTCGGGCTGATCATGGGATCCTGGAGCTGTGTGCTCAACCCTCTGGTGTCCGGGTACTTAGGGAACAAGGTTGGCCAGAGGCGTGGTACTGTAGGGACTCAGGGTGGGACAACTCAGAAATAGCGGCCTCTGGGCAGAAGGGGTATGGAACCAAAGGGTCCTGGGCATCTCTTCAAGATCAGAGGAGGCTCCCAGGTCCTGAGGTGCCAGGCCAGAAGGGACCACAGCTCAGCCTCAAGAGGACTCACTCGCTGGCCATGCTCTGTCTGCCCCAAGAGAGATTGAGCTTCAACTTTCTTTCAAATCACGAAGGAGGAGGCATGGCCCAAGAAGTAGGAGTGGAGCCTGGCATGGAAAGAGGTAACCTCCCCTCCAAGACCATTTGACAGTGACCCCACAGTCCTTTCTCAGAAACCTCAGACACGCACCCCTCCTTTGGGGGGTAGTGAGAAGGGGGCGAGGAGGGGCAGCCTCAGAGCAGGACAGGAGCCTCTGAGGGGGCCCAAATGGGTGTCAGCTCTGACATCCCCAATACCATCATCCAGGCTCCAGAGCCAGGGGTAATGGGGTGCTCCTTACCTTCTCAGACTCTCACTCTAGACTTGGACAGTTCTAAATGCTAGCAAGGTTTTTCCCTCCTTTTGTTAAACCTAAGTCTGCCTTTTTGTAACCCCCACCCCTCACTCCTGGAGGAAACAAATATCGACCCTCCTTCACAGGACAGCCCCTCAAATACCTCGACAGTTATCATGCCCCTAGAGCCCCTGCCCCCAGGAAGGACTTGGGAATGTGAACTCTTGATATGAGGTGGAAGGTGGGAGAGGATGAGTATCCATGGAGAAAGCCTCCTGGAGGAGAGAGGAGAAAGTGGGAGGAAATACACTGGGCATGGTGTCCTCTCATGTGGCCACCTGAGGGTAGAAATAAGGTCAGTAGAGCAAGGTGCCTTGGCCACCCCAAGGAGAAAAGCAGAAACAAGCTCCCTAGGACAAAGGGAAAGGGTCTTGGACAGCAGAATGGAATGTCTGAAATTTTCAGGAGGGTTCAGACTGGAGCTATGAGATTAGACTGCCTGCTTGCATATTTCCATATTTCCTTGGTATAGAGATGAAAGTACCTCTTGTGTTGCCACTGAACAGTGACCTCACTGTTCAGTGTTTATGGTGCCCAAGAGATAAGTAGCTAAGCACCCTGCCCTGACAGTCCTAGCGAAGGGAGGGGACACTCGGATGAGGAAAAGGAGCAAGCTGGGCTGAGGTGAGTAGGGGAGCTCTTGGGGAGCCCTGGGAGGAAGGACAGGCCTGGGCAATTGTGAGGACTGAGGATCAGGGGAAGGAGAGAAAGGGCCAAGAGAAAAGAAAGCACTTCCTGATGCCTTGGAGGAGAGGAGAGAAAAAGGAGTTTCCATAGAGACTGTTTACGTGGCTTGTGAAGGTGAGGGTAGGGAGCGGGGTGAGGGACCAGGAAGCTGCAGAAGATCACAGGGCTGTAGGATCCTAGGTTTAAAGCTGGAAAGGACTTGGGAGTCCTTTCCCTTCTTTTTACAGGTGAGGAAACTGAGGCTCAGAGAGGCTAGGTGACTTGGTCACACAACTCTAGGTCTTCCTAATTCTAAGCCCAGCACTCCATCTGCTCCCCAGAAGCTTTCCCCCATGAATCCTTTTCTTTCCCTCCCCACCAGACACCATTATGGAGAAGAACAGAGTGGAGGGCTACTTCTCTGGCAGCCACTGGCTCTACTTCTCTGTCTACCTCTTCACCTTCCTCACTGGCCTTCCCCTCAACCTGGTGGCCCTGGTCGTCTTTGTGGGCAAACTGAAGCGTCGCCCTGTCGCCGTGGACGTTCTCCTGCTCAACCTGACCATCTCCGACCTGCTGCTGTTGGTGTTCCTGCCCTTCCGGATGGTGGAAGCAGCGAGCAACATGAACTGGCCTCTGCCCTTCATCCTATGCCCCATCTCAGGTTTTCTTTTCTTCACCACCATCTACCTTACCTCCCTCACCCTCACAGCTGTGAGTGTAGAACGATTCCTGGGGGTAGCCTACCCTTTGTGGTACAAGACTCGGTCAAGAACTGGCCAGGCTGGCTTGGTCAGTGTTGGCTGTTGGCTGTTAGCAGGTACCCATTGCAGTCTGGTCTATGTTGCTGAATATTTGGGGGATGCTTTCCCAAAGCAACAAACCAACAGGACCTGCTACCTGGATTTTAGGGAAGACCAGTTAGCTATTGTGCTACCAGTCAGGCTTGAGATGGCAGTGGTCCTCTTTGGAGTCCCTTTGGTTCTTGCCAGCTACTGCTATGGTCAAATGGTGTGGATCCTGAGCAAGGGGAGTAGCTGGAAGAGGAGAAAAAGAGTGGCAGGGCTGATAGGGGCCACGATGCTCAATTTCCTACTCTGTTTTGGCCCATACAATGCATCCCATGTCGTCGGTTATATCCAGGGCAAGAGTCCAAGATGGCGTGGGTATGTGTTGCTGCTCAGCACCCTGAATTCTTGTGTTGATCCCCTTGTCTTCTACTTCTCATCATCTGGCTTCCAGAGGGACTTTCACAGGTTGTTCAGTAGTCTGATGGAGGCTTTAGGTCTTTGGGGAAAAAATGGGTCAGGAATACAAGATATAAAAGGACAGGAGAAGGAACTGTCCAATAGTTAAAAGAGGGAGCATGGAGTCAAGGCCATGGAGTGGGAGTAAAAGACAGGGATCAGAGGGCAAGCTAAGCTCCCTGGAGAAGGAAGGCGCTGCTGACTTACAAAGTTTCTGGGGCTAGCAGGGCAAGGAGGGGACAAAGTGAAGTGGGTGGGAGATGGGAAATTTGCAGGGAGGAGTCCACTTGGGGATATAATTTTTCCACAAATTTAGGAATAACTTGGCACAGATTAGTCAAAGATGTGTTGATCTGAGGGGATCAGATACAGCCAGCTTTCAGAGGAATATTTTTCTCAGTTCTCACTTGTGGCAAACATCCGTTATTTCCATCCATTTCTCGGAGGCGGCAGAATGGAATGATTAATAGGGTGCTTTTGTGCCTTTTTGGGGGGTGTAAAAAGATAAGAACAACAACTTGGAAAACTGTTTAGTGTCCTAGTATTTGGAAAAAAGGGATTTCTGGAGTTTGCTACTCACTGGGATGGAGGGTTAGCTCTACACAGGCAGTGTGACTCCTTCCCTTCTGGTGCCCCTGTAGGCTCTCCAGGGATATGAAGAGAACCCTGTTTCCCAACAGTTTTTTCCATTGAGTTTCTGTTTTTCTAATGAAATCAAGATTTTCATTAACATTTATGTAAAATCATAAAAGCTAAATTAAACAAATAAACTTGGTGGAGAGAGTAACCAAGAATGATGTCTTTCTTCCTTCTTTTCTCAATTTACATAGGAGGTCTGAATTTAGGGGTGGCGGTGGGAGTAAGGGGATAGAAGGTAAAACAACTGGGTTCTGAGCAAAGATAGGAAAAAGGGCTGGATCTCAGAAACCACTTCACTTTACTGATGAGAAAACTAGGCCAGAGGGCTAACTCCCTCTCTCCAAACTGCCCCAACCCTGGATCCCCCCATCCATGAACATCATTCTCCCTTCTACCTCTTTAAAGTACACCTTATGCCAGGTCTTCTATGAGGCCCTCCCTGTCCCATCTAGCCAGCAGGGCTTCCTTTTGTTACATGTATGTATTTTATATTTACTATATCTATGTTGAGAGAGAGAAAGAGAGAGAGGGAGAGAACGGGGAGAGAGGGAGAGAGCGGAGAGAGAGGGAGAGGGAGAGGGAAAGAGAGAGGGGGGGTAGAGAGGGAGAGGGAGGGAGGGAGGGAGAGAGAGCACTCCTGTAAGGCAGAGACTTCTTTGTTTTGGCCTTTGTATCCTAACCCAACTGCTAAGTGGCACCACAGAGTGCCAAGCCTGGAATCAGGAAGACTCATCTTCTCATCTGGCCTCAGATACTCACTAGCTGAGTGACCCTGGGCAAATCATTTCACCCTGTTTGCCTCAGTTTCTTCATTTGTAAAATGACTTAGAGAAGGAAATGGCAAACCACTCCAATATTTCTACCAAGAAAACCCCAAATGGGGTGACAGTTGGAGGCAACTAAAACAAAGGGCACAGTTCCTGATACCCAGTTGTTGTCGATATCCATCATGCTAGAAGAGGGCCACAACAACATCACTATGCTGGGGTCAAGGTATGGAGCGTCTGACTGGCTGATCAGACCAACATGGGCTCAGAAGGCTCTAGCACAGGTTGGGCACAAATAGTCTAGATGAACATTTGGAGTAGAAATGACTCTAAACCTCAAGTTTCTTTTGAGCTATTGCAACGTAGAGCATAGCACCTTTCCTGATGTGGACACACCATGCTGGGCAGTCCTATGCCAGTGTCTCCTATGTCACACAATCGATTCCAAAGTTCTTAAGAGAGACCTCGAGAGTGTCCTTGCATCGCTTTTTTCCGACCTTCTGAGACTGTCTACCTTGTGTGAGTTCTCGGTAACATAGTCTTTTAAGCAAATGTACATTCTGCATTTGAACAAAGTGGCCAGCCCAACAGAGCTGCTTTCTCTGAAGCATAGTTTGAATGCTTGGCAGTTTAATTCAAGTAAGGACCTCAGTATCTGGTACCTTATCCTGCCAGATGGTCCTCAGGGTCTTCCTAAGACAGTTCAAATGGAAGTGATTCAGTTTCCTGGCATGGCGCTGGTAGACTATTCATGTTTCACAGTCACACAACAATGAAGTCAGCACAACGGCTCTGTAGACCTTCAGTTTGGTGGTCAGTCTAATACCGCTTCTGTCCCACACTTTCCTTTGGAACCTCTCAAACACCGAGCTTGCTTTGGCAACGTGTACATCAGGCTCATTGTCAATGTGCACATCCCTGGAAAGCACGCTGCCAAGGTAAGTGAACTTGCCTGCAGTATTCCGAACTTCTCCATTTGCTGTAACTGATGGTTCCATGTATAGGAGGTGCAGCACTGACTGGTGGAGAACCTCCATTTTCTTCTTGTTAAGTGCTAGGCCAAAATTAGCACAAGCAGCAGAGAAGCAATCCATACTTTGTTGCGTTTCAGCTTCCGAGGCTGCATTGAATATGCACAGTCATCTGTGAACAAAAAATCATGCACCAACCTTGATGCTGCTTTCATCTTTGCTGAAGAAGTCTTACAATATTGTTGAAAACTTCACACAGCCTTGTTTTACTCCACTGGTGATGGGGAAAGCTCAAAAGCATCCCCCATTATCCAGAGTCTATGCAAGCATGATGTTTTGGAACTAATATGTAATTGATACATGGTCTGTGGGAGCTTAATAAATGCTTAATTTATCAACAGAAATTAGGAAGAATTAAGGAAGAAACTGTATGGGAGGGAAATGGCTCCTGACAAGGGCTGTTGGTCTGAACTGTAAGGCTCAGGGAAAGTGGCAAGTCTAGAGTAAAGTTGGGGGGTGGGAGTATCAGTACATCTCACTTCAATTTAAGAAGGATTTATCAAATGCCTACAATATGCTAGGCACAGGGAAGAGAAGGCAGCTTTGGCAACCTTGATAGATGTCTCTGTAAAGTGATGGGGGAGGGAGTCAGTTTGTGAAGTGTGGAGAAGGAAGGAAGGAGACGTGACCCATGCAGGCAGCTTTTTGGCTGGGAAAGGGAGAGATATGGAGTCATAACCTGAGGGGATGTTATAGTCAAGGGAAGGTTATTTTTAAGGATGTGGGAGGTCTGGACATATATACAGGCATCAAAGGAGGATAAAAGAGATTGAAGGTAAGAAAGGGGCCTAAGGAGCAAGCTCCCAGAGGAGACTGAATGAGAAAACATCCAGAGAGCAAGTAGAGGGATTGGCCTTGGTCTTGGCAGGAGCCACCTTTTCTTCAGAGACTGAAAGGAAGTAGGTGTCTGGAGCTGGAGCACCAAGGAGGTCATGTATTATCTATCAAGAAGAGAGATGTCACTGGCTATCAGCAATCCCATCCCTAACTAATAATGATGAGACAAGTGGATTTCTATGCGGAGGAAGGGACAAGGGAAGGCTTAGCCAAGATGACGTGGTCAGGGCTTTGCTGGGAAGAAGAGGTGGGGGAAAGGCCAGGGTCTTACAGGTGAAAAAAGATTTTAAGAATTTGGGATGAACAAATCGATTCCACCTCACGTAAGTCATTTCCCTCTAGAGTTCTTGGAAGGAAATTTCTGACGTTAAGAAATGCTACAAGAGTCATTTCCTGTCACTATCTGGCAGAAGAGGGAAGGATATGGGGGTCAGAGGAAGTGTTCTCTGGGGAATCCAGGGTGTATTCTCCGCAGAAATATGCTGCAATCCATCCAGTAGCTAGAGGTTAGTATTCGGCCCATAGCACAGTCAATAATTGTTCTCAACGATATTGATATGGAAAACTAGAGACACTTCAGGTCCAAGGAGGTAGTTGGGTGGTGCGATGGATAGAGTACTTGGCCTGGAATCAGGAAGACTCACCTTCCTGAGATCAAATGAGGCCTCAGACACTTACTGGCTGTGTGATCCTGGGCAAGTCACTTAACCCGGTTTGCCTCAATTTCCTCATCTGGAAATGGTAAGCCACTCGAGTATCTTTGCCAGGAAAATTTCAAATGAGATCATGAAGAGTTGGACACAATTGAAAACAACTGAATAACACGTCTAAGGGGGCACAAGGGTCTGGAGTACGGGGAGACTCCTTCACAGCAATGCAAGGACCTAAAACATTCCCAATGGACTCTTGAAGCAAAATGCCATCCACATCCAGAGAAAGACCTGTGGAATTGGATCGCAGAAGAAAGCAGAATATTTTCTCTTGTGTTGTGTTTTGTTTTGATTTGGTTTTTCTCATGGTTTCTCCCATACATTTTAATTCCTCTGTGCAACATGACCAATGTGAAAATGTATTTAATAAGAATGTATGTGTACAATCCATATAAGATCGCATGCCGTCTTGGGGAAGGAGTAGGGAAGGAGAGGAAGGGAGGGAAAGAAAATCTAAGACTTATGGAGGTGACTGTAGAAAACTGAAAACAAATAAATTAATAAAAAAGAAATGAACATATAGTGAAATAGACAAACTAGCATTAAATATAGACAGAATCTGCAATACAAAAAATTTTAGAAAAAAAATATAAGGAGAGACTCCTTACTCCATCCCTTTTCTCCCCAAACAGAATGAGTTCACAGACTATCAGTTCCCTTGACTTTTTCATCTGTTTTGTCTTTCCTCACTTATGCCTCTGAAAAGCTCCTGGCTCTTTGGGTCTTCCTGGCCCCACCCACTGTCTCCTGCTCAGTTTCCCATTGGTGAACCTCTTGCTGCTAACTCTCTGAAGAATTTGAGGCTACAGTGGACTTCCATTGGTCCTTGCCTGAGACAAGGCTGTGTCCCTTCTGACTCTGACTTCTACACGCAACATGTGAAGGAAGCTGAGAAGTGGAGCCATGGAAAGAATGATGGACCCAGAGGACCTCAGCTTGGTTGTTCAGGTTGTTCTATCCTAGCCTCAACCCTTCCTTTGATACTTTATAAGCTCTCAGCTTGTGCTGAGCCTTGGGGGATGGACTGAAGACCTACAGAATCAAGGCTCTTGCTTTTGAGACCCTGGAAAAGGGAGGCTGATGAGGCAACAAATGAAGAGGAAGAAATGAGCCGGGGAGAAAGTGTGGCAGCAGGAGCCCCGATTTCTAACCCATCCCTATCAGATACTTCTGGTAAGCATTCCAGCTACATCTTGGTCCTCATTAGCATTTATATAAAGATCCTAAAAGCTAAGTGATTCCATAAGCTTGATGGAAAGCAACAGGAAATGGTCTCTTTTTTCATTCCCATGCCTAGCACATGTTCCACACTTTAGAAATGCTTGTTGATGATATGGAGAGAAGGCTCTGAATAACAGATTTAGAATGGGAAGGGACCCCAGTGATGTGTGTAGTTGATCCAAGTGCTTCACTGAATAAGTGTGGAAGCTAAGTAACACACCCCAGATGACAGAGACAGTGACCAGCAGAATAGGGAGGCGAACCCAAGTTGTTTGACTAGAGCCTTCTCCTCATGCCAGCATGCTAACTCTCAAAAGACAGTAGTTGAAGAGAATGAAAGGCTGGAAAATAATATACCTCCATTCCAGAAAGGCCTATGGAGCTGGGAAGCATTTCCCCTGGGCAGGTGGCATGGACAGAGTACTGGGCTTAGACCTCCAATCCTGCCTCTCACCCTTCCTAACATTTCTTAACCAGAATGTTCCACTGGCCTGTGATTTGGGGAGAAAATGAGGGACAGTTTTATGGAAGGATATGGACTGAGAGTAGCTCAAGATGGTCAGGCATGGAAGGGCTATAATCTACATCAGTGAATGAAATGACCACCCAAATGAGATTCCTGATCATTTGAGATATATGCAATGCTTTGCAATCTAGAAGATGTCAATGATTATCACCATTTCTCACAGTTATTGTGGGGTTGGGGGCCATTCCCTGATCAATCTGATGGGCTTATTGGACAGTGAGTGTGTTTGCTTAGACTCTTGGGTGGCCACACTTCTCCCCACAGGGTGATACTGGCACCTTACTGAGGACAAAAGATGGCCCCTGAATGAGTCACAATGATTGTGGCCACCCCAAGAGGAACTGGTTAATTTTGTTATTTTGGAGTGATCCTTCAGTACCTTGGGTTTCAGTGACTGTGTGTGCACTCAAAATGAATGGATCGGCTAGGCCTCTTGTGGAAGGAGCCATCCCTTCCTGTCATCTCGTAAGTTACCAAATTAGTATTCCTACAACACTCCACTATTCAACAAACTTCAATGACTCCCTATCACCTCTAGGGTTAAATAAACACTCTTCTCTTTGGCATTTAAAACCCTGCACAATCTTGCATTACACAGCTTCTCCATCCATTCTATGATCCAGCTAAACTGATTTTCAAGCCATTCCTTACATGCAGGGGTATGCCAGGGTTAGTTTGTATTGGCTCAAAAAAGTGGGCTTAAATTTTCAATGAACACATTTACACATCAAAAATCAGCCAATGCTACAAATTTTGGCTTTATTTATTGCTTTGGTGATTGTCTAGACTTAAGGACATGATGGATAAAATATTTGTTAATAATGAAGACTACACTCTTTTAAGTTCCATGAATTTGTGGAGAGCTGATTGTTAAACATTTGCCAGCATAGCCCCTACTTATCTCATATACATGGTGCTCCATCTCCCTCCTCCAAATCTTTGGACCTGCTGTCCCCCTACTTGCAATGCTCTCCTTCCTTAGTTCCACCTCTTAAGAATCCCTCTTAGAATCTTTCCAAGATCAATTCAAGGCCTTTCTTGCCCCTCCCTCACCTCCCAGCTGTTGGTATCCTCCCTACTCAAACAAATTACCGTCTATATTTTGTATTTACTTAAATGTGTATGTGTATTATTAAATGTGTATCTTCCCTCAATAAAATGTAAACTTTTTTAGGGCATTTTTTTTTTGTATTCCCACTGCCGAGCACATACTAGATATTTCATTAATTCCGTAAGTATTGATAAAGTGTTTAACATATACCAAGTACTGTGCAAAGTATTTAAGAACTCCTTGTTGACTGGCTAATACAAAAAGAGTGAATCACAGAACTGATCAGCCCTTTGGGATTTCCTTTTCTCCTGGTCTTCAAGATCCTGATATGGCAGCAGAGCCAAAAATGGACTTATACCCTGTGAAAGAGACACACTTACCTCAGTGAGAGGTAGGGGGAGGGGCAGGAAAAGCCTTGAACTGATCTTGGAAAGATTCTAAGAGGAATTCTAAGAGGTGGAAGTAAGGAGGGAGAGCACTGCAAGAAGGGGGACAGCAGATCCAAAGACCTGGAGGAGGGAGATGGAGCACCACCTATATGAGATAAGTAGGGGGTATGCTGGCAAATGTTTAACAACCAGTTCCCTTACCTTTACCCTAGCATCCATAAATGGCTACTCTGGGAAAAAGTATTTGATCATTACACAGCCTTGAGGGTGTCCATGGACACACATCTCTTCTATGGAGGAGGTGGGATTCTGATTTCCTAGTCATAGTGATCTTATCGCATAATCTTTTAGTCAAAAAAAGAGATTTCTTGGCCATCACCAATCTAAGGAACTGTCTCTTGAGAAAAACCAAGTTTGAGAGTTTGGAGATTTGGTCTTTTAGAGAAAGGAAGGATGTTCCTAAGGCGAAAGCCTCTTAGAACAAGACTATTCACTTGCGCCATAGCTGGGGGATTAATAAGAGGCTAAATCTACAAAGTGAAGCAGAAAACCTATACTTTACTTCACATTATTATCATTAGTTATTCAGACAGTACAGGCTTGCCTGTCTAGTAGTCCCCAAATATGTTTGCTTCTGGGGAAGTTCAAACCACAGGGTGGCACTACAAGTTTGGGAGAAATTTTGTAGGACCCTGTGGCTGCTGTCCCACTGGCATCCTGAAGTTTCATTTCATTTTTGGTGACAATACCGTTTAGGTTTCTAGGACCCTGGTGGAAAAGTGTAAACCTACCAGAAAGATAAAAGATAATTGTGCTTATTGCTTATGAACTACTCTAAGTGCTTCATATATTTTTGCGTCTGTTTTTATGTTTCTGTAGATCTTTTGCAACTTTTGCATGGTGTGTGTGTGTGTGTGTGTGTATGTGTAGTCAAATAAAAGCTGTCCTCTATCTGCTATGCATTTGTTACCTTGAGTGCTTATACAGAAGCTGGGAACCCTGTTATTCCCATGTCAGAGTAAATACTATATGGGGGGGCATAACAAATAAAGAGAGCCACTGAGATTGAGGTCAGAGCCTGGGAGTCCTTAGGCCATGGATTATATATAGTCTGTTCCATGGGGTAGATGACCTCCAAGGACCAGTACTAAAAAGCTATGATTGTATAACTTTCAAAAACTTTTAGGGTGGTTAGGAACAAGCTGCTCCTACAAATCTTGGAAAGGAAATCATAATGAAAAGATAAGATGGGTACACAGGAGTGTATTGTTACTACCTGTCAGAGGAAACTAAAGGTTAGGGGTGGAGAAAGGATAGGAGCAGAGCTACATTTCTAAGAGGATAATAAAACATGCATATAGGACATCTTTAGAAAATGTTCTAAGAGAGAAGAGGAGCACTTGTTTCCAGAGCCTTTCAGCATTTTTCTCAATTGCCAACACTTGAAGCATCTGTAATTCCATCAGCATGACAGAACATTAGACTTGGAATCAGGAAGACCGGAATTCGAGTTCTTCCTTGGACACTTACTAGCTGTGTGACCCTGTACAAACTACTTAACCTTTGCTAACCTCAGTTTTATCATCTGTAAAATGAAGATAACAATTTATATCTCACAGGGCTATTGCGAGAATTAGAAGTATGAGAACTTGGTTTGGGATTCTTAGAGGAGATAGCTCAACTACTGACCTTCCCCTCTCTGCCCATGTGACTTATCTTGGTATAAAAGCCCTCAGTCAGCTAGCTTCCTTGCCTTTTTTCTCCTGCATGAAATATATGGTAGTAGCATCTAAAATTCTGTGCCTTTACCCAGAAGACTGAAGACTTCTCTTTGAAGTTGACTCCAGAAGTCATCCATCTGACATCAGGATAAGACAAGACAATCAGGTTGCTACTGTTTGTGCTCTTGGAAATGGGATGCTGGGATGATAGGTAAAGGTGTGGCCATGTCAGAGGATGCTGCTGAAGATGGGATACAGGGATGAGGCTTGAAGGCAGGGGAAGCAGAGTGGGGAAACCCCTGGAAGGAGGGACCAGGCCTACACAAGTAACTGGGAGAGACCAACAAGAGGGGAGAGATTACAGGTGATGTTGGACTGGGCAGTTGGTTTGGGCACCAAAAAGCCTAAGAACTTCTTAATTAGAAGTAGAGGCAGTAATAAAAACTGTCCTGTTGCAGTTACAGCATGTGTGCACTCCTCTGATGTAATAGGAAATGTCGCAGGGCAAACTCAAGAGTGAGAATGTTGGACTAGTGCTACCTCATCCCTTCCTGCCTCATTTGCTCCTTCTCACTCACGAGCCTCTCCAGCTTGTGACCTGTTTCCCTTATACTTAGTTTAAACACAGAGATGTGATAAGATAGAAATGGGATCTGAGAAAAAAAAATCTGCTTTCTGTAAAGGGGGCAGGGTGTGAGGTGGAGAGATGGGCCAGGAGGGTTGGGTACTTTAGGGCCAGAACCAAAACTTGGAATGTGGAGACGTGGAGCAAGTACCATAAAGCACCCTCAGGGTAAGGGTCATGAAATAGACCCCCTCAGTAAGGGGGTAGTTAGGAACAGAGCTGGAGAGGGGAACAGCTCAGCCCAGTCTCTCAATTATTTTTGTGAACCAGGAAGTAAATTTTGTTTTGAGAATAGTGAATAAGCTGCTGTCAGTGCTCTGGACACTTGGGGGCAAAGCCCAGGTCTCCCTGTTGAGGCCTACGAACAAAGCAAGGTCTTCAGGGAAAAGCCAGAGGCTGCTGGCAGGATTTCTGGCTTCACCTAATACCTGGCCAACCCCAAGAAAGTGATCCACTCTCTATAATGGGACTTGGCTTTCCACTCCTTCATTTCTCTAAGGAAAAAGTGGCAAGAGCCTCTTTTTGCACTGCCAGATGGGACTGGGAAGGCTATGAGAGACAGAGAGAATGTCCTTTAGAAACTGGACATTGGTCTCCCCCAGAGTTACATGATGGCAAGTGTAATAACTGGAACTTAATATCCCGCCCAAGGCAAAGTCAATAATTACTCTGTGGGGCCCTGACAGGTGGTGTGAGCTGGCAGTGCTGACAGCAAGATTCCTGGGAGGGGAGAAGGTAGCTAGAATCCTAAGAGGGGAGACTGGGTGACCTAGGCTGAAGGGGCTTCCTCCTAATTTTGCCCTTTTCCACCCCAGCTGAATGGACCACAAGACAGAAAACTATGTGATCCTTGCCTTCTACACCATGACCTTTCTCATGGGCCTCCCCGCCAACCTCGTGGCCCTTCGAGCCTTCATTGGCAGAGTCCGGCAGCCCCACCCTGCCCCGATCCACATCCTCCTACTCAGCCTCACACTGGCAGACCTCCTTCTGCTCTTGCTGCTCCCTTTCAAGATCCTTGAGGCTGCCATTAGCTTCCACTGGGTCCTGGGGAAGGCGTTCTGTGCTATCACTACCTTTGGCTTCTACAGCAGCATCTACTGCAGCACGTGGCTGCTGGCCGCAATCAGCATCGAGAGGTACCTGGGGGTGGCCTTCCCAGTCCAGTACAAGGTCTCCCGACGGCCCATATACGGAATAGCTGCTGCTCTGGTGGCCTGGATCCTGTCCTTTGGACACTGCAGCGTAGTCATTGTAGTAGAGTATTTGAAACCAAAAGACAAAACAGGGAATGAGACGAACTTCGAATGCTATGACAATTTTAATGACAGTCAGCTGACAGTGGTTCTCTCATTCCGGCTGGAGGTATGTCTGGTCCTCTTCTGCCTGCCCATGGCAGTGACCATCTTCTGTTACTGGCGCTTTGTGTGTCTCATGCTGGACCAGCCACAGGTGGGAGTCAAGAAACAGCGGAGAGCTGTGGGACTGGCAGTCGTGACTCTTCTCAACTTCCTGCTCTGCTTTGCACCTTACAATGTCTCCCATGTGGTAGGGTTTGTTGAAGGCCAAACCCCAAGCTGGCGAAAGTATACCGTGCTGTTCAGCGCCCTCAATGCTGGCCTTGATCCCCTTCTTTTCTACTTCTCTTCCTCAGCTGTTCGCCAGGCTGCCGGAGATGGACTGAAGGCTCTGCGGAATCAAGGGTCCTCCCTTCTGGGGCGCTTCGGTCGAGGTGCTGCTGAGAGAGATATAGGGGACAGCGGTCTGAGCCAAGGGGATGGTGTGGCAAGTTCTGACTTTACCACAGAGTAGGTCTCCCAGGTGTTACCACTGCTGGTATTTGTATGGGCCAGGGCTGGACAGGTGAGGGGAGGTGGGGCACAAAGGAATACAATCCTGACATGACCCCAGGAATCCTTCTGAACTAACCATGGGCTCCAATATGGGAGTCATTTCTTTTTGAAGAAATCTCTCAGCAGCTCTCTCGAACTTCTTGCCAATTTCCTTTTGAAGAGGAACATGGTTCTAACAACACAAACAAGAAAAGGAAAGGAGGATCCATCAAGGAAGGGTTCCTTTCTTGCCCCCTCACTTCCTCCACCCTCTCCACTAGTGTGAATATATAAGAACACTGAGATCTGGATCAGGAACTTCCTCTGGATGTACATGTGACCCATCACTGGCTTCCAACAGCCTTAGGGAGATGCCTGAGGCACAAGGACTCAGCTTTAGGATGGATTTTAACCTTCCCCTTTCCGACTCTAAATTCCATGCTTTCTCCATGTTAGGCTGCTGGAGGGTGTTAAAATGGCACCAAGTAAACCAGCTGAGTTACAGAATGCTAGTGCATGAACTGAGGCCTGGGGCCTGGGGCCTGGAGCTGAGCAAATTTTAGGCACTGGGTTCTGAAGAACACGATGCTGCCACAGGTTTAGGAGGATATAGCCACAGTCAGGGCTATAAATGAGCCAAAAGGAAGGAGTCAAAGGACAGAGGTGAGATGGAGCACAGGAAAAGACACGGGAGAAAGGTTCCCTAAAGGAGCAAGAAGGATGGGAAACTCCACCATTAAAAAACTGAGGTTGTCCTGTTTTTATTCTGTATATATTTAGTCACTTCACAGTATGTACTTTGTTTCCCCTATTAAACTGGGAACTTCCTAAAGGTGAGAACTGTGTCTTTTTCCTCTACAGCTTCCATAACGTTCAGGCCACAGCTTGGCATTCAGGGAATACTCCATCCATACTATGGACTGACCATGGGAATAGGTGAAGAGAGGTTAGTTGAGGGGGTGGCAGATCTGAAATAAGCCATAATAGCCACAGTTTTACAGCTCCTTCAGGGGCATATCTATCTTTTGAGCATTACCCTAAGTGTCATTCAGCAGCCCAATTTTCTTTTCCTTGTTGGCACTTTAAAAAAGTGCTATCACTTCCCAGAGAGTCCTTCTTTTACCCCATGTACCCCATATGAACCTTTCCTTCCAATAAAGTACAGTTAAAGCAAAGCAAACCAACACACTGGCCACGCCTGTGAAAGTGGGTCTCCTTCTGCACTCCCGAGTCTACCACCTCTTCCTGGAGCAAGGAAATTTCTCCCTCAGTCTGATGAAGTCACGTCTGGTCACTGTGCTGCTTGCTTCCAGCTCTGAGGTCTTGCACGGCTGTTTTTCCTTCCATTAGCGTCACTGTGTTAATTACTCTTCTCTTTCTGCTTCCTTAGCTCTGCCATCCATTCCTACAAACCGTCTTCCAGTTTCTCTGAATTCCTATTTGTGTTATCTTAACGTTCAATTATATTCACATGCCACAATTTCTCAGCTTTCCCAATAGTTAGTATTCCTATTGTTTTAAGATTTGCAAAGCACTTCATATACATTATCTCATCTGCTCTTCACAAGAAGGTGCTATTATAAACCTCATTTTACGGCTGAGAAAACTGAGGCACAGAGGTGTGAAGTGACTTGCCTGTTACATATAATACTGGATTTAGATGAAGTTGATTAGTTTTTTGAGCTGTTAAAAAGGATGGCTCTCTGAAGGTGAGATGGGAGAAGGCTACGGGAAGTATACATGATGGGGAGACAAAAGAGCAATATAGAATATTTTCAAAAAAACAAGGAAGGTAGAAGGATATTCCAAAATAAATCTCAGCTGTGCACAGATGTGGCTGATGGAAAATGCTGGAAACATGCCACTTTCATGAAAATAACTCAAAGACTGAGTGTGCAGAGGAAGGCAGCTTATTTTACATTGTCACTGAGAGCAGACATGGTACAAAAGCAAAACAAATTTAAATACTATTAGGGTGATCAGACCTCCCCTGAGGGAGTCAGGATTGGCCCGCACTCCTCAGGGTTACAACTTTCCGATGCTCCCGTTACATAATACTCATTGGTGTGTTCCCTCCCTGCAAACATACTTCAACATAGATCCCATGATCAGAAAATGGAAGGATAATTTTATGTGAGCTGTCAATTAATATGCATGAAGCTTATTAAGCAAGCCCAGTTGAGGGAATACCTTGACCTCGTCTCCCCTTTTAGTTTGGTGTGTCTCCTGCTGAAGCAGGACCTTGACATTTCTTTTTCTCAGCACTCCCTTCCTATCACTTAGCTATCAGATATTTCTTTCTGTGGAGGACAAACTTTATCTCTTTCTCACAGAAAATAAGACCTAGATGTTTTGCAGGATAAGTATTTAAATGCAATATGGATTTTCTGAAAAAAATATTATTCTGATTGTGAAAAATTATTTTAACCAGGAAACATTTATCTTTATCTGAAGTATGCCATTTAGTTTCCTGCATATGATCCTTTTTTTAATCTACTAAATGACAAAGAAGACCTCTCTTGAGGCACATTCATAATTCAATTAAACAAATATTTATTAAGCACCTCGATACCCTAGGGGAGGGGGAGGAGGAAGAAACAGTTGCTTGCCTCAAGGCTCTGCTATGGGGGTGCAACAGAAATAAGTGTAGTAAGGAGGAAAATTTAGAAGGGAAATCACTAAAAAATGGAAGCATCAGGAAAGGTTTCATGGAGGAAATTTTACCTGAACTGAGTTTCAGAGGGCTGGAGAAAAGAGGAAGTGCATTCTAGGCATGGGCTATGTGACTACCTGCAAATCTGGATTCAGTCAAAGGGCTGCACTTGAGGACTTAGAGGGCCACATGTGACTTTAAGGCTGCTGGTTCCCCGCCCCTGGAGGAATGCTAACAGCACAGTTTGGCTCTCACAAACGATCTGTGAAGGGCAGTAGTAGGAAAAAAAAGCTGGAAAGGCTTCTCAGAGAAGACATGCTACACCTAGGATGTTGTTGCCGCTGAAAGGATTGAGAAAGGCCAAGCCAGTGCTTGGCACGTAGTAACTGTTACTGACTGACTGATTGAAAGCCATGCCCTGATGACCAGATCTGGACCTGCACAGGCAGAGATGACACAGAACAGATCGGTAAAACCAAACTTGTAATCCCACAGTGTCATTACTTTTCAGAGAGATTGTAATGATGGTGATGAGCTGTTTTCTGTGTATTTGTTAATGAATGCTTAGGAATTGTTTGGATCTTAAGCATTTCTTCTGTGGTGGAGGAAATAGCTATCCCACAATTGAGGGAGATGTGGGGCTAGACTGGAAGTGGAGGTGGCAGCCAGATTGTGGCGAGTTTTAAATGTCTAGCTGTGTTTGTATTTTATCCTAGAGCAGGGGCTCATAGACTGGAATTCACAGACCTTAAAGGGACCATGGATTGATTTCAGGTGGTCAGTGAACTTGAAAGAAAAAAATGCATCTTTATTTCAATATAATTGGTTTCCTTTCTATGTATTTTATTTTTATGCATTTGAAAATATTATTCTCAGCAGGAGTCTGTAGGTCATGGGGTTCATGACATACAAAAAGATGAAGATCCTTAGTCTGAGAGGTAATGGGAAGCCAACGGGAGAAACAAGGTCAGACCTGTGTCTTAGGAAGATTATTCTGTCACATGGTATGGTTTGGACAGGGGGAACACTAGAAACAGGAAAACCAATTATAAGCTATTATAGGTGTAACCCCACCCCCAAGCTCATTGGGATGGGATTCTCCTTACTTGTAGAGACCAAGGCCTGACCCTCTCCTGCCTAGTGAGAGTGGGAGAGTTCCAGCCTCTTCCAGACTTCAAGCATCAAGTCACTTCAGAGACTCCTGGCTTCCAGCTTTAAGAGATACCAACCAGCTATCTCCCCAGCCCTAGCTTGCTACACCACAACCTGCAGGACGTTTCCTGTGGGATGAGATCAAGTTCAATCTCTTTTGGTTGAGCTGAATTATCTCACTTTCAAAGAGAGAACTCCTTTATTCTATATTGTCTGTGATATATTTTCCTACATATACCTTTCTCTGATTTCTGTTTTGCTACTGATTTGGATAAACGAATTTTCTTTTGGTGAATGGCAGTAAAGGAATCAAGCCTTGGATAAAGACCTTGAAGTTCCGTATTCCCCCAATAATAATGACAAAATGTCAGCAGTGAGACAGAAATCAATCATGAACCTGGCAGGAAGGAACGTCTCTCCTCTGGAGAAGCATCAGAAAAGGCTAGAGATGTTCATCCTGTCTCCTTCCGATCCACATGAGGACAGGCCTTGTTCTACATGTGGGGCCCACTCTTGTTACATAGATGAGGAAAAGCGAGTGCCTCAACTAGACATGGGTACATGGGTACTTGTACATGGGGTAGAGAAGGGGTCATCTGCCTTTTGAGATCTCACAGAGGTAGAATTTGCAAAACCTGGCAACTGAATGGCTATGCAGGGTAAAGGAGAGGGAAGAGGAAAGGGCAAGTCCAAGGGAAAACAAGAGAGAAGGAATGAGCATTTATGAAATATCGAGTGTGCCAGGCGCTGGGCTAAGAACTTTACAAATATTATTTCCTTCAGCCCTGGGAGGCACTTACTGTTATGATCCCCCTTTCACAGAGGAGGAAACAGAGGCAAACAGAGGTGAAGTGACTTGTTCAGGGTCACACAGCCAGAAAATGTCTAAGACAGGGTTTGAATTCAGATCTTCCTGACTCCAGGCCCAGGGCTCTATTCACTCCACCATTGGAGTGGCCTTGTGCTATGGTACAAAGGTGTCCAACATGTGGACCCCGGGCCAAATGTGACCACAGCACTCCTGAGTATGGTCTGAACCAGATTATAATGTAATTGGGAAATATTTAAGAAATAAAATGCAATACAATAGAGATGATAACAATATGTGTTTTTCTAAGTCAATATACAGTCTACAGGGTTTAGTAGCCCCCATTCTTATCCGTTTGCCACTCCTGCCACAGTGCATGGAGCCCTGATCCTGGAATCTGGAAGACCTGGGTTTGAATCAGAGGTGGAGAAAAGACATTGGATGGAGATAAAAATAAAAAGATCCCTCAGCTCATCTGATACGTGGCCTGGGTGAGAGTGAGGAAAAGAGAATGACAATGAGGTTATGGGTCTGGGCAGCTGGAAGGACAGTGGTATATTTGACAGTAACGGAAGTCTGGAAGAGGGGAGGGTTTCAGGGTGAAGATCATGAGTTCTGTTTTGGGCAGGCTGAATTTCTGTCTATGGGCCATCCACTCGGCATCTGGTGATGTGGGCCTAGAGCTTAGAAGAGAATCTGAGAGTTGTCTACACAGAGATGATAATTAAACTCATGGGACTTGAATTCACCAAGTAAGAAATGAAAGAGGGCCCAGGATGGGGCCTTGGAGTACATACACCCAGCAGGGGCACTACGAAAGAAGGAAACAAGACATAGAAAGGGGGAAAGAGTACAGGGAAAGTGAGGAGAGAAGCAAGGACAGACTGACTCATCGGGAGCAGGAGATGCAAATTTGTCTGGCCACAGGGACAAATCAGTGGGGCTCTCTGCCATCTAGAGTCCTGTGATGAAGGAGTGCGGTGTTCAGGCAGTGTTTCCAAGGACACAGACTGACAAGGAATCCTCTGCTTTGTGTCAAGGCTGCTGCCTGAGGCCTTGCTTCTTCTGAGGTTCAGTCTAGTTCCTGGAGTCCTAGGCCAGTTCTAGGTCTTTGCCTGAGGTTCCATGCTTGCTGGCTCTAGGAGTAGCCTTAGAAATGTGGGAGGGGAAATTCAAAGCCATTTTCTGACTCCAGTTTCTTTCTACTGCAATCATGCTATCTCCAGGCCTTGTGTGCGTGCATGTGTGCATGCATGCGTGCGTGTGTGTGTGTGTATTTTATGGAAGATTCTGAGGCATGCCATGAATCAAAGATCCTATTATTATTGTCAGCGACAAGATGGTAGCAGCCTACAGATAAGGACCATCTATCCTGGATTAGATGGAGACCGCTGAGAAGGCAAGCTTGAATCCTTGTTTCTATCCTCATTGGCCTAAGGGGAGCTGAGCTAGAAGACCCCACTTACACTAAGCAGCTTCTTCATGTAGATAACCATGACAGGTGGGCAGAGGCCCTGGTGAGATTTTCCCCTAAAGATGAAAATACAAGGGCTTAAAGGCTATGGTCCTGGGAAGACAGCTGGGTAACCAGACGTGAGTCTAGTTAATGGATAATGTAAGAGAGGGTTCCTGGGAACTAAAAGGGGAAGAAACAGAAACTACCTGGGCTGGACAATACTGCCTGGATCACTTCCCTATTAAGATGGGTTTTGTCCCCTCCTCAGAAATCCCCATCCAGCCACATAGGTGAGGTTCACCAAGCTGTGGTTGCATGGTAACCATGGACTGTGTTTCCAGACTAATTACATTTAGAGATCCTTTTCATTTATCTCAAGATCCCTCCCCTCTTCTTTGGTCTGTTTATGTCTCTGTTTTTATAACCCTCTCCCCAACTCTTGTGACTAATTCTATGTCTTTCTTGTCTGTTTTTTCCTCTAGTCACAGGAAATGAGAACCTTTTTCATATCCAAATTGCAATCTTATCCAGGAAATTAGGCCAAGGATCACCAAGACTTCAGTCACAGCACCCAGTAACCTACTTAATGGTGTTCTAGTTGGTTGTCTATGGCACCAGGTGATGGGGATAGGGTTTAGGATCTGAGAATTCAGCTTTAAATTACCCACAGACAGCCTATATATCTAGGAGATTAGTCACATCATATGCTGAGCTTCAGACTTACTTTCCCTGGCCACAAAGGATGCTCTGAGATATAATATTATTATTATATAACTGACATTGCTATAGAACTTTGAAACTTCCCAAATGCTTTCTATATATTACCTCATTTAAGCAATTAGTGCTGTAAGGTAGGTACTACAGACATTATCTCCACTTTACAAAGGAGGCTCAGAGAGGTTATGTGACTTGCCCATGGTCACACAGATAATAATATTAGAGGAAGTATTTGAATTCAGGTCTTCCTAACTTCTATGTGAATTTATGTGAAACTCAAGTACTTTTTAAGGTACTATAGGAAGAGGTGAGAAGGAAGGGGCTTCCTTTTGACAGAGAGAGAAGGGAAGACTTCCTCGAAGGGAGAGCAATTGAGTTGGGGCTCGAAAACGTAGGCCAGGACTCAGCAGACCATCAGCCATTTCAGATGTGGGGAGGCATCAGGAAACGGCAGGTTAGATTGGGGGAGAGTCACGTAAAGGGGAGTCACACAAGATGTGTATATATGTATGTGTGTGTGCATGTATGCGCGTACACATGCACTAGCTTTAATGAGTCTTAAGAAACAAACTAAGGACTTAGTAGGCCATAAGAAGCCAAGGAAGATTTTGGAACAGAGTAGTAACACAACCAATTCTATGCACAATAAAGATAATTCTGACAGTGGTATGAAGGATGCAGTGGAAAGAGAGAATGGAGAATGGAGGAAGATCTGTTCGGAGACTGGGACAGTTCATTGATTGAGCAAGCGGTAAGTAAGTACTTACTATGTGCAAATCACTACAATAGACTTGGAGAAAGGTAACGAGAGAATGAAGAAGGGACAGGAGTGCAAGCTACTGCAGAAGTAGAATCATCAGTACTTGGGAAGGAGAGAAGTTGAGAGAATGGGAGAGATAACGATGAAATACCAAGGTTATGAACTGTGAAACTGTGGGAATGTGGGTTCTACACACAGAGATAGTGATGTGAGAAAGAGAAGTAGGCTTGGGGGTAAAGTTAACAAGCTTAGCTTTGGACATGCGAACTTGAAGATGCCTGAGGAGCACCCAGGGGCAAAGTGTTCTGGTAAATTCAGGCAATGGCTGAAGTCATGATAATAACTCAAGGCAGAGAAAGACTCTGGGGCCTACGGACAGAACCTTGGCAACAACACCCAATTTGATGCAATAACCATTCATTAAACACCTACAATGAATAAGGCACGGGACCTACAAAGACCTAAAGAAACAATCTTTGCCATCAAGAAACTTCTATTCTCTCAGGAGGAATGAACAAGGAAAATTTTGAGTATGCAAAGTACTCAAAATAGTACAAAGGGAGAAGACCAGGTGCCATCTTCCATAGGAAGTGACACCTGAGTTTTGTCTTCAAGGAAGTCAAGGATTCCAAGAGGCAGAAGTTAAGAGGGTGCATCTAGTTAGGGGACTAGATAGTGTGATGAACATAGTTTCTGGGTAATTTAATCATTTTATTAATAAGGTCAACAGGTTGTTAATAAAAGGATGGTAATTTGACCATCCTAAGGATGGTGGAGTCATAGTTTATATGCCCTTAGAGCAGGTGTTCCCAAGGATGGCGATCAACTCAGACTGGTTAATACAAAGACAGATGTGGGCTATACTAAACTGAAGGTCTTGGGGTATATAACTTAAGTCACTCATATCTTGGTCAAAGAGACACCAATTTCCATATTACATGTACTGATAATGGGGGAATCAATCTTTTCCTGGGACCTGTCTGAGCAAATTTAGCAAGAAGGAATATACTTACTAGCCTAAACTTAGAATTTCTTTTATGGTCTGGTTAGATCTTGACCTGGGTAAATCATTAAGAGAGATTTCCCACACTGGTTGATTTCTGGATGAGGAAGTAGAAAAGGGGAAAAACTCTGGTCCTAATACAATAATTAGTTATTAAATATGAGAGAAATATTTAGTTTTTGCAGTAGGCAGAGGAAAGAAATGGGGAACAGTCTGACTGGAATGGAGAATGTGTAAAAAGCCAATGAGATGAGACTGGAGAGATGGATGGGAGCCTGATTAGGAAGAACCTGAGAATCAGGCTGAGAATGTTGCATTGTATCTGAAAGGGAGAAGGTGAGGGAAGTAGCCTGTTCAATATGATAATCTTTGAGCATACTGGGCCTTGGGAGCTGCTAATGGATGCCTCTCCATGGAGAGTGTGAGGTGAGCATGGCCTCAGTGCCATGAGACACAAAGCTGCTCTTGATTGGGATTCTGGGTAGCCTATGGGGAGGATGAATGCTTGTGGGAGGAAGCATCCCTCTACCTGGCCAGGCCTTCTTGCTTTTTCCCTTTTTCACTTGTACCTGCTTCCTCCCACTCTCACTCAAGTGTAGGGGCCACCCCAGAATAGCCACTCAGATTTAAGATACTCTGTGGGCTGGAATTCACTCAAAACCATGTCTCACTCATAAGCCCTCAATGACATTTATTTTTCCTATAGTCATTCACAGAACTCAACTACTTCAAAGCAAAGGCACTGAAGGAAAGGGCACAGTAAGAAAAGTTGCAACAGAGCATCTCCTCTCTCACTCCTGCCCAATAAACCCAAGGCACACACTCCCACAAATACTCATCGCACTTGTGACTTGACTAGGGATCATGTACAAGGAGCAGGTATGAGAAAATGCGTGGTAGGGAGCCCATCTGGAGATGCCCCTCACAGCCCAGACACTGCAGGACCACCAGCGTGCTCTTGTGATGGCATCAGGAGGCTCTCCCTGCTGGGAGGCCAGACCTCTTGGCTACTCTCTCTGACAAGGCAGCTGTATGGCTGCTCCCTTGGATGGGGGGTGGGGGGCAGCGCTGCTCCTTGTTCTCAGCTTATTTCATCAGGGCTACCTTTGTGCTACTACTTTGGCTCCAATCAGCTAGGACATGGTGGCTAGAAATTTCTCTGAGATGGGTAGACTGACAGCTCTCAAGTCACAGCTATCATACCAAGCTAATAAAAGCCAGGTTGAGATCTCAGGCTAAGATTATATCACCTGTGTCTTTGAGGAGAGAACTAATTTAGGGTCTAGCAATATTAGGATCATAGAATGAGAGCTATAAGGAACTTTGGAGGTCATTGAGTTTAACTCCTCTCATTTTACAGATGAGGAAACTGAGGCACAGAGAAGCTACATGACTTGCCTAATAAGATTATATAGCTAATAAGTATCTGAGATGGGATTTGAATCCAGATCAGGAATGATGACTCCATGCCCAGAGTCCTATCCACTACACCAATAAGGCCACCTCTAATATCCTCTGGCTTAGCATGCAAACTAAGAAGACATGGCCATCATTCCCTACTCAGTGGTAGAGAACTGGATTCCTGCCCTCAGTAGCATACCTGCTGACAGCTGAGTACTTCTGTGCTGGAAGTTTGCTGGCTTGCCTACCCAGAGGGAAGCAGAGTCAGTCTGTGTCTATGGACACAGTCTCCTCTCTAGCAGTCAGAAAGCATTTATTAAGAGCCAAAGACACTGTTTTATAGAGCTAGAAAAAAATAGTAAAAAAAATCATTTGGAAAAACAAAAGGCCAAGAATAGCAAGGAAATCAAAGACAAAAATGTTAAGGATGATAGCTTAGAAATACCAGATCTCAAACTATTATAAAGGGGTAATCATCAAAATAACCTGGTATTGGCTGTGTAGAGTGGTGGATCAGTGGAAACTGATTAGGTTCACAAGAAATAGAAGTAAATGACCATAGTAATCTAGTATTTGATGTACCTAAAACTTTTTGGTACAAAAACTCACTTTTTTGACAAAAAGTACTGGGAAAAACTGGAAAATTGTTTGGCAGAAACTAGGCACAGACCAACACCTTACACTGTAATACCAAGATAAAAATGAGTAAATGATTTAGACATAAATGCATATAATGGGCAAATTAGGGGGCATAAAATAGTTTACCTGTCAGATTTATGGAAAGGGAAAGAATTTATGACCAAACAAGAAAAAGAGAGCATTATGAGATACAAGATGGATAATTTTGATTATATTAAATTTAAAATTTTTGCATAAACAAAAACAACGTAGTTAAGATTAGAAAGATAGCAGAAAACTGGGGGAAAAATTACAGCAAGTGTCTCTGACAAAGCCTCATTTCTAAAATATAGAGAGAACTGAGTCAATTTTATAAGAATACAAGTCATTCCCCAATTGATAAATAGTTAAAAGGATAGAAACAGGCAGTTTTCAGAAGAAACTTAAGTTACCTATAGACATATGAAAAAATGCTCTAAATCACTATTGATTAGAGAAATGCAAATTAAAACAATTCTGAGGTGCCACCTCACTCCTATCAGAGTGGTTAACATAACAGAAAAAAAAATGACAAATGTTGCAAGGGGATGTGAAAAAATTGGGACACTAATGCACGGCTGGTTAAGTTGTAAATTGCTTCAACCATTCTGGAGAGCAATCTGGAATCATGAAAAGGACCTATTTTTACAAAATATTTACAGTAACTCTTTGTGGTGGCAAAGAATTGGAAATTGAGGGGATCTCTATCAATTGGGGAACGGCTGAACAAGTTGTGGTAGGTGAATGTAATGGAATACTATTGTGACATAAGAAATGATGAGCAGGATGATTTCAAGAAAACATGGGAAGACTTATGTGAACTGATGTACAATGAAATGAGCAGAGCCGAAAAAAACATTGTACACAGTAACAGCAACATTGTACACATTGTAACATTGTAACCCTAAATAACTTAGATATTCTCAGCAATATAAAGATTCAAGACAGTCCCAAAGGATGCAAAATGAAAATTACTATCCATCTCTAGAGAAAGAACTGATGGTGTCTGAATGCAGATCAAAGTATACTTTTTTTCACTTAATTTTTTTGTGACTTTTTTTTGCCTGTGTTTTCTTTCATAGAATGACTAGTATGGAAATACGCTTTACATAACTGCAAATGTAAAACCTCTATCAAATTGCTTACTGTCTCAGGGAAGAGGGAGGAGAGAGGGAGGGAGAGAATTTGGAACTCAAAATTTGAAAAAACATGTTAAAAACTGTTTCTATATGCAACTGGAGAAAATATAATATTATTTTTAAAAAGAGACAGACATAGAGTAATTGGGACTGATGAGTTCTTCCTTGGGGACAAAGTGAAAGGTATTGACTCCCAGCCTTCAGGACACAGGGCAGAGCCTAGTGACCTGGGAAAGGATTTCCCCACCTCAAGAGACAGCAGAAGCTGGGGCGATAAGAAAGTTCCTGAGGAAGTAGACACGAACTTGCCCACTCAACTCAATCAGGGAATTCATAGACAATATTTTTGAACCCAAACCCTGTGTTAGGGAGGATTTTTATTTTTGAGGCCATGTGATCCTAGAATCCAGTCTTTTAGTTAAAGAAGGGATGTTTCCTTAACAACACTTGTCTTTGGGAAGCAGTACCTTGTGAGTTATCTCAAGGCCAAGACCCTTGGAAGTCAATTTTCCTGTCAGAGGAAGGAAATTTCCTTGGTAGAATGGCTCCAGAATCTAGCCTTCTAGCCAGAGAAGAGAGATTTCTGGTCAGTTCCAAACTTAGGGGTTGTCTTAACAAATCTAAATTTGAAAGACTGGGGACCAGATCTTGTAGAATAAAGGGGATTTACACAGTTATATGCCTCTTAGATATACTGAAAAGCATCATTTAGGTTGTCTCTGAAGTTAAAGGAGTAGTAGGAGTTTAAAACTAGGCCTTGGGGAAGCAAGGGATCTGGACCTTACAATCTACCCCCATTACAGTGAACTATTTCAATAATTCTAGTCTAATGGGAAAAAAGCTTCCCATTTACTTAGCAGACACCAAAGGGTCTGCCTTCTAGGGGGACTTCAAATGATAAGGTGGCACTCAAACTCTGGGAAGAACTATATGAAACACTGTGTGATTTATAAGAATGTGACAGGTATCCTGATGCAAACCGAAGTATGAGGGCTTATATCTGCTCATGGATTCCTTGTCTTTTGATTCTATATTATCCATATTTGTTTAGGGGCTTCAGGAAGTCTTTTGCATCATGTGCACTTTCTGTGGGGTAAAATAAAGACTGTCCTACACCCAATATACATTTATTACCCAGTGATTTATATGGGAGCTAGGAACCATATTGCCCTCATTTGTGCAAACCTAGACATGAGCTATACTTGGAGATTTTCCCCAGGTAAAAGTGAGGTAATGAGTCAGAGAGATAATGACCTTCTGAGGTCAGCACCCAAGACTGGACCCAGTTAATGAGAGCGGAAAGTCTTAGAAAGGCCCTTGGATTACATGTCTGAGAAGTAGTAAAGGGCTGGTAAAGATTTTTGAGTGTGTATAGGGGGGGCTGGCACTGAGAAGAGAAGCAGGGAGGGACATGATTAGAGGTATGTTTTAAGAATATCCTTTTGGCAGCAATTTGGAAGGTGAACTAGAGAATGAAGATACCAGAAGCAGAGAAATCAGTTATGAGGCTATTGCAAAAAACCTGGGAGCCAGTGAAGTAGACAAACAAGCGGTTAGAAAGAAAGGAGAATCATTGCCACATGGCATCTCCGCCGCCAGGTGGGAAGAAAGGTGGTTAACCTACTCTGTTAAATGTTGCAGAGAGTAAAGATGCTAAAGATTTTTTTAAAAGTCAAGAATTTGGCAATTAGATTTTTAGTAACCCCCAAGAGAGCAATTCTAGTGGAAAGATGAGGCGGAAGGTAGATCGCAGTTGAGGAAGTGATGAAATGGAAGAGAGAATTTTTTCAAGAAATTTGGTAATATGGAGGAGGACTGAAGCCAGGTAACTCAGAAGGGCTGAGGGAAGGATATTTAGGACTCTACCATGTTGGCAGGCAGCTGGAAACATTGGAAGTGTAAGAGACAGGGGATGTTTGCTGGAATAAGGTCCTGGAGAAGGCAGGAAGGATCAATGGTCCAGGGAGAAGGATCGTGTCTAGTGATGATCAGTGATGCTTCTTTATTCTGCAACCAGAGGAAAGAGAGACCAGCGAGTGAGGAATATTAAGGAGTCAAGACAGCACAGAAGACAGCAAAGTTTTATCCCTTAGACTGTACTGTCTCACACACAAACAGCCCCTCCTTCTGGGGCTAGTCAGTCTCTTCCTTTCTATTACTGACTGTCCTTCATTTTCAAATGAAGACATTAAGAAGGGGACGCCATGATGGGCAAGTGAATCGGATTACAGTGAGGGCGGGCTGTGCCAAGTCACCAGGCTCACTCTCTCCTCAGAGCCATGTGGGTCCAGTGGCAGGATATCATCGATCAGGACAACTGGAGATGGCCCAGGATGCAGTGGGGAGACCTTGGCCTTTTTAAGCTGAGGTCTTTCCAAGGTCTCAGTTTGTCTGAGGCAATGCCTCAGTGATTAAGGCTAGGTAAAAATTGAGGCAGATAGTGGCCTCTATTACCTACTCAAAAAAAAAAATCAATCTAAGAGGGGAAGACCCTCAGAGTTTCTGGCAAGAACAGAAATAATTATTATTTACATTCATTCTGAGCCATCAGAACCCAGTGACCAAGGCAGGATGATTCCAAGCCTCACTGCACCACCTAGCTGCTCTACACTTACAATCAGAGGACATTCTGTGCATGAAGATCTAGTAAAGGAGATTAAGGAGAGGTTAGGTGAGTAGGAGAACCATGAGGAAATATGGTATTACTAAGATCCTTACATCTCTGATCCTGAGTTTCTGGGGTTTAAATCATGCCTCAGGGTCTGTCACATGCGCTTATGCTGGTACCTATTTCCTCTCTGTCCCCTCCCTCATCCACCTTTTCAGCTTCCCTTTTTTGGGGGAGGAGTGGGGGGTTCATAGGCTCCTTAAGGGCAAGGACTGCCCCACAGCACAGGGCCTGACACCTTTTAAATAAACATTTAATAAATGTTTTTTGACTGACTGACCAACTTCCTGCTAGACCCCTAGATTTCAACATCCTCTAGGTACCTCAGACTCAACATGTTCCAACTCAGTTCATTTCTCCATTCTCATGGTTACTGACCTAACTGATACTTTGATGGAGAAGGAATGTGCCCAAGTCTAAGCAAGGAGGAGCGCGAGGAAGGAGGATTCAAGACTGGGATTTCTCTCTCACTATTGTTACCACCGCTGATGGAGGTGATGCCCCGCCCATTGCTGAGGCCCTGCCCTTTCTGAGGCCCCTCCCCTTCCCAAGGCTCCACCCCTTCCCAGTGCTTTCTATAGGGGCATTCATTGAAGGCAGATTTGGAAAGTGAACACCTGGTTAAGAAGATGGTATCTGTCCAAGAAATTGTATTCACCCAAAGAATGCAACGATTCCGTATTAGAGAGACAACATAATTAATCACATTTTAAAAAATACCGTATTTTTACAGCAGATGCAGAAAAAAATTGGCAAAATATGACATTTAATACTAGGACCCAAATTTAAGAAAACCTCAAAGGACCGAACTGTGTCAATTGACTGCATTTTTTAAAAAATCCACAAGGCAAAGAAAACAGATATGAAGATGCAAGTTTTTATTTCAAGGTAAAATTATAATATTTTGTTTCAATTGATGTGCCCTTAAAAGCATAGACAGAGAATAATTTTTAATAATAATAAAAAGTATATTACTAAAAATTGGCATCATTGCGATGGAGAAATCTTGAAGTTTTTTCAGTCAGTGTAGGGATAAAGCAAGGATACCTTCTCTTCTCAGCTATTACTTGACTCCCATTCTAGAAAGGCTAGCAATAGCAACAAGAATAGAGAAAGAAATGAAAGACATAAACACTGGCAGAGAGGAGATGAAACTATCCCTGTTTGCAGATGACATTATGGGTTACTTAGAAAACCCTAGAGAATCAACAAAGAATGAATAAATCAATGAATTAATTACACACTTATTAAGTGCTTAGTATATACAAAGTACTGTGCTAAGTGATGGACATACAACTAGAAAATAAAGCCCCTGCCCTCAAGAAGTTCACATTCTAATAGGGAAAACAATACATATAGGGGTTTTAGCTATAAGACAAATGGAAAAATCCCATGGAACTTAATTAGACTGCAGCCCAAAGCAGATGGTGATGCCTATTGTTTAATACTGCCTTCACTGATAAAATCTTAATTATTTCTGATATTGAACTATCTGATAGGGCCAAGGACTTTGGGGTGGCAAGAACACTTGTTTCTGGGGCTTTAGCAGTTGTGGCGGCAGCCCCTCAGGAGCAGTGGCCAGGTTGCTTCCCAGGAGGATGGTCACAATCATTGGCTTGGAAGCACTACTATCCCAAAAGCTAGTGAGTTTGTGGTCCTGGGCTTTCTCTATCAGGTCAATGTGGTGTGTTTTTTTTTTCTAATACATGGTGCCTCCTTCCTCTCCCCCAGGGTAATGCTGTTTCAGATAATTTTTAGCTAAGTTTGCCCATCTTCCCTGTGAGTGGAAGTTGATTGACAATTGGCAGGAACAGCCAGCCTCTTTTGTTGTGAGGTCTGAGCTGGAAGCAAAACCAGTGGTCTGCAGGGTGCTGCTGTTCTTAGGTTTCTGATCTGCCTGCACCAAGATCAGTCCACAAGGACTTACTAGGTGATTACCATAAGCCAGACACTGTGCTAAGGCTCTAAGGAGATATAGTAGTCAAAGTGGCGGTATTTTGACTAACAAATGATTAAGTAAAGCAGAAAGGCAGCATTTCTAAATAATGATAATGGTGATAGGTAACATTTACCTAGTGGTGATTATGTGCCAGACACTGTGGGAAAGTATTTTACAATTATCATCTAATTTTATCCTCACAACAATCCTGAGATGAGGAAACTGAGAAAAACAGAGGTTAAATGACATGTCCAGGGTCATATAGCTAATAAGTATCTGAGGCAGGTAATGAAAACAAAGAGCAAATGATAGAGAATTCTCATTCAAAAATAATTACAAAATATATTAACTATCTGGAATCAATCTATCCAGATTTATGTACTCTTCATCAACAAGACATTTTACAAAACTGAAGGTAGGTAAATAATGGGGAGAATAGTCACTCCCCATGATTGATAGCACAAATATAATAAAAATGACATGAACTAAATTAACCTTAGAGATTTAATGCAGTACCTGTCAAACTGCCAAGAGGTTACTTTATGGGGCTAGATTGAATAATTAGAAAATTCATTTGGAAGAACAAAAGGCACGCAGGGGTGAAGAACCTGCAGCCTGTGGCCTACATGTGGCCCTCTAGATCCTTGGGTGAGACCTTTTGACTGAGTCCAAGTTTTACAGAACAAATTCTTTTATTAAGGGGATTTTTTTCTATGAAGTTTGCATTCAGTCAAAGGACTGCACTTGGGGTCCTAGAGGGCCACATGTGACTTTGAGGTGGAAGGTTTCCCACCCCTGGCAGACTCTCAAAGGAGATTATTGTTAGAAATTGGAAGGAGGAGGAATTAGCACTTCCAGATCCCCAAACTCATTTTTTAAAGCAACAATCATCAAAGCTAGCAGAGGTTAAAAAATAGAAAAATAGATCGTTGAAACAGACTAAGATAAATCAGAATCAGAATAGGTCAAATTCAGTTCCCAGCGCTGGATGGTCAGTCAATAAACATTTACTGAGGGCCAGATATGATGTTAAACACTGAGGACACAAAAAAAGGCCAAAGCCAATCCCTGCCCTCAAGGAGTGCCCAGTCTAATGGGGGAGACAACCAGTAAATAGCCCTGGTACTGATAGGCTGTGTACAGGATGCATTGGAGAATTAGAAGGGATGGGGAAAGGCTTCCGGTAGAAGGTGCAATATTAGTGAATACTAGAAGGAAGCCTGGAGGTGGAAATGAGGAGGAAGAGTCTACTTTAGCATAGGAGACAGCCAGAGAAAATGCTCACAGCCACTCAGTGAAGTGGCTTGTTTGTGTCACTGAATGGTGGTGTACATGGACTAAGATGTAAGAAGACTAGAAAAGTAGGAGGGGGAGCCTTTGAATGCTGAACAGAGGATTTTCTATCTGATCCTGGAGGTGGTAGGGAGCCATTGGAGTTTATAGAATGGTGGGTGGCAGGGTCAGACCTGCTATAGGAAAATCTCTTTGACAGTTAAGCAGAGGATGGATTGTAGTGGGGAGAGACAACAGATATTACAAAGCTAAAATCAACAGGCATTGGCAATCAATTGGATAAACTCACAAATATAATTTACTTGGGGAAGGTGTATCTGTTTACAAGAATTTCAGACAAAATTAAAAAGAAGTTTGGAAAAATGTAAGTTTTTGATAAATTTCATAAGGATATGATGTATGGTAAGTCCTATAAAAATAATTCGGAAAAAATGAGATCAAGTACCTTTCACAAGCATGACTAGAGGCAGAATTTTTTTTTAATTTTTTAAGTTATTATTTTATTTGTTTTCAGTGTTCTACAGTCACTTTCATATAACTTAGATTTTTCCCCCTCCCTTCTCCCTCCCTCCCTCCCTGAGACATGGCATACAATTTTATATAGTTTCTACGCATAATTTCCTATTTAATACATTTTCACTTTAGTCATGTTGCATAGAAGAATTAAAATGAATGGGAGAAATCATAAAACAAAAAATGTAATACAAAAGAAAATGATCTGCTAGTGGTTGAATTCCACAGTTCTTTCTCAGGATGTAGAAGGCATTTTGCCTTGAGACTATTGGGAATTTTTTAAGTCCTTGCATTACAATGAAGTTCTAAGTCTATCAGAAAAAATCCTTGCACATTGTGGCTGTTGCTGTTTAAAGTTCTCCTGGTTCTGCTCTTTTCACTCAGCATCAGTTCATATAAGTCTTTCTAGGCTTCTCTGAAGTCTTCCTGTTCACTGTTTCTCATAGCACAATAGTATTCCATTACATTCATATACCACAATTTATTTAGCCATTCACAAATTGATGGCCATCCCCTTGATTTCCAGTTTTTGGCTAACACAAAGAGTGCTGCTATAAATACTTTTGTATGTGTGGGACCTTTTCCCATTTTTATTATCTCTTGGGGATACAGTCCTAGAAGTGATATTGCTAGGTCAATTTTTTTGACCTAGCCCTTTGGGGATAGTTCCAAATTACTCTCCAGAATGGTTGGATCAACTCACAGCTCCACCAACAATGAATTAGTGTTCCAGTTCTCCCACATCTTCTCCAACATTTATCATCTTCCTGTTTTGTCATGTTAGCCAATCTGATAGGTGTGATGTGGTATCTCAGAGTTGTTTTGATTTGCATCTTTCTAATCAATAGTGATTTAGAGCATTTTTTCATATGGCTAGAGATAGCTTTGATTTCTTCCTCTGAAAACTGCATGTTCATGTCCTTTGATCATTTATTAATTGGGGAATGACTTGTATTCTTGCAAATTTGACTCTGTTTTCTATATATGTTAGAAATAAGGCCTTTATCACAGACATTAGTTGCAAAAATTCTTTCCCAGTTTTCTGCTTCCCTCCTAATCTTGTTTGCACTGGGTTTGTTTGTGCAAAAACTTTTCAATTTAATGTAATCAAAATGATCAATTTTGCATTTCATAATGTTTTCTATCTCTTAGTCAAAAATTCTTCCCTTCTCCATAAATCTGATATTCCTATTCCGTGCTCCACTAATTTGTTTATGATATCAATATACCTAGATCATGTACCCATTTGGACTTTATTCTTGTGTATGGTGTCAGGCATTGGTCTATGCCTAGTAGAGGCAGAATTCTTAATTAAGTAAATTATAGAAAATATTATGAGGTAAAAAGAATTAAAAAATTTTGCATGAATAAAATTAATAAAGATAGCATGGGAAACAAAGGAGTTGTGTTTCCACAAGGTCAAAACTCCCAGCTTTGAGTGGTAACAGTTAATCAGAGTTGTCATCTAGCATGGTCAGGTAAAAAAGGTCAGAAACTTGTAAGAGACAGCAAAGAGTTAAGTGTCCACAAAAGTTGTTAGCCCCTAAAGTTGCTGAATAAGTCAGATAAGAAAGATAGCAAATTGCAGGTGTCTCTGACCAATCAGAAAATGCTTAATGGCTTTCAGAAAAACCCAATAAGAAGATAAGGGCTGGTTCAACTCAAACCAGCTGGGATCAATGACAGGGTGACCTAATATTCCAACTGCATTTGTTTAATGAACCTCATGCATATAAGCGGACACAACCCGCATAAAATTATCCCTCCATTTTCTGATCATGGGTCCTATGTTGAAACATATTTGGGAGGGGGAGCACAGCAAGGAGCGATGTGTAATAGACGTGTCAAAGAGTTTGTGACCCAAAGGAGAACTGACCAATTTGTCCTCTGATGGGAGGATCTGTTTTGAACTAACATAAGAATGCCCTCGCTTCTGTATCCAGCTCTCTCTCCTCCTGAAGAGGGGTGGGGTTCATTTTGGCCAAAGCATTCAATTTCTCTGAATTTTGCTGTAATGAATTTTCCTTGATACCTTTTTAGTGTCAAGCATATTTCTAACAATAGGGAAATAATATTCACAAGGTGTTGCCAATAAAAAATCAATTAAGTAAAAATCTAGGGAACTAACATAGACTTATAGCATGAAAGCCATTTTTATCTTATTAACTATTCCCTCATCATGAACATGTCTTCCTCTCTTTACTTCTGTCACACTTTTCTTATTTTACTCAGCTCCCCTGGCTCATTGCTGCTTCTCAGTGTCCTTTGCCAGATTGTCTTCTTGCCTACTAAATATGGATATCTCCAAAGGCTATATCCTAGACCCTTTTCTTTTTTCTGTACTCTCTTCCTTGATAATCTCATTAGCACCCATCATTATTAAATGTTACTAAATTATCATTATAAATTTAATATAATTAAAAATATTAAATATTATAGCTAATCATCATCGTTTTTGTTATTATTATTTTATCTGTGCAACTGACTCCCAAATCTCTATGTCCAACCTCAATCTCTCTCCTGAATGCAAACTCATAATACCATATTATAGCAAGATATCTTCCTCCCAGGTGCTCCATAGGCATTTCCAACTCAATATCTTTTAAAACAGAGCTCACATTTCCCCTCAAACCCATCCCTCTCCAAACTTCTTCATTTCTGGTGATGGCCACCAGCATCCTTTAAGTTGCCCAGGTTGACAACCTTGGAGATTTTCTTCCATTCCTTCTCTCCCCATATCTAATCAGTTGCCAGGATCTCACCTTCATAGTATCTCTCCCAGTCAGGCTTTTCTTGTCAGTCCCACGTGGTCTATGTTCATTCAGGTCTTCATCTCCTCTCACCTAGACAAGTACAGTAGTCTACTAATTGATCTCCCTGCTTCCAGTCTTCCCCCCTTCAACCCATCCTCTATATCAGTGGTTTCTAAATGTTTTGAATCATGAAATCCTCTCAATAAAAAGTTCCAAACATATCAATACATCCCCAATATGTGTGCATTTATAAATTATAAATCTATACTACTGGACTGATATAATATATACAGCATAAAACACAAATGTAAAAAATAGATTAGATAAAGCTGAAGACTTTAAAAAAATTATTTTTAGTTTAACCATCCACAAAACCATACTCTGATACTCTAGTGTGATAGGGAGGTGACTTTGAGTTTTTGAAGGCTCTGCCAGTGAAGCACAAGCCCAGGCATACTGGAAAGGTTTCAAGTATGGCCCTGTTAACAGAGTGAGTCTGTTTTCTAAGGACCAAGCTAACAAATCACAGAGAGGCACATTGTTAGGAGTCTGGCCAACTGGTGGTGAAATTTTTCTTACTATGGCAGGTCCTAGTTCTGCAGTGATGGCCACAGAGTAGTGATGAAGGAGAATAAAAGGAGAAACAAGCATTTATTAGGCACCTACTGTGTGCCAGAGACTGTGCCAAGCCCTTTACAGATATCATCTCTAAAATAGTGGGAAAATAGAGCAAGAGTGTTTAGAATTTCACTGCTTTTATATTGACTGTCAACATATTCCAGTTTGACTATTTGTCCTTTGAAAATGAGCTCATTTTCCAATGTGTGTGTGTGGGTTCATCCTTCATTGTCGAAGAAGACCATGCCATCAGAGAAATAATGACATGACTTGCACTTTGTTTATGTTGCTAGAGAAGCTTGGTCCAATCAATTATGACATTTTTCTGTCAGTGAAACCAGAAGAGGAAAGAAGGAAGCTGAAGTAAAATGGAAGGGTAGCTTACACATGCAATCGGGGAACAAGTTGATGGAGTGAGTTGTAACATATTCCCCAAAACTACAAAAAACATTACCTAATGGGGCATTTGTTCATCACATCATGTACTAATTATAAACATTTGGAAAAAGACCATTAAAATCATTGCAAATTAGGTACCAACTTTTGTTAGTGAGGATAAAGATAAATTCTCTGCAGAACCTGATAAGACCCTCCCTCCAGATCCTACCAACACACATGCTAGTACTCGCTAAGTTCAGTGCAAAGATGAGAAGAGATGTGTATATGGGGAGAAAGGTGTGGGGAAAGTATGATTCAGGAAAATTGAGAAAGGGCAAAGACTTGTAGATTATACAAAAACCTTACTTCTCTATATCATGAACGCTTTAAAAAAATAGATATGATAAGCATCAAATAATATCAAAAAGGATGAAATTAATTACATTTTGACATATAGGAAAAGATTTATTGACATGAAAGTTATCCCTGAGTCACCTATTTGTGCAAAGTCAGATCATTAACTCAGATTAAAAATTAGAATTTATAATTAGAGAAAAGAAGAAAGAGAAAAATATTTAGATAAGTTACCGAAAATCAATCATGATAAATGGGAAACAGAAAAGACATCAACAATGAGTATAATAATTATTTATTAAATATATAAATATAATAATTTGTTAAAAACTTTAAAACTAATGTAAAATTGTCACAAAGAGGCTAAAAGAGCCTAGAAAGTACCTTAATTAGCAATCATTTAACTTACTTTCCAAAGAGTGAGAAGGCTGCTAAAGGCAATACTATGTTAAAATTATAAGCTTGTTTATAAAAATCTTACGCAAAAATAGATAATAAAAGATTAGAAGGAATATCATCTTACAAAGCAGAGGTTAGCACTGAAGGATAAGGCTAGTTTAAAGAGCGCTTGACAAAATACTTAATTAAGCAAAGTTATCCCAAGGTCATTCAAGGATGAAAATGGAAAGAGAAATGCAAACAAAAAAATGGAAAAGATTTGCAGAAACCATTTCAACAAACCATTTTCTCCATGTATAATGGAAACATCATACTCCAAACATTCCAATCCTCAAAGTGCTTGTAGAGGGGATAGAAATGGAACTAAAGAGAGCAAAGATGGACAAAGCAGCCAAATTGAGGCAACTATGTCTGGAGGAGATACATATTAGGGTTGATAGAATTGTCAGGCATTGAAGGATTGATAAACAAGATACCTGAAGGAGAGGAAGATACCAAAGGCATAGGAAAAAAACTTGACTCTTAATACATATCCAACACACACACACACACACACACACACACACGGTAACTAAGAGAACTATTGACATCTATTGCTACTTTTCCATCTATATAAAATCTTTATGAGAGTCATCTGTACATAAATTTAAGGCATTCTCAATGAGGGCATTAGTAAGAAACAAATAGACTTTGCAAGAATATTTAACAATGGACTACATCTTTATCATCTCATAATTGAATGAAAAATGTAGAAAATATGCTTTCATTGTAAATATTGTTTGTTGATTATTAATAACTTTTAATTTGGTGGAACCAAATGCTCTTATACAGCAAGGTGTCTCCTATCCATACATCAAGATTATTTGGGATTCCCCTGAAGATGCAATAACAGAAATAATGCTGATAATAAACATCAGGAGAACTAGACAACAGAAAGATGTATGCTCACCCGAAGTACTCATCACTCTGATGGAGAAGAACACTCATAGGGTCTGGGTTGAGGAAGGATTCTCCGTACGTGATCCTGTTTGTGGATGACATTGAATTGGTTTTATCAAGCCCCAAGACACTGCAGATCCTGGAAGACATACTCACTCAAAGAAATTTGACTGGTCCATTCTCACAGACAAGTGGATGAAGAATGTGCCTTGACAAAATTTTAAAAATACTCTTAAAAATTCAATTGTATTTTGTTTTCAATTCTGAATTCTCTTCCTTCCCCTTGCCTCCACTCCACCTTTTGAGGAAACTAGAAAAATTAAACCTGATACAAATATATATGGTCATGCAAAATGAGTACCTGCATTAGAAGAAGAAGAGGAAGAAGAAGAAGAAGAAGAAGAAGAAGAAGAAGAAGAAGAAGAAGAAGAAGAAGAAGAAGAGAAGGGAAGGGAAGGGAAGGGAAGGGAAGGAAGGAAGGAAGGAAGGAAGGAAGGAAGGAAGGAAGGAAGGAAGGAAGGAAGGAAGGAAGGAAGGAAGGAAGGAAATATGCTTCAGTTTTCCCTGAGTTCATCAGCTTTCTATTTGAAAGTAGATAACTTAATTTCACCATGACACCTTTGGAACTGTGATTAGCTGTTGTGTTAGTCAGTTAATCAGTAACGATTTATTAAATTCCTACCATGTGCCAGGCACTGTGTTAAGTGCTAGATATTCAAAGAGAAGCAAAAGACAGTCTTTGCCCTCAAGGAGCTTGCAATCAATCTACTGGGGAAGACAATATGTAAACAAATATATACAAAATAAGCTATATGAAGAATAAGAATTAACTAAGTCTTTCAAAATTAATGACCTTTTTAAATATTGCTGTCATATAAATGTTCTCCTGGTTCTGCTTACTTCACATTGTATTAGTTCATATAAGTCTTCCCATATTTTTCTGAAGTCATCTCCTTCATTATTTCTTATAGCATAATAATATTCCATTGCATTCATATACCATAACTTATTCAGCCATTCCACAATTGATAGGCATTCCCTCAGTTTCCAATTCTTTGCCCCCTCCAGCCATTATAAATATTTTTGTACATATGAGTACATTTCCTCTTTTTTTTTTTTTTTTTTGGAATATAGATCTAGTGGAGGTATTGCCAAATCAAAAGGTATGCACAGTGTGTGGGGCAGGTATGTGGTGTAAGATGTTGCTTCATACCTAGTTTCTGCCAAACTGTTTTCCCAGCAGCGTTAGTCAAATAGTGAGTTCTTGTCCTAAACGTAGGTGTCTTTGGGTTTATCAAACAGTAGATTACTACGGTCACATACTACTATTTAGCATGTACTTAACCTATTCCACTGATTCACCACTGTATTTCTTAGCCAGTACCGGATAGTTTTGATGATTACCACTTTATAACATAATTTGAGATCTGGTACAACTAGGTCACCTTCCTTCACATTTTTTTCATTAATTCCCTTGATGTTCTTGACCTTTTGTTCTTCCAGATAAATATTTTCTAGTTCTATAAAATAAATTTCTGGTAGTTTGATTGCTATGGAACTGAATTAGTAAATTAATTTAGGTAGAATTGTTGTTTTAATCATATTGGCTTAGCCTACTCAAAAAAATTGATATGAAAAGTTTTGTAATTGTATTTATATAGTTCCTGGGTTGTCTTTACTCCCAAGTATTTCACATCGTCTACAATTATTTTGAATGGTTTTTCTCTTTATCTCTTGCTGCAATGCTTTGCTAGTAATATATAGAAGTGCTGATGATTTATGTAGGTTTACATTACATCCTGTAACTTTGCTAAAGTTATTAATTATTTCAATTAGTGTTTTAGTTGATTCTCTAGGATTCTCTAAGTATATCATCATATCATCTCGTAACAATAAAGAAAGTTGAATTTTGTGCTCTTTTTCTGGATTGAGTTTTAACTGATCAAGTGCCTTTGGTTGAGTCTAGTCTTTGAATCAAGAGTCTTTGATTGGAAATGGTACACAAATATATATATATATATATATGTATATATATATGTGCATATATGTATCTACCTATATGTATATAGATAGATAGATATAGATATGGATATATATATATATTATATATATAATATTGTTTAGAGGAGAAAGAGAGAGAAGCAGAGTTGAGAGAGAGAAGTGAGTGTGAGCGGGTTAGGGGAACTTGCTTGTAGGGAGGCCTAACAGAAAGAATGTTTGTGATGTCAGCACTCCCTCTGTTGATCTGTGTTGATTTCTCAGACAGAAACCCTGTCTGTTGACCCTTATGTGAAGAGCAGACATCTGCCCATGGGAAGGAGGCTTAGCTTAATCCCCTTTTAAGAGCTGTTGAAGTGAATTGAGATGATGGTGCTGGTAATGTGTATAAATATTGTTATAACCCTGTTAAGCTTTGTTTTCCTAGAAACAGAAGCTGCAGGCCGGAGCCCCTGGAGCCTGCTGTCAGGCAGAAGCAGGAAGAGTTTGGAGTGTAACATTCCCCATGAGCTAAGGAGCAGGAGCAGAGAGCTGCCTGTGTATGAACCCAGGCAAGAGCTGGGAGCAATCCACCTATGGAGGAGGAGTCATGGGGTTTGGAAGTCAGCCTCATGCCAAGATGAGAGTGGATTTTACTTGGATACTGTGTGTTGATTAAGGAGACTGTTCTTACAGTGTCTTAGAGGTGGATGGTGTGGTATTTTCTACTACCCCTTAAGGATGCATCATGTTAGGGAAGACTCTAGCCTGGGACCCCCCGAATTTGGAGATGCAATGATATATGACATGCACCCTCTGACATACTGAATGTTATGAGATACATATACATATTAGATGATATTTTTTTCCTTAAGGATGTTGTTATGAACGTCATGCTTTATTTCATTGAACAATGTTTAGTTTATTGCTGAATAAATAGAGAGTTCATTATACTACGGGAGTAGACCCTTAAAATTATTCACAGCAGCAGTTCTCAGGTGTGCTGCCATGATTGGAGTTACACATCTGCAAAAAGGCTGATAGTTTTGTTTCCTCATTTTCTATTCTAATTCCTTCAATTTCTTTTTTTTGTCTTATTTCTATAGCTAACATTTCTAAAGCAATATTGAATAACAGTGGTGATAATGGGCATACTTGCTTCATCCCTGATCTTATTGGAAATGCTTCTTGCTTATCCCCATTGTATATGATTCTTGCTGATGGTTTTAGATAGATACTGCTTATCATTTTAAGGAAAGCTCCATTGAATTCTATGCTCTATAGTGTTTCTAATAGGAATGATTGCTGTATTTTGTCGCAAGTTGTTTCTTTATCTTACATTATTTCTGTTGGTCTTGTTATTGATATGGTCAATTATGCAAATAGTTTTCCTATAATTGAACCAGTCTTGCATTCCTGGTATATATCCCACTTGGCCACATTGTATGATTCTTGTAATATATTGCTATAATCTCTTTGCTAGTATCTTATTTAAAAATTTTGCACTGATATTCATTAGTGAAATTGGTCTATAAATTGCTTTTTCTTTCTTTTAGCTCTTCCTCGTTTAAGTACCAGTACCATATTTGTGTTGTAAAGTGAATTTGGTAGGACTCCTTCTTTACTTATTTTTCCAAATAGTTTACATAGTATTAGAATCAATCGTTATTTAAATGCTTGGTAGAATTCACTTGTAAACCCATCTGCTACTGAATATTTTTTCTCAGGGATTTCACTGATGAATTGCTCAGTTTCTTTTTCTAAGATGGTGTTATTTTATTGTCCTATTCCCTCTTCTGTTAATCTGGACAATTTATATTCTTGCATATATTCATTGATTTCGCTTAGATAGTCAGATTTTCTGGCATATAATTGGGCAAAACAATTCCTAACAATTGCTTTAATATTCCTCTTCATTAGTGGTGAATTCATCCTTTTCCTTTTTGATACTGGTAATTTTGTTTTCTTCTTTCTTTTAAATCAAATTAACCAGTGGGTTATCTATCTGTCTTTTTTGTCATAAACCAGCTCCTATTTATTAGGTCAAGAGTTTAATTTTGTTAATCTCACCTTTGGTTTCAGGATTCCAATTCGATGTTTAATTGAGGATTTTAAATTTATTCTTTTTCTAGGTTTTTTTATTTTCATACTCAATTCATTGTTCAACTCCTTCCTATTTTGATGTAAGAGTTTAGAGATATAAATTTTACCTTAAGTACTGCTTTGGCTGCATCCCATAAGTTTTGCTATGCTGTCTCATTATTTTCTGCCATTCTTTGTAATGAAATTATTGTTTCTATGATTTGTTCTTTGACCCACTCCTCCTTTAGGATTAGGTTATTTAGTTTTCAATTAATTTTTCATCTATCTTCCCATGACCCTTTATTAAATATAGTTATTATTGCATCATGATTTGAAAAGGTTGTATTTAATATTTCTGCCTTCCTACATTTGATTTTGAGGTCTTTATGCACTAAATCATGGTCAGTTTTTGTGTGGGTGCCATATATCATTGAGATAAAGGGATATTCTTTTCTATCTCCATTCAGTTTTCTCCATAGGTCTGTCATATCTAACTTTACTAAAAAAAATCCCACCTCTTTAAATTCTTTCTTGTTTATTTTGTAGTAGATTTATCTACTTCTGAGAGGGAAAAGTTTAGATTTCCCACTAGTCTTTCCTGTCTGTTTCCCCCTGTAATTCACTTAATTTCTCCTTTAAGAATTTGGATGGTATATCACTTGTTGCATATGTGTTTAGTATTGCTATTACTTCATTGTCCGTGGTACATTTAAGCAAGATGTAGTTTCCTTCCTGATCTCTTTTAATTAGATCTATGTTTGCTTTTGTTTTGTCTGAGATCATGATGGCTACCCCTGCTTTTTTTTTTTTTTTACTTTAACTTAAGCAGAATAGATTCTGCTCCAGCGCCTTACCTTTACTCTCTGCTTCAAGTGTACTTTTGATCCATTTTGCTGTCTGCTTCTCTTTTATGGAAGAGTTCATCCCATTCACATTCATAGTTATGATTGCTAACTGTGTATTTCCCTCTATCTTACTTTTCCACCTGTTTCTTCTCTCTCCCTTTTCACCCTGTCCCTCCTCACTACTGTTTTGCTTTTGATCAATCTGCCTCCCAATCTGCTCTCTCTTCTGTAAGACCCTTCCACCCCACCTTTTCTTAACTCCTTCCACTCCTACTTCCATATAGGGTAAGATAGATTTCTATATCCAACTGATTGTGTATGTTATTTCTTCTTTGAGACAATTCCTATGAGAGTAAGGCTCAAGCCATGCCCATCACACCCCACTCCCATCTTCCCCTCCATTGTAATAGGTCTTTTGTGCCTCTTCATATAAGATAATTTACCCAGTTCTACTTCTCCCTTCCTTCATCTCCCAGTGTACTTCTCTTTTTCCCTCCCTAATTTTATTTTTGCTATCATTCCATCAAAGTCACCTTATCCCTGCACCATCTGTCTATGTATACTCCTTATAAATGCCCTAATAGTGATACAGTTTTTAAGAGTTGTAAGTATCATCTTCCTGTATAGGGATGTATATAGTTTAACCTTATTAAATTTATTTTATTTTCTCTTTTCTTTTTTTTACCCTTTTCTGCTTCTCTTAAGCTTTGTATTTGAAATTTTTTTTTTGGTTTAGCTCTGGTCTTTTCATAAGGAATGCTTGAACATCGTCTATTTCATTGAATGACACCACCCACCCCACCGTCACTCAAAGGATTATGTTCAGTTTTGCTGGGTAGGTGATTCTTGGTTATAATCATAGCTCCTTTACCTTTTCCTAATATCATATGCCATGTCCTCTGATCCTTTAAGGTAGCACCTGCTATATCCTATGTTATAGTGACTGTAGCTCCACAATGTTTTAAGTTTTTTTTGACTGTTTGCAATATTTCCTTCTTGACCTGGGAGTTTTCATTTTGGGATCTCTTTCAGGAGGTAATTGGTAGATTGTTTCAATGCTTCTTTTACCCCCTGATTCTAGGATAACAGAAGTTTTCTTTGATTATTTCTTAAAATACAGTGCCCAGGAACTTTTTTTTAATCATGGCTTCCAGGTAGTCCAATAATTCTTAAATTATCTCTCCTGGGTGTATTTTCTAGGTCAGTTGTTCTGCCAGTGAAATAGTTCATCTTTTCTTCCATTTTTTCATTCTTTTGAGTTTTGTTGTTGCTCGAAGTTTCATGGAGTCATTAGCTTTCATTTGTCTAATTTATAAGGAGTTATTTTCTTCAGTAAATTTTTGTACACTTTTTCTTTTTTTGTGCTTCCTTTCTCAAGCTGTTGACTCTTCTTTCATGATTCTCTTGCATCACTCATTTCTTTTCCAACTTTTTCTTCTACCTCTCTTATTTGGTTTTTTAAAATCCCTTTTGAGCACTTCCAGAATTTCTTTTGGCTCTGAAATCAATTCACATTTTGTTTTCACAGATAGCTTTGCATGTAGGTGTTTTGATATTATTGCCCTCTTCTGAATTTGTTTTGATTCCCTGTCACCGTAATAACTTTCAATGGTTAGGTCCCTTTTTGTTTTTTGTTCATTTCTCCAACCATTTTGTTACATTTAAAGTTGAGCTCTGGTCTTGGTTGGTGCTTAGGGTTAGGGTCTTGGAGCCTGTCCCCTCACCTGGTGCTGTACTATGATCTGTGAGAGGGGTCTGGTGCTGAGCTGGGCCCAGGAATGTGGAGGGAAGCTCTGGTTGTTTGCCTGTTGTTGCACTGGGGTCCTGGGGCCTCAGTCACTGATCTGCACTAGGGCTCAGGGTCTATACTGAGATACAAGCCTGCTTCTGTCTTACCCTGATACTGCCTGCCCTGGATGGCATTCCCCTTTCACCCAAGTGAGACAGGGATACCCAGGTTGTGCAGTGCATAGAACACCAGCGCAGGACTCAAATCTCATCTCAGACACTTGACATTTACTAGCTGTGTGACCTTGGACAAGTCACTTAACCCCAATTGCCTGATCCTGAGTTATCTCCAGTCATCCTGATGAACATCTGGTCACTGGATTCAAATGGCTCTGGAGGAGGAGTGAGGCTAATGACCTGCACAGCCCTCCCTCCCTCAAAACAAAGTCAAGTGCAAGTCATATCATTATTTCTCTGATGGCATCATCTTCTTTGGCAACAAAGGATGAACACACACACAAGTGAGACAGACTTTTCCTGTCAAACTTCTGAGTTGTCTTGGGCTACAAAATTGTTTGACCCTGTCATTTTGTTGGTTCTACTTTTTCAGAATTCATTCTGAGGCACTATTTTATAGTTGTTTGGAGGTGGATTTGGGAGAGTTTCCTGCCTTACTCCACCATCTTGGCTCTTGGATAATGTCACTCTATGTCTAAATGATGTAATCATTTTCTGCTTATCTAGATGATGTTCTAAACCTAATTTCTGCCAGAGTACTTTCCAGTTTTCCCAATAGTTTTTGTTGAATAGTGATTTCTTTTTTTAAAATTAATTTATTTTTAATTTTAAACAGATACTCCCACAAGATTTTGAGTTCCAAATTTTCTCCCCATCTCTTCCCTCCACCCACCCCAAGACAGCATACATTCTGATTACCACTTCCTCCAACCTGCCATCCCTTCTATCACACCCCTCCCTTCTTTTATCCCCATCCCCTCTATTTTCTTGTAGGGCAAGATAGATTTCTATATTCCATTGCCTGTATATCTTATTTCCCAGTTGCATGTAAAAACAATTTTTAATATTCATTTTTAAAACTTTGAGTTCCAACTACTCTCCCTTCCTCCCTCCCCACCCATCTCCACTGAGAAGGCAAGCAATTCAATATAGGTTATACTTGTATAATTATGCAAAACACTTCCATAGCAGTCATATTGTGAAAGATTAATTATATTTCTTTCCATCCTGTCCTGCCTCCCACTTATTCTAGTCTCTCTTTTGACCCTATCCCTCCTCAAAAGTGTTTACTTCTGATTACCTCCTCCTCCCATTTGCCCTTCCTTCTGTTATCCCCCAGCCCTGCTTATCCCCTTTGCCCCTACTTCCCTGTAGCATAAGATAGATTTTCATACCAAATTGAGTGTGCATGTTATTTCCTCCTTAAGCCAAATGTGATGAGAATAAGGTTCACTCTTTCCCTTTCACCTCCCCACTCTTCTCCTCCATTGAAAAAGCTTTTTCTTGCCTCTTTTATATGAGATAATTTGCCCCATTCTATTTCCCTCTTTCTCCCCCAATATATTCCTCTCTTGCCCCTTAATTTTATATTTTAGATAGCTCTCTACCTATTCGACTCACTCTGTGCCCTCTATCTTTATGTATATAATCCCTCCAACTACCCTAATACTGAGAAAAGTTTCAAGAGTTACAAATATAATCTTTCCATGTAGGAATATAAACAGTTCAACTTTAGTAAGTCCCTTATGATTTCTCTTTCCTGTTTACCTTTCTTGATTCTGGTGTTTGAAAGTCATGTTTTCTATTCAGCTCTGGTCTTTTCATCAAGAATGCTTGAAAGTTCTCTATTTAATTGAAAGACAATTTTTTTCCCTGACATATTATACTCAGTTTTGCTGGGTAGGTGATTTTTGGTTTTAATCCTAGCTCTTTTAACTTCTGGAATATCATATTCCAAACCCTTCAATTCCTTAATGTAGAAGCTGTTAGATCTTGTGTTGTCCTGATTGTATTTCCACAATATTCTGGCTGCTTGCAATATTTTCTTCTTGACCTGGGAACTCTGGAATTTGCCTACAATGTTCCTAGGAGTTTTCCTTTTGGGATCTCTTTCAGGAAGAGATGAGTGGTTCTTTCAATATCTATTTTACCCTCTGGTTCTAAAATATCAGGGCAGTTTTCCTTGATAATTTCTTGAAAGATGATGTCTATTCTAGAACTTGAAAAAATAATATCAAAATTCTTCTGGAAGAACAAAAGGTCCAGAATATCAAAGGAATTAATGAAAAGAAATGCTAGGGAAGGTGGCCTAGCCCTACCATGTCTCAAATTGTATTATAAAGCAGCAATCATCAAAACCACTTGGCTAAAAAATCAAGGGGTAGATCAGTGGAATAGGTTAGGTACCCAAGACTCATTAATCAATGAATTTAGCAGCGTACTGTTTGATAAACCCAAGGACCCAAGCTCTGGGATAAGAACTCACTACTTGACAAAAACTGCTGAGAAAACTGGACAATGTGGCAGAAACTGAGCATAAACCAATGCCTAACACTGTACACAAGAATAAAGTCCAAATGGATACATGATCTAAGTGTAAAGATACTATAAACAAGTTAGGGGAGCAAGGAATAATGTGCTTGCCAGATTTATGGAGAATGGAGAAATTTATGACCAAACAAGAGATAGAGAACATTATGAAGTGCAAAATGGATAATTTTTATTACATTAAACTTAAAAGGTTTTGCACAAACAAACCCAATGCAAACAAGGTTAGAAGGAAAGCAGAAAACTGGGAAAGAATTTTTGCAACTAATGTCTGTGATAAAGGCCTCATTTCTAAAATATATAGAAAACAGTCAAATTTACAAGAATACAAGTCATTCCCCAATTGATAAGTGGTTTTCAGGATTCAAACAGGCATTTTTCAGAAGAAGAAATTAAAATGTATAGTCATATGAAAAAATGCTCCAAACCACTATTGATTAGAAAGATGCAAATCAAAACAACTCTGAGGTAACACATCCCACCTATTAGATTGACTAACATGACAAAACAGGAAGATGATGAATGTTGGAGAAGTTATGGGAGAGTTGGAACACTAATCCATTGTTGGTGGAGCTGTGAGCTGATCCAATCATTCTGGAGAACAATTTTGAACCATGGCCAAAAGGCTATAAAAATGTGCATACCCTTTGACCCAGCAATATCCCTTTTAGGACTATCACAAAGAGATTATAAAAATGGGAAAAGGTCCCACATATACAAAAATATTTATAACAGCTCTCTTTGTGGTGGCCAAGAACTGGAAACTGAGGGAATGCCCATCAATTGATGAATGACTGAAAAAGCTGTGGTATATGAATGTAATGGAATACTATTTTGCTATAAGAAATGATGAGCAGGAAGGCTTCAGAGAAGCCTGGAAGGACTTACATGATCTAATGCTGGGTGAAAGGAGTAGAACCAGGAGAACTTTGTACATAGTAACAGGTGCAGTGTGTGAGGACTGTTTCTGGTAGACTAAGCCCTTCACAACAACACAAGGACTTAAAACATTTCCGAAGGACTCTTGATGCGAAATGCCATCTACATCCAGAAAAAGTACTATAGAACTGGAACTCAGAATGAAGCAGACTATTTTCTCTTATGTTATGTTTTGTTTTGTTTTTTCTCATGGTTTCTCCCACTCATTTTAATTCTTCTATGCACCATGACTAATGTACTCTGCTTCTTACTTGATTTTCAAAATCCTTTTTGAGCTCTTCCATGGTCTGAGACCAATTCATATTTTTCTTGAAGGTTTTGGCTGGAGGAGGTTCGACTTTGTTTTCTTCTGTTTGCATGCTTTGGTCTTCCTTGTCACCAAAGTAAGATTCTATAGTCTGATTCTTTTTCTGGTTTTTGTTCATTTTCCCAGCCACCTACTTGACTTTTGGGCTCTTTGTCAAGGTAGTTCTCTGCTTCCAGTGGGACTGGGGGGTGTACTGTCAGCCTCTGAATCCCCCCCCCCACCCCAATCTGTGGGCCTAGAGCTCCAGAAAGAGTGGCTGCAGCTGCCCCTGCTGTGACTGCTGTGGATTCCTCTGCCCCCTCCCCCTTCTGCTGCCCAGGGGTTGGGGCCAGACCACTCCACTGTCCTACACTGCTCCCATAGACTTTTCCCACTGACCTTCCAATTTATCCTCAGCTTTTTGAGGTCAAACCACCACAGGTATGAGAGATTCAGTCTCCCCAGGGCCTGCTCAGGTCCCCTTTGTGCACTCGCGGCCCAAACTGGACTGTACCCTGCTCCCAGCATGGTGCGATACACACTTCCTGGTAACCTTTCAGGATGTCTTGGCCTGCAGATTTGCTTCACTTGGTCATTCTGTGAGTTCTGCAGCTCCAGAATTTGTTTAGAGCCATTTTTTTCAGGTATTTGGCTGGGCTTGGCAGGAACACTCTAGAAAGTGCATGCTGTTACTTCATCATCTTGGCTCTCTCTGAAAATGTGTTTGGTAAGAATGTATGTGTAGAACCCACACATGATTGCATGCTGTCTTGGGGAAGGAAGTGGGAGGGAGGAGAAAATTTAAGACTTATGGAAGTGATTGTTGAAAACTGAAAACAAATAAATTCTTTTTTTTTTTTTAAAAGAAAGATGAAGTCTAGGCTCTTTTTTTGATCAAAGCTTTCAGGTAGTCCAATAATTTTTAAATTGTCTCTCCTGTTGTTTTTCCAATGATATTTCACATTGTCTGCTATTCTTTTCATTCCTTTGTTTTTGTTCTATAATTTATTTTTTTCATAAAGTCATTAGCTTCCATCTGCTCCATTCTAATCTCTAAGGAGTTATTTTCTTTGGTGAGCTTTTGAACCTCCTGGCCAATTCTGCTTTTAGAGCATTTGTCTCCTCGTTGGTTTTTTGAATTTCTTTTGTCATTTGGGTTTGTCTATTTTTTAAAGTGTTACTTTCTTTAGAATTTTTGGGGGTCTCCTTTAGCAAGCAGTTGACTCGTTTTTCATGCTGCCATTGCTTCTTCCCCTGTCCCTGCTGCTGCTGAAGCAGGCTCCTCCACCCCCTCTGCCACCCTAGATTTGGGGCCAGACCACTCTACTCTCTCACACAGGTCCCACAGGTTTTTTCCACTGATTTTCCAATTTGTTCTTGGCATTTTGGGGTCGTAAAGTCTGGAAACTGCCACAGATGCCTGAGATTCAGTCCCATCAAGGCCTGCTCAGGTCCCATCTGTGCTGGCATGACCCACGCTAGACTGTGCCCTGCTACCAGTACTGCATGATAGACATTTCCTGGAGAACTTCCAGGCTGTCTTGGGCTAGAGATTTGCTTCACTCCATCATTCTGTGGGTTCTGCAGCTCCAGAATTTGTTTAGAGTCATTTTTTACAGGTATTTAGCTGGGCTTGGGGGTAGAGTGCTAGCAAGTCCATGCTGTTACTCCGCCATCTTGACTCCCTTAGACTAGTGATTTCTTGCCCCAGTAGGTGGCATCTATGCTTATTTGTTTCAGTACATTTTGTGCTTAATCTGTTCCACTGCTATTTATTATATTCTATTTCTTATCCAGTACCAAATTGTTTTGATGATTATAGTTTTGTAATACAGTTTGAGATTTGGTTCTACTAGGCCCTCTTCACTCCCATTTTTTTCATTACTTTCCTTAATATTCTTGATCTTTTGTTCCTCTAGATGAATTTTTATTAATTTTTTTCTAATCATTTGGTAGTTTGGTATGGCACTGAACAAATAAGTTGATTTAGATAATATTTTCATTTTTATTATATTGGCTTAGCTACCCATGAGCAATGAATATTTCTTTAATTATTCAGATCTGCCTTTATTTATACAAATAGTGTTTTGTAATATATTTCTATATGTGTCTTGGCATGTAGATTCCCAAATATTTTATACCTTCTATAGTTACTTTAAATATATTTCTGTCTCTTCCTACTGGATTTCTTTGGTAATATAAGTAAATGCTGATGTCTTCTGTGAGTTTATTTTATAACCTACAACTTTGCTGAAGTTGTTAAATATTTTGACTGGTTCTTTAGTTGACTCTCTAGGGTTGTCTAAGTAAAGCATCTTATCTGCAAAAAGGAGTAGTTTTGTTTACTCCTTGCCCATGCTGATTCCTTCAATTTCTGTTTCTAATCTTATTGCTTTAGTTAGCATTTCTAGTACAACATTTAATAGTAATGGTGATTGTGGCCATCCTTGCTTCCCTCTGATCATATTGGGAAGGTGTCTATCTGTGTCACAGATAATGATTGCTCTTGTTTTTTGGCAGATATTACTTATCAATTTAAGTAAAGCTCCATTTATTCCTTTGTTTTCTAGTATTTTCAACAGGAACAGGTACATTTTTTCAAAAGTTTTTTCTGCATATGTTGAAATAATCATATGATTTTTGTTGTTTTTGTTGTGAACATAGTCAGTTGTATTTATAGTTTTCCTAATATTGAATCAGCTCTGCATTCTTGGTGTAAATCCAGCCTGGTCATACTGTAAGATTTTTTTTTTATATGTTGCTGTAGATTCTTTGCTAATATATTATTTAATATTTTTGTATGAATAGTCATTAGGGAAATTGATCTATAGTTTTCTTTCTCTGTTTTAACTCTCTCTGATTTAGCTATCAAAACAATATTTGTGTCATAGAAGGAATTTGGCGAAATACCTTCTTTGTCTGATTTTTTTTTCAAAGAGTTGATATAGTATTGGAATTAATTGTTCCTTAAATATTTGGTAGAATTCTCTTGCAAATCCGTCTGGTCCTGGAGTTTTTCTTTAGAAGATAATTTATGGCTTATTCCTTTTCTTTCTTTAAAAAAGGGTTATTTAAGTATTCTAGTGATTTGGGCAAATTATATTTTTGTCAACATTCATCTATTTCATTTAGATTTTTAGTTTTATTTACATGTACTTGAACAAAATAGTTCCCAATAATTGCTTTTAGTTTTTCTTCATTGGTTATGAATTGACCTTTCTAATTTTTATGCTAGTAATTTGGTTTTCTTCTTTCTTTTAAAAATCAAATTAGCTAATGACCTATGTGTGTATATGTATATATGTGCATTGATACATATACATACATATATGCACACATCAACTAGAGTGGTACCATGGATGGAACTGGGCCTGGAGTCAGAAACAGTCATTTTTGCAAGTTGAAATCTGGTCTCAGACTTATTAACTGTGTGACCTTGGGCAAGTTACTTAGCTCTGTTTGCCTCAGTTCCTCATCACAAAATGTTTTAGAGAAGGAAATGGCAAACCACTTCAGTGTCTTTGCCAAGGAAAAAAAACCAAATGGGATCATGAAGAGTCACACATGACCGAACAGCAAGAACTGCAACCACTATATGCACCCCACCACACACACACCCATGCACACGCACACACACATGTACACACACAACCCCCCCCACACATGTACACACACACCTACACACAACCCCCCCCCACACACACCTACACACAACCCCCACACACACATGTACACACACACCTACACACAACCCACACACACACATGTACACACACACCTACACACAACCCCCACACACCCATGCACACACACACCTACACACACACCCATGCACACACACACCTACACACAACCCACACACACATGTACACACACACCTACACACAACCCCCACACACACACGTACACACACACACACACACACCCATGCACACACACACCTACACACAACCCCCACACACCCATGCACACACACACCTACACACAACCCCCCCCACACATGTACACACACACACATACAAACACACACGCACCTTTAGTTTTATTTTTAATTCAGTGAAGGGTTTTCAACTTTCAATTTTGTTCATCTGTCCTTTAATTTTCAGGTTTTCTATTTTAGTGTTTATTTAAAAGTTTTTTATGTGTTGACTTTCTAATCTTTCTAGTTGCATACTCAATTCTCTGATTTGTTTTTTCTTTTATTGAGGAAAGAGTTTAGAGACAGAAAATTTCTCCTAATTACCGCTTTGGCTGCATCCCATAAATCTTGGTACATGTCTCATGGTTATCATTATCTTTAGTGAAATTATTTATTTTTTCTATAATTTGTTCTTTGACCAACCAATTCTTTTGCATTAAGCCATTTAGTTTCCAATTAATTTTTAATCTTTGCTTCAAAGACTTTTTATTGGAAGTAATTTTTATTGCATTATGGCCTGGGAATGATGCATTTTATATTTCTGCTTTTCTGAATTTTTTGTGAGGTTTTTTTATGCCCTAGGGCGTGGTTAGTTTTTATTGAATGTATACTCTTTTTAATAGGTATTCTCCATCCATTTCCCATTTAGTATTCTCCAAAAGTCTGTTATACCTGACTTTTCTGAAAGTTTATATAGGTTCTTAACTTCTTTCTTGTGTATTTTTTGGTTCAATTTATCTAGGTCTGAGAATGGTAGATTGAGGTGCCCCCGCAACTCATAAGGTTTTACTATATATTTCTTCCTGTAACACATTTAAATTTTCCTTAAAGAATGTAAATGCTAAGCCATTTGGCAAAAATAACGTTTTGAGTATTGCTATTAGATCATTGTATGTGGTACTTTTTAGCAAATGTAGTTTCATTGATTATTTTTTTTAAATTAGGTCTATTTTTGCTTATCTGGAAATCATGATTATTATCCCTGCCTTTTTTACTTCAGTCAAAGGGGAAGACAATAAGCATTTATATAGCACTTACTATATGCCAAACTTTATATTAAACACCTTACACATATACCATTTGATCCTCACAGCAACTCTGGGAGTTAGGTACTGTTATCTTCATTTTATAGTGGAAGAAACTGAGGCAGATAGAGGTTAAATGACTTGCCCAGGGTCACACAGCTAGTAAGTATCTGAGGCTAAATTTGAACTCAGATCTTCCAAACTCCAAGCCTGGTGTTCTATCTACTGCACTGCCTAGTTGCCTCAAGAGACACTGGAATGTAGGAGAAAAAACTTTAGATTTGGCATCAGAGAACCTCGGGTTGAATCCAGGATGCTACCTTTACCACCAGAGTGACCCTGGCTAAGTTACCTCAGTGGGCTGGAAGATTTTGAATTTCCTGTCTGTGATGGTAGCACTGTTCCCAAAAATGGTTGTGTCTAAGGGCTGCAGCTGCCTAGGAAACTAAGGATAGAGAAGACCCAATGGAGAGAGGTGTCTTCAGGACTTAGGAGCTCCCTGAAATCTATGCCATAACACAGGGGAACTTGATGAGGACCCCACAGAGAGGAGACCAAGACTTCCCACCACCAAGAGCTGTATGTTCACCCCTTGGCAACGCCATCTCTCTAAACCTGAAGTCATTTTCCCCTAGGCTTTGTATGTCCCTGCAGGATGTGCCCTAGACTTTGGGGGGGTGTTTTATACCAACTCATCTTGCTATACTACCTTGGTAAATACTGTTTTCTGAAAGCTCATTAAGTCTGGCTAATTGGCATGTGCCGATAATTGAGGAAGAACACCATTACAATACAATACAATACAATAAGCATTCATTAAGTGCCTAATAGGTGCAGGCATTGTGCTAAGCCCTGGGAATACAGATGATAAGAACAGACACCGTCCTGATCCTGAAGAAGCCTACGATCTAATGGGGGAAGACAGCCTGCATAAAGAAGTTGAAAAGTGTGACAGGAGGTAGAGGGGAACCCATGTGGGGATGATGGTGGTGAAGTCCAAACCAAGGAGAGCAGCTAGAGGGAAATAAAGCTTCAGACTGAGCTTCTGAGCCCTCTTGGGAGGTATCTTTTGCTCCACCCTCAAGTCCTCCAATCAGAGGCAACTGAGGGCCCTGACCATGTGTTATGACCTAACCTGAAGCAACCCCCAAGAGAATGAGTTTCTTGATGATGAATGTACCAGGGAGGGGGGAAGGTGAGGGGCAAGGTGGAGTGAGATGATGGTGGAATCTAAACGAAGTGGAACAGTGGGAGGGAAAGAAACCTTACTGGGGATGCATGAGCAATAACAACATTAGAAAGATAGCCCCAGTCCCTGCAGATTGTGCCTGTACCTGAGGTGAGAAGTAGCCAGTCCCCATCTAGGGACAAAGTCTGCCTATTCTAGAGTCTGTGCTGCACAAGCAATTGCAAGGAGACCCTCTGGTTGACACAGTTTCCCCTGCTGGCCAAGGAGCTCTCTGAGTAAGTCAATTTCTGACTCACATTTATAGTCCTAATAAAATAAAAAAGCTCAAGAAAGAGCAAAAAATGAAAAGGAGCAAAACTCATAGCTTTCAGTTGTGGTCATAGCAAAAAGGGAAAAATGATGTGGTCCCAGTCCACAGGAAAGTTTTCACACAGTTTAGTTGTTGGCTTTGGCTTTCTCAGGAGGCTAAGGCAATTCTCAAACTTCATTCTTTTTTTTCCAGTTTATTAATTTATTTTTAGTTTTCAACATTCACTTTCATAAGTTTTAAATTTTCAAACCTAATCTTTTTTTCTTTTTTTTCCATTCATAAAACTTTTATTCCACTTACATCAACTTAATACACATGTTCTTAACAATTATGCTTGAATTGTTCATGAATATTTCATAAGACATTAAACAAAGTTAGCCATCATCTCAAGTTATTTCCCTGTTAACTATTTTTACAGCACATGCATGTTAGGCAAGTATCAAAAAAACCACAAAAGCAAAAAGCCTTAAAAAAGTTAAATACATGGGTTTTTTGTTTTACTGCTGTGCTTGATATACGGTGACTTTATGAATATCAAGCAATTCATTTTTACTGCATCTTTACTTGTACATTTGTTCTTAGGTTGCCTAAACCATTTAAGTACAAATAAAATGAGTGTAGCAAAAATAATGAAAGCGAGCAGCAGGTAACTTTACAAATAATGGAATGTGAACGGTTTCTGCCCTTCTCCAGAGTAAATTGACTGGGTTAAAACTTGGTCTTAAGGAACACTTTTGCAACTGCAATCATAAAGGTGTACACGTTGAGATTGTGTATTCCACAGATATACATGGAATGGACATGTAATATCTACGGGACATCTGTTTCTACTGCAGCTATAAGTGCTCCAACCCTAAAGTACCCACAATAACTACACCTGTGGCTGGAACCAATTATCCCTTTATCCCCCCACCATGATAGACCAATATGTAGGCAGTTTTCTTTGCTTAGACACGGAAACTGTTTTAACACTGGCCTTGTGAAATCACAATGTATATGCCAAACATGTAAAACATGTATAAGGATTCCATATCCCCATATTGGTCACCTCAGATGAAAACAGATAACTCCCCAAATGTTAACTGGCTCTACTCCCCTAATATTAAACATAAAAACCACATGGGAAATATAAAAATCCAAATGGAAGTAACATAAACCTGTCATAAATCGTGAACAAAGCTATTTGTGGGACAGCATGGATGACAAATGGTCTACTGTGTAAATTTTAGAATGAGGCAGACCAAAGTTGGAAGGCTGGTTAATTCTCCACTCCTTCTTCTACTTCAGCTTCATCTCCTTGGGTGTCCTATGTCCACAATGTCAAGTTGTCTCTCAGCAATTGCATCATTAGTGTGCTGTCTTTGTAGGATTCTTCACTTAATGTATCAAGTTCAGCAATGGCTTCATCAAAAGCTGTCTTTGCAAGGGAGCAGGCTTTCTCTGGAGAGTTCAGGATCTCATGATAGAACACAGAGAAGTTCAAAGCCAGACCCAGTCTTATAGGATGCATTGGTTGCATCTCCTTTTTGCTGATTTCAAATGCTTCTTGATATGCTTGTTGTGACTGATTCACTTTTCCTTTCTTGTCATCACCGGCAGCAACCTCAGCCAAATAACGGTAGTAGTCTCCTTTCATTTTCAAATAGAAAACTTTGCTTTCTGCTTGTGAAGCATTAGGAATCAAGAACTTTTCCAACAGAGACAGTACATCATTGCAGATATCTCTTAGTTCAGTCTCTTGGAATTCTGTATTCTCGGGCCATGTGCTGTTTTTTTCTCAGAACCTTCCGTCTTTTGCTCAATACTTGAAACAACCCTCCAAGATGACCTTCGGGCCCCTATGACACTTTTGTAAGCAGCAGAGAGAAGATTCCTCTCCTCATTGGATAATTCAGCTCCTTGCTCAGGCTGCCATGTCATCATATCTCTCAGCCTGCTCAGCCAATTTGGCCTTCTGCACCAGCTCATTTTTATCCATGACTGAATGTTCTGTGCCTGGAGTGAGTGGCGGCGGACGGACAGACGGACGCGGGGTTCAGCGGTCTCTGGGCGGCGGCAGTGGCCCAAACCTGATCTTAAGGAACGGACTCTTAACTCATCTATCATCTCATCATCTGACTATGGGATCCCCTTCCTTAACTAGATCACACTCTTTTCTTGGGGGGCGTGATTCCTCTCAGTCTTATTTATAATCACAGAAAATAAGGGGTTGGTAACCAAGTGACAGGGTGTTAATGGGCTCAAATAAAGTGAAAAGATAAGTCTACCCCATTAGTTAATCTTTTACAAAATGTGAAGACGTTCTCTCTGAGTTAAAGGCAGCTTTTTACCGGCTGACTGAAACAACCTTGCAGAAGGCAAGGGCCACATCTTACTGTTTTGGTCGTTATTTTTTTTAATTTTGTCTGACCCTTCCTGACCCCACGGACCTTTCTGTCTTCCACTCTCTTCAAAGCTGTCCAGGTTAATGTTCGTTGTTTCCACAGCACTCTCTATCCACCTCATTCTCTCCTATCCCCTTTTCCTTTTGCCTTCAGTCTTTCCCAACATCAGGGTCTTTTTTAGTGAATCTTACCTTCTCATCATGTGTTAAGTCCCTGCCATTTTAATCTTTTATCATGCCCATTTTTGTATGAAATGTTCCCTTGGCGTCTCAGTTTTCTTGGAGAGATGTCTTATTTTTTCCACTGTATTATTTTCTTCTATTTCTTTGCATTGTTCACTTAAGAAAACCTTTTTTCTTTCTCCTTGTTATTCTTTGGAATTCTACATTCAGGTGGGTGTATATTCCCCTTTCTCCTTTCCCTTACCTTCTTTCCTGGACTATTTGTAAAAGTTCATATCATACTTCTTGACAGTCTCTACGGTCCTTGAACTTAGAGTATAAGTTCAATGGCTATGTGTTGCTTTGATCTAGACTGCTTTCCTTAAACCTCTGCACCAACTTCTGTCCTGCCAATTTCCAGATTAGAAACTTGTCTGCTCTCTGGAAGCTTCCCTGACCAGAATCAGATTACCTGGTATAAAGTCAGCTCTACATACAATGAAGGAGTTGGACTAGATCACTCCTAAGTTTCTTCCAACTATAACAATTATGTAATTTCATTATTTTATGTAAGAAAAAAGAACCTGTATTTTTTTATGTATTCTGTCCTCAGGATTGCGCTAAAGCCATCAGCTCCGTAGTTTGAGGATAGCCAATTGTTAAATTTTCAGTGTGAACATTTACCCCTTGGAAATTGCAAACACTGCAAATTAGGGCTTACTGTATTGTTTTGTTGGTTGTCTAGACTTAAGGAAATGATGAAGAAAATATTAAGAATGCAGATTTAACTCCCAAATGTGTCATGGGTACATCCCCTCCACCCAGAGCCAGTTGTTAAAAATTTACTAGCAGATTCTGTTCCATTCTCCCCCCATGACTAGACACTTAATAGAAATAGCCATTAAAAGACATCTAATCTAGAGTGTGATAGATAGTGGTTATTCAATTCAGAATGAGTTTTTAAAATCATTCTCTGTTTAAAATTGTTCTGTTTCCTTCTCCATTTTCCCTTATGTGTGAATCACTCAAACAAAACTCTCTCTGTAGTGTCTGTTGTACTCTGTAACCTTTCTTATGATGAATGCGATTTCACTGAACTTATATTTGTAACTCCGTGATGGAAATCACTGTGGCTGCGTTGTACTGATAAGGATTGGGCTTGTTCTAAAGAAGATACAGGAGAATTCACCTCTCGTTCCTTTGTAGAGGCAGGGGTCCAGAGGTATGGTACATTGTATATGACATAAGTTTTGCAAAACATTTTTGTCCCTTAATTCCTCTCCCCTCCCACTTTCTCTCATTTCTCCTTTCTTTTTCTCTCTCCTCTCTTTCTTCCCCCCTCCCACCCCTTCTCATTATAGAGTATGGTTCTCTAGGAGCGGGGAGGAAGAAGAGTACAGGGGCAGTGTCAGCAATGCAGAAAGAAAGTACCGATAAAATCCATTTTAAACAATGAGCACTTTTCCGCAGCCTCCTCCCCTTCGGTGTCCTTGCCTCTCACTCGCTGTTTCCAACCCATTCCAGACTGTTTAGTAGGGACTCAGCATGAGTTTGTTGGATGAATGTCCAGGGGGTGAGGAGATGTGTGCTAGGCTTTGTCTGGACTCCAGGTTCCCTGAAGGCTACCTTTGCAAGGGAGGGTTGTATCCTCCTGTAGAATGATGTCAGAAAGGTGCCATATTGACCTGCATTTGCCTGCATTACCCACTTTTCATCCAGTCCCCAGTCTTCTTCCTCTTCCATGACCCTCAGGACTCCAGATTCCTGCCCCACTGCTCACTGGCTCTCCCTGACCCCCTTAGCATTCAGGAATTAAAGAACTGAGAGGCACAGGAGGATTTCATGGGTAGAATCACCTTTATTAGAACTACAAGGGGAGGGGGAGATGTCTGGCATGAAGCAGATCCCAAATCAGTCCCCCAAGTCCTCCAGGGTAGTTTAGGTGTTGGAAATCAGGGCTTCATGATGGAGGTGTTGATATGGGGTGTCACTGTGCATCAGGAATTATACTTCTCATTCCCTTCAACTATATAGAGAGAGACAGCAGGAAGGATGAGCAAATGGGGGCCTAGCTGTCCCAGGAAACTGGAGGCCTCTAGGAGGAGACTTAGGCCCAGACAGGGACTTGGTGAAATCGGACAAGAATTTCAAGCCCTGGAGTCCAAGGTCCCACCCTTCTCTGGGCTTCATTAGCCACATTCCCATTTTCCCATGTATGATAACAAGAAGCAGTCACTCCTGAGCCTTCCCCTGCATCTATCCCATCTGCCTCCCTTCCTTCTCACCCCTTCCAAACCTTTTGGACCCTCCCAGTGCACTCCACCTTCTTACCTTGGGGATGACATCCCAGTTGAGGAAGGGGAGTTTTTCTTTAATAGCCTGGAAGGAGAGAATAAGGGTTATGGTCCAAGAGTCTGAACAAATTGTGGGAGCAGTGAGGCAGGAAGAGTGAGCATGGCTAAGAGATGTAGGTGCTCCATAACTGTTGACATTCATATCCTGCTTTAGGATTTGCTAAATGCTTTATATAAATTATCCTTCTAGTTAATATTGAATTCATGGTGTAGAGGAAAGAACAGAGGAGACCAATTGAAGCAAGATGGTCCCGAGGAGTGACGAGCAGCTCTGGCCACAGAGGGCCTGGGTTCAAATGCTGCCTCTCATGCTCACTATTTGTGGGCCCCTAAGTAAGGTACGTGACTTCCCTGGGCTTTAGGTCCTCTAACTTAGGACACTACTGGATGACCTCAGAGGCCATTTTCAACTTTAAACCTGAGGTCTTCTGAACTTGGATGGCCAAGGGCTTCAGCAATCATTTCATCCATGAACTTGACTTTTCTCATCCCAGAGGTCTCTCTTATCTCAAGAATTCTGTGATTCTTTAAATAAATATAATGCTTCTGCTTCTTCCTATGGCTCCCTCCCTTTCCTCCCCTCCCCTCATCCCTACATCTGGTAGTACCTATGTAGGAAAATTTGTGAGGCAGGATCTGCCAGGACAGGTTGTTGGATATATATAAAAAAGGCATCTTCCCTATTGCCTGTTCCAGAACATGGGAGAATCTCTGAAAGCCAACATCTTCTCTCCCCACCGTGAGAGGAGACAAGGAGACAAAGTGCTTACCTCAAAGAGGGCATGCCAGTTTAGAAACTCCTTAGACTGGAAGGCCTGCATGGAGAAGGAGTAGAGGGAACAGGTGAAGCATAAGGGGAGAGCAGTGGGCTACCCCCTACCCCAGCACCTACACCAAAGGACAAGCTGAGTGAAGGAAGCTGGGATCATTCACCAAAGTGTCGTGAACCCACAACAAACTTAGTCAAGTTTTGAGCCTGGGGAAGGAGAATTGTTAATAGAATTTTGCTTAACAGGGAGAAAAACTCGTACTTACAGACCGCCACCTTTCCACATTCAAGAACTGGGTGTCCCCATTCTAGGTAAAGGAATGGAGGTATTAAGAATGTTAAAAGGGGGTTCAAAGTCATAGGAAAGGCAAGAGCAAGAAATAGGGGGAAGAAATAGAGTCGCATACCTGAGATCCTTGTGCATAATTAGACACAGTAATCCCTTCCTAGGAAGTAGAGAAGGGAAGGAAAAAAGCCAAATTATCATGATTGTCTCTGCTGTCCTATTCTCTCTCTTTGCAACTTAGGAAAGACCTGACTAATGTTTTAGTTTTGACATTTTTAGCCATCTCTCCTGAGCCTCAGTTTATCTTCTCTGTCCTAATGACTGGGCCTGGAGGAGGGAGGGAAAGATGGGGGGTTGGTAAGTAGCACCAGTGGGACAGAAGGAGATTGGAGGGCTTGAGTTTTCAGGTGTCCAGCCTAGTCATTGATAGGCATTGTCTATAGAGGACATAAACACTGAATAAGGAGAAAAAAGAAATCAACACATGAACAGCTAATTCATGTTATTCAACAGAAAATCTTCAGAGCCCAGAGTCAGGATGCCTGGTTTCTCAGCTGGGACTGTCATGTTTCTGTGTTCCACAAGATGGTACAGTGGGCTTGAAGTCAGCAAGATCTGAGTTCAAATACCATCCCAGACGTTGACTATGTAACCATGGAAAAATCACTCAAACTCTCTCATCCTGTGAAAAATGAGGAGGTTGGGTCAAGCCCTTCCAGTGCTAAATCTATGGCCCTATTCCTCATCTCTCTCTACTCCTTCACAGTTGTTTTTCCTCCCACCTCAATGCACCCTGTCCTGTCTGCCTTGAACTTCAGTGCTCCCCTTTCCATCATGCATTGTACATTTTAGATTTCCCCCATGATCTAGAAACTTCTGCCCTCAAGAGACAAGATAGAACCCTATTACCCCTTCTTTCTCTGTGACAAAGGTAACACTAAACAACTGTGATTACTAGATAGAAACACATTTATACATTCATATATGGGAGTAGTATATGTGTATAGACACACACACACACACACACACACACACACACACACACACACACACACACACACACCCTTCATCCATGGAGGACTGAGGATTCTCTCAAATCCTAGACACTGTGTCATCTACACTTCAAAATGAAGGGCCCCAGGGATGAAAGTGGTAACATATGGGTGTTTGGAGTTCAGGCATTCAATCAGCCTCTGTTTGCTTTTTTCCCAGGAAACAGACATCCAGTCCTCCCTCCCCAACCAAGAGCCAGATACTCTGTTCCTCTGACCTACCCAATCCCTAAGCCCTCCTAATTCAGCCTCTGAATTACCATTATAAGAAATGAAGTAGGAGTCCATGGATGCTAACTCCCCCCTCAAAAAAAGAGAAAGCAATGGGGCTCATAGAGGGGATAAGAAGCAATAACCATGTGCCTACCTGAGAGTCTCCTAGGGCAGCCCCCTGGGCAGATTGGAGAGCCAGGAGAGAGAGCAGAACAATGACAGAAAGGACAGGGACCTTCATGATGACTGGTTTGGGGTGCTCTGAGGCGTGGCCCCAGCCCTTGTCCTTTATATCCCCCAGGAGGTGACCGTGTAGAGAGTTTGAGTTCCCACCCCATTGACTCACCCCTGGATCCCACCACCCATCCCTTGGGCTCAGGGAGGGGGTATCATGCTCTTACCCATTTGCAAATGATTTCACAACCCTAGCTCTGCCCCAGGCACTGACAAGGTAGGGCATCAATAGAGCTGTTCACAGACTTGAGGATGGGATAAAGACAGGGCAAACCTGTTATTCACAGGGATTGGTATTAGGATCCAATTATCCGGCCCCCTAGTCCTTGACTTCCTCCACCCAAGTCTCTTATTTCCTTCCCACGATGTAAATGTCCTGTTCCCCCATCCCTCAATCCTTGTATATTTTCCTCCTAGTTAACATTCAGGCATTTTGTGCCAAGTCCCAAGTCTTTCTCACTTACCATCTAAAGCTAAATGGAGTTCAGAGAATCTGGGTTAAAATTCCACCTCTTCACCTTACTTACTTGTGTCTCTGGACTGATTTCCTCACCTGTAAAATAACATAATTCAGCTGATTGATTAATCAACTAGCATTTAATAAGTACCTATTATGTGCCACACACTATGCTAAGCACTTCGGTCCTCACTCCCAAAGAACTCACTATCTAATGAGAGAGGCATCGTGCAAACTTCTGTATACAAATAAGGTGCACGCAAGATGAATAGGGGGCAATCTCAGAGGGAAGGCCTCTTGCAGAAGGTGGGACTTCAGCTCAGACTGGAGGGAAAGCAAGAGGCAAAGGTGGGGGTGGAGAGAGCTCTAGGCCTGTAGGACAGCCAGCAAAAGCACTCCAGGTTGGTATATGGGGTGTCTTGTGTGAGAAACACCAAGGAGGCCGGTCACTACATCTCAGATTAAACGGAGAAGAATAAGATATAAGAAGCCTGGAAAAGCAGGGAGGGGACAGGTTATGAAGAGCTTTGAAAGCCTTTGTATTTTCTATTTGATCCTGGAGACGCTGGGGAGTCACTGGGGGTTTTTGAGACAAGGAGTGACAGGGTCAGTCAGACCTGTACTTTAGGAAAAGCCATTTGACAGCTGAGTTGAAGATGTTGGAAGTGGAAAAAACTGGAGGCAGGTAGAACCCCACTCCCCCCCAAAAAAGCAGCTATTGCATTTGTCTACATGTGAGGTGGTGAGGCCCTACACCAGGGTTGGAGCCGTGTCAGAGGAGAGAAGGGGGTGTATCTGAGAGATGACAGAGTTGACAGCACTTGGTAATTGATTGAAAATGGGAGCAGGGTGGATTGGTAAAAGAGCCAGGAGTCTAGAGTGATGCAAACCTGGGTGACTGGGAGACTGGAGATATCTTTCCAACCCAGTAAACAGTTAGAGATGGGAACTTGGAGGTCAGGAAAGAAGTGAAGTTCCCTGACAAGTAGATCTGAGGGTCATCTCATGCATAGAGACAGAGATTGAAACCCTGGGAGTGGATGAGATCACCCAGATTGGACTTGACCTCTGTGGTCCTTCCTCTTCCTGACTTTCACCCCAAAATCATCCCTGACCTTAGTAGACAATTGTCACTGGGCTCTGAATAAGGGAAGCTAAGGTAGCAGAAGAAAGAAGGGCCAGACCTAGAGGAGAGGAAGCAGGCATGCTAACCTCTGGCTCCATTTAGGTAAGTCACTCCCTCCCCACCCCCAACTAAGGTCAGTTCTTAGTAGGAGATAAAACATCATTCCTAATCAAGCAGCCGCCTCCATGGAAATCTTGGTGTGGTTTAGCTAGTTAGTAGCATAACTGGGAGGTGCTAGAGAATGCAGTGAGGGCTTCCCTGGCAAATGGAGACATTATCTGAGAAACCTGCTCTTCAGCCTGAATCTGACGCAACTGTCAGTCCCTACTGATATTTTTCTAGGTGGGGAAATCGTTGAGGTTTTGCTTGGATGAATCTCAGTTAATTCAAGAGACATGGCTCCCCATCCCATGCTCTGAGATCCAGTCAAAGTGGTCTCTCTCTGGTCCTCCTGAGATCCCTGGGATTTGTTACATCATCGCCTCTGCTTCAAAGGCCCTCTCCTCGAAGACTACCTTCCTTCTCCCTGCAGCCTTCCCTCATCCCCCAACCTGGGGACATCCCTTCCAAACTACTTTGAAGCGAGCTATTTACGTTATATGGATGGAGAGGACTGAAATCTGTGATTTCATTGCTATAGGGACACTCCTCTTTCCAATGCAGGCCTCCACCTTCTCTGAAATGTGTAGTTGTAGGCAGGCTTTCTTCATCTTATTTCCATGATCTTGTTTTTATAAAGAATATTTTAGTAACTATAGATAAACATAATTGGTTTCCTGGGTCATCCTGTGAGATTCTGAGAAGGGTCCCTATGCTTCAGCAGATTGCTACAGGGGTCCAGGACACACAAAAAGATCAGGAACCCCCCTCTTAGAGGGTTGCCCAGAGTGTGAGAGGCAGAGAAACTTGCCCAGGGTCACACAGTCAGAGGTAGAATAATTTTGTGTGGCCTCAGGATGCAGTCCCTGGAGAGGAGGAATTGTTTTATTCTATGTCTCAGCATTTCCTGGGCTTAGGATCATGCCTGGCAAAATGCTTCTGACTGATTGATCCTCAGTTCCCCTAAGACTTGAAACCTCTGGCCTCCACTTTCACCTTGGGTGCCCCCAAGGACCACAAGGGATCAGGGATCCTTGCGTATTCAGGAAGTGTCAGCTTGTTTGCATGGTGAAGAACAATCTGGAACCAGGCAAGAGCAAACAGGGCAACAGAAATGACCCCTGTTTTCAGGCCACACACACACAAAACATACTGACCAAATCTTATTGCAACAAGTTCAAATTAGTGTATCTCAATGGTTGTTGTGTAAGAAGCAGAGGAATGATTGTGGTGGGTGAGGTTAATCCAGGAAGACTTTCTGGAGGAGTAGGATTTAATCAGTAATGAACTATTGTTTACTAACAAGCAATTAGCATGGGGGCTTCCGGATGTCAGTTGTCGGTATTGGGGTCAGCTCCCAGAGCCAAGAGAGGGAGAGGTGGACAGTGCAAAACCAGACTGAAAACAGGGATTTGGACGATCCCATAAGATCCTTCCCAAGTGATTCCTTTCGCGTTTTGGAGTTCATTCTGTGGCTGTTGTTTTGTAATAAATTCACCTTCCTGGTTATATTTTGTTCCAGCTAATGCTGAACGCTAAAATGAGATTTTTTGTTATTTTTAAAATCTTTTTTAGTGTACAACTCTTGGGTGGCATGGTATTGGAATGTTTGTTGGAAAGTGGGGATCCAGGGGAGGGGAAATCAGCCTGAGAGTAAACCTTCAACCATCTGACAAGCTCTTGGGGAGCCCCTGGAGAATGGATCCACACTCGGTCACTTAGCAGTTTTTTGGCTGTTCTTCAATCATTCCAGTCGTTTCTGATTTTACAGGACCCCATTTGGGGTTTTCTTGGCAGAGATACTGGAGTGGTTTGCCATTTCCTTCTACAGCTCATTTTACAGATGAGGAAACTGAGGCCAACAGAGTTAAATGACTTGGCTGGGATCACACAGCTAGGAAGTGTCTGAGGCTAGATTTGAACTCAGGTCTTCCTGATTCTATCCCTGCACCATCTAGTTGTCCACTTAGCACTTAGTTACATGTTAAGTTACTCTGGGGAAGATAGAGAAGAATGAGCTTCAGTCCCTGTCCTCAAGGAGTTATACAGTCTAGTGTGTGGGCTAAGGCAAGTACATGTAACAGTAATCCTAGGTGGACTGAGCAGGTAGAGGCAGTGCAACCTGGAGTCAGGATATCCTGAATTCAAATCCAGCCTCAGGGACTTCCTACCTGAGTAGCCTAAGGCAAGTCACTTAACCTCACTGTCCCAGTGTCATCTATAAAATGGGGATAATAGTAGCACCTACCTCCCAGGGTGGACATGAGGCTCCAATGAGGTATTTACAAAATGCTGTGCAAATTTTAAAGCACTCTATAAATAATAGCTATTATTACATTGTTATTATTAGGGGCCATTAGAGAAGCATAAACAAAACTTGAGGAGAGTTCACTTGCATTATAAGTGGATTTGGAAGGCTGAGTAGAATTCATTTGTTAGAGATTGAGATTGAAGGATCATTGGGGAATGTAGAGAGGGCATTACAGACAGAGAGAGAAGAAGAAGAAGGAGAGAGACAGAGACAGAGACAGAGAGAGAGACAGAGAGAGACAGAGAGAGAGACAGCGAGACAGAGAGAGCGAGAGAGACAGACAGAGAGAGAGACAGAGGGAGACAGAGAGAGAGAGAGACAGAGACAGACAGAGAGAGAGAGAGAGACAGAGGGAGACAGAGAGAGACAGAGAGAGGCTCTGCAATGAAAGGCACACAGTCCAGAATGTTCTCTCTTACAGTGAGAACAGTGTGGGAGGGAGAAGGGTGAGGTAAAGCTGGAAAGGTGAGTTGGAGCCATCTTATGGAGGACTTTGCATGCCAGTCTAAGGGAGTTGAATTTTTATTCCGTAAATAATGGGGAACCATAGAAGGCTTTTGAGTCCGAGAGCAACTTGATTCAAGCTGTGCATTAGAATGGTTACTCCAAGAGCCTGTGTAGGACACTGAGGTGGGGTGGGGGAGGGGGGCCAAGGGGACAAAATGGAATCAGATCCCCATAAGGTGGATGGGGGAGTTGGTGGCCAGGAAGCAGAGTGATTGCGCATGAATGCTCTGGAGTTACCAGTCTAAAGATGCTGTGACTCCATCAATTTCACTCTTTTTGAGTGTGAGAAACAAGGAATTTCTGTTTCCACAGTTTTGGGTGCTCAGGGTTGTGACCTAGGATGGTCAGGTAAAGGTCAGAAACTTGTGCACAGGCCTGATGAGCTGTTTGAGGGAAAAGATATCAGAGAGGAGAACATTAAAGTCACATGGCCAGGGGATGGTGGCGTGGGAGATCCAAAATTCAGAATATTATAAGAAGCTTCCATTATTCTGAACCTGTTTCAGTCTTCTGGTAGATATACTAGGAACCACCCATTCATTCAAAGGAATCAATGTAGAAGACTCTCCCTCCTCTGAACTCCATTTTAATAAATTTTCCTTGATACCTTTCTGTGTGTCAAGTACGTTTCTAACATTGAGGGAGCTAGAGAACCTCTTTTCCTACAATCCTGCCTCCTTCCCCCACTCCACCCCAGATGTTCTGGGACATGAGCCTAGGTAGGAAGAGAGGCACAGTCCTGGTTGTGACAACCTGGATATACCTAACTAAGGCCAAGGAGCAGGAAGCCAGACTTTGGGAGGGGGTGGGGGTGGAGCTATGACTTGGAGCATGATGGACACAATTGCAAGGAGGCATTGAGAAGAAGGGAAGTGACTGAGTCTTAGAGAAGAAGATGGCCGATGCCTGGGAAGACTCCTTCCTTCCTGCCCCCCCTCCCCCCCCGCCCCCCCCACCCCCCGCAATGGAGGGAGACTGCAGGTAATGGGAAGCGGGATGCTCAGATGTGGGACATCCTTATCTTCACTGCAATCCTATCAATTTATTCAGGTATATAGTCAGTGATATGCAAGCCCCAGCATCTCTGGCACAGCCTTCCTTCTTCCACCCAGACCTTTCTCAGAGGTTGGTACAGTTCATGACGTTTCCACAACTAACCTTACCCTTCTTGGGGCCAGATCTGGCCTTTCTTTGCTGGGCCCCTGGGATCTGGAATAGTTAAGCACAGTGCTCAGCTGGTCCTAGCCTTCTTTGCTTGTAAGTCAAGTCAAGCCTGAAAACATTTATTAAAAACCTCTTGTGTGCCAAATCCAATGAGAGAGAGGTTCAAAAAAAAATGCTCATACTCCCTTTCTTTCCCTCTACTGTAATAGATCTTTGAGTCTCTTCTCGTGGATATAATTTGCCCTATTGTACCTCCTCCTTTCCTCTTCTCCCAGTACAATCCTTTTTTTTATCCCTTAATCAATTAATAATTTTTATCATCACATCAAAGTCAACTTACACCTACACCCTCTGTCCATGTATATCTTTTCTAAATGTCATAATAAAGATATAGTTCTCAAGAGTTAAAAGGGTCATCCTCTTGTAAAGAGATGAAACAGTTTATCCTTATTAAATAACACTTTTTCTTTCCTGCTTACCTTTTTATACTTCTCTTGAGTCTTGTGTTTGAAGACAGAATTTTCTGTTCAGCTCTGGATTTTTTTTTTTTATCAGAAATGATCATTGAATACCCAGCTTTTCCCCTGAAAGATTATACTCAATTTTTCTGTAGAGTTGCTTCTTGGTTGCAATCCAAGCTCCTTTGCTTTTTGGAATATCATACTCTAGATTCTTCAGTCCTTTAATGTAGAAGCTGCTAAATCCTGCATAACCCTGACTATGGTTCCATAATATTTAAATTGTTTCTTTCTGACTGTTTGCAGTATTTTCTCCTTGAGCTGATAATTCTGGAATTTGCAAAAGTCTCCCTGGGCCAAGGACTGTGCTAATTACTAGGGATGAGAAGTGAAAAAACAAAAGCAAAAACCTTAGTCCCCATTCTTAAGCAGCTCCTGATCTGATGGGGAAGAAGGCATTCCAACAGCTCTGTATGTGCAAGATCTAGACGGGGCATATTGGAGAGAATTCCTGAGGAAATTCAGATGAAGGAGGACTAGAACAGGCTTCTTGTCAAAGGTGGGACTTCAGCTGAGTCTTGAGGCAGGCCAAGAGTGGACACGGGGAGGAAGAGCCTTTCAGATGCCCTAGACAGCTGGTGAAAATATCCAGACAGGAGATGGGAGCTGTAAGGAACCTTCACGAGCCTTGTTTTCCACCTTCACGCTTGGTGTTCTCCAAAGTCACCGACCTCGTTGTCTTGCTCTGCACTCACCCACAGGAGACAGGGCAGTTTAATGGTTGTGACTGCCCACCTCCTCATGCTTTCCCACTCCTCCAGCCCTTCTTTCCATGCCCTAGGAAACTGGTTGACAGCAAAGACTGGCCCCTCATTCTGTGAAAGGTAGTCCTTGACATACCAGTCACTGTGATAGTGAGGAGAGGGGTCATGATACAGTCAATGGTACAGGAATCAGCTCTTCCTTCCACAGAATTTCTAAGTACCTATTAGAAGCATGGCACTCTGCCGGGCTTGGGGATATGGAGATAGAAAAGATAGAATCTCTGCCCTCAAGGAGTTTTTAATCTGGGAGAGGGAGTAAGTCAGACACAAACAACTATAGTCCAGTTTAGAAAGTGGTTAAATGTGCACGTGCCCTCTGTTTACAGCTGATTCCATCAGCCTGTGCATCATTCCCCTCCATGAATTCTGGGGTTCAGCCAGGCTGGCGGTGTGCTGTTCCTCAAATACAGGCTTCTGCCTCCAGCCTCCCTCCTTTCCACTGGCTCTTCCGGACCTGCAGGGGACTCCTTCCCCATCTCTGCCCTTGGGAATCCCGAGATCCCTTCAAACACTACTCCCACACATTTTGCACAGCCCCAGCTTCTGGAGCCCTCCTCTCTAACTTCACCTTGGCCCTTCTCTGAGTGAGCTTGTTTTCTCCCCAGGTAGGGTATAAGCTCCTTGAGGACAGCTCTTTGCATCTGAAACTTGTCTGGAATGTTGCAGGTACTTAAGGAAGGCTTCTTGATTGATCAAGGCTCAGAGTGGCTTGAGGGGGGCCTTGTGAGGAGGCAGTGGCTTTGAAAAAGAAGAGGAAGGCAGTCACTAGGAGGAGGTCGGGGTGGGGGAAGTCACACAGAAGGCACAGAAGGATGGTCTGCACCACTGTGGAAAGTATGAGAGAGCTATGGGGATTTAGGGAACGTGCTATCATTCCATTTGGCTAGATCCATGAGATAAGTCTGCGAAGTTAGGTAGGGTTCCGAGTGAGGAGCCCTGAATGCCAGGCAGAGGATTTTTAAAATTTTTTTTATCCAATTCTAAGATAACTCCAAAAAACGCATGATGGAAAACACTATCCACATCCAGAAAAAGGACTCTGAAGTCTGAATGCGGATCAAAGCAGTCTATTTGTCCTCCTTTTCTTTTGCTGTTTTGTTTTCTCTTTCTCCTGGTTCCTCCCATTAGTTTTAACTCTTCTTTACATCGTGACTAATGTGAAAATATGATTAGTAGGAATGCATATGTAGAGCCTATATCAGATTTCATGCCAGCTTGGGGGACGGGGAATTGAAAACTCAAAAGGTTATGGAAGTGAATGTTGAAAACTAAAAAATAATAAGATTTTTTGATCCAATTGGCCATGAAGTCTTGGACAGAGAAGGGTCAAGAGCAGGTCAGTGCCATGGGAAGATTAGGTTGGCAGCATGTGAAGGATTCATTGGAGAGAGTATGCAAACTTCCCAAGGATGTGCAAAGCATGTTTCCTTGTGTGTGTGTGTGTATGTGTGTGTATGTGTGTATGTGTGTTTATGTGTGGGTATGTGTGTGTATGTGTGGGTATGTGTGGGTATGTGTGTATGTGTGTGTATGTGTGTATGTGTGTGTGTATGTGTGTGTCCCCACAGCCTGGAACAGTCTGGCACACAATCAGTGCTTAATAAATGCTTACTGATTGAGTGATGGACTGTTGGAGCAACAAGAGGAAGAGAGAGAATTTGAAAAACAATTTTAATGGTATAAGTGAGCTGAGAGAGTGTTCTAAATTTGGGTAATGGGAAATAAATGGTGATATCTAAGGAATGAACAGATTGGATTCAACATGCATTTCAGAGGGAGAAACAACAGAATTGACCGTGCTCCCAGGTTCAGAAAGAGAGAGGGGGAAGAGTTAAAGTCTGGCCCTGGGAGGGTGGCATTAGCAGAAATGGGCATGTCAAGAGAGAGGCAGGTTTGGGAGAGGACAAGTTCAATTTTGGACGAGTTAGCTCTTGCGTCCCCCCAGGCAACCAATGGGAAAGCTCACCTAAATGGGCTCTGGGTGGATGGGGAGGGAGACTGCTGAGCAGAGGGATCAGATGTTGCTGGCATCAAACCTCCCACTTTCCAGGGAAGGAGGAAGGCGGCTTTGAGCCAGATTTGGAAGGAGGAGAGGGAGACAGGGGTAGGGTTGGCAGGCAGCCTGGATCCTGCTTCTGTTTCTCTGTGGGTCTGCTGGACCTGGGCCCAGGGAGGACTGGTGAGATTTTTCTTCTTCATCGAACTCCGAGCCGGACCGGATGGCCTCATCCCCAGATCTTGATGAACAGAGCCTTGCCCTGGGGTCCAGAACATCTGCATTCATCCCATGTTGCATCAGACACTGGCTGGGTGACCCTGACCACTTCACACAAACCTCTCAGCCCTGGTTTCCCCATCTGCCTCCCAGGCAATCAAGTGAGATAAGGTATGTAAAGTGTTTTGCAAACTTTGAAGAACTATGGAAATGCTAAACATCATTATTTTCAATCATCTGTTCTGAATCTATACAACGAACTTTTGTCTGTTTATTGACACATGTATGACTGAATTATCTGCTTTTGACATCGTGGAGAACTTGCAGATGACCAGAGGTAAGGTTGGTCGCCCATCCCATCCTGCCCCCCAACATCCTTGCATCACAGACCATCACCTGGTCTTAGATCCCTCTCTAGGTGAGGACCCACCATCTCCCTCTTGGACTTCCCTCTTTAACCTTGTAACAGCAGAGACCTCTCAAGGTGGTGGGAGTGGGAGGGACCATGGTCAGTGACCTGTCCAGCACCACAGCCAGGACCAGGAACCCAAGTCTCCTGTTTCCCAGCCTTGTGCTGGTTCCCCTGAGGCCCCCAGCTAGTGCTACAATGGATAAATTGAGAAAAATAGCCTGCTGGGGCAACAGGGTGGTTCAATGGATAGAGCCCTGGGCCTGGAGTCAGGATGCCCTGGGTTCACATCTCTGCCTCAGATATTTCCTATCTGTGTGACCCTTGGCAAGTCACTTAACCTTTCTCAGCCTCAGCTTCCCCAGCTGTAAAATGGAGATATAAATAATTATGCCTGCCTCCTAGGGTGGCTGTGATGACCAAATGAGATGTCTGTAAAGCTTAAAACAGCATATCATTAAGCCATTATTGTTATATTTCAGATTCTCTACCTTGGCCTGTATATTCACAGACAAAAGTGAACTAATCCCTGCCTTCAAGGAACTTACATTCCATCGGACGGATACAAGGATGCATGGGAGGGACACAAGGATGCTTACAGAGAGTCTGTATCACTGTCCCTACTTCCGTTCATAAGGCGTTTGTTTGATTGTACAAGGAAGTCCCACCTAGTGGAGTCCTTCAGAAGTAGATCCTCCAAATGCTCACCATCTGTGGGAGGCCCAGCCCTCATAGGCACTCCTGTATGAGGGGACACGTGAGAGGAGCCTCAGAGAGCACTGGGGATCCCAAGGACCCCAGCAAAAGAAAAGAGTTTTGGTGCACTGGGTGGGACACTGAGCACCACATCTGACCCACAAGAAGGAAGCATTGCCAGACCTGACTCCAAATCCAGTACCTCTCTATGTGGTCAGCCAGGAGCCATTGGTCAAATTTCCCTGTTGCCACCGTCTGTGGTAATTGGAGGGGGGTGCTTTCTGGGATGGGTGTACCAAAAGCCCAGAATCTGGTCTACATCAAGATAAAGGCTCTCCCCCATCCCTGGCCCCCCACTCTGCCTGCCATTTCCCTCTCAGCACTGCCCAGTAAGAAATTCCTTTTTTGAGCTAAGAATGGAAAAGAGACAGGGCAGAGTGGGATCTGCCCAGAGCCCCACTTCCCTTAGTATTCCAGCCCAACATACAGACACACAAAGCTACAGGCAGATGCAGCTGTGAGAGTTGGGGAAGGGACCCTAAGACCCCTCTCCTCCCACCAGGAGGAGAGGAGGAGGTCTGGCAAGCAATGGCCCTGGCCCTCGCCAAATAATGAGACCTTGAAAATGACAGGAGAAAGACACAGGAAGGAGAAGTTTGGGGCTGCAACTGTGTCTCTGTCTCTAGCTCCCCTGTTACTTGGAAGGTCCTGGCTCTTTGGGGGCTTATTCCTATTTCCCTTTCTTGCTGAAATCCACTCTTTGGGAAGATGACACCTCACACTTTCTGGGAGTCGGAGGGATATCCATCTATCTTTGGGATGCTTCTGGGTCTCTGTGGGAGAGATCTCTGGTTCTCTCTTTTCATCTCTGTCTCTTTCTCTTTGCCTTATGTATGTCTGTCTCTGTTTCTATTCCTCTCTGTCTCCATCACTGTCTGTTTCTTTTTGTCTCTGCCTCTGTCTCTGAGTCAGTCTCTCAGCTCTCACTCTCTCTCTGCTCTCTGTCTCTGGCACTCTCCCTCTATCTCTGTTTCTGTCTCTGTACTATCTCTTTGTCTCTTTTCCTCTCTGTGTATCCCTCCCTCTGTTTCTCTCTCTCCCTCTGTCTCCCTCTCTATATCTCTGCTATCTCTGCTCTCTGTCTTATCTCTCTTCTATCTCTCTCCTCTCTCCTGTCTCTATCTTTCTCGTCTCTCCTACCTCTGTCTCTCATCTCCCTCTCTCTCTCTGTTTCTGTCTCTCATGTCTTCTGTCTCTCTCACTTCTCCTATCTCTCTCTCTTTCTCTCTCTGTCTCTCTCTGTCTCTCTCTCTCTCCCTTTCTCTCTCTCTCTCTCTCTCTCTCTCTCTCTCTCTCTCTCTCTCACACACACACACACACACACACCACACACACACACACTGTGTCTCTCCCTCCTCTCCCTGTGCTCTCTCTCCCCCCCTCCTCTCTCTCCCTTTCTCTCTCTCTCCCTTTCTCTCTCTCCCTTTCTCTCTCTCTCCCTTTCTCTCTCTCTCTTTCTATCTCTCTCTCTTTCTCTCTCTCTCTCTCTCTCTCTCTCTCTCTCTCTCTCTCTCTCTCTCTCTCTCTCTCTCTCTCTCTCTCTCTCTCTCTCTCTCTCTCTCTCTCCCCTCCCCTCCTTCCTCATCCTATCACAGGGCTTCATTCTGGCTGTGGCCAACCTGGCTCTGGGAACCTTCTCACCTAAGTGTTAGGAGGTGACTGGGATGGCTGGTATTCTCCTAATTTTGCAGATGAAAGAAAGTGAGGCAAGGACAAACCAAATGATGACTGGATGAAAGAAGGAGGATTAAGACCCGGATGTGCCCCTGTCTAGCTGGCCTCTATCTTTTGTGCCATCCCCAGATGGTGGGAGGCTAGTGTGAAGGCGAGGTCCCTGGAAGGTGGAGTCTCCACCCATCCCTGTGGTGTCAGCTGGCTGCCAACCCTACTGATCAGTATGGGGAGCAGGCCTGCATGTAGCCTATGTAAGAGGGGAAACCCAGCCTTTAAAAAACAAACAAATACACATTAAAAGCACAGGAGAGGACTGTGTCCTGTTTCCTCATTCAGCCCCATCCTCCCTCTTCCTTGCCTTCCTTTAACACAGAGGAATAAGACTAGTAGAGAGATTTGCAGGGAACATTTGTGTTTTATTTCCACCCAGAAGACCCCAAAAGAAGCAGCGTGTGCCTCCTGTACTGTCGTCATGGTAACCAAAGGATTGGAAAGAGAGATTCCTGGCTCACGTCTCAGGGTTCAGGCCACCAGGATGTTGTCACCTGCCAGAGCAGGGGGTGGGCGTACAAACAAGGCCTGAAAATGTGGGGCTTCTACAAGAAGGCTCACTGGGGGTCTTGGGTGCCAGGGAAAGAGGTTGAGGGCTGGGGGCGGGGGGCATCGTGCCTGGACACCATGAGTTCTGGAAGAGAGGAGAGAATGCCAATATTAAAAGTTCTTCCTGTCCCCATCCCCTTTCTGAATATGGGCTAATTAAACTCCTCTGAGTTTAACTAATCGTAGCTTAGCTCGTCTAAATTTAGTTCCCTGCCGCTAAACTCATTTCTCCCACCAAGAATGTACATTTCTCCCTTTGGGCCTTGGTAGAGGCCACTTCCCTTCCTTGCAAAGGCGCCCCCTCTTTCTTGACCAGTCCATGTCCCATCTTTCTTCCAATCCACCAGCCAATTCATCTCCCGGAAGCCTCTCCACAGCCTACCCTGGCTCAGTGCCCTCTGAAGGCTCTTTCTGTGTGCCTATGGAGGATCACACTCAGCATATTCTCACTTGTCTCTCTCCTCTATCAGGCTCATTTCAATCAGGGATCTGGCAGCTTCCCTCAGAGCAATACAATCCAAAGTGACCTTTGTCTGCCTCCCTCTGGGTCTGTTCCTAGTTCCCCACAGCTTCCCCAGTACACAGGCCTGACCAATCGACTCCTAAGGACATTCTCCCAAGATCCCTTCCCCAGTGCAGAAGTCTGGCTGACTGGATCCTGAGAACATCCCCTCCCAGGGGAACCTTCTGTCTCTGAGGGGGTGACCCACAGATTTATAGATTCATTTGGTTTCCATTTCAGTCCATTCTGAAACTCACCTACCAAAACCTCACCCACTGGAGCAAGTCTGGCTGTGCCCGAGAAGCCTAAACAGAAAAAAAAGACTTGAGAGGGCAGCCTGGCACAAGGGTCCCAGCTTCTCTCTCTCCATCCCTCCAGTTCTAGAGACCCTGGTTCTCCCCGTTACTCACCGAGGAGGTTGGTACTTGTCCACCATGCCCTCCCTGTGGAGAAAAGATCAAATTAATGGTTTGAGAAAGTCATCCGGCTTTCGCTGATCTATTCTAATCATAGACTCATAGTCTATAGAACTGGGAGAGGCCTAAGAGATGACTCCTAAGGGTCTGGTCTGGTCCCTTCATTTTATGGGTAAGGAAACTGAGGTCCAGAGAGAGGATGGATCCCCCTGTCCTTAACACTGCCAACTATCTCTCCTATCCAATGCTTTAGCATGATCTCAACAGCCTCTATTTTCCTTCTTTGTGTAGAGGATCAGGAGCCCAGAGCTGTCCTCTTTTCTCCCAATCCTGTCCTGCCGCCCCCCGCATGGGCTTCCAAGTATCTCCTTGGATCAGAATGACATTTAAAATGAACCTAAAGCAATGGGAGAAACTTCAGAAGCATTTCTCTTTGACTCAGGAATTCATCCTACTCTTTAATTAGTAGGGAATTAGATTTACTTTCCTAGTTTTGTTTTATTCTGTGGACCATAGAATCATCTGTTTAGAGCTGGGAGGGACCTTGGAGGAATGGGATGGGAGGAAGGAAGGGAGGGAGGGAGGAAGGGATGAGATGTGTGGAGGAAGGAAGGGAAGGGAAAGGAAGGAGGGAGAGAGGAAGGGAGGGAGGGAAGGAGGAAGAAGGGAAGGAGGGATGAAAGGAGAGAAAAAGACAAGGAAGAAGGGACAGAAGGAAAGAAGGAGGGAGGGAGGACATACATAGTCCCAGGAACCTGAACATTGGCTGCAGCATAATCCACAAAGCACTTAGTATCCCTGTTTCCATGACTGAAAGTTGAAGGCCTCTCCATTTTGGCTTTTCAGACTCATTTCCCAACTTTCAGAGAACACTGGAAAGGTCATGCCATCATTCACTGTTGACCCTTCCCCCTGCTTCCTATATTCCCCAGGAGCAGGGCCCCTGCCTGCTCCCCAGGGCCTTCGGAAGGTCTCCCTGGCTGTCTCCACCTCTTATCCACTTTTTTCTTTGTCCTATTGGTTCACTTTCAAAACTCACATCCTTTGTCATTTTAAAAATCATATCAGGACTTAAGAGCAAAGCAAGCTTTCACAAAACATTTGCGTTTTTCCTTTGGCAATGGGGTGATCTAATAAAGAATGTGACCTTGGAGCCTGGGTTCAAATCCCTGCAGCCCTGGCACCCGGACCATGAGTGACTCTGGACAGTTTCCCTGAGCTGTCATTGTAGAGGGGTGGGGACCACTTTGGTAGAAGGAGCCAACTCCTCTGGGAGTGCCTGATGCTAGAGATATCACAGGTGTAGCCCTCTCTCTCTCTTCATTTACTCAATCAAAGATTCATCATCACACCCTCAGCCATCTTGTTGAGCTCACTTCTGGTTCTGCCTTCTTCTGTTCTCCCTTCCCTGGACAAAGTCACCCCAGTTATCCAGACATGGAGCAGAGACTGAAGCTTTTCTGTCTCCTTTGCCTTCATGCTGTGTGCCTGGTTTTAGGATCAGTTAATCTGACTTCCCAGTGGTTCCCAGGGCAGAAGATTGGCCTGGGTAGGAAGGTTGCCATCAAGTCTAGCATCAGACACATACTGACTGTGTCCCTGGACAAGTCACTTAACGCAGGTCAGTTCCTTAGTCAGTAAGGAAGCTTTTATTAAGGATTCCCTAGCTGCAAGGCACTGGGCTAAGTAAGCCAGTCCTGGGACTGCAAAGAAAGGTAAAAACACATGTCCTGCCCCTACATCATGGTGGGGAGCAGGACATGAAAATAGCCAGACACATGCGGGAAGTTATATAGAATCTATAAAGGTAATCAACGGAGAAATCTGACAAGGTGAGATTCAAGCTGAGTCCCAAAGGACTTCAGGAGAACACAACGGTGAGGAGGGAGAGGATCCCCCGTGTGATGGCACCAGATCTGAGGCTCAAGGGCACAGGCAGAAGTGCCAGTTTGCATTGGGAGAGAAAGTCCTTCACCAGAAGTGTCTCGTGCCCTTGGAATCCCTGGTCTAGGTTGGGAGGAAAGGGGGCATTTGGTTGTGGCAAAATAATCTGCTTAATTCTCCTGTTCTAACTCAACGGAGCAGATAGCTAGCTGCCTTTCTACCTCCCTCAGCTGTGGGTGTATTTATGATGTATACATACATATATATATATATATATATATCACAAATATGGTGGATATGTGTATGTGGTATGTGTATGGTGCATGGTATACATGTGTGAGTGTATGTGGTATGTATATGGTGCATGTGTATGTGTGAATGGTGTATGGTGTGTGGGTGTGTGTGGTATGTGCAATGTGTATAGAATGGGTATATCTGGTGTGTGGTATGTATGTGTGGATGTGGGGGGGTATGTGCTTGAGGGCTGAATTGTTGAATTCTCTCTCTTTCTCACCAGTAACCCCACAGGAGATTCCTGTTTGATTCTTTGTTTCTACTCTGGGAGAATCCAGCTCCTTCAATGTCATAAAAAATGGGATTTTGAAGTCATAACATTATGGGAGCACATGAACAAAAGTCCCCCAGGCAGGGCAGGCTTCTGCACTAGTGGAGGGAATACCCCCTCCAGCATTGGAATATCCCTGAGCACCAGTCATTAACTGCTACCTGGTAGAAAGACAGAGGGTGCTCGGCAGCAGAACTAGAGTGGCCTGGGATTCAGAAATATGGTGGAGGAGGGAAGGAAAGAGCTTAACCACCTCCTGTGTGCTGGGCACTGTGCTAAGCAACCTACAAATACTGCATTTGATTCTCACAACAACCCTGAGAGGAAGATGCTGTGATTATCCAAGTGAGGAGACTGTGCGAGGCTCCCAAGCCTGTGCAGAGTGTTGGAGGCAGGGTTTGAACTCGGCCTTTCCTGACTCTTGGCCTTTCACCTCCTGGACAGGGATGGGTAATCCTGATGTCAGCGGTGAAAGCCCCTCTCCCCACACCCAATTCTGCCTGCAGGCAGGACTCTGGGAAGGCAGAACAGGCCACAAGCAGGTCTTACCTTAGATGGTGTCCCATAGGGGTACTGTCCTCCTTTGGCAGTGGGGTACGCTGGCTGGTTGTAGTTCTGTGAGAAGGCGAGAATGCTTTCCATCCCAGCTCATCTGCTTACTGAGTTTCCTTGCTGATCATCCACGCTGAACCATTTCCCCATAATTTGGGATCCCTTCCCCCCTCTCTGCTTCCCCATAGCCTGGATCAAAGTTAGGCAGAGAAAACTCCTTTCCACCAGGAAGCCTTCTCTTGTTACCAACCCACTCCTCTGATCATGCACCCTTGAATTCTCTATGAATTGGCGCATATTATCATGGCCCTATCTGGGTGCATCTTTTCCCTTCAGACAGACATCTCCTTGAGAAACCCACTTTGGATCTCTTTCCAAATTTAACCTGGGTCCTCAGACTCCAAGTCAAACAGACTTACCTGGTTTGCACCTCCAGCCCTCTTCTCAAAAGAAGGTTCATCTACACCCTAGAAAAGGGGAGGAAGGGAACTGAGTGCTTCTGCCAAGCAATTTTGTCCTCATTGCTATCCCAGGACCCGCCCCCCATCCCACCCTCTCAGTAGCCCATGGGTAACAGAAGCTGTCCACACAGAAAGCCTGGCAGGGAGAAGGCTGCCATTCCTCCACGTAGATCTAGGCTGTTGATTTCACCACTCTCAGGGTGGGGATAGCAGGGGTAGATAAATGGCCTCAGCAACCCCGCCTCTTCACCCCAAACCCAGACACCTTGGCTCTCCTGGGTCTGAAAACATTTGAGCAACAGGTGGAGAAACCTCACCCCAGAGCAGCTGCTTGGGTGTGAGCCTAAGCTAGCCAACCTCCACCCTCTCTTCCTCTCCTTCCAGGACCCAGACCCCAGCCCTCACTCCCATCAAGTAATTAATGCCTCAGTAAGTGTCATTCTCTAAACCTCCAACTGCATTCTCCCTCTCTGTACCCAGAGTTTTATGTATGAGTCTGTAAAAAATGTTTCTAGCCTGAAGAACTTTTCATTGTGACTTATGAATGAAACCTACGCTTGGTTTTTTAAAGGAAAAAGAAAGAAATAAAGGAAACAACCTTGACTTGGAAACTATGATAGCTCTGCCTTACCTCAGCGTGGAACAAGAGGACACCCCATCCTAATCCTCACGTCTACCCTTCCAGAAAAAGGGGATTGAGTCTGGCCTCATTTACCAATGCTCATCCTAAACCAGGCATCCAAATACAGGCCCCCTGCTCATGACCTTAACTGACCACCCTCTACTCCCCCAACACCTACCCAAGACCTCAAACACAAAGTCTAAATCCCCTTTCTGAGACTTTGACATCTTCTAATCACTGCTCCCCTTCCAGGACCTAATTGTCCCACACTTGAACCCCTCACCTCCCAAGACCCAAGACCCTCCTTCCATTTTTCACCCAAATCAATAGACCAAGACATTAACCTGACCCTTCTTCACACACTGACCTCTAATAATAATCTTAGACTCTCTCCCCCAAGAACTCTAATGCCCCATTCGTCAGCCTGGCCCAAGTCTTCGAAACACTCTATATCAGAGTGACAGGCACAAGCATGAGATGTCAGGATATTTCTCTCCTGCCCTCCCTCTTGCTCCCCCCTTCCCTCTTCCCATTACCCACCCTGCCATGGCTCCCCCCAAGCCAAGTCAAGCTAAGCAGCAGCAGCAGTAGAGCAGAGATGGTGGACGATTTCATGTTCCTGCACCTTGGGACTGACTGCTCCAACCTCCAGGCCCTCGGTTTTTATACCTGGGAAGGCTGGGAAGTACCTCCCTCCCCTGTGACTCACAGATTTCCCTCTGTACCCTATCCCCCACCTCCACCCAGGGTTGCCCAAACCCACATAGGAGGTAACTAAGACAGGGGGCTGAGTCAGCAAGTTGTTGGCCAGGGCTGTTCAGATTCCCCAGACCCACACTGCTCATCCCCAAAGCAAGGGACCCAGGCCCCCTTACCTCAGTGATCATATTCCAGTTGATGTAAGGTGTATTATGTTTGAAATCCTACAGGAAGAGGGAGAAAAAGAGACAGTTCACAGGAAGGCAGAGAACCTGACTCCTAGCAAAGGACCTGGGTGTGAGGGGTAGGGACAGAGTTGGAGATTAGCACTAGGTTTGGGTTAGATACGAAATGCAGATGAGAGATAAGGACACGCAGTTTGGTAGTGAGAATTATTGTCAGATGTCAGGAAAATGAGGGAATTAGAGGTAGAGTCAGTTCGAGTCTTAGAAAGAGATTGAGGAGATCGTGAGAGATGGGGAATTAAACAGAGGATGGCCACATCCTTTGGAGAGGGGAGGGGATTGACTGAAAGGTCCTTGGGGCTTCTCCTACCTCCCAAAGCCGTCTTAAGTAAAGGAAGGCCCGAGTACTGGGGCGTGGGAGGTAACGCTGTGGAGGAAAAGTGGGAAGTAAATTAGCTGGGAGTTTCACTCCCTGCTCCTCCTTTCAGTACACGTGTATCGTGGTTTCACCTTTGAGGTTTCAGACACTCTCTCTCTCTCTCCGCCCCACCCCCGACAGTCCATTCTGACAGCCAACTTTCATAAATAAGACTTAGAAGCTGGATACACGGGCATCTTGAGCTGAGCGTAGGAACCTCAGTTCTGGACAGTGAAGTAGAAAGGAAGGTAAGAGAGGCCAGGGCAGACAGCGCTATTATCCCACACTCATTTCTCGTTCTTTGCTTTGGATTTCCCCCCAACTCCTCTCCATTGTAAAAGAAATAAGTCGTGGAGGGAGAGCTCAGTGGTGAGACCTGTCTGCCCAGCTTCCCTCCACTGTTGCCCCCGACTTCCCCTCCCACATCGTGGCACCTCTTTCTTCCCCTCCAGCCCTCTACCCCTTAAACATGGAAAAGGCGGCAAGAAAGAGCAGAGACCGGGAGTACAGGGGAGCTGTGGTTTATTTAAAGGAGAAGGGGATGTTCTCATTTTAAGGGATTTGGGAGTGAGGCCTGAGGGTCCCATCCATCTGGCAACTCCTCGTCTGGAAATCACGGGATGCGAAAGCTTCTCTGGTCCTGGGCAAAAAAATAGGCTCTGAGAGAGAGAGCGCGGGCTCTGGGGTGGGGCTGGAATTCTAGGAAGTGGGTGGGGCCATGACTGGAACCCTGGTCCAGAACCTCCCCAGTGATGCCGCATTGTCCATCATGTCCAAGGCAAAGTTACCAGCATCAGTCTGGAAGTACTCTTCACAATAGCTGCTCACCTTATCTGCTCCTGATCTCCCACTTCCCAACCCCTTATTCCCACTGGGGAACCTTCTCCCAAATGGCTTTCTCCTCAGGAATATTTCCTCCTTCTTCTCCACAGGTCCCACTCCATAGGAAGCTTCTCAATGCTCCTTCTGACCACTTCTCCCCCTTGTATCCTGGGATTTATTTTCATTATAGCTGCTTACATTTAATTTGATATTCTATTAATATCTGTACATTTCTTTCATGGGTATATGTTATATGGGACTGTGTGTGTATCCTGTCTCCCTAATCTGACAACAAACTCTCCAAGTTTATATGATCCCCAAGGAACCATATCTTCCTATTAGAACCAAAAGCTCCCTGAAAGTGGGTCCTGTGTCTTCTCCATCAGACCAGGTATACTGGGAGGGCCGGATGGAAACTCCTCAATTCTCTATCTCTTACTTGGAATTGTCCCCTGTCCTTCTCCCTTCAGTGTATGGGAAATCTTCCCAATCCCTTCCATTCCCCTGAGCTGTAAGTAGGTGATCATCTCCCAAATGTATCAGTCAACTGAAAATGCCCAAGCCAGTACAGGTTGCTTCCAAGTAGGAAGTGAGGCGTGGTGCCAGATGTCTGAGTTTCTGGGATGATGTGCTCCTGCTAATGTATATCTTGGCTCCCAGCCCTGACCAGCCATGCTATATTCCATACATAGTATCATAGAGATCTCATGTGCCATTCCCCACATTTCTATGAGAAAATTGAGGACCGGTGCAGTAACCTTGCACAGGTAGTAGCAGAGACTGGGATTTGAACTCAGGTCCTCTGCTCTTTTCACTGTCCCAAACTTCCTCTTACTAACTACCCTTTCTCCTCTTGCTGCTCCCAGATTCCATGAGAATTGGATAGGTTAGCTTGCTTTAGGGAAAGGGAAACTGAGGCACAAGGTCCTTCACCCACTAAGGATTGTACAGGGAAGGCATTATTGAGTCCTATCCATGTCCTGTCCACAGGTTCCAGGTCTCTCCCACAAAATACTATCTTTCTTCCAAGGACCTAGAGGGATCTTCTGCCCCTTTGCCTCTAGCCTCCTCCAGAATCCTGGCATAAGCCTTTCTTCAACATCCTCAGGGGTCTGTCAGAATGAGCATGGGACTTTCAGACAGGAGACCTGGCTTTGGGTTCTTGCTTTGATATCTAGTCACCTCTCTGGCACCCCTTCATCCCTTCCTTGGTAACGCAAGAACATTAGACTAGATTATCTCAAAGCACCAACATTCTCTGAGGCCTCAGGGATATCAGTCCGGACCTGAGACTTACTCCCTCTTTCCCCTCCACTCCTCTCCTCTCATAGGACCCACGTCCTCCCACTCTAGCCCTTACCTTGTTTATGGCATCCCAGTTAATAAAACCCAGCTTGGATTTAAAATTCTGCAGAGAAAAGGGAAGGGGACAGAGTTAGACTAGAATATAGGCAACTTTCAGAGCCTAAGAATGGGAAGTACACTCCCTATACAACCCAGCACCCCGGGTACCCCATCCACCTGAAGAGTCAGCCTCAGGAGAACTGGGGGGCAAAACAGCTTGATTGAGGGGGAAAGGAAAGCAAAGAGAAGGCTGTTTACCAGACTCACCTTCCAGAATGTATCAAAGTTGAAGAAGCCTTGAGCATTAGGATTGTTCTAAGGAACAGAAATTAGAAAAAGGGTGAGAGGGTCCTATCAAGACAATGATGAGACTTACAAGCAGGACACCTGAGTCCTGTTAGAGAGGAACATAATAAGGGCAGGAATAGCTTGGTGTCAAGCCCACATGATAAGGCAGCAGTGGACCCATCAATCCCATGACTCCAAGCTGGCCACATGCCCCCTGCCCCTCATGCATACACAAGTAAATGTGATGTGACAGTACTTACATAAGCATCATTTGCACTGTGGACTTCAGTTTCTCCCATTTCTCCTCCAGCTGTGTTAGATCCAGATCCCTGTATAAGAGGTCAAAGAAAAGTGAATGCCCAAAGTCTGTCTATTCAGGTATCTTTCAAACCATGCACCACTCATCTCAAGCCTCAGCCCTTCTCTGTCCTAGTCTGCCTTCTCCCAGTCTGACCTTATCATCATCAAGGGAAGACTTCTCCCTCATTCTCTTGGTATCAGCTCCTACTATCTGCCTCCAGGTAGACTTGCCTCTCTGGAGTGACCATTAAGAAACTATTTTGACTCCTCTCAATCCCCTTCTAACCACTTTCCTGACCCCTTCCTGGCTCAAGCGTTTGTTACCCTTGGCCAAAAGGAATCTTCATGAAATGACAACTAAGTGCAGCATTGTAGGAGGGAGAGAGAGAGAAGAAGGGAGAGGAGGAGGGAAGAGGAGAAAGGAAGAGAGAGAAAGAGGAGAAAGAGAAAGAAGAGGAGGAGGAGAGAGAAAGGGAGAGAGGAGAAGAAGAAGAAGAAGAAGAAGAAGAAGAAGAAGAAGAAGAAGAAGAAGAAGAAGAAGAAGAAGAAGAAGAAGAAGAAGAAGGAGAAGAAGAAAGAAAGAAAGAGAAAGAAAGGAAGGAAGGAAGGAAGAAAGGAAGAAAGAAAGAAAGAAAGAAAGAAAGAAAGAAAGAAAGAAAGAAAGAAAGAAAGAAAGAAAGAAAGAAAGAAAGAGAAAAAGGAGAGAGAGAAAGAGAGAGAGAAACATAAGGTTGTGCCTCAGTTTGCAAGGCACCTGCCTCACAATGGCCCCATAAAATACATGCTACCTTTGCCACTTTCCAAGTAAGGAATGGGAACGGGAATAGGTGGTGAGAGCAAGGTTACAGAGCTTTTAAGTGAAGGAAATAGAATTTGAATTCAGGTCCTATACATCCCATCCAGGGCTCTCTCCATTCCATGGGAAATCAGAAACTGTTCCTGCCTTAAAAGAGCTCATAGTGTGCCCCCAAATGCTCAGCTGTTGGAATCTTTTGTCTTACTTCTTTGGCTCAGCTCAGGCAGCCCTGTTTGTGGAGCATCTCTCCAGAGTCCTTGCCACACCCTGTTGCTGGTGTTCTCCACCCTATCCTATTACTCTGAATTTACTTACATATAAAAAGAATACTGGCTCTGGAATCAGAGAGGTTGGGTTCAAATCCTGCCTCTGCAGCTCTCTCCCTGTGAAACCTCACTTAACCTGACTGGGTCTCAGTTTCCTTAACTATAAAATAAGAGGGTTGGAATAGATGGCTGCTGAAGTCCCACCCACCCCTCGATCTATGGTCCCATGATCTACCTTCATATTGTCTACCCTGGAAGCTTCCTGTGGATAGAACTTTTTGATTTTTTCCCCTCCTTATTCCCAGAGTTGTTAGTGCTTTACTAAATTTTCCCTATATTGAATTGAACTGAAAGTGTGACAGTGGAAATAAGACATAGAAACAAAAAACTTCCCTACAAGGTGGAAAATAAATACAAAGGATGCGATCATGCAAAGCACCATGGGAAATTTGAGATGGGGGAGGGGAGGACTATAGGATAGAAACACCTCTTTGCCCACTCATGGATTAACATAAACATGGCCATCATAAAAACTGGCACTTTCTGTTATTAGACTAGAATATTACTTAGTCTGTTCCTTGGTCTGCCTAACCACTTTCAGCTAGACTCTCCTACAGCCTTAATTGCCATACTCTCTCATCAGGGGAACACTAGCACTGTCCAGGGTTCTCAACACTCTGTCCCTGCTCTTGCAACACTACATTTGTATTTGAATCTGGAGGTTTACAAATATTTTGAAAAATCTGAAATGGTTTAACCCTAAATCAGTTCATCTTTTGAGTGCAGCTAATAGCTTCCTACCTCCAGACTCAGAGTTTCTTCCCTAATCCTGACAAAGGAGTGGACCCCCTCCCCATTTTTGAATTTCTCTTATCAGACAGCCAAGGAGTTATCAAGACTGGTGGAGCTTGGCACACCTCTCTTCTGTTTCATCTCTGACTAATTTTCATCTTCTCCCTCCTTTGTTCTGGCCTGACTTTTTTCTCCCATCCCCTCAAATGGCAAGAATGATCCCCACTCACCCACCCAAAATGTTCTCCTCATGTCTCACCACTTCCAGTCATCCTTCAAAACAGCTTCAGTCTGGCTTCCTCCCAGAAGCCCTCCATGATAGCTCCTCCTTAGCAATCCTAATATGTTTGTCTATAACTATATAGTAACAATATATGGCCCTTTGAATATTCATAATGTATTTCATAGTTGTCAGTCTCTGTGTGTGTGTGTGTGTGTGTGTGTGTGTTTTCTCTTTGCCCAATTAAGCTTTCTAGGAGTAGGTGGTAGGTCTGAGTTTTCTCTCCACACCGTTTGACTGAGCCATCAAGGCCTAAGGAGTTGGACACAACTAGTGATATCCCAAGTTAGTTTTGTCTGCCTTTCCTCCACCAGACACAACTCTGACCAGCAATGGAGAAATAAAGTAGAACTCACAGAACCTCCACTCCCTCCTGCTGAAGATGATGCTGAGCCAGATCCCTGAAAAGAGGAGAGGGAGACAATTCAAGCTTTCAGAGACCAGGGAGCCTGGCAGTCTGTCCCTCAACTCTATTTCCTCCCAAACCCATTCCCCATTCCATCCTCACTTGGTTATTGGAGCCTTCACGTGGGTAACTCCCCTGAGTGTCCTGTGGGAAGATAGAACAGAAAGTTAGAGGCTGAGAAGGCTGGGGATGGAGAAGAGAATTGGGGGTAGCTAGACGACTTCACCATCCTGAAGAAGTTGAGGTTTTCTTGAACTCTTTTGGACTGTCTCCCAATAAAGGGGTGGATTTCTCAAAGAGGAGGTAGGGACATAAAGGATTCTCTGGAACCCTATGAAACAGGTACCCTCCCTTCCTCCCTCACTCAGCAAAACCTGATCCCTATCTCTATGTGGAGCATGAAAATCTTGTTTCACCTTTCAGTTGTTGACAGTATCACCTGCAAGTGCTTACTTAAGTCCTTTCTTGATGTTATCAATTTATATTAATTCCTGCAAACACCCCAATGCCTAACAGAGTTTTGGAGTGGAAGCCTTTGAAAGCAAAGCACTTTTTTTTCCCTTCATCCTCCTCTGTGAGCTCAGAGAGTTCCAATTTGGGGAGGAGGAAGAATGGGTGGAAAGAGGAGATAACACCCAACTTAGGTAGATGCTTTGCCTCACTCTGAGAGTGGGGAGCAGACTGGAATTGAGACTAGATGACTTTTCAGCTTCTCCCAAGTGAGATCTTCACAGTGCATTATTTATTCCAGACCTTAGGAATCCCAGATCACTAGATGCATACATATTCCATGAAATGACTAAGGTACAATACAAAATTCTATACCAAATCCAAATAAAATACCAAAATCCCAAACCAGAAAGAGCTAGAGAACTGTCTACCCCTCAGCTTCCCTCCCTTAGCATAGTCGATTGAGAGCTATTCCCCATTCTCTTTGGCATGACCTGGTTTATTCCTTCTAAGAAGGACCTCCTTACCGGGTGGTTAGATCCACTCTCAGAGCTACTCTGTCCATTGTTCTGAGAGCTGCTTCCCTGAGTGATTTACTTTCACATATCCTGGGTGCAAGCTCATCTCCAAAAAAAGCGAAGAAACAAACAAAACAGCTGTCCCTGATTAACCTCATTAAAGACTGAGTCCTCGCTTGCTCATCTCCCGAGCCCCCACATATGTCACCCACACTACTGGTGTGCCTTGCTTTAAGCAAAAGTAATCTGAAGTCGGGATTCACAAAATGAACAAAACAGGAGAGGCAGTTATTTATCATGGAAAATACTCTTCACTTTGCCAAAGACTTCATCATACTATTCGCGAGCTGTCTCCATGATGTACATTTAAAATTTATCTTGGTATGTAACATCCCTTGGCACAGACTCATCTGTTTATAAAGCTAGTGCCTGTAGAGACTTGCACATGACTATTGTTCTGTGAATTTGAAACTTATTTATATGCCCACGTATATCTTATAGCCCGTTCAGCATGGCATAGCCACATCAGAAAGGGTGCTGTGCTCTATGAGCAAAGCTGAATTGAAACAGCTCCAAGGAAACACAGGATGCGCAAATTGGGAATATCCACCCCAAATGTTCATACAGACTATCTGTATCCAATCTGTGGTAGAGCATTCTGAACTCATATCGATCTGATCAGTCAGAGTCGGACATTGAAACTTGACTTTATCACAGTGATGTCATTTTGGTTCTCTTTGAGAACCATGTCCCATTAGATTATAAATGCTATTAAGAAGATCAGAGTGCCTTTTAGAATGGAGGGTAGATCCCATAGCTAGGGTTGGGTTGAGAGGAAAGATAAGATTGGTGTAAGTGATAACAAGAAGGGATATTCAAGTTGTTGATTGCAAAGAGTATGTCACAGGTAAGAAGAATGGTGGGAACCCATGAAGCTCACCTGACTGCCAGTGTTCATATTTTCACACTGGGGAGGGAAAAGAGGATAAAACTTTAGTGGCAGACCTTGGCACTATAAACTCACACCATAAAATCATAGGAACTCAGTCACAACCCCAATGATCCAAATCACAAATTAGGACTTGAGTCCCATCCTTAAACCCTAATCTAGTTCCAAATTCCCAATCCTTAATACCTGCTCTTGCCTTCCCACTATACTTACAGCCTGAACCACCCTCCCTGCCCCCCCCAAACAAACACACACTCTCACCCCTTCAGTGTCTCTCCCTCCACTACTTCCACCATTGCCAGAAGGTGATGATGTAGATCCCTGAAAGAAGGGAGAATTCTGAGGTTGACATAAATGAACTTAAAAGTATGAGATTCAATCCACATGGGTTCATTTCATCTCCAATTGCTTCTCTTTCGTCCTGTCCCCAGTCATCCCTTCCCTACCTCCTCAATTGGAGGATAGCTTAAGTGACGCAGATACATTTGGAAAGCAAAAGTATGACCTCTCTTCTGTGCCTCGTGTTAAGAAAGAGACTTCAGTAGCAACCTTCTCTTTTAAATTTACGTTAGATTTTGGTTGGGAGGGCAAGGAAACAGCCTCCATCCCCGCCCCCGCACTCCCCACTCCAGAGCTCTCCAGAGTGCTCACCTGCTTGTAGTTATTTACACTACTGGCTGCTCCCGAGCTTGTTTCCTGGGCAGAGATTTAGAATAGGGTTATTGGGGGTGGGGAGGAACACAGGAGTAAATGCAGAAGCAAGTTAACCCAGTTAGAACCAGAGCACATAGTCACCAGCCATATTGAAGTAATTTGCCTCCCTTTCCCTCTCTCACTAGACTATCATGGGACTGTGGTTCAGTCATATCTGCTCTCCACCTTAGGGGTCCTGTCTTCTCTAGCTGCCAGTGCCTTCTTCTCAAGGAATCTCTCCCTCCTCACCTCTACCTCCTGTCTCCCTTCAAGTCTCAATTCCACCTTCTGCAGAAATCCTTTCCTACCCCTCCCTAATCCTAGAGCCTTCTCTCTGAGGCTACACCCAATTTAGCCTGTACATTGCTGTTTCTACATAGTTGTGTACACGTAGGCTCCTCCATTAGATCGCAGACTCATGTTTATGACTTTTATTTTTGCATCCCAGCACAAGTGCCTGCCACATAGATAAGTCCTTAACAAATGCTTGTTGACTGACTGCCTCCAAACCTAAGATAGAGTAGAAAGGGTAGAGGATCCTGGTTCAAAAGCTGACTGCCTCTTGAACCTATGTGACTTTGAACAAGCCATCTCACCCTGTAAGCCTCAGTTTCCTCATCTGCAAAATGAGATAGTGGGATTAGATGACCACTAAGGTCTCTCCCAGCTGTCTGCATCCATGATCCCATGATATATAAATCAGTCTTCCCCTTCCTCTCCCCTCCTGCTGTTCCCTTTAGCTCCCTGGAAGTCTTCCCAGTCTTTGCCCCTCTGGCACGGGGTGAGGGATTCCATTTGCCCTTATTGACATTTATGCCAGACAACAACCCTCCACCACTACCATACTCTAAGATACTGGATGCTTGCCAAAGGCAGACATCCCAGCTCTTTGTATATAGCAGAGGTTATGAGGGGACTGAAATCAGAGGAAGATTTGACAGTCTTCTGCTTGTGACACAGGGTTCACCTTTGGAGAATTTGCATAGAGAACTGTAGTTGTGCTGACATTGCTACTAGGTCCTGAGTATGAGGTGCTGCCTCCCTAAGGGAGAGGAAGTGACACATAGAGAAATCAAGATGATTGCCTCTGTTTGTCCTCTAGCCCTCCCCCTCCCTCTCCTCTCCTCTCATCTTCTGGGTAGACAACTGGAATGGATGAGGGATAGGCTTCCCCACACCCACAACAGATTTCAATTTTCCCATGTTTTCTTACCCCAGAGACACTTCCACCATTTGAATCACTTCCGCCATTTGAATCAGAGGATGAGGGGTTGGTACACTAAGGGGAAAAGCAGATTGAGAAGTTAGGCAGTTACCTTCAAGTAAGAACCTGAATCCCTCTAAGTCCTCTAAGTTTGATGTCATCCCTATCCCTTCTTTACATCTCCCTTCAAATAGCCAGCTCCTTCCCATCACCCCTCCCTCCTTCCCCATCCTCATCCATCTTGCCTCTTGCTCTCATTTCTTCCCCTCATTGTTTTCCCCTTTTCCCAATCCTTTTTTTCCACCAGGCTTCTCTTTCCTCACCCACTGTCACTTCCCTCTTCCCAACAGCCTCCTCCCTAGATTTCACTCTTACCCCTAATTCCTGGCTGCTGCTCCTCTCTACCATCTTCCCGTTGCCTGAATTACTGCCCTACAATAAGAGAGAGATTGAATTAACATGTGGAGAAGAAGATTCTGGGTTAGAGTGGCAATAGTGAGAGAAGAGCGATGGAGTTGGGCTGAGGAGAAAGATTTGAGGGAAAAGACTGCTAGTCAGTGGTGGTTAATCCATGGGGAGGGGCTGGTTTCTTTTACCTGAGAACTGGTTTCTTGGCCCCCTGAGCCACCCTGACTTCCTTGAGAGTGGCTTCCAGTATGGCTTCCCAGACCTCCATGGTGTCCTTGACCCTGTGCTCCATGAGTTCCATGTCCTCCCAAGAGCCCATGACCATTATGAGAGCCACTGCTTCCAGATGTTCCATGCCCCCCCAAGAGCCCATGACCACTATGAGAGCCACTGCTTCCAGCTGTTCCATGCCCTCCAGATAAAGGCTGGCCACCATGTACCTGTAAAGAGAGATCCTTGGAGTTGGTGTCCTTTACTGACTGAGGAGGGAGATCAGGAGGTGTGAGTGGGAGAAAGAGATGGAGAAAAAGCCACCAAGAAAGAAGCCACATAAAAAAAGAGAAGGAAGGGAAGCAGAAGGAGAACGTGACAGGCCATGGGAGCTTGAGGACATTTGCACCCCACCCTACTCCATTCCCCACCACCCATCTGCTTCCTTTTTTTTCCTTCTCTCTTTTCTTTCACTCTTCTCTTTCACTCACATTAGGACCGCTGGCCCCATGAGGGATGCCCAGCAATGGACGATGACCACCACCAAGTCCATGACTGAGAGCCTCACCGGTGTTACTGATTTCTTTGCCCACAGAGCTCCCAGCATGACTGATGACATTACCTACATCTTGCAACTCACGACTAGCCCCATGGTTAGCAGCTTCCTTAACTCCCTGGCCAACGGCCTCCTCAACCCCATGTTTGGCAGCCTCTCCCAACCCATGGCCAGCGGCTTCCCCAAGTCCTTCACCAACCCCTCCCCCAGCAGACAACTTCCCTGGCTCTTCAGCACCCAAGGAAGCTCCCCAGCTGGCCCTGAAAGACAGGGACAATATAAGGCCAAACAGGAATGTCTCCAGTTTCATCTCTGCTTCCTCCCCTTTTCTTTCTTTTAGGTTTTATTCTTCTATTATCTTACAAATTCCCTTCTCCTTGTTTCTCCTCTCTGTCTCTGCCTCCACCTCTAAGTAACTTTTTCTCTTAACCTCCTCTGAATCTTTGTTCCCTCTGTGTCTGTGGCCCTCTCTTCTTTCCCTGATTCCCCTGGCTCCCCAAAATTCTTCCTCCTGCCACTGGTCCTTATACATTGACAGGGAGAGGGAGGTGACAAAGTGGGGTGGGCCTCCAGAGCCCTCCTCCCCCAGTGATTCATGGCCAAGCTGATGATAAGGTAATGAGAGGTAATTGAGTGTCTCTGTTGCAATAAGAGGGAGCTAGGAGAGCAAGCAGGGAGGGACAGAGGGCAAATAATATCCTAGTTTCCTAACCAAAGGTATTTAGAGCGCTGGGTGGGGAGAAGGGCACCTGAAGAGAGAAACCATTGGTCTCAATCGAAGGTGTGTGTAGAGGAATACCTCAGGAGGGAGAAACGCCCAGGATACAGCCCATCAGAGGAGCAGTGATGGAGAATAACAGCTGAGTGAGCTGGCTCAGGTTGAGTGGGGAGGTTTGCCACGAGGCAGCAAAGGCACGTGAATGGAACAAGATCTCCATGTAATCTCTGTCTCTAAATCTCTTTCTCAGCCCCTGCCTACTGGGAGTCATTTTTTTCCCCTTGTGTTTTCATCTCGGTCCTTTTGTATTTCTGTCTGGCTTGAATCTCTGCTTTTCACTCAGATTCATCTTCCCTGCTAATGTCAAAGTGATGTTTCTAAAGCGCTGCTCCATCCACAACCCTGCCCACCTCAAAAGCCTGCAATGGCTCCCTATTGCTCCTAGGATCTCATGCAAATCCCTCTGTTTGGCATTTAAAGTCCTTCCCAACTGGACTCCAGACTATCTTTCCAGACTTACCACACATCATACCTCTTCACAAACTCTAAGCCAATCAGTAAGCATCTATGAAGTGCCTACTACATGTCTGGCATGGTGCTAAGCTCTGGAAATTTAAAGAAACACAAAAGACAATCTCTGCTCCCAAAGAGTTCAGTCTAACAAGGTGCAAACAACTACTTTTAAACAAGTTATATACAGGATTAATTGGAGATAATCAAACAAGGAAAGGAACTAGCATTAATGGGAATCAGGAATGGTTTCTTATAGAAGATGGATTTTCTCTGGTATTTGAAGGAAGCCCAGGAAGCCAGGAGGTGGAGTTGAGGAGTGAGAGCATTCCAGGCAGGGGGTGCAGATGAGCAAATGCCTAGGGTCTAGAGATGGAGGATTGCAGAGTTAAGGGAAAGAAATAAAGTCTAAGAAGATTGGAAAGGTAGGAAAGGACCAGGTTGTGAAGGGCTTTGAATGGCAGACAAATAATTTTTTTATATTTAATCCAGGAGGTGATAGGGAACCATTGTAGTTTATTGAATAGGGAGATAACATGGTCAGATCTGAACTTTAAGAAGATTAATTTGACTACTAAGTGGAAGATGGACCATTACAGGGAGACACTTGAGTCAGGAAGAAGAGCTAGGCTGATTCAGTAGCCCAAGCATGAGGTGATAAGGGCCTGCACCAGAGCGTTGGCAGCCTCAGAAGAAATAAGACCCCTTGGTCACATGCAAGAGACTCTATGAAAGCAAAACTAGCAACAGATTGGATACTGGGGGATGGGAGACAATGAGAAGTTGAGGATGATACCTAGGTTGTAAGGCTGGGGGACTGGGAGGATGGTTGTGGCCCTCGTAGTAATATACAAGTTCAGAGGAAAGACTATGAAGTGAATGGCTTTCAGTATGTTGAATTGAAGGTCTACTCCATCTGAGATATCTAATAGGCAATTAGAGATGTGAGCATGGAATTCAGGAGCCAGGTAAGGGCTGCATAAGAAAATCATCAGCATAGATATGGTAATTTAATCCATGGGCGCTGATGAGATCATTATGTGAAGTAGTATGAAGGGAGAAGAGAAGAGGATCTGGGAATGAGTGCTGTGTGAGGAACTCCCCCCACCCCCAATTAGTAGGCATGACAGGGATAAAGATCCAGCAGCAGAGAAAGAGGAGGAGCTGTCGGATAGGTAGGGGGAGAACCCAGGGAGAGCAAGTATCATGAAAATCTAGAGAGGAGAGAGTAACAAAGAGGAGAGGGTGACCCACAGTGTCCAAGGCTACAAAAAGGTCAAAGAGAAAAGGTGGTTGGACCTGGCAAACAAGGGATCACTGTTCACTTTGGAGAGAAATGCTTCAGAGGAACGGGTGATGTTGACTATAGAGTGCCAGAAAGAAAGTGGAGGCCTTGACGATAGACAACCCTAGGCTGCTGTTTCTCACACACATTTTCCCCCTTTCCTCCCTTTCCTCTTCCCCAAGATGGCATGCAATCTGATATAAGCTATATATGTACAATCATGTTAAACCTATCTCCACACTAGTCACGCTGTGAAAGAAGAATTAGAAAAAAAGGGGAAAACCATAAGAAAGAAAAAAAAAAGAGAAAATAGTATGTTTTGATGTGCATTCAGACTTCATAATTCTTTCTCTTGATGTGGATAGCATTTTCCATCATGAGTCTTTTGGAATTGTCTTAGATCGTTGCATTGCTGAGAAGAGCTAAGTCTATCAAAGTTAGTCATCGCACAATGTGGCTGTTACTATGTACAATGTTCTGCATCCTGGGCCATCTCAAGTCATTCTGATGAATATCAGGCCACTGACTCCAGATGACTCTGGAGAAGAAAGTAAGGTTGGTGACCTTGCACAGCCCTGCCTCACTCAAATCAAAGTCACCTGCAAGTCATGTCTTCATCATGTCATGGTCCTCTTTGAGAAAGAAATACAACCTGTGAGTGAGTAGCAGCTCCTCTCCTCTTCTCTCCTTCCCTCTCTTCTGTTCTACCCTGGGAAAAGTATACTTCCATGACCAGAAGTTGCCTTTTTTCCTTTGGATTTACTGGCTAAATTTCTTGCTCAAAGACCAAGCCTTAAATCCAACTCACTCTGGAGCTCATAGACCGAACAACAGGTCCCTACCCACCTAGCACAGAGTGAATGTAATTACTAAATAGTAATTGTTTCTCTTTTACCCAGGAACCCTAAGGGTCTTCCCCTCCCAGTTTGATTTTTTTTTAATTAAAGCGGCCATTCCTTGAGTAACTACTTAAGGAAGCCTATTCATTGGATGAGTATATCTCACTCAAAGTGAGAACATGGTAAGATCTTAGCCTGAAAGGGCCAGGGTCTCACATTGCATCCTGGGTCATCTCCAGTCATCCTGATGAATATCAGGCCACTGGACCCAGATGGCTCAGGAGAAGAAAGTGAGGTTGGTGACCTTGCACAGCCCTCCCTTACTCAAATCAAAGTCAACCGCAAGTCATGTCTTGATGGCATGGTCATCTTCAAGAACGAAGGACAAACACAACAGTGTTCTGGTTTTGCTAATTTCACTCAGCATCAGTTCATATAAGTCTTTCCAGGTTTTTCTGAAGTCCACCTGTTCATCATTTCTTATAGAACAAAATTGTATTCCATTACATTCATATACCACAACTTGTTCAGTCATTCCCCAATTGATGGGCAGTTTCCAATTTTTTGCCACCACAAGAAGAGCTGCTATAAATATTCTTAAGCATGTGGGTCACAGCGTCTTAACAAATGTTGGTCAACTGATTGATTGGTTGGTTGGTTAGATGGTTGATTGTCTCCCCAGTATTTCTGTATCAACTTCCTTCTCTATTCTGGGTCCGATTCCCAAAGATAACCTCTTCTCCCATTCCTGCTATTGAAGCAGATGAAGGGAGCATCTCAAATTGTTTCCATTGTCCTCTGAATATTACCTGCTTGGGGAATTCTGGTGTCTGGGAAGGCCATAGCCCTGGGAATAAGGCGTCATTGTGATGGCATTTGGGCTCTTGGCCGAGGGAATAGGGCAGGGAAGAAAGGACTAGGTGGGGCAGCCACCCTGGGGACAGAGTGGGAGGAAAGGCGGGAAGAAGGAAGTGGCCCTAAGCATCCTGTTTACCCATTCATGGAGGGGGCATGGGTGTGAGGGGTGGGTCAGTTCAAAATACTCCCCCCATCCATCTCCCAATCTCCCCCAGGGGTAGAGCAGTGTAGGAAAGCAGAGTCTGTTAGGGAGCAGGGAGGATAATCCAAGAAATAAAGTCAGTGTAGTGCCCTCCATCTGACTCTTCGACCTGTCAGGACTTAAGGGCAGAGTTACCTTTGAAAGTTCTCCTCTCCTTCTCTCCCAGGACTCAAGCATCAGTCAAATAATTTTGTTGCAGTAACACAGAAATAAACAGAGATGAAGAAAAATCACCATGCTAGGAGGTATCTCTTTCCATGCCTTCAGTTCTTGTGGTTCTGTCTCTGACTGTGATGATGCCCATGTATTGAGATGGAGTCCTGTTTTCTTTTTCCATCTAGGGACATCCCGTCATAGAGACATTGGAACTGTGTTTTTAACATGCTTTTTTAATGCTCTTTTCTTCTTTTTTTCACAATGTTATCACTTCCCAATGCCTTCTTCCACATCTCATCCCTTACAGAATCCTCCCTTAGAATAACAATCTCAGACCTCAAATTATACTATAAAGCATTAATTACCAAGCTATTTGCATTGTTTGAAAAATAGAAAGCTAAAGCAGCAGACCATCTAGATAAGGGATAACCAGAAGTAATTGGTCTCAATTACCCAGTGCTAAATAAATACAGGAACCTGAACAACTTGGAGAAAAACTTCCTATTTGACAAGAACTGAAGGAAAAATAGGAAAATATCTTGGCAGAAGTTAGATTTAGACCAACACATTACACCATATCCCACAATAAACTCATAGGGATAATGAATATTCTTATATATGTGGGTCTTAATACTGAATATTAAGGTCATATCACAAAACAGGTAGTTAGGTGATAAAGCAGATAGAGTGCCAGGCTTGGAGTCAAGAAGACTCATCTTCCTGAATTCAAATCCGGCCTCAGACACTTACTAGCCATGTGATCTGGACAAATCACTTCACCCTCTTTGCCTCAGTTTCTTCATCTGTAAAATGAGCTGGAGAAGGAAATAGCAATCCCCCTTAAGTATCTTTGCCAGGAAAACCTCAAATGGGGTCATGGGCAAGACTGAAACAACTGAACAGCAACATGAAACATTCTTAACCAAACAAGGGATGGAGGCAATCACAAAAGATAAAAACAGATTTTGATTACACAGAAGTCGGTCTTATAACAAATAGGTATAATCATATTGGCTGCATCAGAATATATGTGCCTTCCCTTTCTCCCCTCTTGTAGAGGTGGGGCGTTAAAGGTATGGAACAGTGCACATACTATCAGCATGATGAATGGATGGATTGTTTTTGTGGAAATGCTTTTTATTTTCTTTCTTTGTTTAGTCTTTGTTTCAAGTGATACTTCACTGAGGAAAGAAAGAGAGAACATGCTAAAATAAGGTGATATGAGAACCAAAAAAAAAAAATCAAGTGAGTTTTTTTTAAATAAAAATTGTAAAAGAAAGAAAACTTTATTTCATACATATTATATCACCTCTTTGCAAATAGGTGGGAGTCAGCCTTCATCCTCAAGAGCTCTGGAGGTCATTGTATATAGATCAGAGTTGTAAAGTCTTCCAGGATGTTTTTCCTTTAAGCTGTGGTGGCCTTTGTGTGTGTAAATTGCTTTCCTGGTTCTGCTTACTCTGCTTTGCATCAGTTCATATAAGTCTTTCCAAGAGTCCCTGAAGTCTTCCTGTTCTTCATTTCTTATGGCTCCATAATATTCCACTATATTCATATGCCTAGGTTTATTTGGCTCTTCCCATTCTCAGCACATCCACTACAAAAAGTGCTGGTAGAAAAATTTCAGTATCTTTGGAATTTCTAAACCTCTGCTTTATGTCTTGGAAACTATGCTGTTGGTAGATCTTCCCAACCACTAAGACCAGACAAGCTAATTAAATGTTGAATTGCACCATTCTCAGTTTACAATCAGAAGTGGTGAGTAAAAGTGTGGGGAGGCCTGTGTTGGGGTAGGGAGTGGTGAATTTAAAACCCTGAGGGATGAGAGAATCCTTTCCCCCTCCGAGCATGTCCATCTTCCCCAATAGGTCAAGATCCCTGATGGAGAGAGGACCCTAACTCTAGGACAGAGTTCATTCTAGGCAGAGTGATCACTCACTGTAGGCCTCTGATTCCCTGAACCCCTGAGGGACCATCCTACTCTTTTCATCTACCCCAGTAAGACACACACACACACACATACACACGCACGCACGCACACACGCAGTCACACACCCATACACACCCTGTACAGATAAACCTTGGATTTCAGTTTTTCCCTGAGATGAGCTTTCTATCTCTGTTTCTACTGCACTTGTTGATTAAGAGTGGATATTATGAGGGGGTGGGGTCAGTGGGTGAAGACTGGAGAGGAGGCTAGTATAGAAAAACAGAGATGAGCAGCTGGGTGATGCTGGGTGGAGAGAGTGATGAACTTGGGTTCAAGAAGACTCCTCTTCCTGAGTTCAAATCCAGCCCTTGACACTTAATAGCTATGTGACCCTGGGCAAGCCACTTCACCCTGTTTGTCTCAGTTTCCTCATCTGTAAAATGACCTGGAGAAGGAAATGGCAAACCACTGTAGTATTTTTGTCAAGAAAACCCCAAATGGGGTCACAAAGATTTGGATACAACTGAAATAATTGAACAATAACAAATCAGGGACAGAATGAGTAGCAAAGCAGGCTAGTGCTTCCATTTTCAAGGGGGCTGAAGTGCCGGACCCTTGAAAGTTCAAGACTTGGGCAGGCTAGAGCTAGTTCTAGCTCAATCAAAGCCAATTGTTAAATTTTCCCTGTGAGCAATTACATCTCAGAAATTGACAAATGCTACAAATCAGGGTTCGATTTACTGTTTTGTTGATTGCCTAGACAAGAAAGTGACGAAGACACCAATAGGGCAGATTAAAATGAAAAGTATGTCATGCATAGATTTTTTTTGGTGGGGGGAGGAGAGTCAATTGTTAAATATTTACCAGCACTCCCCCAATGCAAGGAGAAAAAATTATGGATTTAAAATCAGAAAACTTAGGTTTGAATAACAGTTCTGCTACCTAATATTCTGTGTCATCTTGAGTAAGCCACCTTTCTAGGTTTTAGTTTTCTCATTTGCAAAGTGATGGAGTTGGGCCAGACTTAGAGCTAAAAGGGACCTCAGAGGACATCTTTCTAACCCCTTCATTTTTTCATTTTTTATTTAGCATTTTATTGTTCCCCAGTTACATGTGAAAACAATTTTTAACATGTTTTTAAAACTTTTGAGTTACAAATTCTCTCCCTCCCCATTGAGGAGGCAAGAAATTCAACATACAGGTCATACATGTGTAGTCATGCAAAACATTTCCCTTATAGTCATGTTGTGAAAGAAAACATAGACAAAAAAAAATCAGGAAAAATTTTAAAAGTCTGTTTCGGTCTGTATTCAGATACTATCAGTTCTTTCTCTGGGGATGGATAGCATTTTTCAACTTAAGTCCTTCAGAGTTGTCTTGGATCATTGCATTGCTGAGAAGAGCTAAGCCATTCACAGTTGATCATCTTAAAATATTGCTGTTACATTCTACCTCATTTTACAGAACAGTAAACCAAGGCCCATGGAACTAGAGATAAATTTAAGAGCTTGGATTTGAACCCAGATTCTCCAGAACCACCTCTGTAAGGCCCCTGCCAACTTTAAATCTCTATTCCAGTGATGCCAGGAAGCTGAAAAGTATCTGTAGGCTCTGTCTGTATGTCTCTCATGGCTCTGTCTAGATGACTAGTCAATGGAGGGCACCCTGTCCCTCCCTCCCTGCCATCCTGGCATCCTTGGTTTCAACACAGATTCCTCAAGGGTGGGGTGGATTCTTACAGTTGTTGTGCCAATAACGTCCTAGTTATTTGTTTAATTTTGAGACACTTCCCCACTATGAGCACTGAATTTAGGTTCAGAGGACCTTGGTTCAAAGTCTGATCTTGCCTGACCTTGGGCAAGTCCCTCTACCTCTCTGTGCCTCAGTTTCCTTCTGTGTAAAATGAGAGAATTGAAGTCGATGACCACTAATGTTCCTTTAGGCTCTGGATCTAATAGGCATGAGCAGCTAGATTTAAATCCACATTATCAGACTCCAGAGCCAAGGCTTATTCCACTGTAACCCATGACCTCCACCCATCCAAGTAAAGGCAAGATGTGGAGCAGGGGTAGGCAACCATTCATCCTCGAGGTCACATGAGGCCTTCTAGGTCCTTATTGCAGCCCTTTGACTGAATCCAAACTTCAAAGAAAGATATAGAGGATTGCATAGGAGGAGAGAAGTCAGCTAAGTGACAGTCAATAAGAGGGATTTATGAGAGTCTGCTGTGTACCCAGCACTGTACGAGGTGCCAAGGATACCTAGACAGCAGTGAATCACTGCCTGCCCTGAAGAGGGAGAAGCAGCAAAGAAGCCCATACAAATTAATGTGAGGCATTTGGGAGGAGGGGACCAGTTGCTTGTGGGGTAGGCGGGGAATCAGGTGAAAACTTCATGTAGAAGAGGGTATTTGACCCAAGTTTTGAAAGAAGCTAGGGATACTGAGAGCCAGAGGTGAGGATGGAACGCATTCCAGGTATGGTGGGAAAACTTTTAATGTGTTGAAGAAACTGCAAAAAAAGGCCATTTTGGCAACGAGGTGGTACAAAGGCACCTTGGTGGCACCATAGTGAATAGAGTGTCTGGCCTGGAGTAAGGAAGACTCATCTTCCTGAGTTCAAATCCAGTGTCAGACACTTACTGGCTAAGAGACCTTGGGTAAGTCACATAATCCTATTTGCCTTGGTTTTCTCATCTGAAAAATGGACTGGAGAAGGAAATGGCAAACCAGTCCAATATCTTTGCCAAGTAAACCCTAAATGGGATCATGAAGAGTTGGCCACAACTGAAATGACTAAACAAAAATGGAGGATGGAATGGAAAGAAGGGAGAAGGGAAACCAGTTAGGAATCTGTTGCAACACTCCAAAGGAGAGGGAAGGACGGCCTAAACCAGGGAGGTAGCTTGTGAATTGAGAGAAGACAAATGGGAGTGATATAAATCAGGATTTACCCTGTACATGTCTTGTTTGTACCTCGTTGCTTGCACACTGTCTCTCCCTTTAGAAAGGGAGCTTGAAGCACAGACTGTCTTTTGCCCTTCTTTGTAGCCCCAGCACTTAACACCGTGTTTGGAAATTCAGAGTTGCTCTTCAGTTGTTTCAGTCTGTCCAATTCTCTGTGACCCTCATTTTGGGGTTTTCTTGGCAGAGATCCTGGAGTGCTTTGCCATTTCCTTATCCAGAGCATTTTTCAGATGAGGAAAATGAGGCAAACAGGGGTAAAGTGACTTGCCCAGGGTCACCTGGATACTAAGTGTCTGAGGCCAGATTGAACTCGGTCAGATGAGTCTTCCTGATTCCAGTCCTGGTGTTTTACCATTAGTAGCCCACCTGGCAAATAGTAGGTGCTTAATAAATGCTTGCTGACTGACTGACTTCCTTGATATTACACAATACAGGTGCTTGATCTCCTTAGACCGTGAGATCCATGGAGACAGGCACTATATCTTAGCTAGACCTTGTAACTCCCCCAGCCTCCCCCAGAATTTGAACCCAGGTCCTCTGACTTTACAGCCCAGGTTCTTTCACTGTCTGACTGTCCTGTGCACTTGAAGGGACCTCAAGATGTTTACTGTTATTGGAGAACTGTTTGAGAGTGTCATCCCTCATAACATTAGACAGAGGGGGAACATAGGGTCTGGGCTGGGAATCTCACTCACACTCACAGAATTGACACATTGGAAATAGAAGAGACCTTAGTTGTTGTCTCAGCTAAGCCCTTCATGTTAGTGGGGAGGAAACAGAAAACCCCATCTGAACTGAGGGATTTGTTCTAGTGCACCTAGGTCACCTAAATAACAGAACCCACTCAAACCCAGGTCCTCTGCTACCGGATCCGGACTACTTTCTGCTGTATCAATGCGTTGAACAATCAATTCACTCATTTGGGTGGTGAGAAGAGAGAGAGAGAGACAGAAAGAGAGAGGAAGAGAGGAGAGGAGAGACAGAGACAAAGAGAAGAGAGAGACAAAGAGAGACAGAAATAGGAGAGAGAGACAGACAGAGAGGAGAGAGAGAGAAAGGGTGGGAAGAGAGGAGAGGAGAGACAGAAACCAAGAGGAGAGAGAGAGAGACAGAGAGAGACAGAGAAAAGAGAGAGAGGAAGGAAGGAAGGAAGGAAGGAAGGAAGGAAGGAAGGAAGGAAGGAAGGAAGGAAGGAAGGAAGGAAGGAAGGAAGGAAGGAAGGGGGCACCTCAAAAATACCCCTGGCCCAAACTCTGACCCCTTCCAGGAATGAGGACTCTTGCTCCATCCATCCCCAGAAAGGGGTTGCTCAGAGAACAGCTATTCAGAGAAGTCTGGGAAGACTTGTTTGAACTGATCATAGCTAGCACTTAAGTAGTCTTTCAAGGTTTGCCAAGCGCTTTACAAATCTTAACTCATTTGAGTCTCACAACAATCCTGTCACATATCACATTTTTGCAGATGAGGAAACTGGGCCTCCAAGAGTTGATTTAACCAGCTCTTGAATGTCTGACTCCAGGTCCTGCATTCTTTTTACAGACTGAAGTGAATACAACCAGGAGAGAGAAGTTTATAAAATAATAATGGTATATTTATATAATAATAATGGTATATTTTAAAGGGAACAACTTTGAAAAACTTGGAAGGTCTGGCTGATGCCATGACCAACAACTCTTGAAGGCCAACAACAAACCAGATTTCCTTCCTCTTTCCAGAGAAGTCATAGGGATCTTGGACCTCAGAGGCCATCCAGTCTAACACTTCCATTTTTGATCTATGGAAACTGAGGTAGGATATGTCAAATGACTTGCCTAAGGTGTTTAAGAGGTGCATTTGAACTCCAGTCCTCTGACTCTTGAGCTTGTAGATGTGGAATGAGACATGCATTTTGAGACATGACCCAGTGAGCACAATGTTTTGTTTGTGCCTATTTATCAGAAGGGGGAATTTTTATTTGCAGCAGGGGAGAGAGTAATGCAAAATCTAAAAAACAAAGAAAGGAATGTCAGAGAAACATTTTTTTAAATTAATTAATTTATTTATTTTAAGTTTTCAACATTCATTTCCACAAAATTTTGAGTTCCAAATTTTCTCCTCATGTCTCCCCCCCCCAAAATGCCATGCATTCTGATTGCCTCTTCCCCCAATGTGCCCTCCCTTCAACACCCCTCCCTTACCTTATCCCCATCTTCTCTTTTGTCCTGTAGGGTAAGATAAATTTCTAGATCCCGCTTCCTGTATTTCTTATTTTCCAGTTGTACACACAAAAAAAATTCTCAACATGTTCCTAAAACTTTGAGTTCCAATTTCTCTTCCTTCCTCCCTCCCTACGCATCCCCACTGAGAAAGCAAGCAATTCAATATAGGCCATATATGTGTAGTTTTGCAAATGACTTCTGTAATAGTCATATTATATAAGACTAACTACATTTCCCTCCATCCTTTCCTGCCTCCCATTTCTTCTATTCTCTCTTTTGTCCTTGTCCCTCCCCAAGAGTGTTTACTTCTAATTGCTCCTTCCTCCCATTTGCCCTCCCTTCTATCATCCCCCTCACCCTACTTTATCCCCTTCTCCCTTACTTTCCTGTAGCGTAAGATAGATTTTCATACCAAATTGAGTGTGCATGTTATTCCTTCCTTGATGTGATGAGTGTAAACTTCATTTTTTCACTCTTACCTCCCCCCTTTTCCCCTCCATTGGAAAAGCTTTTTCTCACCTCCTCTATGAGAGATAATTTGCCCCATTCCATTTCTCCCTTTCTCCTCCCAATATATTCCTCAGAGAAGCATTTTTAAAACACTCAGGAGAAGACAGAAAGAAGTTGAGTAGGAGATGAAGAAACAAGGCAGTGTTGGCATTATCATGTAAAATACAATAGATACTTTTAAATGGGGCAGCTAAGTGACCTTGCAATGGAGAGTGCCCTGGCCCTGGAGTCAGGAAAACCTTGCTTCATATTTGACCTAGATACTTACTAGCTGTGTGACCCTAGGCAAGCCACTTAACCCTCTCTGCCTCAGTTTTCTCATCTGTCAAATGAGCTGGAGAAGGAAATGACAAACCACTCTAGTATCTCTACCAAGAAAACCCCAAATGTGGCCATGGAAAATCAGATACAACTGAAATGACCCAACAACAAATTCTGTGTGAACCTAGGCAAGTCATTTAACCCTGTTTATCTCAGTTTCCTCATCTGTAAAATGAGCTGGAGAAGGGAAATGGTACCAGGATCTTTGGCAAGAAAACCTCAGATGGTTTCATGAAGTGTCAGACATGACTGAAATGGCTGAATGACATACTTTAAAAAACCAAGCTGTGCATAACCAAGATGCATGATTTCATATGTATATGACAAACAAGTCATGTCATCATTTCTCTGATGGCATGGTCTTCTTCGGCAACAAAGGACGAACACAACAATCCTGAAATATGAAATGTGAAAGGAAATAAATTCTAGAGTGTTCCAAGCAGATGTGTATAAGAAACAAAATGAGTTAATTTTCATAAAGAAAATTTTATTGAGTCCATAACATTTTTTTAGTATCATAAAGTCATCAAATGTAAATTTGTTTTCACTAAACACTGCTACTGTGGGAATATTTAAATAGGACAATCCAGTTATTTAAAAGATATTCCCCGTACCTCCTTGACAAACTTTTCAAACTCATATGGATACACATACCCTGGTATATGGCAACGCTTGCATTTAAGTTCATGATAAAAAAAGAAAAATGTTAGAAGACACAAAGGGGGAGTGAGTACCAGTTTATCGTGTTTATTAACAAACCCCCTCCCCCACTCCTTGTGTCCTGAAGTGGTTCCCCACCCACACAGCACCCTCCCTCCCTCCCCAACCCAAGTTCTCCACAAGCACTCGGAAGACCGTTCCACAGTAGCCTGCTCAGCACAGCCAGACAAAGCCCAATCTGTCAGTTCACAGGCCCATGTTGGTGATGCTCTGGGAAGAAAAAGGGAGAGAGCAGTTGTAAGAGGAGACAGAGACAGACCTGGAGGGATTCAGAGGGAGAGGAGAAAGCACAAGGGAAATGGAACCAGTGGTAGAGACCAGCCTCCCCACCCTGGCCTGGCATGGTTGATGGGGGCTCAGCAGCATGAGGGAGGTGGTGAAAAACCAGAAGACAAGGTGGACAAGAAATGGGCAAAGAAGGAGCTGTCAGATGTTGAGGTCAGAAGCCGTAATACCAGGATGGAATAGATTGTTATGCTTTTATGAATAATAATGATGAGAATGAAAATAATAGCTAATATATGTATACATTCACAATGCACTAGGCACTGTGCTAAGCACTTTATAATTGTTATCCCATCTGCAACAGCCCTGGGAGATAGGTGCTATTATTAAGCACCATTTTACAGATGAGGAAACAGGTTAAGTGGCTTGCCTGGAGTCACAGTCTAGTGAGTGTCTGAGGGCAGATCTGAACTTGGGTCTTCCTGATGAAACACTTTTCTAGGTGCCGGAGTTACAAAGACTGAGAGTCATTTCTCCTAGTTCTGTCGCCCCGTGCCTTTGGTGGGGGTAGAGGGGAAGGAACAGGCTCTGTCACCTTGCACGGCTGTCCTCCCCTTACCCCCAGCTCAGGGAGCAGATAGAGGAGGGAGGGCTTTGTTCAATTGCAAAGCCAAAGTATCCCTCTGGGAGCAGAGTGAGGGAAAGAGGGACAGAAGAGGGAGCTCTTTACCAGGAAGTACAGGGGGACTCACCTCAACCTAGAAAAGAGTAGAGCCCCAATGTTTAGCAGTGCTGGGGTGGGGGATATGAATCAAAGATGACAGAGAAAAGTCTAGCAGAATGTTAGTTCCGTGGGGTAAGGATTGCTTGACTTTTGTATGCCTATTACTTGTTGCTGGCACGCTAGCTGGCATGCAGTAGGAACTTAATGATTGATGAAGATTGAAGTCCTCTCTGGATGCCAAAGGGATGCAGATACTAGGTCTAGGGGTGAAGGAAAGAGGTTCTTAGACTCCAAGAAAGTAGGGAAAACACACTGGCAGATGGACTGGTCTGTCCTCACTGCTCCCCGTGTGGCTCAATGATGGGGGTGACCCCCAAGTCTCTAATGGTGACCGTAGGAGACTGTGGGAAGGAATGGAAGGGTCCATCATCATAACCCAAAACTGGCAGCAGAGAGATGAGAATAGGAGCTATTCCTTGGTGAAGGTGGGCAGGCGGGAGGCAGGGAGACTCTCTGCCCCAAGGAGCTTCCTAAGGAACAGAAGAGTCCAGGGATACTGATGATACTTACTTCCCATAGAGCTGGCAAGTTTATGAAGAGCCTGTTGACCGAGGCCTAGAAGTTGAAGAAAGCAGAATCAGTCCCCCAGCTTTCTTCCTCCTTCATCCCCTTCCTACTAACCCAGGACTCAGGACCCTTTGCCCCTCTCTTTCCTCCCTTTCTCTTTCCTCCTTCTAGAGCCCAAGCATTTGTGAGAAAGAGCTTACCCCAGAGTTCAAGGGTGTGACTCCGACCCCGCTGCCGCCAGCTCCTCCGTGATGAGCTCCCTGAGGGTCAAAGTGAGACCACATTAGGATCCCTTCACCTCCTAGGGGGCCCAAACCTTTCCCAGAACACCTCTCTCCATTCAGGGGAAGCTGGAGCAGACAAAGCAGGAAAACTTTCCCCTATGGTCCAGTTGTATTGAGTCAGGCTGGTATTACTGGAGAGGGGAAGGGCTTCTCTCAGATTGAGAGGAGAGGTTCCCAGGTCTCCCTCCTACTATCTTAGGCTCTTCCAAATCTCCTAGCTTGTACTTCATTCTTTAAAACTCTTCCAGGTAGAAGAGAGAATGAAGACAGTGGCCAGATACCAGGACCCCAGAGTTGGTATCAAACCCAACTCAGTTATAAATATCCTGTCCCCAAGACCATCTCCATCTCTAAGCCTAGCCTTATCCTTTTCCCTTTTTCTATTCCTAGACACCCTGGGCAACTCCACTGCTGCCAAGCCTCACATCACAATTCCACATCTTTCCCAATCCCAGCTCTGTCCATCTCTTTCTTCATCCTAAATTCTGCATCATTGCTGTCTCTGACCCAGAGCCCTGCCCTATCCACACCTCCACTCCTGGCCTCCTGCCTGGTGGCAGAAGCCAGGTCTTACCCAACATGCTGTCACCACCTTGTTAATCCCAATGACTGTCACCAACTAGAGAACTGGGAGGATGCAGGCATCCCGTCCCGCACCCTTTCCCCAGATATTTCTCTGACAAACCAAATTCCTCTATCCCTTGTCCCCAAGACTGCCTTTGTAAGCATTTCTGCTTTCCCCTCAGCCCCAGCCACCATTCTCCCTCCCTTTCCCTTGACTGATCTCTTCCCACTCTCACCTTTCTTCTACTCCTGATTTCTCAGGACACTTAACAGAACCCGTTTGTATCATGTTGTGTAATTGTGTGATATCTCACATGTGTTTTCTGGCTCGCCCATTAGACATTCCTAACTTTTCAACTAGATCAACAGCTCCCTGAAGGCAGGACCACATCTCCACCCACCTCCTTGCCCCAACATCTAGCCCAGCTTCTGTCACTAGGCAGAAAGCTGGGAAAGGGAGAACAGGGAAAGTGACCCATACAGGAAAATCTTCAGGGCTGGGGCTGCCAGACTTAACAGCCTGATCCAACTTCCTCCTGCTCTCTCCTAGCTGGACTCCTTAGGGCATTGTCTCAATTTCTCCTTTGATCCCATCACACTCTACCTTGTATTCTTACTGGTAGAATATAAGTTCCTTGAGGGCAGGTGTTATATCATTTTTAAAACCTTTCTATCTATCTATGTTTTGTATATAGTTGGCATTCAGTAAATGGTTGTTGAAGTAAGCTGGGGAGAGGAAAATGGGAATCCATTTGGTTGTACAACTCATGGGAGGCTGTGGGAAGGGAGGGGAGGGGAAGTAGTAGAAGGGTAATCCCCTAGCCTTTCTGCCAGTCACAAGAGAAAGCAGACATGCTAATTCTCCCAGCCTGTTCAATGTTTAATCTCTCCTTCCCTCAGCTGCCCCAGAACCCCAATTTTCCCCACCCTTGTTCACCTACATTCAGCAGCTGGTTGGCCTCCTTGCCGGCTTGGTTGACCCCATGGTGGACATCCTCCTTGACCTTCTCCAGTTCCTTCCCAGCTTGCCCAGCAGCATTGTTGACCCCTTGGTTAAACTTGTCCACTTCCTTCCCAGCCTGCCCAACAGCATGGTTGACCCCTTGGCCAAATCTGTCTACTTCCTTCCCAGCCTGACCAGCAGCATGGTTGACCCCTTGATTAACCTTCTCTACCTCCTTCCCAGTCTGCCCAACAGCATGGTTGACCCCTTGGCCAAATCTGTCTACTTCCTTCCCAGCCTGACCAGCAGCATGGTTGACCCCTTGGCCAAATCTGTCTACTTCCTTCCCAGCCTGACCAGCAGCATGGTTGACCCCTTGGCCAAATCTGTCTACTTCTTTCCCAGCCTGACCAGCAACATGGTTGACCCCTTGATTAACCTTCTCTACCTCCTTCCCAGCCTGCCCAACAGCATGGCTGACCCCTTGGCCAAATCTGTCTACTTCCTTCCCAGCCTGCCCAACAGCATGGTTGACCCCTTGGCCAAATCTGTCTACTTCTTTCCCAGCCTGACCAGCAGCATGGTTGACCCCTTGATTAACCTTCTCTACCTCCTTCCCAGCCTGCCCAACAGCATGGCTGACCCCTTGGCCAAATCTGTCTACTTCCTTCCCAGCCTGCCCAACAGCATGGTTGACTCCTTGGCCAAATCTGTCTACTTCTTTCCCAGCCTGACCAGCAGCATGGTTGACCCCTTGATTAACCTTCTCTACCTCCTTCCCAGCCTGCCCAACAGCATGGTTGACTCCTTGGCCAAATCTGTCTACTTCTTTCCCAGCCTGACCAGCAGCATGGTTGACCCCTTGATTAACCTTCTCTACCTCCTTCCCAGCCTGCCCAACAGCATGGCTGACCCCTTGGCCAAATCTGTCTACTTCCTTCCCAGCCTGACCAGCAGCATGGTTGACCCCTTGGCCAAATCTGTCCACCTCCTTCCCGGACTGCCCAGCAGCATGGTTGACCCCTTGGCCAAACTTCTCTACCTCCTTCCCGGCCTGCCCGACAGCGTGATTCACATCGTGGATGCCCTTGTCCAATTCCTTCCCGGCGTTGCTGAGCCCATGGTTGGTGCCTTGGATCACTTTGTCTGTCTCCTTCCCTGCCTGCCCAGCAGCATGGCCAGTTCCATGGGCCAGTTGGTCCAGACTGTGGTTGATCCCTTGGACGCCTTTGTCTACCTCCCTGCTAGCCTCTTTCCCAATGCTGCTAAGGCCGTTGAAAACTTTCTCTACTTCTCTGCCAGCTTGAGTGATCCCATGATTGATGCCGTCCAGGGCCTTGCCCACCTCCCTTTCAGCATTGCTCAGCCCATGGTTGATGCCCTCAATGACCTTCCCAAAGGGGTCTACTTCAGCTGTCCAGCCAGGCAAAGCCCCTACCAGCAGCAAGAAGGAGCAAGTGTAGACTAAGGTGGCAGGATGCATGTTGGCAGGGTGCTGGGGATTGTAGAGAGGAGCTAATGAGGCTAGGTTGCTATTTATCCTCCCGCCTCCCCTCCCTATTCCACTCCCCCATGACTCAGCTACCCTATGAGATAGTTGCTGGTCCCCATTGAAGGGTGGTGTTTCCCAGGGAGATTTCAGGTTGAGCAAGGAGATGGAGGAGGGGGAGGGGTGAGTCACAATGCAAGAGGTCCCAGGCATCCAAGATTCTGACCCAGCAAGGGTCCCTCCACCCCCGGACCCAAACGTCAGACCTTCCAACCTCCACCTCTTCTCATTCCCTCCCACAACCCAGGCATCTTGTCACTCCTGTTGCTTCCTGATTCTTTCTCCCACTTTAAGTCCCCCTCCCCTCCTAGAATCCAGGTACCTCACTCCCTCTAGCACTTGGATCTCCTCCCTAGGACCCAGATTCTTGGCCCTTTAGCCCCCACCCTTCCCATTATCTGCCCATGACGAAGTCATCCTGTTCTCCTCCCAAGACCTAGGCATCTTGTTCCCCTCCCAGGCTTAAGTATCCTGATCCACCAGACCCTAGATATTCCAGACCCCCCACACCAGCCCCAGCCCCTGCTTCCTTATCAGAACCAAATCACTCAATCCTCAAGTAGTGGGAGAATCTGAAGAGATACAATGGTTAATGGAGAGGCAGTGGGGGCCTTAAGAAGTATAGGGGAAGATTCAGGAGAAGCCAAGATAAATGCCAGCCTCAGTCTTCTCAAAGCAGTGGGAAGTAAGAGGGAGAATAGAACATCTGGGTTCCCAGATGCAAGATCTAATGCAGGGTCTGTTGGGGAGGAATGGGAGAAGGGGTTCACATGGTAGAATATGAATACCATTCCCTTGCCAGATCCCAAGTATCCTACCTCCCAACCCTAGGGCAAGGGCAGGAGAGCTGATTTTGATCAACCTGAGAGCAGACGCAGTGTCTCCAGAAAATCCGGTTGGGGTGCCCATGGGGAGGAACTAGAAACCTGGGATAGAAGGAGGATGTCAGAGGCAGAACTGGGCTGAGGGCCAGTGAGTCCAAGTTTCCTGCTCTCCTCACCTCAGGGCCTTCCCTAGATCCTTCCCAAAAATTCAAGTGTTGTCATCTCGAGAGGGAATTAGATTAACTGGAGGAGTAGGTAAGAGATCTGGGAAATGGGAGGATGCTGAGGTCCTAGGACACAACCTGAACTGAGGACATTGAGGGAGATATTGGGTGATGTGTGCTTAGGGTGAATTTGGATAGGTGGAAGAGGCCAAGACAGTGAGCCTTATGCATGGACACAGAGACTCATTAGTCTTGGCTATCTGCCCCAACCTGGCATCTTAGCTAAGGACTGAATGGCAGATCTTAAAGGTAGATGAAGGGCAAAACTCAGAACTGGAGACAATGAAGGGGGATTTCATTTTGCTGGGGAGGCCCAGGCTGAGTCAGGGGGTATGAGAGGTATAGGGTGTGAGCGAGTGGAGGTGGGGCAGCAATGTGTGTGGGGGTGGGCAGGTGTGTTTATTGTTCACGTGTTTGTATGCTATGTCCAAACAAGAGTGGCACAACCCCCTCCCCTCCCAGTCAGTATTCCAACAGCCTGTGCCCCAGTTCTTCCCCAAGGACCCCCTCTCTCCTCCTAGAACCTAAGCAGTCTGTCACTCCCACTTTCTACAATTGGTGATGGATTCTTTTCACCTATGTCAGTTTTCCCAAGGAGGCATTTTCCTAATTTCATCACCCTGGGTTCTAGAGTCAATATCATGGGAGGAGAGAGCTCCAGGTGTGGCTTTTCCGTTCCTGAATGATGGTTGAAAGAGGGTGGGGACCACTCATGCTGCCTCTTATGACCTCTAGCTAGCTAGAGACCACAAAGAGTAAGAAGGATATGGAGAGGAGGGGAGAGGAGAAATCAATTCCTCAGGGACTTCCCAGAAATACAGAGATGGAGCTGTTTCCTTGAGCTTGTCCTTTTTCTCTACTTCCAGCACCCCCATCGGTCTCTCATTGACCCCTCCCATTTCCCCTCACCTTTCCACAACCTCTCCCTATCTTGCTATCCATCTGACTCTTTCACCATACCCTTTGTTTCTGTTTCTGTGTCTCTGTCTCTATCTCTGTCTCTGTCTCTCTATTTCTGTCTCTGTCTCTGTCTCTCTATTTCTGTCTCTGTCTCTGTTTCTCTATTTCTGTCTCTGTCTCTGTTTCTCTATTTCTGTCTCTGTCTCTCCCTCTCTGTCTCTCTTTGCCTCTCCCTCTGTCTCTGTCTCTCTCTGTCTCTCTCTTTCTCTCTCTGTCTCTCTTTCTCTCTCTGTCTCTCTGTCTCTGTCTCTGTCTCTGTCTCTCTCTCTCTCTCTCTCTCTCTCTCTCTCTGTCTCTCTCTCTCTCTCTCTCTTTCTGTCTCTCTGTCTCTCTCCTGCCTCTATTTGTCTCTGGTCTTCCATTCAACTCCACACATATTTATCATGTGTCAATGAGTGGGGTGGGGAGATGGAGCAATTCAAGGAAGAGAAACAGTTTCTGTCTTCAAGGAGCTTCAATGTCTCCTGGAAGGGAGGAAGCCGTGTCCCCAAACAAATGAAACCCAAGCACTCAAGAAAGGATGAGATGAAGTAAATGAGGGATCCAGGCAAAGAACCTAAAGAAATATGAGGGTGGAGAATTAAAGTTCTCATTGAGTCAGAAGACCCACTCTTCTGCTTACTTCCTAGGTGAACTTCCTGTAAGTTCTCAAACCTAAATTTCCATATCTGTTTAAAAATGGGGGTGAATGTAACTAGGAAATAAGTTACACAGGCAATGGGGTATAGAAATCTATCTTGCCCTACAGGAAAACAGAAGGGAAAGGGATAAGAGAAGTGGGGGAGGGAGGAGTGATAGAAGGAAGGACAGATTGGAGGAAAGGGTAATCAGAATATACACTGTCCTGGGGTGGAGGGAGGGGGGAGATGGGGAGAAAATTTGAAATTCAAAATTTTGTGGAAGTGAATGTTGAAAACTGAAAATAAATAAATTTAATTAGAAAAAAAAACCTGACTGGGAATTTTTTTTTTAAAGTCACAGTCAGTCGTTTGCCCAGCTCAGGTCAGCATTGGGAGACAGACAGAGAGGACTGTATACACAGTTTTGGAGGAGCAGTGCCCTTTGCTGAACAATATTTCCCTGAAAGAAAATTGCAACAGAGCAAGAGGAGGTCCCAGTTTGATATTCCAGACACATACTAGATACCTCAATGAGGATAGGTGCCAAGTGGTAGCTTTATCATTCCCTACCCAGTTCCAGGTCACAGATCCAGGCTAAGTGATAAGGGGACTGGAGGGAGTGGTGGAGAAGAGAAGGCATCATGTTCCAAGAAAGGGAGGAAGTGCAGAAGTGACCAGGCAGCAGTAGTGGTGTGGCTTATCCCTCAGAAGCAGAGGAGGGCCTCAGTTCCAGCACTTACCCCAGCCTTTAGAGGAATAACCAGGGCAGGAATCCCAGACAAAAGTGGGACCTACAATTCTGTCACTGAACCAAAAAGAGTTTTCCAGCTGGCCAATAGGAACAGAGTCCAACAGCCTCTACTGTTGAACAAACCCAAACCCAGGACAGGAATTTGAAGAGCTCAGACTTAGTAGTCAAACTTTGCCCTGGATCAGACTCCTTTGGGAGCACTGAAAGCCTAGAGGTTCCCAGCCTGTCTGTAGGATCCCACAAATCCCACAAAAATCAATTCCCCAAGAAAGCAGCAACAGGACCAGTCCAGACCCTCCCTCCAAAAGGGCACAAAGTCCATTCATAACATCAGGTCCAAAGTCAGGAGTCAGCTGGAAGAATGGGCAAATAACCAAATAAACAAGAATCCCACCATAATGTGCTATCATGATGACAGGGATGCTCAAGACACAAAATGCAGAAGAGAATGACAAGCAATGCCTAATTGAAAAACACAACTGGGCCACAAACCCAACTAGAATTCCCAGAAGAAATAAATCAAAAGGTTTTTTTAAGAGTTAAAAATGGTTTTATATAGAAATCCACTGAGACTCTCATTCTTTGCCAACTTGCAAAAAGAAGAAATGAGAGCACCTGAGGGAGAAAAAAGAAAAAAAGTATGAGAACATGGAAAAAAAGAATCAGAAAGTGAATTAACAGCTTAACACAAAACATCTGTCCAAGCAACAAACTACCTAAAAATTAGAATGAATCAAATAGAAGCCAATGACCCAATGAGATAACAAGAAAAATTGGAGGAAAGTCAAAAAGCTGAAAAAATATCAGATAAAGTAAAGTATCTCATAGCAAAAGCAACTGACCTGGAAAACAGATCAAAGAAAAAAATTAATAATCATTGGATTATTTGAACGCTATGAAAAAGCTCCAACACCTAGACATCCTATTTCAAGAAATCTTAAAAGAAAACTGCCTAGAACTCTTAGAACCAAAGAGCAAAGTGGAAATAGAAAGCATTCATCCATCACCTCCTGAAAGAAACTCTAAAATGAAAACTCCTAGGAATATTAGTGCTTCCAGGTCAAAGAGAAAGCAAGCAGTCAGAAAGAAAGAACTCAAATCTTGAGGAGTCCCAGTTAGGATCACATGCAATTACCAGTCAATATTCTGAAGGATGGGAGAACTTGAAATAAGCTATCCCAGAAGGCAAAGGATGTCAGCTTACATATCAGAATAACTTACCTAGCAAGATTGAGTATAATGTTACAGGTAAAAAATGGATCTTTAACGAAATAAAGGACTTCCAAACATTCCTTATGAAAAGACCAGAGCCAAAAAGAAACTTTGAAATTCAAGCACAAGAGTGAAGAGAAACCTAAAAAGGTAAATGTGAATGAACAATGACCAAGAATTAAGCAAGGATAAACTGCTGATATTAAAATATGGAGAGATGACACTTGTGTCTTCTCTGCTCCCTGTCAGTATCAGGGGTCATAGAGGTCTGGGAGTGGTTCTACTATGTTTTATGTCTTCTTTTGTTCTGTTTTGTCTTCTTTTTTAATTTAATAGTAGTATTCTATTTTTCCAATGACATGCACATACAATTTTCAATATTCATTTTTTTAAAGATTTCAGTTCCAAATTTTTCTCCCTCCTTCCCTTTCCTCCTCCCTCACCAAGACAGCAAGCAATCTGATAGAGGCTATATATGTGCAATCATGTAAAACATATTTCCATGTTAGTCATGTTGTGAAAGAAGAAGTAGAACAAGAGGAAAAACACAAAACAAAAAAGTGAAAATAGTATGTTCCGACCTGCATTCAGACCCGATAAGTCCTTTTTTCTGGATGTGGACAGCATCTTCCAAAATTAATCTTTTGGAGTTGTCTTAGATCATTTTATTGCTGAGAAAAGCTAAGTCAATCAAAGCTGATCATCACACAATGTTATTGTTACTGTGTACAATGTTCTCCTGCTTCTGCGCACTTCACCCAGCATCAGTTCATATAAATCTTTCCACATTTTTCTGAAGTACACCTGCTCATAATTTCTTATGGAACAATAGTTTTCCGTAAGATTCATATACCACAACTTGTTCAATTATTCCCCAAATGTGGGGATGTGATGAGCAGCTCCTCAATTTCTAATTCTTTGCCACCACAAAAAGAACTTCTATAAATATTTTTGTGCATATGAATTCTTTCCCCCTTTTATAATCTCTTTGCGATACAGACCTACTGGTGGTATTGCTGAATCAAAGAGTACGCACAGTTTGCTTGCCCTTTGAACGTAATTCCAAACTGCTCTCCAGAACGGTTAGATCAGTTCGCAACTCTACCATCTGTTATGTCTTCTTAAGAGACAAATAGGAAGAGAGGTGAAGAGGAATATGGGAAGGGAAAGGAAAGTTAGGGAAAATTATCTCACAAAATAGGGGTGTACAAGTAGACATCTCTCCAAACAAGGAGAGGGTGTGTATTTTCACTCATTCTCCTCTGCTCACTCTTCAAGAAAGGAGAGTTGGAGTATTCCTTGCTCCCCATCACTACTTCCAGGTTGTCCTCCTTCCTCTATCATTCAGGAATGAGGTTCATGCCTTTCATATCTACTATCCAATCAAAATCCTAGTAGCTGTTGTCTACAGACTCCCAGGTTACTTCCTTTCCTTCCTCAACGAGTTCAATACCTGGCTTACAATTTTTCTCTTCTAACTCTTGTTCTCATACTAGAGAACTTCAGCATTATATTGACTCTCCCTCAAACACCCTAGTCACTGAGTTCCTCAATCTACTCTCCTCCCATTAGATACTCTCCAGTCTATGTCAGCTACCCACAAAGATCGTTATTCACTTGATTTTGCCATCACCCACAAATGTACTCTCTATTCAAAAATTCTGAAATCCCTTTATCTGACCATAATCTACTGGTTTTTCACCTCTTCCTCTGCCTTCCCTTGTCAAACCCTAGTCTTTATCCACAAAATCACATCCAATCCTTTGACCCCCTCAGTTCTCTCCCAGACCATCTCCCCTGCACTCTCTTTTCTCTTCTCCATCTGGACCCTTTGATGAACCAGTTCAACACTACATTGTTCTCCTCTCTTGAATCCCTCACCCCCTTATCCTATCCCCAATTATGCCCAGTCAAGCTTCATCCTTGGATAATTCCCACCATTTATCACCTTTGCTCCAACACATATGTTGCTCCATGAAGGTGGAGAAAATCACATAATTGTTCTGACTAGGTTCACCACAGATTTACATCACACAACCTCACCTGGGCCTTCACTGCTGCCAGGCAATCCTACTATATCTCTCGTATCAGCTCATTCTCCCACTCTCCACTAGTTCTTCCAAACTTCATCCCTCCTCAAATCTCCCATGGCTCCCCCTCGCCCACCCTCTGAGAACCTTGTCTCATATTTTGCATCAGCTTCCTCTTCATCTCGTATCCCTCAGGTGCCTTCAACCACTCTTCCTTCCTTCTCCCCGTCTCATATGATGAAATGGCCTTACTCCTTACCATGGTCAACTCCTCTATCCTTTCAAGTAATCCTATTTCATCCCATCTCCTCCAATAGACTGATCCCTCTATCATCCCCACTCTTCCATTTATTAATCTACTAGCTCCTTCCTCCTGCCTACAAACATCGCCCCCCACCCCAACCTGAAAAAATCCTTACTTGGTCTTTCTATTCCCACTCTCTGCCCCTGTGACAAAACTCCTCAAAAAGGCCGTCTACAACAGGTGTTTCCATTCTCTTCTTAACCTCTTATAATCTGGCTTCCAACCCTATCATTCTACCAAAACTGCTCCCTACAAAGCTACTAATGATGTCTTAGTTGCCAAATCCAATGGCCTTTTCTCAATCCTCATTCTCCCCAGCCTGTCTGTAGTCTTTGACACTGCTAATCATTCTATTCTCCCCTTGATACTCTCTCCTCTCTAGGTTTTAAGGACACCTCATTCTTTCTCCTGGTTTTCCTTCTCCCTCTCTGACCCTTCCTTCTGTCTCCTTTGCTGGATCCTCCTCCAGATCATACCCTCTGACCATAGGTATCTCTCAAGGTTCTGTCCTGCATCCTTTTTTCCTCTCCTTTTACACTGCTTCACTTGATGACCTCATCAACTCCCATGGATTCAATTACCATCTCTATGCTAAAGATTAACAAATCATCTTGCCCCAAACTCTCTGCTAACCTCTAATCTCACATCTCCAATTACCTTTCAGACATCTCAGTGGGTGTCCAGCAGACATCTTAAACTCAATCTGTCCAAAACAGCCCCAAACCCTTCCCTCCACATACCTTCCTTATTTCTGTAGAGCACCATCCTCTCAATGTCTCAGGCTCACAACCCAAGAGTCATCCTGAATTATCCACTCTCTCTCACTCCTCAACATCCAATCTGTTGCCAAGGCCTATCAGTTTTGCCTTTGTAACATCTCTACACCTTTCTGTCCTCTGACATTACTCCCATCCGGTATAGACCCTCATCAGCTCACACCTGTACTATTGCAGTAGCAGTTGGTGTCTCTGTCTGCCCCAACTTTTGCCCCACTCCAGCCCATTTTCCATTCAGTCACCAAAGTGGTTTTCCTAAAGCTCAGGTCTGACCATGTCACCCCCAACTCAACAATCTCCAGTGGCTCCCTATTGCCTCTAGGATCAAATACAAAATGCTCTGTTTAATATGCAAAGTCCTTCATAACCCAGCCCCCTCCTACCTTTCAAGTCTTCTTACATCTTACTCCCCAGCACACACTCTTTGATCCAGTGACACTGGTCTCCTGACTGTTCCAAGAACAAGACTGTTTGTTTCTCTCTCAGTTCTGGGGCATTCTCTCTGGCTGTCCCCCTGGCCTGGAATGCTCTCCCTCCTTCAGACCACCTACTGACTTCTCTGGCTCCCTTTAAGTCCCATCTAAAACCTCATCTTCTACAGGAAGTCTTCCCCATCTTCCCTCAGTTAATTATTTCCTATCTATTCTGTATCTGGCTTGCTTTGTTTATATGCATTTGCATGTTGCCTCCTTCCTTAGACGGTAAGGTTCTTGAAGACAGGAACTGTCTTTTACCTCTTTTTGTATCCTGGGTTCTTAGTACAGTGCTCGGCACATATTAAGTGCTTAACAAATATTTATTGATGAATTGAGTGGTTGACATTTGAAACTTGATCTCAGTTGAATTAGTTAAAGAGAGGAAGAATGCATATACACAGAGTGAGGTACAGAAATACTTTTTATTCACTGGAGAAATAAGAGAGAAGAAGAGGGGAGAGGGAATGACAGAGAGGTTAGATTAAGGGAGGGACTAAAAACAAATTCTAAGGATGTACAAAAATATTCAAAGCTTTTTTCAACATGGCCAAGAATGGGAATCTGACGGGTGCCCTTTTATGGGAGAATGGATGAACAAGTTATAGTATATGCATCTGAGGGAATACTATTGTTCTGTAAGAAATGATGCAGAGGGTTTCTCAGAAAAACCTGGGATGATTTCAGTGAACTGATAGAGGATGAAATGAAGAGAACCAGGAGAATAATTTATACAATAATAACAATATGTAAAGGCAAACAACTTTGAAAGAATTAGGAACTCTTATCAGAATAATGATCAGAGCACAAATGATGGAAAATGCTGCTCCATAGAGAGATAAAGGACTGAGAAAGCATAGCGTGAAAATTTGTTTTGACTGACTATACATGTTCGCAACAAAGCTTTTGTTTTTTTCTTTTATATTTTGGGAGAGAGGGTCAGGAGGATTTTTGGTGATTGAAAAAAAGTGTGTGTATGTATATATATATATATGTATACATGTGTATGTATATCTCTATCTCTATAGATAGAGAAAGATAGATAAGATGAGTGGGTGGGTGGATGGATGGATGGATTAGATATATGATAGATAGATAGATGATAGATAGATAGATAGATAGATAGATAGATAGATAGATAGATAGATAGATAGATAGATAGATGATAGATAGACAGGCAAAAAAGTTTCAAAGAGGAGGTGAATCTGAACTGGGCCTTAAAGGAAGAGAAAGATATCAGCAGGTAGACATGCAGGGGTACATCCTTAAGATTCAAGATTTGTAGTGGGCAGACTCTCTTGCCAACTACAACAAATGTAAGGGACAGATCTGTTCTGCCCTAATTATGCCAATTGTAGGGTGGCATTGAGAGAATACTAAAATACTGACGAAAGAGGGATCAATGCCAGCTTGGTTATTGATATATTTTATTAGGGTTAATTAGGTTAATTGGGTTGGTTAAGGGAGTTTACTCACAAGAGCCAGTTGTCCTGGGCAGCAGCAGGACATCAGGAATTCCCATACCAACCCCAGACCAGGTCAGGTACAATATAGAAACAGAACAAAGACAATGTAGCACCAGGGATGGAAGAACTTGCAAGTTCTTGCATGGGATAGTTACAGCTTCTTTTGCTGTTTACATCTACTCAAGGTAATTGCCAATTGGGAGACTGGAGGTCACGTTTCTAGGTTCTGGCTACCACCGTACACATCCCAATCATTAGTGATTAGGAAGATGGTTATTAGAGGATAAAACAGAAGTCTTTTAGCCTTGGCAGTTAATTAGCCTCTTCTACCCCCTCCCCTCAACAGTTTGGGTCCATTTGACTTTTCCAGATGTATTTAATTCCACTTGCCTACCCCTATAGAAACAGCCCCAAACCCTGAACTCAAGAGGTAGCCACATCCCCCAGGTCATCAACCATGCTTCCAACCTCTATCATACAGGACAGAAACTCTGGTAGAGAATTCAGCCTGACAACTTCATCTCCCCACTTTAGAGGTAGCTGGGTGGTGCAGTGGATAGAGCACTTCCTGGAGTCAGGAAGACCTGAGTTCAAATGTGGCCTAAGATACTTACTAGCTGTGTGACCCTGAGCAAGTCACATTCTTAGTTTCCTCATCTGTAAAGTGGAATAATAAAAGCACCTCCCTCCCAGACTCATTATAAGGATCAAATGAGATAATAATTGTACAATTTCTGGCACATCGTAAGTGCTGTGCAAATATTTATTGTTATTATTATCTGCTGGTGCTGTAGTTACCCAGTGCCTGAAGATCCAGGGGTGAACGTTCTCAACACCAGAGTCCTTGGTATTATAAGAATCAGAAAGGCATATGGTTTTACCAATCAAAATGGCACTAAAAGATGAAATTTTTAGATCTGCCTGACCTTCTCCCTCTATAGTCCCACCAAACTGAATTACCTGCTCTCGAAACAACCAGCACCTTACCACCTGCCCCACACCTGAATCTTCCCATCTCTTTTGTTTCTTTATTGGAACATGAGCTCTTTGGGGGTAGGAACTGTCATAACCCCAGTTCTTAGCACTGTGTTTTGTATATAATAAGCACTTAAGATTTGCGTATTCATTCACACCTTCTGTGCTTTGGCCAAACCGAATTAACTGTTCTCCATTATCAGTCTCCCATCTCCAACCTCTGTATATTCATCTACTAAAGCTACTGCTCTTCATGTCAGGAATGCTCACTCTTCCCTTCTCATCTCTAGTGGGTGACATCCAACTCTTTAAGACCTAGCTCAGGGACCATTTCCTCCACAAATGCTTCCCTGATGATTAACCCATCTGAAAGTGTTTTCCAATTTTCCTAGAGCATTCCTTTGTCCTTGTGATTCTACCTTTTATTGTACTTTGAATTATCTAAATTATAGTACCTTAGATCTAGAGCTAGAAGGAATCCCAGAGGGCATCTATTCCACCCTCCTCATTTTACAGGTAAGGAAACTGAGGCCCAGGAAGGGCAAGTAGTTAGCTGCCCATATATGTTTTTGTATCTGCTCTAAACACCATTTGTCTATCCCTTGAGGATAGCCAAGGGCTATTTTGGTTTTTTATCTTTATATCACTACCACCTAGGACAGCTGCCTGGTAAACAGTGGGTGTTTGGTAAATGTTAAATTGGCAAGATACATGGGAGAAGGTGGAAACTGTAAGTAGGGTGCCAGTTAGGGGACTATTACAATAGTCTGTGTAAGAGATAGGGTAAAATGAAAGACCTAGAAAAAGTCAGTGGCATTGTGAGTGGAGAGAGAGGAACAGATGTGAGGTATCCAAACCACAGGTATCCAAACCACTTGGCAACTTGTTGGATGAAGGGTGAGGGAAGGAAAGCCTCAGAGATGATTTTGTTGCTTTGAGCCTGCCTGATTAATTGGGGAAGATGATGGTTCAGTCATCAGAATCATGAAAAATGGGAGACAGGTCATGGAGTGGGGAAAAGAAGGATGAGCTCAACCTTGAACTTGTTGAGTATTAAGATCTAGCAGAATATTCAGGTGGAAATGTCCAGTAGGAAATGTCCAGAAATTGGGATGGGATTGGAATTCAGGGGAGACGTGGGAGCTAGAGATAGAAATTTGGCAGTCATCTCTATAGATGTGATACTTGAAGTCATGGGAGTGCAAGAGGTCATCAAGGGAGGAACTGTGAAGAAAGAAAGGAAGAGGTTTTAGATGAGAACCTTGGGTTGTTCACATTTGGGGGCAGGGAAGGAAGATGAGCCAATAAGGGAGCCCAAGAAGTATCAGTGAGACAAGTGGAAGAACCAGGAGACAGAGTCACGGAAACTGAGGGAGGAGGAGAGTGGCTGATTATGTTGAGTTCCGTGGAAAGATCAAGGAGGATGTGAGGTAGGTTGGACTTGGAAATGAAGAGATCCCTAGTGACCCTGCATAGAGTAATGTCAAGAGAGTGGTGGGGAACCCAGAATGCAAATTGCTGAGGAGTGAGAAGATGGTAAGACAGTGTAGACAATCTTTCTAGAAGTTTCCCAGTTGTTTGTCCAAATATATTAACTACCCACTGAGTGTAAGCACTATACTGGCTGCCAGGAAAGAGCCAGAAAAGGGTACTTCTCCCCTTACTTCCCCCAAAAAACATGGTTCTGTCTTTGTACTTCACAAACATACCCGATTTACAAAGAATGGACAATTGAGTATAAAAGAACATAGCACTAGCAAAAACACAGGCACAAAGTTCAGATATGACCTGAACTAAGCATATGAGATAAATGCCTCTTGGACTAAGGGAAGCATTTGTCTAATTAATAGGTAAGTCAAAAGTCAAGCAACAAGCATTTATTTTATTTTTAAGTTCCAAGTTCACTCCCTCCTTCCACCCCCTCCTTTACTCATTAGACGGCAAGAAGTATGGTGCCCATTATACATATGTTATCATGCTAAATATATTTCCACATTAGTCATTGCAAAAAATAAATAAACAAAGTGAAATAATCTGTTCCATTCTGCACTCAGAGTCACCAGTTCTCTCTCTGGAGGTAGATAGCATTTTTCATCATCAGTCCTTTGGAATTATTGTGGGTTAGGGTAGCTAAGTTTTTCACACTTAATTATAGTTACAATATTGCTATTACTGCAGACAGTTCAACAAGGATTTATTAAGCACCTACTATGTGTCAGATACCACGTTAAGCTTTGGTAGTATGGGAATTATTTTAGTATTTGATGGTGGTGATTAATATGGGGTCTGTGACTTTTTATGTCAAGGCAACTGGGTTAAATGACTTGCCTGGAGTCACACAGCTAGTGTCAAGCATCTGAGGCTAAATTTGAACTCAGGTCCTCCTGCCTCTAGGGCTGGTGCTCGATCCACTGTTCCACCTACCTGCCCCATCTATAAACTTTAAAAAAATATTTTGATAGCTATATTTCAACAGAATTGGCTCCTTTGTAATCCAATGTAAATGGTTTTATGAATTTCAACATTATTCCAAGTAGGGGTTCATAGGCTTCACCAGACTTCCAAAGGGATCCACAATGTGAAAAGAGTTGAGAAAGAATTCCTAGCTTAGAGAAATCTGACTATACCAGAACCAGCTGAAGAAGGTGGTGATGTTTGCCTTGGAGAAAAGAAGATTTAGATTGAGTTGGGGGAGAAGAGGAAGGGCATGGGAAAGCAGCCTGAAATATCTGAGGGGTTTTCATGGAAGAGATATTAGCCTTGATCTGCTTTGCCCCAAAGGGCAGGACTAGGATGAAGAGGTGGAAGTAGACATGGTATAAAAAAATCCTATCAATGATAGCCTTCCCCACATGGAATGTGCTGCTTAGGAGCATAATGGGCTCTTCTCAGAAGAGATATTCAAGCAAAAGTTGGATACCACCTGTCATGCATTTTATAGAAGAAGCTCTTGGCCTTTTTCTAGGTCAGGCTAGATGGCTTCTGAGGTCCATAACAACTCTTAGATCCTGTGGTCCTAAAAAGAAATATATATAATAGCTTTAGAGAGTAGTAAGAAAAAAGGAAAGAACAGGATTTGCTATTCTTAGGTAGAAGACTGCATATGTTTGTAGACAAAGATAAAGGAGAGGGAACCAGTAGAGAGGGGAAGATTAAAAGGTAGTAGTGTCTTGGAAAGAATTCAGGGTTTAGAGTTACACAGACTGGGTTCAAATCCACTTACTACCTATGTAGACTCTGAGCAAGTCACAACCTCTCTGTGCCTCAGTTTCCTTAGTTATAAAATAAAGGGGTTGGATTCCATAGCCTCTCAGGTCCCTATTAGCTTTATATTTATGATCCTACAATTCTTTAAGGTGAGAAAAAGAGAGAGAATAAAGTGGTGATGTGACTTGCACATCGTACTCAATTAATGAATATTCACGGTACATTGAACACTTACATGTTCATTGAAATGAGTTGAATTATGGGTAAATTAAAGTCCAAGAAGAGATGGGATCAAGGGCACAAAGAGAAGGGTTAACTTTGGTATGGAAGAAAGGTACCTTTTCTCTCTAAAATGAAGGAAAAGGAGGAAAGAATAGGTAAAATAGCCTTTGAGATGTTAAGTTGGGAAAAGAGGGAAGGACGGTGAGAGTAGGGTTGGGGATTTGGGGAAAGAGAAGATTTGGAACAGGCTCCATAAGGAGTATAATGGTTATTATCCTTCATGCTCATAGAAGACCATGATGACATCATCATGTTGGAGTCAAAGTACAGTGTGTCCGACTATGGCTGATCAGACCTATATGAGCTTGGAATGCTCTACCACAAGTTGGGCACAAATAATTCTTCAGAGAGACCTTGAGTGTGTCTTTATATTGGTACTTCTGACCTCCATGGGAGCACCTACCTCATGTGAGTTCTTTGTAAAACAGTATTTGAGGCAAACATATATTTGGCATTTGAATGTGGTCAGCCCATCAGAGTTGTACTCTCTCCATAGAGTTTGAATGCTTGGCATTTTGTCTTGAGAAAGGACCTCAATGTCTGGTTTACCTTACCTTGCCAGGTGATCTTCAGAATCTTCCTAAGACAATTCAAATGGAAATGATTCAGTTGCCTGGAATAGTGGTGGTAGATTGTCCAGGGTTCACAGGCATACAAGAATGGGGTCAACACAATGGCTTTGTAGACGTGGTATTCTAATACCTCTTTTCTCCCATAGTAGTCTAATACCTCTTTTCCTATGGAGCCTCCCCAACACTGAGCTAGCTCTGACAATGTGTGCACCAACTTTATTTTCAATGTGTACACCCATGGAAAGTATACTGCCAAGGCAAGTGAACTTATCCACAGCATTCAAAATTTCTCCATTTGCTGAAACCAATGATTCCATGTATGGATGGTGTGGTGCTGGCTGATAGAGAATCTGTGTTTTCATGGGGTTGATTGTTAGGCCAAGATTAGCACAAGCAGCAAAGAATCAATTCATATTTTGTTGCTTCTCAACTTCAGAGGTTACAATGAGTTGTAACAGTCATCTGTGAACAAAAAAATTCATGTACTAACTCTCCCTCCACTTTAGTCTTGGCTTGTAGCCTTTTCAAGTTAAATAATTTACCTTCAAAGCAATAGCTGACCTTAATGTTCATTGAAGAGTCTGACAACAATCCTGAAAACATCATGCTAAAAAGCATGGGAGCAAGCACACAATCCTGCTTCACTTCACTGGTGACTGGGGAAAGCACAAGAGCATCATCCATTATCCAGAACCTGTGCAAACACACTATCATGAAGTTAATTCTGATAAACTTCTCTGGATGACCAAATGTTGCCACGATTTTTCACAAGGACTCACAATGGACAGCAACAAAAGGCTTGGTCAGATGGACAAGCATTGTGTACAGACCTCTGTTCTGCTGCTGGCATTCCTTCTGGAGTTGTCAGGCAGCAAACACCATATCAACTGTTCCTTGACCCTTTCTGACTCTCAAGTTCTTGGTCACCTTCCAGATGAAGGATTAGCCTATTAAGGAGGACTCTGGCAAGAATCTTGCCAGCAGTGACTAAGAGAGAGAATTCCCTGTCTGTCACTGGACAACCTATTTCCTTTCCCTTTATAGAGATGGATAACAGAGGCATCCTTGAACTTCTAGGGGATCACCTCCTCTTGCCAAAAAACCCAGATAATTTAAGCTAGCTTTTGTAGGAGCAGTAGACCTTGTAGATCTCAGTTGAAATAGAATCAGCAGCAAATGCCTTGCCACATGAGCAGAGTCTAATGGCATTCAAAAGCTCTTTTTCAATTGGAACTTCAGTTGGGGAAGTGTTCAGTCCAGTTCTGTAGGATCATGTCCTTATCCCTAATCAATGTAACTTAATCAGTGCTGAGTTAGCTGAGATCTACCTCTGATGACTTGCAGATCTGCCTCACTTAAATCCAATTTAGGGTGAGAGTCACACTACTTTACCAGGGAGTGTGATAAAAAAGCAAGCAAATATGACCACATAGATTGCCATGGAGATAATAAGATCTTGTTGAAGTTAGGAGTGAATATCAGGGAGCCATTTCCATATTTCTGCCTTCTTCCCCACCCTTCTCCCTCTGTCTTCCCATCTCTCGAACCACATTATTCTAAGTTCCATTGCTCCAGCAGTAATGACAGCTAGAAATTCTATAGTTCTGCAGCACACATGCACAGACAGTTGGCCAACAAGCATTTATTAAGTGCTTACTACATGCCAGGCACTGTGCTAATGATGGAGAGCCAAAGAAAGTCAAGGTGGGATTTCAACCCCTCTGACTTAGAAGCCAGTACTCTTTCCACTATGCCTTGGATATCCTTATCCAAGGCTAATAATATAACCATATTACATATAATATAACATATATATGTACGTATGTTTTAAGTAGTTAGGAAAATCGGTTCCCTATTACCATTTCTTTACTCCTATCTTTGGTGACCAATCCAGTATCTAGCTTTGCTCAAAAGAGATAATATTTGCCAAGTGTTTAACACAGTGTCTGGCATACAGTGGGTGCTTACTAAATGCTTAGTCCATTCCCTTCCCTTCCCCGACACTCACCACAAAATCATATGTGGCTGGGGAGAAGGGGGGAGATGCTCCACTTTAGCACAGCATTGACCACCTCAGAGCGCAAGGTTACAGCGAGGAGGTACGTTTGTGCCTGGACCGAGACCCCTCCGGGGCACCACTTCTGCTGGGTTTAGACGTGCTGGGTGTAGAGACTCAAATTCCGTCTATGTGGGTCTAGCGTGAGCTAAGCGTAGACCGCGTATGCTACCTACCTGGTCTTTTAGGCAGAAGAGGGGACTAGAAGACGAGCGACGGACGCTGCCTCAGATTTCCCCCGCCCTAGTAGGTGCCTTCTTCTGTGAGGTCAGGGTGCTGCTCAGTGGGGAAGAGCACTGTGACGACACCGCCGGCCCCTCAAGAACCCAGGAACCAGGACAACGGGAAGACTCAGTAACATCGCAGCGGGGACGCAGGTTGGACGCGGACCATGAGAATTTGAAAGGCCATGAGAGGCTGAGGCCATGCCGAAACGAGACGTCATCCTCACCAATGTCACCGTGGTCCAGCTGCGGCGACACGGTGAGCCACCTCGCCCAAGGCAAAGGGGCGTGGACCGGAGCCACCCGCGGGGTCTTGGACGCCCCCGTGGCGCTCAGGGAAAGGGACTGTAGGCCAGTTCTGAACGAGTCTCCCAGCACTCTCAGGTCCGAGGGGGATTCTGGCAGGCACTACGTGCTTCTTCCCCCAGGAGTGGCCAGACCCTTCTTCCCCAGCTCTTCTGCTCCCATAGGTACAAAAGCTGACAGCTAGGACTTGGATAGAATCCTTCCCTTCTTAGCACGGTTATAATAATGACACATTGACCCTCCATCAGCAAAACTGGAATTTCACTCAATCCTAGCAACTGACTGTTCGTCCTCTTGTTCCTCCTCTGCTCTCCATGGTACTAGTCTCCCAGACCCTGGGGTAATCCTGCTTTCCCCAGGAACCTGGTTTGGGGGTCGGGAGGGAGGGGGCAATGTAGCTTCTGGATTGGATCTTTCCCATGAAAAGACTTCTTAACTTATGCCTTGAAGTCCCGTACCCAGAGCTGAGAAGTAGAGAAGAGAGATAACAATTGTCCTTACTTGGGGGAATAGGAAACAGCCCCAGAGAGAAAGCTCACTAAACTGTTCTAAAAAGGATAAAGAAACTCATAGTCATTAGTTATTATTGAATTGCCATCACTAGAAAATTATTGTCATTGCTTATTAACATTTATTGCCACTGAAACACCTCAGGCTATATCAGATGTTACACATTAAGATTAGCAGAGACAAACGTCCCCTCTCAGGACTCCTGAGTTCCAGCCGCCATCTCTCTATCTTTCCCTTTCAAAACCATCCTCCTGTCAGGGCCTTGATTTTATTAGGATTGTGAAAGTTTAAAAGGAACTGTGAGAATGAAATCTTCAATGTCGTCTAGACCATCTAGACCCCTCATTTCACAAAGAGGCACCCTGAGAAGTCAACCAGCTGCTCCAGAGTTTTAAGCCAAGTCTTCTGAGTCCATATCCATTGCTCTGTTCACTACATTGAAGAATAATTCTATTAAACATGCATTTGCAAGACTTGACCTCTTTGTCTTGTCACACAAACACAAAGCCCTCCAAGCTCTCTAGTCCTCATATGCTTCTTTGCCCTTCCAAAACTTTAATGTCACTCCAACATTCACATATTAGAGACTTTGGTGTCTTCTGATGTGGTTTAAAGTTTCGGGGACCCCTCAATGACTGAAGTACAGGAGAGGGTCATCCAGAATGAATTCACAGACTCAGACATTCTTTAAGTCAAGTTGTCAAAGGTTTATTGTAATGCCAATATGGTGGACAGAGCTCCTTAAGGAACTTGCAACTTAACACATAATGTTAAAGCTTATATAGGAAAAGTAGTGGATTATCTAGCGGATAGACTAATTAAGTGATAACTTACAACCCTGGTCACAGGTGTCATTCATTACTGGAAAGGGGGAAGGGGTTTCTCAGGGATATATTTTTGGATCTGTTATGCCTGTAGCAAGACAGTTTTGAGAGTTGACATCAATAGCTTGACTTCTGGATTGTATATGTTAACTGTGGGAATCAATACATGATAATTCTTTGGGTACAAGATAGTCCTGTTTTTACAGGGGAAATTCTACAGAGCTTGGCTTGTTCCTGTGTCAGGGAGAGATAGTTTGCCTCATTGGGGCCCACTCATGAGTCATTGCTAGGCATAGCATCCTTGGACTTGGGCGAAAACTTTCAGAGATAGTGTTTTGAGGCTAGAAAGAAATATGATTTTGGAATTAGGGTCCAAGCACAAGCACCCAAGCACCCCATCATCATCCTGTTAAAAGTCATCATCCATCTTCCCCCTATTAAAAGCCCAGCTAATGCTCATATTTCCTTCACACAATTTTGATGCACCATGCCCCCCCCAACATAATAATTACCTTTCTGACTTCCTTTCACCAGCCCTTGAAAGTAGATGACTACTATTTGGAATTAATTACTAAAATGTTCATCTCCTTTGACTCAGAAGTTCCATTACTGGGCTTAATTAAGCAGCAAAGAGGTCAATGATAAAAAAGAAAAGTCCCCATTATGTGCCAAAATTTGTAGCAGGATTTTTCTGTGATAGCAAAGAATTGGAAACCAAGTAAATGCTCATTAATTGAGGAAAGGCTAAAAAATGGTGCTACCTCAATGGAATAGGAATATTACTGTGCTGTCAGAAATGATGACTGATGAATACAGAAAAGCATGGAAAGATCTATGTGAACTGATACAGAGTCAAGTAAGAAGAGACAAGAGAACAACATATTAAATAATTACGATGATATAAATGAAAAAATAACCATAACCACCCCACTGCACCCCCAAACTGAATGTTGCAAAATTATAAAGAATAATCCTGGCTCAGAAGAGGAGATATGAGAAGACACTCCCACCTACCCCTTTGTAAAGGTGGGAGGTTCACAAGTGTTGTACATTGCACATCTTTTTAAAATTTTTCGAGGTATTTATGTTACATTGATTTTTTCCCCCTTTTTTCTTTTTATTTTGACTTTAAAAATACTGTCTGTTATATGGAATAAATGACTTTCTGGGAAAGGGGGAGGAATTCTGGGAGAAACCATGGTGATGCAAAAAAAGACCCTATTTTTTAAAAAAAGTGCCTACAAGCTCCTTTTCTCCAGGACATAGTCCTCAGTTCTGTGCCATCCAGCACTTATGTGTATATTGACCATATAATTTTGTATTTGGTGATATCAAGAGAGAAAAAACACATAAATGTGTCACCAAGAATGGTAACTACACGTATGAAGCGACATCACATTAACTGGCACTCTTTTCACATCTGTCTAACTGATCACTTCAACCAACTTGTTTGTTCTTCCAAGGCTGAAATCAATTCTCGTGTTTGTTGCATCCCTTCTCGTAATGGAGAAGTGAGCTCTGAACGTAAGAAGCAACCTAATGAAAGTTTCTATCTTGTGTGTGTGTGTGTGTGTGTGTGTGTGTGTGTGTGTGTGTTGTCTGTCATCCCAAATGAGCAGGTGGCAGATCACAACAAAGTGAATCAGAAACCAGTGCAGCACCAATTCCAGGCAAGGTTGGACCAACAGCCTCAGTATCCCGTGGCGCAGCCTCTCCCAAAGCAATACGTGGAAGTTCCGGATTAACAGTGGGCATCAATGGGTGAGTCTTCTTGATTTACTCTGTCCATTCTAAAGCCATGTGATCTTAGACTTCCCTGAGAATTCCCTTCTGAGTGGAGTATAAAAGGAAAATTGTACTATATGTAAACCCATCTTCCTCTTTCGCCCTCCCCCTATCATCCCACAACCTAAAAAATCTCCCTGAATGTCCTTCTTCCTAAAACCAAGAGCATCATATCTAGGTTTCCCCAACCTCCAACCCCTTCGAATACCCTTTCTTAATTAGTCAGCCTTCCTTAATCCTTTACATTTTAATCCCCTACACACACACACATGCATGCGCATACACATGCACATGCACCGTGATAATTTTGACAGGGATTGGTGGGTGGAAGTCTTCTGACCATACCTGTCTCTTTCATACTGCGTCAGATTTGGACGTATTGGGCGGCTGGTGCTACGAGCCTGTGTAGAGAAAGGAATAAAAGTTGTCGCAGTAAATGATCCATTCATCGATGTCAACTACATGGTAAGAAAAGGTCCTGACGACAGGAAAAAGAAGGAAGCCCCTAGTTTCACCTGCCCAAGCATAAGAGTGGGATCTCCTGGGGATCCTTCTCATTGCCCTCAGCACTGCTCCTCTCCCTAACACATTACCCTTCTCTTTCCTTAAGGAATACATGTTCAAGTATGACTCCACTCATGGTCCCTTCTATGGTACTGTTGAAGTTAAGGATGGGAAGTTGGTGGTAAACAGACAAGAGATCACTGTCTTCCAACAGTAAGACACTTTCCTCTAGGGGCTAGCCACAGAAAGATTTGAATGGGAGCAAAGTGGGAAGATAGGTGTGGGAAAATAAGAGCCAGTTTATCAAGCACGATCTGAAGAGCTTTCCTGGAATGCAGAATAAGGGAGAGCTGAAACAAAGACTTGTAATCAAGGGGCTTATAATTTAGTAAGATTACAAACAACTTTGAGAAACTTTTCAGCACTGGACTCCAAAGGAATCCCAGCTCGGTTTTAACTCTCTGTGTGATCTTTGGTAAGCCATTGGATCCCTGGGCCTCTTAAATTCAAATGAAGAGATTGAATCTGTAATTCACACAATTTAAGGGTGAAAAGGGACCTGCTAGGACATTTAGTGCAACCAATATCTACCTGAGATCCTTTCTACAATATAGAATTTCAACCTGTCACATCGAATTCTTGGCCAAGTCAAAGATCATAGAGATTTTAGATGAACCCAAAGGGTCTTTTCAACTCTAATGACCCATAAATGAGAAAAATGATCATCCCCTATACAGGCTAATCAATCAGCAAGCATTTTTATTAAGCACTTTCTATATTCCTTCCAGGTAACTGTGCCAGCTCATAGTGGATAAAGTGCCAGACCTGGAGTCAGAAAGATTCATCGTCCTGAGTTCTGGCCTCAGACACTTACTAGCTGTGTGACCCTGGGCAAGTTACTTCATCCTGTTTACCTCAGTTTTCTCATCTGTAAAATGAACTGGAGAAGGAAATGGTAAAGCATGCCAGTGTCTTTGCCAAGAAAACCTCAAATGGAATCATGAAGAGTCAGATGTGGCTGAAAATGGCTGAACAGGAACAATTAACTGAAGGAAACAGGGCTAAGTGACTTGCCCAGGGTCACACTGCTAGGAAGTGTCTTGAGGACATATTTGAACTCAGGAAGATGAGCCTTCCGATTTCACATCTGACACTCTATCCACTGCACCACCTAGCTGCCTGTGGCCATAAATAGGCACACAGAAGATGCATGCAGAGGGGAAGGCATTAGCTATAATTATCCCTATTTTACAGATGGATACCTGAAACTCAGGTTAAGTGATTTGCCCCAAGGGTCCACCCAACTAGTAAGCGTCTGAGGCAGGATTTGAAACTCAGGACTTTCTGATTCTGATGCTAATTCTAACACTCTTAACCACGGGCTCCAGCATAGTTAACCAGGGGAGGCTTCTAAGCAACAAGTTGAGCTAGATTTTTGAAGGAAGGGAAAGGACGACATCTCAAAATGGTGTGCACGATCAACAGTCTTTGAGTGGGGGGTTGATTGATCCTTGATGGCTCTGACCAAGGGAACTGGGCAAGAGAAGAAATAGGGTAATCAAAGAAAGAGCATTAATGGTATTGGGGGGGGAGGGGGGAATCAGGTTCATGGAATATTTGCCTCCCCTTCCCCTAGCATGCAACCTGAAGAAATTCCCTGGAAGACTACTGGGGTCATGTATGTGGTAGAATCCACTGGATTAAACCTCACGACAGAAAAAGCCTCGGTAAGAGAAGGGGCATGTGGAGTGAATGAGGGGGCTCAGAATCAGATGTTGAGGTTGGGGAGGGGGGATCACTGTAATGTGTAATCTCATCTCTCCACTAGGCCCACATCAAGGCTGGAGCTCGTCGAGTGGTGATCTCTGCTCCCTCCCCTGACGCTCCCATGTTTGTCATGGGTGTTAATGAAAACACCTATAACCCCAACAACATGACTGTTGTCAGGTAACTGGGTGATCTGGGTGGGGCTCCTCCAGAGACCATGCTTCTGACGTGGTCCTTCTGACCTTGGCATCTTGAGCCACCCCCTAAAGCTCTGTTGCTTTTTAAGATTTTATTTCTATTGATATATTTTGTTTCAACATGACCTTCATTTCTGAATATATCCCTTCCCCCAATGATCCATTCCTTGTAACCAAGGGAAAAAATGAGCAAAAGAAAAAGCTCAGCACAACTCACCAACATCAGCTTAGACCAATAGAACATATAACGTTCACTATCATTAGCTCTTCACTTCTGCCAGAAAGAGACAAAGATACACTTTCATCTATTTCTTGGAGGTCATTATAATTCATGTTCAGTTTCATCTGTCCAAGAGAAGATCTTTCCATATATATATATACGTATGTATATATATGGAAAGATCTTCTCTTATATATATATATGTATATATTACATATATGTATGTATAAACCCTCCCATATTTCTCTGAATTCTTCAGTAATCATTTCTCATGAGATAACATCCTCTCACATTTGCATTGTACAACTTCTTTAGCCATCCTCCACCCACATTTAATTTTGTCAAAGTCAAAGATTCTGACATCTTTCCCCACCTCACTCTACTTCATCTTTCTCTGTTCTAGCAATGCCTCCTGTACCACCAATTGCCTGGCCCCTATAGCCAAGGTCATCCATGATAATTTTGGGATATTGGAGGGACTTATGGTGAGCATGAGATGGAAAGGGTAATGTGGGACCATACAGAGTAGGAGAGAAGAATGGAGGGATGGAGATGGGTGAGAGTGAGGGGACCTGCCTGAAATCTCTCTCTGTCTTTCTATCTCTGCCTGTATGTCTGTGTGTGTGTTTCTGTCTCTGTCTCTCTCTCTGTCTCTGTCTCTCTCTCTGTCTCTCTGTCTCTCTTTCTCTTTCTCTCTCTCTGTCTCTGTCTCTGTCTCTCTCCCCCCAATACTTTGGGAAGGGAGGAAACCCAAGCTGCACTAAGTTGGGATGAACATTAAGATTTAATCTCCCTCCTCTTCCCACAGACCACAGTCCATTCTTACACAGCAACACAGAAAACTGTGGATGGACCCTCAGTCAAGTCATGGCGAGATGGCAGAAGTGCCCACCAGAACATCATTCCAGCCACCACTGGTGCTGCCAAAGCTGTGGGGAAAGTCATCCCTGAACTTGATGGGTATGAAGACTGGGTTCATGTCTTCCTTTAAGAATGGGGGCAACAAAAAGGAAGTATGGGAGCATATCTGAAGATCTGGGGTGGGAGAGCTGAATGGCACTGAGGACACTGGAAGAGGTGTAGGGGGAAACAAGGGTAGAAGCCAGTATCATGGATCCCTGACTCATTCTGATCCTTTCTCCTGTCTGTGGTGTGTTCAGGAAACTGACAGGGATGGCATTCAGGGTCCCAGTCCCTGATGTCTCTGTGGTGGACCTCACATGCCGTCTAAACCGACCAGGCAATTACGAGGCCATTAAAGAAGCTATGAAGAAAGCATCTAGGGGGCAGATGGCTGGTATCCTCAGCTACACGGAGGATGAGGTGGGGACCTGGGGCTGGGGGTGGGGGGGAGGTTGGAGCGGAGGTCGAGGACAGGCATCCTGGAGACATGATGAACTTGGAGGAAGGACTAGTGGCTGAGCATGAGCCCCTTGCTCCCAGAAAGATCCATTGGAAGTGAAGGGTGGGTGCATTCTCATCCCTTATCCTCGCCTCCTTCATTCAGGTGACTTTCTCTTCACTAGGTGGTCTCTTCGGACATCATTGGAAACCCTTACTCCTCTATATTTGACGCCAAGGCCAGCTTATGTCTCAACGACAACTTTGTCAAACTTATCGCCTGGTGAGCTGGGAAAAGGAAGGGAGGTCAGGGTGGGTCCCCGTGGAGGCGGAAGGAATCCCTGATCCCATTCCACCGACGCGGACCGTGCCCCCCACCCCAGGTATGACAACGAATATGGTTACAGCCACCGGGTGGCCGATCTCATGAATCACATGCACAGCAAAGAGAAGTGAGGGGGAGGGGAGCCCCGCTTCTGAGTCTTCTCCTCCCGCAGGGAACCGCGCGCTCCTTCCCCTCAGCGCCTGGACCTCGGTCTGGTCCGGTCCGCCGGCGTCGCCCCTTGCCCTCCATCCCCAATGCAAGCATCTCCATCAGCTGCCCCTGTCCTGCCAACACTGGTGCCCACCACTCCCCGGGCTGCGCTTGGGGTTGGGGGTCACCGTGTGTGTGTGTGTGTTGTGTGTGTACCTATCTGCTCCTCAGGACTTACTACCTCCGTGTCCAGCCCTGGTCCTCCCAGCTCCTCCCCTCATGGGCGACTCCACAGGAGGGGACCCGACAGATAGTGCCAACCTGTCCAATAAACATCTCAGCACCCGCTAGGAAGCTACTTCTGAGGGCTGTGTGCGCCACAGCGTGTGTGTCTCCGTACGTGTGTGTTGGCCGGTCTATACTGCCTGTGTGTGTGTGTGTGTGTGTGTGTGTGTGTGCGCGCGCCATCTACGTTCTCTCGGTCTCTGTCCATCATCAGCCTGTGTGTGTCATTGCTTGTGTATCTGGGCAACGTGTTTTTCTGGGCACGTGTGTTTCCTGTCCATACTGCCTTCCTTTCTCAGTGCCTGGGTGTCCTGCCTCTCTCAGCCCCGGTGCACGTGTCTCTGCGTGTATAGAAGGTTTACGTGGGGTAAGGGTGAGGGTAAGGGTGGAGGTCCCACGGGGAGGGGCCGGCTCCAGGAGGCGGTGAAGGTGAGGAGCAAGGGTCTCAGAGGAGGTGGAAGAGACTCTCAGAGCTGGGACACGTGGAGCGATCCCAGGACGGCCCCGCCCCGCGCGCCTCCGCTATCCCGGCTGACTCCGCCCCCATCCCGGCTGACTCCGCCCTCACGTCGCAGACTCCGAGGTCACGTGCGCTTGGGGGGAGGGGGGGTTGAGTTGGGGAACTACTATTCCCGGCCTGCTGTGCGCGGACGGGGAAGGGTCGAAGGAGGTTGGCGCGTGCGCAGGGAGTCCTAGAGAAGCGCCCAGTAATTCAGGGCCGCTCTTGGTGCGTGGGGGACTCGGGAAGACCCGGAGCCGGCGGTGATCCTGGTCTTCAGGCCGGGTCATCGAGGGGGACTGGGGGCAGGGCTGGACACCTGTGGGGAAGGGGGGCAAGGCTGGACAATTGGCTCTCCTTGGGGAGAGGGGGCAGGGCTGGACACTTGGCTCTCCTTGGGGGAAGGGGGCAGGGCTGCACCCCTGGGGGGAAGAGGGGGCAGGGCTGGGCAACTGGGGGGAAAGGGGGCAGGGGGCAGGGCTGGACACTTGGCTCTTCTGGGAGGGGAGGGGGACAGGGCTGGACACCTGGGGGGAAGGGGGAAGGGGGACAGGGCTAGATACTTGGCTGTCCTTGGGGGCAGGGCTGGACAATTGACTCACATGGGGGGAAGGGGGCAGGGCTGAATATTTGGCTGTTCTTGGGGAAAGGGGGCAGGGCTGGACACTTGGCTCTCCTGGGACCCCCTGGAGAAGAAAACCTGTGGTGGAGGATGGAGACTGAGGGAAGGATGCATGTGTCCCTTGGTGGGGGGGTGAAAGTTAGGGACAGGCCATTGGGGGCCCTTGGAGGGTAGAGATTGGGGGTTGGACATCCACGTCCCTTTGGGGGTGGGGGTCAGGATTCCTAAGGCCCTCTCTAAAGACTGGGATCGCCAAGGGGCTGAAAGCCTTCCATCCTAGGAACCCTAAAAGGAGGACATCCCTCTGGCTCCCTGAGAAGGGGGTTGGGGGAGGGCAGATGGATTGGGGGAGGCCTGAGAGAGTCACTTAGGGCCTGGCTCTGTCTGTTCTTGGCCAGCTCAGGTGCCACAAGGGTCCGCCATGACCCTGTTTCACTTTGGGAACTGTTTTGCCTTGGCATACTTCCCCTACTTCATCACGTACAAGTGCAGTGGCCTGTGAGTACCAGGGGTTGCCTGGGCTGGGATGGGGGGGAGGGGTTGTTGGGGAGGCCTCTCTTGGGCCTGGCCCTCACCTGCAGGAATCCCTCCCGAACTCAGATCAGAGTACAATGCCTTCTGGAAATGCGTGCAGGCTGGAGCCACCTATCTGTTTGTGCAGCTGTGCAAGGTGAGAGAGCAGAAAGCGGAGGGCTGGCCTTGCCCCGGCCCCTCCTTGCACCCCTCTAAGCCCTCCCTCTGTCCCCCAGATGCTGTTTCTCGCGACTTTCTTCCCCACCTGGGAAGGCGGAGCTGGTATCTATGATTTCATAGGGGTAAGTGACTCCTGGGAACGATGGGGAGGCACACCATAGTGGGGGAGCAGAACCAGGGGCCGCCAGGGGGCAGTGGGCAAAGAGCCTGTGCTGGATTAGAAGCTGGACCTGGGTTCAGATTCTGACTCAGCCTAATAGTTTTGTGATGTCGAAGAAGTCTGTTCTCTAGCACTTAGGTCCCCTCTCTGAGAAATGCGGGATTTCAGCTGGCCCCTTCCAGCGCTAATCTCTGGGAATTATCCCGTCTACCAGGAATTCATGAAGGCAACTGTAGACCTAGGTGACCTTGTGGGCCTCCACCTTGTCATGTCTCGGAATGCAGGGAAGGGCGAGTACAAGGTTATGGTGGCGGCCCTGGGCTGGGCCACAGCAGAACTCATCATGTCTCGGTGTGTAGGCTGTGTGGGACCTCTGTCTCTAGGGCTCTGGGGATAGGGGGCAGAAGATAAGACTCCTGACTCTCCAGGGTGACCTGAACCGCTGGCCCCTATCTCTTCTCTCTTCTAGGTGTATCCCTCTCTGGGTTGGAGCCCGGGGCATTGAATTTGATTGGAAATACATCCAGATGAGCATTGATTCCAACATCAGCCTGGTAACTGTACCCACTACCACCCCACCCTGCCGCCACCCTTGCCCTATGAACCTGTCTCCTGACTGACCCTCAACCTCTGACCCTAGGTCCACTACATTGCAGTCTCTGCCCTGGTGTGGATGTTCACTCGCTATGACCTGCCACGAAACTTCCGCCCCCCACTGACTCTCCTCCTAGGAATCAGTGTCTACAAAGCCTTCATCTTGGAGTGAGTGAGGGGTTCAACCCATCGGAGGGAGGCCAGATGGGGTCTGCCTCCAAGGAGGGGACAGGACAGGAGGAAACTCCATTCTCCCTTACTCTTCTTCCTCCCAGGGCTTTTGTCCACCTTTTCTCCCTGGGCAGCTGGACAGCCCTTCTGGTCCGAGCAGTGATGACCGGTGTCCTCGCCTTGAGTTCCCTCAGTCTCTTTGTCACTCTTGTACACGGCAACTGACCCACTCCCCTAACCCCTTCCAGAGGCCCCAACTCCTGGGCTTAATCCCTCTCTTTAGAATTAAAAGAATTCTTATGTTGTTTTTTCCCACTTGTGTTATTCTCTTTGTGTACCTCCCCTACCTCCTTCTCAGACCCCTCCTTACTTCACAGGTAAACCCCACTAGATTTAGAATCAGAAGATTTGATCTTACATTTCACTCACATCTGTTCTGTACTAAATGCCTTCAAAGGTCCCATTCAGCCCTAACCCTAAGAGGCCCCTCTGGGTCTCAGCTGCTCCATCTCTAAAAGGAAAGGATTCCACTATGTGGCCTCTGAGATTCTGCCCCTAAATGGCTTGTGATCCTCTCCCAGGCTTCCTCTCTTCATCCTCATTTACAGAGAAGAAAACTAAGTCTCAGTCACTAGCAGGTGACCACAGCTTCCACCACTGCCCATGCCAGAGATGGCCTTCCAACACTTCCAAGCCCTGGGACTCCTTTCTCATCAGCCTTCTGAAATCCTCCATGTCCATGAAGTGAACCTTCCTTAATCTCCCAGCCCACCTGGCATCTCCCCAGAGCCCTTGCTGCATCCCCCTGAGCTGCTGATCCCCCTAAGCAGACCCCTTCCCCTCTATGGGCCTATTTCCTGGTCCGAATCAAGGGGCAAGGTCCAAGAGAGCAAAAGGTTTGCTCATGGAACCAACCCAGTGTGCCATCCGTAGCTCAGTGCCCACCTCCTCAGCGGGCACTTTGCTCCCACCACTCAGCCTGATGCCCCGGCTTCTCTTTTCCAGGTATGTCCATGCCCTATTCCTCACACATGGGCAGGGCCTGAACCATCCCTCCCTCTCTGCACCTGGCATGGAATAGAAAGGGACCTTAGCAATCATCTAGTCTGACCCCCTCATCTTATGGGGGGGCAAGATAATGAGGCAAGTGACCTGCCCAAAGATACCCAAGCATGAGTGACAGGCCTCATTGAAACTCAGCTCTAAATCTAGCCTTCTTTTCAGTTGCAAAGATTTTTACCACGTGTTTTACAAACACTGAACCTCCCTCTAAAGCAGGGCCTGCAGACTTTATTTTATCCCTATTTCACAGGTAAGGAAACTGGTTCAGAGATCAGAGGATTTTTTTGTTCCAAAGTCACCCAGTTAGTGAGCATCGAGGTCAGAATTCAAACCCAGACCCCTCCAAGTATAATGCTGTCTTCCCTACAAGCATGTCACATGATCTTAAACAAGTAATTTCACCTCTCTGGCCTTCATTCTCTTTATCAGTAAAATAAAAGCTCTTTCTAGCTCTACTGATCTGAGACTGTATGGCCAGGAAAAAAGCCCTTGGACTGGGTTATCTAGTGAGCCAGCTTGTACTGTGTGTCTCTAAAATCAGGATTATCCAGCCCTACTCTGGTGACTATGACTGAGTGATATGGACATGGTGGCTTGTTCTTGAAAATGTCCAACCTGTTTATTCAAGGTGTCTCAAAAGTCTTAGTTAAGACTTTCTACACCTTGGATGCTCTAGGTACTTGGTATAGCCTCTTGTCGGCTTGTAAGCAAGGGGTTGCCATGTGAGTCTTGAAGCTGCAGTTTACATGTCCTCCTGGGACATCATGATGATAATCACTTAGAAAGCACTTTAAAGTTTATCTGTTCTATGAAATTTGAATTCAGTCAAAGGGCTGTACTTGAGGACTTAGAGGGACACATGTGACCTTGAGGCCACAGGTTCAACTCTTGTGGATTGAAGGCTTAACATGATTTGTTAGCATAAATTGTGTTTTTAACAGCAGAATACACACACACACACACACACACACACACACACACACACACACACAGATGTTGGCCTGCATTAAGAGAGGCATTCAGAGGTGAGAGATCTTCTGTCTTCTGTTCTTTCAGACCACTCCTCAAGGATTGTTTTAGTTCTGAGTACCACAATGTAAGGATACTAGTACACTGGAAAGTGTCTAGAGGAAGGTGGCCAGGTTAGAGAAGGGCTTTGAGTCTAGTATGAGGATTTGATTAAAGGAGCTGGGGAATCGGGGCTGGAGAGTAGGGAGAGGGAGGGACTGTCCAAAAGCATAGTGGGCTGTCTCTAGAGCCATGAGGCTCTCCCTAATTGGCAACTCTTCAAAGACTGCTTGTTGGATCTGTTACAGTGATAGGAAAATCCCCTTTTGAGATCTTCCTGAGTTCAGATTTGGTCTCAGACATTAGCTGTGTGACCCTGAGTCAGTCACTTCACCCTGTTTGCCTGTTTCCTCATCTATAAAATGAACTGAGAAGAAAATGGCAAACCATTTTGGGCTGCGTGTTAGACTAGACCTTCCCAGTCCTAAAATTCTGTGATTCTGTTGATATAGCAAATGTCTCCCTACCCTGCAAGTGACAATTTGTGATAGTACTATGCAGGTAAGGTGGTAAAAGTCTATTCTGCCTCAAGATGCAGAATAGTGTGTAAGAAAACACAGAGAAACTTACACACAGAAAAGTGTAAGCACAGTACAAGTAGGAGACAAGGGACTCCCAGGTTCCAGCTCACATGATTTTTTATTGGCCTCCTCCCTCCCTTGGAGAGTCCAGACATCCAAGACTCGAAGCTTCTCCCTGATCAGGTCTGAGATCTTAGCCACAGGGAAGGCCAGGCCCTTGGCATTTCTATTAATAATACAGCTCCTTGTCCCACCAACCTGAGGGAGAGATAGAAATGGAAAGAGACAAATGAGGAAAAGAGCAAGAGAAAGGTAAAGAACTCTGGGAGAAAAGTTTAGTTTTACTATTAGATGTTGAAGTCACAATTGGGTGGGATTAGGAGATGGTGTCTGCTGCTAAACTTACTTCCTGGGCAGCAGCGCACACCAAGCTTCCGGATCTCGTCATAGACAAAAATGAGAAGGCCAAAGGGCATTGGGACGAGCCACCACTGGTACCTGGAGGAATCCAAGGGAAAGTGTCACAGGAGAGGACAGGGCACTTCCTGGAATCCCCAGAAGCACCAGAGGTCCCCAGTCCCCCTGTTCCCATACCGGATGGGCATGAAGTTGAAGATGTTGGGCATTCCAGGGCAGTAGCACAGAAAGCAGCCAATGCAGACCTGGAACACTATGGCAATAACCAAGATCTTGTTCCTGCGGGGACATTGGGGGCTCAGCATCTGGCAGGTGGAGCAGGAGTAGGGGGATTGGGAAGGAAATAAGGGATCTGGGATATATAGGCTGAGGAAGGAAGTCAGAGATCTGCTGGCTAGGGGAATGGCAGGTGGGGTGGTTGGAAGAGCATTGCTCCTGGAGTTAGGAAACCTGGGCTCTGCTCCCCATTCTGCCACTAACTTCTTGGGACCCCAGCCAGGCAAGTCCCTTCCCTTCTCTGGACCCTGGCTTTCTCCCCTTTGGTAGCTCATATTTATATAACCCTTTAAAGCTTATAAAGCACCCTCCAGGTACCATTTCATCTTCACAACAACCCTGGAAAGTAGAACCTGTTAATATCCCCATTTTATAGATGAGGAAACTGAGGCAGACAAGTGAGTTGCTCAGGATCTTACAGCTACTATCTGAGGTGGGATTCAAACTCAGGTCTTCTTGACTCCAAGTTCACACACTATATGAACAATGCCTTCAAAATGAGGGGCTTGAATATAATTCTTAGTGTGATATGGAGAGTCACTTGAATACCCTTCAAGACCCTAATCTGCAACTCTTCTCCCCTCTCATGGTCTCCACCTCCTCTTCCACTAGTATGTGAGTGCACATGTTGTTTCTCACATGCTTTTCATTCACAGGAGCATGGTAAGAGGCCATGGAATCCAACATGATAAAGATGGGGAAGGGAACATGCACCAGAGGAGGTGGGATTTGCCCAAGGTCACGCCATGAGAAAGTGGCACTGATGGGATGGGAACTCAAGTCTTCCTGACTCTCCAGAGTTAGCACAAAGGGCTGCTTTTGGGATCCAGGGGAGAATACAGTACTGCATAGACCACAGAGCATTTACATGGGCAGCCAATGGTTGGAGGCTCTTAAACCTTGAGCCGTTAGAGGCATCCAATCCAGGGCCTTCATTTTGCAGAGGAGGGAAGAAACTTGGACCAAGATTACATCTGTATCACCTGCCGGGGAGAATCTGAACCCAGGTCCTTTGACTCTAGAGCCAGCATTCTTTCCGGTTTACCCACCACCCATAGTATTAAGGGAATGTGTATATGGAGGTGGCGGGGGACGGGGGCTGGGGGTGGGAAAGGGATCCCGGGGCTGGGGCTGGTCACCGGAAGAAGCCCTGCTGGAAGGCAGAGAGTCGACGGGTCTTTCGGATGAGTACATCTGCTATCTGACACATCTCGATGCTGATGAAGAACACCGTATAACACGTATACTGCTGGTAGAGACGCTGGCCGAAGGTCTGTGGGGTCAGGGGTCAGAGGTCAAAGGGCAGCCAGAGTCAGCCGCAGAGCCTGGTCCAGCCAGTTTCCACCTTTCCCTCCCTCATCCTGCTTCATGCCTGGGCTGGACTCAAGGGTCACTAGGGCTCACCCATTCCTGGCCATAGCTGTCCTGCAGGTCCTGTAAGTGGTGGTTCTCCCAATGGGGCCGCAAGCCCACACAGAGCAGGGGAAACCAGCCCTCCTGGGCCATAGCCGTGAAGTAGTCAGTGAAACCAGCAAAGGACTGGATGGCACCTGGGGGCAGGGAACAGAGGGGACAGACCTGAGGATTGGATGCCCATTCCTTTCCAGGCATCATTCCTTGGGGAGGCTGTAGTCCTATCAGTGTCTCCTGTGTGGAGCTAGGCACTTCCCCAGGTGAGTGTTGAAACTGGTCACAATCAAGATTCAGAGGTCATGGGTTCAAATTCCAGCTCTGCCATTTATATCTGAGTGACCCTGGGCAAGTCATCGCACCTCTGGGAACCTCCGTTTCCCTATCTGTAAAGGAGGGGGAATGGACCAGGGGATGGGATGTCCCTTACAACCCAAGATCTGGGATTCCATGATGCTATAATTGAATAATTTGCTCTGCTTCAGGAAGTGTGTGTTGAATGAATGACCAGAAACCGGGAGATATAGTTCATCCTTCGTTTTGGAAGAGGACCAGTGACATCACAGGGGATATCTTGACTCGTGGGTGGATCGGATTTAAGTCAGACAGAGCTGCACAAAGTCGTCAGCCTCACTCTTCCGGAGTCCTCAAAGTCCATGACAGGACAAAAGTCGGGACAAGTGGCAATGGTATGCATCGGGATGACGTTGGCTTCTTCAATGTCTGACCACGCTCTAAGGGCTCCACAGCCCCTGCCTTAGCAGACTTCACAGGCACTGGAACGAATTGTTCTCATCTGCCCATTCCTCCAGGGGAAATCTTCAAGGGCTTAGGGTAGGTATCCCCCTACCTCACTGGGTTTTGAGACCCACCCCACCACCCCCGCGTTACTCTCAACCTAATTTAGCCCAGATGGTGTGTGGCCACATTTTCTTGTGAGATTTGCGTGGCAAGTGGACACCAAAGGTGGATGAGCAGCCCAGTAAAAGACTCGCCAAGGCTCACCAGAGGTGTTAGTGCTCCTGAAAGCTCTGTACATCTCAGAAACAGAGCTAGAACAACAGAAGACATGGAGACAGCTGAGGCTGAAAGATGGAGGGGAGAGGGGAGAGAAACATAGAAACTGGGGACTCCGTGGTGCACTGGCTCCCTCACCTATCTGGAAGTAGGAATAAGCAGCCAAGGGCTCGTTCACCAGCCGGTCCCGTCTGGGGTTGCGTGGCTGAAGGTGCATGATATCACTCTCTGCTGCCTCGTAGGCAAGAGACACTGAGGGAAACTGGAGAAATGGGAGGGAGGTGAAGGGCACTGAGAATGTGGAATGGGGTCCTTGGGGAAAAGGGGCACTACCAGAGTCAGGTGCCCGAGTAAGATCTCAGGGTGGGGGTGAGGGTCAAGGGAGGGTGTTGGGGTCGGATGGGGTCAAGGTCAGGGGTGTGCCGAGGTCTCACGATGTCAGTGCAGAGCTCGATGAAGAGAATGGTGATGCATCCCAGAGGCAAGGGGACGCTGACGGTGATATAAATGAGATAGGGGGTCAGCTCCGGGATGTTCTTGGTCAACGTGTAAGCAATTGACTTCTTGAGGTTGTCGAAGATCAGACGCCCTAGGGGAGAGGAACGCAGGAGTGCATGAGGTAGAACTGAGGTCAGCCCAGATTATCCCTGGGTTCTATCACCTTCCCCCCCCAAGGGCCTACTGACCCTCGGGGTCGCCCCCAAATCCCAGGCCCTGAAGGCTGAATTCCAAGCTCTTTCCCCAACCCCAAATTGTGGCCTGCTCAGACGCCACTCCAGCACCTGGGTCTCCAGACACCCTCATTCCTCCTTGCCCAGCCTTAACTCCGTATCCTGGCACCCTGTTCCGCACCTCCGTCCCGTCCCTGTTCTGAGGTCCCTTCCCCCACGCTACACCCCATCACCCACCACCATCACCCTTCCCCCAGTCCCCACTACGGCTCCCACCCTGCTCCACGCCAGTCACTATGGAGGCGAAGTTGTCGTCCAGCAAAATCATGTCGGCCGCGTTTTTGGCGGCGTCTGAGCCCGCGATGCCCATGGCCACGCCGATGTCCGCCTTCTTCAGGGCGGGGGAGTCGTTCACTCCGTCCCCGGTTACTGCCACTATCGCGCCCTGCAGGGGCCAAGCGAAAGGAGGTCGAGAGGTTGAGGGGCCAGCGCCTTCCTTACGTCACCCTCTCACCTCCCGTGGATACCAAGACCGCGGCTGACACAGTTCAGATTGCGCCCCACGGGAGTGAGAACATGAAGCGTGTGGTTTAGAGAGGAGAGGACTTTGGAGGTAATGAATTTAAAGCTGAAAGGGCAATTAAGTTTCTAACTTCCCATTTATCAGACAGGAAAACTGAGTCCCAAAAAGGGAAAATGACTTGGTTGAGCACACAAGTTATTCATTGATGGAACCTAGACTCTGACTTTATGGAGAATGTTCTCACCTCCCCACTCCAAAACGTTCATGCCCTGGATGGGGAAATTGAGACTTATAGAAGGCAAGGGACTTCTCAACATTGCATGGGCAGTTAGAATCAGAGGTAGGACTCAAACCCAAGATGTCTGACTCCCAGAACTGGATGGAATTTAGGAGATGTAGGTGTTCTTTCAAGACTTCCCTGACCTGGGACACAAAAGAACCAGGACAAAAGAACCCTAGATTTAGAATTAGGAGACCTGGGATCAAATTCTGGATTAACCATAACTTGATTTCTCTGTGCTTCAGTTTTCCCATTTGTAAAACGAGAGACTTGAGTCTATCTCCAAAGCCCTTTCTAGCTCTGAGTCCTGTCTATGATCCAAGAAGGCTCATCCCACTAGATAGGCATATACAGAAACAGGAAATTTGTCAAGGAATCTTTTTATCCCTAATACTAGAACAATGCCTTGTATATAGTTGACACTTAATAAATGCTTATAAACTTGAATACCAGGCGCTGGCAGCTCTCTACAATGACCAGTTTCTGCTGAGGGCTGGTCCGGGCAAACACCATCTCTGGGTGCATGCGCAGGGTCTCCACTAGCTCAGCTGGGTCCATGTCCTTCAGCTGGGCCCCATTCACCACACAGGCACGGGCATCCCTGGTGTTAGAAAACAGAAGATGTAATTAGTTAGGTCAGGCTCAGGGTACTTAGCCCAGCACATGGGTGTTGAAGTAGATAGAGCACCAGACTCATCTTCCTGAATTCAAATCTGGCTTCAGACACTTCTTGGCTGTGTGATCCTGAGCCAGTCACTTAATCCTGTTTGCCTCAGTTTCCTCATCTGCAAAATGGCAAATTACTTCAGTATCTTTGGCAAGAAAACCCTAAATGGGGTCTCAGAGAGTCAGACACGATTGAAAACGACTGAACCTCAGGCTGAGGAGATCTCCAGGGTTGAGGAGACAGTGTGAGAGAGAACAGGGGAAGGGGAGAGAGGTGGGCCTCACCGCCGATTGACTTGCTCTACTGGCACTCGGAGCCTGGCAGCAATGTCCTCAACAGTCTCACTGCCCTCAGAAATGATGCCCACGCTGGCAGCTATGGCCTTGGCAGTGATAGGGTGGTCACCTGTCACCATGATCACCTAGAGTAAAGGGGAGAACAGTTCACAGATCTCAGATGATAAATGTAAAGCTGAAAGGACCCTTAGGGACTATGAGTCCGGTTCTCTCATTTTTACAGATAAAGAAACTGAGGTACATAGAACTAAAAGGATTTGCCCAAAGTCTCCTAAGTACAAAGTAGAGACTCACTCATTCCAAAAGATTTATTATCAGCTGTGTAACCATAAATAAATCACTTAAGCACTCAGTACTCTGGTCAGAGAAAGGACTGATTCATACTAATCAATTGCCAAGTCCAGTTCCTTCCCCTATGTTTCTTCCTAATGACACTATTGAAATAGAGTTACCATCTCAATGACTGTTTTTTAGTCCAGAACCATGGTTTATCGATATAGGGAGCTCTCTATGTGGTTAAGTGACTTACCTGGGGTCTCACAGCCAGTATGGGTCAAAGGCAGGACTTGACCCCAGGTCTTTCTGAATCCAAGGTCATCTCCCTCTCTTCATTAAATACTTTCTACCTTCACTACCAGGCCCTACTTTACTGATAAGGATGTTCGTGATGTTCAGTTTTTTCAGTCATGTCAGATTCACCGTGACCCCATTTGAGGTTTCCTTGGCACAGACACTGGGGTGGCTTCCCATTTCGTTCTCCAGCTCATTTTACAGATGAGGAAACTGAGGCAAGCAGGGTTAGGTGACTTGCCCAGGGTCACACAGATAGTAAATGTCTGAGGCTGAATTGTAACTCAGGAAGCTGAGTCCTCCTGACTCCAGACTCACTGCTCTATCCACTGTGTCATTTAGCAGGCTCAAGATACTGAGGTTCAAAGCAAATGGATAGGATTTATATCATAGGATTTAAACCAGGAAAGGACCTTAGAAATAACTCACCCTTTTTCTAGATGAAGAAACTGAGACTTGGGGAGGTTTGGTGACTTGCCTGAGGGCAAGTACAGAGAGGGGGCAAAGTTAAAATTCAAGCCCAGGTCTCCCGATTCCCCAGTCCCAGCACAGCTGTCTTCTGTGGTCCCTTTGTCCCACTCTCCCATCTCAGATCCTAAAGCCATCCCCTCCCTGACATATCACCCCTGACCCCTGCCCCACATTTGGTACCCTGATGCCAGCTGTCCGACACTTGAGCACAGCGTCGGGGACTGTGGCCCGTGGAGGATCGATCATAGACACGAGCCCAGCAAAGCAGAGTCCACTGCTTGGAAAGTTCATCTCATCAGAGTTGAAGGCAAAACCTCGAGGGAAGTCCTTCTCACTCAGGTAGAGGTGACAGAATCCTGCAGACACAAAGTGCATTAGAACCCTGCCTGAGAGCATGAAGCTGGTCCTGCTTGGGGCTCCTCCTAATGAAGGGTCCCTGGGCTCCAGGACCAAGTTGTCAGATTGTGGATCAAACCCTGGAAATCTCCCATTTTATAGATGAGCAAACTAAGGCTCAGAGGGGTGGAAGCCTTCTGCCCAGACCCAGCCCTGAGCTCTGGTCCCCAGGCTCCATCCCCACTGCCCTCTTCTCAAGCCCTGCTCACCAAGGACCCGCTCGCCCAGCCCCCCCAGGGCCAAGTAGGCGGTCTGGAAAGCCTCGCGCCACTGCTCATCCAGTGGCAGCTCCTGGCCTTTGATGAGGATGGAGCTGCATCTCTCCAGGATCCGCTCAGGGGCTCCCTTCATCACCAGCACATGGCGCCTGTCTCTCGGATCCTCCAGCTCATGGATGGACAACTGGCAGGGGAGGGGAGGCAGGGCAGAGGCTTAGAGTTGGAAGGGGCTTTCGAGTTCACCTCATCTCTCCCTGAGCTCACGGTGCCAGAGATGAAATTACTTGTCCAGGTCCCAAAGAGATTTAGACCCAGGGACTCTGCTTCTGCAGGACCTAGGGTAGAGGGGAGTCTTGGGACTATGACTGGAGCCACAGAGAAAGAGGTTAAGGTAGGTTTGGAGGTCACAATAAATACTTTGTAAATGCTGAACAGAACAGACAAAATGTCTGCTCACATGGGGGCAAGGAGGGATCCAGGGGTTAGATGAAAGGTCTCTTGACCAATGGAGTCCCCCCAAGTCATCAGATCACTCCCCCATTCAATACACATGGGCACACAGATCTTGGGATGAAATCATGAGGGCTGGAAGGAATCTTAGAGATCATTAAGTTCAACTCCCATCATTTTACAGAGAAGGAAACTGAGGCAACCAGAGTCACCCGTAATCATACGGCTGCTAAGTGTCTGAGGTGGGATTTGAATCAGGCCTTCCTGATCTCACATCAGTCACTTTAACCAGTATGCCATACTGGCTCAATGAATTGATGGTGGGGGGAGAGACTCTGGCTTGGCCATTTCAGGGAATGAGCTGATGAAACTCCTAATTCTCATCTCTATAACTGTTATGAAGTTTGTAAAAGTACGTTCCTCCCAACAAGTGACGAGTCTTGTGGCCTCCATTTTGCAGATGAACAAGTTCAGGCCCAAGAAGGGAAGTCTTTTTCCTGGGGTCAGTCATTCCTGGCTCCCAAACCCAGGGCGCTTTCCACTCTTTGCAGTGGACCCCTCTAGGAAGGCCGGCACAGAGAATCTAGCAAGCTTTAGGAAGGGGATTGATTGACTGACTCTGGGGAAGGAAGTAGGCATAGACAGGTTTCAGGGCCGCACCTGGAACTTGTTGGTGGAGTTGAAAGGGATCTCGCAGACCTTGGGGAAACGATCCCGATAGCCCATGGCATTGCCCAGGGTCAGCTCGGAGAATTTGAGGAGGGCAGTCTCTGAGGCATCTCCAATCACAATGCGCTGGGGCCAGAGGGACAGATAAAGGGGATGATATAAGCCAGGACCCCCAATCCTGCCATTCCCGCCAACCCTGGAAGTGTTGGTCTCTTCCTCCCAAACCTCTCCCAGGTCCCCAGGTCCCACCTTTGGTACTGGCACTGCATCCTGGCCGGACTTGAAGGCTGCACGGTTACAGAGGGTCAGTACCTGGCACAGGGCCCGCCATGTCTCCGAAGACTGATCAAAGGTCTGTCCTGAGGGGGCAGAGTGAGTAGGAGGGATACATGTTGGTGCCTGGGAAAGGCACCCTAATGGGTCACCCAACCATATTTAGAAATGAGGGAACGGAGGACGAGATAATCAGATCTCAGCCTAGGAGCCAGAAAGGACCAAGCCTTTCATCTTGAAGAATTTGCCCATCCTGGTCACCAGTCCTAATGCATCACCCACATGATGTCATCGGTCCTCTTCAACAACAAAGGACAAGGAACCACAACCAAACCATGTCACCCCCACCTCGTCCCTGCCTGGGAATCAGCCTGGGTTCTGGTAGCAAATTTATTTTATTTATTATTTAGTATTATTTGTATAGTATTAATTTTATTTTGTCAGGAACCAAGCCTCCAGCTCCAAACCGTGTGCTGGGTAGCCACACTCCCCCCTTTCCAGCTTCCCTTTACGTGTTGTCTTCCCCATTACAATGTAATCTCTTCCAGGACAGGGGACAGGCTTCCTTAAAGAGGAAATGTGTCCCATGTAGTATAGGGAAGAGAATGCTGGCCTTAGAAACAGGAAGACCTGGATTCAAATCCTGCCCCGAGCAGGCACTGACTAGCTGTTTAATCCTCAGCAAATCATTTGACTTTTTTCTAACTCAGCTTCTTCATCTGTAAAATGGGGTGATAATAGTGTTTACCTCCTAGGGTTGGGAGGATCCAATGAGATAGTAATCGTAAGGCAATTTTACAAACCTTAAAGTGCCCTATAAATGCTAGCAATTAGTATTCAGTGTTGTTATGCTTCACATAGTGCCTGGCATATAGTTATTACTTTATCTGTATCAATCCATCCATCCATCTTTGGATGTATGTATATATGTATGTATCTATCTGTTTACCCGTCCACCCACCCATCCATCCATCCATCTAATCCATCCATCCATCCATCCATCCATCCATCCATCCATCCATCCATCCATCCATCTATCTATCTATCTTTGTGTGTATGTAGGTATCTATGTATGTATGTATGTATCTATCCATCCATCCATCTTTCTATCTCTCCATCTTTGTATGTATGTATGTATCATCTATCTGTCTATCTGCAAAATGAGGACCAGGAAGGCAGAAAGTGATATTAATAGGTATGTAGTTAAGTGCTGAAGCCAGAACTGAGACTAGGTTCTCTATTCCCCAGGCCTCCTCTCCCTGTTGCCCAGATGGCCCACCCTCTCCTTTACCTGACTGATCCTCAGTTGTATCAGCTGTGTGCACATGGTTATCAAACCATAAATGTGATACAGTCATGCGGTTCTGAGTGAGAGTTCCTGTCTTATCTGAGCAGATCACAGAAGTAGAACCCAGTGTCTCCACAGCCTCCAAGTTCTTGACCACACAGTTCTTCCGAGCTAGACGTTTGGCTGTCAGAGACAGACACACCTTGGGGACAAAGAAGAGGACATGGACTTGAGGCCAACCCTGTCCCTCCCCTTCCCTGCCTAGGATCCAGGCATCCAGGGACCTCCCCTTGCTCCCTTTGTGGTCCATCTAGACCAATGTGGCTAGTTGGTAACCTCTCAGAGTCCACTTTCAACCAGCAATGACTTTGGCCAACAGTGACTTGTGTCCCAGGTTCATCAAGACTCTTGGAGGAGCCCCTCTTCAGGCTCACCGTGACAGTAGCCAGCAGTCCTTCAGGCACATAAGCCACCACAATGGCCATGAAGAAGACCATAGCCCGAAGGAAGGTGTAGCCAATGCACATGGCCACAATGAAGAAGGTGGCCCCAAAGAGGATGGCGAGCCCTGCGATAATGTCCACAAAGTGCTCGATCTCTATGGCGATCGGGGTCTTCTCATTCTCCACACCCGAGGCCAGCGATGCGATGCGCCCAATGATGGTCCTGTCCCCAGTGTTTACTACCAAGCCCTGTGCTGTGCCTGGTAGGGGGAACAGAGGGGGATATGGTGATGGCAAGGGATGGGGGGATCAGGAGGGACTTGGACCATGGGGAGGGAGCCTGGGGTTGGCCACATAGGGGAGGCAAGAGGCAAGGACGGGTGACTCTTCTGGCCTGGGGATACTGACCCTCCAGGCACATGGTGGAGAAGAAAGCTATGTTTCGTGTTTCCAGGGGGCTCTCATGCGTGCACTCTGGTGAACGGGTTTGTGGCTCTGACTCTCCAGTCAGTGAAGAGTTGTCTACTTTGCAACCCTGTGCAGCCAAGACGCGGATGTCTGCCGGCACGCGGTCACCTCCCTTGATCTCCACCAGGTCTCCCACCACCAGCTGGTCAGCGTTGATCTGGAACTTGTCCCCTTCTCTGATCACAGTGGCTTGCTGAGAGGCAGGGAGGTAGGGGAAGGGGGATAAGGGAGGGGAGTAGAGAGATGGGGAGAGCCAGTGAGCCTAAATAGTAGCCAGCTTAACAGGAAGAGCTCTGGCCTGAGGAAGGGACCTCAAAAGTCTTCTCATCCAACCTCCTCATTTCACAGATGAGGAAACTGAGGTCCAAGGAGGTTTAAGTGACTTGCCCAAGGTTCAGGTCTGATATTTCCTAGCTGTAGGACTATAAGTTTCCTCAACTATAATGTTCCTTGACTACAACCTGACAGAATTGTCATTTCTTTGATAGGAAAAGTATTTTGTTAAAATGTCATGAAAATGTATTTTTAAATGCATTTAATGTATTTAAATTGTAATTAAATGTATTTTTAAAATATTCTTCTTAAAGGTGGAGTCAAAGGACCCTGCCTTTGACCCTTACTACCTATGTGACCAAGTCACTGGGCCTCAGTTTCTTCATTTGTCAAATGAGGGAGGTGAACTAATATGGTCTCCAAGGTCCCTTCCAGCTCTGAGTCTATGATCCTATCCTCCCATGAAGACTCAGATTCAACTCCTTCCTCTGAAACATATGAGATGCATGACCCCAGGCCTGTCGCTTTGTCTCTGAATGCCCCAAAAAACTCTCTTGAGACAACAGGGTAGAGAGTTGACCAACCCTGAGGAAGGAGTTGCCGTTTTGGGAGAAAGGTCAGGTTCTCTACCTTCTCCCTCCACCATTACTGAGAACACAGACAAAGCATGTACTGAGAAGTGAAAATTCACATGGAAGGAACTATTGGGAGAATATGTTAATAGCTAGAGCTGAGTGAATCAAAGCTCCATTTGCTGCAGTCCTTTAAAACTCACAAAGTAGGAGGTACTGGTACTCTGCCCATTTGACAGATGGAAAAATCATTTGTCTGAAGATCACAACCCCTAGCTAGAAATAGGCAGAATTGACAGGACCCTATACAGGGATCCTCAATGAAACCAGAGTCTACCTAGAATCTGGTCACTTGCCCTGATACTGAATCCCCTCTTCTTACCAGGAGTAGTAACCCCCCAGGATCAACACCTGGGCCAAGTCTTAGGAGGAATTAATCTACCCACTCTATGCTTGGCTGTCCTGATAGGTGGGTGAATATACACCAATTCACCTGACCCACTCTGTAGAGTGAGGCCCTCCATCCAACAGAACACCAGGCCTACCTTATATATATTCCACCTCCTACCACCCTAACTTCAGGTGGTACCACAGCAGATAGAGTTCTGGATCTGGAGTCAGAAAGACCTGAGTTCAAATCCAGCCTCCAACACTACCTGTGTAGTGCTGAGCAAGTCACTTAACCTTGTTTTCTCATTTTTCTTAACTGTAAAATGGGAATCATAACAGCACTTAGCTCACAGGATTGTTGTGAGTAACAAATGAGATCGTATCTGTAAAGCCTGGCACATAATAGGTGCTTTATAAATGCTTTTTCTCCCCTTCCCTTCTGCCTCTTGCTCTGGGAACAGTAATCAAGCCAAGCTACTAGAAAGAGAATGATAAACAGCTGCCTCTCTGGCTCCTTCACCAGCCCTGGGACTCCCCAGACCAAAACTCCCTTCCCTGGCCCCTCCCCACCTTGTACTGTCCTGTTTTCCACCACTAGTATACAAGTTCCTTGAGATCAGGGGCTCTCCCTCTCTTTTTTTATATTCAGCACCTTGAACAGTGCTGGGCACATAGTAGGTATTTAACAAATGTTTTTTCTTTCATTCATTCAACCTCAGGCCTCTCCAGCCTCCTCAATCCAGGGCTCTTTCCCCTTTCCCTGATACATCCTTCCCATGCTACATCCTTCCCACCTCCAATCCCTTCCCATCCTGAGGCGTCCCGGACCTGTGGCACGAGGTTTTTGAAGCTGGCGATGATGTTTGTGCTTTTAAACTCCTGGTAGTAACCAAAACAGCCAGTAACCACGACAACAGCGATGAGAGCCAGAGCTAGATAGAGCTGGGGAGGAGGGACAGGGGGTGGTTATGCTTAGAAGAGGGAAGTCAGCCCACTGTTCCCTCCTTCCTCCCTCCTTCCCTCGCTCAGGACACATTACAGTCTAGAACATGCTGGACACACGATGTTCTAGCCTCTCCACCCTCTCCTTGGACAGTGACAGCTTGGGATTCCCGAGTGGGCTCACATTATCATCTGTGGTGAGGTCCCCCTCTCCAGCCTGGATGCCAAAAGCGATGAGACAGATGGCTGCAGCCACCCACATGAGGCACTGGAGTCCCCCTGCCAACTGCCTGGCAAACTTCACATACTCGGGGGTGCCTTTGGGGGGACGCAAGGCATTGAGCCCATCTCGGAGCAGAATCTCAGCTGCCAAGCGGGTGGAGAGACCCTGGAGGGTAGGCAGGGAAAGATGGGTCAAAGCTGGACAACCTCACCCAGGACCTCCTCCCAAACTGCCCAAAAGTGTGCTGTCACCCTCTCTGCCCCCCAGGTCACCAGTCTCTGTCCTTGTAGGTTTGCTCCTCCTTAATCCATTTCCCTGTTTTTATCTACAGGCTGTCTCTTTTGTGTCTCTGTCTCCGGGTCTCCCTTTCTCTTCTCCACATCAGACCATATCTGGCTTATTAGGGCCAATTCTAAGAAGACTGAGACAAGCCTAAGAGTGGCTAGGATGGGGAGGTCTTCAATCTCTGGTCAGGTGGGGATTGTTTGAAGAAGAGAAAACTGTAGGGGCACGACATGAGCACCATTTCTAAGCATCTATAGGTGGACATGCTGCAGGTTAGCCCTGCTCAGCTTGGCCCCAGAGGAAAGAACCAGGAACAACCAGTAGGAGTCTCACAAAGGCCAGTTAGCTGGGCTGATGGTCAGGAGAGAAAAAACTCCAACAATGAAAGAGTCGTCCTGAAGAGGAACAAGGCACAGTGAGTTTCCCAGTTCAGGAAGTCTTCATGCAGAGGCTGGATGATCCCCTGGTGGTCTGGGATGTTGAAAGAGGGGCTCGGACCTGGGCTTGGGGTGGACTAGACAGCTGCAGGAGACCCTTTCAGTGCTAAACTGAGATTCTAGCTCTGTGTCTGTTTCTCATTTCTGTCTTTCCTTCTCTCTCTCTATCTCTGCCTCTGTCTCCCCCATCTGTCTCTATCTCTGCCTATCTCTCTCTCCCCTTTCTTTCTCTGTTTCTGTCTCTCTCTGTATCTTTGTCTCTTTCTCCCTCCTCTTCCTCCTTTTCTTTTACTCTCTTTTTCAGCCTCTATCTCTTACTCTCTCTCTCTGTCTTTATTTCTCTCCCCTCTCTGACTCTTTCTCTCTCTTTCGGTCTTTCTCTGTCTCTCTCTGCCTTTATCTCTCCCTCATCAATCTGTCTCTGTGTCTCGTTTCTGTCTTTTTCCCTATGTTTCTGTTCCCCTCTCCTCACCTTGGTTGCATTTGTCTGGTATTTCTTCTCCAGTTCTTCCACTGACAGCTGGTGATCATTCTGTAACCAGACAGAGGAGCTCAGCAACCTCCCCAAGCCCCCATCCCTCCCCCAGCCCCAGCTACACCTTCCTGCCCATCCTCCACTCACAATCTCCATCTCTTTCTTCATGTTCTCCAGTCTCTCCTTCTTCCCCCCTCCACCTTTTTTCTTCTTCTTCTGAAGCTTGGCTTCCATGTCTCCCCCAGGGCCCTTCCGCCCCAGTTCCACTGAGTACATTTCATAATTGTCCTGGTGGAGGGAGAACAGTGGAGAAGAGAGGGGACAGAGGCCACCCCTTACCCCCAGCCAGGATCCCGGCCACAGCCACAGCTTCCCCTGGATTCCCCCTAAGACCTCGCTTGCCCTCTTTCCCCTAGATCCAGGATGGAAACCTCAGCTACTTCTGGACCCAAAACAAGATCCCCAGTCTCCTCCTCCCCTATACCCAGGATGGGACCCTCAGCTCCTATCCTGGACCTAAAAGAAGATCTCTAGTCTCCATATTCCTCCCTTGGACCAAGGTGGGGCCCTCAGCTATCCTTTCTCTTAGATATAGGACAAGGTTACCAGTTTCCCTGTCTCTCTCACACCCAGACCAGGACCACAGCCTCCTCTGGGTCTAGAACAAGACCTTGGTTCTCCAGGATGGTACCCTCAGCCACCCTCTCCCCTGGTCCCAGGACAGGAATCACAGATTTGCTTCCCTGAATAGAATAGGTCCCAGTCCAGGGTTCCCCACACTCACTGACTTCCCCATGGCTGCTCCAGGGTCTCTCTGGGGGATTGAACTGGGCAGACAAATGTACCCTCGACCTTGACAGCTCTTGATATAGGTGGGGAGGGAGGGTACGGGGAGAACAAGACCAGCCCCTAAGGGAACCTGGAGATAAGGGTGTAAGGACTGACGCTGATTATTGGTTCCTTGGGATGATAGCCAGGAGTTGGTCTGGGACAGAATTTCCAGAGGGGTTAGAGGAGAGGAAGCCAGGACAGTCATAGAGAGGGAGGGACCAGGACCCCCACAATAGCTGACTTTCCCCTTCCTTTAAGGACTCTCCCACCCCCTTCTTCATCCAGTTTGCCACACTATGCCCCCACCCCTGATCTCCAAAATTGGACCAACTGTTCCCCTACTTTGACCTTTCCTGTGACCTGACCTCTACTCTTCTCAGCCCCTTTTGGACCAAGTCCTTTCTCCCTAAATTAAGCTGAGACCAAGCAGAAATTCTCTAAAAGGGACTTTTTTTTTTAAGTAAGGAAAGTTAAGAGAAAGCCACAGGAATGGTGGAGTCACCAGGAAGAAGCTGACTCTGGTCCCAGGATAAATAATGTCTGACCATAGGTTGGCATAGGCATAGGCTGGCAGCCCATCACATAGTGTGTGGCACCACCAAGATATAGGAAGCTTATCACATGGTACAACTAGCAGACGGATCACCAGCACACAGGATGCCCAGTGCACAGTGCCACCAGTATCTAGGATACTAAGCAAGCAGGACCACCCATAGATGGGGCAGTGGTTCACAAGACAAGCTACATATACGCAGAACACACAGAATCCAGTCCAGTCCAGTGCAATCCAATGTCAGCTCTTCATGAATGATAGTATGACATAGCAACCAAAAAAAACTCCTAACCTGATCTTGTTGCTTATATGCAGCTGCTAGGTGACGGGAAGGCATCTCACCAGGCCTCAGGTACTTACTGTGTGACTCTGAGCAAGTCACTTAACTGCTCTGTGACTCAGTTTCCTTACCTATAAAATGGAGATAATAGCAGCTCCTCCCTCCCAAGGTTGTTATAAGAATCAAATGAGATATTATCTATAAAACACTTAGCACAGCACCTGGCCCTTAGTAGACCCTATATAAATGCTTCCCTTTCCCCTTCCCCCTCTTCCTAATCCCTCCTTAATGCTAGATGCTTCCTTCCGACCATCTCCAATTAAGATAATCTTTAGATATCTAATCTCCAGTGAAAGAACATTCATCAAGTAATTTTGCAAAGCTTTTACTTGTCCAGGCATTGCACTTCCGTCCACCTCTTGGTGACCCCACTGGGGTTTTCTTGGTAGAGACGCTGGAGTAGTTTGCCATTTCCTTCTCCAGTTCATTTGACTGATGAGGAAACTGAGACAACAAGGTTCATTGACTTGCCCAGCGTCACACAGTTTAGGAAGCATCTAAGGTCATACCTGAACTCAGGTCTTTCCGGCACTTCACTCACTGCACCACCTAGCATCCATGATAATAATAGCTAGCATTTATGTAGCACTCTGAGGGTCGCTAGGTGGACCTTAGGGTGATTATTGCGCATTCAAACAAGACTGCAAGTGTCCAAGTGCTTAACAAAGCACCTGGCACATGGTAAACACCATGCTCGCTGTCCTCTCCCCTTCTGTGTACTCGGCCCTAGGCTAAGCACAAAAGATTCAGAGACAAAAGGAACTATATTCTCTAAGAGGAGATGTGGACCTCTGTGAGTTTATGCAAAATGTGTAGGAAAAACTAGATGCCCACAAGCTAGGGAGGGTGGGGAGGCAGGCTGGAGCAGCTCAGCCAGTTGGGAAAGGCTTTCTGTAGAACAGACCATTTTCTCCGTATCAGAAGCAGCTGATAAACCGAGCTAAGTTTGGAAGGAAATGAGAGTCTAAGTGGGAGAAGGAAAGAGGCAGAGGCCCTTCTGAAATGAGGACTGACCCAAGCAAAGACATAGAGATAGAGGATCCCATGGAAGAAAGAGTAAGAAAGTTAGTTGGCCTAGACCCCAGAAGTGAGAAGGGAAGCCCAGTAGATGGAATCCCTAAAGGGAGGCTGGCACCAAGATGTGAAGGGCTTGAAATACCCAAGAGTGGAGTCTGCTTTTGTTCCCAGAAGCAGAGGGAACCATTGGAGGCCACTGATGAGTGAATTTTTGGTGGTCTGACCTGAGCTTTTGTGTGGAGGATGGACCAGAAAAAAAAAAAGAATTTTAAATAATTTCCTCTTTAGGAATTTCAAGGTTCTGCCTATCTCTCTGCCCCCTGGGGCCCTCCTGAGGGACAAAGAAGAACCTGGCAGTCCCTCCCACCTGTGAAGCCTGGTGGACAAAAGGTGATGTTGGGGTACACGCTGTTCCAGAAGAGAACTGTTATCAAGGCTTCCAACACCCCAGACATAGAGGCACCTCCCCTGGGCCTGTCTCCTCCTTTCCCAGGGAGGACAAAGGGTTATCGCCCCTTAGAGAAGAAGGAGTTGAGGAGAGAGAGGCAGAGCAGGGCCTGAGGGAGGTGAAGGATGAGACATCTTGCATGTTGGTATAACATGTGACCTGGCTAGGTGGGGTTGTATGCCAGTCTGTGCGTGTGTCACTGATGAGTATGTGTTTGTGTGTGTGTGTGTGTGTGTGTGTGAGAGAGAGAGAGAGAGAGAGAGAGAGAGAGAGAGAGAGAGAGAGAGAGAGAAAGAGAGAGAGAGAGAGAGAGAAAGAAAGAGAGAGAGAATGAGAGAGAGAGGGAGAGAGAGAGACTGGGGCTGGGTCCCTTTGTTTGGGTCCCTTTGTTTGGGTCCCTTTGTTTGCTTCTCTCTTTCTGATAAGATAACCTTCCCTTAATGCCCTTCTCTGCTTGGAAGGGTCACCCTCCTTTCCTTGCCCCACCCCACCCCAACCAAAGTCAAAGTCATCTGTATATTCCCTGCCCTTGAGGAGCTAAGTGTGGGGAAATGTCTATATAGTGGTTAGAGGACTGGATTTGGAATCAGAAAACAAGTTCAAATTCTGACTCCATTACTGTGTGATCTTGGAAAAGTCACAACCTTTCTGGGACTTATTTTCCTTAATCTGTAAGGTCCCATCTAGAATTAAATCCTATGATCCCTGTTTTCTGTGCTCTGAATGAGTGAAAAGAGAAGGAATGAAGTGGGGAGAGGGGAAGAGATAAGGAGCAAGCACCCAACCTGACCCCCCCTCCCCAGCTTCTGTCCCCTACTCTGGAAGTCACAAAGGGGATATCTAGGAGTAGAGGTGGGGAAGTATCTCAGGGAAGAAATCAAGACTCAGACTTAGAGATTTTGCTGTGACTATAGTTACAGCCCAGTGGAACGAGTTGTAATCAGGAAAATAAATCATGCTGGGACAAAAAGACCGAACTGGGTGCCATCTGGTTCAACCCCCTTGTTGTACAAATAGAGAAACAAGACCAGAGAGGGTAAAGGATTTACTCCTCTACTTATACCCTATGTAAAAGAAAGGTCCTTTCTTCTCCCTGGGCCTCAGTTTCCTTATATATACAATGAGGGAGCCCTTTCCAGCTCTAATGCCTATGACAGTTTACCTTTAAAAATGTCTTTTTTCAATGTGACTGGGAGCAGGTAGTTTCAACTCCCTCAATCTCAGATTCTTCCTCTATTAAGTGAGGTAGTTGGTAAACTAAATGGTGTGTAATTTTGTGGGGGAGAGGGGGAGGCAATCTGGGTTAAGTGACTTGCCCAGGGTCACAAAACTAGTAAATGTCTGAGGCTGAATTTGAACTCAGGTCCTCCTGACTCCAGGGCTGATGCTCTATCCACTTCCACTTACCTGCCCTGCTGTGTAATTGTAAAAACCTGGTTTTGTTCCAGAGAAGAAATCTATCAATTAATTAGAGAGTATTTATGAAGTACCTGCTATGGGCCAGGTATTATGCCAGATCCTTGAGGTACAAGGGCCAAAAATGAAACAATTCCTACTCTCAAGGATCTTAAATTGTAATGGGAAAGGTAACAAGTACAAGTATATAAATAATAAGCATAAGAACAAGTTAAATATAAAATAGTTAAATGGGCAGCTAAGGGGTACAGTGGATAAAGCTCTAGATCTGGAGTCAGGAATTCCTGAGTTCAAATCCAGCTTCAAACATTTACTAGCTGTTTGACCCTGGGCAAGTTACTTAATCCTGTTTCCCTCAGTTTCCTGTAAAATGAATTGGAGAAGGTAATGGCGAACCATTACAGAATCTTTGCCAAGAAAGTTTCAAATGGGATCATGAAGAATCAGACATGGCTGTACAACAAAAAACAATTTTAAAAATTGTTAAATACAAAGTAGTCTGGAAAGGAGGGCACTGGCAGTGGTGGGATCAGGAAAGACTTCATGCAGAAGATAGTGCCTGACTGATCTGCATCTTGTAGGAGGAGACGTAGAGATCAAGAGAATGGGCATGGGGGATGTCCAGTGCAAAGACCAGGGATGGAGTGCATTGTTTAAAAAAAAATAAAAAGTGCCAGGTGGACTGCATTGCAGAGTTCTGAAAGGAAAGTAAGGTCCAAAAAAAGGCTAGAAATTTAGCTTGATGGTCAGATTGTACAGGATTTTAAGAGCTAAACAGAGTTCTTATGTGGTCCTAGATATAGAAGTAATAGGTACTGATATGATCAGATCAACCCTTAAGGACAATCATTTTGGCAGCAGTGTGGAGGTGGGATATGAATGGGGAGAGACTTGAGGTAGAAAGGACATTGAGAAGGCTAATGCTGTAATATAAAGGGGTGATGAGAATCTGAACTAAAGCAGCATCTGTGGGAGTGGGTGTCAGATATGAGCCATGTTGTGGAGGTAGAAATGCAAATTCAACAATGGATTGGATATGTGAGGTGAGAAAGGGTGAGAAAAGTGGGGTGATACCTAGACTGTGAGCTTAGGTGACTAGGAGGGTGGTAGTACCCTCAGGAAAAATAGGGGAATTTGGAAGAAATGAAAGATCATGAATTCAGTTTTGAATAAGATGAATTTAAGATGCCTCCAGGTCATTCAGTCTGAGATGTCCATGAGGCAATTGGTGATATAGAATTGAAGCTCCGGGGTATGACATATAGAGCTGTGAGTCGTCAGCATAAAGATTATAATGACATCCATGGGATCTAATGAGTTTCCTGACAGAGAATGTGGAGGAGGAAGAAAAGAGGGCCTGAGATAGAATTTTAAGGAGCTCCCATAGGTAGGAGTTTTGATACGGATGATGAAGAAGCATAAGGGATGATGAGACAGGTAGAAAGAGAATCAGGAGAGAGTGGTATGACAAAAACCCAGAGTATCTGGGAAGGGAAGGTGATCCACCACATCAAATGCTACCCACAGGTTGAAAAGGATTAAAAACTGAGGGGAAAAGACCATCAGATTTGGTCATTAAGATATTGTGGGTGACTTTGGAGAGAAGTTTCAGTAGGGTGATGAATTTGGAAGCTGGATTCCAAAGGGTTAAATGAAAGGAGAAAAAAATCTACTTATTCAAGGATGAGATGAAACATGGTAAAATGTATCTTTCTTCCTTCTTTACGGAAATGGTGAATCATACATGTGAGCCATTACATACTCTATTCAGGTTTTAATCTATTATTCTTTGGAAACAATTTGTTTTCTCCCTCTTTTCTTTGTAATAAAGGGAGGTTCCCTGGGTGAGATATGGGGAGCAACATGAGGAGGGACGAGAGATGTCTTTGGAAATGAAGGTATTATAAAAACAAAAAAAAAAATGTAGAGATAAATGGAGGGGCTGACCTCCAAGGTCCCTTCTACTTCTAAGATTCCATAACTTTTTGACTTTCTTAGGGCCATAGAGCCAATAGCACAGCTGGAACAAGAAACCTCATTAAATCAAACTCTCACATTTTACAGACGAAGCAACTGAGAGCCACCTAAGACAAGGTTACAAAGAATAACTTTAGCTAAGGTTAAAACCAAGATAATTGATTCCAAAATTAGAACTCCTCTGACCCTAGCGGGTAACTCAGGGAAGAAGATGAGACCATAAGGCTTGGAAGGAATAGATGCTACCTTTCCCCATTCTTTATCTCCCCAGTAACCACCCTTCATACAGAATCTCATCAACTGTCAAAGGACTAATTCTCTCCCCACATACATATATAACAACATAAGCACATGAACACACCTACAAAATCATCAGCTCCAAAACTGGAAACCACCCACACATATGTACACACCCCAAATTTGTTGGGTCGAAAGCCTAGAGGGATTTCTTCAGAAAGGAGAAGTCAATACCATAGAATTGAGGGCATTCAAGAAGGAAGAGAGGAAAAGAGAAGAGAGGTATTCTAACCAAGATCTATTGAGCCAGGGTCCTGAGTCTCAGAGAGGAAGGTGGTTGGTGCTCTGGACTTACATATCCCTGAGAGAAATGTTCAGGATCGAGATTGGAGCTGGGAAGAAAGAGGAGAGACCCAAGCCCACTGGCTGATTATTTATTTATCCATCCACACATCAGTGGAAATAATAGTAGGGAAAATAAGATTAGAAATATTAAGGAACCAATATGAAACTAGTACAGAAGGAAGGGAAAGTGAATATATGATTTCCTGACACACAGATTTTGGGAAAATAGGTTTCAAAGCTCACTGCAGAGAGGTAGTAGCTAACACACTGGCTGAGAAGTAAACATGAAAAGACTTAACTGGCTACAGTATTTATTGGGCCGTATCTAACAAAATGAAACTATGGGAATAAACGTAAAGTTTTATGTTTGACCCCAGGGATTTGGGTTCTGTACACTCAACTTGAATCAACAGTGAGATATGGAAACTAACCACAACAACTGGCCTTGATAGAGTGCTTTCAGGTTACCTCACTTAATCTGATTAGCCAAGAAAGCTAATTCGATCTTAGGCTAGATTCAGAAAAGTCTAGCTTCCAGGAATGACCATTCTTCTGTCCTCTGTCTCAGCAGACCATGTCAAAAGTATTTTATTTTTATTTCTAAGCACCACCTGAAAAGACTGATAAACTGGAGAATGTCCAGAGGAGACCAGCTAGGGGTACAGAAGGGTGTCAGGTTCATTCCATGTGACAATTGATCAAAGGGACCGGAGATGTTTTTGCCTGGACAGGGACATGATAGCCACCTTCAAGTTTCTGAAGGGTCTATGATCTGGAAAACAGATGACCCTAGTTCTGCTTGGTCTCAACAGATTGATCTAGGAGCAATGGGCTGAAACTGTGATGAAGCAAGCAGTTAGGAAAAGCATCCTAAATATTAGAGCTGTCCAAGGTGGAAGTAGTCAGTCCCTTCTTGTTGAAGGTTTTCAAGCAAAACCAAGACCACCGCTTTTCAGCTGCTGGAAAGAAAATTCTCTGTCAGGTATGGGTTGGATTAGAGGGCCATGAGATCCCTTCCAACTCTAAACTTCTGTAATTCTGTCCTGATTCCCCTCTGACCTAGTCCTTAATTGAATAGGGAGGAATCTGAGGCAGATTCCATATTATTTCCTCATTTTGTACACTTGGTTCTGTGGCACTTTGTAGTAGACAGAGCACTAGACATGTATGGAATCAAAGAACCTGGGTTGGAGAACTGTCTTTGCTACTTATTACAGATGTGCTTGAGCAAATGCCTTCTAATATTCGGGTCTCATTTTCCTCATCTATAAAAAGAAAGTGAGATTGGACCAAGTAAACTCTTAATTCCCTTTTACTTTTAAATGTCACAATCCTAGAATTCTTTCTGTAGAATTAAGCAAGAATAGCACTAGGAGGAAGGTATTCTTTGGAGAAGACAGTGATTGTCATGTAGTCTAGGGGACTCCAAAGGAGTATTTCCTGGCAGCAAATCCTTTGGGAGAAGGAACTAATGAAATTTCTTTTATCCAGTGCTGGCAGGGCTGTGGTAAAATAGGCATAGATATACTTTTATCCCTGTTGCCTGGCACATAGTAGGTGATTAACGAACACATTGATTTATATGGTCCTGCTAGGATTACTAACTTCCAGGATTTCTTTGGACAACAACCTGGCAGTACACAGTAAAAAGTTACAAAATTTTTCATAACCTTTGACCCAATAATTCCATTGTTAGAGATATACCTGAAAGTGTTTTTTTTTTTAATAAATAAGCCCAAAAGTATCTGTTACAAGATTTCCATAGCAATAATTTCATGTAATTTCAAAAACTGGAAATAACCTCACTGTCCAACAACAGGGGAATAATTAAATAAGTCGTGGGACACATGCAATAGAATATTACAATGTAATTCTGTGTGTTTGTCCTTCATTGTCGAAGAAGACCATGCCATCAGAGAAATGATGACATGACTTGCACTTAACTTTGTTTTGAACGAGGGAGGGCTGTGCAGGTCACCAGCCTCACTTCTTCTCCAGAGCCATCTGAATCCAGTGATATTCATCAGGATGACTGGAGATGACCCAGGATGAGGCAATTGGGGTTAAGTGACTTGCCCAAGGTCACACAACTAGTGAGTGTCAAGTGTCTGAGGTGAGATTTGAACTCAGGTCCTCCTGACTCCTGCACTGGTGTTCTATCCACTGTACTACCTAGCTGCCCCCCTACAACGTAATTAAGTCCAAAGAGAATGATGAATGTAAACAGATCTGGAAAGAAAGATCTTTATGAAATGTTGCAAAGTAAAAAGACAAAAACAAAAGTGGGGAGGGGGAGGAGAAGATATATACGTATATTTAGTGAGCTCCCACTAAGTGCTAGGTACTGTTCTAAGAGCTTTACTCATATGCTCATAACAACCCTTGGAGGTACCTATTATTTTACAGTTGAGAAAATTGAGGCAAACAGAGATAATGTTATTTGCCCTAGGTTACACAGCTACTAAGTGTCTAAGTCTAAATTTGAACTTAGGACTTCCTTGATGCAGAACCAGCCATGTCTTTGCTTTGTCACCCAGCTAGAAGAAAAGGAAATGAAAATGAATGGACAAACAACCCTCATGAGGATGTAGAGGGGACTGAAATAATATTATGATCCTTTTTCAAGTGATTTTATTAGTCTGGGGAAATCCCAGTGAGGAAACTCTCACTACTCATTCAATACAGCTCAAAGACTTTCTACCTCACATTTCAGCTGTGGGATTCCTGAGAGCTGCCCAAACCAGATTAAATTGAAATGTTTAACAAAATAGAAAATACAGCAGAACATAGATAATGTTAATGTGTGGTTTTCTAAGTCACTGTTTGACCAGCAGGAATCCATCTCTATTTAAGTTTGACACTTGGCTGGGACCATTGGAAGGTGAAGCAATGTGCCCAGAGGCACAGAGATTTATCTGAGATGGGGCTCTAACCCCAGGCCCTCCTGACTCCAAGCTGCAGCTCTCCATCCCCTATACCCTGTTGTCCCTCCTATGACACCTTACATGAAAATTAACTTACTTGTGTAGCCACTTCTAGGGACGTTTTTTCTAAGTATTTATTAGACAGTAAATTGAGGTAAGTTTTGTAAAATGTCACTTGTTGGTTGAATTGTGTATCACTTTGAATGGCAGAGGGTAGGGGGAGACCTGGGTCTTTAAAATGGACTGTGTAGCTTGAGACACTATGAGAACTGGGTTGAATGCCCTGCTGAGACTCATGTGACATTTAGAAGAGTTAAGACCTGGCCATGTGGACTGTTTGAGATTCTTTTGTGGGAGAAGAGGGGGAAGCACCTGAAAAGACAACATCTTATCCTCCCCTGAGACCCAAAAAACAGTCCAGAATCAGAGATATAAACCAACATGCTAGCTATATTTCAGTTTTTTTGTTGAAGATAGTCTATCAGATGAGGCTAATAAGAGCACTGACATCACAGGGTTTTTGGAAGGATCAAGTAAAGTGTTTACCATACTGCCTGGCATGTAATAGGGACTATATAAATTTTTGGTATTATTATGGTTAACTATTATTAAATGGGAAAGGAGGGAGGTTGAGTCAAAGTATGCCTTCAGGAAACACATGTGGGATTGACCTAAAGGGGAAATCCCAGGATGCTTGGGCCTAGAGCTCTCCTGGAAACTTCCAGGGACTTTGAAGAGGTATGATTCAGCACTGAAAGGATATAGGGACCTGGTATGATACAGCTAACCCAGAGCAGTCCCTTGATCTGGGCCCTGTCCCCCCACCCTCCCACAACAGCAGGAAAGGATGAGGCATCCATTGAAAAGAAGAAACAGCTTCTTTTTGCTCTCCTTCACATAACAGGGAGCTCTCTATTTCTAAGCTCCCTGTGTTGGGTGGGGAGATGGGTGGCATTCTTCTCTCCCCGCCACCATCCTGCTATTCTTCATAGTGGCCTCTCCCTCGTGGCAGGGAAAGTCAAGTTCAGAGCCTCTTCCCTTGGCCCTGCCTGAGGAGGTGATCCAACATCTATCTTGACATAGCTGCTTGAGTTCAAGCTTGGAAATGACCTTGTGAGCTCCTCTGGAACTTCTAGAAAGGTCTGGAAGTCCTAGGTCTGTCCTGTGGAGCTAACAGGAGACAGAGGAAGGAGGCCTCAGGGAGTACTCTAGGAGTTTGGGAGCAGGTCAGCACCCAGAGAACGGCTACCATCCTCAAGGAAGAAGTGGGAAGAACATGGCCCATCCCTCCACCCCTACAGGATGGGCTAACCACTCAGGGCACTACTTGCCACACTAATATGGCAAGTTACGCAGCTGTCTCTCCTCTGTAAGGAGGACCACTCAACTCCCTGAAGCTGCTACAAGGGGTGGAGGACCAAGATGCCTCATAGGGTTTGCAGGCATCATACCAAGGAACTGAGTCCTTTCAACCTGAGTCACACGTGTCCCAGGAGTTCCAGAAGTTTCCAAGGGAGCTCAGGGCCCAGTTTCCCTTGGACGATCCCTTTAGGTCAATTCTACATGGTTTTGCGAATTGAGATGTCCTCCAATTCAACCTCTCCTTCATCCCTAGGACTTTGTAATCACCTCCCTATGACCTCCTCCTTGTGTCTTTTCCTTCCAAATCTCTATCTGTCTGTTTGTGTCTGTCTCTGTCTTTCTGTCTGTCTCTGTCACTCTCTATCTCTCTATATATATCTCTCTGTCTCTGTCTTTCTTTCTCTGTCCCTTTCTGTCTCTCTCTCTATGTCTCTGTCTCTGCCTCTCTCTGTCTCTCTGTCTCTATCTCTGTCTGTCTCTCTGTCTCTATCTATCTGTCTCTCTCTCTCTGTTTCTCTCTCTCCTTGTCTTCTTATGCTTCCTTCTCCTTAACTAAAACCACATTCCTCTCCCTGTACCTTCTTTCTTCTAGAACCTCCTCTCTTCCCTAAAACCTTCTCCCCATCCCACTACAGCTATCCTTGTGTCTCCTCTTTGATTTCCCCCTTGGCAAAGATGCTGTATTGGTATGCTATTTCCTTCTCCAGTTCATTTTACAGGTAAGGAAGTTGAGGCAATCAAGGTTGTGTGACTTGCCCAGGGTCCCACAGCTAATAAGTGTCTGTGGCTAGATTTGAACTCAGGAAGATGATAGCTCCAATGCGCTATCCACTCTGCCATCTAACTCTTTTCCCAGCTAAATCTAACCCACTTCATCTGACATGGACTCTGCACCTCCCACCATCTTGGGTGCTTTCCCTGTATCCCTCTGCTCACTCATGATTAAGCTGCTTTGTTCCCTCCATACTGTACAAAAGAGAGGAATTCACAAGTGGTTAGAAAGATGGGGGAATACTTTCACATTGTGTCATCATGGAACTACCAAAGAAACGTAAAAGGGTTTGGTTTGGTTTTGTCTTTTTAATTTTACAAATAAGGGAACCAATGAGAAAGGAGGTGACCATGTGACTTCCTTGCTCAAAAATTCTCAAAATTCTTCTTTCTTCCAAATATTTCGCCTTATTTCCTGCTGAAGGCCCAACAACTCTTAGACTGGTGTCATCCTAGACTTTTGTTTCACAATCACCCCCATATATTCACCCCCATATAAACACTCTTCCGGTTTCTGTCTTCACAACATTTCTTGTATATGTGTCCTTGTCTCTACTTATGCAGCTACTACCCTCACAGCCCTCATCAACTTTTGTCAAGACTATTGAAAAAAACACTCTGGGTGGTTTCTCTGCCCCAAGTCTCTACCTATTCCAATCTACTCTCCACTTCACTGGCTTCTCACACAGGACACTCCATACCTTTTTGCTTAGCTGTCCCTCGTTCCTGGAAGGCTTCTCCCTTTTCTCTTTCACCTATTGGCTTCCTTCAAGACTCAATGCAAATCCTGTCTTCTGTAGGAGGACTTTCCCAATCCCTTCCCCTCCCCTTGCTAGTGCCTTCCTTCTGAGAATAGCTTGCATTTACAACTTACAAGTGGAAGCAGCCAGAGGGCTCAATGGATAAGAGCACTGGGCCTGGAGGCAGGGAGACCTGAATTCAAATCTGGTTTGAGACACTTATAAGCTGTGTGATTCTGGATAAGTCACTTAACCTCTGTTTGCCTTAATCCACTGTAGAAGAAAATGGGAAACCAAAGAAAATGTCTTTGCCAAGTGTCTTTACCAAGAAAATCCTATGGCCAGTATTGAATGCTATAGTCCATGAGGTCACAAAGAGCTGGACACAACCAAACAATAACATCTTATAAATACACAAGTATTTGTGTATTTACAACAGATTGAATATCCAAAAGTCTAGGATGAGACCAACCTAAGAGTTGTTGGAACCTCAGCAGTAAATAGGGTAAGATATTTGGAAGAAAGAAGAGTTTTGGGCAGAAAAATAAAGACATCTGTTTTGGACACATTGAGTTTGATATGAGCCATCCAGTTTGAGATATCCAAAAGACTGCTGCTAGTATGGAACTGGAGGTCAGGAGAGAAAATTGAATATGTACATCTGGGAATCATCTGAAAAGAGATGACAGAGACACAGAAAGCAAAGTTCTTGCCCCCAAATGTTATTTCCCCCATTATTAATCAATTGATAAACTTTTAAGTGCTGGGCAAAGATGCTAAGCTCTGGAAATACAAAAAGAGACAAAAGATAGCTCCTTCCCTCAGGGTACTTACAATCTAATGGATAAAACGTATTCAAAATAATTATTTGAATTTGAATTATTCAAATTCAGATTTATACAGAACAAGCTATATACAGTTTAAACAAGAAATAATTAATGGAGGAAAGTATTGAAATTAATAGGAGTTGGCAGTAAAAGATGGGATTTTGTCATGTTTGTCTTTCGTTTTCAAAGAGGACCATGACATCAGGAAGATGATGACTTGACTTGCAGTTGACCTCAATTTGAGGGAGGGAGGGCTGTGCAAGTTCACCAGCCTCACTTTCTCCTCCAGAGTCATCTGGGTCCAGTGGCCAGATATTCATCAAGACGACTGGAGATGGCCCAGAATGCAATGGGAGACTGGCCCTTTTAGGCTAACCTTTTCAGGTTCTCACTTTGAGTGAGGTAACTTCCATTCAGTGAATAAATTTCTTTTAAAAGATGGGATTTAAACTGAGATTTAAAGGAAGCCAGAAAAGTGAGTAGTCAGAGCAGAGAAGGGAGAACATTCCAGTCTATGTATGCTTCTTGAGGGAAGACCTTGTTTTTGCCATGTTTCTTTGTATCTGCAGAACTTAGAACAGAACCTGGCACATAAGAAGCTTAGTAAATGTTTGCTGACTGATTGGAGTTATAAATACAAAAGTGAAACAACTCCCACTCTTACAAAACTTATATTTATTAGAGGAGACAAGAAGGTTCCTCAAAAGCCACCTGATCCAATCCCCTCATTTTATAGAGGAAGAAATCAAGACCCAGAGAGATTCAGTGACTTAGAACCAATGATCTAGAACTAGAAGCTACCTCAAACAACACCTAGTTCAACTGGCTCATTTCACAAATGAGGAAACTGAGGCTCAGGAAGGTAAAATAAGGAAAACCAACTACCTAAACTACCAAAGCATTTGTAGCTACCTGGATGTCAAAAACACCAAGAGGCCTGCTGGAGAGCCTCCAGAGGGGAAAGAGGAAAAGTACTAATTAGGCACCTATTGTGTACCAGGCTTTACAAATATTATCTCATTTGAAGGCAAAGATGGGATATTAAAGTGCTAAGCAGAGAATTGGAGGAAGGAAGATCTTTGGCATTCCCCCCAATCCTCCAGTAGCCTGCTTTTAATGAGACCCTGGTAGCTGTACTGATAATTGGTGAAGTGATTTATTCCCTTCCCATGAGAGAAAAGGTCACTTGATTTTATCTGGGAACAACTGACTAAAACTCAAGAAGTGGAATTTTTTGTTTGAGATCCATATCACAGCAAAGTCTTGGCTTGGGACATGGTGTCTTTTTCATTTTGAACTCATGTTATAAATGCACCCTCATTTTTAAGGTCAACGTGCCTTCCCTTCAGTCACATGACAGCCTTTGATCGGAAACAGAGCAGAAGTCGATTCTGAAATATTGTCCCCTAAGGATCTTTACACATTTTAGGAGAACATCAGCAGGAGCTGGGAGGTTGCTCATGGCCAGAGATCCTGGCAGGAAGCCCCAGTGGGAAACAGACTTAAACTGGGTAGCCCAGTTCACGAGCTCCCCCTTGTGTCCCAGGTTCAAATTGTGTTTTGAGTTCCCATTCTAAACCATGCCTCCTAAGCCATCACCCTCAATGGTCTTTCCTTTTTCGGTGCCCAGATAAAAGGGTAGATGCATTGATGGAAAGGAACTACCTGTACTATCACTAGTAAAAGATCTGTATAAGAAGACAGGGTGATTGGAGGGACAGGGCAGGAAACAGAGAGGATACAGAAAGAGACAAAAGGAGTTATAGTGTGGATAAAGAGGAGTTATAGGGGAGGGGTTAGAGAAAAAATTGGGAGGGTCTAAGAGACATTAAAGGAAAAAGATACCATGTGAGATAAGGTTCAGGAAGAGTCTTAGGAAGGGGCATTAGGAGAGAAAGTGGACTTTTTTATTGAAGAAACCAGAAGAGATTTGCAAATGGGTAGCAAGGAGGCAATAGGGAAGTCTAGACAAAGACTATAGGGAGAAAGGGTGATAAAAGAGATTGAGAGGACATTATAGAAAGGATGTTAGAGGGAGAGGTGGGTTATCTCCCTCATTAGAAAGTAATCTCCTGATTTTTTTCTCTGAGGGGGCAGAGCCAACCTGGGAGAATAGGGGCAGCCACTCAGCTGAACTCTCTCAACATTCTCCTCCAAACAACTTTAAAATAACCTCAAATCAATTTTTGCAACATCAGAGCCACATAAATCAGGATGATACATTTTTCTGGCCTAAGAAAACTTAAGAGGTCAGAAGAAGTCTGTAATAGTACCCTTGACAAAAGCAACAGCAGCCCAGAGATGGTAAGGGAGCAAGACAACTGGACAGAAAGAGATTACAATGGACCCTTTGCTGGCACTGGGTACAGTTGGCATTGATTGGCAGCTCTATTGCCCATATGCAGTTCTAGCTTGTAGTTTCAGGGCAGAGAGGAGAGCTAGTGGTCAGTCAAGGGAACAAAGGCATTGGCTGCAATTCTAAGGCAAGGAGAGTGGTAGCACTTGTGGGGATCAGGGACCCTTCCTAAGTAAAGACCAGAATTGTAAACCAGGAAAGCAGGGATCATATTTCTCCCCAAATCACACCACCTTAGAAGTACCAAAAACTTGCAGAACCCCAAAACTACCTCTAAAAACAGCAGCACCAAAAAGCCTGAAGCTTGGGACAGTGCCTCCACAGCTCCAGGTAAGGCAGAGCCCAAATTTAATATAAAGTTCAAAGTCAAAAAATAGACTGGAAAATAAACAATAAAAAATGAATTTGATTATCTCACATTAAAAGGGCAAGAAAAAGCTTTTACATTGGAAGGAAAGAGGGGGAAGTTGAGAAGGAATAAGAGAACCTTACTCTTATCAGATTTGGTTTAAAGAGGGAATAACTCAGTTGGGTATGAAAATCTATCTTACCCTACAGGAAAGTAGTGGGGAAGGGGAATGATAGAAGGGAAGGCAAATGGGAGAAGGGGGCAATCATAAGCAAACACTTTTGAGGAGGGGCAGGGTCAAAAGAGAGAAAGGAATAAATGGAGGGCAGGATAGGATGGAGGGAAATATAGTTAGTCTTTCACAACATGACAGTTATGGAAGTATTTTGCATGACTACAAATGTATAATAATTGAATTGCTTGCTTTCTCAATAAGGGTGAGTGTGGAGGGAGGGAGAGAACATGGAACTCATAGTTTTAAAAACAAATGTTAAAAATTGTTCTTACATACAACTGGGAAATAAGATATACAGTCAATGGGGTATAGAAATCTATCTTGCCTTGTAGGAAAATAAAAGGGAAGGAGATAAGATGGTGGGGTGATAGAAGAGAGGACAGATTGGAGGAAGAGATAATCAGAATGCATATTAGGGTGGGGAGGGGAGAGATGGGGAGAAAATTTGAAACTCAAAATCTTGTGGAACTGAATGTTAAAAACTAAAAATAAATTAATTGAAATAATAAAAAAATTTAAATAAATTTGGTCTAAAAAAACTACCGTGATGGCAGAGGAAATGAAGACATAAACTCAGAAGAAGACAATGATGTGACACACCTACACATAAAGCTTCAAAGAAAAATACTAATTGGACCCAAGTCCAACAAGAATTCCTAGAAGAATTAAAGAAAAAGGGGAAAAATTTCAAAAAGAAATGAGAATGATAGCACAAAAATATAAAAAAGGAATTAATAAGGGGCACACAAAAATTACTGAAGAAAATAACACTTTAAAAACCAGAATTGGCCTAATGGCAAAAGATTCACTGGAGAAAAGAACTCCTTAAAAAACAGAATTGACAAGGCAGTCAGGGGGCAGAGCTAAGATGGTGGAGAAGAGGTAGGGACTTCCCCAAGCTCTCCCCCAAACTCCTCCAAATATATTTAAATAAGGGCTCAAATCAAATTCTAAAGTGACAGAATCACCAACAGGAGAGAGTGAAACAATTTTCCAGTCCAAGACAACTTAGAAGATGGAAGGAAAGGTCTGTTGCACCAGGGTGAGAATGGAGCACAATCCAGAACAGACAAGACCATAGCAAACCAAGAAAAGGTCTTGAGAACAACTGAATCAGTGGTAGCAGCGGCAGTTTCCAAATCTCTCAGTCTACAGATGGTAAAGGTGTTGAGCATCTAGTCAGAAGGAGATTACAGGGGTCTCTTTGCTGGCACTGGGGGCAGGACTCTGTTGCTTTGCCCATATTTGGATATGGGTTGCAGTTCTGGTTCTCAGTCCCAGGGCAAGGAGGAACACCAGCACACCAGTTTGCAGCCACAGATGAGCAGGGACCCTGGTCACAGTTCCAGGGTGAAAAAGAGTGCTTGTGATAGTTCACAATACAGAAGAGTAGTAAACACACCTCTCCCTAGTTCATGCCACCTTAGAAGAACCAAAAACTTATAAGTTCCCAGCATTACCTCTAAAAACAGGTGCACATGCACAAAAGGACCCAAAGCTTACAATGGTGCCCCCTCCAGAAGCAATTCCCCATTTTAGCATAGAGTTAAAAGTCAAGAAATAGGAAAATGAGCAAAAAGCAGAAAAAGATCCTGACTATAGAAAATTACTGAAGGACAAGGAAGATCAAAATAAACTCAGAAGAAGACAACAAAGTCAAAACCCCTACACCCAAATCCTCAAAGAAAAATATAAATTGGTCCTAGGCCATGGAAGAGCTCAAAAAGGATTTTTAAACTCACATAAGAGAAGTAGAGGGAAAATTGGGAAGAGAAATAAGAGTGATGAAAGAAAATCACAAAAAAGAGTTAACAACTTGATAAAGGAGATACAAAAAAAAATGAAGAAAACAGCACCTTAAAAAAAGAATAAGCCAAATCACAAAAGAGGCACAGAAATCCAATGAAGAAAAGAATGACTTGAAAAGCAGAATTCACCACATGGCAAAAGATATGTGAAAATTCACTGAAAAAAAGAACTTCTTAAAAAGAGGAATTGGTCAAGTAGAAAAACAGGTGCAAGGACTTACTGAAGAAAATAATTTCTTAAAAATTAGAATTGGGCAAATAGAAGCTAATGACTGTATGAGAAATCAAGAATTAATCAAATAAAATCAAAAGAATGAAAAAATACAAGAACATGTGAAATAGCTCATTGGAAAACAACTGATCTGCAAAAGAAAGATAATTTTAAAATTATTGGACTACCTGAAAGCCATAATAAAAAAAGAGCCTAGATATCATATTTCAAGAAATTATCAAGGAAAATTGCCCTGATATTCTAGAACCAGTGGGTAAGATAGATATTGAAAGAATCCACCAATTGAAAGACACCCCAAATTGAAAAGTCCAAGGAACATTATAGTCAAATTTCAGAACTCCTAGGTCAAGGAGAAAATATTACAAGTAACCAAAAAGAAACCATTCAAATACTGTGGAGCCACAATCAGGATACTACAAGAGTTGGCAGCTTCTATGTTAAAGGATCAGAGGGCTTGAAATATGATATTCTAGAAGGCAAAAGTGCAAGGACTACAAACAAGAATCACGTACCCAGCAAAACTGAGTATAATCCTTCAGGGGAGAAATGGATATTCAATAAGACAGAGGACTTTCGGGCATTCCTGATGAAAAGACTGGAACTAAATAGAAAATTAGACTTCCAAATACAAGACTCAAAAGAAGTATAACAGGAAAAGCAGGAAATATAAACAGGAAAGGCAGATCATAAGGAATTTAATAAGATTAAACTGTTTATATTCCTACATGGGAAAATGATACACATAACTACTAAAACTTTCTCATTATTAGGGTAATTAGAAGGTTGTGTGTTTATCCTTTGTTCTCAAAGAGGACCATGACATCAGAGAGATGATGACATGACTTGCACTTGGCTTTGATTTGAGTGAGGGAGGGCTGTGCAAGGTCACCAACCTCACTTTCTTCTCCTGAGCCATCTGAGTCCAGTGGTCAGATATTCATCAGCATGACTGGAGATGGCCCAGGATGCAATGGGAGACCCTGGCCCTTTTAGGCTAAGGTCTTTTCAGGTTCTCACTTTGAATGAGGTAACTCCCATTCAGTGAATTGGCCTCTTTAAGAATCTAGTCAAAGGAGTATACATAGACAGAAAGCACAGGTGTGAGTTGACTATGATAGAATGATTAACTAAAAAAATTAAAAGGTGAGAAAGAAGAATACACTGGGAGAAGGAGAAAGGGAGAGGTAGAATGGGGTAAATTATATGACACAATAGAGACCTGAAAGATATTTTACAGTGGATAAGAAGATAGGGGGTAAAGGGAGGGGAGTACATGAATCTTATTCTCCTCAGAATTGACTCAAAAAGAGGATAACAGATACACACACACACACACTCGAGTAAAGAAATCTATCTTGCCATACAGGAAAGTAGGAAGGGAAGAGGATAAGAGAAGGGAGGTAGGGCTGATAGAAGGGAGGGCAAATTGGGAAGGCAAAAATGAGAAGGAAAACATTTGTGAGAATGGACAGTGAAAGGACAGAGAGAGAGAGACAGACAGACAGACAGACAGACAGAGAGAGAGAGAGAGAGAGAGAGAGAGAGAGAGAGAGAGAGAGAACAGGATAAACAGGAGGAAAATAGGATGGAGGAAAATACATAGTTGGTAATCATTACTGTGAAAAATTTTACTGCAAGTTTCTCTGAAAAAGGCTTCATCTCTCAAATACATAGAAAACTGAATTTATAGAAATGAGTCATTTCTCAATTGATAAATGGTCAAAGGATAAGAATAGGCAGGTTTCAGACAGCTGTCTATAGACATATGGAAAAATGCTCTAAATCATTATTGATTTAAAAAGTACAAATTAAAACTAAGATATCACCACATATCTATCAGATTGACTAATATGACGGAAAAGGAAAATGATCAATGTTGGAGATGTGGGAAAATCAGAACACTAATGAACTGTTGGTGGAGTTTTGAACAGATTCAACCTTTCTGGAGATCAATTTGTAACTATGTTCAAAGTGCTATAAAGCCATTCATACCCTTTGACCAAGCAATACCATTACTTGGTCTTTATCCCAGAGAGATAAAAAAACAAAAAGGAAAAGGACCTATATGTACAAAAATATTTCTAGCAGCTCTCTTTGTGGTGGCAAACAATTGGAAATTGAGGGGATGTCCATCAGCTGGGGAATGGCTGAACAAGTTGTGTATGAATGGAATGGAATGCTATTGTGCTGTGGGAAATGACAAAAGAGATAGTTTCAGAAAACACATAAGACCTATATGAACTAACGCATGGTAACAGCAATGTTTAATGAGAATCAACTGTGAAAAACTTGGCTACTCTGACCATACAATGATCCAAGTCAATTCCAAAGAACTCATGATGAGAAGATGCTATCCACCTCCAGAGAAAGAACTAATGAACTCTGAGTGCACACGGAAGTATAATTTTCTCACTTTCTTTATTTTTCTTGAAATATGGATAATATAGAAATATGTTTTGCATGATTTCACATGGATAATTGCTTGTCTTCTTAGCAGGGAGAACTCAAAAGATGATAGGGAGAAAATTTGGAAGTCAAAATTTTAAAAGAAAAGAATGATACATATGAATAAGTAAGTAAATGGAAATTACTTTTAAAAAGAAAAGAAAGTGACCTCCTTGAGGGCAGGGACCATATTCTTGCCTTTCCTTATATCTCCAACGATTAGCATGGTGCCTAGCACAAGGCACTCCATCTCCTAACTCCAGCATTTTCACTGTCCCCCAAGCCTGGAATGCTCTCTTTCCACCTCATCAATGCTGCTCTCTCCTGGTTTTCCTCTTACCTGTCTGGCTTCTCTTTAGCCAGGCCTACATCCAGGTTATGACCACTTAGGATCTTTCCCCTCTGTACTGACTCCCTCTGTGATCTCATCGGCTTTCCTGGGTTCAGTTATCATCTACATCTATATATTCATCCCTAGTCTCTCCCCTGAGCTCCAGTCTCCAGTCAGTCATTCGACAAGTATTTATTGAGCACCTACTATATGCCAGGCTCTATGCTAAATGTTGAGGATACAGAGGCAAAAGAAATCCTCAAAGAGATCACAGTCTAACATGGAGGCAATATGCAAATAACTGTGAACGATTAAGATATGTACCAAATAAATTGGAAATGATCAATATAGGGAAGGCATTAGCATTAAGAGTGATCAGGAAGAGGGGCAAGGGGATGGGAAGTATCAGATAGTGTCTACTACCTGCCAGGCACTGTGCTAAGAACTTTACAAATATTATCTCATTTCATCCTCACAACAACCCTGCAAGGTAGCTGCCTTATTATTTCCATTTTACCATTGAGAAAACTGAGGCAAACAGAGATTAAGTGAATTGGAAAGGCTTCTTCCAGAAGGTGGGAATTTAGCTGAGTCTTTAAGGAAACCAGAGAAGCCAGAAGTCAGAGAAGAGACAGGAGAGCATTCCAGACATGGAGAATGACCACCGAAAATACAGGAGACTAGAGATGAAGTATCTTGTGTGAGGAATGGCAATGAGGCCAGTACCATTGGAAAATAGAGAGTAAGATATAAGAAGATGGAAAAGGAATTGGGTTAGGAGGTGGGTCACGATGGCTTTAAGAGACAGGATTTAATTGAATGGTCAAACCTGTGCTTAAGAAAGGTTGCATTGGCAGTCTAGTGGAGGATAGACTGGAATGGAGAGAGACTTGAGATAGGTAGACACATCAGCAGACTTACAAAAATGCAGACATAAATTGATAGTCTTAGAGGCAAGAAGGGGACATATGTAAGAGATGTTAGGAAAGTAGAATGGACCCGACTGATTGGAAGGAGGTGGTCCTAAAAGGGTGAGTGTGGTCAAGGATGATACCTAGGTTATCAACCTGGGGGACCAGGAGGTTGATGGAGCCCTTGACAGCAATTAGGAAATCAGGATGACCATCGGATTTGGGGAGAAAACTAATTAGTTCACTCTTGGACATATTGAGTTTAAGGTGTCTATGGAACATCCAGTTAAAGGAGATATGAGGTCAAGAGACAGGTTTAAGATGAATAAATAGATCTAAGAATCATCAACATAGAGATGGTCATTAAATCCATGGAAGCTGATAAAATCACCAAGTGAAGGAGTACAGAGAAGAAGAGAAGAAAGCCCAGGAGAGAGCTCTAAGAACACCCATGGTCAGTGCGTGCAACCTAGATAAAGATCCAGCGAAGGAAACTAATGAGGAGTGGTTGGAATCAGCAACTGCCTATTGGCCATCTTGAATTAGACATCTAGGCATCCCCAGTCAGAGGCAGAGAGGTTCCCTAAATCCTGACCTATAGAGGCTGGAGCTCCAACTCCTCAATGAATAGAGGGGGCCTCCTTTGGATGCGAATCTATGCCTGATCCTGCCAAGTGATGACCCCAACTTTTATGGTTCCCCCCTCTCAGGCTTTTCCCCCATCTATCTTACCCCCCATTCTCCTTATGCCTCTACTCCAACTGTCCTCAAACTTAGGCAAAAATATCTGATGGAAGGCAACTAGCCAGCATTGATGCCAATATGGAGAGGACCAGAACTGGGGCCTCAGGAGGTCAACTGACCCAAACCGCTTCTTTTACCAAAAAGGAAACTGAGGCCCACAGAGGAGAAGTAATTTGCCCAAAGGACTAAAAATCAGAATGGGGATTCAAACTTGGATCCTCTGTCCACAGGTTTTATGTCAACCATCCACTGCCTCCCAGACCTCAGTTTCTACTTCTTCATTTTTCCAAGCTCCTAGGAGCATGCATCAAGAGCTACTAGGAGATGATTCTATTTCCCTCATTTTGAGCATCAAAGGTCAGAATTTCAGGGTCCAGAAGTGAGCCAATAGATTTTAGGAAGGGTGTCCTTCCAGGACTTTCTCAGTTGTCCCTCAGTTCTTGGAATCTTCAACCCTAGAAAGTCCCAAACTGGAGTCAAAGAACCTGGGTTCAAATCCAGTTCTGCCATTCATTACTTGTATAGTTCTGAGGGGCTGGACTCTAAGGTCCCTTCTAGCTCTAGAGTTAGGATTCTAGCTCTAGAAATGGGAAATCTTCCCAGTTTGGAGTCCAAATATCTGTCACATGTTTTTGGTTTTGGTTTTGATTTGGATGGGAATGAGGGTCACTGATGGTTCAGGTAGCACTCTGTGAGCAAGTCATTGCATTGCCTTGCTAGATATTTAACACAGTTACATGCTGCCATTCTATAAACTTGTGGAAGGCAGCACTCTAGGCACAGTGAGAGTTGAATTCTAGTCCTATGCCCTTCATTGTCATGTGACCTTTAGTTCTATTACTTGCCTGAAATTGCTCTATCTCTTAAACCCATGGTCTTTTCTCAATCCTTATCTTTCTTGGACTCTCTTTGGCTTTTCAATTTATCATCCTCCTCATCCTAGACATTCCTGTCTTTCTGAGTTTTTATGTCATATGTTTTCTCACCATGACCCCTGTTCCCCAAGAAGCTGTTCTTATCCCCTTCTCAGAATAAGGAGTATGTGATATCAGAACTGAGTGAGATAGACAGGAGTACGCAAAACATCCTTCTCATTGTATGGAGGAATAAACTGAGGCCTAGATAGAGGAAGGATCCTATGGTGACAAGACTGGAGATTCAATTCACATCATCAATTATTTGATCCTTTCCTTTCTAGGTGCTGTATTTTAAATAGGACATTAATCAGGATGAGCCTGGGGGACAATGCCTATAGAAAGACCCCAAAGGTCTTCTACAGAGGAGCATATTTAGGCTTAATAGTATGGAGTGGGGGTAATGAGGCATCATGGTGCATTAGATATAACCTTGATGTCAAAAAGACCTGGGTTCAAGTGTACCTATGTATGACACTCCTGATCATTAACTACTTCTCCCAGAACACTATTTCCTCCTCAGCCCAACTTCCTTCTAGCCCTTTCTTTCCATCCCTTCCTCTAGTGATGGAAAATGAATGAACTATGATCAAATCAACTCTACCACTGACCCTGGATGGGATGTGTCAGCCTACTCCCCTTTGGCCCCACAAACCATCCCTGAAATCTTTGAGTCCAAAGTGTTCCTCTGTGGCCACTGTATCTACTTTCCCATTAGAATGTGAGTTCCTTGAAGTAAAGGTCTACCTTTACTTTTATATTTATACCCCAGTGCTTGGCACACAGTAATCACTTAATACAAGCTTTTTCATGCTTTCGTTCATGTCAGCTCTGTGACCAAGGGTCAGTCATTTAATTCCTCAGTGACTCTAAGACAATTCTCTATTGCAAAGTAAGTGCTGATCTTTTATGAGTAGAGGAAGTATCCGTCCTCATAGAGAGTTCCCTACACCAATCAAAGGTCAGCTCCTCACTGATCATACTCTCTCAGTGCAGGTCATGAGCCCCAAAGCCCCTCCACCCTTCTCATCCTTCTTGGTCCTCTCTGGAGGCTCTAGCCTCAACCTCCAACACCTCACTGATCCAGTACTGTCTCTCATCATTACACCAGTCTCCTCCTTTCCTGCTCTGATTCCAGTTCCCAAACCCAACCACTTTGAGATCTAGTTGCCTGACTACCATCACTCCCCTCAGGCATCCAGGCATTTGAGGAATCAGGCCTTGCCTTTTTGCCAACCCAGGCATTAAATAAAGTCCCTTCAGGGGGCCTCATATGTTCTCTCCCTTAACTTCTTCATGCCTCCTTCCCTCTCTTGAATGAATCGGAAAGACCAGGAAAATCCATGAAATCAACTTTATTCTGAATTGGAACCATTCCCCGTCCACCTCTCCCCCAAATTTCCCAACAATCACCAGACCACGGTATTCAGGCCTCCTGCCCTGAGACACTAGGGGAAATTCTTTTCTTGGGAAGAATCCTTGCAACATGCTGAAGGGAGGAAGGACAGGGGTCAGTGCTGGGGGCCTCTGGCTGGGACCAGACCCTCCCACCTTCATTCCCCACCCCTCTCCCCCTCAGCCTGGCTCACCACTCTTCTCCTGTTCTCTCTTAAGGTGATGGAAAACCTGGGCAAACAGTCCCACATGAAGAGAGTAGCAGCACAGGACATCTACTCCCATGGCCAGAATGAGTAGAAGGGCCAAAGCAAGGCCTGAAATGGTCCCAGGTCCCAGCACAGTGGAGGCTGACTCTAGGGCAGGAGGGTAGAGAGAAAAAGGAAGAACAATGCATGCACCAGTGAATCTTTGGTGAGAGGGAGAGGAGAAATCATTTGCCCTAAACCTCCTGTCCTCACCTCTTTAAGAACACTGGTATCTTGGATCCCCACACCCTCAACACTTGCAGGGTCCTGCCTCCCCATCCCCCCCGATCCTCCATCAGAGGCATCTGGGCCTTCAGTTCCAGTTCCTTCAGACACCCAGGCTTCTAGGCTCCTAGTCACAACAAAAGCCAGTCCTTGAAGGTCCCTGGTACTGATGTCAAAAGGCAACAAGGATTGAGGAATTCAGACCCTCAGCTCCAAATCAACCACATCTGAAACTCAGTCTTCCAGCTCCCCATCCCCGCTCCCTGAAGGATTCAGAGATGTCAAGAGAAGAAGGGAAAGAGACTTAGGTATTGGGATCCCCAGCCTTGGGCTCACCTTCTTCCAGCACCTGGATCTCCAGCTCTGAGGTGCCAAAGGGATTGGAAGCCTGGAGTTTCATTGGAGTGAAATCTGTCTTCTCCTTAGGGGTGAACTGAGACAGCAGGCCAGAAATGGGAGGGGAGCTCCATGTTTAAGTCCTTGGACCTAGTCCCTAGATCCCACCGCCTTGGGGATGCAGACCCTTCAGAGATACAGACATTGGGGTCTTCCACCCTGCCCACACCCCCATCCCAAACCATTTAGTCTAGTACACTAACATGGAAAGTGCGTATGTGCGAAGAGAGGCTCCAGGGTCGTATCCCCGTGCACCAACACCGTCAGTGTGGTTAGATGAGCCCTGTGCGTCCATATCGCGTCCCCTTTGGGTCCAGCCGAAGACGGACTGTGAGGTGGAAGGGAAAGGAGGGTGTGAGAAGATGAACTGGTCTCCGCAAGATAGAGGGAAAAAAAAAAAGAGAGGGATGTCTTTCTCTCCAACTCCCACCTCCACCTCCGAACTTACAAATCACTCTCAGCGTCGCGTTCTCCCGCGAGTTCTCCAAGCGCTCGGTTATGGATGCTTCGCAAGTGTAAACCCCGGCATCCAAGGGCTCCAGATCCCGGATGGTCAGAGTCCTACCCTGCACTGATATCCGACCTGAAGGAGCGGCAAAGATACAGAAGAGACCTAAATGTCCTGTCTCCAGACCCCTGCTCTCTCAGGGAGCTAGGCGTCCAGTGTTCCGGTTCTCTCCCCGTCAGGGACCCAGGCATCCGGTCCCTCGACCCTACTCACCGTTATCTCCCAGGACCAAGCCCTGATGTTCCCAGGTAATGTTGGACTGGGGGATCCCTGAGACTTTGCACTGCAACTCCGCCACAGACCCCTCCTCTGCAACGACGGGGCTGAGGTTAAGGCTGAGGATGCGGGGCTTCTCTGAGGGGCAAGTAATGGAAAGAGGTTGGGATGTGGGAGTTCTGTCGAATTTTTCTACAGGATCCCTCCTTTCTCCATCGCCTGCCCCATTCAGGACTATATCTCCAGTATATAGCCATGTTTCACGATCTCTGGGGTTCCCCATCTCTCCCCATGTTTCACAGAAAGACCTGACCTCTCTTTTATCTTCCCTATTTCCCAACTCCCCTAGTCAAGAGTGTCCTATGCCTTTCTCATTCTTCTGATGTCCCCAGTGGTCTCCAAAGTCCTACCCCACAATCCCTTCGTGCTTCACCTCCCAAGTCTCCTCCTCACCCCCATTTACACACACAGACACACAGACGCGCACACGCGCACACACACACAGAGGCACGCACCTATGGCCCGGAGTTGGATCTCGCGTATCTCCTCCTCTCCAGGATCACCAGTCTCTGCCTCGCACTTTAGGGGCCCACCTTGACCTGACTCGCTCAGGTCACTCGCAGCCCCACTGAAGCCTCGTCGTTGGGCTCGGCGGAGAAAGGGGACCCTCTAAGAGTCACCTCTTCATCATCAGGTCCCAGTCAGCGAAGGCGAGTCTCGACTTCCCCGCCAATCACTACAATAACGCACCGGGCCCATCAGAAGAATGGAGTGGAGCCGGAAGAGGCAGGTGGGGAGTAAGAGAAGAAGTCTACATGGACACAGACCCGAGAGATACAGGGTGAGAGAATTGGGAAACCCCCTCCCCCTTCACCTTTGCAGATGAAGTAATAGGAGGTGCCCAGGTAAATGTCTCCATAGGCCGAGACAATGGTCAGGAACTCGGATCTGCCCAGAAATGTGACTGCAAGACATGAGGGTGTCGTGAACCTGGATCCGGGCCAAGGCAGGTGTCCGGCCACGCAACCTCAGTTACCCCCAGACCTTTCATGGGACCAGAACATCTGAGCCCACCCAGAAAGCTCCCAGGCTCTCAAGGACCCTGGAGTCCCATCCTGCCCATTCACCTCCTGTCCTTCAGGGTCGTCCAGCTGTCCCAGATCCTGAAGTTCCAATCCCCCAGCCCAGGACACCCATAATCCCGTAGAGACCCAGCCTCCCCGCCTCTGAAACCCCTAGTCCCACGGGAACCCAGAAATAAGTCTTCTCAACCTCAAACACCCTTTAACCCCTCGGGGACCCTGGAATCCCAATCCAGTCTGTGATAACCCCAGTTCCACAGGGACCCAGGCAAGTGCCACTCCCGGTCCCCGTTCACCTGCCGCTGCAGTCAGAAATAGAAGCCACGCAATACCAGGGCTCATAGCGACCAGGACCTCGGATACTTGGGTTCTCTTTGGAGGGTCAGCTACGAAGACCTAGGGTCCTGGGGAGTAGGTAGGGGGCATCCATTTATCCTTTCCTCGGGCTGACAGATTAGCCGGAAGGATGGCTCCCGCTGCAGGTCTTGGGGCAGGGATCCCAGGGCTGTGCTCACAGGGCTGAGACTAAAAACAGACCCTGAGATGCAGTCGCCCAGGCCCCTCGCCCGAGGATTTCCGTCCTGCTACGTGAGACGACGTTGGGGATACAAAGGCTGGTGGTCAGACAGTAAGGGGGACTTCCCGGGAAAGACACTGGCTCCCCTCCCCCAACCAGCCCCGAACATAGGAGTTCCTGCTGCCCCCACTCCCAGTGACCTGTGACGCACATCCCCTCCCGCTTCCCTAGAGCAAACAAACCGCAGCCCGCCGGGAGGCTCCCAGATGGGCGTGAAATAGCCCAGGGCCAGTGTGGTCACGAAGGTGGAGGGTGGGGGGAAGGGGGAAGAGGGGCAAATGCTCGAAAAGTCCTTGGCTCTGACCTTTAGCACCAGCCAGTCAATGAGAAGATGGAACGGCTTAGTGAGCCGGACCCCAGAAGGTTAGGGTCCTTAACTCGTTAACTAGACCCAACAACTTCGACCCATTCATCACAATTTTCCAACTTCCAATGGCATGGAAGATCTCTTTGAATTTTGTTTTATTTCCCAGTCTAACACAGTACTTGACACATAGTAACTGTCCTTAATAAATGTCCCCACCCATTTCTCAAGCTCCTAGCTACCTTGGTCCTCATTCTAATCTCCCGAGCTCTCCACCCATCCCCCAGCCTCATTTAGTTGACTCCTAGTCTGTTCCCCCATAAACATCTATTTCCTATTCCTCTATTCTTCCTTAATTTATTCTTTCTAAAATTCTTTCAGTATTCAATGAACATGCTTATGACTTCTCCTACCTAGAAACTCTCTCCCTTCACCAGAAACCTGCGGTTGGTGGTCACCTTAAGCCCTCTCTTTCTTCAGAGAAATATAAACAAACTATTGGACCCAACCGTTCCCCTTTTCCAAATCCCCTCCCCAACCCTATCGCACCCACCCCAGCCATCACAGCTTTCTCATCTGTCCCCTCCTGGAGCACACCAGGGCATCCTGACTCTTTTCTCTTCCTCCTCCCCCGCTCCCTATTGAGGGTCCTAGCACCCTGTTCCCTCTTCCTTCCCTCTCTCTTCTCTGACACCAGAAAATATTGGATTCTCAGCTCCTGTGAAGCAAGTCACTCACTTATAATCACACACACACACACTTTAATTTGTGATCCAGTAAATTGTGCCACCACCCAGCTTCTAGACTGAGGATTCTGGGTAGACCTGTACGTCTATGTTAAGGCTGACATTGCGGGGGATGAGTGATGATTTGGAGGCCAAAATGAGACACATCATAGAGAATGAATGGGTACATAATTAGTTGGGTGGGGATTAGAGTGGAGACAGGAAGGATATAGGGGGTGGGAGTTAGGGTTTTAATATGGGGATCATTGGGGGATATGACTACATGACAGGGCAAAGAGGGACACATACAGAGATCACAGTGGGTGTTATATGGCTGCTATATGGGACATTATGAGGACTTTGGGAAATGAAGATTCAAGGGGAAGGGGCTGGAGCAGGGAGAGGTTATGAGGAGGTAGGGTTAGGATGAAGAAGGTAACAGAGAGCCTGGTTGGAGCCTATGGGGGTTGCCCCTTGTCAACTAATCCAGACTAGGGCTCTGGTAAGGGAGACTTTTGGCTGGTGCAAACACTGTGTGTATTCCCTTCCTTGCCCCTTTCCCACATCTGCCCACCCATTCCTATTCAGGGTAGGGAAGATGTAACTCCAGATTATGGATGTGATGGTGGTGATGAGTCCACTGCCAGAAAAGGACTATATGGTGAACTCCATTGGCTCCTCCCTCTTCTGCCTGATCCTTGGCATCATGGCTGTGACCTGTTCCCTACAGGTGGGAATCTTCTTGATTCACCTGCCCCTTCCCTGGATCTCTGTCCTTTCCTTCATGTTCCCCTTCCCCAGATACTCCTCTGCCAGGGCCCTGCCCCTCATTCGGTCTCCCCTTCCATGAACACATATACAACCTCCCTTTACACATTGCCTCTGCTCATAGGGAGAGACATTCCAACAGGCAAGGTGCTCCCTAGTTTTCCATCTCAACCTTCATCCTGGGCATGCATTCTCTCCATCTCTTGTCTACTCATTCCAGCCATGACTGAGGAAGATGATCACCTACAGAAACCAATCAGTATCTTCCCTTTGTCTGCTCAGCTCAAGTTGGTACCCCATATTTCAGCCAATATCTCAAAACTTCTTCCACTACCTCACCTGGAGCTAGGAGGCAGAGACTTCCATCCCCAATTATTTCACCTTTCACCCCTGCACGGTCACTGACCCTAACCTTTTCTCCCCACACTCACCTGGGATATAGGTGAGAACTCCATAATACAACTCCCTTTTACTCAATAAATTTTCTTCCTTTTCTCTAACTCTCCAATTTCTGAGTAGAGGATTTTGTGTTATATATTTATGGGTCTTTATGGATGTATTTGTGTGTGTGTGCCACTGTGGAATTTTGTGCGTCTATGTGACTATTTGAGTGCAGGTTCCTCCCCCTGGGGTCCTTGAACTTGCTTTTTTAAAAATATCTGACTAATTGTATTTCGCTGTAATTGACTTCCTTTGTACTTCCATGTATAATATTTTATGCATTTTTAAAAATATAATTCTGAGAAGGACTGTTTTGGCTTCACTAGCCTGGCTGCCCAGGGGGTCCAGAACACACACACACAAAAATCAAGAACCTCTGGATTACAGAGAGGAGCATTATAAGTGTCATGTGAGTTGGGGTAGGGGGAGTTTTTATTTCATTTGCATTAACCATTGCCTGGGTGAATCTTTTCATGGGTTCGGGAATGATTGGGGATGGGGGAAGACAGAGTTGGGGATAAACCAATGGTTATGGTTTATTCTGAGACCCTTCTATCAGAATGAGATTGCCCCCAAAGATTGTACCTAATCCCAATGCAGAAGGAAGGAAGGAAGGAAGGAAGGAAGGAAGGAAGGAAGGAAGGAAGGAAGGAAGGAAGGAAGGAAGGAAGGAAGGAAGGAAGGAAGGAAATCACTAGCTTAGCTTTACTGCCTTTCTCTGATTTGGACTTCTAGGTAGAGAAACAAGGAATGCCCAACTGGGGTATTATGATGGGACAGGATTGCTGGAGTAGCCAGGGTCAATCTGACCTGAATGCAGAAGAGACACCCAGCTATGATCACCTCCAATCTAGCATAAATACCATACAGGATCAGATTGTTGAGCCAGAAACCTTCCCCCTGCCTCCATTCTTTACGGGCCTTGGAGGTGAATACTCAGAGACTTTCGTAGTTCTTACAAGAGGTCAAGGAGAGTAAGAGATGCCAAACAGGGAGATAGGTAGCAATGAATAACTCTCATGGAAGAAGGTGAATTTGCATGCCATATTTTCCTTTTCATTCTATGTTCATTAAGGCTGCAATGAAGACAATGTTGCAGTTGGAGTCAATGGCAGGATGAAAGGAAGAAAACTGAAGAGATGACCCTCAAGGGGAAGGGTCAAGTACAGAAAATTGCAACAATTTCTATGTCTTAATACTATGTTTCATATCCCAGATCATACTTCAGGAAGCACCACTGGCCCATCTGAGAGCTATTGCTGGAGAGCAGATCAGGCTTGGAGAGGCCAGGGGGGATATATAGGGGCCAGCTAAAAAGTCGGAGGCTCCACACATTTCAAGCCAAGAGGAAGCAGTTCAACTTGATGGCAAACTCAACCTCTAATTGAATATTTACTTAGGTGAAAAAATACCAAACACCTCCACCCCGTGCCATGTAATATGTGGTTAATGAAGGATGCTATGGGTCTAACGTGGGGGAGGGAGAGCTAGAAAGAAGCCGTATATTTGAACTTGGAGTCAGGAAAGTATGGGTTCAAATCTAGCCTCTGATGCTAACTTTGCGACAATGGGAAAGTCTTTTCACCTAAGCCTCCCTTTCTTCATCTATAAAATGGTGAAATAACCATAGGTTCTTCAGAAGTTCAGAGGAGATATAATGCCAGGAAAATTTTAATTCACTTTACTTTATGAATTCTCAGCATTTGAGGGGAAGTAAAAGTAGATTGGGAAATCTCTCTGCTATGAAGGAACCATCTGAGGCTCTTATGAACCCCTTCTGCATCAGAGAACAGAGAATATTTTTTTTTTAATGGCTGTAATTTACAGCAAATTTTTGGAATTTCAAGGATGGGTTTGAGAGAACACTGGGATGCCAGGTTCACACAGGATCAAAGGATGCCTGGAGCAGGGTCTCCCAGAGCCTATTACAGGTCTCAGGCTGTAATCCTTCTCAGTGATGGAAAGTGGTGAGTCATGAAGACCTCTTGCCTCTCAGCTTTACTTCGTACTAGAAAAATGTTTTGAGATTACCTCCACCCACTCCCACCCATCTTGGTCAGGTGTGCTTGGACATTTCTCAGCCTTGAAAAAGAGGGTGCTGGAAATATTAGAAAAATATGGCAATGACTGTCTCAATGAAAGAGTAGGAAAGTAGATCTGTTTCATAATGACTATAATTTTACATATATTAAAATTACATAAATCCATGTCATATGTTTCTGAATCAAAGAGTACAGAAAAAAAAGAGAAATTGAGAAAAACTAATCCTAGGGGAAGGGACAGAAGTAAGATAAACTTTACAAAGTCTATATTTTAATATTTTGACAGTCAACTCTAGGTTATAAATTAGAGAACCACCAGGGCAGATAAGGGATCTGTAAAAAAAGTGGGAAGGCAAAAACCAACTGGCTTCATTAAGGAAGAGAAAGGTTCAGGTGCCACCTAGTGACTTACTCAGGTATGGACCTTAGTAGCACCATGAATTCTTAACCTGCTGAGATGGCTCCCAAAGAAGCTGGGAAGGGAGGGATTCAGGGAGGAAGGTAACCTTAAATTTATCAATAAAATTGTATTTTTATTAAGAAATATTTAACCTAGTAATTAAATTTTAAGTTCTTTGCAGTTGTCTTTTTGTATGTTTAAAGGAGTTGGAACTAACCAAGTCATACACCATTAAATACTTGTAAAGAGCTGTGAAAACTTTAAGGGAAAGTGCATGTACCCATAATTCCAATGGTATTGGGAACTCCCAGGTGAGGAAACTCCCTCTGCCAAGGCAGGTCAGCAACTTCCAGCCTTAGAGAGCTGCCTGGAGCACTGTCAGTCAATATCCTCACTACATGTGAGACACTGTGCCAAACAATGGGTTTTAAAATAAGGGCAAAAATAGTGCCTGTCCTCAGGAAGCTCAAAGTCTAACATGCAAACAACTATGAACATACAAGATACTTAGAGGAAACGGAGGTAATCACAGTAGGTAAGGTTCTGTTGGCTGCAGAGAGGTTTCCCACAGAAGGAAGGATTTATCTCGAAGGAAGCTGATTGGTATTGAGGGGAAGCATTCCAAGTATGAGGGACAACCAGGTGATAAGGCACTGAGACAGGAGATATAGGAAAGAAGGCAAATGTTTCTGAATTGCAGAGGGTATAGAAGGGAATAATGTGTAAGGAACATAGAGAGGTAGAAAGAGTTTGGGTTATAAAGAGTGTTAAATGCCAAACAGAGGACTTTGTATTTGATCATGGAAAAATAGGGAGCCTTTGGAATTCCTGGAGTGGGAGTAGGGGGAGGGTGACACGGTCAGACCTACACTTTTGAAAAATCACTTTAGCAACTGAGTGGAAGATGAATTAGAGTGAGAGACTTGAAGCAAGACCTGGCTAGAAGGTTGTTGCTATAGTCTAGTTGGCAGCTAGATGGCACAATATATAGAGGGCCAGGACTCATCTTCCTGAGTTCAAATCTGGCCTCAGACACTTACTAACTGGTGTGACCCTGGGCAAGTCACTTCACCCTGCCTGCCTCAGTTTCCACCTCTACGAAATGAGCTGCTGTACTCTCTGCCAAGAAAGTCCCAAGTGGGGTCCCAAAGAGTCAGTCAGACATGACTGAAAATGACTAACAATGAGAGCTAAGGTGGAGTGGATGAGTGGGTTATGAAAGCCATTTAGACTGAGGAACTGGAAAATTAGGATATTCAAGGGATCATTGACATATATGTTGAAGTCTCCTCATATGAAAGTGGCCATTAGTTGAAGACACTGCAAAAATCCACTCTAGCTAAGACTCTGATCAATGGACAGGCCATTCATTCAGAAAAAAATGTCAGGAAGGGCTTTTGCCTAGGAAGGCTCTCCCCACCCCAACCCTTCTTGGTACATTACAGTTTCTGCTTTCAAAAAAACTTCAAGATTCACCTCAAGCAGCCATCACAGTGTCTACCTCTCCTGTGAGAAAAAGACAACCCCAATTACCGATAACAAAGTGATGAACTCCCAGGTAGTCGGTCAATAAGCATTTATTACTATGTACCAGGCTTCATTCTAAGAATTGGAAATACAAAAAAAAAGGCAAAAGTCAACCAGCTCCCAGTCTAATGGGGGAGATCACATGCAAACAACTATGCACAAACAAGGACAGGATAAATGGGAGCTAATCAAGGAAGAAAGGGCTCTAGAATTAAGAAGGCTCCAGAAAGGCTTCCTGGAGGAGGTGGGATCTTTGCTGGTACTTGAAGGAAGTCGTAAGACAGAGACACAGAGGGACAGAATTCCAGCCATCATGGTGGGGATGGGGAGGACGTAATGAAAATGCCTGGAGTCAGGAGCTGGAGTGTTCTGGAGGCCATAGTCACGAGATCAAAGAATACATAAGGGGAATATAAGGTGTAGGAAGACTGAAAACATAGGAAGGGGGCCAAGCTGTAAAAAGCTTTGAATGCCAAACAGAGGTTTTCATGTTTTATTCTGGAGGTAACAGGAAGCCACTGGAGTTTACTGAGCAAGGAAATGGCATGATCAGACCTGTACTTTGACTGTTGAATGGAGAATGGACTGGAGCAGGGAAGAGCCTTGAGGCAGGCAGAGAAAACAGCAGCTATTGCAACAGTGCAAACATGGGATGATGAGGGTCTGCTTTTGGCAGGCTCTGAGGAGAGAAGGAGCCATTTTCCAGCTTCTGGTTGCTAGATGTATTTTCCTTCCTTTATGGAGTCCACACAATGTGTCTTCCCTATAGTATATCTTTTGTTGAGCTCTTTGTAAACGGAATCTTCCTTTCTTCCTGTGTCTAGTTTGTCCTCAGCTCTCCCGTATAGATGCTGCCATAAGGGGAGGCCAATAGATACTGATAAGAAATTCAAATCCTCTGACCTCTTAAAATTCATAAGGTCTTCCTTTGGTAAAAGAGAGAGGAAGAAATAGATTTTTCTCCTTTTCCCAGCACCCTCCCCTTTCCACATAGATACACACACACACACACACACACACACACACACACACACACACCAATAAAGTGATTCCTTCTCAAAGGATACACTGGTGAAACTACTCTTGACCCTGGAATCTTCCACACAAGCTTTCTAAGCTTGGATCTATTTTCCCCAGTATTCTCTGTGTACTTGTGGGAGAATATCCCAAACTTTTGGGGGAATGTCTTTGTACCAGGTGTTCTTATTAAACTCTAATAGTCATTTAAGTCTGGGTGAATAATTGCTATCAACTGATACTGGGGAACCACATTGGTGGGGGCTCATGAACTATAAACTGACACCAAGCCCTTCAAGGAATATATTATCCCCACAGATCATGAATAATTCCTTTTAACCAATCAACCACGATGTTCCTAAAGCTCTAATATGGCCATATAACTCTCCCATTCAATAATAATAATTAACATTTATAGAGTGCTCTAAGGTTTGCAAAGTGTTTTACATATAATATTTCGTTTGATCCTCACAGAAGTATTGAGACCTAGGTCCCATTATTACTTCCATGTTACAGATAAGGAAACTGAGGCAGACAGAGGTTAAATGACTTGTCCAGGGTCATACAACTAGTAAGTATCTAAAGCTGGATTTGAATTCAGTTCTTCCTGATTCACTGTGCCACCTAGCTGCCTCTATCTCTCACCTCTAGGATCAAATATAAAATTCTCTGTGTGGCTTTTAAAGCTCTTTATAACCTAGCCCCTTCCTAGTTTTCCAGACTTCTTACATCTTACCCCTCCTATACATTACTATATAATGCAGACTGTCCTCCTTGCCATTCCTTAAGCAAGACACTCCCTCTCCTGGCTCCAGCATTTTCCCTGGCTGTTTCCCCACATCTGGAATGCTCTCCTCCTTATATCTCTACCTCTTGGGTTCCCTGGCTTCCTTAAAGTCTCAGATAAAATATCACCTTCTGCAAGAAGACTCTTCTGGTCTTCCTCTGAGACTGCCTCCAGTTTGTTCTTGATAATGCATAGGTAATATATAATGATATATAATATATAATGATATATAATTATAATGATAATACATAGCTTGGTAATACATAGGTATTTGCCTGTTGTCTCCCCCATTAGACTGTAAACTCCCCCTGGGTTGTGGCTGCTTTTTGCCTTTCTTTGTATCCCAAGTGCTTAGCGCGTGACTGGAACACAGTAGGTAATTAATATTTGTTTATTAACTGACTAGTATGTAGTAAGTGCTTAATAAATGCTTGTTGACATCTGCAGGAAGCCTTCCCCACACTTCTGAATTCTCCTGCCTTTCCTCTACTCATTATTCCCTATTTGTCCTAGATCAAACTTCCTTTCTTCGTATTTGTTTGCATGTCGTCTCCCCTACTAAACTGTAAGTTCCTTGAGGGCAAGGGTTGTCTTTATATATATATATATATATATCCAAGGTTCAGCACAGTGCCTGGAACTAGATGCTTAATACGTGTTGATTGATTGATTGATTGATTGACTTTATTTCCAACACAATTCCTGTAGAATATCATTTAATTTTATAGAGTGGCTGAAAACATTCTACTCCTTCCTAACTTAATTAGGTTTTCTGCACTTGATTAAATGCCATTTGAACAATTAAATAATTCAATAAATGCCTTCTTGGTTGGAAAAAAAAGCCTCTGGGGGCAGTTAGCTCTGGAGTCAGTAGGTTCTGAGTTTAAATATGAACTCAAACACTTACTAGCTGTGTGATCCTGGGCAAGTCAGCCCCTATTGCCTCAGGCAAAAAAAAGCATCTGTGTATACCGTATTATTATTATTTATTAAGATTAATAATCTATAAGATTATTAATCTTACTATTATTATCTTCTTTTGGGGTGGGAGATAATTGGTTGAAGGATTCAAATTACCCCCTCCCACAGTGCTTAGCACCATACCGAGTTCATTGTAGGCACTTTGTAAATGCTTGTTGACCCACCCTTACACACATGTGAAAGAAAGAAATTGCTTCCGTGTTGTGTTTTCTATTAGAAGCTTTATTATATAAAATATGAAATCACAAGGAGAGTAATCTCCAAGTTTTATGTAGTGAAGTTATGCATTCAGAGAGAGAGAAACACAGAGAACTGCATAATCGACATTATCTGGTAGCTTTTGTCCATTCTCTAGAATAATCTGATTGATCATCTCTGGTTTAGCATCAACATATAAAATGACGCAGATAAGAACAGAATTGCTCTTTTTCAGGAGCTTAAACTCTTATTATAGGAGTTTTTTTAAAAGGCATAATATTTAATCTCCAAGACTCAGTGAATTTTTAAAAATACTTTTCAGTTAATAAGTATTTATTTTCCTTGTTTCCCACCTCGTCACCCTATAGGAAAAGAAAAAAACAATGAAACTCTCATAACAAACATGCACACCATCAGTTGGGGAAAGGCTGAACAAGCTATGGTTTATGAATGTAATGGAATGCTATTGTGCAATAAGAAATGATGAGTAGGCAGATTTCAGAAAAACCTGGAAAGATTTGTACAAACTGATGCAGAGAAGAACCAAGAAAACATTGTTCACAGTATCAGTAATATTATGTGATGATGAACTATGATCACCTTAGTTCTTCTCAGCAACCCAATGATCCAAGACAGGTACTCCCAATGGAAAATGTTGTCCACATCAGGATAAAGAACTGATGGACTCTGAATGCAGATTGAAGTATACTTTTTTCACTTTATTTTTGTGTGTGTTTTTTCCCTTTTGATCTGCTTCTTCTTTTAAATTGTGACTAATATGGAAATATGTTTTACATAATTGCACATATATAACCTATATCAAATTACCTACCATTTAACAAAGAGGGGAGGAGAAAAATTTAGAACTCACAAACTTGTAAAAATGAATGATAAAAATTGTCTTGACATATAATTAGAAAAAACATAAAATACTATTAAAGATAACAAACATACATAGTCAAGCAAAACAAATTCCCACATCAGCCATGTCCAACAATATATGTCTTATCCTTCATCTTGAGTACATCACCTCTGTCAGGAGGTGGTTAGTTTATCACCGTGGTTGAGCATTGCATGGATTAGATTTCTTAAGTCTTTTCAAAGACATTTTTCTCTATAATATCGTTGTATAAATAATTCTTTTAGTTCTTATTTTACTCTATATCAGTCAATACAAGTCTTCCCAGGTTTCTCCGAAACCATCCCTTCTTAAAGCACAATAGTATTCCATCACATTAATGTACCATAATTTCTTCCAACATTTCCCACTGATGAATACATCTTTAGTTTCCAGTTCTTTGCCCACTATAAAAATGCCCTCTATAAATATTTTTGCACATATGGATACTTTAGATGATGTAAGAACAAAAGATATCAATAAAAACTTATTTCACAAAATAGTACATCAGCATGACTGTTTTCCCATAGCTCCTTCGACATTTGTAATTTTCCTTATCTTTTTTGTCAATTTTGCCAATCAGGTAAGTTTGAAGTAAAATCTCAGAGTTCCTATAATTTGTATCTTTCTAATTCCTAGTTATTTGGAGCATTTTTTAAATGGAGTTATTAATTGCTTGGATTTTTTCCTTTGAAAACTGACTGTTCATACTGATTTGTCAAGAAATGGCTTTTTGTTATCAATTTTAATCAGTCCTTTATATCTCTTAATAAAAGATCTTTATCAGAGAAACTTTCTGCAAAGTTTTTTTTTTTTTACCAACTACCTTTTTCCCTTCTAATTTGACTGTACTGACTCTGTTCATGCAAAATCTTTTTAATTTTATGCAATCAGAATTGTCCGTTTTATCTTCAGCAATCTTCTCTATCCTTTGGTGATGAATTCTTCCCCTGTTCATAGATACAAAATATAATTTCTTCCTTGCTCCTCCAAATTCTTTATGCTATTGCTGTCTTATGTAAGTCTCATGACTTTTGGAATTTACCTTGGAGTATGTATGAAGAGATGGAGATGTTGGTCTTTATCTAATACAAGCACCAGATTGTTTCCAGTTTTTCCTGAAATTTCTATTGGATCAAAAATCCTTATCTTAGTGCTAGGGTCAATGGATTTATCTGACATTTGGGTAGTCATATTTCTGTGTTGTATACCTAATCTGTTCCATTAATCAACCTCTCTATCTCTTAACCAGTACAGAATCATTTTGATAACCGCTTTGTCATATAATTTGAAATTTGATATTATTATTCCTTCCACTTTTTAAAAATTTCCCTTAAGATTCCTGACTTTTTTGCTCTTCCATGTGAATTTCATTACTACTATTTCTAGTTCTATAAAGTGATCCTTTGGCAGACTGATTGATATGATGGCAAATAAATTAATTCAGGGAGTACTGCCATTTTTATCATATTGCCTCAGCCTACTCATGAACAATTTATATTTCTCTAATGATTTTATTTCTACAAAAAATATTTTGTCATTGGATTTATATGGATCTTGTGTGTGTCTTGGTGTTTTATAACTTCAGTGTTATTCTCTGTGGAATTTCTGTTTTTATACCCTCCTGCTGAATTTTATTGTTAACATAGAGAAATACTGATAATGTGAATTTATTTTATGTCCTACAACTTTGCTGAAGTTGCTGTTTATCAGTTGCCAAATTTCTAAACAAACTTAAACAGGGAAATAATGTATTATTGGTGGAGTTGTGAACTGATGCAACCACTCTGTAGAGCAATGTGGAATTATGCCCCAAAAGCTATAAAACCATGCATGCCATTTGACCAAGTAATACCACTACTAGGTCTGTATCCCAAAAGAGATTTTTTTAAAAAGTAAAAGGATATACAAAACTATTTATAGCTGCTCTTTTCTTGTAGCAAAGAATTGGAAGTTGAGGGACTGCCCAGCAATTGATGAATGGCTGAACCACTTGTGGTATATGGTTGTGATGTAATACTATTGTGCTATGGAAAATGATGATCAGAATGCTCTCTGAAAAGCCTGGAGAGATTTGCATGAGTAATGCAAAGTGAAATGTACTGTATACAAAGTTACAGCCATATTGTAAGATGATCAGCTAGCTGTGAATGACCTAGCCATTCTTACCAATACAAGGATCCAAGACAGTCTGAAAGGCTTAGGATAAAATTGATGGAGTCTTAATACAGATTGAAGCATATTTTTTTATTTTCTTTATTTTTCTTGAGACTTTTTTTTTTTGGTCTGTGTTTTCTTTCACAATATGCCTGTTATGGAAATGTTTCGCATGATTCCACATTTAACCTATATCAAATTGCTTGCCTCCTCAATGGGAGGTGGGGTTAGGGAGGAATCAAAGTTTTAAAAACAAATGTTAAAAATTGGTTTTACATGTAACTGGGGAAAATAAAATACTAAATTAACATAAAAATAAACAAACAGCTTTAGTTTCTTGTTCTTACATTCTCAGAATAGCTTTTGGTCTTTGTTTACCATTTTTTCCCTTTACCTTCCACTTAGCACATAAGGAATGAACAGTAATCTGGAATTTGTGACCTTAGTTGCTCACCTTCTGCCTTGCCTATAGTTTGAAGCCTTGACTTTTGCTTCTACTCTACAAAACACATTGTTTAACACCTTCATCTGGCTGTACAGAGATCCACTTTTCCTGAAGAAATCATCTTTGGTCTTTGAATACACTTGGCATTTCTATAGACACCTTTTGGACTTATAGTCTCAGCCGAGTTTGTGTACGGATATCCTCTGAGTGCTCCACAGTCCTTTCTAGTCTCCACCCTTGACCCTCTGGACTTTCTCAATCAAGTCACTATAGCCCCCTCGCCCTGCAGTATCTTCACTCTTTCCCTATTTTATGTGTTTTCTTTTTTCATTAAAATGTAAGTTCCTTGAAGACAGGGACTGTGTATGAGTGTGTGTGTGTGTGTGTGTGTGTGTGTGTGTGTGTGTGTGTGTGTGCATCCTTAGCACTGATCTGAGTGCCTGGCACATAATAAAACTATTAATAAGTGCATATTGGTTTGACTTGGGCTTGAACCTCATCTCTATAGCTTACTACATTTGGGACCTTGGGCAAGCCACTTAACCCACCTGGTCTTCAGTTTCCTCCTCTGTAAATTGTAGGAGATGGACTATGCAGACTCTGTGATTTTTTTAGGCTCTAAATTGATAAACCTATGAATTATTTATACTGAAAGATGAGCTCTTCTAGTTAACCTCTAACTCCCTGCTACAATCTGGATGAAATTTGGAAGAAATGCTTCATCCACTTGATTTTTCCTCTGTGAATGGTCAAGCTAAAACCTTTCTTCAATAATCACATTTCTTGATCCACTTTGGGACCTGATGCAACCAGCATGATGTCATCCATAGACCAGACTGTCTGAAGGACCTCACCATCCTTGGACTACCTAGAGATTTTGGCACCTGAAGCCTGCAGTAAAGGAAGTGGGAGATTCAGAGAAAAATTGCTTATTGCCCCACCCAGTTATGGCTCAATGGAGGGGTAGACCTCCCCTAGACCAGGACACTGCCTGGATACTAAAGAAGCCTACAGATCCTCTTTCTTGTCACATGACTTTCTCCTCTCCTTTTCCAATCAGACATCTTTCTTTTCCTAGACGCTACTCCTACCCAGTGCTTTACTGGTGATATGTGACACCTTCCTCCCGTCCGCTGAGGGTTTCTCCATTGACCTTTGGGGGATGCTCAGCTTTCATTCTTCCCCAATTGCCTTATTCCATTGACACAAATCAGTCAAGCTCCACAACTTTGCCTATTTGTCAAGAGAGGTTTTTTTTGTTCAGTGGGACTGAGAGGGGTAAGTGGAAAGAAAAGAAATGCTTGTTAAATAAATAAGTTATACCGACAGCTGAAAACGAGATGACAAAAACTAAGATGTCGACACAGGTATTACCGTGTTTCCAGTGGGCTTAAAAATTAATAAAGGAAGTTTTCAGACGCAGGTACGGTCATTTGTACCTCTTGGGGATTTTCTTTAATACAGTGTACTTCTTTCTCATTTTCTTTTCTATAGCCTAGTGCCCACCTTTGAATACCTTGCAGTTGTGCAAATAAAACTGAATGTTAAAATGACTGGAAAAGACGGGGCCAGGTTGTGATGGGCACTGATCGCCAAACACCCAGGAGATAAAACAGGGATTGAGTAGGGAGTGACCAGTCAGCCCTTCGCACTATCTGGGAGGTCTACGTGGGCAGCAGTGGGGGAGAGGAGGGGGGTGTCGGAAGGGGGGAGGGTCGGGGGGGGCATCGTTTAAGGGGGAGGGGATGTGGACAGGATGCTGGCCAGTCACTGGCGGGGAGGGTGAGCAGAAAAGCTGGGGCTCCTGCCCTGAGGATGCTCCCCTCTCCCTCCCTCCTCTCCTCTCCCTCCCTCCTCTCCTCCCTCTCCCTCCTCCCCCCTTCCTCCTTCCCCCCCTCCTCCCCCTCTCTCTTCTCCTCCCCGTCCCTCTTCTCCTCCCCGTCCCTCTTCTCCTCCCCTCCCTCTTCTCCTCCCCTCCCTCTTCTCCTCCCCCTCCATCCCCTCTCTCTCCTCCCACTTCTTCTCCGGGAGATGCAAAACCACAGCCTTTCTGGACCTGGGAGGAGTCCTGCTCAGCAACCGGTGACGTCACGAGAGCGCCGGGGCCAAACAGGAAAGGCTCTTCTGAAGGTCCCGCCCACTCACCGTGACGTCACCCGCCGGCGCCCGGAATTCGAGCGCGAGAGCGGGAGCGACGCCGCCATGGACCCCGCGAGCCTGGCGCAGGAGGTGGGGCGCTGGGCGGCCGGAGAGATGGGGTGCCCGACCTCCCTGCTGCCCCCCGAGCCTGCGCTGCGCAGGTGAGAGTCCCCCCCTCCCCAGCAGCGTGGGCCTCCCAACAGCCCCACCCCCACCCCGCAGTGCGGATCCGCCCCCAGCGCCCCCTCCCCCCAAGTGCGGACCCTCCCTGCAGCGCCCCCACCCCATCCCAGCCCTCTCTTCCCCGGCGTCGTGGATCCCCTTTCGTGCCCTCCCACCCGCGCCGCCTGCGCGACCCCTCGCAGAATCTCCAACCTCAAGAGGGTGCAGCCCCGGATCTGAATAGGAGCCCCTCCCCACTACTTGGCACCTGTCCCACCCCTGATTGGATGGGAAGCTCACCCCCACCCCCCGCCGGTTGTCAGGGGGCTCTCCCTGATCTCAAACCCGAATCCGCCTCCCTCCAGAGACTCCATTGCCCACCTGGCACCCCTTCAAATACGGGGGCACAGGTGCCTTGTTTCCCTCGGATCCTCCCCTTCTCCAGGCTCAGCATTCTCCCTTCCATCAATTCAAATAGCCCCTCTCCCAGGCCTCCCTCCCTCCCTCCTGTGGATCTGTTGTCTCCTTGGCCCTATGTAAGCTTCCCTGACCGAACCTAATACCGGGGCTGGCACCTAACGGCAGCCTCATAATGAATGCTTCGTTGATTGTCTGAAATGAAAGTATATTTAAATTGCTTTGCCACCCTTAGAGCGCTATGTAAATTTAGTAAACATGAAACATCTTCTATATTCATTATTGTTCCAGGCAACAGGAAGGAGAAAGAGCAAAGGAAAATAATCTTGGGCTTCAATACATTTTGGTGAATTGAATTCTATTTTAGGGTGGAGGTGGGGAAATTGCATCAAATAAATAGCCCTTTACAATTCTGGAAGTACTCCAGCTTCTCGATGTCCTCAAAATGAAGCTTAATGTTCCATTTGTGGTCTGAGCAGGGCAGGGCAGAGCCAGGCAGAAACCATCACTTCCCTTGTTAAAGACATTTCTCTTTCTTGATGCAGCCTAAGGTTGAATTTGCCTTTTTCTTCCTGCTGTCATTCCTTCTCGACCTTGCAGCCCAATAAAATCCCCAGCTCTTTTTCAGACAAACGGCTTTCTAGCCAATTAATTCCATCTTGTTAACCACACTCTTGGGTTTTTGAACCCAAGAGATTAAAATTCAAGTTTTCCTTCTGACTTTTACTAGCTGTGTAACCAGGGACAAGTAATAAGGTCACAGGAACCTTAGAAGCTATCTCATCAAACCTCCTTCTTTTATAAACCTCTTTGAACTGGGCAGGATGTTTGGCTCCTGACTTTATCATCGGTCATGTTGGTCATCCCTGCTGACTGTGTCATCTGCAGACTGGATAAGCAGGCCGTTTATTTATCTAAGCTCAAAGAAGGATCCATGAAACACTACCCCAAGGACTTCCTTCCAAGTTCTTTGGAATGCAGCTTAAAAATCATCTAGTCAACCCCTTCATCTTACAGATGAAGAATGAATGATACTGAACCCTGAATAATTATTCTTTAGATCTAGGCACCAGGGGTAGCCTTCTCCATCCTTGGGAGCAACTTTTTGACTGAATCCAAGTTTTACAGAACAGATTCTTTTATTGATGGAATTTATTCTGTGAAGTTTGGATTCAGTCAAAGGGCCATGTTTTTGCCTTGAGGCCACAGGTTTCCCACTCTTCATTCAGCCATTTTGAAATCCACCAAAATGTGGCATTGTCCAGCCCCCATATATCTACCTTGCTTACAAGAACAGCATGAAAAGTTTTATTCATTGCTTTACTGAAGTCTAGGTAAAATATGTCTACCACAGTGTCCTGATTGTACAACCTAGCAACCTTGTCAGAAAAGCAAACAGTCATTCTCACCTGATCTATTCTGAATGGAGCCATATTAGCTCTCAATATAACTCGCTTCCTTCTCATTCTCAGTGTCAACAAGCCTTCCCTTTATATATTCTGGAATTTTGAGGCTCCATTCTTGTCTCTTTTATGAAAATAGAGGTGTTTTCCCTTTTCCAGCCCAATAGCACCTTTCCTGTCCTCCACTGCCTTTCCCAAATCGGTGATACCAACTCATCTGTCCCATTTACCAATCCTTTAACCATCCTAAGATGTAATTCAGATGCAAGCCAAGCTTTCTCACTCTCTCCTTGCCTGTCTCAGAAATCAGTTCTTTATTAGTCTTTTGCCCTTTCCAGGCCAAAGATCACTGTCTTTGGCAAAAAAAAAAAAAAAAAGCAAATTAAGAGTTAAGTAATTCTACCTTCTTTACATTGCTTATATGCATTATCGCATCACTACAAGGAATGGTCCCTGTTCTTTCTTTGAGCCTCTTTTCTCCAAAATAGTGTTAAAAAAAGAAAACCAAATAAATCCATAGTGTTTTCTACCAGGTGTATTTCCTCAATAGAATTTCAGGCTACAAAACCCTATAGCCTGTAATAACTGAAATCTGTTCTCCTCAAATCCAGTGCCTATTAGATTCTGTGATTGAGGAGATGACAGTCAGGCAGAGTCTAAGCCAGAGTAGTCAGTTATCCACCAACCTTCCCATAATTTCCTCCTTGATAAGGATAATTAGGTCCAGAATTAGCAGTTTCCTTTTTGTCATTAAGGCATTCCCCCTGATAACTATGTCATGGCTCTGTGCCAGATACATGAGCTTTTCCTGTCTAGTTCAGTCAATATTTATTAAGTACCTACTTTGTGCTAAGTGCTGGATGGTGGTTGTATCACATTTGTTTCTCTGGTGCTATCCACCAGATGCTATCTACCATCCTCGATAGATCCTAGGCTTCCTCCCATAAATAGATTGCATTATACAATGCTATTTCTAAACCAGCCCGAGTGCTTTTCTCATCTGTTCCTTTGGAATAAGCCATATTCTGATCATTGGCTCCATCTTGTCTCAGCTTTGGTGGTGGCTCGGTGGTGCAGAGGATAGGTCATTAGACCTGAATTCCAATCTAGCCTCAGACACTAGTTGTGTGACCCTGGGCAAGTCACTTAACCCTGATTGCTTTAAAAAAAAAGATCAGCTCTGTCTCCTTAACTTAGGATTTCCCCTTGATCTTACTTGTCACTCATATTTTTTCAACACCATTAGTCTCCTGCCTTCACCCTCTCATTCCCCCCAGAACGTTTTCTTTTCTGGCCTCATGTCTTCTCTTTCAACCCTACTTCCTCAGAATGTGTATGGGCCCCATGGCGGATGTCTGGACCTTTCTCACCCAGAGGATCCATAGTCAGAGGTGAGGAAAACTCAATGGGAGAAGGGGTGGGGAAGGGAGGGTCCCTTCAGGGAGAGAAAAGTCTCATGCCAAGCTTGCCCTTTATATTTTTTTGTTTCACTCCAGGATCATAAGGAAGATTCGTGGGAACCTCTTGTGGTATCTTCCAGACCCCACTTCCCATCTGGTCCTCCTTGCCCTAGATTCCCTGAGCCTTTGTCCTGGCAGCCCTGTCTGGAACAGCTGGAAAGAGGAGGGGGAGGGAGCCTTTGAGTGAAGGTGTTAGGGGGCAGCATCTGCAGTGGACTGAAGGAGGGTAGTGGGCCTCAGATGGTCCTCCAGATGAACTCTTGCTTATCAGGGTGCCTCCCTCTTCATTTCTTGGAGTTTGCCAGTTATTGTCCTTTCTCCCTCTCCAGGTTGGTCTTTCCCCCATCCAGAAATTGTCTCTGCTGGCCCTCCTGTGGTCAGCCCTTCCCAGCCCCCCTTTCTATGACCTTGCTTTGTCTCTGCCCTTGTCTTATGTCCCCTACCCTCCTCCCCCTCCAGTACATCCCTATTTAATAAGGAATTAACCTCTGATTCCTTGCAGGTACAACCATCAGGAAAGCCCAGAGGTGAGAGGACAGAGTGCCTAGGCCGGGGCTGGGTGCTGCTCAGGAGGAAGGAGTTAGGGTTAGGGTTAGTCCTCTGCCCTCTCTTACTTCTGCAGGGACCGATTCATTCACAGGCCTTGATTAAGTACCTACTGTATGCCAAGCACTAGTCACAAGAAAACCAAATGATCCCTGGCCACAAAGTGGACCATGTGTAGTTATACAGAGGCCTTTGGGGATAGCAGCACATTGTCCTCTGAAAACAGTCCTCTGACCCTGGACAGAACCTAGGACCAGAGTGGGAGGCTCCGCAGGGGAGGGGGAGGGCAGCCCCTGATCACTGTTGCTCAGTAGGCCAGCCGGAGGCGAGAGCTGGAGGCAGCTCTGAGGAGGGTACAGGCAGAGATTGGAGAAATGGACCTAAGCCTGGAGCTGGCTGAGCGAGAAGCAGTTGCCCAGGGTGAGCCACCATATGGGGACTCAGGAAAGTCTCAGAATGGGAGAGAGTCCTTAGGATTCATTAAGTGCCTTGTGGCCCTGCTCCTCCAGCCATGACCCAGGAGCTCATACTGAAGCAGATCCGGGATGCCCAGGGCAAGGCTTTGCTCCTTCGGGCACGAGCAGTAGCTGCCCGACGGCAGCAGCGACACCTCAGGGACCAGACCCAGCGGCTCCAAGGCCAGCTCAGCCACCTGCAGGACATGGCAAGGTGGGCCCTGTCCCCTCACCCCTAATCCCAGAGGTCTGAAGCCCAGATCTTCCCCACTTTCACAAAATCTTTCTTCTCCAGGAAAGCAAAAGCAGACGTAGCCTTTGGGCCTCCTACACCCATGCTCTTGGGCCTGGAGCCAGATGTCCTGGTAAGTTTCTCAGAGTTGGGGTGGGGTACACCCTCCAAGTGGCAGTGGTCTGTGCTTTGAGGCAGCAGCTTCCCTCACTCCTGCTTACTCTCTTTCTAGCGAGAGGTCATGAGGGTCTGTACCCTGCGTACTCAGTTCCTCCAGACTCTGCTGACCCCTCATTCTGATCCAAGGACTTTGTGAGTTACCCTCTGCCTTCCCTGCTCCCAAACCCTAGGAGTGGCCTGTGTGTGGTCACATCTCCCTTCCTCTAAACACCATCTTCCCCCAGGACTACCCAGGACGACTTGTTTGCCACCACCCACAGGCAGTGGTTCAGTGAAATGGAAGTGAGTAGGACTCTGGGTGGGTGAGGAGCCTGGGGAGCCAAAACTGGAGGGTGTTCCTGCCCCAGGAAGGGTCCAGTCTTGCTTTCCCCACCACTGCTCTGCCCCATGATCACTCCCTCCCCCCACTAGGTGCTGATGGCTTCCTATCCTCCCACCCATGTCCTGGGGGCTCTGGAGCACCTGGCTTCAAGGCAGACAGCCGAGCTGCAGATGCTAACTGATCAGTGGGATGGTGAGACACATAGGTAGGAGCCACCCATTGTGGGAGAGGATGGAGGTGGAAGTTTCCTTCCAGGCCCCTGATTCTTCCTTGTCATTGAATAGGGTACAGCTGGATGATGCGTCAGAGTCTCCAGCCCTGTCTTCCCTGACTCACCTTATCCAGGTAATGGGGTGACCCAACAAGGAGGGAAGCTAGGCAAGGTGGCAGCTTTGTTTCCCTCTCCTTGCAAGAAGGTCTCTTAGGCTATCGGGGCTCTGTAATTCCCTGTGACTTCCCTAACTTTGGGGTTTTCTTCCTTCTTCCCCACCCCCAGGAGGGTTGGCGAGCTGTAGGGGTGCTGACTTCAAAGCGGGGCCCTCTCCTACAGCAAGGTCAAGCCTTGGCGGAGAGACTCCAAGGCCTAATGAAGAAAATGGCACAGAGAGTGACAGGGTCACAGGAGGTTTGGTGAGATGACTGCATATGTGTGTGAGTGTGTGCGCACGCGTGCATGCACATGTGTGGGTTTCTAGTTCTCATCTCCAGGTCTTTCTTCCTTCAGCCAAGCTTTGTCCCTGGGGCTGCAGGTAGCTGCACTCCAGGGCACCCGTAACTCTCTGAGAGCTCAGAGCCAGAGCCTAAAGGAGGAGGCTGAACAGAGACAGCAGGAACTTTGGGAGCTCCAGGCCAAACGGCAACGCATTGTAAACTGGAGACAGCAAGTGGTGAGCAGATATCACCTGTCTGGGGTGGGTAGCAGGGCCCCCATCACCACCACTCTGTCCTAAGCCTGGGTGTGTCCCCAGGAGGAGACCCAGGAGCGGATCCGGGTACTGATCAAGGGGAATTCTGTCAGCAAGAGTCACCTTCAGAAGAGCCCAGGAGAGGTGAGAGGCTGCAAGCCTAGGGTTTGGGGTCTAGGGGAAAGAGATCTTGAGGCCCCAGGGAAGTGAGAGAGGAAGTTCTGGCTAGGGGGTGTCCTCAGGAGGCAGGGGATGAGGGACTGGTATCATAGTCCTTGGGCTTGAAGACTGAAGGGTGGTTGGGGCTGGGAATATGCCTTTCTGATGCTTTATCTTCTACCTCTTTAGGTACAGGCTTTAGCCCAAAGGAAAGTGGTTCCAGCTGCAGAAGCTGTGGGGTTGCAGGCCCAGAATCTACTGGGCAGATTGGAGGAAGAAACCCAGTGGCTGCTGGGCCTGGAGCTCAATCCCCTGCTGAGGCACCATCCAGAGGGGTGAGAATATGTCTCAGAAAATTTCCTCCTCTTCTCCTTACCAACTGCTGATCCCTGGGCTTAGAGGCCCCCTACCCCCCCAACTCCCCCACTACTGTGAGCCATGTTTGGCTCTGTGACCCTGTCCTTTGTAACCATTCTAACACCTCCCTCCTCCAGGACACAGCCCCTTCCAGCTGTCCTCCCATCAGTCTACTCTCTGCATCCAGCATATCCTGGATCCCAGAACCTCATCCATCTGAGCCAGGACCTGGGACTGCCTTCAGGAAAGGTGAGTCCAGCCCAAGCCCCCTCCCCTGACTTTTCACGTTTCCCAGGTGTCCTCCCAGCCTCACTGAACCTCTTCTCCCCAGGCCCCAGAATTCCTCTTCCACCAGGCAGTCTCCCTGCACCAGGATTGGCTGTTTCTTCAGGACCAGCTAAGTCACAGGCGTGGCATGCTGATGTGCCTACAGCAGAATCTGCCCCCCGGACCATCCACCCAGGGTGAGAGGCCCAGGTGCCAGGGATAGCTGCCAGTCACCATGCATCCCCAGTTACTGGCCACGGGAAGCACCCCTTCCTGGCTACAGTCCGGCCCATCTCGGGTCTCTCCCCTCTCCAATCTACCCTGTACTTGTCCAAGGGCGTAGATCTGGCTTGACCCTTCTCCTGCTCAGGAGCCTTTAGCAGCTGCCTGGTGTCCACAGGCATTCAGCCCATGCAACAGACATTCCTGAGCCCCCTTATGCGTAAGGCACAAAGATTAGATAGGGTGTAGATCCTGCTCTCAAAAAGCTACAGATAACATAGTTACATGGGCAGAGGATAGGTCAGGTGAGGGCTAAGAAATAGGCAGAGCAGGTGGGGAGATAGCAAAGGAAACCTCCTGGAGGTCACAGTGGCATTAGACCTCCAAGGCAGCACTAGTTGGTATCAAGGAGGAGTCTGGCCTAGGAAGAGGTAATAGAGGTGGGAGAAAACCCAGGGAGCCCTGGACAGGTACACTACCTAGAAGCTGCTTCCTATGTGAAATGCAGGGTGAGGGATAGCACTAAGAGAGTATGGAGGTAAAATGAACACTGGGCATCAGATGGAATACAGGTAATGAGGGAGGGCAAAGAAGCAGGGGCAGTTCCAAGTGAGCAGGATGCAGTAGAAACTCCTTAGTCTGGCCTCTGCTAACATGTCACTGGTAGTAGGATGACCAAAGTCTAGGCCCAAATCAGATTTATATGGCCTGAGACAAACCTCGGGAGATGATGTCAGACATCAGAAGGACTTGTGGGAAGTAGCATTCATGGCTCCATTCTAAAATTTCATTCCCAGGGAACTGCGCAGTGTTTCAGTCAATTGGGGAATGACTCTTAGTTTTATAAATTTGGATCTGTTCCCTAAATATTTGAGAAATGAGATTTTTATCAGAGAAACTTACTATAATATTGTTTCCCTGCTTTTCTTCTAATTTTGACTGCATTGGTTTTATTTGTGCAGGCACTTTCTAATTTAATTTAATCAAAATATCCATTTTACCTGCCATGATCGTCTGTCTCACTCTCGTTTGGTCATAAACTCTTCCCTTATCTATAAATCTGACAGGTAAAATTTTGCATACTTCCATAATTTGCTTATGATATCATCCTTTATGTCCAATTTATGTACTCGTTTTGAGTTTATTTTGATATATATCAAATACTGGTCAGATATTGATTTGTGCCTAGTTTCTGCCACACTGCTTCCCCATTTTCCCAGGAATTTTTGTCAGATTGTGAATTCTTGCCTCAGTAGCCAAGATCTTTCGGTTTTTCAAACACTGGATGACTATGGTCATTTACTTTTGTGTATTAAGTGCCAAATCTGTTTCACTGATCAACCACTCTATTTCTTAGCCAGCACCAGATTGTTTGGATGATTCCTGCTTTGTAATATAGTTACAGTGTGAGGTGTGGTGCTGTGAGGCCTTGTTGCTTCACTATTTTTTCCCTTGACTTTCTTGACCTTTAGTTCTTCCAGATGAATTTTGTTATTTTTTCTAGCCCTTTAAAATCACTTGTGGATAGTTTGATTGGTGTGGCACTGAATAAGTAAATTAATCTAGGTATTATTATCATTTTTATTACATTCGCTCAGAAGGACAGATTAATATTCTTCCAATTGTTTAGATTTCTTTATGTGAATGTTTTATAATTGTGTTCATACAGTTCTGTGTGCCTCTTGGCAGGTTGACTCCAAAGTATTTTATATTGTCTGAAGTTACTTTAAATGGAATTTCTCTTTCTTTTTCTTCCTGATGAATTTTATGGTAATATGTAAAAATGTTGGTGATTTGTGTGGGTATCCATTTTGACCTTAACTTGGCATACTGTGTTAAGATGTAGGTCTGTGTCTAGTTTCTGCCATACTGTTTTCCAGTTTTCCTAGAAGTTTTTGTCAAATCCTGAGTTCTTTTCCCAGAACCTGGAGTCTTTGGCTTTATCAGACAGTAGATTACTATAGTCATTGACTACTGTGTCTTGTGCACCTAGCCTATTCCACTGATCCACCATTCTGTTTCTTAGCTTTCTGCTTTATAATACAGTTTTAGATCTGGTTTGGCTAGGCCACTTTGATTTTTTTTTCATTATTTCCCTTTATGTTCTTGACCTTTTGTTCCTCCAGATGAATTTTGTTACTATTTTTTCTAGCTCTGGAAAATAATTTCTTAATAGTTTGATTGGTATGGCATTGAATAAGTAAATTAACATAGGTAGAATTGTCATTTTTATTATATTAGCTCAGCCTACCCATGAGCAAGTGATATTTTTCTAATTATTTAGATCTGGCTTCATTTGTGTAAAAAGTGTTTTGTAATTGTGGTCATATAGTTCCTGAGTTTGTCTTGTTAGGTAGACTACCAAATATTTTATATTGTCTACAATTATTTTGAATGGAATTTTCTCTTTCCATCACTTGCTGCTGGGTTTTGTTAATAATATGTAGAAATGCCAATGATCTCTGTGGGTTTATTTTACATCCTACAACTTTGAAAAGTTGTTCATTATTTCAAGTACTTTTTTAGTTGATTCTCTAAATATACCATCTGCAAAAAGTGATAGCATTATTTCCTCATTGCCTATTCTAATTCCTTCAGTTTCTTTTTCTTCTCGTGTTGCTAAAGCTAACATTTCTTATACAGCATTGAGTAACACTGGTGATATTGGACATCCTTGTTTCACCCCTGATCTTATTAGGAAGGCTTATAGCTTATCCCTATTACATATAATGCTTGCATATATACATACATATAATGATTTTAGATAAATGCTCTATCATTTTAAGGAAAAATCCATTTATTCCTATGCTCTCTGGTATTTTTCATAGAATGGATGCTGTATTTTATCAGAAGCTTTTTCTGCATCCCTTGAGATAATCATATGATTTCTGTTACTTTTGTTATTGATATGGTCAGTTATGCTCATACTTTTCCTAATATTGAACTAGCCCTGCATTCCTGGTATAAATCCCTAGTCATACATACACTGGTATAAATAAATTGGTCATATGATAAATTGCTGTAGTCTCTTTACTAATATATTATTTAAAATTTTTGCAACAATATTCATTAGGGAAATCAGTCTATAATATATTTTCTCTGTTTTGGCTCTTCATAGTTTACATATCGGCACCATATTTTTATCATAAAAAGAATTTGGTGGGATTTTTTCCTCTAGTTTTCCAAACAGTTTCTATAATATTGGAATTGTTCTTTAAATATTTTTGAACTTCACTTGTAAATCCATCTGATCCTGGAGATTTTTTCTTAAGGACTTCATTGATGGCTTGTTCATCAGGCTTTTCCTGAAATGGGATTAAGTATTTTATCTCCTCTTCTGTTAATCTAGGCAATTTATACTTTTGTAAATATTAATACATTTCACTTAGATTGTCAGATTTATTGGCAAAATAGCTCCTAATTATTGTTTTAATTTCTTCTTCTTTGGTGGTGAGTTCTCCTTTTCATTTTTAGTAGTGGTAATTTGGTTTTCTTTTTTTTTTTTAATCAAATTAACCCAAAGGTTTATCTATTTTATTAGTTGAGGTTTTTTTCATTAAAGCAGCTTTTAGTTTTATTTATTAGTTCAATAATAGTCTTAATTTCAATTTTATTAATCTCTCCTTTGATTTTCAGAATTTCTAATTTGATATTAAATTGGGGGTTTTTAATTTGTTCTTTTTCTAGCTCTTTTAGTTGCATGCTCATTTCATTGATCTCCTTCTCTATTTTATTCATGTAAGCATTTAGAGATATAAAATTTCCCCTAAGAACTAATTTGACTACATCCCATAAGTTTTGATATGTTGTCTCATTATTGTCATACTCTTTGATGAAATTATTGATTGTTTCTGTGATTCACTCATTCTTTTTCTAATTAATTTGTTTTCAGTTTTCAACAATCACTTCTATAAGTCTTAAATTTTCTCCCCCTCCTTTTCCCCCGCCTCTCCCCTCCTTCCCTTAGATGGCATGCAATCCTATATGGGTTCTATACGTACATTCTTACTAAACACATTTTCACATTAGTCATGTTGCACAGAAGAATTAAAATGAATGGGAGAAACCATGAGAAAAAAACAAAACAAAATATAATACAAGAGAAAATACTCTGCTTCATTCTGCATTCCAGTTCTATAGTTCTTTCTCTGGATGTGGATAGCATTTCACCTCAAGAGTCCTTTGGGAATGTTTTAGGTCCTTGCATTGCTGGATTCACTCATTTTTTGGGATTATATTATTTAGTTCCCAATTAATTTTTAGTCTGTGTATCCATGGCCCTTTATTACGCACAATTTTTATTGCATCATGATCAGAAGAGGATGCATTTAATATTTCTGCCTTTCTGCATTGGATTGTGAGGTTTTTATGCCCTGATACACAGTCAGTTTTGGTGTGAGTGCTATGTACTGCTGAGAAAAAGGTATATTTCTTTATATCCCCATTCAGCTTTCTGTATATGTCTACCATATCTAAATTTTCTAAAATTCTATTCATCTCCTTAGCTTCTTTCTTGTTTATTTTATGGTTAGATTTATCTAGTTTTGAGATGGGGAGGTTGAGGTCCCCTACTAGTACAGTTTTGCTATCTATTTCATCCTGCAATTCAATTTATTTTCCTTATCTCTTTTAATTAATTTTTGCTTTTGCTTTGTCTGATTTCAGGATTGCTATCCCTGCTTTTTTGCAAAAGCAAAAATAGACCTAATTAAAAGAGATAAGGAAGGAAAATACATCTTACTAAAAGGTATCATAGACAGTGAAGTGATAATAGTACTAAACATATATGTACCAAGTGGCATAGCATCCCAATTCTTAGAGAAGTTAAAGGGGTTAGAGGAAAACAGAAGTAATAAGGGAAAGGGGAGGGAGTCTGAAAGAAGGGAGGGCAGACTAAGGGAGGCAGTGGTCAAAAGCAAAACAATGGTGAGGAAAAAAGGAAGGAAAGAGAGAGAAAAGTGTAAACTGGGGGAAATAGAATGGAGGGAAAGACATAGTAATCATGACTGTGAATGTGAATGGGATGAACTCTCCCATAAGATGGAAGTAGATAGCAGAATGGACTAAAAACCGTTATCCTACAATATGTTGTTTATAAGAAACACACTTGAAGCCGAGGGATACGTACACACAGAGCAAAGCTAAAAGACTAGAACAGAATCAGGTATGCTGCTGCTGACGTTAAAAGAAAAAAAGCAGGGGCAGCAATCCTGATCTCAGTTAGAAGTGCTTATTTTCTTCAGTTAGCTTCTGTACCTCCTTTTCCAGTTCTACTTTTCAAGAAGTGTTCTTCAGTGGATTTTTTTTCCATTTGACCAGTTGTATTTTTTAGTAATTGTTCTTAATCAATTTTTGTCTATCCTTTTTCAAGCTGTTGACTTTCTCTTGCATACCTCTCATTTCTTTTCCCAATTTTTCTTCTACTTCTCTTATTTTACTTTTAAAATCTTTTTTTGAGCTACTGCAAGAAGGCTTTAGGGGCTTGAGACCAATTCATATACCCCCTTGGGGTTTCAGATGTGGATATATTGACAATATTGTCCTTTTCTGAGATTGTGTTTTGATCTTCCCTTATCACATATTTCTATCATTAGCGTTCATTTTTGCTTCTTGCTCATTTTGTTTGCCTATTTTGTGACTTTTAAAGTTGAACTTTCCTGCTGGAGCACAGGGGGCACTCTCCCAAGCCCACTGTCAGGGGCCTGGTCACTGGCTTTGTGTGCTGGGGCCTCGGGTGCTGGCAACTTGCATTCTTCTCTGGGGCTGGAAGCCTCACAGGTGGCTGCTGAGCCAGGATTGAGGGCCTTGGTTGCTGATCAGTGCTGCAGCTAAGAGCCTTTTGCTGGCTTTCTTGTATACCGTTCGCACTGGGCTGTGCTCCCCTTTTACCCAAGTGAGACAAACCTTTCCTGACGTCCTTCTAAGTTATCTTAAGCTGAAAAATTGTTTCACTCCGCCTTTTTGTAGATTCTGTCACTCCAGAATCCATTTAGAGGCTTGATTTAATGTTTCTGAGGGAAACTGGGGAGAGCCACCTTGGCTTCACCTCTCTCATTTCTTTTTCTAATTTTTCTTTACCACCCTTAATTAATTTTTTTAAACCTTTTGGTTTTTTTGCTCTTTTTTATATATCTTTCTTTAGCTTTTCTAAGAATTCTTGTTGTATGTCCAGTCTGCTTTTTTATTCTTTGAGGCTTTGCTTGTAGATGTCTTTTGAGTTTGTTTCTTGAACTTATAAGAGTATTATGGTCAGGTTTCTTTTTTGTTTGCTCTTGTTTCTAGCCTATTTCTTGACTTTGGACTTTATATTAGAATTGGGCTCTGCTCACTTCTGGGGACTATATTAGAATTGGGCTCTGTTCACTTCTGGGGACACGATGACCAGTCTGAGTTTCTGTGGCTAGATCTGGGGGCATATAGGTTTACAGTGCTTCTGAGGTAGTGTGATCTGGGGAGAGTTCTAATCACTGTCCTTCTGGTCTGAGCTCTGCTCCATACTGAGGTGGGGACTCTGCTCCCTCTCAATGGCAGACCATAACCACTCCTCTGTACTCCGGAACTGCAACCTAGAACTGGGTAGTAGGCAAAGGAACTGCCAGATGGCAACTGGTTCCATACCTGGTGCTGGCACAGGGCTCCATCCCCACTAATCTCTGTCTGACCAGGTGTTTAGCTTCCTTGTGCTACTACTATTACAGCTGCTGCTGCCTCCAGGCCCTGCAAGGTCTGTACTCTGCTGTCCCCACCACACTGTCCACTGACCTCCCTTTCTGACCTCTTAAACTGTTTTGAACTAGAAAAATGAGTCATTCTGATTTGATTTTGGTCATCTCTGAATTTGATTTGACAGGTTTTTTAAAAATTTTAGATGGTTGGGAGAGCTCTGCAGAAATGTGTGATTCTCTCCACCATCTTGGCTCTGCCCTCCTGGGCAAATGCACTCTTACAAGATGTCCTCCATCCCGCTCGTAGTTTAAAGCTATGGTTTAGAAATCCAAGTGTCCTTCTGAGCCATTGGTTTACTTTCCAGATCCATAATTTCCTTCTTTGGATTTCAGTGATGTAATCACCACCTATGGCTTTTGGGTCTTCAGTTTCTTACCCAAGCTTGAATAACTTTTGGCAGAGTTTTCTAGCAGTATCATTTGTGTCCTTGTGAATCACCTCAAGTGGGTAGTTTAAAAAACAGGGTAATCTGTTTTTTACAATTCTTAGGAGGTTCTCTGCTAAAACATGCCTCTAGAGAGACAACAATAGACCTCTCTTTTGTTATCAAATTGAAGCCGAATATCGTCCTCACCAGCCCTCAGCAAGGAATTCCTGAACACTTCCACTGCATACCTCTTCCTCTTACCCTCCCTCTATGATCTCTCATTTGATAAACACCTACTTGGTGCGAGGTACTATGCCAGGTGCCAGGGACACAAATCAAAGAATGACAGAATTCCATGTATATACATTAGAGTATGTGTATGTATATATATGCCTCTAACAAACAAGGGATTTGGGGAAGGAAGGCACTGCAGTCAGGGGAAGCAAAAAAGGCTTCCTGTAGAATATGGTGTCAGAGCTAAGTACTGAAGGAAGAGAGGGAGTCAGGGAGTCTGTGGGGCAAGGGTCCTGAGGTGGAGATGAGTACTGTGTGTCAGGAACAAACAGAAGGCCAGTTTGGCTGGACCAGAGAGGACAGGAAGAAGAAGGTGTGAAGTGAGAGGCTGTGGCCATGTTGGAAAAGACTTTAAAATCAAACTGAGGAGTTTTTATTTGATCCTGGGGGCAGTAGGGAGCCATTGGTGTCTGAGTAGGATAGGGACACAGTCAGATCTTTTCTTAAGGAGAGTCCCTTTGGGAGGGTGCGGGGGGAGAGACTCAAGGCGATAGTGATTTGACTGAATGAGGGGAGGGATGAGTGCAAGAGATATCATGGACATGAAAAGGGCAGGATTTAGTAAGAAAGAAGGAGTCTGGAGTCAAGAATAATGCTGAGATTATGAGTTAGAACCATTCGGTGGTGCGTTTGGCAGAAATAGGGACAAGATTAGGAAAGAAAAAAGGTGAACATGTATAGTTTGAGATGCCACTTGAACGTCCAGTTTGACGGCCAGTGATTTGAAATTGAAATCTCAAGGAAAGTCTTCTGAATAGATTATGAGAGAAGAAAAGAGGGTGGTCAGCAGCAGAGAAGACCATCAGGATTGACCATTGGATTGGCCATTGGGACACTCATTCATTCCTAAGGACCTGGAGCAGGAGCTGTCCAGCTACCCTACCTGTAGCTAAGAACAGGTTTTTACATTTGTCAGTATGATAAAATTTGGTTTACAAGTAGCACCCTGCTCTTAGCTCTCCAGGTTTTATCAAAACAGGTGATTGCCCCTTATCAAGAGGTGAACCCGAGATGAACTCCTTAACATTCACCTTTACTCTCTCTAGATCCAGAAGAGCCTGACCTGCCTGTAGTTTGAACCTTAGGAACCTTCCCCTTTCAGAAATCCAAATGCTGCAGGCACAGGGTTGGCCACAGCCCCCTTTCCCAAGCTCTTCAGTAATGGAGAAGCTCATCTTTGGGATGATCTGAACCCTGGCCAAAGTCCTCTGCTCACCTCTTTATCCTTCTATCATTCTTTGTTTTGTTTTCTTCTCTCACTTAATACCTTATGTTTCCCCAGTTGGTTTAACTTATATCTTACCTTCTGACCCTTCCTTTTGCCATCACTTCCTTTCTCCTCCCCTGCGAATTTTTAGGTCCTTTTTCCTTGATCCTTTTTCTCCTCTGCTCCAAGTACTCCAACATTTTTGCCCCAAAATTCAGTTTCTGGAAATCGAGTCCAAATCTCTCTCAACCCTTCCTTTTTGAAAATTTTTGAAATTAAATACCCCCAAAAAGAGTATTTTCATACACACACACACACACATTTCCAAAACTGTGACCCACTACCTGACTTTCAAAACCCTCCTACTTGTCTGTGTTCCATTCTGAACTGCCTTCTATTCTTTTCTGTCCATTATAAAAAAATCTCTCTTTGGGGAAAATCGGTATTGCTCACCCTTCCTCTCTCTCTCAGTCCCACACAATAACAAACCAACCAATCAACCCTGTGAAAAATAAGCCTAGTCAAGCAGAACAAATCTACCTCATGTGGCCACTTCCAGAAATGGCCATGTCTTTCTGCACCCCGGGCCCTTCTCCTCCCTGCCAGGTGCTGGGTTAGGCCTTCCTCGGACCCAGTTAGCCAGCCTCTGTTTTGACAAACCTTGTGCACACTGTTCTCCAGTTCTAATCAGTTCATGCAGAGGGTTCCCTGTGATTCTCTCTCCCAACAGTTTTCACAGCCCGCTAATAACTCCTCATCCTGACGTGCCATAATTTGTCCAGCTGTTCTCCAGAGAGTGGCCTTCCTCTTAATTCTTTCCTGTTTCCTCCTTTTCAGGGCCAGGAAGTTTGTTTTGCTTACAGAATTTCCCTCCCTTGTGTCATGCTCCCTTTTATCCCATTCCCCCTGTCCTCACCCCAACTTGTTCTCCTGTTGAGTCTGGAGTATTTCTAAAGCCAACTGTGCATGTTCAACCCTCTTTTGTCTGCCTCTGGTAGAAGTGAGTTTCATCTGCCACTGCTCCTTTCCCCCTTCCACCATGTTTGGAAACTTCTCTTTATCCACTCCAATCATGAGAAACAACTGCCCCTATTTTTTTCTCCCTGTCTACTCTGGTATCTTCCTTCTTTTTCTATTTTTCAGAACAGGACCAGTTTCATCCCCAGGCCCTCTGTTTTTATGTAATTCCCTTTGATGAAATTAAGTCCTGAAGCAACATTCATTTCTTTTCCCCTTTAGAATGTTAGTACTATATCATACTTTTGAGTCCTCAAGTACATTTACCTTCCCAGGTTTTTCTGCACTCTTGTGTCTATATGCTAGAGTTTCTACTCAACTCTGACCCTTACCACAAAAATGGTGTAGTCTTCTGTCCCACTATAGGTCCATTTTTTTCCCTATAGGATTATATTCAGCTTTGCTGGATAGATTATCCTTAGTTGTGAGCCTATCTCTTTTGACTTTTGAAATGTTGTATTCCCAGATCTTTTGTTTTTAGACAAACTACGCTTTTCTTGTGTGATCCTGATTGTGGTTATCTGGGTCTGCTTGGATTGCTTCCTTTTGGATGCTCTCAGTAGTTTGTCTTTGATACGGAACATTCCTTTCAGGAAACAATTGGTGGGTTCTTTATATTTTCACTTCACCCTCTGGTTCTCATAGATCTGAGCAGTTTTCACTTATGATTTCCTGGAATATCGTATCCAGGCTTTTTTTTCTTTCAAATCCAGCATGGTTTTCAGAGAGTACAGCGATTCTTAAGTTATTCTTAAGCCAGCTATTGGTGATGTCGGAGAGCCTTGTTTTCTTTTTTTAATCTTTTGATTTTCTTCTGATACTTTTTACTGTTTCATGGAGTCATGAATTTCTCTTTGGACTCTGGTTGTCAGGTGTAAGATTTACTTGTTTCTCTTGTAAGCTATTTATTCTTTCTTCAAGAGCTTTTATTTTTATCTTTTCATTCTCTAGTTATTCAAGTCATCCCTGTAGAAAAATCCATTGTTTTTCTTTGAATCTCCACCTGCAGTTAACGGAGTTACTCTTCCTTTCTTCTGGCCAGATTTGTAGACTGGTAGTAATCTGTGATACTCGTTGTTCTTTCTTACTTTTTACATCTCTCAAGCCTCAGCTCCTGAACCGGGGCTCTATGGGAATCTGTACTTGTGGCTGGAGTGATCGGCCTTGCCTAGTCTGACCCTGGTTTATCTGGGTTCCCACCCCACCTCCTTCCAAAGCCCTCTGCTCTTCCAGGGTCCAGAGTTCTGGATCTTCAAGGCCTCTTTGACAAGTCAGGACAGGGACCCCAGAGCCCTGCAGCACCCTAGTCGGAACAACGCTGTCCCTTGTCAGGGCCCTTCCTGTTTGAGGCTTTTGCAGGGAGCTCTTCATTCTGGCTGCCCATACTGCCCATACAGGCCGCCCTTGGCCGTGACCCTTTTCTAGTTGTTCTAGAAGGCTGTATAGTCTTCCTTGTTCTGCTGGTGGGCCCTGTTCCTATGGCCTGTGGACTGATGACTTTTGGTGCAGTTCTGGGGTGGAAGAAATCACTTATTGTAGTTTTCAGTCTAATTCTTGGTCATTATTCAATCTGGAGTAGATTTCAGGTTTTTGCTTAAGTAGGTGTCCAGAAGTTGGGTAGGCCTCAGTATAGACAGCCATCTCAGCCAGAAATCCCCTCCGCCTCAGGCCCAGTCACCTCAATGATCTCTACACCCTCTCCTTCTGCCACATGGCCATCTCTTGGCAGCAGAAATGCATGTATGGATAGTGTTTGAGGCAGAATGCCTGGGGTCCAGCACCAGGGGATGTTTGAGGTCAAAGGAGGTATCAAAGAGAACACAAAGATTCATGGGGAAAAAATGGCCTACACAGTGCTCTTCACACACCCGTGCAACTTTGAATGCCCAGACCTCAACAGATGAAAAGCCGATTAACCTGGAGGAGGTGAACTCAAAACAGTGAAGTACCTGAAGTGCTGTGACTCGGAAGACTTCTTGGACTCCTTGGCTCTGTGGAGGTTGAATTTGATGATGATGGCCAAGCCAGACTTGCTGGTACCTGTGCATTTATTTGTGCAGGCCATGCCATCTGCCTGGAGAGAAGACAGTCCTTCCTCATCTTTGGCCAGGCTCCCATCTCCTTTGTAAAGCCTGAAGCAGTTTCCCCAGATAAAAGTTATCCGCCTCCTCAAATTTTCCAAAAACATTGCATCTTATTCTATTTTCCCACCTTTTCACTCTCCCTTGTTTCTCTGCAAGACTTTTCTGCCTTTTAGACTGAAAAGTCCTTGAGGGTAGGGACTGGATTGTGTATGTGAAAATCCCACTGCCAAATGTGGTCCTGCCCAGTAGAAGGGGTTAATGGATGCTCACTGAGTCACGTTGAATTGCCTCCTCCCTTCCCCCCACAGAACTTCTTCAGATCCAGAAATCTGAGGAGAAGAAGCAGCAAGAGCACCTGGGGCCCATTCTGCATCGCCTCGAGGAGCTCATGGAACAGGGACTGGACCACATCCCCCAGCTACTGAAGGCTGTGGGGGACTGGTGAGAAGGGGAGCCCTGGCACTGAGGGACCTGGGGTGGGGGCTGAGGAGAACTGAGAAGGGGATGCTCCAGATCTGGGCTGGAAGGAGGATCTAGGACCTCCAGGGACCTAGCCTGTCCCTGCTGTCTCACCCCCAGGTGGGACCAGCCAGGGCAGAATGCACTTCCCGAAGAGCTCCAGGACCAGGATGGCCTCTCCCTCCAGCAGTGGAAGCTTCGCTGGGCACGGGCGCAAGGACGAAGAGCCTGAATGCTGAGGTTTGGAGCAGAAGCACAGAGCCAGACAGAGTCATTGGGCTTGAATAGAATTGATTTCATCCTTTCACTGTTAAAATGACAAATTCCTGCTCCCAGTAAAGATTTCAGGAGAAATGCCTAGAGATTTCAGGACCAGGGCTTTTCTCTGTGCATTTAACCTCTGACCCTCCAACTTCTCCAGTCCTTCAGTGTTCCTGGACCAACTCATGTGCCCTTGGCCTGTTCCCTCAGCTAAAACAAGAGGAGGCAATTAGGGTTTCCAGGCAGGATAGGAAATAAAAGGTTTGAGATACCCCTCTAAGAAAGGGGGTGGGGGGAGCAGATCTGTGCCAGGTGGACCAGGTGATGGGGTTGGAAGTGGAGGGTGAAAGAAGCTCCCACTGTGAAGGTTTTTAGGACAGAGACCAACTTCTCGGAAGGGAAGAAAATCTGACCACGACCTAAGAGCTGCTTTCCACACTGGCACCCTCAGGGTGCCCTTGGCTCCCCCTGGCACATGTTACACATTGGGGAGGAGGGACTGGCAGTAGAATGGGTAGGGCACCTCCCTCTCCTTAGGTTTGGCCAGGTCTGTGGGGCCCTTTCCTGGGGAGGATACAGTGGCATCTTTACTCCTGGTGGCCCTAGGGCCACATCTTCCTGGGGACTGGGTTGTTCTCATGAAATTTTAGCCTTCCTGGATTTTTTCCCAGTATTCAAGGACTGAGCAGGAGGGCCTGCTTCAATGTGTATTATATCTTAAGTGAGTAATGGGAGATGCTTCAGGGATCTTGGGCCTCTATAGAAGTTCCCAAACCCCGCAGAGTTCCCAAAAAAGGGAAATGCTTCCCCAGGCCCTGGGGTACTCCGCCGCCATTTTCTCCTCAAGGTCTTGCTTAGGAGAGTAGCAGTGTATTTACTGGGGAGTGGAAACAAGGCAGGGGAAGGGACCAGACCCTGAGCCCCTGCTGGAGAGCCATGCCCTCTGAGATGCTGTCTGTCAAAGCTTTGCACTCCCAAGGTACTTAGACTTCCCCACAGATCCCAGCCGGGGGACAGGATGAACCTGGAAAACTAAAGGGCTGGCTGCTATTCTCCCCCCCCCCCCACACACCCCATTTGCTTTCCCCATTCCCCAGGAAACCTAAATTCCAATGGCCTCGCTGAAAAATCAGGGACCGCAGCCCTCTCCTGACTCCTATCCAGTGTCGACCCTAGGTCTTGTCTCTGTTTCTTTGCCTTTGGAAGGCAGAAGGAGGGGGTCTGTGAGGTTCCTTCCGAGGGTGAAATTTGGGCTCTATTTTATTATTCCTCAGTTCGTGTTTATAGGAGTTGAATGTGACCTTACGCAAATCACTTCCCGTTTCTGAGGTCTCAGCAAGGCCAGGACTGGGACTGGACCAGATGATCCCCAAGGCTCTCTTCTGGGTCGGGTTAAGAGGTGGTAGCAGAAGCTGCTGGCCTCCTTCCCAAAGCCTCTCTCTGCAGTAAAGGCCTCCATTCCCTCTACCCGCCTCAGGAATCCAGGCGCTTCCGTTACCAACCCACAAACCTTCAGTGTTGCCTCTGAGGCTCTAGTAAAGCCCAGAGGCAGCACTGCACTGGAGGAGTCTGCACGAACCCGGGTGCTCCTGGGAGTGGGGAGGGACTATTCCCCAAGGCCATTTGTCTCAGTCTGCCCACTTCCAGGGATCAGGGGAGCCCTGCGAGCCTTCTCTGGCCTCAGTTAGACCTGGCATTACCTATTTCTCCCCAGAAAAGGCTCATCTCGGCTTCTAGCTGGATATGCTCCTCGGAAAGAGTTTTCCTCCCATACCCTGGCAAAGGTGATCGTCCCATCCTTTCCCACCCGTGCTTCCCTCTTCGGTTTTAATAACTAATAGTATTTATATAACGCTTTCAGATTTGGGAAACATTGGGCAGACATGCCCTGGGTGGGAGGTGTATTGTCTTTATTTTACAGATGAGGGAACTGAGGCTCCGAGGTTTAGTGACGTGGACAGCTCGTAAGCGCTACACCCGGTGCTCGGCCCCTTCCCTTCTGCTTACACTTCGGATCTCCCCAATCTTAAAAGGCTTCACAACCCCTACCACTGAGCTATGCACCTATTAAAACTGGTTCCTTGTCCTGCCCCCAGTAGGAGTGCCCCCCGAGCTTCCACCCTCTCGCTCCGGAGGACTCACGAAGGCTGTCCTTCAGGGCTCACCAGCCTGTCAGCGCCTCCTGAAAACCGGTCTTTCAAGGCTCTCCTACTCCAGGGCTCCCCGACTGCAGCCCACGCAGTAGAAAAGCCAGAGGGGCGAGAATTTGACGGAGTCCAGCCAGCACTCGGGCCAGTTATAGGCGGGCTAGGGATGAAACCCGAGTCCCCAACCAAGAGCGGAGAGGGACACGCCCCAGTTCTAGACCCGGAACGCCCCCGCCCTCCCCGCGGGAAAACAAACCTCGCCCGAGTCTACTGGCCGAAGGAAACAAAGTTGCAGGCTAGGGGCGTGGTCTCTGGTTCCTTGAGCTCTCATTGGCTCAGGAGGCAAAGAAGCGACTGCGCTTGCGCGCCTGCCGGACTCGCATAAAGCGACGCTGATTGGTGCCACTTGAGCACATGCGTTGTGCGTCATCGGCGTGCGCCTGCAAAGTCAGACGGCGGAAGCGGCTGTGGCGACGACGATGGCTGGGACAGGGCCGCCCCCGGGACTCCCGGGCGCGGGGGGAGCGTTGCCCTCGGGCCCAGGGCCCTGCGTGCCCGGGAAGAGCGGCGAGGAGCGACTGAAAGAGATGGAGGCGGAGATGGCGCTGTGAGCCCCTCCCTCCCCCCGCCGCGCCCGGGGCCGGGGCGGCAGTCCCTCTGCCTCCGAGCCGGGGAGCCCGGGAGCGGGGAGGGGCGACCTCGTGGGGGTGGGGAAGGGGGCGGGGCGCCCGCCCGTTGTCCCGGGTCCCCTGGCTGGGCCTGGGAAGAGTGATCCTCCGGCCCCTCCTCGGGGGTGAGGCCGCCTGCGTCCCCGCCCCCCTTCTTCTCCCGTCCCAGTGGGTCCGGGCTCTGAGTATCTCCCCTTCGGCCCTAGTGCTGGATGTCTCTGCCCCTGCTCGGTGTCTTTCTGCGCCCTTCTCTCTCTGGATGTATCTTTCCGTCTCCTCTCTTCTTGGTGTGTTTGTCTCCGTGTCTCTCCGGAGGTGGCTCGGGCTCTGCTTATTCCTGATTTTTTTATTTTCCTTTTACTTTCCCTGTCTACGTCCTGGTCTTAGTTTTTGCTTCATGCTTGCTGTTTTTTCTAAATGTTTTCTTTGTCCGATTACATCCGTCTTTCGTTGTGTCTCAATCTTCTTCTGACTCCCATGTTTTTCTTTCTTATACTTCTCCCTCTATCTTTCAACATCCCCAAGTCTCCTTCTGAGCCTGCAAAGAGAGAGGGTCGGACCAGGAGGCTTCAGAGATCCCTTTTGGCACCAAACCCAGTGATTCATCTGTGTGTCTAAGTCATTTCTTCCTTCTGTCTCATAGGTTTGAGCAGGAAGTCTTGGGGGCTCCAATATCTGGAATTCCAACCCCGGTTGTACCAGCTGTGGAGCCTACACCTGTGATCCGCCCAATCATTGCCACCAACACCTACCAGCAGGTAGGGGGGTCTAGTGTACCTTCTGGTGGGTGTGTAGACTCTTACCATTCAGCTAGTTCATTAATCCCAAACCAGCTTTTATTCTTTGTTCCACTTGTCTATTAGTCTAGACTCCCAAGAAAAAGGGAATTTGAGCTCCCTCACTGACCACTTTCTCTTGTTCTCCTTCCTGGTCAGGTCCAGCAGAGCCTGGAGGCTCGAGCAGCAGCAGCAGCCACAGTAATTGCTCCCATTGTAGGTCCCCCTGGCCCCTTTGTGGGTCCTGGTGAGTTGGGAAGCAGGTATGAGGGAGGGTGGGTCAAGAAGGAATAGTCCAGAAGGTCCCCCCACCAATGCAGTTTTTTCTCCTTTACAGTTGGCTTTGGTCCTGGAGGAGATAGAGGTCGTCTTGACAGCCCTGAAGCCCGGGATGCCATGTTCCTTCGCCGGGCGGGTCAGTGCCCAGGACCCAAAGCCTAAAATTCAACATTCTCTGCCCCTAATACACACACACTTAGTACCCCCACCTCCACCTCCAGTAAATATTTAGCCTACCCAAGAAATCCCTCCTGGATAGTCACAAAATCCTGAAACTCCCCCCGAATTTTTTCCTGAGCCCTTAGAACTCCCCAACAATTCCACAATTCCTCTTCAGGGATATTTCTCCCAACCATGGTACCTTTCCAGAGACCTAACCCCAAGGGACCCCAAAAGATATCGTCAGGCCCTTTAAAACCATCTAACCCCTAGATACCCAACCGCTCCTCCCACATACAGATCTCCCAACGATCTCAGGACTCCCTGAGATTCAAAAGACTGATTCAGAGGTGCCAGCAGCGACCCTAGGACCCTCTCAACCCCTGAACCCCTGAGGCCTTCATTGAAAGACCCTGAAACATGGTCCTTCACACCCTGTCTCCATCTCTGTCTGTGTCTCTCAGCAGTGCCCCCGCAGCGTCCCCCCATCCTGCGCCCAGCCTTCGTCCCCCATGTGCTGCAGAGAGCGGGTGAGAGAAGGGCCTAGGGAATGTTCCTGGCCCGGCCCCATCCCCTCTTTGGCGTCCCCGGCACCTCAGAGATCCAGGGACCCCCTTCACCACACACTTTCTCTTTCTCTTTAGCAGGTGGCCCACGCCCCATGGCTCTTCGGCCCCCACATCAGGCCCTGGTTGGGCCTCCCTTACCTGGTCCCCCTGGACCTCCCATGATGTTGCCACCGATGGCCCGGGCACCAGGACCCCCACTTGGCACAATGGCAACCCTGAGGCCTCCCCCAGTGAGTTTGCAGGGCATGTGAGAAGGGAATGCCTGGAGGTACAAACATCCCTATTGTAAACCCTGGAATGCAGCCCCCAACTTTAACAGTATCATCTAGATCTTCCCTAGATGTCTTTGGTTTCTCTGCATCTCTCTGCTTTTTCCTTTCTTGTTCTTTTTCTATATCTGTCTCTTTTTTCTTGTCTCTTTTCCCTCAAGCTCTGAAACCCACTCAGGTACTCCACAGTCTGAGCTGGGAGTGCCTGCAGACCCTGGGTGGGGGCCAGCTCCCCATGCCCTCCCCATCCCTGGCTCTGAGGCCCTTTGTTCCCTTCTATTTTTCTTGATACCTTCATCTCCTTGTGTTTTTGTCAGGAGGAGCCTCCGGCCCCTCGGGAACTAGGCCTGGGCCTGGGCCTGGGCCTGAAAGAGAAAGAAGACGCTGCTGCTGTGGCTGTGGCAGCTGCTGCGGCTGCAGGGCTTGAAGAAGCAGGGGCAGCTGTGGGGGGCCCAGGAGCTGCTGCAGTCATTGGGCCCAGCCTCCCCCTGCCCTTGGCCATGCCCTTGCCTGAGCCTGAGCCCCTGCCTCTACCCCTGGAAGTCGTTCGGGGGCTGCTTCCACCACTTCGAATCCCTGAGCTCCTGTCCCTCAGGCCTAGGCCCAGGCCCAGGCCTGAGCCCCAGCCACCCCCGGGACTCATGGCCCTTGAGGTCAGTGTGGACCAGGCACTCCCTTGAGAGCAGCATGGTAGTGGGGAGAGGGAGGGCAAGGGTGATTTGAAAAGTGGCAAGGGAGCCTTTCCCAACAAGTAAGCATTTAGTAAATACTTTCTGAGTTGGAGAAAGTTTTCTGGGGAGGGACAGAGGGCTGAGAACCTTAGTCCGGGCACACCCCCAGAGGCTCTTTAGTCCTCATCCCTGCCCCCTCATCCCAGGTCCCAGAGCCTTTGGGTGAGGACAAGAAGAAAGGGAAACCAGAGAAGCTAAAACGTTGCATCCGAACAGCAGCTGGGAGTAGTTGGGAAGACCCTAGCCTCCTGGAGTGGGATGCAGGTAAGAGTTTTGAGGCTGCAAGGGCCCAGGAATGCCAAGTGGCTTCATGGAGAGCTTGGGACTGAGGTGGTTAAAGAGACCATCTTCTCCCTCTCCTTGGCCTAGATGACTTCCGGATCTTCTGTGGGGACCTTGGCAATGAGGTGAACGATGATATTTTGGCCAGAGCCTTCAGCCGATTCCCCTCCTTCCTCAAGGCCAAAGTTATCCGAGATAAGCGCACTGGCAAGACCAAGGGCTATGGCTTTGTCAGTTTTAAGGACCCCAGTGACTATGTGAGGGCCATGAGGGAGATGAACGGTAAGCCTGATTCTGAGTCCCCCTACCCCAGCCCCGAACTCGGATCCCCTGACTGACCTGGCTGTCTTCTCCCCAGGGAAGTATGTGGGCTCACGCCCCATTAAGCTACGAAAGAGCATGTGGAAGGACCGGAACCTGGATGTTGTTCGAAAGAAGCAGAAGGAGAAAAAGAAGCTAGGGCTTAGATAGCCCAGACCCCCAAGATTCCCCCTTATCCCCTTTGATGACCTTGCCCCTGACCCCAATCAGAATAAATTTGAATTCTTTCCATCAGACACTCTGGAGCATTTTGTCATCTAGACACCACTGCTTCTGAAGTGGGGAGCAGGGGAGGGGGGGGGTAAGGTTTGGAAAGATGAGAACCTAGGACCCCTTCTGTAAAGATCACCCCCATTGTAGAAGAAAGAAAAATGGCAGCTGCTGAGGGGGAGGGGTCAGCCCCAAGAAAAGCCTAAATAAATAGTCCTAGTCCACTTTCCCCTCCCTTGGGTTCTCTGATGTCAAATTTTCCATCATGCTGTGGGGGGGGTCTCAGGGTCAGCATGGGGCCCATCCTCCAACAGGAAACGGGGGGGGGGCCCCACTCCCCTCTTGGGCTCAACCCCCAGCCTCAGTTCTCCAGGGTCCTGGGTGAGGTGAAGGGGACCAGACCAACTCAAAGATTAATGTAAACACACATTGAGTGATGGGGGACAGAAACAGGAAGAGTCAGATGGAGAAGCAGATAGAGTCTCTGTCCAGGAGGGCTCCAGGAACAATGGGAGCTGCCTGCTCTTTGGCACCTAAGATTTACAAAGTCTTACCCACCGTTTTGATATAAGGCTAAGGTCCTAGGGCATGGCTGCTCCTCTTACAGATGAGGAAACAATGCTAGAAACATAAAGAGGCCGGGAGACAAGCTCAGGGCAGCTCTGTGGAGCTAAAGCACTGCAGATGTTGCAGTCTCCCTTTTACAGATGAGGAATCCCAGATGCAGAGAGGGGAGAGAGAAAAGGACGGGAACCCACGGAGGTGGTGCTGCACAAACAGGGAGCAAGACAGGGATGTAGTCACAGGACGCTAAGGTTGTGGAGTCTACCAGATCCCTGCGTCTCCTACTGGACGTTGGATGGCTGACGGAGGAGTTGAGACTAACCCCAAAACTGGAAGACAATAGGGCCAAGGTCACAAGGCAAGTCTCACTCACCTTGGCTGGGAGATTGGGAAATGGGATGCTAAAGGGCTTCCCGGAGACAGGAGAGGCAAGCCCATACCTCCTTAAAGGGACAGGGATACAAGGCTTGGGTGTCTGAGCAAGAAGGACGGATGGAGACAACAAAACCCCCTCCTCAAGCGTCATACTCGCTAATTGTGACGTCAGCCCCTGGGGGGGCCCAGCCGGAAATCCTCCACTTCCGGAGATAAGAGTTCGAGCCGCCCCCGCAGTCGCCCGCCAGACCGTCGGCCCGCAGCCCCTTCCCAGCTCAGAGACCTTTAACCCTGCCCAGAGACCCCTCCCCAGGTCCCATGTCTAACCGACCTGCCGCTGAGCCCCATTTCCCAAGCTCAAGCCTACTCAAGTCACTCACAAAACCCACAGTGGTCCCCGTTACAACCTGCCTCCGGTCCCTCAAACCTTCCAGACATACCCACCGCAAATCCCTCGTGCTGCGGGATTCGCCCAGCGACTGCGACAGACCCAGGCGCCCAAGCCCCTGAGGGCGGGGCTGGGGGTGGCCAGAGGCTGGGGGTCGCTAGCTCGTTTGATCCCCCCACCTCCAGGAAACCCATCTGATTCCCAATCCGGGACCCTGAGAGTGAGGGGCTGGTGCTGGGGGGATCGGACCTCAGCCCCACACCCACACACTGCTCCTGGTGCTATCGAAACTAGGCCCCAAATTGGAGTTGATTACATTGGGGAAAGGGACAAAAAGGGGGGCCTCCCGGGGCGCCTCAAGAAAGGGTTAGCTTTCGAAATGAACAGTCCACTGCTAGGGATCAGTGTCCGGCCCAACCCCGCCCCCTCCTACAATTGCAACCTGACCCCTTCCCCATTCCTAGAGTCTCTGACGTGTCGGAAAATATTCCCCCTCCCCAGACTCCGGAGGGGGGATCCTGAGTATGAAATGGGGCTGAGGTCCCCAGGATGAGGACAGGGAACACCAGAGAGGTGAGTGCAGCGCCGGGGCTTGGGACTTCTGGAGGGAGCGGGGTCTGGAGTGTCTGTTGCCTGGGTCGGTGAGGGAGCTTCGGGGAGCCTCTGACGGATTGGAAGAGCGACTAGGTTTGGGGGTCCTAGATTTCCTGAGCCCTGGAGAAAGCAAAGAATTTCCAGGACTCATTGGGTCGTCGAGGATGCTACTGAGGGTTCTTCCACCCTCCTGGGTGTTGAGGAGTCAGATTCCTGGGGAGGGTGAAGAACAAATATAAAAACCACTAGGGTCTCACAGATGAGGTGGGACAGGGTGACTGCCTCGGACTCAGGACCACTATGTCTCTGAACCCCAGCTGTCCGAGTCTGATTTGCCCCTGAATGGCTGGGTCCTTCGAGTACCGAAACACGTGTGTCTCTCCTCTCCTAGCATCCTGCTGCTGCCGCGAACCATAAGAATGACCATGGACCTAAGCTGGTTTTGCTGGGATGAGCTGGCGCTGCAGGAAGTGCCCCTGGGATCGGGCACAGAGCACCCAAGCCTGGGTACGACGCTATGGGGGAGGGGGAGAGAAGAGTACTACTAGGCAAATGGGACCCCCGAATCAATCTATAATCAATCTTACATTAGTGCGCCGGAGCTTTCTGGTGATGCCCTGACCCTACTTTCTTGCCTCCCTCTCTCTCCAGCCTCAGGCGAACCAGATTTTTACAATTCAAAGGCTTCTGCTCAGTCAGATCCCAGAGGCTTAGACCGTAGGACCACTGGGATTGGATGGAAAGGTAAGAAGAGATCGAAAGCCTAGGTCCGTTTGGGGTCAAGAGATGGAGGTTAGTGGGACATGTGGGTTCTAAGAGAGCAGGTTCGGGAGGTCTCGAATCAATGAAGTACGTATTAACTGTCTACTACGATCCTGCCTGCAGAGAGAAACATGAACTTACTGTTTAAGTATATAAAAAAAATCAATACACGGTAATTTTCAGAGACAGGCATTAGCACTGATGGGATCAAAAAAGACCTCTTGGAGAATATGATGTCAGAACTAGAAAGAAGATCCTAATGGGCAAAGGGGGAAAGGGAAGTGCTCGGAGGAAGGTGGGGTCTAATAGTCTGCAAAGGCTCGGAGACTGGAGATGGAATTACGAGGAGGATCAACTTCGGGGACCTTGGGGGGAACTGGGAGGATACTGGAGGCGCGACTTTCAGAAGATGGCGGCGGAGCATACTGCTGGGTCCCGGACCCGACCGAGCGACGGTTATTTTCTCCTTCCTCCCCAGATTCGACATCAATTCCGGGGCTCCCAGCTAACGAATGCGGTTCTGATTTCCTGTCGCCTGAATTTCCGTGGGGGACTGGTTAGTGCTGGAGATCCGCTTTTAAAGACCATAGTTGAAGAAGGAGATTAGGGAGTCAGGGTTTCTGGGAAAGGTGCGAACTGGGACGAGAGCCACCTCGAAAGTCTTCCAAGTGAATTCAGGGCTTAGATCGGGGATTCGAATTCCTGGGTGTCTGGGGATACTCGAAAGCCAGGATCCCCGAAGTGAGGGATGAGAGAGTCTAGAGCACCTAGGTGCTTGCTGTTGGGATGGGAGAAGAAGGGGCTGGTCCTCTGGCTTGTCCTGACCGCGACAGGTCTCTCCCCTCCTAGACTCCTCCTCCTTGAACCTCCAATGGTCTGGCGACTGGACGGACTCCGCGTGGCTCAACCCAGTCTCCCAGCCCTATAGCCCTACCCCCTTCACCTATCCTGAAAGCGCGGGGATCGCGGATCTTACCACTGGCCAGGCCAGCTTCACTTCGTGGGCCACCCCGTCTGTCCCAAGCGGTCCTACCCACTGGGATTGTCCCACCGGCCCTTGCTGGGAGGGCGGGAGAGTTGCTGCTATGGAATATTCTGCCTCCTGGGAGATAAACCAGCCTTCAGAACGTACAGCTCCCTCAAACGGGTGCCCAGTCACGTCGAACTCAACACCACGCCCGGACCGTGCCATCACCTCCCGAGGCCCCAGAACTGGACACCGTGGTAAGGGAACGACTAAGTTCCCATTAAAGTGGGAAGATTGGGGGTGGGGCGATCACCTCTGGGGAAATAGAAAGCTCTAATGCTTGAGTTAAGAGAGTTGGGGCAGCTATAGGTAAACAGGACGCTGTAGTCCCTGAGCAAGGGGGCTAGAGGTGGGGCTGGGGTGCCTGGGTCCCCAAAGAGTGAGGGAGAAACTACGGAGAGGACGTTATAATTGTATGAATGGGGCACCTACACTCCGCATCCCTATTAGGGAGATGAGGCTGCTTTGGGAAAAAGAGACGGGACGGAGGAGCTGGGAGGCGGGGTTCTCACCGGCCGACTCTATCCTCAGGTCCCATTCAGCTGTGGCAATTCTTGCTGGAACTGCTCCGGGACCGAGCGGGCGAAGGCTGCATCCGTTGGACTGGGAATAACCGCGAGTTCCAGCTGTGTGACCCGAAGGAGGTACCGTGGCCAGATGTGCGGTCCCTCCCCGCATCTGCCCTTTCCCTCCCCTCCTTCTCACCCCCCACCCCCCGGGCTCCTGGTACCCCCTGAGCCCGTTACTGAACGCCTTGTCTGCCCTCCCTCTGCACAGGTGGCCCGTCTGTGGGGGGAGCGTAAAAAGAAGCCGGGGATGAACTACGAGAAACTGAGTCGCGGGCTGCGTTACTATTACCGCCGGGACATCGTGCACAAGAGCGGCGGCCGAAAGTATACTTATCGATTTGGGGGCCGCGTTCCCGACCTGCCCTGACCCGACCGGGGAGAACCATGTGCAGGGTGGGGGGATTGGGGGCACACGCGGGAGGAATAAAGCCTCGGACTCCTCCATGCGCCTCTGCGAGTCTCTCTGTCTCAAAGGAAGCGTCCCGGACACCAAGGCTTTTCTGATCTCCCGCCTTCCCTCCAGCCTCCACTCTTCCGACTTACAGTCTTCGCGGCCCTAGCCTCCCTTTGTCAGCTCCAGGGGAAATGGTGGGAGGGTTAACTGAGAAATCAGACACCTCCCCTCCAGGGCTGGCCCAGTGGTGTGTCTGCCCACCTCCGGGTGATCACTGGCCTGCCTAGCAAGATCTCCCTGGTCCCTATTGGAGAACACCAGGTGTTCTCCAAAGTTGAGAGCTGAAATCAGCTGTGCGCAAGAGGGCAGGGCCCAAACTGGCCCCAGTTTATTCTCCTCACCTAGTGTGTAAGCTCCTTGAGGGCAGGAAGTGTTGCGTTTTTGCACAGTGCACTTGACACATAGTAGGGCTTTAACAATGATTGTTGAGGGATTGATTGCTTTTGAGGATCCCCGCTAAACCTCTCAGCCTCAGCTTCCTTCTTGTGTAAATTATAATATAATACTTGCATTATCTCCTTTCTGGATCAACTGACCAGCATCTTATTAAGCAATTACTCTGTGATAATCTGGGGAAACAAAGATATGTGGGATTTTAGTTCCAGTTCTCGAGGAGATTTTAATAAAGAAATGGAACAAGGACTGGCCAATGAGCCAAAGTACAGAATATGGGAGAGAGGGAGTGCGCTGGCCCCTGAACGGATCAGGAAAGGCTTCATAACAAAGTTGGACTTGAGGTGCCTCTTCAAGGAAGCCAGGGATTACAAGAGGCAGAGAGGAAGAAGTACATTCCAGGCATGGGAGGAGAGGGTGGGTGGAGGGAAGAGAGGAGAAAGAGAAAGATGGAGGGGGGAAAGAGAAGAGAGATGGAGACAAATGGACAAAGGGTCGGGAGAGAAGAGATTTAAAAAGGGGAAAGATGGAGAGGGGAAAGAGAAGAGAGATAGAAAGAGACAGAAGGGGAGAGGAAAGAGAAAAAGATGAAAAGGGGAAAGAAAGAAGAGAGAGATGGACAAAGGGGAGAAAGAGAGGAACGAGATGGAGAGAGAAAAGGGAAAGAGATAGAGAAGGGAGAAAGAAGAGAGAAAAGGGGAGAGGGAAAAAGAAAAGGGATGGAGGGAAGAGAGGAGAGAGAAAGAAAGAGAGACAGAGATGGACAAAGGGGAGAAATTGAGATGGAGAAAGAGGAAAGAAATGGAGAGAGGAGAGTAAAAGTGGAGAGAAGGGGGAAAGAGAAGAGGGAGAGGGAGAGGGGGAGGGGAAGGAGAGGGAGAGGGGGAGGGAGGGAGAGAGGGAGACTTTGTAGGTTATCTAAGTGGTGCAGTAGATAGAGCACCACCACTAGAGTCAGGAGAACCTGAGCTCAAATCCAGCCTCAGATACTAACTGTGTAACACTAGGCAAGTCATCTAACCCTGATTGCACGCCGCTCCCCTCAAAAGAGGAGTTTCTATTTGATCCTTGGAGATAAGGGGAGTTCACTAGAATTTGTTGGGCAGGGCAGATGTGATCACATTAACATTTTAGGAAAATCACTAGTAGGAACAAGGAGGAGGAACTGGAGGTAGGGAAAGGCTTAAGGCAGGGAAACTGAGGAGACTATTTTAGTGTTGCAGGTGCAAAGCAATGAGAAGGGGTGTATCGAGAGGAATAGGGAGAGAAAAATACTGCTAACATTTGGACGCATTTTAAGGTCTCAAAGCACTATAAATATTCCTCTTTATCAACCCTGGGAGGCGGGTGCTATTATTATCCCTATATATTTTATGTATATACATATATATATATCTATATAATATCCCTATTTCACAGATGAGGAAACAGACTAAGAGGTAATATTAAAAGCAGGATTTATACTTAGGCTTTCCTGACTCCATGTGTAGCACTATCCACTGGACCTTCTCGCTGCCTCTGATGGAAAGGAGATTTGGCAAATGTAGGGTGGGAGTGAGGGGTCCAGGATGACACTACGGTTTTAAACCTGGGATGGTGGTAGTGTCATGGACAGAACTAAGGAAACTTGGAAGAAGGGATTTGGGGGGCAGGGAAGCTGAGTTCTCTTTTGGGCATGTGGAATTTGAGGTGCCTAGAGGATATCTACTTTAAAATGCCCAATAGCAGTTGGTGATAAGAATCTAGAGCACAAGGAACAAACTAGGGTTGGATAGATCTGGGAGTCATCTGCATAAAAATGACTACTGAATCCATATGAGCTGATGAGATCATCTAAAGTGAGAGCAGAGACAAAAAGGGGAAGAGATTGAGGACAGTCTTAGGAAACACTAAGGGTGGACATAGATGATAAATCAGTAAAGGAGACTGAGGAGGAATGACCAGAGAGCAGACAACTGGTAGGAGAATCAGGAGAGAGATGTGTCCTGAGAACCCCCAGAGGAGAGAGTGTTGAGGAAAGGAGGAGGTGAGAGTATCAAAGGTAGTAAGAGAGATTGAGAAGACTGAGAATTAAGAAGAGGCCATGAAAGTTGGGAAGGAAGAGATTTGACTTTGAAGAGAATGAGTTCATATGCCCAAAGGGCAATAAAACTATGACCTTGCATGTTCAAAAATATTTATTGCAGCTCTTCGTGTCGTGACAAAGAATTGGAAAATGAGGGAATAACCATCAATTGGGGAATGGCTGAACAAGTCGTGGTGTGTGAATGCAATGGAATACTATTGTGCTATAAGAAATAAACAGGCAGACTTCAGAAAAATCTGGAAAGACTTACATGAACTGATGGTGAGTGAGGGGAGAGGAACCAGGAGAACATTGTACACAGTAACAGCGGCACTGTGCAATGATCAACTATGATTTACTTAGCTGTTCTCAGCATCACAATGATCATAGACTATCCCAAAAGACTCATGATGGAAAATGCTATCCACATCTAGAGAAAGTACTATGAAATCTGAATGCAAATCAAAGCATGTTTTTTCTCTTTTTTTTCTTTCTTGTAATTTTTCCCTTTGATTCTAATTCTTCTTTCACAGTGTGACTAATGTAGGAATATGTTTATTCCTATTATATTATATTAATATATAATAATATAATATTATATAATATATAATATATATAATAATATAATATATTATATTATTATATGTTTATCTATACATGTATATGATTATACATGTATAGCCTATATCAGACTGCATGCCATCTTCGAGAGGGGAGAAGGGAGGGAGGGAGAAAAAAATTTGAAACCCCAAATCTTATAAAAGTGAATGTTGAAAACATAAGTAAATAAATTTATTTTAAAAGGAGAGAGAGAGAGAGCAAGTTCAGTTGAGTGACAAGATCAGAATACAGATTCCAAGCCATTGGAATGCTTTTCCCAAGGAGGAGATATGTGAAACAATAGTTATCTAGATAACAAGGTTGTGTGTTTTTCTGTTTTGGCTTTTTTTTTTTTAGGATGAGGAAGAACTGGACATGTTTGTAGTCAGTAGGGAAAAAATAGGTTGGAGATTTGTTGATTAGATAAAAGAGATGAATGCTACAAGAGCAAAGGAGCAAAAAGCTGGAAGAGAGAGGAAATGGGATCGAGGATGTATATGGAGAGATTGACCTTGGTAAAAAAAAAAAAAAAAAGGTGAACTCTTCAATAGATACTGGCATAAATAAGTGAGGAAAAGATGAGAAATGAATCTAGGGAGTTATGAAATGGAGTGGGAAGAGGCCAAGGAGAATGGGAAAAGACAGAATTCTCAGCAAATAGCTTCAATTTTTTTTCAATAAAGTATAAAGGGAAGGTTTTAGTTAAAAGTCTTGGGGAAAGGATCAAAAAAGATATATATGTCACCCTGTATATGATTATGTATAATATAATGTAATCTAAAATAATGTATATGTCACACTGGGCCTCTAGGTGGTGCCATAGCGCATAGAGCACAGGACTTCAAGTAGACTCCTCTTGCTGAGTTCAAATCTAGCCCCAAACACTTATGAGCTGTGTCATTCTAGACAAGTCACTTAGCAGTGTTTGCCCCAGTTTCCTCATATGTAAAATAAGTTGGAGAAGGAAATGACAATACTATTCCAGTATCTCTGCAAGAAGAACCCAAATGAGGTCACAAAGAGCTGGATATGACTGAACAAAAACATGTTACATTTAAGACCCTTGCTCCGAGGTCCAATACTGATAGCCTTATGCCAACTGGAGGGCATATTAATAATACAGCAAGATGCAACAATATCTGAATTGCTCACGAGTTGAGACTCTATTTGAAGACTCCAAAGACCTTGTCTCTTTCTCCCTGGGCATGTATGAGATAGCCTTGCTAACAGGTGGCAGAATCCCTGCTGGCTAAGAGATGGAGTTCAGTCTGTAAAACCCCAGGCTGTTTCTGGCATCCAACCCTATTCCCTCCTTCTATGGTGGGGATTTCCAATTAACTTCTGATGCTTAAGAGATTATTAACACCCTATAAGGACCTTTGACTTTATCGCTTGGAGCTCCTTATGGGGAAAAAATGGAAAGCATGCATTTTATGTACCAGCATCATGTTGGTCTGGTGACATCTATAACCACTTTTCTTATTTCTCCTGCAAACTCATTAATTACTCCAATTACTTGTTGGGTGGTCTTCACCCTTCTGACCTTTCTCTACTTAAATCTGAACTGGTTGGGGTTCTAGGCCAGGGGTTCTTAATCTCTTGTGTGTCAAGGATTCCCTTGGAAAGTCTAGTGAAGCCTATGGGTCCCTTTTCCCAAACCCTCTTAATTCTAGAGCCTTCCCTCTGTTAATTATTTCCTATTTATGTTGTCTGTAACTTCTTTGCAAATATTTGCTTGCTGCTTATCTCACCTATTAGATTGTAAGCCCCTTGAGGACAGGAACTGTCATTTGCCACTTAGCACAATGCCTGGCATACAACAGGCCCTTTATAATGCTTATTGATTGACTTTTGGGAATAATGTTTTTAAATGCATAAAATAAAATGTATAGGATTACAAAGGAAGACAATTATATTGAAAGACAGTGATCAAAATATTGCAAAAACAAAAACATGGGCTTCCTTCCTAAACCGATAGTGACCATCTTCAGACCTACTGACCTGCATTCCCCAATTTGAACTGATGGAGGACTCAATGGCTGTCAACAACTCCAGAGTCAGCTCAGAGCTGGTGGATGACCCAGGCTGGCTATCTCAGACCCTATGGATGGGGGAGAAGGATGAGGAGGGAGGAGAAGCAGTGTTTCAAATGCTTAAACATTAGGCAAGAATGAGTCAGCCTCTCCGTTCAGTCCTCCTCTACTACTCCTTACCAAGATGGTGGTGACTGAAGCAAAATTGGTTGGTTCCCCCCATAAGTAAAAGTGTTTTCCTCATCCAAATCACAACTTTCTGAGCTATTACTTCAACTGAGCTTTTCTGCAGCTAACGGACAGGACTTGGGTATGGTTATTTGACTAGGTCCACGTTTTGAAAAAAAATCCTTTTATGAAGGGCATTTGTTTTGTGAAGTTTGGATTCAATCAAACGGCTGCACTTGAGGACCTAGAAGGTCACATGTGTCCTAGAGGCAGCAGGTTCCCCACTTCTGGTCCAGGCTTTACCCCAGACCCACCTGCAGCTTTGCCCAGAGGCACAAACCCCCTTGCCCTCCTAGCAAAAGTATTGCTTTACCTGTTGGAGAGTGGATGTAAATTTTATTACCAATCCTGGTGCTTCTTACCTGATGAATACATAACAGCCATAAGAACCCATCTCATTCCCACAAAACTCAGAGTGATGCTTGTTGGGGGAAAAAAAGAGAAACCTACAACATAAAGCCAGGTATTGCTTCCCATAAAAAAAAAAAAAAAAGCAGAACTATTTATCCAAAGCTGTGTTTAGATCTAAAGCTATATTTAGATTTGGCAGCTAGTTGGCACAATTAGATAGAGTTCTGGGTTCAAATGTGGCCTCTGCCACTAGCTGTGTGACCCTGGTCAAGTCACTTAACCCTGTTTGCCTCAGTTTCTTCATCTGCCAAATGAGCTAGAGAAGGAAATGGCAAACCACTCCAAGATCTTTACCAAGAAAACCTTAAATGGGATCATGAAGAGTCAGCAACTGAAGATAACTAAGCAACAACATGTTCAGATCTTGATTCATCTTATCCTCTCCAGCCTTTCAATTCCTTTGGCTCTTGGAAGTTGCTGTCCGCTGTATACCCCTCCCATGGGTACAGTTTAAAGAGGGTCTAGATTTCAGATGTTCCTTTCACTTTCTGGTCAAAACCTCTTGGATGGTCAAGACAATACTTGCTAGGTTTGATCCAGGAAAAAGTAGAACAGAGGGAGGGGAGGGGAGTGAGATCACTGGAACCCATGAAATTAGATCACCTGTGCAAAGTGCTTTGCAAACCTTCAAAATGTGAAATCGATGTTAGCCACAGCAATGCCACTACAGATGTTATTAGCATCATCATCTGGGTTTTTTTGTAGCCTCCCATACGCCTGCAAACTCAAGATACTAGAGGGGGTGCCCTGTGCCGGGGAAGCAGAGATAAAAGAGGACACCATAGGTGCAACCCTCTGAACAGGCTGGTAGAGTGGCAAGGTCCCAGAACTGAGTTAGCTTTCTTTCTCCCTCCCCTCTCCACATCTCTGAATTGACTGACCCTCAAGGAGATCTGGAAAGGAAGGGAAAAGGTTAAGTTTCCCCAGGTTACAGCATATAAAATCAAAGACACACAATATACGTGTGATTGTTGTTCGGTTGTTTCAGACACTTTGTGACCCCAGGGCACTGTCTTTTATCTTTCTTTGTGTAGTGGCACATAGTAGGTACTTAAATGCTTACTGACTGACTGACCTCAGTGGCCACCTACTCCAGCCTATAAGGAAAGGAAACCCCACTATTATATCCTGGACCTTGAAAATCTCCAAGGACAGAGAGCTCACCACCTCCCTTGGGAGGCAACCCACTCCACTCAGCTTTCTGCTGAGTTTCCCCCCAAATCAGGCTTTAATTGGTCACTTTGTAGCTCTCATCCAAACACAGTACATCTAATCTCTTCTCCAAAAGAGAATGTATGCCAACTTATGCTAAGACTAGACCCTGTTGCCTTGGGACACTGTCTCCAGTAGGCCCAGGCCAGAATCCAGGCTGATTTCATGAGGCGTTAGAAAATTTAGACTCTGGGAAATTCCATTTAAAATAACTGTAGACAGTATAATATATTTGGAAGTCTACCTGCCAAGACAAATCCAGGAACTATATAATTGCAAAACAATTACAATTACAAAACACTTTTCACACAAATAAAGACAGATCTAAAGAACTGGAGAATATTTATTGGTCCTGGGTAGTCTGAGCCAATATAATAAAAATGAAAATTCTACCTAAATTAATTTACTGATTCAGTGCTATATTAGTCAAACAATCAAAGAATTATTTTATAGAGCTAGATAAAATAATAACAAAATTCATCTGGAGGAATAAAAGGTCAAGAATATTAAGGGAATCCATAAAAAAGTGTGACAGAAGGCAGTCTAGCAGTACCAGATTTTAAACTATATTTACAAAGCATCAAAAGCCAACTGGTACTGACTAAGAAAGAGAGTGGTGAATTAATGGAATAGATTAGATACATGATACACAGTAGAGATTCATCATAATACAGTGTTTGATAAATGCAAAGATCGAAGCTTTGGGGGTTAGAACTTACTGTTTGACAAAAATTGCTGGGAAAAAGGGAAAGCAGTTTGGCAGAAAGTAGGTATAGACCAATATCTCACATCATTTACTAAGATAAGATCAAAATGGGTACATGATTTATACATAAAGAAGAAAATCATCAGCCAATTAAGGGAGCATGGAATGATTTACCTGTCAGATCTATGGATAAAGAAAGAGTTGATGACCAACAAAAGATACAATGGGAAGATGGTGGAGTGATCAGTAACTGCTTTCTCCCTCCCCTTGTTGACTTTGACCAGTCCAGAGATTATCTCCCCAGAAAATCCCTGGAACAGTGGGAGCAGCAGAAGGGGTAAACAGACTCTCAGCCCAGGAGGTTAGAAAGATTGCTAAGGAGGCTTCCTCTTGCTGTGGGCAAAGGCGAACAGTGTAGGATCAGAGCTGTCCCAGACAGTCCCACCTCAACAAAATTCTGAACCCCAGGGGGATGAAGCCAGTAACTGTCAACACCAGGACCCCAAGCATGCCTCAGCACCCCAGTGGAATGGGGAAGACACTAGCGCAGAAAGCTGAGCTTGCCTATGCTCTAGCTCAGCAGAGGAGCCTCCATCATCCAGACCACCCTTCCATACTTAATGAGCTACTTCCAGGGTAACTTCGGGGAAAGACCTAAGCAGCCTCTGCTTTCAAATACTAGCCAGCTCAGCACTAGGTAAGCTGCAGCATTTAATTTCTAGCTGAAAGAACCAGAGGTCACAACATACAAAGCCTCAAGTTTTAAGCACAAGAACTGTGGAACAGAGCTCTCTGTGCCACAAACACAGAGATCTGCCTTAAAAGTCAGGAGAAGGGTTATTATCATGAGTAAAAAGCAAAACAGAAAAGACCATAGAATCTTTCTATGGGGACAAAGATTAAAACGCAAATACCAAAGAGGTCAGCATTGAAACTGTACTCTCATCTGAAACTTCAGAAGGGAATATGAACTGGTCGAAGCAGAAAGAGCCTTCTTGGAAGAGCTCTGGAAGGATTTTAAAACCCAAATTAGAGAAATAGAAGAAAAACTGGTCAATGATTTTAAAAATATGAATAACGAATTCACTGAAGAGAACAGCTCCTTAAAAAGGAAAATTGGACAAATGAAAAGGAAGTATAAAACCTAACTGGTGAAAATAACTCCTGAAAAGGAACAGTTGGACAGGTGGAAAAGGAAATGCAAAAGTTAACTGAGGAAAACAATTTGATAAAAAATAGAATCAGGCAAGTAGAAGTTAATGAATCTATGAGACATCAAGAATCAGTCAAACAGAATATAAAGAATGAAAAGATAGAAGAAAATGCAAAATATCTAATTGAAAAAACAACTGACCTGGAAAATAGATCCAGGAGAGAAAATCTAAGAATTATTGGTCTACCAGAAAATCATGATGAAAAAAAGAACCTGTACAATATCATCCAAGAAATCATCAAGGAAAATTGCCCAGAAGTCCTAGACCCAGAAGGCAAAATAGTCATCGAAAAAATACACCATTCACCTCCTGAAAGGGACCCCAAACTAAAAACACCAAGGAATATAGTTGCCAAATTCCAAAACTATCAAGTGAGGAAGGAAATGCTGCAGGGAGACAGAAGGAAACAATTCAAATATTGAGGAGCTACAGTCAGGATCACACAGGGCCTTGAGGCTTCTACATTGAAAGATCAAAGGGGGGTGGAGCCAAGATGGCAGAGTAGAAAGACGCACATACTTGAACTCTACCCCCACAGCCCATAAAATACTTGTAGAGAAAGACTCTCAACAAATACTAGAGCAGCAGAAGCCACAGAACAACTGAGTGGAGGAGATTTCCAGCCAGGGTGACCTGGAAGGCCAAGGAGAAAGGTCTGTTGCACCGGGAGCAGAGTCCAGCCCAGCCTTGCCAGTGTAGGAGAGGAGGATTGGAGCAGGCCTTGGGGATGGAATCACCAGGAGCAGTGGCAGTTTGAGGATCCCTCAACCCACAAATGTCAAAGACAGCTTCAGTGGCCAGTGAGAGATATTTTTTACCTCCATGGCAAAGGAGCAGGGTTCTCCCCTAGCCCAGGTTCCAAGCAGCAGTAGCAGCAATAGCAGCAGGTTGGGCAGGCAGCAGCTGGCTTCCACTGATGGATAAAGTCCCTTAGGGAATTGAGCTGCTGATCTGAATCTCAGCCACGAGCAAATTCCTCTCCCTTGACTGTACCACCTTGGAGGAACTGAGAAGTTACAGGCTTCCAGAGTATACCCTGCTCTTGACAAATGACCCAAAAGTTAAGTGACTGGTTGGGAAAATGCCCAAAAAGGGGGAAAAAATAAGACTATAGAAGGTTACTTTCTTGGTGAACAGATATTCTCTCCCATCCTTTTGGATGAAGAAAAATAATGTTTACCTTCAGGGGATGACATATAAAAGTCAAGGCTTCTGCATCCAAAACCTCCAAAATAAATATGCAATGGTCCCAGGCCACAGAAGTGTTCAAAAAGGACTGTGAAAATCATGCAAGAGAGGGGGAGAAAAAATTGGGAAGAGAAATGAGATCCATGCAAAAAAATCATGAAAAGCGAGTCAACAACTTATTAAAGGAGACCCAAAAAAATGCTGAAGAAAATAACACCTTAAAAATAGGCTAACTCAATTGGCAAAAGAGGTTCAAAAACCCAATGAAGAGAAGAATGCTTTAAAAAGCAGAATTAGCCAAATGGAAAAGGAGGTTCAAAAGCTCACTGAAGAAAATAGTTCTTTAAAAATTAGAATGGAACAGATGAAAACTAATGATTTTATGAGAAACCAAGAAATTAGAAAACAAAACCAAAAGAAAGAAAGAACGTGAAATATCTCATTAGAAAAACAACTGACCTGGAAAATAGATCCAGGAGAGACAGTTTTAAAATTATGGGACTACCTGAAAGCCATGATCAAAAAAAGAGCCTAGACATACAGTAGAGGGAAAGAGGGGAGGAAGATGAGTATTGTTTGAGAGATATTCTCATCTGATTGGATTCAAGGAGGGTACAAGGAGGGAAATATAACTAGCTCTATAGGCAATAGGAGGGAAAGGGGGAAAGAAAATGGAGGGAAGAAGTAGTAAGGGAAAAGAGGATTAAAATGGAGGGGGGCTGAAAGAAGCGAGGGAAGACTGAGGGAGGCAGGTGGTCAAAAAAAAAGATACAATAGGTCACAGGAAGTAAAATGGGTAATTTTGATTACATTAAATTGAAAGTTTTTGCACAAACAAAACCAAATGCAGCCAAGATTGGAAAGAAAGAAGTAAACTACAGGGGGAGAGGATTTTTACAGTAAATTTCTCTGATACATGCCTCATTTCTAAAAATATATATGTAATTGAGTCAAATTATTAAAATAAGAGTCATTCTCCAATTGATAAATGGTCAAAAGTTTGAACAGGCAGTTTTCAGAAGAAATCAATTATTGGCATTGATATATAAAAAAATGCTCTGTTGATTAGAGAAACGCAAATTAAAACAACTCAGAGGCGCAACTTCACGCCTATCAGATTGGCTAACATGGCAGAAAACGAAAGTAACAAATGCTAAAAGAAATACGGAAAAATATCACTTTATTTTTCCTGCTATTTATTTGTTTGTTATTGGACTGGTGTTCAGTCGTATCCGACTCTTTGTGACCCCATTTGAGGTTTGGGGTTGGCCATTTCCTTCTCCAGCTCATTTTACAGATGAGGAAACTGAGGCAAACAGGGCTAAGTGACTTGCCCAGGGTCACACAGGTAGGAAGCGTCTGAGGTTAAATTTGAGCCCAGATCTTCCTGACTCTAGGTCCGGCGCTCTATTTGGGGGGAAAATTTGGGGAAAAAATTTCAACGAACTTTAAAAATAAGTAATACATCTATTTCTAGAGGAAAGAAAATTCATGCGTTTGGAGGAGGGTCAGAAGAGAAGGGGAGGAGGGGCGGAGGGGCGGGGGCAGAAAAGGGCTGCGGCGCTCTTGATGCGGATTGGCTCTCTGGAGCATGATGGGCGGGTCTTCTGGCCCAATGGGAGCGCTGAACGCTCTTCCTCCCCCGCCCACCTCGAGCCGTGGCCGCTCTAGCCTCGCCGGAAGTCTTCTCGCCTCCTCCCTACCCGGCCTGCGCTTCCGCTTCCGGTCTCGGACCCTTGGTGCTGAGGGTCACATTGAGTCGGCGGCGTTTGCTGGAGGAGCAGCGGAGACGAGCGAGCGCGGCGGAAGCGACCTCAGGTGACCCCCCCATCTCTGGCTGTGCCGGAGTCCGCGGCCCCCAGAGATACCCCGCGCCCCACCTTCCGCACGCCCCTGAATGTTGCGTGCCCTTCCTGTTTGTGGCAGCCCTCGCACCCCCAGGGGTACCCCGCCCCCACCTTCCGCACTCGCCCCAGCGCCGCGTACCCCCAGGGATACCCCGCCCCGCATTCTACGCCCGCGTAAATGCCGCATACCCTTCCTGTATACCCCGGCCTTTGAACCCCCATATATATTGTGCACCCCATCTTCTACACTTGCCTGCATATTCTCATCTTTACCCGTATCCCACCTTCTGCATTGGATTGTATACTGCACTGCCCCTTCCTTATGTCGTGGTCCTTGTACCCCCTTTTATACTGTGCTGTGCACCCCCACATATGACATGCACCCCACTTCTACACACATATGCTGCATATTTCCCATACATCTATTTCTTTATCCCTATGGATACTGCACATCATCTTCTCAAATGTATGCTACACATCCCCCCCATATATACGCCACACCCAGCCTTCTGTACTCCCCTGAATACTTCACTCCCTCGTAAATGTGTATATGTGTATATACACACACATATATACGCATCACCTTCTATAGTCCCCTGAATACTGTACTTCCTCATATATGTGTATACCTTCACACATATACGTATCTATATATACACAGTACACACCACCTTTTATGTTATGAATACTACACTTCCCTGTATACATGTATGTATGTGTGTATGTGTTTCTATACTTACCTGTACACTGTACACCCCATATACTGCAACTTTAGCACTCCCATATATATCAAATACCCCACCTTTTACACCCACCTGAAATACCTCACTCTCTACAGCTGCCTCTATTCAATGTACCCTTTGAATACATGTGTACCCCACCCTCTGTACTTGTTTATGTATTGTGTACCCCTTCTCCACACATCAGGACCCTACCCTCTGCCCCCTCTCCCAGATTGCCTTGTCCCCAGTGCCCCCCCATCAGCTCTTCTTCAGCCCCTCCCACATTGGCTGTGCCTGGGTGTATTGCCCCGCCATCCACATTTAGGTATATCCTACCCATAGCACTGCCTCACCACCCCAAACCTTGCCCTGTCCTCATTCCCCGGTACACAGAAAGGACCTTGACCCAGTGTCCTCACCCTCTCCCTGCTGCCTCTTGGCCTGTCAGGATGAACCCTGGTGAGGTGGGGGGAGGCATTTTCTTGGGCTCAGGGGGGGACCATGAGTGACCCTCTGTTCTCCCTCCAGTTCAGGAGCCACCATGTCTGAAGAAATCAAGGCCAAGATCCGAAACTACCGCACTGCGCCCTTCGACAGCCGCTTTCCCAACCAGAACCAAACCCGCAACTGCTGGCAAAACTACCTGGGTGCGCAGGGGGGGGCCTCCTGCCCACCACATGCCCCTAGCACTCCCAGCATGAGCTCTGAACCTGGGGGCTGAGCTTTCGTTCCCCACCCTCCCCCAGCTACAACAAAGGCAATACAATACAAACTGTATTTCAGTATGATTTGTTTTCTTCATGATACCATGTATTTTATTTCTGTGCATCTAAAACATAATTTTGAGAAGGGGTCCCCAGGATTCACCAGACTACCACAGGCCTGCACAGTACAAAAAAGGCTAAGAATCCTTCCCTCCTGGATCCCAAGCTACTTGTTCAGTTCCATTTGCTGTCCACTCCTCGAGGGAAAAGACTGCCCTTGTGTCTCTAGAACAGTGCCTGGCACAGAGGAGACAGTTCATGCTTATTGAGTGGAATTGATTCCCAGGTGTCTGGTCCCCTCTTGGGATCTCAGACCCTAAGATCCAGCTTCATTCTCCCAAACCCCAGGAACTTCTCCTGTCCCCTGTAGGGCAGCTACTAAACCCCTCTTCCTTTACCTCCTAGATTTTCACCGTTGTGAGAAGGCCATGAACGAAAAAGGTGGTGATGTGTCAGTCTGCCAGTGGTACAAACGTGTCTACAAGTCCCTCTGTCCTGTGTCCTGGGTATGTGGTTCTGGAAGGTTTTCTTTTGGTTTTTATAGGGGGAGAAGGGGCACTATCTGGGTCCGTCTTTCCATTTGTGGCTGCCTTTAGCCACTCTCCTAACCAGGGTTGTGAGGATGTCCCTCCCACTTGCAAGGACCTGTCCTTTCTGCCCTGAAACTTGCCTGCTTAGAATTAGCTCCCCACAGTTCAGAACCTAATTGTGTCCTAGAGCCAGGAGGCCTGGGTTCTAGCCTCACCCCTCTGTGTGACCCTGAGGAAATCTCTGCCCCTCCCTCCTTTGGCTCTTTCCCTTTTCTGTAAGATGGAAGGAATAGCCTTTGGGGTGGGAGTGCTGAGATAAATGAGTGTGAGTCACATGGCATAAAGAGGCTCAGGCCCAGGTATGAGGGAGAGCTGGGCCTGAATGAAGCAGGTTGGTGTTTTTCTGTCATCTGTAGGTGAGTACTTGGGATGATCGCCGAGCAGAAGACACTTTCCCTGGGAAGATCTGAGCTGCTTCCTCTTCCTCCTTTCCCCCCACCCTGCTGGATCCCTTCTTCCTTCAGTGCAGGGGAATGTGATCTGTAACTACCCCTGCTCCGGGGGACCTCAATCATGTTAAAATAAACTGTTGGAATCGAGCAATGTTGAATGTCCATGAGTGTCCACGGCAGGCTAGTGAGAGAAGAAAGAGTGTGGGAAGGAGAGGAGAAACATTACCCACCTTCCCCAGCCTGCTCCCCCTTCTTTTTCCCTGGCCTTGAACCTAGACTTCTGGCACGCACGAACCTGCAGTTGCTACCTTTGTCTCTGGTGATGTTTCAGGGTCCCATCCTAGATGAGCACAGACAGGATCTCAAAGCACTTTTGCAAAGCAGCATTTCTTGTGCATGATAAGCTAACAATGGGCAGTTTTCTTCCCTCTAGAGACTAAGTGGGGTTTTTGGAGGATGTGTGGGAGGTGTTCACCACCAGCAACTACATGTCTTCACTATAGGGGGACCCTGTGCTTTGTTGTGGGAAGACAGATGAGATGGGTTCCTGGGGTCTAGTTCCCCTCTACTCAATCCCTCACCCAACTTTTATTGAGTGTCTGTAAAGGAAAGTTTGCACCTGATGGATTTAATTGTGGGTGGAAATCTACAACTTTTTGTATAAAACAGTGAAGTAGGATACATGTTCAACTTCCTATACCAGCTTTTCCTGCCTTTGTACACAGGGTACAGGTTATCCATGCCAAGGGGTACCGCAATGGAGGGTTAGGAAGCAGATGGCCTTCCTTCTGTGTGGGGGAGCAATGTTGGTTTGGAGCTGAGTTCCCAAATAAAGTCAGTAGCATTTTAACTAAAGATGTTAGAAAAGCAGATAAAATGGCTCATTTCACAAGTAGCTAAATCAGTAAAATGGGTGTAAATATTGTGCCTCAGTTACATGAGGGGACTACGGTATTGCCGCATATACACCAGAGACTCAGATCTGTGAACTCGGTGAGCATCCCTTTCAGTGGTGCAGATAGCAGCTGTTAACAGGATTTTTACTGAACCAGTCTCTACCCTAAGAATGCTCAGAACCCCACAAAGCAGGTCTAGAGATGGGAGTGCCAGTAATCAGGTAGTTCAATCAGTTTCAGAGTGGGGAATGTTCTCTTAGCTGAAGTAAAAGTACAGGTTATGTTCTTAAGTCACAAGTGGGGAAGGTGGATTGATTATAAACAATAGTGGTTTCCCATGAGAAAGTCATATGTCCTGATACAAAATTCTGGAGTCAAGTCTTTTGGAGGTCCCGACCACGTCCTAGGGTACAGAACCAGAGTTCTGCGATGGAAACAGGTTCTTCAATCTTTGATTTGCTTTTCTTAAGGTCCAGTGATTGTATGCATTGTCGGTTTTGATCAGTTTAAGCTGCATTGTGAGCTATGACTCTCAAGCCAGAGAGGCATCTCTTGAGAAAAGTAAATTATTAGTATATCCATTACACATATCGATTAGCATGAAAATTATAATTCCCTCCTTCGGGCCAAGAAGATCAGAATGACCCTTGAAGGCCAATGAGGAACATTCATTTGAAACATGATTATGAGAATTATTTTAATTATAGAAATTTGCTATAAAAGGAAAAAAAAAAGAGGGACATAGTTACACAATAAGGAGAAAAAAATCCATTAATTCTGTTTGGTTCCAGGCAGGAGTTACATCTGACAGCCAATTATGTGCTTACGAGTATTAAAGCAAGACACAAGATTAACCAGGTGGGAATTTGAAAGGAAATAAAGTCAGGAGGATCCTGCCTAGGTTGTGTCCTAAGTCGTCCTCACAAAACTTTCACAGGCACAGACATCCACCTTAGCAGTCCTCAGACTGCCACAAATGCCATTTGCTGTTACTGACTGTGACAATTCAGACAACTGTCTGTGAAATCAAAGTTCAAAACATTATAGTCCCAGGAATTTTTACCTTAAATAGCAAAACTTTCATTAAGCACTGCTTAAATCACAAAAAAAAGGATACAAATATAACATAAAAGCGAAAGAAGAAACTGCTGTTTCCTTGATTGAGGGGGCAGTAGCTAGGAGGAAAAAAAGGCATAATTTGTAGTAACTGCACATCTGGTTTCTTGGGTTGGTGGTCTGCATCAGGTGTCGTCTTCTCATCCTGGGGCTCTTGGGAACAGTTGGCTACCTCTGATGTCGGCTGCTTCAGACTCTATTTAATCTTTATTTATTTTTTTATCAAAATATAGTATCCTTTTATTGTAATGATCTCTCCTAAGTGCCTGAGAAAAGGAAATATTCTAAGCAAATCAGTTTTGAGAGTGGCTGAGGCTATCTCTAACTGGATAACGTTCTAGACATGTAAATGTTACTTTGCATACTGATCTTAATTAGCACTGCAGAATTTATACCAAAAGGTTTTGAAAAGACAACAACCCAATTATACCTGACATCCCTTAATCCTTCAGACTGAAGACGGGAAATAGGAATTCAAACTGACATGGTAGAAATTCAGCGTATGATAGAAAGTAACAAAAACAGATACTTTACAAAACAAGAGTTGTTGCAGAAGTGAAAAGTGTAACCAACTGGTCTTTGTGTGGTTTGTTACTGGCTACACAATGCCAAATGCCTAATGACTGATTCTATTTCTTTAAATTACGTCAACCAATGCTTTTGGCATTCTGTAGGCCACCCCCAACATAAGCCCACAAATTTTTTTTTTAATATTTATTTATTTATTTAACTTTTTACATTCATTTTCACAAATTTTTGGGTTCCAAATTTTCTCCCCATTTCTCCCCTCCCCCCACCCCAATACCCCAAGCAATCTAATTTTCCCTATCTCCAATCTCCCCTCTCTTCTGTCATCCCTCCCTTCTCTTGTCCCCATCTTCTCTTTTCTCCTGTAGGGCCAGATGACTTTCTATTCCTCATTAACTGTATGTCTTCTTTCCTAGTAGCAACAACAATACTAAACAGTTGTTCCTAAAACTTTGAGTTCCAAATTCTCCCCATCCCTCCCTCCCCACCCATTCCCTTTGGGAAGGCAGGCAATTCAATATAGGCCATATCTGTGTAGTTTTGCAAATGACTTCCCTGATAGTCGTGTTGTGTAAGACTAACTGGATTACCCTCCATCCTACCCTGCCCCTCATTGTTTCTCTTCTGTCTTTTGATCCTGTCCCTCCCCGAGTGTTGACTTCAAATTGCTCCCTCCTCCCTTTGCCCTCCCTTCCATCATCGCCCCCCCTTGCTTATCTCCTTCCCCCCCACTTTCCTATACTGTAAGATAGGTTTTCATACCAAAATGAGTGTGCATTTTATTCCTTCCTTTAGTCAAATGTGATGAGGGTAAACTTCTTGTTTGTTTTTTTTTTTCTCAGCTCTCCTCTTTTTCCCTCCACTAAAAAGTCTCCTACTTGCCTCTTAAATGACATATAATTACCCCATTCCATTTTACCCTCTTTCCTCCCACTACATTTCTCTCTCACCATTTACCTTAATTTCTTTTAAGATACGGTCCCATCCTATTCAATTCACTCTGTACTCTCTGTCTCTGTATGTGTGTGCATGCGTGTACGTGTGTGTGTAGTCCCACCAACTACCCAGATACTGAAAAGTTTTGAGAGTTACAAATATTGTCTTTCCATGTAGGAATGTAAACAGTTCACTTATGGTAAGTCCCTTAAGACTTCTCTTTGCTGTTTACTTTTTCATGCTTCTTCTCATTCTTGTGTTGGAAAGTCAAATTTTCTTTTCAGCTCTGGTCTTTTCATCAAGAATGTTTGAAAGTCCTCTGTTTCATTGAAAGACCATATTTTCCCCTGAAGTATTATACTCAGTTTAGCTGGGTAGGTGATTCTTGGTTTGAGTCCTAGTTCCTTTGACTTATGGAATATCCTATTCCACGCCCTTCGATGCCTTAATGTAGAAGCTGCTAGATCTTGAGTTATCCTGATTGTATTTCCGCAGCACTGGAATTGTTTCTTTCTAGCTGCTTGTAAGATTTTCTCTTTGACCTGGGACTTCTGGAATTTGGCCACAATGTTCCTAGGAGTTTCTCTTTTTGGATCTCTTTCAGGTGGTGATCGATGGATTCTTTCAATGCTTATTTTGCCCTCTGGTTGTAGAATGTCAGGGCAGTTTTCCTTGATAATTTCATGGAAGATGATATCTAGGCTCTTTTTTTGATCATGACTTTCAGGTAGTCCCATAATTTTTAAATTGTCTTTCCTGGATCTATTTTCCAGGTCAGTTGTTTTTCCCATGAGATATTTAACATTCTCTTCCATTTTTTCATTCTTTTGGTTTTGTTTGGTGATTTCTTGGTTTCTCGTAAAGTCATTAGACTCCATCTGTTCCATTCTAATTTTGAGAGAACTATTAAATTCAGTGAGCTTTTGAACCTCTTTTTCCATTTGGCTAATTCTGCTTTTGAAAGCATTCTTCTCCTCATTGGCTTTTTGAACCTCTTTTGCCAATTGATTGAGCCTATTTTTCAAGGTGTTATTTTCTTCAGCATTTTTTTGGGTCTCCTTTATCAAGGTATTGACCCGTTTTTCATACTTTTCTTGCATCTCTCTCATTTCTCTTCCCAGTTTTTCCTCCACCTGTCTAACTTGCTTTTCAAAATCCTTTTTGAGCTCTTCCAAGGCCTGAGCCCACCCGACATCCTCCTGGGATGTCTGGGGTACCGAGGCCCCACCCTCCACATCTTTCCCTGATGGCAAGAATATGTCCTCATCGTCGTCAGATCCGAAAGTCGGGATCATTTGCATCTGTTCAAAAAAACTCTCTATAGTCTTATTTTTCTTCCCTTTTCTAGGCATTTTCCCAGCCAGCCACTCGACCCCTGAGATTCCTGTCCACCCCCGCCCAGATCTGCCCAGCCAGCGCCTGGGGTCCGAGATTCAAATGGGCTTTCCGCGGCAAGCAGCTGCCACTCAATGTGAGCTTTAGTTCTGGTGCTGGGGTGGGGGCAGGGCCACCTCCCATGCTCAGTTCCCTCAGGGGCTTTATGCAGAGACCTTCAGAAATGGAGCGGGTGGGGCAGGGCAGTCTCCTAGGCTCAGCGCCTTCAGGTGGTTTATGCAGAGACTTTCAGTAATGAAGATCCTGCCTGCTGCTGGGGGAGTCTCGGGCCACCCGGCTGCCTCCACAGCCGCCCCCGCCTCTGCTGCTTCCTCCCGAGGGGACCCGAGCCACGGAGACACCCCGCTCCCCTCTCAGTCGGCCCAGTTGTCTCTCTCACTGACCTGTAGAGTCTGTGGGCCGAGGGACCTTCCAGGCCGCCAGAGCTTCCGTCCCTGAAGCCTGCTCGGATCAGCTTCTCTGGGGCCGAGGCCAGGGCAGCGCTGGGGTGGGGTCCGCTTTCCGGGGCGCGCTGGACCCTGGGAACAGCTCTCGAGGGCTCTCTGGAACGGAAATCTCTTCCACTATGTTTCTGCACCCCCTGCAGTGATCCAGAACTTCTGGGGAACTCTTCTTACATTAAATCTATGGGCTGTGGGTTTGGAGCTCGCATACTTGCGTCTTTCTACTCTGCCATCTTGACTCCGCCCCCTCTATTTAATCTTTAGGGTCAGATCACCTATGGGTTCTGAAATCCAAGTGGGCGGTACTGCCCTTTTGAGATGTGACCAGTGCATCTGGGACTCGGCTCCCCAGAGTTTGGCTGCAGTGGGGGTGCTGAGCAGGACTTCAGAGGGGCCTTTCCTCCATGGCTCCAAGGAGTGTTTTCGGAGATGATGTTTTTAGTAGATGGGTTGGATCAGGGGCTGAGTTTCATTTGCAGTTTCTAAAGAATGGGACTGTGAGACAAGTTGATAAGTCTGATATCTTCTGAGCCAACCCAATGCAATATTGTAGGAGGCAGATTTTGGCTTCCCACCTAAGAAGACAGTGGCATTGGGCATTCTGTTATTGTCTCATAGGAACCAAGCTTATGAGAAACCCTACCCCTTAAAGCATTATATAAATGACAAATCTTGTTATACTTGATGCAATCAGCTCAGTATCACCCAACAGGAACCCCTGAAAGACCTCATCTTCTCTAGGGAATCCCCCTGTGACCTGGGCTGTACCCTGAATTTCCATAACTGAGGAGCAAACGCCTATCATTATGTGGCAAGCACGCATCTCCCTGCTCTATGCCTCGATTGATGTTAACAATCCAGGGGTCATTGAATTTTTGTGTGATTTTTAAATCTTAATTTCAGAGTGAATAGTAAAGAATGGTGAAAAAACCATTGTTTGCTTCCAGCTAACAAGCCCGTCTTTTCAGCCATGTTGCTTTAGTTGTTCCGTCCATAAATAAATGTTATCCAGCCAAGGGGTCTCTGTTTAAATATACAAGTTTTGCTTCCTCTAGGATTTAGAAGGACTTTTATGAAGCAGGATTTGGGGGCCTGGGACTCTTAGAATTGCCATTCCTAGATGAGTTTCCTAAGCCCCTGCTCAGGTCGTAGTATCCAATGCCTCATGGTGCTGGAGGGGCAACCCTGGGAGCTTAAAGGCAGTGAGGGTGAATACGAGTTCTGGAACATAAGGTTGAGCCAAAACCTAGTGTTGAATTAATGTCCAGTTTTGAGTTAAGGGCAAACAGGCTCAATACCAGAAGGCAACCAAAGACCAACCTGGGTTAATTTGGACAGGCTCATCACTAGCTGGAGCAGGGGGATGATTATTTTTTTTTCTTTGTTACAACATCTATTGAAACAAAAGTGAGTTTGTGATCAGTCTGTGTATAACTAACTAACTGGAATTAGTTAAGTTATAGAAATGAGTTTGTTCTGGATTCTGCCTTCTTCGGTCTCCTACCTGGAAGGTTGACTCTTAGATTTTCTTCTCTCTCCAGTCATCAGTCTCTCCCTATCTCCTGGCTCCTTCCCTAAGTTCCAATTTGTTTGTTTTTTTATAGCATTGCTGTTGAGGGATAAATGGCTCTCCTGATACTGTTGATTTCCCTCTGCATCCATTCATAAAACTCTTCTCAGGTCTCTCTGAAGCCTCTACTTTTCTTACAACAAAGAAGTGTTCCATCACATTTATATGATGTAACATTTTGGGTCATTACCCAATTGAGGGACATTCCCTTGGTTTCTAGTTCTTTGCTACCACAAACAGTTACTATAAATGTTTTTTGTCATAGAGGACCTTTTCCTCTTTCTTTTATTTCTTTGGGGGCCAAGTAGTTGTATCAAAGGACATACACAGTTTAACAATAATAGTAATGATAAACATATATATATATATATACACATATATATAGCTCTATGTGTCAAACACTGTGCTGAACACTTGAAATTATTTTCTTCTTTGATCACCAAGCATTTATTAAACATTGCATGTCCAAATAGTTGCTAAATGTTGTCATTTTTACCATTACATTTTTTTTAGGAATTGAAATTGACTTTTAAAATTTTAAAAAAAATTATTTTCAGTTCGGAATTCTCTCCCACCCCTCCCCTATCCATTGAGAAGGCAAGAAATACACTGCTTATTATAAATAGAAAGTCATGTAAAACATTTCCATGTTGGCCATGTTGTACCACCGCATTTCTGACATCTGACCCCTTCTCTCCACTGCACATAGCCTCCACCTTAGTGTAGGACCTTCCTGGCTGGACGATTCCACTGGCCTCTAACTGATCTCCATGACTCAAATCTCCCCCTTCTCCAGTCCATCCCCCATACAATTGCCAAAGTGAGTTTCTGTGTTACTCTCCTACTCGATAAACATCAGTGGCTCCATATTGTTCCTAGGATAAACTTAGAGTTACAGATTTAGATCTGAAAAGTACATTAGAGGCTGTTAAGTCCAATAATCCTGGATAAAGAAACTAAGTTCTTTTTAGTTTTTAAAGCCCTTCACAATCTGACCCTATCCTGTCTTTAACATTACTCCTTTCCCTGCATTCTTTAGTTCAGAACCTTTTCTCTGTTCCTTATACAGGCACCTCTGGGCTTTTGCCCCCCCCCATACCTGAAATGCACCATCTCTTTACCTCCTTCAAGCTTCAGCTACTCAATCATCCTCTTCTACAAGGAGCCCTTCCTGATCCCCAGTTGCTAGTACCCTCCCTCCCTAAATCCCTTGCATTATATTCTTTCTTTTAAATTTATTCTGTATTTATCAAAGTATGTATATATCTTCCTATTAGAATTCATTTCCTTGAGATCAGGGATTACTTATTTTTGCCTTTGTATCCCCAATATCTGGCACATTAATAAATGGTTGTGGCTTGATTCAGACATGGTGCTAGATGTTTGGATTCTAAAGATAAAAACCAAAAAGTCCCTCCCCTCAAGGCCCTCACATTCTAATGGGGGAGGGAGAGGAGAACAGGCGCTATTTCTTATTTTGTTGTTGGAATTCAACATCTACCAGTGCCAAGCACATAGTCCTTGTTGGCCTGGGAAGTTCCCCAGAAGCCTGAGATTCTTCCTCTTTCACCACGAGGTGGTGCACGACAGTTGTTAAAGGCTACTGCTACACTCAAGATAAACACATTTATGGAAAAGGTGGCAAAGAGGAGCAGAGGACCTAGTTGGGATTTTAGGGGCTAGGGATGTAGAGCCGCAGAATGCTGGGCTCTCATAGTTCTGTCTGCTTTTGCTAGTAGTTCTATCATCCATCATTTACATGCACTCCTCTCCCCAGTTATCTCCTTCCCTTCCTTCCCTCCCTCATCTCAGCTGGTCTTGGTGTATGATTTAAAAGCCACAGCCACATAAAAGCTGTTTGACCATCTAAACCAAACTGACCCCACCCCTCTTCCTAATGGATTTTTCCAGTTCAAACCATGTTAATATCATGTCCATCATTATTATGACACAAACCCTGAGACTGTTTAAACTCTACCCCTGGGGGAGCCTAAACCCAGAGGGGAAGACCTCCCAAGGCTAAGACTCCTGGAAAAAGGTTTTAATACCTGGTTCTTGTGACCCTAAGCAAGTCACCATTTCTCAGCCTCAGTTTTCCAATATGTAACATAAAAAGACAGGACTAAATGATGATGATGATAACTGGTGTTTGTAAAGCATTTTAAGAACATTTTCTTATCTGAGTCCCACAGCAAACATGTGAGGTAAATACCATGTCTGTTTTATAAGTAAGAAAGCAAGACTCTGAGTAATTATTTGGCCTTGGCCACACAATCAAATCAGAAATATAATTTGAACCCGACCTTTGACCTGCAAAACACCCTATCACTACTGTGTCATGTGGTTAGGTCATTTCAGTCGTGTCTTACTCTTTGTGATCCCATTTGGGGTTTTCTTGGCAGAGACACTGGAATAGTTTGCCATTTCCTTCTCCAGCTCATTTTACAGATGAGGAAACTGAGGCAGACCGGGTGAAATGACTTGCCCAGGGTCATACAAGTAGTCAATGTCTGAGGCTGGATTTGAACTTATGAAGATGAACTCCTGGCCTAGCTCTCTCCTCTATGGCACCACTCAGCAGCCATGCTGCCTCTCAGTCTATAAGGGACCATCCATGTCTGATAATCTGTGAATCTCCCAGGACTCCAATCCACATTCTATGTCCTCCCAACCCTGCTTCCAATGGACTTAATGGAAACTATGATTCTGAGCACACCTGGGGACTCCCTTAGGAGCACATCTATGTATGAATAAGCCTCTGCTTCTGTCTGCTTCCCCTCATCTGGAGAATCTTTTATGTCTTCATGGATTTCTGCCTCCCCCAATTCTGCCCCTCTTCATTTGTGTGTCTCAAAGGTTGCTTGTTGACTTAATAGAATACATGCAAAATCCATCTGGGCTTTGCTTTTGACTTCCTGTCATCCTGCAATCACATGGCTATGGGGGTGGGGGTGGGTGCATTGGGCACATGGCAGAAAAGCCTGGAGTTAACCAGAGCTACGGCTACAGTCCCTTAAAAGTAACACCAAACATGGAAAAGGGGACAGCCAGACCCCCAGATCCAGATCTCTGCCCAGAGAGGGCAAGAGGACACATTCACCTTTGAAGTTCATAGCCATATCAGGAAGGACTGGAGGGTGGGGTGGGAAGGAAAGGTCTGAGACTCAAGCCCTCTCAGCCAGACTTTGCTTCATGGACTGAAGAGGAGGTATGCCCTTGCCCTGACCTTGCATATTGAAATCCTGCCACCCTATGCCCCATCCATGATTGGATCCTTTCCCATTTTTAAGTAAGAAACAAAGCTTCTATTCCTATATGTAGGAAGAACATATGTACAAACAACAGTGTATGTGTAGGTTTCCTAACCTGTGTTTATGGGGTCCTTTGTCTAGAGCTGGAAGGGATTTCAGATATCCAGAAGAGGGAAGTGTCTCAACCAACCTCACACAGGCAGCATTTAAACCCAGGTCTTCTGACTCCAAAGCCAGGGAGGTGTCATGCACTTCCTATGTTTTCTGTCTTCCCTTGAACTGAAATCCTCTAGGTACACAGGAATTAGTTACTTCACATACTCTCTTTGCCTCTCCTCCCCCTGATGAAAGGTAGTCTATATCTGTCTCCTCTTTCCCCCTCCAAACTTGAGGTGGTGCTTAAAATAGAGCTCTTAGATTTTAAGCTAGAAGAGACTTCAGTCACTATTTCTTTTCAGATGAGGAAACTGAGGCCCAGAGAGGTTAACTGGCTTGACCCAGGTCACAAAGCTGACCTCAGGACTCCCCCACTTCACTAGAATCCCTAGAAGTGCACCCTTGCTTGCTCTGGTTTATTTGGCCTTTACCTGTCTCTTGGGGGCTTCCACCAGATGAACGCATTTATTTCTCAGCGCACAGATAATATTGCCCCATTGGATAGGAAACCAAATAGGGGATTCCTGACTCTCCAGAGCTAGACTGGAGCTTGGGGCTCAGAGACAAGCATCACAACCCTTCATGAAGCTCCCTCATTTTACAGATGAGGAAACTGAGGGAAACAGGGTGAAGTGACTTGCCCAGGGTCACACAGCTAGTAAGTGCCTGAGGCTAGACTTGAACTCAGGTCTCCCCGACTCCAGGACCAGTGCTCTGGGCACTATGGCACCCCCTGGTGGCCCAAGCTCTTGGTACGTGCTTAATAAATGCTTTCTAATTCATTCATTGTGGAGGAGGGAGGGTAAGGTCCATCAAGGGTCTGGCCAGGACATTGTCAGCTTTAAAGGAGGAGACTGGACTGCTAAGTGACAGAGGCTGGAGGAGATGTCCCCGACTTGTCCTTCTCCTGACCCTGCATGCATGGAGAGAAGCAGCCAGCCTTGGACCAGGGCCCTGTGGCATGGTCTGGAGAGAGCCAGGAGAAATTTGAAAGGACATAGATATAAAGCTAGACGGGGGGAGGGGAGGGGACATTGCTAGGGTCCAGTTCTGTCATTTTGCATACTAGGAAACTGAAGTCCAGGAATGTCAAATAGCTTGACTAAAGTCCCACACACAGTTAGTGGCAGTCAGAATTTGAACTGTGCTCCTCTGACTCTGAAGGGCCTCAGTTTCCCTGTCTGTAAAATGGGAAGCTGGATCAGAGGGCGGTAACAGGAATGTGCATTTATATAGCGATTTCAGGTTTGCCAGGCACTTTCACTGCCTTTGACCCTCACCATGACCTTGTGAAGGAAGGGCTCTCATTGGAACTCTTTTGCTTTATTATTATTTCTCTTTGTCACCATTTCAAAGACAGGAGTGCCTGGGAGAAGTTAAGTGGCTTGTAGTCAATGAGGCAGAATTCAAACTCGAGTCTTCCTGATACCAACTCCAAGGCTCTTACCCACAGCATGCCTAATTCCTGATCTAGATTTGTAGATGCAAAGGCATCCTGTGGTGACAAGACCAGGCTGAACTTCTCAAGGGGTGAATCGTGGGGGAGGGGGCCAGCAGCAGAGCTGGCCATTCCAGGGTGTGGAGGGGTTGTCTGGCTGAGGAATGTCACTGGCATCTGCTGACGCTGGGGGATTCCTGGCCCCGAGCTCTGCTCCCTTCCCAGTAGGAAAATAAGGAGAGCTAGAGCCAGACACCCAGAGAGCTAGGTTCAAGGAGACCTGCCTTCCAGTGCCTGCTCTGCTCCTCACCAGGGGAACCTTAGACCAAGCTGTTTCACTCTCCAGGCAAAGTGATAGGGTTCGATTAGGTGATTTCTAAGACACTTCAAAGTTTGGATGTTCTCTACATCTCCAAGACATCCCAAAGTAGAGAGCTGAGTTGGACAAGAGAGGGCTGCAGGTGGTGAGCTGAGATGTTCTGGGCCTTGAGACTGATGCCCAGGGGAGCCCTGCACACTGGAATCTTCCTGCAGCTGCTGGTGGCAGGTGAGAGAGACCTGGCTTCTGACCCTTTCCATATTAGACTTCTGATCCCAGCCCTTCATCCAACTATTTCTCTCCTCCCCAAAGTCTGGCTCCAGACTCCACTCCACCAGGACTTTTGGCTGCTACCTGACAATGTGACGGTCATTGAAGGAGAGGATGTTGTATTGAAATGCGGTGTCCGAGCCAGGCAAGGGCATGTGCAGTGGGTGAAAGATGGTTTCATGTTGGGCCCCAACCCTGAGATCCCAGGGTTCCCCAGATACCGCATGACAGGAAACCCCAATCAAGGTGAGCTCTGTTTGGCCGCCAAGGGCCCATGGGCAATTGTTCAGTTGTTTTCATTTGTGTCTCACTCTCCATGGTTCCATTTGGTTTTTTTGGGGCAGAGATACTGGAGTGGTTTGCCATTTCCTTCTCCAGTTCATTTTACAGATAAGGAAACTGAGACAAAGAGTGTTAAGGAACTTGTCCAGGGTCACACAGCTAGGAAGTGTCTGAGGTTGGATTTGAACTCAGGAAGCTGAGACTTCCTGATCCCAGGCTCGGCCATCTAACCACTGTGCCACCTTGCTGCCTCCACACGGAGAGAGGGCTCATCAAAGAGCTGCCCTCACAGAGACGGAGGCTCACCCTAAGGAAAACACTTCCTTATAATTCTGGCTTTTTGAAGATGAAAATGGTCATCTCAGAGGTCACTCATTACCCTCACTGGAGGTCTCCAAGGAGAGGCGGGATGATAACCTACTTGTCTGCATTCATAGGAGGCAGAGATTCCTTTTTGGGCAAGGGCTGAGGGCTCTTCCTGCCCTGTGATTCTGGGAGAGCTGAATACCACTCCACCAATGGGAGTGACCCATAAGCAAGCCCCTGCCCATGTCCCCTGACAGGTGAGTTTCACCTCCACATTTCTAAGTGTGATATCACTGATGACGCAGAATTTGAATGTCAAGTCAGCCGTTCAGAGACCAGTCCTGAACTTGTCTCTCCTCGAGTTACAGTTACTGTCCTAGGTAAGAGATCTTCCCAAGTTCTTAGTCTTCCCTCTACCCAGCCTCAGAACTCCCAGAGACCAGCTCCCAGCCCCTGATCTTCCTAGCCAGATTCTGAGGGAAAACCCTGGTTACTCCATTCTTGACAAACTTCAGGGATCTGGATGTTTAGTCTTGGGATCACTCTGTTTTATGATTCTCTGCCTCTGACCCTGTGCCTTCATTAGTACCACCTAAGGTGATACAGATGAATCCTGAGGCTGAGAGCTTGGTCACTTGGGTTGCTGGAGAGGAGTATTCAGTCACCTGTACCTCTGGAGACTCTAAACCAGAGGCTGAGATCATCTTTCACCAGGGTGAGTGCATGTGTATGGCTGAAAATATCTGAAACTTTTGGTGAGACCACTAAGTGTTTACACAATCATTCATTCAAAGAGGATGCATCTAGAGTCAACTGTTTTATAAGGCTGTGGGAGGGACTTTGTGGGAAATCTAAAAATGAATCAAATGTCATCCCTTCTGCCTCACCTCTGATACATCCTGGCTGTGTCTTCCTGAGCAAGGCACAAGCTCCTAGGGCTCTAGGCAGCCTCTTAAGGCTATACGCAGCAAGCAAGCGATTGATCAGGTGCACCTGGTGGCAGTCCCAGTTAGTCTCCCAACAATGAAACCTCCATTGAAAGAGGAAACCTCCTCATCCCAGAGGTTGACACCAGTCTCTGTCCGTATCCTAGCCTTTCTTTCCATTTTGTTCTATAGTAGGAAACATAAGATAAGTTCACAAGCATGATCAAATGATCTCATGCTTGTGAAGCTCTTAGCACATTACATAGAAGAACTCGAAGAATGTTTGCTCCTTTCCCCTTCCAATAATGTGAGATAGATTGTGAAAGTGTATTTAAAGGTATAAGCACAGTTCAGAGAAGGAGGAATGGATCCTTTTGGAAGGGATCAAGGAAGACATCCTGGCAGAGGTTACACCGGACCTGGACATTGAAAGCTGGGTAGGAAGCAGACAGACAGATGTGGGCCCAGAAGGGCATTCCAAGGTAAAGTACATGAGGAGAGAAAGCAAGGAAGTCCCTTTTGGCCAACTAGACTCAATGTTAAACTAAGGAATTTGCCTTTTATCCTCTGGGTAATGGGAAGTCATTGAAGGCTCTGTGCAGAGGTGTAGTAATTGGAGCTAAATCTGGTGGTTTGTGCCTAATGGACTGGTGGAAAGAGGGAGGGCCTGAAGAACCAGGACCCAAGTTAGGAGGCTGTTGGGATAATCCAGGCCAGGATCCACCAGTGCTCAAGTTTGCTTGTGCTGTGTGGGGGCTCTCTGGAGTGGAGGAGGGAGAGGACAAGATTTTGCTGAGATAGAATCAACACTGCCTTGTGATTGATTGGATGTGGGAGTGGACAGTGGCTGGGAGGATGGCAGGGCTATTAACAGAGTTAGGGAAGGCAGGAAGAAGGAGGGGGTGGATTGTCCAGACTATGAATTTGGTTGGAGAGACAGTCACTTTGAGGTGTTAGCAGACTACTGGATATGGAACTGGGGGAGGGAACCCCAGAAGTGGGACCAAAGATAGAGAAAGATATGTGTGGGTATGTATAGCAGAGCAAGAGAAGCAAAGCCAAGGATATTTGGATCTTGGCATCACTCACTGGGAGATGTGGCCTGCATTCTCTCTAACTTCTGATCTAGCTCCATGGGTCTCTCTCCCTTCCCTCCTTCCCTTGCTAACCAGACAACTGGCTAGTTCCAGACATCTTCCCCTACACAAAACCTGGATCCCATGAGAAATTCGTCACCACGGAGGCCACAGTCAGGTATGAGGGGCACTTGGATCCCCAAGGACCCAAATACTTTCTCCCAATCTATTCTCTTGCCTGGCCCACCTTTGAATTCCTCTCTTTGCCCAGGGTGACTCCCAAGCCCTCTGACAATGGGAAACTCCTGATCTGTGAAGTGATCAACCCAGCCATGAAGGAGTCCTTGAAAACTTCTTTCACTATGAACATTCTGTGTGAGCTAGGGTCCCAAGACATAGTGGGAAGGGGAGAATGCCATGGGCCCCTTGGGAGACCTCCTTCACCAAGAGGGCCAAACATGCCCTAGTATGGGAAGTCTAAATATGACCAGAGACTTGGAAAATTGGCAACCAGAAAAGAATGGCAAGAGGACTGAATTCTGGGTCTCTTTGAAGACCTAGAGCTGAGGAGGATCTCCCTGCTGAGTCCTCTCTGGCTCCCTTCTCTCCAGTCCCCCCTGGCCCTCCAGTGATTGAGTGGCCTGGCCAGCTGGAGGGGAGAGCCAAAGCTGGACAGGATTTGGAACTGCTCTGCGTGTCGCAAGGGGGAAACCCTCTGGCCACCCTGCAGTGGCTGAAGGTGAAGTGAGGATACCACAGAGGGGTCTTGGCAATCTGGGTGTTCACTTTCAGGATCCCATGTTCACATTTTTCCATGCCATCCCCTGTTCCCACCCCAGAATGGAAAGGTGATCTCCACAGTTTGGGAAACTGACCACAAGCAGGCCCTAGCCCGAAGCATCCTGCCTCTGACCATCCAGCCTGAGGACAATGGGGCCCAGCTCAGCTGTGAAGCCCAGAACAGTGTGTCCCCTGAGGCTCAAGAACATGTGATCACACTGCATATTTCCTGTGAGGATCCTGGGCACTGCCCTCTGCCCCATTCCATCCCCCACAGTCCCCTAGGAGTCGTGGCTTCCTATTCTGGAGGAGTCCATCCCCTTCCTCTGCCTCCACCCCACCCATGCCTACCCAACCTTGCTTAGTTCCCCTAGCTCTAGCTGAGAACCAGAACCATGACCGGAAATTCTGGTGCCCAGGGCAAATTTAGTTCAGGGAAACAGACCTTGGGAAACAAAGTCTCAGAGAGAGAAGAGACCCTGGGATACCACCCTTTGAAGAGGGAGACAGCCTCCAGGCTTCCTCACAATGAGTGGGAAGGATGGTACTTTTAACCTCCATAAAAGGCATGGCTCTGGTCCATATGGTTGGGTGCAGTCACACAAGGAGAAGGGTCAGCCCATCAATGAATAGTCAATGAGTGCCCATCTCAGAGGTGGAAGAACACAGGGGGCAACAGATGGATCTCCTTGGGATGATCTTGGGGATGGCAATGGAGCCAAGGTCCGGGATATTTATAGAAAGTGTTAGCCTCCTGTGGGTGTCCCTGGGTAGTTCTAGCTCTGGCTGGTGCCATCTTCACATCTCTCCATCTCACCTCCTCACAGTCCCCCCCAGCTCCATCACCATCCTGGGATCCACAAGCCTAGATGAGAACAAGACTGCATCCTTTTCCTGCTTCACCAAGTCAAGTAACCCACAAGTCCTGCTGCGCTGGTGGCTGGGCTGGCAGGAGCTCAGACCCACAGATGTGACTGTCACTGATGTGAGGTTTGAGGGCTGGAGCCCAGGGCCCCCAAAGAGCCAGGAGCCTGGGGTGGGGGAGAATCAAAGTCTTGGCCCACCCTTAAAGGGAGCATGGGGGAGTCCTTGGGCTGGTGGGCTGGATGGCCAAGTTTGAGGCTCCTATTCTATCCTCAGGGGCTATATGGTGGTCGAATAACCATGTCCAACATGACCCACACCATGCAAAGGGCAGACAATGGACTGATGCTGACCTGTGAGGCCTTTAGTGAGGCTTTTGCAAAGGAGACCCTCAAGAAATCAGTCACACTCAATGTGAAATGTGAGTCCCCAGAGGTCCTCCAAAAATCTAATAGAATATGTCCCTCTCAATCTCCTAATCAATCGACAAGTTTTTATGAAGCATTGACTATGTGCCAGGCTGAGTGCTAGGTGCTGGGCAAGGGGAGGTGTAGAAATGCAAGGGATCCAGACCTGCCCTCAGTGAGCTTATATTCTGTGGAGAATGAAGAGAGAAGATGGGGCCAGGGTTTGTAACATTCATAGATAAGCAAATACAGGCTAGATCACAAAATAAATACACAGGCTGAGAGGGCACCAACAGATAGGAAAATGCCCCTTGAAAAAGGTGGTCCTGGAGCATCTTGACATGATGGAAAGAGTCCAAGAAATGAGGTATAGTCTAGGGGTGCACAGAGATGGAATAATGTGGATCCCCATCTGCCAAGGAGACTTGTTTTGGTGGAATGAAGATTGTGTGAGATGGAGAAATGCATCATCAGCCTGGAAAAATAGGCTAGAGCCAGACAATGAAAAGTTTCAAATGTTAAACAGGGAAAGAGGGAATCATTGCTGCTTCTTGAGCAGAGGAATGACCTTCATAGTCAGATCCATGTTTTATGAATATCCGTTGGACACTGGAGATGGAAGAGGCTAGAGATGGGGACACCAGTCAGAAGGCTATTTCAATAGTCTAGGCTATTTCTAAGGACATTTCCCTCTGAGACCCTGTTCACACCCCCGTGGCTCAAGTGCAGCGGGGAGAGCAAAAGAAAAAAGGCTGATGTCCCTTTCCCCACCACCTGCCAGATCCTATCCAAAGACTCTGGATTGAGAGTTTCCCTAAGGGGGAAAATTTTCGAGCAGGAAACCAGGTTCGGCTCCTGTGTTTGGCCATTGGGGGCAACCCAGAGCCCTCCCTCTCCTGGTGCAAGGTGAGTGCAGAAAACTCAGAGTCAGGGAAGGGATTTGAGGATTCCTGAGAGGCAGAAAATCCGTTCCTAATGATTCAGGTATGTCTATAAAGAAGAGGATGGGCAAGTTAAATGCTTAAAGGGAGGAATTTGAACCCAGAACAGCTTCAGAGGGACAGGTGGGTGGAGAGTCAAGAGTGAGAATTCCCAAATATGGCTCCCCTGTGGGAAGGGGAGGGAGAGAAATTCTAGACTGGGTTTTGGGTGCCAAGGGATTCTGGGAATGGATTGAAGGATAAGAAGCTTGTGGTGGAGAGCAAGTCAGGAATGGAGCAGAGGCTGCGGAGTGCTGTGGAGAAGTCAGGGAACACCTTCTCCAGAGAGCTGATCCTAAAGTTGGACCCCAGTGACAACCAGGCCATCTACACATGCAAGACTACTTCCAACTGCAAGTCCATCAATGACCAAGCCTCAGCCTCCACCAAGTTCTATGTGCAGTGTGAGACATCACCTTGATTCTCTTGGGGAGATCCCTTAATGGGAGGGGGCTCTCACCCCCTGAAGGAGGGATTCTAGGTGGGGAGGCCCCAAGGGATGGAGCTTAGGAAACTCTGAGCCCTGGGGAAAAGGGAGGGGTGTTGGATAGAAGTTTCTGGAAAGTTATCATACTGTGGAAATTTTGAGACAGCACATGAGTTATTCAGAGCCTCCCCCACTTTCCTTCTTTTTGTAGTTCCTCCCATCAATGTGACTATTTTAGCCAATGCCTCCATTCTGCGCCCTGGAGACTCTGTGAACCTCACTTGTATTAGCCTCAGCAGTAACCCCCCAGTCAACCTGTCTTGGGAAAAGGAAGGGGAAAGGTGAGGTCACTTTGCACTCCCCACCCTCCAGCCTAGTACTGAAGAATCTCAGTCCTGCCTGCTCATCAGAAGCCCAGTCCCCAGAATTGTCCCCATGGCTCCTGACACCTCCTCGTGTCCCTGTTCTTCCCAGGCTCCAAGGAATGACCTTCAGGTACAGGCCGTCCCGGTTCAGGGGCTCGGAGGCAGCAGGGAGCATATGGCTTCATGTGTCTTCCCAGGATCATGGGAACCGTGTGACATGCAGGGCTAAAAGTCGTGTGCTTCAAGAGACCGTGAGCGCCTTCTATCGGCTCCAGGTTCTTTGTGCGTGTTCCATAAGGGCAACAGGCTGGGAAAACCATAACCCAACTCCATCCATCCCTGACACCATCACCATCTCAAACCTGAACCAGACCGTATAATTAATCCATGATTAGCCCAATGCCTGGCATGTAGTAAAGACTTAAATGTTTGTTAACTAACTTTATCCTCCACTCCCCAAGCCCTGACCCTTCCTCCACATACGGGTCCCAATAATTACTTTCCTTGTCCACACAGACCCTCCCAAGTTCCTGGAAGATCAGGTCCTCAAAGTGGAAGCCCAGGAACATGGGGGAGCATTGCTCTCCATCTCTGTGTCTGCTAACCCAGCCCCTGAATTCTTCAATTGGAGTTTCCAGGGAAGCAAACTGAGTCCAGGTACCAGAAGTGGGACAGTAGGACCCTGCAAAAGGGACTATGGCCCCAAAGGGCTCTAGAAGGAGAGCACACACTTTTGTGAATACTGGATCCCTTCACTTCCCAGATGGGGGTCCCAGACACCGGATCCTCCCTGGAGGAGCCCTGAAACTATGGAACTTGACAAGGGGAGATAGTGGGGAGTACCGGCTGCTGTGCCAGAACGCAGAGGGTATCGGTGAGGCTGTGGTCAGGCTGGACGTCCACTGTGAGTTTGCCTGGAAGTGGCCAACCTTCCCCTCAGCACCATCCCCACACACTGAGCCCCTCTCCTCTCTTCCCTCCCCAGATGCCCCCACCATCCAGAACATCCCCGATGTCACAGAGGTGGACGTAGGTGGATCAGCAGAGATCATCTGTGTTGTCGATGCCAGCCCTGTCCTTCCCGGCATGTTTCAGTGGGAGAGACTGGTGAGGGATTCCCCTCCAGCCCTGAGCCCCTCCCTCTGCTTCAGTCCTCCACCCTAGGCTACACAGCCCCAGCCCAGCCCCAGCCTACCTCTCCTCAGCTTGATGACTTTCTTACAGAGCCTCAGCTGGGTCTCCTGCCCGGCCCACCTCCAGACTTGATTTCCACAGTTCACAGAAAGACACTTTTCTTGACCCTGGATATCTGGCAGGGATTTTGCCTGAATCATCTCCGGGATTGCAGGGACTTTCCTGGAGTTATCCAAATGCTTGTTTTCTGTGCCTCCACAGAGCTGGAAGAGAACAGACAGGCAGCAGGCAGGGGAGGAGCTGGGTTGGAGCGTTCTGGGCAGCACTGGTGCTAGAAGGCAGAACCAGTGTAGAGTCTGTCCTGGGGATGCATTGGGAAGATTAACGGGGCCTTTGTCCCTGAAGGGAGAGGAAGAACAAGACTTGGAGGACTTGGAACAGATATCACAGGGATTGATGGGACGTCTAAAGATCCCTAAGGCTACGCTGGAGCAGGCTGGACCATACCAATGCATTGTGGACAACGGGATACCTCCCCCTGCCCGCAGGCTCGGGAGGCTTGTTGTGAGATGTAGGTAATAGACCCTCCCAAATCAGGGAAACCCCAATATGAATTCCTCACAATAGGTTCATCTTGATCCCCAGATCTCCCACTCTGGACCTCAGAAGTCCCTCACTGGAGCCCCTGGAATCTTAGAGCTTAGAGAAACCCAGCCATGTCTCACCATTCCTTAGATGGCAAAGTTCTCCCTCTTATGACCACTTCTCATTCTCTCCCTCAAGTTGCTCCTAAGGTTGAATACCCTCAGCCCCTCACTAAGGTGGCTGCGGCTGGGGACAGGTCCAGCTCAGCCACATTACACTGCCGGGCACGAGGTGTCCCTAATGTTGCCTTCACTTGGGCCAAGAATGGGGTTCCCCTGGACCTCCAAGACCCCAGGTCAGCACCCACACTGACTCCAGATCCTCACTGACCCACACATCCCCTACTTTCTACATGCCTCCTAACCTCACATGGACTTGATCTCAATCTCTTTCCATCCCATTCCTTGACACCTGGGAATATAAGTATTTCACTAGGGAGATGTCTCCTCACAGCCAATTCCTAATACCATACACCTGTTCCCATTCCCTGACACTGTTTCTCACAAATCCTGGCCCCATACCCTTCTGTTTCTAACACCACACTTCACTTTTCCTAAGTGCTCACATCACTTCCTCAACCCTTAGCACCATATCCTCTGATCTCAAGCCCATCTAACCTAAAGCCCCACCTATTCTGATTCCCACCACCATCATCACCACCACCACCACCACCACCACCACCACCACCACCATCAACACTACCATTACCAGACCTTACTTCATTCTTTATCTACCACTTTCTCCCAGATATACTGAACATACCTATCATGAAGGATCAGTTCACAGCAGCGTCCTCACCATTGCCAACATCACGGCTGCCCAAGATTATGCCCTCTTCACTTGTACAGCCACCAATAACCTGGGCACTGACCAGACCGACATCCAGATCGTCAGCATTAGTATGACTTGGTGGGGCAGGAGATGGGAGGGCAGAACCTCTAATGCAAGGGTTCTTAGCCTGAGGCCCATGGACCCCCAGAGATTGCAGCCGGTCCATAAACTTGAATGAGAAAAAAAATCTTTATCTCATCAAAGCTGATTTCCTTTGTCATTCTATGTATTTTACATCTATAAAACATAATTCTGAGAAGGGGCTCACAGGCTTCACTAAAGGGATCTATGATACACAAAACTGACTTAGAATCCTTGCTCTAGGGAAATCTCTTGTTTTCCGGAAAGATTCTACTTATCCCTCACTTCATGAAACATCAATATTTCAGAGGAGAAGGGTTGGGTGTTTTGAATTTTTGCTCCACAAAAACTATTTCCAGGGATCTAGGAGAGTTTAATTTTTGAAGAATATCTGTGGTCCTTTCAGAAAAGTAAAAAGCAGGTTCAATCAGCTTGTATAGAAGTAATTTCCACGGCTCTTACCTCGACCCTCTTTTAATTTGGTTTTGTAAACTCAAGTTTTCCTGTGTTAAAGTTGATCACTGAAAAGTCGGCCTGTCTGCGTCCAGGGAGGAAACAGTCACAGAATGTGGAAGGGGGAACTCAGGGAGGGTGGTTTTCTGTCACCTATCTTCTTGATAGGTCGCCCAGACCCTCCAACAGGCCTAAAGGTCATGAACATCACCCACCACTCTGTGGGTTTGGAATGGAAAGCAGGCTTTGATGGGGGCCTGAAGCAGAGATTCCGTGTCAGGTAGGGGCCACAGTAGGCTGAGAGGAGGGAATAGGGAGGGAGTGGACTGAAATTGAGTGGCCTACTTATCTATAAATTCCCCATGATCTCTGCAGGTATGAGGCACCTGAGATACCAGGGTACCTGTATGTGGATGTCTTCCCACCTCAAGCCACTTCCTTCACTGTGGATGGTCTTCGGCCTTTCACCCTATATCATTTCTCTCTGCTGGCCACTAACGCCCTGGGGGACAGTGACCTTGCTGATCGGGGAGCCCGGATCCCAGTGACCACCATAGGTGCCTGAAGGAAAGGTGTTAGGAAAATTTAGGCATTAGGGCATCCATGGAAAGAGCAGGAACTACATTTCCCATCCCTTGGACAATCATCCAGAGACTCCTGCCTTTGCCACCTAGGGAAGGGAAGGAAAGAAGCATTTATTCAGAGCCAATTACATCTCAGGCCTGTGCTAAGACTTGATAAATATCATCTTATTTGATTATCACAACAACCCTGGCAAGTAGGTGCTATTGTAATCTCCAGTTTCCCCAGTGGAGGAAACTGAGGCAGGCAGAGATTAATTAACTTACCCAGGGTTACACAGCTAAGAAGTATCTGAGGCCAAATATGAATCCTGATTCCAGGCCCTATGACCTACCAACTACAGAAGGAGGAGAAAGAACATTTAGATATAGGATACCATTGTGGACAAAGACAGAGAGACCAGAAATGAAAGGGCATGTTCTGGTAGCAAAGAGTAATCTAGTTTGATTAAGTCATAGAGAGCATGGAAAAGAGTAATGGTAGAAAAGACAAGGAGGTAAGGTGGCCTTGGAATGTGCCAGATATTGGGTGCTGAACATGACCAGATGGACCCATGAAGGCCTGAAGGATGTTAGGTTTGAGTTGGAAGGTACTTTAGAAGCCATGGGGAGGCAGATGATTCTGGTAGCCCGAGTGAAGGAGGGTGTAAAGTGGCCAGTCATGTTGGGATTCGGGTGATGAGTCGTAAGGTCTTGCCTGTAGTTGAGGAGACACAGTGGGACTACACAGGAAGGGAATGACCATGGGTGAGTTAGACTCACTTGGTCCCTGTTTGACTCAGAGAATCCAGGGAGAGAGAAGGGTCAAAGATTGCCCTGAGCACTTCACTTTCTGGAACTGGGTGAATAATGATGCCCATCGTGATACAGGCTCCACTCAGAGAGTCTTCATCTAGGTTTGGCTGGGAGAAGGTAAATGAGGTTAGCCAGTATCAGAGGGGCACTCTGACATCCTGGAGTCAATCCAACCCACTCATTTTTTTTACTAGGTGTTGAAGACTCATCTGAAAAGACAGAGGATCACTTCCCTACAGAACCTGGTGAGGCCTTCCTGGAACCAATCTTCTTTATTCTTTTGCTTAGGGAAAAATCTGTCTTACTATCACCACCTACTTAGCTCTTTTCCATAAGCTACCTGCTCCTTCCATATGACCCCATCCACATCTCCTTTAGTTTCCTACCATCCCCTTGACCTGTCAATTCAACTTCCTTTATTTCTTTCTTTTCCACTCAGAAGCCCTCCCACACTCTCCTTTCTTTCTTTACCTAATTTAATTCACCAAATATTTATGGAGTGCCTACTTAGTACTCAATCCTAAACAAGGCACTGGGAGAGAAATGGAGAAAGTGGCAAGATATAGTCCTTGCCAGTTTCTGATCAGGCATAGTAGGGTCATAGATGTAAACCTGGACAGGAATTTAGAGGTCATCAAGTCTAATCCTTTCATTTTACAGATTAGGAAACTGAGGCCTGAGAGGCTAAATGATTTGCTCCAGGTCACACAGGTAGCATTGCCTGTATTTGAACTTGGTTCTGTGATGCTAGCCCTCTTTGCAGGAATGCCTTTGCAGACAAATATTCTGGTCTCTTCGCTGTCCCTTGAACAAAATAATCCTCCCTTGACCTGGAATGCTTTCTCTTTTCTACTCCACCTCCTGGCTTCCTTAAAGCAAAAGTTCAAATCTCACCTTCTCCTTTTGGGTCCCCCAAGCCCCATTTCTGCCTCACCCATGGCTAGGGTTTCTCTCAGGGATTACCATTCTTCTACCCTATATGAACACCTTGTTTGTAGATAGTTGTTTTAACAGTTCAATTGTGAGCTTATTGAGGGCAGCCTGGTTTTGCCTTTGTAACTCCAGTGGCTGGATTTAAAATGAATGACTGAAGGTGTTAAGATTCACTGGGCATCCATGTGCAGGATGTAATAGTGAGAGAAACACTAACTAGTTGACCATTGAGGAGGCAAGGGAAAGAAACCAGGTAGGTACGAGAGAACAGGTATTTGTACTTGGCTGATGGTGAAATGGAAGGAGAGCTCTCTGTAGACCCCCTGGCTTTTTCCCTTCCTGAGGACCCTATGTTTGTGTCCCCAGAATTCCCTCGGTGGTTCCTGTTCCCCATTCTCTTTGCCCTAGGGCTTCTGCTTCTCCTCTCCAATGCTTCCTGCGTAGGGTACGTCCTCTGGAGACAGAGACAGCGTGGACATCCCTCAGAGGGTAAGGACATCATGCAGGGGGAAATGAGAGGATGTTGACTGTGATACTTTGCATGCAAAGGGGAGAGTGTGGATCTGGTTCCCCAAACGACCTGTAAAGATGCCCCCCACAAATGGACTGACCTTAACTCCTTCACTCTCATTCTGCCCTCAGGAAGCAAAGAGGAAAAGGCGGAGGAAGGGTAAGGAAGCGTATCCTAGAGGGAGGGAGAGGACCGGTGGGGGTTAGGGTGGTAGGAAGGAAAGAGGAGGGGAGATAGCTGTGGTCTGGGAAGAAAGAGAGAAGCTGATGCCAGACTCCTCTGTCCCCACGCAGGTCAGAGACTCGAGCTGGGAATGAATATGAAGAGAGCAGGTGGAGTGGCAGGCGCACCCCGAGCACTACGGTGAGACTAGGGGAGGACAGCGGGAGGAGGTGGTTCCTTGACCTACTTTGATAATAATACCTGGTATTTGTTTATACAGTGCTTTGAGGCTGATAAAGCACTTGAAAAATTTATCTTATTCAATCCTCACAATAGCCCTGGAAGGTGGCTGCTATTATTTTCCCTATTTTACCTATGAGGAAATTGAGGCAAACAGAGGGGAAATGACTTGCTCAAGGTCACGCAACTGGAAAGTGTTTGAGGCAGGATTGGAACTCAGGTCTTCCAAACTCCAGTGCCTCCTCTTTATCTCCTTCACCCCCTATGATTTGAACTGGTTTAGGAAAAGCCTCCATGCTCCTGAATATTTCCCCTAATCCATATGTCCCTAAGTGCCTGGAATTCCATTGTTAGGGAGTAGTTCTCTGTTCTAGCCCTTCTTTTAAAAAGCAAATAGCCTCTGAAAGGAGACGACACCTTTGAGTGAATGAATTTATCAGATCCCTTCCAGGACAAGAATAAGTGTATTAGATGAAGGGGGTGGGGCTTGAGAGGGGACACCCACTCCTGAGCCCATCTGGGTGCCACTGAACTGGGAGAGGGAAAGAAAAGGAGTTCTGTAGGTCCTAAGTAGATAGTGGGGAGGAAAGAGGGCATTTTTTCAGACTCCCTGTCTGATAGGGATTACTGGTTTGAGTTTGTTCGGTTGGGTTTTGGGGAGGAACAGGAGAGTTCAGCAGAGATGGACCCTTATTACCATTCCATGAAGGACTTCAACCTCCAGCTTCCACCAACGCTTGAAGAGGAACCCCAATATCGAGGTAAATTGCAAGATTAGCCCCTCAACTCTTCTCCCCTTACCCCCTGCCTATTTCCTCCATTCCTTTAGAGGCTGAAATAACCTTTCAGAGGAGCACAAGGCACTTCCTAACCAGCTGACTCCCCTGACTTCTGTTCCCATTCCAGGTTTCTGGGGTCATGAATATGAAGAGGTAGCAGGTCCTGGACCCTTTTATGATGAAGTTGAAAGATTGTACCCCCTATCTGGTGCCTGGCAAGCTCCCTACAATGCAGCAGAAATGGTGAGGATGCTGGGAGCCCTGTCCCAGCCTCTGCTTCCCTGTCAGGCTGATGGGAAGCTAACTCCACTTTATCTTGTTTTTTCCCTTTCCTTCCTCCAGCCTTGTTTCCATTTCTCCATTTTCTTTTCTCTCTCTTTCCCAGGGAACTTATCAGCATGGACAGTGGCCCCATGGAGCATATGAGGAGTCTACAAGAATTTATGACCTCGTACCTGAGGAGCCACCTGGGGCAGGGCAGGGCTACTTGCCTTTCCACCTCAGAGGGGAGCTGGTATAAATGAAACCAGCCAAAGGCTTGATAACGACAAGCTGTCAGCCCTACAGTTGACTCTCCAGATAGCGATTGATGGAAGTTTCGGGCCAGTTGGTGTGTCTGAAAGGACCAGTGGTCCTGCTGCTTTGCAAAGAGGCTAAGCTTGTCCAATAAAAAAAGTACACCAGGATGTGGCATGGTGAGATGTCCCAAGCAATCTGGAGCCCTCAAAGAGGCAGGGGGCACTTGGCGCTACCCACTGGGTCCTCCTTTGATCTTGCTCTCATCCATCTCCCCCAAACTCAGTATCACGGAGCCTATGTATGGCTGCCTTAGCTGTCAGGTGCCTCCCAAGGGGAGGGGAGACTCATGCTGAGTCCTTAGCTTGAGGTCCATCCTTGATATCTTCGCTTAAAGATTATTTTTGTCACCATCACCCCCAATATACCAGACTTCCTGGCTAGAAGACTTGGAACCACTTGGAACAATTTCCTCTCCTCTCTACTCCCTGCTACTCTAGGCAGACCCTAGATGGTCTCGCTACCTTTAGGTGTAAAAATAGAGCACTAGACAGAGTCAGGGAGACCTGAGTTCAAATCCAGACTCGGACACTTGGTAGTTGTGACACTTATTAGCTGTCACATATATGTCACTATATATGACGCTCCATAAAATGGCAATAATAGCATTAATGTTCCCTGGGGTATTTTGAGTATTAAATGTGATCATTTATTTACAGTGCTATGTGAATAGGGAGAATAAGCACTGGACTTGTGATTTCAGTAGGAGCAGCTAGGAGGCGTCATAGTGCACAGAATGCCAAGCCAGACTCATCTTCCTGATTTCAAAACTGGCCTCTAACACTTCCTAGCTGGGTGCCCCTGGGCAAGTCACTCCACCCTGTTTAAGTTGGTTTCCTCAGTTATAAAATGAGCTGGATAAATAAATGGCCCATCAATTGTGTGACCCTGGACAAGTCATTTAACCCAATTTGCCTCAGTTTCCTGATCTGTAAAATAGGCTAGAAAAGGAAGTGGCAAACCACTCCAGTATCCTTGCCAGGAAAACTCCAAATGGAGTCATGGAGAACTGGACATAACTGAAAAATGACTTAACAACCTGATTTCTTTAGTACAAAAAAACTCCCTCTACCAATACAGTTCAATATCCTCTACCAATACAGGTCAATACTAGCCCTGTAACTTATAGTCTTAATAATAATAGTAATAGGTAGCATTTATAGAGTTCTTTAAGGCTTGCAGAACATTCCAGAAATATTTTCTTATTTTATCCTCTCTACAATCCTGTGAGGTAGGTGCTATTATTATTTGCATTTTACAGATGAAGAAACTGAGGCAGACAAAGGTTAGGTAACTTTTCCAGGGTCATATGGCTAGTATATAGTTGAGGTCAAGATTTGAACTCAGGTCCTCCTGCCTCCAAGTCCAACATTATCCATTGTGACACCTAGCAGTGGGTTATTTTACCATATGAAAGCTATATTACTCTGCCTGAGTCTCAAAGCCTTCCACAAATTCAATGACTATCTACTGAATGCCTCCTATTGATAAAACACAGCTGAGAATACAAGCAAAGACGAGTAAAATATAACCTGTGCCCTCCAAGAATTTATAATCCAGTGGAAAGGAGATAAGACGAATCCAAATCACCACCTCTCTCACTGATCCGAGCCTCCAGCAAACGACCAAAGGACCTTGATTCATGTTGTTCCTTCCCCCCCAGAATTCCCTCCTTTCTACTCCATCCATTCATTTTCTAATGTTATTAGTCCCCCTTATAGGATCAGAGGATTTCCTGCCTGATTTCCACCCTTCACAGGCAAGATGAGAAGTGAAGCAGGGCCCCCCATCTCACACTGAACTTTTCTCCAGTTTGATCTCCATCTTCCTTTGGGAAGAGGAGTGGAACCCTTCACTCAATGATGAACATTCTCGCATCTGTCATGTCAATCATCCTAGAGATTCTGAACTCCTATAGGTCATCATCCAAACCCCATTCTCCATCCTTCTCACCCAATTCCTTATTCCCACCCATCTCAAACCTCCCACTCCAAAGTTTCAACAAGCACCACCCAACCCTTCCACTGTGCCCTGTCCAATGCCTATTTCTTAGGCAACAAATATCTCTTCATCTTAAATCTTTTTCTCTCTGACTATATCTTCTGTCTATTAGCTAATATTGAAACCTTGCTTCCCTCTGATAACAAAACCAGATTGACTACCCTTTCCTGGCTGCACCTTCAGTCATTCCCTCAGCTCACTGTTCAAGGAGCAATACTCCTTATTCCCCATTACCGCTTCCAGGTTATCCCCTTTTCTCCATCACTCAGGAATCTCTCTTCCTTTGAGATTCATGCTCTTCTGATCTATCACCCAGTCCTGATAGCTGCTGTCTATAGACCCCCCCAGGTCACTCCCCTTCCTTCCTCAATGAGTTCAGTACATGAATCACAAATTTTTCCCTCCTCCCCAATTTAACATTATCTTATCTCCTTTCCACTAGATTATAAATTCTTGAAGGGCATAGGTTATGTTTTACTTATCTTTGTATTTATCAATAGGAGATATTTCGTAAATAGTCATGGAATTTGTAGAGGGTTTGAGACTCATGTCTCTCCTTCAAACACTCTAACCACTCAGTTCCTCAATAGACTTTCCTCCCCTGAGTTGTTCCTTCATCTCACTTCAGTCACACACAAAGATGGTCATATCACTGATCTTCCTGTCACCCATAAATCTACTTCCTCCACGTTTAAGAATTCTGAAATCCCCTTAGCTTACCATAATCTGTTTTCTTTTCATTTCTCCTTCTGCCTTTCTTTGCAAAATCCTGATCTTTACCGGCATTATTATCTCCAATACCTTAACCCCCCAGTTTTCTCTGAAGCTATCACCCTTGCATTAGTCACTCTCTCCTGTTGACCCCTTGGTTAACCAATTCAACTCTACATTCTCCTCATTTCTTGAATCTCTCCCCTCTTGTCATATCATTGACTCCATCCACATAAGCCTGAACCTTGGATCACTCTCATCACTTTGACTCCAATACGTGTTCTGCTGAGCAAAGGTAGAGGAAATCATGCAGCTGTTCTGACCTGGTTCACTAAAACTGATGCCATGCAATCTCACCTGGCCCCTCACTGCGGTAATCCTACTATACGTCTCTCATCAACTCACTCTCCCGCTCTCCACAGTGACTTTTCCAAACCTTCTCACCCCTCCTCAAACCTCCCATGGCTCCCCCAGCCCCACTCTCTCAGCTGAGAATCTTGCCTCCTGTTTCATAAGGTCATTCACTGTGAACTCCCTCTTTTCTCCTCCTCTTCATCTCCCATCACTCAGGTGCCTTCTGCCATTCTCTCCTCCACTATTGTCTCAGAGGATAAGGTAGGTAGCCCAACTCCTTCCCGAAGCTCAGTCCTCTACCTGCACAAGTGACCCCAATTCTATTCCATCTCCTCCAACAGATTGCCCCCTCTGTCTTCCCCACTTTCATTGATTTTTTTAACTTAATATACTTTATTTTTTCTAATTACATGTATGTTTGACTTATTTTCAATCTCTCTCTCTACTGCCCATTCCCTCCTGCCTACAAACACACCCATGTTTCTCCTACCCTGAAAAAACCCTCACTTGATCCTTCTATCCCTACTATCACCCTTTATCTTTTTTGCCCTTTGTCGCTAAACTCCTTGAAAACACTGTCTACAACAAGGGCCTCCACTTTCTCTCCTTTCGCTCTCTTCTCAAACCCTCACAATCTGGCTTCAGACCTCATCATTCCAGTAGGCTGCTCTCTCTAAAGCTACTAACAATCAGTTGCAAAATCCAATGACTTTTTCTCAATCCTCATTCTTCTTGACTTCTCTGCAGTCTTTGACAATATTGATCTCTCTCTCTCCTCCTTTATATTCTCTCTAGGTTTTCAGGACATGCCCCCTCCCATTTCTTTCCATCCACTCCCATTCTCCTCCAACCTCTCTGACTGCTCTTTCTCTGTCTCTGCTGGATTCTCATCCAGACCACACATTCTAACTGTGGGCATCCCACATGATTCTGTCCTGAACCCTCTTCTCTTCTCCCTCCATAATGCTTCAGTTGGGGGTCTCATCAGCTACCATGGATTTAATTACCATCTCTATACTGATGAATCTCAAATCTACCTATCCTGCCCCAGCCTCTACTGATTTCCAATCTCTTATTTTCAACTGCTTTCTAGACATCTTGTACTGAGTATGTGGTAGATAACTTCAACTCAACATTATGAAATGAAAGTCATTATCTTTCCCCTAACCCCTGCTGCCCCTACGATGTCCCAATTACTGTAGGGAACAGTGCCATCCTCCCCCAGCCTCCAAACCAGGAGTCCTCATTCTCCCCGCCCCCCGCCACATCCAAGCCTTTGCCAAGGCCTGTTGACTTTACCTCTGCAACATCTCTCCAATACACCGCCTCCTCCCCTCTGACATTGCTCTCACTTTGGTCCAGGCACACCTGGACTCTTACAGTAGCTGCTGGGGCAGGCTATGTTGAGGAGAGTGTCTGTCTCCCTCCAGTCTCTTCTCACTGCTGTCCTTCCTCCATTTAGCCACTAAAGTGATTTTCCTAAAGCATGTAGGTCTGACTACAACCCCACCTCACTTACTCCCTATTGCCTTCAAGGTCAAATACAAACTCATCTGTTTGACCTTCAAAGCCCTTCATCACCTGGACCTCTCCTACTTTTCCAGTCTCCTTATACCCTACATTCTCTTTAATCCAGTGATGCTGACCTCCTGGCCAGTCTGCCTACAAGAGAGACTCTGTCACTCCATTTGTTCTGGCTGTCCCCCATGCCTGGAACACTCCTCCTTCTCAACTCCTGTACTGGCTTCCCCAACTTCCTTTCAGTTACAGCTACAATCCCATCGTTCATTGCAGGCCTGTCCTAGGTCTCTTAATTCTAGTGCCTTCCCTCTGTTAATCACCCCTATGTAGCTTGTTTACATGCATCTCCCCCATGAGACGGGAAGTCCCTTGAGGGCCACAAGTGTCTTTTGCCTGTTTTTGTATCCTTAGAGCTTAGCCCAATACCTGGCATACCTGGTGCTTAATAAATGTTTATTGATTGATCGATCGAAAGGATGAGAACAAGTGGTTCTCAAAAGAAGATCAACAACCTTGTGAAAAAATGTTCAGAATCGCTCAGAATAAGAGAAATGAAAATAAAAACAAATTGGAGATTCTCCCTCCCACCCATCAGATTGACAATGATGGCCAGAAAGGAAAATGACGATTATAGGAGTTGCCATGGGAGGACATGCTGACATTAAGTAGGAGTGTGGAGGCATCCATGGAGGCTCAGCTTGAGATAACATGGGAACTGGCAGTGGTCAGGGTGGGATAACAGGGGAGGTGGACATGAGACAAGAACAGGCATAGATGGGACAGTACAGTGTAGTGGATAGAGCTGTGGGCCTAGAGTCAAGAAGTCTTGAGTTCATATCCTGTTTCATTCACTCCTAGCTATGTGACCCTGGGCAAGTCACTTAACTTTTCTGCATCTCAGTTTCTGTATATAAGGTGGGGTTGGACTCAGAGACTTCAAAGGTGCCTTCCAGCACAAAATCGACCATTCTAATGCTCTGCTGATGGTGCTGTGAGTTGGTTCGATCATTCTGGAGTGTACTTTGGACTTAAACTCAAAGTGACCGTGTTGTGATGGTTGGCTGGCTGGTTGTCCTTCATCTTCGAAGAGGATCAAAGTGACATCATCATGATAAAGTCAAGTTTCAGTGTGCTGATCAGACCAATTCAAGCTTGGAATGCTCTAGCACAGATTGGGCACAGATAGTCCTTGTGAATATTGAGGTGGATACCCCAAATTTGTGCATCCTACATTTCCTTTGTGCTGTTTCAATTCTGCTTTGCTCATAGAGGACAGCACCCTTTCTGATGTCATAGCACGCCATGACAAATGGTCCCATGCCAGTGTCTCCCATGTTGCAGTCAAATCCAAAGTTCTTGAGAGAGATCTTGAGAATGTCCTTGTATCCCTTCTTCTGGCCACCATGTGATCGCCTGCCCCACGAGAGTTCTTCATAAAATAGTCTTTTTGGCAAGCATACATTTTGCATTTGAACAACAAGGCCAGCGCATCGGAGTTGGGCTCTCTGAAGCATACCCAGAATGCTTGTCAGTTCAGCTCAAGCAAGGACTTCAGTGTCTGGTAACTTATCCCGCCAGGTGATCCTCAGAATCTTCCTAAGACAGTTCAAATGGAAGCGATTCAGTTTCCTGGCATAGTGCTGATAGATTATCCTTGTTTTACAGACATATAAAAATGAGGTCAGCACAACAGCTCTGTAGATCTTCAGTTTGGTAGTCAGTCTAATACCTCTTCTCTGCCAAACTTTTCTTCGGAGCCTCCCAAACACTGAGCTAACTCCAGCAATACATGCATCAACCTCATTGTCAGTGTAAACATCCTTGGAAAGTACACTACCAAGGTAAGTAAACTTATCCTCAGCATTCAAAACTTCTCCCTTTGTTGTAACCAATGGTTTCATGTATGGATGATGTGGTAGCACCTGTGTTTTCTTGGTGTTAATTATAAAGCCAAAATTAGCACAGGCAGCAGAGAATTGATCCATCCTTTGTGGCATCTCAGCTTCAGAGGCTTCATTGAGCATACAATCATCTGAAAACAGAAAATCATGCACCAACACTCCCTCCACTTTGGTCTTGCCTTTTCAAATTGAAGAACTTACCATCAGTACGGCAGTTGACCTTGATGCCATGTTCATCCTCATTGCAAGCATTTGACAACATGGCTAAAAACATCATGCTAAAAAGCATGGGAGCAAGCACACAGCCCTGTTTCACTCCATTGGTGACTGGAGAAAGCACGAGAGCACTGTTCACTATCCAAAACCTGGGCAAACATGCCATCATAAAATCAACATACAATATTGACGAACTTCTCTGGGCAACAAAATTTTGACATAATTTTCCATAAGCCCTCATGACTAACAGTGTCAAAGGCCTTGGTCATACAAATGTTGGGTACAGACCTCTGTTCTGCTCCTGGCATTTCTTCTGGAGTTGTCAGGTAGCAAACACCATATCTACTGTTCCTTGGCCCTTTCTGAAGCCACACTGACTCTCAGGTAGATGACCATCTTCCAGGTGAAGGATCATCCTATTAAGGAGGACACTAGCAAGAATTTTGCTAGCACTGACTAAGAGAGAGGACTCCCCCTCCCCCGCCCCGTGATTGTCACAGGACAATCTATTCCCTTTCCCTTTATAGAGATGGACAATGGAGGCATCCTTGAACTCCTGGGGAATAACCTCCTCTTGCCATATAACCTAGAAAATTTCAGTCAGCTTTTGTATGAGCAATGGTCCTCCTACCTTTTAAATCTCAGCTGGAATAGAATCAGTACCAGGTGCTTTGTCACATGAAAGGAGCCTAATGGCCCCCAAAACCTCTTCTTCAGTTGGAGGTTCAGCTAAGGAGGGACTGACTTCAACCTGAGGTAAACAGTCAATGGTCTCAGTATTGATTGATGATGGTCTGTTGAGAACACTATGGAAGTGTTCAGTCCATCTCTCTAGGATTATGTCCTTATCACCAATCAATGTGGCTCCATCAGCACTGAGTAGCTGTGATGCACCATAGGTTTTTAGTCCATAAATAGCTTTCTGGAAATCACAAAAGTGCTTGGAATTGTTACTAACAGCATAAAACTTAATTTCATCTAACTTCTTCCTGAGTCAGGAATCCTGCATCTCTTTAAGTTTTGCTTGTACTTTGCTTTTAATGGAATTAAATGCTGCCTTCTTAGAGGTGGATGAACTATCCTGCTGGTATATCCTGTGGAGTTCTTGTTTTTTGTTTAGCAGCTTCTGAATTTCCCCACTATTTCCATCAAACCGGTCTTGGTGTTTGCCAGTATTCTGACTCAGATGAGCAAAAGCGGTGCTAGACACCAAATCTCTGAAAACTGCCCACTCCTTTTCTGCGCCACTGTTACCAGCTATGTGCTGGCTCAACTTTCCCTCCAAGTTAGCAACAAGCTGTTCATGCTTGGAGAAGAGCTCTAATTTGTTGACATTAATTCTTCTGGTAGTCATTTTGCCTTGGGGGCAGCACTTTTGATGAATGCAAATATTTAGCTTGGAAAGGATGAGTCTATGATCAGTTCAGCACTCTGTACCACACATTGCCTTTGTCACTCTCACATCTTGTCTGTCTCTTCTTACAATCACATAATCTATTAGATGCCAGTGTTTGCTGCGAGGGTGCATCCATGAAGTTTCATTTTATTTAGGTAAATAGAAAACAGTGTTGGTGATGAGAAGGTCATGTGATGCACAAGTCTTTAGCAGTAAATGACCATTGCTGTTGCTGTTTCCAACTCCATTCCACCTTAGGACTCCCTGCCAAGTCTGGTAGTCTGAACCTACTCTAGCATTAAAGTCACCAGAATGATAATTGTCCTCTTTTGGCACATTGATGATAAGGATCGCTAGATCTTCATAATTTTTTTTTTTTACTTCTTCAGGGTTTGTCATGGTGGGAGCATAGGCGCTGATGATAGTGGCATGGCATTTTCCTGTGAGTGGCAATCACATTGTCATGAGCCTGTCATTCACTCCTTTTGGCAGGCATACCAGTTTGCTGGTAAGATTAGTTTTGATTGCAAAACCCACGCCAGCTTCACAGCACTCCCCTTCACTGTGCACACTCCACAAAAATGTGCTTCCAGTTCCAACTTCAGTAAGCTGGCCTTCATTTGTCAACCTTGTTTCACTCAGGGCTGCTTTTTGGATGCGATACCTGTTGAGTTCTCTTGCAACAAGACCAGTTCATCTTTCAGGTCTACTGGATTTTGTGTTGTCTAATAGTGTGCACACATTTCATGTGCCGATGATAAGTGGAATCATCTTTGCAGATGTTTTTGTACATTTTGTACATTTTTTTGTGTTTCAGCCACATAGTGGGACTCCCCACCTGTAGCGGTAATCAGGCCAGCATTGGGTAAGCAGACAATGTTTAGGGCACCTTTTCTAGTCCCCTTCCTCACATCAAGAGGTGAGCAGTGCGATCCTTAAAAGCCAGCTCAGACACCCAGAGGGCTGCCAAATCCCACTGCTGCTTCCAGTGATAAATGACCCTATGGCCTGGGCTGCCTGTGTATAGGGTTGTGACTACAGCTCCCAGTATATCCGCACTTGCTGCTTCATCTCTTGTCTGTCACCACAGGACTTTGAGGCATAATTGTAAAATGGGATGGATGATGTCTTTTGACTCATGCGTAAATTGGATTTAAGTGAGGCAGAGTTGCATGAAGTCGTCAGCCTCACTCTCTCCTCCAAAGTCATCATAGTCCAGTGACAGGACAGAGTCAAGATGACTGGTGATGACTCAGGATGCAGGGAATAACCTTGGTGTCTTTGGTGTCTAACCAGACTCTAAGCATTCCACATCTCCTGCTTCATCTGCCTTTGTGGCTGTTGGATTAAATTGTTCTCATCCATCCATTCCAACAGAGGAAGTCTTCACATGCTTGGGGTAGACACCCGCCTAACGCATCAATGGCACACATTTTCATGAAATGCAGTTTTGTTTTGTGGGACAATACTTATTTGTTACAATGGAGGTATCTATTTTTTATATATTCAAGGAAGATTTGGGGGGGAATAATCTGAGATGTTGATCATGATACTAAAAAAAGAGAGAGAGAAAGAAAATAGATCACAAAAAAATACACAGTAGAGAGTAGAGGGAAATTTGGGAGGGGACAGAGACAAATAAGGCAATGTTGGAACTAACCACTTGAAAATCAAAATAATAACATATCAATGGTAATAATAATAGCCAATATTTATGTAGCCCTTTAGCAAAGCACTTTACAACTATTAGCTCAAATCTTATCTTATATTACTGTTTTTAAAAAGCTGTACATAATGAAAATTGGTGGTTCCATATACAGCCCCATTTTTGCTTTTGTATAAAGAAATGTTCATTTGTTGATTTTTGTCAAATTTCTAACAATAAAACAGGAAAAAAATTATTGGGCACTTACTGTTATTCAGGGTCCCATGGGTGATACATAGAGTTATAAGGTAAAAAAAATTTGACCCTCAGGGAGTTTTCACATACTATACATATATATGTATATATACCATACATACATACTATGCATATACCAACAAAATCCATCAGGAAGAAATAGAAAGAAAAATTAACTGTAGGCAATATAAAATACTCAGGAATCTATCTGCCAATACATACACAGGAACTATATGAACACAATTTCAAAACATTCTTCACACAAATAAAGACATTTAAATAACATGCTAATGGGTAGGCTAAACCAATATACCAAAAATGACACTACTATCTAAATCATTTTACTATACCCATCAAACTACCAAAGAATTACCTTACAGAGCAAAAAAAAGATTTCTAACATTCATCTGGAGGAAAAAAAGTTCAAGAATGTTAAGAGAATTAATGAAAAAAAAAAGGAAATAAGAGAAATCTAGCAGTACCAGATCCAAAACTATACTACAAAGCTATAAGGAGGCAGAACAATAAGAGGTGGCACTGAAGTTGGATCATAAAGGATGGACTTGATTTCAACAAGCAGAGATAAAGGAAAGATCATTCTAGAAGCAGGAAGATGCCTAGGCAAAGGTTTGAAGGAGGGAAAGGCCAAGATGTGTTCTAGGAATGGTGAATAAATCAGTTTGGCTGGAGGAGAGGGTTTGGGTGGGAAGACAGAAAATAAGTTGGAAAAGCAGGTTGCTACCAGATGATGAAGGGCCTTCAGGAGTTTCAACTCTATCCTGTGGGCAGTGGGGAGCCATGCTCAGACATGGCCAATGGTAGGGATTTGTTTTGCCAGGTCATGCACTAGTAATATTAGGATTTTATTTTTTCCCTCTTAACTTGGAGGATGTCCCAAAAGGCTTACTAAAAAAAAGTGAGGAACACTGAAGCATTTTTAAAAATGCTCAGAAGAGGAAGCAGACAAGTAGTATGAAAAGAATATGGTGAATTGTTATTTGGAGAAAAAACCAAGCAGATTTGGAGGTGTAGATTTGTGCTTTTGTGTTCAATCTCCTATTTTATTTTGTATATGGAAACATTCCTTTATTTGGTGTTCATTAATTTCAAAATTAAATTAATTAAAAATAAACAAAATTGAAAATTTATTAAATTAAATGAAATTAGAAAGATACTTTGGAGTTAGATTGTAGCCTTAAATATTAGGCTAAAGAGTCTGTATTTTATTCTCTCTTGGCCTAGGGATAGGAAGTCAACTGAAGTTTTTTGACCAGGGCCATGGCATGGCATGGTGTTTTTAAAAATGATTTTGGTGGTTATAGGAAGGATAAGTTGGAAAGTGAGGAGACTGGAGACAGGAGCACTAGTCAAGAGGTTGAACTAGGGTGGTTGGCTATGTGTGAGTACAGTGTAAGTAATGTCTTCATCATTACCATCAACTGTAATTCCTACCCATTAAGCCACTAACATGCTGGGTCTTTCTGAGAGGCTCGACCCTTTCCCCAAAGGCCATCTTCCTTGGCTATCTTATGGCATTTCACTTAATTCCCACGTATCCTGCCCCATGAGACATGCCACTAAACTGCACAGACTAGATTTTCAGGTCTAGGAAAAGTTTGTGGGGAAGGAGAAGGGAATGAAAAAGAAATTACTACCTCAATACCCCCAAAACCAATGGTTCCTTCTTGACAGACCCTAAATATAGCTTCATCTCTTCTTTTCAAGGTGTCTTGTCTGGATTCTCCCTCCCTGAAAAAGATCCTCTTGTTCTAGCCAACTCTTGCAATTTAAACCTCATCTCTCTTCCAAACTCCATAGCCATCATCTACAGCCCCCCTTTCCTGTTAATTCCCCATCCTTCCCCTGTGCCCCCTGAATTAGGCACATCAGGAATTTCAGTTTCTTCAAACATCCAAGAAACCCAGAAATGCTGCACTGTGCCCCAATTATGTAAAGGAAAGGGAATTCAGGGTGTGGCCACACACACACACACACACACTCACACACACTCACACACACACACACACACACACACACACACACTCCTTTGGATGATATAAAAAGCTGCCCTGGGGTCCCAGCAAAGACTAACTGAAAATCATCAGGGTGAACAAGAGGTAAGAAAGGAACTAGGATCAGGCAGCTAAATAAAAATCTGGTTTCTGGGTTTGTGGGGATAGACACAGTCAGATCAGAAGAACTGGGGAGACTGTTACAGGGGAGAAGCTGAATAGCAAAATAGAAATGGGGGGGCCCTTGGAATCGCATTTGTGTTGCAGGGGCTCATGGCAGGAGAGAAGGGGTCTCCAGCAGTGGTGGGCTTACTGGTCTTTGGAAACATCATCATCCTGGTAAACATATCTTGGTCCCCTGTATGTCCCTGGGGTCTTCTCCCAAGAGGTTAGGGTTGGGGGAATAGGATTCAGTCAGAAAACTGAAGGCATTGTTTGCTTAGAGTGGATTATAGGAAAGAAAAAAAGTAGTTTTAGGGCATAGGGATTAGTGGGGGAAATGGTATTGTAAGAGTGAGAAGCAAGAGGCTGGATTTGGGGAAAATAATATACCATCCCTCTGCCCAGAGACCTCATTTGGCAGTGCTGACATCCTTAGCAAGGGGTTTGAGTTAATGTGGGTGGAGAAACAGGATTAGTTGAGTAAAAGAAAAAAACCGCATTGACTTAGTTGCTTTGCATGCTGATAATGTGGGATAGTAGCCATGAAAATATAGGGGAGAATGGGTCTGTACTCAAATGTGATCTGAACGTATCAAAAACAGGACAGGTGATGTAAAACATTCCAGGGGGCATTAGGAAAAAAGATTGGGGATATTCTGAAGTAGTAAGACTTTTGGTCAATAAATGTTGAATTGGTTGAAGTTGATGGGGTGGGGAATTACAAGGGGCTGGATGAAAGATGTTAAAAGCTAGGCTGAAGGGCACCAGATGGGCTTGGGGGGGGGTGTGCCTCACGTTGACTGGCCCCTTGGTCCAGATGTCGGGCCTGGCGCTGTTTGCGGAGACTGTTTGGGTGACGGCAGATCAGTACCGGGTTTACCCTCTGCTCGGGGTCTCTGGCAAAGATGACGTCTTCGCAGGGGCTTGGATCGCTATTTTTACCGGCTTCTCCCTTTTCGTGGTTGCCAGCTTTGGTATAGGAGCAGTGCTGTGCCACAGCCGAGGAATGCTTCTCATGGTCAGGAGGGGAGTGGGGCATGATGGGGAGGGAAATGGGTGACAGCAGAAGTGGCTAAAGGCTTTTAGCCACTTCTCTCCCAATTTCCCTGGGAACTACAATTTCCTGATTGAATCTCAATTAGCCACTATTATCTGAATCCATTCCCTTTTATGCCAAATCATCCAGCCATAATCCCAAGTCACCCTCCCCTGCCCCCCACTACCATAGATCCTGTCTCTTTCCTATTTGACCCTCTTCTCTTTCCTCTCCAGTACCTGGTACTAATGTTGATTGTCTATGTATTTGAATGTGCCTCATGCATCACATCATATACCCACAGAGACTATGTGAGTACCCCGAGGAAGTCAAGGGGTGGAGGAAGGGTGACAGAGGATGCTTGTGGAGGGAGAATTTGGAGATATTGGGTCAGAGCAAGGATCCTTAACCTAGAATTTGTGAACTTGTATTCCAAAAGATTTTAATAATTATTGCAATATAACTGGTTTCCAAGATAATCTTCTGGATTTTGTTTTATGCACTTAATAACATGATTCTGAGGTGAAAAGGTGTATGCAGGCTTCCCCACCGTGCCCAAGGGGTCCAGGACATAGTGTTAAGAACCCTAGAGAGGCTTGGCAGCAGGGAAGAAGGACTAATCAGGGAAGGGGTCCGCATTATCTCTCAGAGGGACTTTTCCCCTCCTAGTTCTGAGGAATACCTCCTCTCTTCTCACTCCTTTCTTTTTACTCCAGATGGTATCAAATCCAGCACTTATTACCAAGCAGATGCTGACATATTACAATGCCCCCACGAGCCAGGGCCAGGAACTGACTCGTTTCTGGGATCGAGTCATGATTGAGGTAAGGGTATTCCTGGACTTCCTCAAGGACAGTGGGATGGGCAGGCTGTATAGAGGGCAGTGTGGGCATCCAGAAGCTAGGATGTGAGCTGTAGATACTAAGACTGTTGAAGACAAGGGGGATCTAAAGGGAGAAACCCAGAGCCAAGAAAGTCAGATACTGGGTTCTGTGTTAAAAGGAGTCCCTCATTCTATGCCTTTTTTCTCTCTCTCCCTCCACTGCCTGTCTTTCCAGCAACAATGCTGTGGCACCTCAGGGCCCCTAGACTGGGTGAGCTTCACATCAGCCTTCCGAGAGGCCACCTCAGAGGCTGAGTTTCCTTGGCCCCCACTGTGCTGCCGTAGAGACGCCAACTTCAACCCCCTCAATGAGGAAGGATGTCGGCTTGGCCACCAAGATTACCTCTTCACCAAGGTACCACCAGACCTTGCCTTTCATTTCACTATTGCTTTTTTTTTTCTAATCACATGGTTATATATATATAGTATATAGTATATATATATATATATATATATATTTTCTCCTCCCCAATTACATATTGAAACAATTTTTTTAACATTTGGTTCTTTTTTTTTAAGTTTTGAGTTTCAAATTTTATCCCTCACTTCCATCCCCACTGAGATAAGCGATCAGATATAGTTTATATGTGTGTAATCATGTAAAACACATCTATATTAGTCATGTTGTACAAGATTTGGATAAAAGAAAAAAATGAAAGTAAGAAGATGAAAAATAGCGTGCTTCCATCCGTATTCAGACAATACGAGTTCTTTCTCTGGAGGTGTATAATCTGCTTCAGCATGAGTCCTTTGGGATTGTCTTGGGTCATTGTATGGCTGAGAACAGCTAAGTCATTCACAGTTCCTCATTGAACAATATCTCTGTTACTGCGTACAATGTTCTGATTCTGCTCACTTCATTTTGCATCAGTTCATGTAAGTCTTTCCAGGTTTTTCTGAAATCATCCTGCTTGTCATTTCTTGTAGCACAATAATATTCTATCATAATCATATACCACAGCTTGTTTAACCATTCCCCAATTGATGGGCATCTCTTTGATTTCCAGTTTGTAGCCACCACAAAAAGAGCTGCTATAAATACACCCCACTTTTGCTCAGCCCAACCTCTCCATCACCGTACCTTTCCCCTACAGGGCTGCTTTGAACATATTGGCCATGCCATTGACAGCTACACCTGGGGCATCTCTTGGTTTGGATTTGCCATCCTTATGTGGACGGTGAGAGGAGTCCAGGGCAAGATCTGGGAAGGCAAAAAGCCATAATGAAGGGTACTGGGACAGGAGTGCTTAAGAAATTGGGGAACTTAGAATTAATCCTATTTCCCCATTTACACTAACCCAGCCCCCTGGCAGAAGATTCCTCCTTCCTCTCTAGCCTAGGGGCCCGGGCAGAGGAAGAGTTTGACTATAAGGGTATGCTCCTCACTCCCATCTCTTCTCTTTCCTCAGCTTCCTGTGATGTTGTTGGCTATGTATTACTACACAATACTCTGAGACCCTCACAGAAGCATATCCCCCTTCCCCAGAAGCAGCATCTTCACCTGCTGGGCCCACCCTTGTCCTACAGATGGTTTTGTGGGCCCTTTGGAAAGAGAGTTCCACCCAGACCCTATGGATTTGTTCTTCTGAGTTTCCTTCCCTTTCTCCCCAAAATAACTCATCCTTCCTTCTTCCTGATTCTATTACCTTCTTTTCTTCCTCCATCCCAAGCATCCCTAGTTCCCACTAAGAGTTATTGTCCACCTGCACATATTTGATGTCAAATAAAGGTTTCTTTTTTCTCAACCTGAGCTGGTTTGTTCTGGCTGGAAGGCTGTCAGGGATGAGGAGCCCAAGCAGTACAGGGCAAGGAAGAAGGAAGTGGTAGTTTTCATCTTTGCCCTCATCCTTTTCTACTTCCTTCTTGGACTCCAGTTTGGCCACATTCCCTTCTTGGCTGTGCTCGTGCCCAAGAGTGGGGCTACACAAAGTCATGTTCTAGGCTGGCTAATTCCACCCACTCTCAACAGGCAAAACAGGTTTGCCATTTTCTTGATCCCGTTAGAAAAGCCTGCTGCCGCTGCAGATGAGATGAAGGAGAAAGGGGGAGTAGAATAAAGTTGAGAGAGTCGGTCATAGGTAGGTACCGTGTGTGTGCGCGTGTGAGTGGAGGGGAGTGCAGTAGATTGCTACTCAGACTTTATGCAGTGGGGAAGGGGGGGGTTCCTAAGGAGAGGAGTCCTAATAAGAAACTGTACATACAAATTGCCCTGTTTTCTGGAACAAGTATACAATCGATCCTCCACACAAAAGTGGAGAGCTATAGAAATTAACTCAGGCACAGAGTAACTAGATGACCTGCCAATGGGCAATTTGCCGTGCTACTGGACACTGTCATTTCACTAATCATGATTAGTCTCCTTGTATCTCATTAATAACAACTGTAATTTGATTGGTTGGTTAAATGGGCAGGCAGTAGTTTTATTGGGGTTATTTTGAAACCCAGTTTAGCTGGTATGGGGTTCAACACTTTCCAGAGGAATTTCAGGGGATGCAGCTCAAAAGAGGGAAATATTTGGCTTATGTCAAAGCCCAGAAATCTCCATGGGAAAGGAGACAAGGCAGAGGAGTAGCAGTGCAAGGTTGTGTGTCATAGGATAGGATGTCCCAATATTACAGTGAAAGAGGGTGACCAAAGGACAAAAAAAAAAGAAAAGGAATGGATGAGTTAAGTGGGTAAATCACATCTCCTCTAGTTACCTAGATCACTCACTGGACCTTATTCCAAGAATGGCCTGCCCACGCCTGAAAGCTTGGATCAAAAGGCAGCAGAATCTGGTTTTGGTTCCATCCCATGTAACTGATCTGAGCTTCTATAACTAGGGTTTTTCTAACCATGTACCCCTTATCTCATGTGAGCCTCAAAACCACTGTACCCAAAAACCTCAATTTACAAATGAGGAGGTGAGGTGAGGGGCCCAAATGCACACAGATCATGAAGAGGAGATGAGCTTTTTCCATCACACATTGTCCAGCCTTCACCAGACAAAGTTGGGATAAGCAGAGCAAGTCAGGGATTCAGGGGTGTCACTGAGACAACCATTGGGGTGCCCTCTCTCCACTTTCCTAAACCAAAGCCCTGGCTTTCACCCTTGCCCCACCACTCTCCTTCTGGCCCCAAATGTGTCTGTTCAATGAGAATCTAGAACCACGATCAGCACAGGTCAAGCAGGCAGGAAGGAGAGGGGCAGGGCATGCTGCTGGGGGTCCTCTGCAGTGAATGCCACATGGGAGGCAGCTTCTCCTGCCAGCCTGGGTGCCGTGGAGGCCATGGGCTGGCAGGCCAAGCTCTGGACATGTCTGAATTCCAGCCTTTCCAGCTGGCCCGGTCTTGGGGATCTTCTCTAGGGCTAGATCAGCTGTGGGGGGAGGAGGGCCTTGGCAGAGCTGCTGTGCCAGGGAGGTTGTGGAATGCCCGCTGTCCTTGAGGCCTTCTTCTAGCAAGGGATGATTTAATCCTGCAATTCCTCCTGCGCTCTACGCTGGCACTGCCATAATGAGCCTCGGGACTGTAGAAGGGCCCTGGATTGCTCACAGCTTGCGTGACCCTGGGCAAGTCACCCAACCTTCCTGGGCCTCAGTTTCCCTATCTGTCAGTCCAATAAGAAGGGGGTCCTAGACCTTCCGAGACCTCCCCCAGCTGCAGATCTAGCATCCCAGGCCCTCCTTCCAGCCCTGGGTGACCCTGGTCTGCTTCCCTCCGTTCTCTCCCCGCCAAGACAGGAGAAAGTAGTCCTAGGGTGGGCACCACCCTGCGACATCCAGCACGCACGACGATGGAGGGTGGAGCTAACTTCAGAAGAGAGTCCCCGCCTCCCCTTGGTCTAGCCTCGGCCAATAGGGAGAGCAGGTGCGAGTCCTGCAGCCAATCAGAGGCGGCAGTGAGAGCTGCCTCCACTTCGCTCTCTTTCCCACCGCCTCTCCCGCACGTGAGCCGAGGTGCGAGCTCCTCAGCCAATCACAGAGGGGACTGCTCATCTTGGCGGGAACGGAACCTCAGTCCCCTAGTCCCCCTCTCTAACCTGAGGGGGAGATCGCAGGGGGCATTTCCGCCATAACGGGACGCAGCCATCCTATCCCGAGAGGGCTTTTCGGTGACGTCAGGGCTGTCCCGACGGTTTCGGATGGAGCTCAAGTCACAGCCTCCCTCCCCTCCCCCTCCCCCTCCTTCGGTGCCAACCGCCGAGCGCGTGGGCGTGCCTGGGAAAAAGGCGGGAAAGGGCCTAACGGCGAGGGGCCGTTACCGGAGCGCGGGGCCAGGCCTGGCCGAGCCGGCGGGACAGCGGAGGACCAGGGGCCGCGCCCCGGAGCGGTGAGGTCCCGAGTTTTCAGTTTCTAACTTCGCTGAGGTTGGGGTGAGGCGGGGGAGGGGGCGGGGCTCCTCGGGAGACCTAGTGAAGTTCGGGGGAAAGAGCCTGGGGGGCTCAGAGAGAGCTTCGATGGGGGGCTCAGAGAGAGCCTCGATGGGGGGGCTCAGAGAGAGCTTCAATGGGGGGCTCAGAGAGAGCTTCGATGGGGGGCTCAGAGAGAGCCTCAATGGGGGGGCTCAGAGAGAGCCTCAATGGGGGGGCTCAGAGAGAGCCTCAATGGGGGGGCTCAGAGAGAGCTTCAATGTGGGGGGCTCAGAGAGAGCTTCGATGGGGGGGACTCAGAGAGAGCTTCGATGGGGGGCTCAGAGAGAGCTTCGATGGGGGGCTCAGAGAGAGCCTCAATGGGGGGGCTCAGAGAGAGCCTCGATGGGGGGCTCAGAGAGAGCTTCGATGGGGGGCTCAGAGAGAGCTTCGATGGGGGGGCTCAGAGAGAGCCTCAATGTGGGGGACTCAGAGAGAGCTTCGATGGGGGGGCTCAGAGAGAGCTTCGATGGGGGGCTCAGAGAGAGCCTCAATGGGGGGGACTCAGAGAGAGCTTCGATGGGGGGCTCAGAGAGAGCCTCGATGTGGGGGGGTTCAGAGAGAGCCTCGATGGGGGGCTCAGAGAGAGCTTCAATGTGGGGGGCTCAGAGTCTCGATGCGGGGGGCTCAGAGAGAGCCTCAATGGGGGGGCTCAGAAAGAGCCTCGATGTGGGGGGCTCAGAGAGAGCTTCAATGGGGGGGCTCAGAGAGAGCCTCGATGTGGGGGGCTCAGAGCCTCGATGTGGGGGGCTCAGAGAGAGCTTCGATGTGGGGCTCAGAGAAAGCTTCGATGGGGACTCAGAGAGAGCTCCAATGTGGGGGGCTCAGAGAGAGCTTCAATGTGGGGGGCTCAGAGGGAGCCTCGATGGGGGGCTCAAAGAGAGCTTCGATGAGGGCTCAGAGAGAACTTCGATGAGGGCTCAGAGAGAACTTCGATGGGGGGGCTCAGAGAGAGCCTCGATGGGGGGCTCAGAGAGAGCCTCGATGGGGGGGGCTCAGAGAGAGCTTTGATGGGGGCTCAGAGAGAGCTTCAATGTGGGGGGCTCAGAGAGAGCCTCGATGGGGGGCTCAGAGAGAGCTTTGATGGGGGCTCAGAGAGAGCTTCGATGGGGGGCTCAGAGAGAACTTCAATGTGGGGGGCTCAGAGAGAGCTTCAATGTGGGGGGCTCAGAGAGAGCTTCGATGGGGGCTCAGAGAGAACTTCGATGGGGGGGCTCAGAGAGAGCCTCGATGGGGGGGACTCAGAGAGAGCCTCTATGGGGGGCTCAGAGAGAGTCTCGATGGGGGGCTCAGAAAGAGCCTCGATGGGGGGCTCAGAAAGAGTTTCAATGTGGGAGGACTCAGACAGAGCCTCGATGTAGGGGACTCAGAGAACCCCAATTTAGGGGCCTCAGGCATAGTGGGGGGTTCATCAAAAAGTCCTTATTGTGGAAAGGAGGTCTCCAAGACTCTCAAAATGGGGGCACTTTCTAGGCCTTCTTGTGGAGGACACGAAGAAGACTCCAGCTGTGAGGGGCGCCTCAAGGTGTCCCATTGAGGGGGCTCTTCACAGACTCAAAGGATGACTCAAAGATCCCATTTGTGACCTTAAAGACAAAGGAGGAGCCTTTTCTCGACCTCCAAGCTATTAGTTGTTCTTGGAAAACATAACTTTCCATCTCTGGATTCTAGGGCCTTTTCCCTGGTTCTACCCCTCGGCCTGCTGTCCTCTCTCCTCCCCAAGCCTTAGCTTCTCCAGCTTCCTTCACAGTTTAGCTTCAGTCTCACCTTCTTAAGGAGACTTCTTCCAATCCCCCTTCCTGCCAGTGCCTTCTCTCTAAGATTACCTGCCATTTACTCTGTATATATCCTGTGTGTGTACACATACAGACATACATGTACATGTATGTAGTTATTTTCATATTGCCTCCCACATTAGAAGGCAGTATTTATTTGTTTGTTTTCAGTTTTCAACAATCACTTCCATAAGTTTTAAAATTTCTCCCCCTCCTTCCCCCTTTCCTCCCCAAGACAGCATGCAATCTTATATGGGCTCTACACATACATTCTTATTAAACACTAATGAAACATTAGTCATATTGCAAAGAAGAATTTAAATGTATGGGAGAAAGCATGAGTAAAACTAAACAAAACCAAAGAGAAAATAGTCTGCTTCATTCTGCCTTCTGACTCCATAGCTTTCTCTGGATGTGGATGGCATTTTGCATCATGAGTCCTTTCAAAATGTTTTAAGTCCTTGCTTTGCTGTGGAGGACTAAGTCTCTCAAAAAACAGTCCTCAAACATTGTGGCTGTTGCTGTGTATAATGAGGAACAGTATTTTTTTGCTTGGGTTCATAGTAAGAACTTAAGTGCTTGTTGATTTTGATTGACTGATGTGTGTAATGTGAAATGTGATAGAAAGTTGTTATTAAATGATGAATTTGGGAGATATGGCAAGCCACAAAACATAAATTTTGGTATAGCAAAATGTAACGAAGTATAATTGCATCAAAAAATGACAAATATGGAGAATACAGTTGCAGAAAGGAAGATTTAGGCTCCATGTAAGGAAAACTTCCTGATACTTAGAGCTGTCCTAAAGTGGAATGGGCTACTTTAGAAAGTACCTTATCACTGGAGGTCCTCAGGCTAGACTATTTAATGATCGTTTGTTAGGATATCGGTTGGTGATGTTGTAGAGGGGATTCCTTTCCAGGTAGGAATTGATTTATATGCCCTTTGAAATCCTTTCAACAGTAAGATTTTATGATGGCCCACAGAGCCAATGTTATGGTAGATTTATCCCACTGGGACAAATGTTTTATGGTTGTTTATAGGACCCAGATATTATGGGGTCACTCTTAGGGATCCCGGTCTCGTAGATTCATCTTGACTGACCACCCCATCTACATGTTCCTTCCCCACTACTATTCTCCACTTAAAAAACTTTCACTAGACCCTATGGCATCACTTCAAGCTAACATCCTATCTATCTTGCCCTCCTTAGCCAAACTCAAGGAAGACACTTTCTACCTGTGTTTCTTTCCCTTCCTCTCAATTATTCTTCAACCTTTTGCATTCTGACTTCCACCCTCATCACTTACCTAAAACAGTTCTTTCTAAAGGTACTTGTCAAATTCTTTTTTCATCCCTCTTGGTTGTCTTCTGTATTTGACACTTTACCATCCTGAATGACTTGCTCCTCTCTGGATTTTCATGACACTACTCTTTCCTGGTTCCCCTATTGCCTATGTAACATTCCTTTTCAGTCACCTTTTCTGACTCTATGCATATCACTGCCATTAACTTTGTTCCCCAAATCTCTGCTTGACCCTCTTCTCATGTGATTACTTTCTCTCTTGGTAAACTCACTGTCTTCCTTGGATTTAATCGTCGTCTCTATATCAATGACGCACACCACCCCTACCTTTCCCCTGGGCTTCGACCCTGCATTGCTACTTGCCTATCTGATGGGTGATTCAAGATGGGTGTTCCAGAGACATTTCAAACTCAACAAGTCCAAAACAGAATTCATTAACTTTCCCAAAAAATCTCATATTCCAAACTCCCCTATTTCTGTTGAAGATACCACAGTTTTCCTAGTCTCTCAGATTTTTGTAACTTTGGTGTCTTCCTTTCCCCTTCTCTCTCTCTCTCCTTCCTCAATTATCCATTCAATTGCCAAGTCGTGCTGTTCCTACCTCCCCCACGTCTCTCACATCTGCACTTCTTTCTACTCATATGTCTACTACCCTAGTCCAGGCTCATCCCACCTCTTGCCTATATTATTATAATGGCATCCTGCTCGATTTCTCTGCCTCAAGTGTCTCCACGCTAGTCTATCCTCCACACTGCTGCCAAAGTAAATTTCCTTAAGTATATGACTACATATCTGTGTGTGTATGTATATGTACTGGCCCCAACTTACCTTTCCAGTCTTATTGGACATCATTTCCCTTCCTGTACTATGCAATCTGACCAAACTAACCTCTCTGTTTCTCACCCATGACACTCCATGTCCTGTCTTCTCCCTTTTTACTGGTTGCTCTATATCCCTGGAATGTACTCCTTCTTCTCCTTTGCCTCATAGAATCCTACTTAATTCAAGTCGAAGCTCAGGTAACATCTTCTTCATCACTGGTGTCAAACTCAAATAGCATCAGATCCTTTCAGGCTATATATTGAGTTAGAAAACCACAAATTAACTTTATTTCTGTCTAGCAGGGTTAGCTAGGTGTCAGAGTGGATAGAGTGTAGAATCCCCTGCTGCCCCAAATTTTCTTCAGCAAAAGTTTGGCAGGGATGGCAGTGGCAGCAGTGTTTTCACAAGTCTGGCAGCAGGAGCAGAGGTGATGCTTAATAAGGAACAGTTGGTGGCAGTAGAGTGCCAGGCCTCAGAAACTTACTAGCTTTGTAAGGCTAGCTGAGTTCCTTCACTGTTTACCTCAGTTTCCTCATCTGTAAAGTGAGCTGGAGAAAGGAAATGACAAACCACTCCAGTATCTTTGCCAAGAAAACCCCAAATGGGGTCAAAAACACATATACCTCGTCAAGCAAAATAAATGCCCGCATTGGTCATGCACAATAACCTAGGTGTCATTCTGAATCTTGAGTCCATCATGAGGCTTCCTGCGTCATCACTGCCACTCTGACACAGGGATGGTCATTATATTGATCATTATATTAAGTCTTTCAAAGTTATTTTTCTTTACATTAGTGTGTGTCTGAGTAAGTAAAAATTGTCTTCTTGGTTCTGCTTACTCCCCAGGTTTGTTTTTTTAACTATCCCTCTGGCCATTTCTTTTGGCACCATAGTATTCCATTGCATTTATGTATCACATTTTGTTCAGCCATTCCCCAATAGTTTCCAGTCCTTTCCTACTATAATTTTGTACCTATAGATTCTTTTCCTCTTTGATCGCCAAGCTTATTATAGGCCTAGTAATGGTATCACTGGGCATAGTTCCAAATGGCTAAATCAGTTCACCAGTAATGTAGTACTTTGCATATTTTCCCAGAGTCTCCTAGAACATTTGTCATTTTCCTTATTTTTCTTTTTTTCTCTCTCTTTTCCCTTATTTTTCTTTTTTCTCTCTCTTTTCCCCCCATCTTTACCAGTTTGTTGGGTATGCAGTAAAGCCTGAGTTGCTTCAATTTGCATTTCTATAACTATCAATGAATAGGAACATTCTTTTCATATGGTTGTTGATAGCTTGGATTTTTTTTTTTTTTTTGAAAATTGCCTATTCATAGCCTTTGACCATTTATCAATTGGGAAATGGCTGTTCTTATAAATTTTAATTAATTCTTTATATGTCTTGGAAATGAGACTTTTTTCAGAGTATCTGCAAACTTTTCCCCCAGTTAATTGCTTTCCTTCCAATTTTAACTGCATTTGCTCTGTTTATGCAAAAACTTTAATTGTATGTAATTAAAATTGTGTCCTTTGTCTTCAGTGACCCTCTGTAACCTTTGGTTATGAACTTTGCCCAATCCACAGATCTGAAAGTTAAATTATTCTTTTCTCCTCTAATTTTCTAGCCAAGTAATATAACCAATTTTAGTTCATCTGAGTATATAGTGAGCAAGATGTTGGTCTATATCTAATTTGTACCAAACTGCTTTTCAGATTTCATAGCATTTTTTGTGGGGGGGGTCTAGGCTACTGGGTTTATTTGCATCTTTATGTTGCGTACATAATTTGTCTTATTACTTTTCAATTTTTAGCCAGTGCCAAATGTTTTGATGATTATTACTTTGTAGTATAGTTTGAAATCTGTTGCTGCTAAGGCTCCTTTCCTTCTTACTTTTTTTTTTATTATTTCCCTCAAGATTATTACTAGGAGGCATTATTGTAGTATCTTATCCGGCCATATCTGAACCTCTAGGTATATAATTGTATGGTCTGTGTAGCCGAGGCCTGTTTCGCCTGTGTGTTTTCTAGTTATTGTGTTGCCATTTAATGAAAGAAATTAGTTACACCCTTTCCCTGGCATACTTTGGATCACCTTACTAGGAATCAGACATTAGAAATTCCATTTAAGATGTAGTTTATTATTGTTACTCTTCAGGGAATTTTGTAGAAAATTTTGTTCTCTAAAAGATCTAAGTAGACATTTTGCAAAAGAGATGTGTGACTGAGATAAGAAACATGTAAACTGAACTTTGTAAACTCAGTCCTACTTTGCATGGTCTAAGTCATTCACTATTTAAATAATATTTATGGTGAATCTGTTTTTTTGAACTGAAGAATCTTTGTATAACAGTCAACTACTCAATCAGCTAGCATTCCTTAAGCCCCCCCTACATACCAGACGTTGTGCTGAGCGCTGGGACACGTAAAGAAGAGGAAAGGCTTTTAGTCCTTGATCTCAAGGGACTCACAGTGTAATGGGACAAACAAAATACACACCGGATAAATCGGGGGTAGTCTCCGAAGGACTAAGAGGAAGAATCAGGAAAGGCTTTCTGTAGAAAGTGGGACTTTAGCACAGGCCTGAAGGAAGCCAGGTACTTTACTGAGGATTAGGGATAAAAAGAAAGGCAAAAACAGTCATGTCTTTCAAGGAACTCACATTCTAACAGAGAAAACAACTTATACATAAATACAAGAGTAGAAATATACAGAGGAGATGGGAAGTAATCTGAGAAGGGAAGGCACTAGCATGCGGGGGGGCTTGGGACAAGAAAAGACCAGTAGAAGGTGAGATTTGAACAAATCTTGAAGGCAGCCAGGGAAACTGAGTCAAGAGGTGAGGCATTCCAGTTATCGGGAATAGCTAGTGAAAACTAAAAGAGGTGGACTGTCTGTCCAGTTCAAGGGACTGAAAATAGCCCAGTGTAGCTGGATTTTAAAGTGTGTGGAGGGAAGTAAACTGTAAAAACCTGAAAAGGATAGAAAAGGGGGATGATGATAAAAAGGGCACTTTATATTTGATCCTTAGAATAGGTAGTCCCTGGCTTTATTGAGGAGGCAATATGGTCAAGCCTACAGTTGAAAACAAGGATACTTAATTTGGCTTTCTGAACTTCTTTTTAATATTTGGTAACTATTTCAATTCTAATTTTCTTTTTAGTCCTTTTACTTTATTTTATCCATTTAAAAACTTTATCCTGGATTTATCAGGATGCCAGAGAGTCCTTGAAATAAAAAAAAAATATTAAGAATCCTTGATTCATAAAGATCAGAATGACACTGGGTTGAAGAAAGTGAGGAAAGACGTAAGGCAGGGAGACTAGTTAGAAAACTACTGTCATGGTAGAGAGAGCCTGAACCACAGTCATGGCTATGTGGATGGAAAGAAGTTTCTATATATGAGAGATGTTGTAAAGGTAGAAATAACAAGGTTTGGCAAAATATTAGCTATGTGAGTTGAATGAGAATGAGGAGGCCTGAGCACTTGGGAGCCCAGTGGTGCCCCAGACTGTAAGGGGAAAATTCAGAAAAGCACAGAATTTGGGGACCAGGAGAGAGTAAAGAGAATGAATTGTTTTGGATGTGTTGAGTTTGAGGCATCCAGTTCAAGACGTTCACTAGACAGTTGGCAACATGAGACTGGAGCTCAGGAGAAAGCCTAGGGTTGCACAGAATTAAATGAGGCTGTGCTCAAAAGGGAGGAATCTGACGGTGGTACTTTGGGAGTCTGGGCTTCTGCAGGTATGCATGCTGTCAGTGGATCAGAACCTCTTGATAAGAATATGCACTTCACTTTCCGCCAGCTCTGCCATATTCCAGTGGGTTGCCAAAATGATAAACACAAAAGGAAAAAGGAGAGAGATACATTACATGTTTTCTAGGTCCTTTCAAAAACATGGTGCTTTTCCCTTGGCTACATATATGTGAATATACAAGAAAGGTGATATCGTAGATATGAAGGGTATGGGCATAGTTCGGCAAGGAATGCCCCACAAATGTTACCATGACAAGACTGAACAGGTCTATACTCAACATGCTGTAGGCATTGTTGCAAACAAACAGGTTAAGGGCAAGTTTCCAGTCAAGAGAATTAATATGCATATTGAACATATTAAGCATTCTAAGAGCAGAGACAGCTTCCTGAAGCGGGTACAGGAAAACGATCAAAAAAAGAAGGAAGCTGAAGAAAAAGGCACTTGGGTTCACCTGAAAGGCCACCGTGCTCCACCCGGAGAAGCGCACTTTGTGAGAACCAATGGCAAAGAACCTGAGCTGTCAGAACCAACCCCCTATGAATTCATGGAATACATTGTAAAAAACCAATAAAAAAATTTTAGGTTATGGTACAAAATAATATGCACTTTAGCCTTGCGTGGCACCCTCCTGAGTAGTTACTTTGGTTCAAGCCTGTCTGGAATAGTCCAAACTATGGAAAATGCCTGAGAAATACATTAGTGAAGGGCTGCTAGGTGATGCAGTGGATAGAGCACTGACCTGAACACTTAACACCTACTAGCTGTGTGACCCTGGACAAGTCACTTAATCCTGAATATCTCACAAAAAAGAAATGCATTTGTGGCTGACCTCTACCACTTCCAGAGTATTTTTGCCTGCCTAGATTCTTGCTTAATATCTTACCATCCTTCCCTCCTCTTCCCATGTAGCTAGACTAGGCTCTCAAAACCTATGATTTTCTGGTTTCCTCTCTAGGAAGATAGCAGCAGGGGCTGGATTCTTGTTGAGGAATGTGGGGAAAGTGAGAGCTTTCAGGGACAACTAGCAGCTCTAGGCACGCAACTTTCTGCCACTGTAATAGCCTAACCCAGTGGAGGTTAGAAGGCCCTCAGTGTGCTACTGACTTCAGGACCCTGGTGGACACGGGGATCCCAACCCTCAAGAAGGTTATCTCCAGAGCAAGAGTCATATAACCCTCAGAGCTGCAGGTGACTCATTTTCCATGTTATGCTCTCTGTGTGTGCCCTCCAATACGAGTGCATTTAGCATCTCTACAGAGGATTCCTAGATCTATACATTGAGCCTTAATCTCCCTCCTTGACTTCATTGCCACATCATCAACTCCCTTTGGGCATGATGAACTGAACGTCCTGTAGTATCTCAAATTCAATATATCCAATATAAAACTCAGATTTTTCACCAAATCTGCTTCTCTTCCAAACTTCTCTATTACTGTTGAAGTTAGTATCATTCTCTGCTTCTCACTCAGCCCACATATCCTATCCATTGCCACATTTTTGAATTTTTTTTTCATCCACATCTCTCAAAAGCTTCTCTCCACTCATGATGCTACCACCTTAGTTCATGCCCTCATCATTTCTTGCCTGGACTGTTATAATAGTCTTCTTTTAAACAACAAAATTATTGATAGATTTTTGGTTTTATATTGTCTAAATTTATCCGTGTTCTTGCCCTTCCCCCTTTACCAGAAATTCCATATTACCCTCCCTCCAAAAATATATTTAATTTTCTACATTTGTGGACCTTCCATCTCTACAACAGGGTGGGGCAGGTGTCTTTCATATCTTTTCCTTGGGGCCTTGTTATTTCCTCGCAGTCTAGGTGCAGACCCTGCTACTTGACTGAAATGGCTTCTTTCAAGGAAATGAACCAACATCTCAGTTGCCCTTTTCTGTCTTTGCCCTACCTCAGCTCTGTATTTGGCATTGTCGGCTCCTTCTCCTCCTAGGGTACTCTGTTCCTTGGGTTTCTGACTGACCCTTCCCTGACTCCTTTGAAGGGTCATCACTCATGCCTGTCCTCCATTCTGCTTAGTTGTACTCCAAGACCCTGTCTAGGGCTTTTTCTATTTCTGCTCTCAGTGACCTTATCAGCTTCTGTGGGTTCAGTCATCCTCTGTATTCCCATGACTTCCCCCCAACTCTCAGCCCCCATCTTTTTCTTCGCTCTGGCTCCACTCTGCTTCAGTTCAATTCAACAAGCATTTCTTCTGTCTCATGGATCTGTTAGACACTGTGTGATAAGTGCTACAGGAAGAGGCAAAGAAAACAATTTCTGTCCTCAAACAGCTGACATTCAACTGTTGGCAAGAAGGTGATGGTTAAGAATAAAATGGATACGCTAGGTACTTCATAAGTGATTGTTGAAGTGAGCACAGCTACTTAGTGGCAGAACTGGTACTGAAAGCCTGTTCTATTCTCAATCTGGTAGAACATGGGTCTTTACCCATGAAATTCCCGTTCTCTGAGGTTTTACACTCATTACATGGGGGAGCCCCCTTGCTGTGCTTCTACCCTGTGTCTGCATTCTAGGATCCCTGTGTGATAATTCTCCCCCAGGTTCGATTTGTAGGGGATTCTTTCCTTTGGGGACAGCCCCTAAATCCTCCAGATCAAAGGGCAAACCGCAGAGGGGTCTGAGTCACTGGCACATGATACAGGGCAGAGTGGGGGTAATCACATCCCCCCATGTAATGACATCATCTTCTCAGTCCCCTTCCCTTCCCTGATTCCTCTTTTCTCATATCTTTAGCAGATATTGGAGAGGGTTCTCTATTTGCGTGCAGTGAACTCTGGATCTATGGACACATTGGTTGGTATATTTTTAGGCTTTTGTGAGGGTGTCCCTTTATTTGGGTTTCTGTGTCCATGAATGTGGGGATATAGAGTCAAAAACACGGTAACGGAAAATCTTTGAGGTTCAAGGGAGGGGCAAATGAATAGATAGCCTATTTGCATTTTCCTTTTCATTCTGACTCACATTCCCCCTCAACTGACTCACAGCTACTACTTTTCTCTCCTCACTCCACCTGCCTTTCCCATCTTCCACTGCCAGACTCTAATTTAATTATTCATGGGAGCTACTTTCTTGAAAGGGAGCAGAAACTGGTGAGAATACCTGAAAAAAAGAGATTGGTCTAGATAATCTCTAAGGTTCCTTCCAGCTCTAATTCAATTCAACAAACATGCTATTAATCACCTCCTGTGCACAAGATACTTACTATGCTAGGTGATTCGGATATAAAGACCAATGTCTACTCCTCAAAAAATTGGGGGGAGGGGTGTGGGATAACAAAGCCATTCTTGTCCACATCTGCTAGAAAGGAGTAACTGGCACAAGAAATGTGGTCTTGGGTCCTGGGATGGCACCTAGGAGCCAAGAGGTTTGTTGAATCTGTGGCAAAGGGGGTGTGGAAATTTGAGTTTCTCTGACTCTTTTCTTTATCTTACATCAGAGAGTACAAAAATGTGAGGAGGGGAAATCTCCGAAGCATCCATTCTCTTGGGCAGGAAATGAAAGAAACCCTGAGCCTTTATTTCAAAGAAATATAACTTGCTACCATCCTGGAAAAGGGAAAGAAAGTCTTCCTGTCAGAGGCATTTCCAGTCTACCCTGGGTTTTCCCCTTCCAGAACTTGGTGGATACTTTAAGTCATGCCACCTGGCCAACACTTCTGTCCACCAGCTAGTCAGAACATTCCCATTAAGCAAAATCTCGATCAGAGGTAGCCGGTATGATTCAGTGTGAGGGACAAAATCATGTCGTATTTGCCTTGTTTCTACTCCTTTGAATCTGTGTCCCTTTCCCTTCAGGCCAAGGGGTATAGACAACTTCCATCTTTCCAACCCAGTCAGCTACAAATTAGCTGTCAGCCCTAAGAAAAAGAGCTCAAGGTCACAAAATAGGTGATCCTGAAACAGAAAATCAAGGGCACATGAGGGGGTGCAAAACTCTACCCTCTTGGAGGAAAAATGGTAGACTGGGGCACCCAATAAGGGGGCCCCAAGGGAAGTAGGTGGAGCTAATGAAATTGAGGCCTGGGGGGTAGGAACCCTAAGGGAAGCTCAGAGGCCTTAAGTCTACAACTGGTAAGTGGTCTACTTTCTTTAGTTGGGGCTTTCTTTCCCATCCTGCACTCTATCTCTGCCTTTAAACCCCACATAATAGACTTTGTGGATCTATATCCTTTGTATACTCTCTAGCCCCTTTTCCATGAAAATCATCTTGTCTCTGAAAGTTCTCTTTTACCTGGGGTTTCCTCTTCTATTTGCAAGACATAATACAGTCATGTTTCTTTATTCTCTAGTTTTTACCTCGCAAGATACTAAACTTAAGACATTTGGAGCAATGGACCTTTTCAATTTTCTCAGAAATGATAGCCTTCATCCCTCAACTTCCTCTTTTGTTTTTAATGACCCTTCCCCCAGTCAAAAAATTTTTTCTCCCCCCTCCCAATTTCTGACCTTTCATGTTTTCAGGTCTTCCCAACCTCAGTTTGTTCTCCCTTTCTCATGACTCCCTAAGAATAGGAACTCACCCTCTTCTTGGTTCATTGTTGAGGAGACTTCAATTCCAAGGAAAGAGAAGATGCCTTACAGCTTTCCTTGTAGGCATTTCACCATATTCCCACTGAAGACCCGACCTCATCCTTCATTGCATTTCTGTCACCGAGGACTGAATCCTCTCTACCCACCACTCAACATCTGTGGGGAAGGTGCAATGACTCTGCTAGCTATGTCTCTGGGTTAGTGAAGGGGCCGATGGAGGAGCCCCTAATATCACCAGAACCCCCACCCTACCATCCACCAGGGCCTTCTGAAATTTCACGGAGGAACTTTATTCTACTGAGGGAGCTCTAGGACTACAGATCATCCTGTTATGGTGTCTGCTGTACCTAAAGTCCCTCAGTTGGATCTAGCTTCCATACTTCATACCGTACTTTCAATTCTGCCTCTCTTGGTAGGTCACAGAATTAGCTCTTGGCTTTTCGAGTTACTCATACCCAGGACTAGAGGCTATGATCCAACAACACCCTCATTTGACCTTTCTCCCTCTACAGGAAGGAGGCCATGCTATTCCTCCCCTCCACAGGCCCCACTTTGTTGCCTCTCCCCAGAAGTCTCTGAGAACCCTGGACAGGGTGCAATGCCTTTGCCTTCTATGCAGTTGCACATTCCCCATGGTGTTGATAGACTAATCCGACTAGCCACCAGTCTAAGGCCAGCACTCTGATGCTGTGATCAGAGTGGGGACACAGGAGTTCCCAGCCCACAGCCTGGTGCTGGCAGGTGTGAGCAAGCAGCTGGGCTGGAGGGGCCAATGGACATTAATCGAAGGGATCAGCCCTTCCATCTTTGCCCACCTCTTGCACTTTGCTTATGGTGAGACACTGGAAATGAAGCCTGGGGAACTGGGTCCTCTCCGGGAGGCAGCCTGGGCCTTGGGAGCAGAGACCCTTGAAGTAGAGGGCAGGAGAGTTCTTGGGGAAGAGGGATGCCAGGGACTGAAACTATATCAGGAAAAGCCAAAAGAACCACCTGGAGGGAAGGACGGCTCATCAAAGAAGTTGAAATTGGGAAAGCCCCTTGAGGTATGGCCAAGGTCAAGAGCACCTACTCAGAAGATGGGAGAAAAGCAGCAGCAGGAAGAGGCCCTAGTGGCCTGGTCAAAAACCACTCCCCAAGGGTTGAGTAAGAATCTGGAGACCTCAGAAAGTTGTCTAAGGAGGCCCCTTATCCCCATCCCCCAGCCAGCCTCACTGCAAAGGAGTACCATCACCAGGCCCTGGTACTGGGAGGGCCAGTCTGTCCTTGGGGGCATCCTGCTGCTGTTTCCAAGGTATGGAATCTCCTTCCCCCATAGCACCCCCTTCCCTGAAGCCTGGAGAGAAACGCTGCCTCAGAAACAGAGGTGAGTCTGGGCAGGAGGAACAAGAGGGAGGCTCTGGGGATGGGGCACCGAGATACCCGGAGGGGAGTCACCTTTGCAGGATAGAACACCATCTTTTCACCTCCACCACATGTTTCCTGAGATGGGGCAGGGCAGGAAACAGCCATCGGAGCAAGTGACCTCTGGAAAAACCAGGTTGATGTGGGGTCTGCCAAAGGATCAGGGTACTAAGGAGGTTTCCGTTCTCCCTCCACCCCTCAGGAACCTACTGTCTCTGAGTTCCCCAGTTGTTCTCTGGGGCCATAGCCCAGACAATTTGAGATGTCACCTGTCTTCCATTCCATGCCCAGGTGAGTTCTCCCATTCCCCATCGTGGGCTTGGCATCTCTTTATCATTTATCTGCAGGCCAAGTCTCTTGGGTGGGGATATGGAAGAACTGGACTGAGCAGCCCCCTCTCCCCCCATTCTTTTCCCACTAGGATCCCTCCAACTGGGGACAGCTCAGCCCAGTTCTCATGAGAAGAGCCTGCCTGAGCAGAGAAGCTTCGAAGGTGAGTAAGGCAGGCTGGTGCCCACCTCAGGTGCCCTTGTGGGGGGAGGGCATAGCTGTCTGGTCTGACTCTGTACCTCAGCAGGAGGCTATCCCTCACCCTACGGGAACCACCTTAGCAAGGCTGCTGCCACCCCTCAGACCTCCCGACCACTGCCCTCGGGGTCTCGGCCTTATCCCTGTCCGGCTTGTGGAAAGAAGTTCTCCCTCAAGCACCAGATGGAGATGCACTACAGAGTCCACACAGGTATCTGGATCTGGCTTTTGCGAGTATCTGTCCCCCTTCCCCATCTGCACTGGAGGGGTCTCGTCGTCCAGGTTTCCTCTGACGCACACAGGTGGTAGTAGAACTAAAGGCACCCTGCTGCTCTGTCAGAACTTTCCTCAGAGCCCCCAGTGCCCCACCCTTCACCTGTCCTTTGCCTTCCCTAGGGGAGAAGCCTTTCTCTTGCCGCCTCTGCCCCCAGCGTTCCCGGGACTTCTCTGCCATGACCAAGCACCTAAGGACACATGGCGCAGCCCCTTACCGCTGTCCCCTGTGCCAGGCCGGCAGCCCCAGCATGGCCGCCATGCAGGCCCACATTCGGAGCCACCCACCGGGACAGCTGCCGCCTGGATGGACCATCCAGTCCGCTTTTCTCTATTCTTCCTCCAGACCTCCTGCGCCCTCCTCTTCTCACGGCCCCCGCACCACCAGCCTCTCCTCCTCCTCCCCTTTTCCGTCGCCCTCTGGGGCCACCTGAGAACAGGAGCTCGCAGTCTCCCAGGTCCGGCCCCTCCCCGGCGGCCTAGCCAGGCTGGCCGCTGGGTCCCGGCTCTTCAGGAGCTGTCTTGTTGAAGGCAGTAGGCGAGCCCGGTGCCCGACTATAGAGCACAATAAAGCTGGCAGAGCCAGGCTCTCCTCCGAAGGGGAGCGAAAACGTGTCCCGCTTTGTCGTCCCATCCGAGCGCCTCCGGCCTGCCCAGAGGAGGGGGAGGGTTCCCCGGCGCCCCGGCCCCTCGCAGCTGTACTGGGGGCACTGCCAGGGGCGGGGGGTGGTGGTGGAGGGATGCCGAGATGCCAGCTGTCCCGAGGCTGCCCGCACCGGCTTGGGGGCTGGAATGCATTTTCCTCTTCCAGATAGGGAGGCCCGTGGGTTCCAGGGGGGTTCCCGCGCCATTTGGGCGGTGCATTCCCTGTTGCAGAAGCCGCTAACCAAGCCCTCGGTTCAGCGGCGCGGGGTGGTTTAAAGCCCTTTCCCCAATCCTTCCCTCCGCAGACCCGAGGCCGCTAGCTCTCCGTGCGCTTTATTGCTCCGCCCTTCTTTTCTTCCCGCTGGGCCACATTGCCCCTGGGAGCTGTAGTCCGCCCTGCTAAGCTTGAGCCGGAGAGAACAATGGCGTTGGTGGGGAGGAAGGACTACATTTACCGGCGGCCTCCAACCCCTCCGGCCGCCTGCCTCGTGCCCTCCGGGGCTCTGCTCGGGAGCACGTAGTCGGCCTCCGCACCGCCCCCGCCAGCTTTTTTCCGTGGCTAACGGAAGCGGTGAGGTGGAGGGACTACATTTCCCGGCGGCCCCTGCGTCTCGCTTCTTTTGCTCCTCCCTGAGACTCTAGGCCTCGGTCTTCTAAGCGGGGAGTGGGAAGGGCCGGGCGGCGCGTCAGCCTCCGGCTCCCGTGGTGCCCCGCGGTGGTGGTGTAGGTGGTGGTGCTGCTGCTGGAGGTGGAGGTGGAGGTGGTGGCGGTGGTGGGACTGGGCTGGGCGCGCCTCTTCCCGCCGGCCGGGTCGGGGCGCTGTGGCGCTTATTATTGTCGTGCGCCGCGGGCTGCCCCGCCCCCTCCCCTCCCCCCGGCCCTGCGCCCGGGCCGCCCCTCCCCCCGCCTCCCCGGCCCCTCTCACGGTGCCAAGATGGCGGCGGCGGCGGGCGGCGGCGGTTGCCCGGGGCCTGGCTCGGCCCGGGGCCGCTTCCCGGGCCGGCCACGGGGCCCCGGCGGGGGCGGGGGCCGCTGCGGGCGGGGCGGCGGCGGGGAGCGGGCCCGGGTGGCCCTGCGGCGGGGCGGAGGCGGCGCGGCCGGAGCTGGGGGAGCGGAACCCGGCGAGGACACGGCCCTGCGCCGCCTGCTCGGCCTCCGCCGGGGCCTGTGCCGGCTCCGCCGTCTGTGGAAGGGGCTGCAGCCTCGCCGAGGCCGGGGCCGGGGCCGGAGCCGAGGCCGAGCCGGCCCGCTGGAGGAGCCCGAGCAGGGCCCGGGCCCGGAGGAGGAGGAGGAGGAGAGCAGCGCCGAGGAGGACGAGGAGGAGGAGGTGAGCGGGCCGGGGCAGGGGCCCGGCGGGGGGGCCTCCGTGGGACCGGAGCGAACCAGCCCGAAGCGGGCCCGGGCCAGCCCGAGCTGTCCGGGATGCAGACAGCGGGCTGGAGTGTGCGGGGATGCCCACCCTGTGGGAGCTGATGGAAGCAGCGTGGCGTTGGTGGGTGGGACCTCAGGCCGGGAGACCCCGGGATCCCGGCTCTCGTCCCCCTCCGGATGCCATGTGACCTTGGCCAAACTTCGCGGTACCTCAGTTTCCCTGCTTTCTGGTTCGGGGCGGAGAGGAAGGCATAAAGCAGACTCCTCCCCGGGAATTGGATGTGGAGATGTAAAGTGACAACCAGGAAGTAGGATGCCTGGAAGCCTTGGCTAGGTGTAGATCCCACCCCCTCCCCCTGCGTCCATCCTCCGGACTTTGTTCGGTGTCGTTCGGGCCGGCGCTGCTTCCTAGCCTGGGGGGTTTGGGAGCTTTGGGTGGATTGTAACGTTTGGCCCGAGGGGCTGCACCTGCACGGCCTGGATCCTCCGAGGGGCCCCAGCCGATCCTGTGCTGGTTGGGGTGGCTTCTTGTCTTGTCTGTGAGGGGCCGAGTGCGTGGGGTCTACTCTGAGAGTTCTGGAGAGCCACTTGTAGGCAAATGCCAGGATGTGCTCCGGTGGTTGGATAGGCTGGTTCTAACAAGTCCTATTGGCCTCCACCCCTTCCTGATGTGGGGGGCTGCGGTCATGAATTGGAGAGTGGGAGCACAGGAGAACATTAGAGCCTTCTTTGGAGGTGGCCTTACTTAGACGCTAGCAAAGGCAGAAGTGGGGTACAGCCTAATGCACGGGTCATATGGAGGAGGTTTCGTTGGCACTGACTACTCCCTTCACCCCTGGTCCCCTCCATCAGGAGGAGTTTCTGGGTTTCCACTCAGATGAAGATGTGGCCCCCAGTTCCCTGCGCTCTGCGCTTCGGTCCCAGCAAGGTGAGTGAGGGGCAGACTCTTTCCTAACCTTCTAGAAAACTATCTCTGTAACCTGTGCCAGTTACCTATTAGCTCCCACTCCCTCATCCATTAGAGGCACCCTCATCCATCTCCACACACAACCACTGTCCCCACAGGTGGAACTCCCAGAGGCCGGGGCCGCAAACACAGGAAAACCCCACCTCCACCTCCCCGCCATGCCGAAGCAGTCCTTCCTCCCCAGAAGGTCCTGTCTCGGAGACGGGGTGAGACCGGCAAAGAGCGGATGGTGCAAGTACTGGCTGAGCTGCTTCAGAGGGCCCAGGCCCCCCCGAACCCCCGGGTCCGTGTCTCTGAATCTCCCACCCCTCGTCGGCGAGGCAGGCCACCAGGCTCTTCTAAAAAAAAGAAACTGCCAGCGGTGGCAGCAGCAACACCAGCGCCTAAGCCAGCATTCCCTGTAGTGCCAGGAAATCGGCGAGCCAGGTCCTGGAGGTGTCGGGAGGCCGCAGGCCTTGACTCCGGGAGCCACAGAAGAGGGCAGTCTGGTCGAGGAGGCCGAGGAGGTAGAGGCCGTGGCCGGGGAAGGCTCCCTCTCCTACTCAAGTTCGTCTCTAAGGCCAAAAAGATGAAGATGGGACAGTTGACCTTGGGAACTGAGCCAGCACGGGGTCGAGGCCGTCGAAGAGGGGGACGCCGGGGGCCCCCTCCAGGTAGAATTGGGTCTAGCCGAGAAAGGGGGCAACATCAGAAGTGGCAGCAGGAGCAACAGGAAGAAGAAGAAGAAGAAAAAGATGAAGAAGAGAAAAAGGTGACCAAGGAAGAGGAAGAAAAGCCACCTTCACCACCACCTCCTCCCCCTCCCCCACCTCCTCCACCTTCACCTCCCCCTCCTCCACCTCCACCCCCCCCCTCCACCTCCCCCAGCCCCCGAGGAAGAGGGAGACCCACCGCCTCCCATGGCCACAGCTACTCGATCCCGAAAAAGAGGCCGGCCCCCCTTGACCCCTACTCAGCGAGCCGAACGGGAGGCAGCAAGAGCAGGGCCAGAGGGTGGTTCCCCCCCTACCCCTGTCCCCCCTGCAGGGCCTCCTGAAGACAGTCCCACAGCCCCTCCCAAGGGGACCACTTTTCTGAAAAACATCCGCCAGTTTATCATGCCTGTGGTAAGCGCCCGATCTTCCCGTCTCATCAAGACCCCTCGACGGTTCATGGATGAAGAGGCCCCCCGACCCCCAAGGACTGAGGCCTCACCCCCTCCCCGGCCGCCTGTGGAAGTCTCTCCACCAGCCCCCCAGGAGTCAACTCTAGCAACAGCTCCACCCCCTACCCCTACTCCTACTCCTACCCCTACCCCTACCCCTACACCTTCTCCACCTCCCCGATCCCCAACACCCCCACCAGCCCCTCTTCCTGAAAAGAGACGATCCATACTGAGGGAGCCCACGTTCCGATGGACTTCACTGAGTTTGGAGCTAGCCCCACCTCCACCTCCAGCTCCTCCGCCAGCCCCACCCCCAGCACCCATGACCCCATCTCGGAGACCCCTTCTGCTTCGAGCTCCCCAGTTCACTCCCAGTGAAGCCCATCTGAAGATCTATGAATCTGTGCTAACCACCCCTCTACCAGGGCCCCCTGATCCCCCTGAGCCAGAGCCTCCCCCAGCTGATGAACCTATTTTGGAGCCTGAGACCCGGACAGGTAGTCGAACCAATCACCTCAGCTTGCCATGTTTCACCGCATCAGCAACCACACCCACAAAGGCCGAGGGCCCACCAGCCCCCAGCAATGGGCAGCCCCAACTACCACTGCCGCCACCACTCCAGCCACCCCCTCCCCCTGAGGAGCAGAGTCTTTGTGCCCGTGGGACAATTTCCCTTCCACTCTCCGGAGTAGAAGAGAAGATGTTTAGTCTTCTCAAGAAGGCCAAAGTCCAACTGTTTAAGATTGATCAGCAGCAGCACCAGCAAAAGGTGGCACCCCCAGCTCCGGTGAGAATGCTGTTTTTTCCTGTTCCTTTCTAGCCAGTCAGGGCCCACCGTTCCCTTGTCTCCATCTTTCCTGCCTGGGCTTCCCTCTCAGATTCCATTGTTAACCCTACTTCAGAATTTCAGGGCTCCTCTTCCCCTAGTCTTTAAGCCCATTCTCCCCACCCATGTTGCCCTGTCCCCATCTTTGCCCACTTTCCAACCCCTGACCTCATCTCTCTCCCCCTAGCCAAGCCCTGGAATGAAAGCAGAAGAGACTGTGAGGACTCTCAAACCGAGCCCTGACAGAGGGGCTGTCAAGTCTGAGGATGAGTTTCTGGATGCCAAGAAGGAGAGACCCCCGGTATGTGATGCCAGAGGGCCTGCCTTCCTGTGGAGGAGGGAGAGGAATGGAGGGGGTCAAGAGAAAGCTGATTGCAGAAGCCAGGAAAGTGCCCATCATGTCTTTTGCTTACTCTTCTAGGGTCCTGAGTCACCAGTACAGGGCCCTCGAATCAAGCACGTCTGTCGTCATGCTGCTGTGGCATTGGGCCAGGCCCGAGCTATGGTACCGGAAGATGTCCCTCGACTCAGTGCCCTGCCCCTTCGCGAGCGACATGACCTTGCAGCTGACGGTGAGGATGCTGGGGGTCCATATGTCAGAAAAGAGAACTCTGATGTTGGGGATCAGACTTTCTGGTGCTGATCTCACTTCTTTCTACATCAGATACTTCATCAGCATCTGAGACTGAAGGTATCCCATCACGATCCCGAAGGGCAAAGGCGGAACCAGCAGGCCTGGGTGGGAGCTCAGGTTCCACAGGGACTGGGGGGGCTCTGCCACATGCCCCGAGGCGTTCTCTGCCCTCCCACCAAGGCAAGAAGATGAGGATGGCTCGATGCGGGCGCTGCCGAGGCTGCCTGCGACTGCAAGACTGTGGGTCCTGTGTCAATTGTCTGGACAAACCCAAGTTTGGAGGCCCAAACACCAAAAAGCAGTGCTGTGTGTGAGTTACTGTAGGGCTGCTCTTGTGCTCCTTGTGAGTTATCCTGGGTCCCTCTCAGTGCTGCTTGTGAGTGCCGCGCCCCCCTCCCCCCATCCCCTTCAACATTTTATGAATCGCCTGATGTCTCTGCTCCCCCTCTTTCTGCCCAGGTGTTGCCTGAGGCATCTTAGTACCACTAATCCGGTCTTAATCCTGGGGGCCAACCAGCGCGGAATTCCAGTCTTGTTATTATTGCTCATCATTTTAACCTCCCAAGAGGTTGCCCTTCCCCATCAGACCTCTAGTCCTCTTCCCCAGTGATTGGGCCGCTCCCCTTCCCAGGTACCGCAAGTGTGATAAGATTGAGGCCAGAAAGATGGAACGCTTGGCTAAGAAAGGTAATGTAATCCCACTAGAAGGGCTTGGCGCCCTGCCCCCCCCACCCCACAACACAGCACACTTTGAAGCGGAGCTGTGACCAGGGGAGCGGGTGGGGAGGAGGCCACGTTCTTTTCTTTCTCTTGGCCCCCTGGCCCAGCTCCGTTTCCTCTCCATCCTTCCTGTTTCACTCTCTTACACCTACCTTTTTCTCATTCCCACATTCCTTCCCTTGCCCACTTCCCACTTATTTCCTTCTACCTCATTTCTACCTCACTTGATCACCCACTTCCCTCTGTCCCCTTCCCCTCTCCCCATACGTGTGTTTCTTATCCTCCCCTCCATTATCCCCCTGTCCTCACAGGCCGCACAATGGTGAAGACACTGTTACCCTGGGATTCTGATGAATCCCTGGAAGCCTCTCCTGGGCCTCCCAGCTCACGTCGGGGGTCAGGAGGTGGGGGGTCCCGGGAGGAGGCAGTGGCCCCGCCTGGGTCTGAAGAGCAGGATCCCCTCCTGCAGCGCAAGTCAGCCCGTCGCTGTGTCAAACAACGGCCTTCCTATGATATTTTTGAAGACTCAGATGACTCAGACCCAGGTGTCCCCCCAGCTTCCCGCCGCCGTACCCCTCGAGAAAATGGTGAGGGCCAATTACTTTTGTCCATACTAGTTTTCCCCTAGCTCCCTGGCCTGTAATGGGTGGACCTTTTTCTGGGCTCTTCCAGGAAAGAGATTTCTTAATTATTGCATTCTGGGGCCTCATGGGTCATAGGCAAGGCCAGACTTATGACAGGCCTCAGTTGCGTTCAGGTAAACGCTGACTGACCTTAACTGAAAGTAAAGAATACAAGATGTAAGACAGCTCAGTTTCCCTAGTTATTTGGGGAGAGCATGAGGTCTTGGGGAGAGGAGCAGACTGGGTGAGGGGCAAATCTCATCCTTTTCTCCCTCCTAGAGTTGCCCCTGTTGGAGCCTGAAGAGCAGAGCCGACCCAGGAAGGCCACTCTGCAGCCTGTGGTGCAGCTAAAGGCTCGGAGGCGCCTGGAGAAGGTCAGCCCTGTCTCCTGTCGTGCCATGGAGATGAGCAAGGCTTTGGGGGGGCAAGGGCCCTCCTTGCTCAGCTCTCATTAGACTCTTAGGAAAGGGAAGGGGATTGTAGCAGGCAGTGAAGCGGGACAGCCCCCCACCTCAAAAAGTTTAACATCTAGCTGGGGAAATCATCACAACGTGTGGCTATGTGCCCAGGTGAAGTGTGGACAAAAGAGCTGTTTGTTGAATGAGCAAATGAACAAAAGCATGAGGGGGACATTGAGCTGGACTCTGAAGAAAGTGGGGAACTTGGGTAAGAGGAGGGAGGGCATCGGGAGCACAAGAGAGGACTTGGGGCCTATCTGAGAAGTCCTTTAGGGAAGTGGTAGAGCTTAGTTTGGAAAAAGAGGGTACAGCCAGGATCCCCTCCCCCCACCCTGGCTGTCCTTGCCTTGCCTCCAGGCCCATCTCCCTCCCACCCCCTCCCCAGGATACTTCTGCCCCTGGACCCTTTGCCTCCTTCCCCAATGGCTGGACTGGAAAACAGAAATCTCCTGACGGTATCCACCGAGTCCGTGTGGATTTCAAGGTATAACAGGAACTGGGGTTTTGGTGAGGGCATCAGAAGTGGGTGTCTAGTTGGGCTCGCGGGTGCTGGGTACAGGGTTAGGGAGTCGAATTTTGCCGAGAGACGGAGGGGCAGAAGTCCTGACTTCCTATTTTAAATTAACTGTCAGGCCAGTTTAGAATGAGAAGCACAGGGTGGCAGGGTTAGCAAAATGCTTGAGGCAGAAGGGTTGGTTCATTTATAGGATAAAAGCCATGAGTTGGATGGGGAAGCTCTTGGTGGTAGAGCGTAGTGTTAATTCTGATGTTGGAGAGCTGGAGCTATTGAAGAGGGAGGCAGGAGTAAAGAGCTCTCTTCTTCTCCCTCTATGATTGTAATCATGCCTTCCTCCTTCCAGGAGGACTGTGACCTGGAAAATGTGTGGCTGATGGGTGGTCTGAGCGTGCTCACTTCTGTGCCTGGGGGTCCTCCCCTCGTATGTCTGCTCTGTGCCAGCAAAGGCCTACATGAGGTCTGAGACCACCCTGTCACTTCTAACAAACACTGTGCCCTCCCAACGATGCCCTTGCCCGTGTCTTCCTCAGTCCCCCAGTGTCCCCCATTCCTTAGCGTACTCTAACTCTTTGGCCTCCTACAACAACAGTAGAATAGCCTTTTCTCTTCCCAGCTGGTGTTTTGCCAGGTATGCTGTGATCCTTTCCACCCCTTCTGCTTGGAGGAGGCAGAGCGGCCCCTGCCCCAGCACCATGACACCTGGTGCTGCCGCCGGTGCAAGTTCTGCCACGTTTGTGGGCGGAAGGGCCGTAGCACTAAGGTTCGAGAATTGGGCGATTGGGGGATATGGGGGCGGGTTTCATTGGCCATATCCTAGGATTGCGACTTTTCCTCTCATCTTAAACCACGACAGCACCTCTTAGAGTGTGAGCGCTGCCGCCATGCCTACCACCCTGCCTGCTTGGGGCCCAGTTATCCAACTCGGGCCACCCGTAAAAGACGTCACTGGGTAAGAGATTCTGATCCAGTCACCCCTGTGCCTTGGCCTCCTCTGGCTTTCTGACTCTACTTTGCATATCTCCCTGACATCCCATTCTCCACCTCTGCTTGTAGATCTGCTCAGCCTGTGTTCGATGTAAAAGCTGTGGAGCAGCTCCAGGGAAGAACTGGGACAGCGAGTGGTCAGGAGACTGTAGTCTTTGCCCTGGCTGTACCCAGCTTTATGAGAAAGGTAGAGAGACTCTGGGGTGGGTTCTGGGCAGTCTTCGCAATGGCTGCAGCGGAGTGGGTAGAGGGTGGGGTGGGGGATGGGTGGAGATGAGGTGCCCTGGAGACGCCCCAGGAGCACCCAGGGGTGCCTTCTGAACCCTGAATCTCTCCCCACAGGAAACTTCTGCCCAATTTGTACACGCTGCTATGAGGACAATGACTATGAAAGCAAGATGATGCAGTGTGCCCAGTGTGACCACTGGGTGCATGCCAAGTGCGAGGGCCTCTCAGGTGGGTGGGGGGACCACCCTGGACCCCAGCCCTGCTCTCTCTGATGGTCCCCAGTCCCCTTCCCCTTCAGGGTGAGTGGAGCTCCCTGGGCACGACTTCCCCCAGCCTCCAGCGTTTTACTCTTGAGGGCTGCTGGGAGCTGCCGTCTCCGAGCTTTTTGCTAACCCTTTCATCCTTCTCCTGCTCATTTTCAGATGAAGGCTACGAGATTTTGTCTGGGCTGCCAGACTCGGTGCTATATACATGTGGGCCATGTGCTGGGACAGCTCCTCCTAGATGGAGAGAAGCCCTGGATGGGGCCCTTCGGGGGGGACTGCACCAGGTACTCCAGGGGTTACTGAGTGCCAAGGTGACTGGACCTCTGCTGCAGTGCACCCAGGTATGGGAGAGGGCCTCTCAGGGAGAGGAAAGAGGGTCCCCAAGGGATGTGCTCACTTCCTGTACCATTACAGTGTGGACAGGATGGGGAGCAGTTGCACCGAGGACCCTGTGACCTACGAGCTGTAAGCCAACTGTTTGAAGATGGACACTACAGTTCTGTGGTATGGGCTGGTGGGCTTGCAGTGAGTGGGCTTGGGGTGACTGAGGATTCAAGGAGGGCCCTTCCCTAACAGTCCCCCACCCCCTAACAGCACAGCTTTATGGAGGATGTGGTCGGTATCCTGATGAGGCACATGGAGGAAGGGGAGGCCCCTGAGCGCCGCACTGTGGGGCAGGCCAAGGGGCTCTTACTGAAGGTGAGAACCTGCAGCCTGGGCAGAGAGCTCTTCTATCTTCTCCACTTTTGCCCCAACCACTTCACTGACCCCCCCTCTCCTCTCTTCTGCTGTATCACCCCTCCCTAGCTACTAGAGTCTGCCTTCAGCTGGTTTGATGCCCAAGATCCCAAGTACTGGAGACGGAATACCCGGCTGCCCAAGTGAGCAGGGCCTTGAGACCCAGGGTAGAGGAAAGGGAAACCTGAAGGGAGGATTGTCCTGGGGCAGCTGAGTTCCCTGTGTGATTGTCTTCCCTACTTTCTGCAGTGGAGTCCTGCCCAACGCAGTTCTGCCCCCGTCTGCAGATCACATCTATGCCCAGTGGAGACAACAAGAGTCTGAGATCCCAGTATCTGGCCACCCCCCAGGTGGAGGTGCCATTCCAGGTAGAGTGGGGGAGAGGCTTCTGGGCTCGAGGTGGGGGGTAGGCCAGGGAACCAGAGCCTTGGCCCTGACAGCATTCTTCTCTTGATAGCTACACAGGCAAAGGAGCTAGCTTTGGATCCTCATCTAGAGGACCCTCGCCAGTGTGCCCTCTGTCTCAAGTACGGAGATGCTGACTCTAAGGTGAAAGAGGTGGCCTTGGGGGTGGCCAGTGCTCACTCTCTAATCCCACTGCTCTCGCTGGGATCCCTCCTTCTTCCTCTCCTACTTTATGACCCTCTTCTCCCCCCCTAGGAGGCTGGAAGGCTCTTGTACATTGGCCAGAATGAGTGGACACATGTCAATTGTGCCATCTGGTCGGCAGAAGTGTTTGAGGAGAATGACGGCTCCCTCAAGAACGTTCATGCAGCTGTAGCCCGTGGCCGGCAGATGGTGAGGGGCCAGGGCAGGTTAGGCTGTGGGACCCCCCACCAGCCGGGGCAGGCTGTTGAGCGCTGCTGAACCTTCTTCCTTGTCTGGAAAATGAAAATGATACCTATAGGTCCTGTTTCGTAGGTTTATTATCAGATTTAAAGTGAAAATAGATCATTTGCTTTGCAAATCCCAGAATGCTCTGTAACTTAGCTGTTATCTTGGGTTCAGGGGTTCTAATCATTTCAGGAGAGGTTTGTAGGGAAAAGGGATTAGGGTTGGGCCTCAAGTATAAGTTGTCCACGAACCTCGATCTCCCTTCTCAGAGGTGTGAACTGTGCCTGAAGCCTGGGGCCACTGTGGGCTGCTGCTTATCCTCTTGCCTTAGCAATTTCCACTTCATGTGTGCTCGAGCCAGCTGCTGTATCTTCCAGGATGACAAGAAGGTTTTTTGCCAAAAACACACAGACCTCCTGGATGGCAAGGTGGGACTGTGGCCTTCAGGGTAGGGGCAGATCCTCTAGATCCCTCTTTCTTGCCCTCTTCATCCGGGGGTGTTCTCTTGTTATGTCTCACCTGACCTCATGTCACACCCCTTCATTATCTATTATGTCACTCCCTGGTAGGGTGTAGATAGCATTGTCTAGTCGTCCTTTGTGTTACTACCAGTGCCTTGTAATCGCTCCTCATCTGTGCTGTGCTGTTCTCCCCCCACCAGCAAAGCGCAGAGACCCTCATGCCAACTCCCTGTGCCTGAAATTTCTGCTTTTGGTGCCATTGTGGGTCATTCACTTTGCTGAAACTTTTCCACTCCCCACACCCCTAGGAGATTGTGACTCCTGACGGCTTTGATGTTCTCCGCCGAGTCTATGTTGATTTTGAAGGCATCAGTTTCAAGCGAAAGTTTTTGACAGGATTAGAGCCAGATGCCATCAATGTGCTCATTGGTGAGATACCCACCCCTCTCCTTCTTTCCTCATGTTCTTCCTGCTTACTGGGAGACCCCCCGCTCCTCTACCTTATGCCCAAGAGTCACCTTCTTTGTCATGTTCTTTTTTTCTCACAGGCTCTATCCGTATTGATTCCCTGGGGACACTGTCTGACCTGTCTGACTGCGAGGGAAGACTCTTTCCCATTGGCTACCAGTGAGAGGCCCTGCCTGATGTGCCGTGGTGTGGGGGGGACAGGAGAAGCCATAACCTGGACTCTGAGCGGTTTTGAACTCACCTCTTCCCCTCCCTTCGCAGGTGCTCACGTCTGTACTGGAGCACAGTGGATGCCCGTCGGCGCTGCTGGTATCGGTGCCGTATTCTAGAGTATCGACCCCGGGGCCCTCGGGAGGAACCTGACCACATAGGGGCAGCAGAGGAGAATCGGACCATTGTGCATAGCCCCGTCCCCACTTCAGGTACACCCTGCCCTCTCCCTTCCCTACTCCCACCTCCTAGCTTGTGGGGACTCTCTCGTTCACTTAGGGAGGGTGGCTCTGCTCCACTTTGCGTCCACTTCTATGTCAGCCATTGTGGTAGGAAAATGGGGAGGGGAAGCCAGACTTGGTCTCTGGCTGTCAGTTTGGTGTTGGAGGCAAGAGTGCTGTGTCCTTAGACTCGCTGAGCTTACTCATGGGAGGGAGAGGACCTAGAGAAAAGGGAAGCTGGATATGGCAAGCAAAGCTTTATGTGGATCTTGGAGGATGGGGGTAGGACAGAGAGACTGGACAAAGCAAGGCAGAGAGGTGGCCTTGTCTGTAGCAGCCAGCGGGAACCAGGTGGAAATTGGAAAGGGTGTAATGGGGAGGAGCAGGAAATAAGGCTGGAAGAATAGGAAGGGGCCAGGTTGTCCAAGGCTCTGAATGGCAGATTCAGGAATCTAACTGGGGTTGAGTGGTTTAGTAAGAAGCCTGGAATTTCATTGAGCAGTAAGAGGATGTGATGACTGCAGTGCCTTTAGTACTTTAGAGTGATTAATCTATCTCACTTAACGCTGAAAGAGTAAAGGGGGAAAGGTCAGGTAGGGGCCCAGGCCTTGCCAGAGAGGGTGATGGGTAGCTTTGGTGGTAGAAAGGAGATCGACGAGAATAAGACTGAGGCATACTCAGCAAAACTGAGAGAAGGGGACAGAGGACATTCAGCTGTCTGGCCCCAGTGAGGCCACTGAGAAATCAGTAAGATAGGAGGAGGGATCACCAAGGTAGGCGGAACATGGTCTTAGACACCAGAGCTTGAGGAGGGGAAGATATGTCTAGAGTTGCAGAGATACTGATTCTGAAGGTAGAGAATCGAGAGTTTCCCTTGTAACTCCATGCCTGGGTGATCTTTTAGGGAAAAGCTCAAGTCTTGACCCTGAGGGCATGATACCTGTGTTTGTGGACTAGTGGGTAAAGGAGAAGGGAGGTGGGACTGCTCCTAAGAGAGATGCAAAGGAATTACGGATAGGCTAGGTTCGCCTCCCCCCATCACCCATTTTCTCTTTCTCTTCCCTAACGTTGCCTGTCATGATATTTCAGAGCTGCTGGGAGCCGAGTCCCCCCAACCAGGGCTTGATACAGTTTCCCTGGGTCCTGAGCGCTACTCCCCTGCCCACAACACAGGCCCCTTACCCCCGCCTCCAGAGCAGAACATCGCCCCTTCCCCAGTTCCCAGATCTGTCTCAGGGGCTAGAATCAAAGTGCCCAACTACTCGCCTTCCCGGAGGCCCCTGGGAGGTATCTCCTGCTGGCCACTCCCCTCCCCTGGTGAGTATGAAGAAAGCACGTGGTCGTGAGGGAGCTGGCTTGGGGGAGTGTAGAGATGGAAGGTTCACTCAAGCTGGGGTGATGCTGTTTTGAGCCAGATATCTTCTCTTTCCTTACAGGAAGTCCATCGTCTCTGTCTCACCACATCCCAACAGTTGGTGATCCTGACTTCCCAGCTCCCCCAAGACGTTCCCGCCGTCCCAGCCCCCTGGCTTCCCGGCTACCGCCCCGATGGGCCTCTCCACCCTCCAGGCCCACTCCTCAGCTCAGGATGCCCCCTCCTACCTCAGCCCTCGAGGCCCTCATGCCTACCTCAGGGGAGCTGGCTCCCCCTGGTCCAGTCTCCTCCCCACCCCCTCCTCCTGAGGACTTGGGCCCTGACTTTGAGGACATGGAGGTCGTGCCAGGGCTGAGTGCAGCCGACTTGGACTTTGCGGCTAGCCTGCTTGGGTCTGAACCCTTTCAGGAGGAGGAGATTGTGGCTGAGGGGGCTGGGGGAAGTAACCGGGGAGGCCCTGGGGATAGCTCAGAGGAGGAGGCTGGCCCCGCTGCCCACTACATTCACTTCCCCCCAACTGTGGTGCCTGGGCCTGTCCTGCCACCTGGTCCCATACCTGGAACCCCCAGAATTGAACAGCTGGATGGAGTGGATGACGGCACGGACAGTGAAGCTGAAGCCGTCCAGCAACCCCGGGGCCAGGAAGCTCCCCCTTCAGGGCCAGGGGTGGGTGGGGTAGGGGGTGGGGGGGGAGGAGGGGATGGGGCAAGACCCCCTGAGGACCTCCCTTCAGAAATTGTGGAGTTTGTACTCAAGAACCTAGGTGGAGCTGGTGAGGGTGGGGCTGGCCCTGGTGAAGATCCCCCCCTACCACCCCCTTCGCTGGCTAATGGCAACCAGGCTCCCCCAGCCCCACTCCCCACCCCAGCGGATCCCCCCCGGACGTTTGCCTGGCTTCCTGGGGCTCCTGGAGTTCGTGTGCTAAGCCTCAGCCCTGCCCCCGAGCCCCCCAAAACTGCTGCCTCCAAGATCATTCTTGTCAACAAATTGGGGCAGGTGTTTGTAAAAATGGCAGGGGAGAGTGAACCAGCCCCACCTCTGCCAAAACGGCCTCCACCAACCCCTCCTACTGCCACCCCAGCCTGGGGTCTCACGCCTGGGCCCCTTCTGAGTGTGCTGCCTGTGGTGGGGATGGTGCGCCCCCCACCTCCACCTCCCCCATCGCTGACCCTGGTGCTGAGCAGTGGGCCCCCCAGCCCCCCCCGCCCAGCCATTCGAGTCAAGAGGGTGTCAACCTTCGCTGGCCGCAGCCCCTCAGCACCCCCCCCAAACAAGGCCCCCCGGCTGGATGGGGAGGGGGAGTCCCCCGAGAGTACCCCCCAATCAGTGGGGGCCTTGGGCAGTGGGTGAGTGGTGACAGGGAAACAAAGGAACTTTGGGAGGTATGGGAGGGGTGGTTAAGGGATGGGGAGGGAGATGCTACTGGCATACATATGGGTCTCTCTTCAAAGCCCTTGATTCCTTTTAACTAGATTGAGCAGAGTACGCATGAAAACACCCACTGTCCGGGGAGTCCTTGACCTGGATGCTCCTGGGGAACCTAGTGGGGGAGAAAGTCCCACGTGAGTGACCTGCCCTCTTCTCAATTGCCAAGAACCTTGACTTCTGCCTTTTCATGCTCTGACTAGCTCCCTCTCCTTCCCACAGGACCCTTCCTGACCGATCCCCATTGCTGCCCCTGCCGGACTGTGGCTTCCCCAAGGTCTCAGACGGCCCCCCAGAACTGCTGCTTGAGCCCCAGTGGCACCACTACTCAGGTCCAGCTCACGTTTCTCTCCCCTTGGATCAGGGCAGCCCTCTCCTGCCTGGAGCAGGCTTGGGGCACAGGCAGCCAGAACCTTCTCACTTCTGGTTTGTCGAGGCAAATGAAAACACTAGGGAAGTGGGCATTGGCCTCCAGGTGCCAGTCGGGTGTCCAGAGCTGGCCTCTTACAGGCTTCCTTCAAAGGAGTAGGGTATGGTGCCAATTTCTGGTGCATGGGGGTGACATGAGCATCAAGGCCTGTCTCTGCAGACTGTGGGCCCGTGGGCAGTGGGGAGGTGGGAGGTGTGTGAGTGGCAAAGTGACCTGGTCAGTATGATGTTTGGGAAGCTAATGGGAAACACCTTCCTTACCATGGCAGGTGAGGCCTCCAGCTCAGAGGATGATGCGCCATCCCCAGAAGATAAGGAGAACCAGGGACCCAGGCGGGCGGGTCCCCACCTGCGCTTTGAGATCAGCAGTGAAGATGGCTTCAGTGTGGAAGCTGAGAGCCTGGAGGGTGAGATGGTTGGGAGTGGGATAGGGGAGCAAGGGAGGGGGAGCCAAGCAGGGCCTGGCTCCAAGTGCTCATCCTCCCCTCTCTGCAGGGGCGTGGCGGACCTTGATTGAGAAGGTCCAGGAGGCCCGGGGTCATGCTCGACTCAGACACCTCTCCTTCAGTGGTGAGCTGGGCTTGGGTCGGGGGCAGGGTAGAGGAGGAGTCTGATGGAGGGGTCTGGGGTGGGAGCAGGCAGCAATGGGGCAAAGGGTGCCCCTTGTGATGCCCCCTGGCCCTTTGCTCCTTCCCCAGGGATGAGTGGGGCAAGGCTTTTGGGGATCCACCATGATGCTGTGATCTTCCTGGCTGAGCAGCTGCCAGGGGCCCAGCGCTGCCACCACTACAAGTTCCGATACCACCAGCAGGGGGAGGGGCAGGAAGAGCCTCCTCTGAACCCCCATGGTGCCGCCCGGGCAGAAGTCTACCTCCGGTGAGATGGGGGAAAGCTGCCTGGGTCACGGGTCTCTGAGGAGTGGGCCCTGTTGGGGCCACATGGAGGTAGGCTGACAGGACTCTGCCCTTGCCCCCTTAGGAAATGCACCTTTGATATGTTCAACTTCCTGGCATCTCAGCATCGAGTGCTGCCTGAGGGGGCTGCCTGTGATGAGGAGGAAGATGAGGTGCAGCTCAGGTCCACCAGGTATGGTGGGAAGGAGCTGGGTCTGAGGTTGGGTGACTGGGACCTGGAGCCTTTGGCTGATGCTTTTTCCTGTCCCAGGCGGGCCACCAGTTTGGAGCTGCCCATGGCCATGCGCTTCCGGCACCTTAAGAAGACATCCAAAGAGGCAGTGGGGGTCTACAGGTGAGTAGTAGGCCTCTCTGGCAGGAGGGTATCAGCTGTGCCAGGGGGGCACAGCCTGAAATTAAGTGGTGCCCCCTCCCCCTGCAGATCAGCCATCCACGGCCGTGGCTTGTTCTGTAAACGCAACATTGATGCTGGGGAGATGGTCATCGAGTACTCGGGCATTGTCATTCGCTCAGTGCTTACAGACAAGCGGGAGAAGTACTATGATGGGAAGGTAGGTGCAGGGCCTCCTGGGGCCCAGGCTGGGCTGGGGCTGGGAGACATCCTCACAGGGCTCCTGCCACTTCTCCCCAGGGCATCGGGTGCTACATGTTCCGAATGGATGACTTTGACGTGGTGGATGCCACCATGCACGGGAATGCCGCACGCTTCATCAACCACTCGTGTGAGCCCAACTGCTTCTCCCGGGTGATCCATGTGGAGGGCCAGAAGCACATCGTCATCTTTGCTCTCCGCCGCATCCTCAGAGGGGAGGAGCTCACCTATGACTACAAGTTCCCTATTGAGGATGCCAGCAACAAGCTGCCCTGCAACTGTGGGGCCAAGCGCTGTCGTCGCTTCCTCAACTGACCCCCTTCCCTCCCTACCCAAGCAGTGGGCCCCTGGCCTGGCCCTGAGGGGACCCCACCCACATACTTTACCATCTTACCCCCTTGCTCCCCTCCCCTGCCTTCGCACGTGCCCCCAGGGAGCCCTGCCTGCCCTCCTCCAGTCACCACCTGCCTGCAGGGTCCAGGATGTAGATATATTGTACAAAGGTTTCTAAATCCCTTCTTTTCTATGCACTTTTTTATTTAAAAGGTGGGGTCCCAGGGGGGACTCCCCCCCCCCCACAATAAAACCCTTCAATGTTTGGATCCACAGCCTCTGAATGGGTGTAGGGTTGATAGTACTTCCTCTTTGTGGGGCTGAAGTCTGCCTTATTCCCAAGCTATGGGAGGCCTGAGAAGCCCTCCTGGGCCTCTTCAGCTCCTGTAGTGGGGACCCAGCACTCTCATGTCCTAAGTCTCTCATAGCAAGCAGGTGGTGCCAGTATACCCTTGGAGAGATGCCCTTGCCCACTTTGTTCAGCAAATGGTCCAAGTGATTTTAGCCCCATGGTTCAAAGGCTTGTATCCCCTAGTGAGATTCTGGAGCCACAAGTGCAGAGACAGCATCATTTATTCCATGTTAACAATTAATGGCGGTGGGGAGCTCCCACAGCAGTTAAGCGGGGTGCACAGACCCAAGCATTGGGGTGGGGGGACTGAGGGAGCAGGGCGGCTGCTGCTTGGCAGCCTCACCTGAGCTTATGCAGCACACCCAGGGCATCACCACGCCCCAGTTGGCCCAGGTGGCCAGCCAGCTGTCCAAGCTGGGCAGTGGGATCCTGAGCGGTCACCGTCTCCAGCAGGGCACGAAGTGGGGAGTGGGCTGGCCTCAGGGAGTAGGCAAAGGTGGCCCAGGAGGCTGGGAGGCCGTAACGGGCAGCCAGGTGGCGGGTGGTTCCCCAGGCACAACCCCCACGGGGTCCAGGCTCAGGGTCCAGTAGGACAATCAGCTCTTCCAATACCTCCAGTTCATCCAGAAGTCGTGAGAGAGGCTGGCATGCCAAGCTGGGGGGAACTGAAAGGCAAGGGCATGAGGTCATGAAAGAAGGAAGTCCTGAGCCAGCTGTGTGCATCCTCCTCCTGCCTAAGGACTCACCAGACCCTTCTGTTAGGGGGAAGAACTTGCAGGCTTCCCCAGCTTCTGCTGCCTTCTCCTTGTTTTCAGGCCGCCCCAATAATGTCTGTAAAGCTGCTGAAACAAGCAGGCCTCCCAGTAGGAGAGCGCTAATGCCCACCACATACCAGGCTGTGCTCCCTGCAAAGGCTGAAACAGGCTTGAATGGAATACAGGCCACACCCATAATTGTCAGGGGGTGGGGGGCAGGATTCCTCTGAAGGGATACAGCACTTACATTTTGGAATTACCCAGGGCCTGAGGGATGTAGGGGGTCCGCTGGTCCCACCCGGACCTAGGGAGCTTGCTGAAGAGGAGGATTTTGTGGATATTGTTACGTTTTCCCACTGGCACTGATTCCTGGGGGGTATGGGTTCCTTAGGCGACAGAAAAGGGTTATTGGGTTTGGGGAGGCAGAGTCACCTCATTCACCCTGACCCAGGTATCCCCAGTCTAGCCAGGGACTCACCTCACGACAGCGGTTTCCAGATCCACTTTGTAGGATTGCTGGGGGTTGAGAGGGGCCCCAGGATGGGAGCTGAGGATTGCGGTCTAGACAAGGACTGCACTGCTCAGCCCAGGCCCTGTTGCATAGTCCAGGTGGGCACCGAGCAAACGGGAAATCCAAGTGGTCCCCACGGTCATTGAGCCCACAATGCCGGGTGAACTCGTAATCTGAGCAGAGGAGGGAGAGAAGGGACTCCTGAGATACAGCACCCTAACACCTAGTGTGCCTACCACCTCAGCGCCAGCCTACCCCGGTCCCTCACCCGGGCAGTTAGGGGGTCCGAAGCGCTCCAGACACCGGCGGCAGCATTGGCGTTTACGGTCCCAGTACTCCAGAAAGCCGCAGTACCTGGAGACGGGGGTGGTCCCCAAGGTCCGGTAGAGGAGTGTGGCACCCCAGAGCAGGTGGAGCCACATGGGGAAGAGCTGAGCCTGTGAGCAAGGCGACTTTAGGCTAGGCGCTAGAAAACCTCTGCGGAGTTTCCACCCACCACCCAGATGAATGACCCCCACCACGGACACACTCATCCAGTCCCAAACAGTGGTCCTCAAAATCCCATCTCACTTGTTAAGAGTCCTCTCTCCCTAAAATCCCGCGTGTTCTGTTCTTAAAAGATTTTTGCTTCCTGCCCCATCACCCTCCACCCAGCGCCGCAAATCCAGGCTTCTGGATTCCCAGCCCTGTCTCCCTCAAGGACCCAGGACTTCAAGTCTCACCCCCATGCACGCGAGCCACCCCCACTCCCCAACTCAAGCTCTGTCCCTTTCCCTCCCTGTCCCTCCCGGAAAGCCAGCCACGCCCAATCCCCTGCCCCCACCCCTCCTGTCCCCAGGAATCTCCATTTAGTCCCCTCCCCTTCAGAAATCCAGGTATATCAATCCCTGCTTCTCGACCTCCCCGCCACCATCACCCCCTGGCACCTGAAGCTGGTCCTGCCGTCTCTCGTTCAGGGCCCCACTCCCTCCCTCAACTTCCCTTTCCGGGCAGACTGCGTCATTGACATTGTGGGAAGGGGGATAAGCCTGGGCTGGTATCTTAGTGACTTCTTTGGCCTCGGTTTCTCTGTAAAATGAGGGGGTTGATCTAGATTCCTTCCAGTTAGCTCTAAATCTTCGGTGAGCCCATGAGCACCTCAAAACTCTACTTCAGGCATTTTCCATCCCCTCCCTCGGCCAGCTCATCCCCTGCCCCTCACAGGATGCAGGCATCCTGCCACTCCAAGTGCAAACAGACTAAAGGACAGACAAGAAATTTTATTGGGGGAAGGAGGGAGGTGGTTCCTGGTCCTCCCATGTTCCTTGAAGGGAAATGGAGGGACCAGGAGGTCCCTGGGTCCCCAGAGAAGCAGGGAGGGGGTAGACCACATCAGCAGGTGTCCTGGGGAGGGAGAACAGGGGCCTGAGAGGGCACTATCGGGGAACGGCTCTCAGAAGCGGCCATGGCGGTGGTCCGGAGATCGTCTCCTGTTCCTTTCTCGCGGGCGGTGTCCCCCTCCAGGCCTTGTGGGTGATGGACCCCTGGGGGAAAGGGGGCAAGTGAAGGGGATGGCAGCAGCCCTTCCCCCTTCACATTATTGCCTTGTTCCCATTTCCCGGCAGTCAAGCCAGCTCACTCCCTACCAAATACCTTCTTCTAGGGCCACGGCCGTACAGTTGCCTTCGAAGGTCCCGGGAGATTGGCCGAAGGTGCATAAAGTTGCAGAAACCACCCCGGGTGCATTCACTGTGGCGTCAGACGACAGGCAGGTGGAATCACAGCCTGGACCCCATCTAATCTGAGCCCAACCTAACCTTACCCAGGGGTGTCTCCCATCCCCCTCCAGCCTAGCCTTGCCCCGGGATTTTCCCTTCCCCCCCAGCCCACTGCCCACTGACTCGAGGCTTCAGGCACCACCAGCCTCCCCCCCGGGACCCTTCAGCACCCCATCTCATATTGCCGACAGCAGGACTCCCGGAAATCCGTGACAGGAGAGAGCTCGGCTTGCACCGCCTGCCCATTGAACCAACGGTTGTTGAGCTCGGTCACCGCCCGCTCCGCATCTTCCTCCCTCCGGAACTGGGGTCACAGGCGAGATGTAGGGAGAGGCGTTAGGAGGCCCAGGATCCCAGGGAGAAGCTACGCTGGGGAGCCGCGGGATTCAGGGGGAAGGGATCCGCTCTGGGGAGGTAAAAGGCCCCAGTGCGAGAGCTCCAAGACCCAAGATCCGGCGTCCTGAAGCTGGGGGAGGGGCTGAAAGCTCAGCAGGGGACGGGGCCTCAAGCACCTTGACATAGACGTTCCCTACTAGGTGGTCCCCCAAGTTATCACAGACGTTCATCTCCTCGATCTGCCCGTACTTCTCTTGCAGCTCTGTGAACACCTCCTGAGTGGCACAGTATGGGACGGGAGGTTAGGCTCAGGCACTGAGGGAGGCTAGCCCCCCACATCTCCCCTGTCCAGCTCTGCTCACCTCAAAGAAACTGTCATAATGTTCTTGCACCTCGACATCACTGACATGACCTGGGGGATTCAGGGGTGAAAACAAGGGTCACGGCCGAAGCCTTTCCCCACTTAATGGCATTCAGACTTCTGCGTCCCGGCCGCAAGACAAGGGTTCCCCCATTCCTGACTCGAGCGTGGCTGGGTGCCCCTCCAGGAGCGTCCTCAGCCCCAGACGCCCACGCCCTGCCCCGGTTCTCACAGTGGGAACCATCCGCTGTCTGTGCCGTGTTCTGAGGGTTCCGGTACAGGTTGAGCAGCACGATGGTCTGCGGTGAGGGAGATAAGGGGTGGCGGGTGTCAGCTGGGCTCTCCCGAGAGCAAAGGCAGCCGAGGGAGGGGGCGACGAGGAGGTGGTGTTAATGTAATGAACAACGCTAGGTAGAGACAGAGGCCCGGGGAGAACGCGAGTGAGGGCCACCCCGGCATTCCTTTCGGGAAGTAGGGGGGACTGCCTCACCTGACTGAATGTGGGTTTATTGTGGAGCCGGGAGCACCGATCCCCGTGCCTGCAAGCCCCAATCTTAAAGTAAAAAGAGCAGTTAACCCTGAAAGAAGTGTGAAAATATGGGGTGAACGGGTGGTGGGGCCCCTGCCGCCCCTCCCCCCAGGGCTGTCACCCCTCCCCCACGAAGCGAGACCTGTCACTCCTCCAGGACCCTGCCAACTGGGACCTGCTGCCTCTCCCCCAGGGCCCTGTCACCCCTCCCCCAGCAACAGGACCTGCCGCCCCTCCCCCACCAAGCGGGACCTGTCACTCCTCCAGGACCCTGCCAACTGGACCTGCTGCCCCTCCCCCAGGGCCCTGTCACCCCTCCCCCAGCAACAGGACCTGCCGCCCCTCCCCCACCAAGCGAGACCTGTCACTCCTCCAGGACCCTGCCAACTGGGACCTGTCACCCATACCTCCCCAGAACCCCATCCAATGAGACCCCCGGCCACCCATCCCCTGAGGATTCCGATGCTTGAGTCCCCAGCACGACCGCCCCTCCTACAGCCACCATCGATTCTCACTTGTCCTTTTCTGTCCCGAAAATCGAAGCTAAATACTCAGCCATTTTCACCCGCTCCCTCCACTTGTCTGCTTCATGCGTCACTTCCGGTGATATAAGCCGCTTCTGGGGTGGACTTTGAGGCGCGGATCCCTGGGAATTGAAGTCCAGCGGCTAGTGGGGAGTGCCTGCGTGGAAAGGATGACCCGGACCACCCTTCCCAGCAAGTCTCGAGGCGGGAGAGGCTGAACCTGAGGGCGAGGCAGAGAGGACAGGTCCCTGAGAGTTGGAGGCTGGAGGTGAGGGGGAGGGAGCTAAAGTTGTCAGGCGCATGCGTGTGGAGGATGGACTACAAGCCCCAGAAGACCTGGCGGCACTAGGCGCAAGCGCATTGAGAAAGGAGGAAGGTGAAGTGGCGGGTGAGTTAGGGGACTCCTTTATCCCCCTTATCCCCCAGCCCCTTCTGTTCCCTGGTGTGGGTCGGGGAAGGGGGGAAGGGAGGAGAGGCGATTGTTTCCTGCCCCTCCTTTCTCCGATTGGCACCCCGCTCCCTCGCGACTCGAGTGGTTTGTGCTGACTGGGGCTCCCGATAGCGGGGGACGCTTGGAGATCCCCACCCTTCTCCTTTTCCCTGCAGCCCTTCCCCCGCCCTTGTCCGGGACCCAGGATGAACCTGGAGCGGGTGTCCAATGAGGAGAAGCTGAACCTCTGCCGGAAATACTACCTAGGTGAGCTGGGGAGGGTGCGGGGGCGCGGGGGGACCCGCGGGTGGGGGCTCCTCCCCGCCATCGCCCGCCCCCCTGGAGGGAGGGGCCGAGGCCACCCCTCTGCCCCTCCCCCACCCCTTCCTTTGCAGGCGGATTTGCCCTCCTTCCCTTTCTCTGGCTGGTCAACGTTCTGTGGTTCTTCCGAGAGGCCTTCCTGGCCCCCGCCTACGAGGAGCAGGGACAGATCAAGGGCTGTGAGTGCTTGGGGGCGGGGGGCAGGGAACCGATTCCGGGCCAGCCCAAGCGGGGTTTGACCTTTGCCTTGCCTTTCTCCCCCTGTTCCTTTCCTTCCAGACGTCTGGCGGTCAGCACTGGGGCTAGTCTTTTGGCTCGTGGCGCTGACCTCCTGGATCACCGTCTTCCAGATCAACCGAGCCCGGTGGGGAGCCCTGGGCGACTATCTCTCCTTCACCATCCCTCTGGGGATACCCTGATCAGTCCTTCCCCCCACCCCGTGCCAGCTCAGGACCAGGTCCCTGTCTCACCCTGCCTTACCTCCAGCTCTGGGTCAGCGTAGCTTCCAAAGATGAAAAAGATCCAGCGTCCTTTATGGCCCCACAGCCTTTCGTTTGGCCTGGCTGGCTCCCCAGAACATGACTAATTTCCCACTTCTCCCTGTAGCCTCCGCTGAGACTCTCAAAGAATAAAAAGAGGATATTTCATGAGTTTTGCTGGTCCCTATTCCCTTTATTTCTGGGAGGGGTGGGATCTCCCTATGTCACAAAGGAAGAAACTGAAATACCACAGAGATTTCACCCTAGATTTATGGAATCTCAAATCTGAGAAGGCCCTACCTGAGCACGACTTCTATCCACAAGTGGTCACTTTGCATCTCTTTGACTGGCCCCAGTGATGGGAAGCTTGTCCGCTATGTTGTACAGCAAAAGCACATTTCACCGGTGAACTGTTAATTCTCTTCTCAGTGAAGCTGGTACCTCAGTAAAGAAAGGAGAGATGATAGTCTCATAGGGAAAAGAGGCCAGGATCTGGAGTCAGGACCTAGCTTTCAGTTTATCCTCTCACTGACTTGCTGTGATTTTGGACCAGCTTCCTCCTATTGGCTTAGACTTTCCCTAGTTGTAAAATAGGAAAGATGCATAACTGACTTATTTAGGGCCTGGATCTCATTTGTAGAGAGAACTTCCAGGTAAGTAACACTAGGATAGAGGATGCACAAATGTATAGATAGTGAATGTATTTGGTGTTCAATTGTGCCTGATTCTTTGTGACCCCATTTGGGTTTTTTTGGCAGAGATGGAGTGGTTTGCCATCTCTTTCTCCAGTTCATTTTACAGATGATGAAACTGAGGCAAACAGGGTGAAATGATTTGTCCAAGTTCACTCAGCTAGTTAGTATCTGAGGTCCGGATTAGAACTCAGGTCTTCCTGATTCCAGTGCTCTATATCCACTGTGCCACCTAGGTACCCCAGAGAATGTATAAAATATGCAAATACAAGAGACAGAAACTTGTCTTCTAGTCATCAGTGCCCAGGACACTACTGGTCTCTGGGGCATCCCCACTCTTTAGGAGTTAACATTCTCCTGGGAAGGATGCCACAGTTGACTTTAACGTGGCATTTTAAGGAAAAACAGTCAAGGCTTCTGAGAAGTTGAAACGAAGGGAGCTTGACTTCCTGGAATGGGGGATGGGCTGAGGAAGAGCAGAGGGTCCTAGAGTTGAAAGGGACCTCAAAGGTCATTTACTCCGCCCTTCTAGGGGTGTTTAGGGGATTTCAGCCAGGAGGGCTGAATTCTGAGAATAACTGTTGGACTGTAGACTATGTGAAGGTCGTGGGCAGATTATGGAGGGTCCCACAGACGGGGTAGCTTCCATTTCGGTGCAGATGTAGTGGGATCCACCGCTGGCCAGAGCAGGGGAGGATCGGAAAGTCCTCTGGGTTCAGTTCGCAATTGACCCCCTTGGCAGCAGGATGATTCGAAGCTAAAAATCTCATTTTCCACATCTGTAAAATGGACCTACAGTAGTGGTCAACTCCGTGCTGCCCGGTTGTTTAAAGAAGCAGAATCCGTTGCCTAGCAACGTAGAACTGCCGCGAGGTCCGGTTTCTCCTTCCCTTTTCGCCTAGGAGCCCCTTTAAGCCGTTGGCACTACAAGTCCCAGAAGCCGTGTCGGCAGCCTCAGCCTGCGCCTCCCATAGTGCCTCGCGCGGTCGGGCTCAGGGGACACGTGAAAGGAAGGTCAGGGAACGAACTACACCTCCCATGAGGCGCCGCGCGGCTGGGCCGGGGGACGTTAGTAGGTTTCCGGAAGAATGGTTAATGGGTGGAGCTTCGGGCGGGAGGTGGCCGTTAGCGGCTTCTGATTGGTCCATTCCGTAGATGAGCGGACCCACCGCCCAATAGAAGCAACGGGCGGGCGGGCCAGGGTGAGACCGCAGGAGCTAAGCCGCTGCGGTGGCCTAAGGCGGAGGTGAGGAGCTGTCCCTTTGGGCCGATCCCCTCGTCCTGATCTGGGAAGGTGGGACTCCTTCGGCTGAGAGAGAAGTTCTCCCAAATGTGACATCTGATCCGCCTCGTGGCTAGCCCGGCTCTGACCCCGGACCTCCCGGACTGACCCCTGACCCCGTCCCCGCCCCAGGGCACTGCTGGGTATCCCGCTTCCCCAGTCGGAGCCGGAGCCCGAACCGGAGCGATGTTCCCTGTGAAGGTGAAAGTGGAGAAGTCTGGTAAGGGAGGATCAGGAGGCTCGGAGGGAGCAATCAGAGGAGGAGGGAGCAACCCGGGAGGGCGGGCTGGAGGAGGAGGAGGAGGGGGCAGAGCGAGCAATGCAGGGTGCAGGGGGCTGGGTGGGGAGGAAGGAGCGGGGCTTCCCAGGGGAGGAGGGAGTATGGGGGGAGCAATCTGGGAGGCCTGCCTGCAGGAGGCAGGCTGGGGCCTGAGCCCGGAAGGGCTTGGGGCTAGAGATAGGGGGGGACAGACCCCGAGGGGAGACTCTGGACTCCCGGACGCACGTGCTCAGAGCTCAGCTCTGGGGGGGAAAGGGGACCTGGTGACCCAGCACAGGGGAGGAGAGGAAAAAGGGAACTGGGGCTGAGCTTTCCCTGTGGGAGGTCCCTGGATGGAGCCTGAGGGCGGCCCGAGGTGGCTGAGGTCCTCTGCTGGACGCAGCCCTTGGGGCAGCCGGCGCTGGCCCTTTGCTTGAATGGGGCCTGGAACCTGGGGAGGGGGCTGGAGCTCTGTGTGGGATCGGGACCCTCCCCATCAGGGACCTCCCCACCCCTTCCTCCGTCCTGCTCCCTGGTTTAGAAGGTGGATGGATGGAGACATCCGACCCAGATCTGGCCTCCGGTCAGTGACTAGAGGTTGCCTGAGGCTCTCTCTTACCCCTCCCCAGAGCTGGAGATGTCCAAAGCCAGGAACCACTTGGACGCAGTCTTGCAGTGTTTGCTGGAGAAGAGTGATGTGGACCGGTGAGGGCGGGTGGGGTGGGTCCATCCAGAAAGACTCCCCCTCCCCAAGGAAGCTATACTCAAACCACTCAGAGCCTGGGGTCCTGGGGATTGGAGGGGGGAGGGCTTGGAAACCATTCTCCAGCCTGCCCTGTGGGGGGAATTCTGAGCAAAGGGACCGATGGACAGAAAGGCTAGACGTAGCTTCCAGCAGGGCTGCTTCAGGCAACCCTGTGCCAGGAAGCCAGGAGGTCAGCCCTAAGGTCTGACCTTCTGTAATTCTGTCTTCCAAAGGGAACAGCTGGACGAGGAGGCCGGGAAAACACCCTCCGATGCTCACAGCAAGTAGGTCACTGGCCAGGTTGGGGTGGGCCCCATGGGCTCCATGGACCAGGGTCACACTGTCTTTCTTCTCCCCAGGGACTGTTCTATCACATCGGCTGGCAAACGGTAAGCTCACTCCCCTAGCTGGGGCAGAGGTGGGGCAAGGGAGGGTCCTGGGCTTTTAATTGGGCTCCACCTGTGGGGCCTCTTCTCCTCTCCCCCTTACCCTATGTTCCAGTCTGGCTGAGTCCTCTCTGGTCCGAGTTTTCTGTGATCTTGTAAATAAACCATACCCTCCTCACCCTGGCATTTCCAGGCCTTCCCAAACCAGGCCTTATCCTGCCCTGGGTCCACAGCCTGGCAGGAGGCCTCTTCCGTTCTCCCTTTCACCCCTGGGTGCCCTGTGGCTAGGTCCTACCCTTCCCGCTTCAGTTGTCTCTGTCCGGTCAGCTCCCAATCCTCTCCCCACAGGCCGTCAGCCAGGTTCCCCCATCACAGGAGGAAGAAGAGGAAGGAGATGGAGGACGGGCTTGCAGAGGGGGGACAGCAGAGACCCAGTGAGTGTTGGGCAGTGAGGTGGGAGTTATTGGGGACAGGCATCTCTGGGCCTGGACATCAGGACATCTGGGCCAAACCCAGCTCATCCTGGCCCAGTTTCTTCATCTGTAAAATGTGACTGGGACAGAAGTGGGGTGAAGGTAAAACCAGATTTGAAGGCCAGCTGTTCATCTGGGACCCACTGGGTTCAGCGTGACCTTTACCCCTCACCCACCAGACACTTACACCATCAAGCTATTTGACCGAAGTGTGGACCTGGCCCAGTTCAGTGAGAACACACCGCTTTACCCCATCTGCCGGGCTTGGATGAGGAACTGTCCCTCTGTCCGGGAGCCAGAGCGTTCTCCAAGCCCCGCCCCACCTCCTCGACCAGAGGATGAGGAGGTGAGAATGGGGTGAGGGGAACGGAGGGAAGAGGGCTTTACCTTCCCTGGGATGGACCTGACCAAGGGACTTTGGGGCTCATTCTTTCCAAAGGGGACCGAGGTCAGCAACGGGAAGAGCCGCGATGTATACAAGCTACCACCCCCCACAGCCCCCTGCCCTCCTGGTGAAGCCCCCAGCCCCAGAATCCCCTCCCCACTTCGGCCAGAGGGCCAGGAGACCTCTGAAGACCCAGTAAGTAAGACCCTCAAGCCACTAGAGGAGTTCTTGGAAGGAGGTGTGTGGGGTTCTCAGACCATGGGGAAGGAGACATTTGTAAACCAGCTCCTCACCCAGACTCTGCCTCTTACTCTCTGCGCAGCCCCCTGAGACAGCCCCAACCATGTCCTCCCTTATCTACCGCAATATGGAACGTTGGAAACGCATCAGGCAAAGGTATGTGGCCCCCACATCCAAACCTGCTCCCCAGCTTGGCCCTTCAAACACCCCCTCAACCCCTGCCACCCCTACCCCACCATCCTTGGTCCTGATGCCTATTGTTCTCCAGGTGGAAGGAGGCTTCCCATCGGAACCAGTTGCGTTACTCCGAGAGTATGAAGATTTTGCGTGAGATGTATGAGCGCCAGTGACCTCCCCCAATAAAAGTGTTCCCCACCCCAGCCCACCATCTGTTCTCTCTCCCCAAGACCCACAGATCTGACTCCAGCCAGGGGGGAGGCCTTTATTGGGTCCTGGAGGCTCCAGAAGCCTCTCTGAAGAGCGTCACACAGGGTGGGAGGGAAAGGGGGAAGGGAAGTCCCAGCTTGGGGTATTAGAAGGACAGGCTGCCCCTGTGCATGGGTAGGAAGGGCTAGTGTTTGTGACTGGGGGGTGGGGGTCAGGGATGGTGGTTAGAGCTTGGAATATGGGGGAGTCAGCATGGGACAGCCCCATTGCTCCTCCTACTTAGCCCCAGGCCCTGACCCCTGGGCAATGGGCACTGAGCGCTCAGCTGTCTGGGTGCCAGGGGTAGTGGCCGGGGCCTGGATAGACAGGATCCCCTCCGGGGACAGGGCTGAAGTCACTGCTGCAGGGTCCACGCCCTCTGGTAGGCGATAGCGACGGTGAAACTCCCGAGAGATGAAGCCATGCTCATCCTGCAATGTGATAGCACCCCCTTTAGGCCAGGGTGACTCATACCCATGCCCCCCTTCACTGCCCTCCCCCCAGACTCCCCCCCACATACCGGGCGCTCCTCATGCCGGGCATGTACTTCCACATGCTCCCCCACCACCTTGACATGGATCTCCTCGGGGGAGAAATGCTTCACATCCAGTAACACTGAGAAGTCTCCCTTGGCCAGGCTAACCTGCAGGTTAGGGGTTAGGGAGCTGGGGATGCCTGGGAGGGTAAGGAGGCCCCCAGGGGCATGGGGAGGGGCACCTGAGGGATGACCCCAGTGGTCTCTGGGCACGGGAAGAAAGGGGGATGGCTAAAGGAATCTCCTGGAGAGAGGGGTCAGTCTGGGGGAGTGCCCAAGGGGAAGCCCCCCCCCTTTAAGAGGCCCTGATCCTTAAGATGAGTAGGGGTTCTTTTTAGAGTTAACCTGGGATCCTTTGGCAATGGGGTGGGTATTCCCTGGTCTTGAGAAAAGGGGGACCCCCAGCTAAGTAAACATTCAGCAAGAAGACCCCTTAAGAGTCAGTAGAGGAAGGGAGTGGAAGTGGACTCCTAGGAAGCATTTGGGAATGTCCATACCTCTCCAGGGCCAGGATCAGCCCGAAGGGCCACACTAGGTGCCCGAAGGTAGTAGGGTGCCAGGGCCTGAGGACAGAGGGCAGCCAGTTCAGCCTCCAGCAGACCCTCCCCAAAGCGCTGGTCAAAGAGCCTGGTAGGGGTGGTCAGGCCGGGGAATGCTAGGGGGGCTGGGCGGCGCAGCCAGGATGGCTGGATGGGTACAGGGATCTCCATGGTCAGGCTGGGCGGCAGCAAGTCCCCCGCAGGCGCAGGACCTGGCCCCTTTATAGCAGGCCCCCACCTTCCCCGCCCCTCCCTTCCCCTCCCCCTCAAGCAGAATTCCAGAGAGTTCGCAGCCAGTCAGGAGAGAAGGGAGGGGAAGGGAGAGTCCCGACGGGACAGACACTCCACCGGGCTCCAGAGACAAGGAAGCGGGCACACTTCAAATCCACAGATGTTTATTAAAACCCCTGGATGGCTAAGACCATCCCCACCCCCCCAGGTCTTCCCCAAATGACGGTGAAGGCTGGTTAGTGCAGAGACAGGGACAGTTATGGACAACAGCGCCAAGGGAGGAGGGCCTCGGTAGGACGGGACAGAATGATGCCCGGCAGGGCAGGGAGCCCTTGGTGCTGAATGGTGCATCAGTAGGCCACCTCCCTGAAGGAGCCCTGGGCGGCACTGGGGCGCCTGCCCCTTTAAATCACCCACCCCCAGGGCCCAGCCACAGATTTGGCGGTGACGCAGGCGGTCTGCCTGGCAGGTCCTGTTTCCATTTGGGGCCTGACTGCCTCTCTGGGGGCTGGGTCGAGGCCATGGGTCTGGCATTTGGAGGTGGGGGCACCCTCTTTATCCAAGGATTATGGCCCTTCCCCCTCCCATTACCTAAGGATCCAGGATCTGCTTACCCTGGCCCATAATTACCAGGGGGCATCACTCCTGGAATCCTCGGCGCCTCCCGAGTTTTTAGGGGGCAGAGGAGCAGGGATGGGGGTCGCACCCCAGGTGAGGCGGCTCCAGGGCCCCCGATGTCTCGTCCTAGGGAATGTGGGAGCCCCCTTAGAGACGATTCCGCTTTGAAGGTCCGCCCCAGGGCCGGACCGTGCCCAGACGCATCCAGGAAAGGAAGGGCCGCAGCTGCCCTGCCCCCACAGCCCGGGGTATGGCCCCCCACCCCCTCCCCAGGTGCACGATCCTGCCCCCACTCAGGGCGGTGAGTCACAGCCCCCAGAGAGGAAGGCCAGGACGCGTCGTACCCCTCGGCGCGGGGCCAGGGGGCATCTGGGACGGGCAGAAATAGCTCGGTCCGCTGATCCCCGCCACCTGTGGGCACTCTGGCCCCGGCGCCAGGAATGTCTGGCACCCGGTGGGGTCAGCTGAAGAAACAAAGGAAGGCGCCCCCGCACTCGGGGTCGGAGCCCCACTGCCGAGCACCCAACTCTCTGGGCCTCAGTTTCCCCACCGGTAAAATGGGAGCGACGAACGCCCAGCTCTGGATCCCATTTCTGGTCCCGGCTGAGGGGCCCTGGGGAGAGGGGGCAGCCAAGGGGAAGGGCTGGGGAGATGCACAGGGGTGTGGCCGGAGGGTGGGGGAAGGTCAGCGAGGAGGCCCCCCGGGGAGCGCGGTGGTCTTTGTGCCGGGGGCTTCTCCTGCACAGCGAGCGCCTCCGAGCACGCGTGGACTTAGGCAGGGACGAGAACCGTACCCTCGGAAAGGGCTGAACCTTCGCCCCGCGAGGGAATCAGAGTACGCCCCGAGTCACCCACTCCAAGGCGGCGACAACCATTGCCAATCATTACCCCTATTTATGGTCCCAGAAAGAGGAGTAACCAATAGAATGGCACCTGCCTTCCTCCGCAGTCCCGCCCCCATAGAACCGCCCCGTGGACGTGGGAGGTATCTGCGCAAGCGCACCCAGGCGCGGCACCTCGCGGCGGTTGGAAAGCGACCCGGCATCTCCCTTTCCCGCTCAGGTGCTTCCGGCGAAGGGGGCGGGTTTGAGGGGGCTGTTGCTTAGCGACGGCCGGCGCCGGCTCCGAAACGGGAGAAGGGAGAGGAATGGTTCGAGGAGGTGGCAGCGAGAGCAGCGCCTCCAGCAGAATGGACAACAGGTGAGGACCAGACCTCTGGGCCGTAGGAGGATTGTGCTTCCCCGAGCGGGAACTACTGTTCCCATGCGGCCCCAGAGCCTCTTGGGAGTCGTAGTCCGCTCTAGTCCCTTCTAACCCCGCCCCTTTGTCCCTTTGCCAGCCTGGCCGTATTTTCCTTCCGGGGCAGCTCCTGCAAAGCCACGCCCCTGAAGAGGCGGGACTATTACCACCCATCTCCGAAACGAGAGCGAGGCCGAGGAGGCGGGGCCCGGAGCACGGTGAGGACACGCCCCTCAGGGCGTGGCGCCGGGAGGGAGGCTTGAAATCCGGTGCTGGGCCAGATCTCAGTAGCGGGTGGCTGGTCCTTGCTTCAAGCCTTTCTCCTCACGGTGCCCCAATTTCTTCAGAGTGGGTCCTCACAGTCCCGGCCACCCTCCCCATCTACAAATAGTTGACCGTCTTCGTGTCCCTGGGGGCCGCCTCTAGTCAGTTTCTGAAGTGGAGCCAGTAGGTCCAGAGGGACCCTGGCCACGAAGTTCTCCGCTGTCCCTCCCCTGGGACTCACCGTCACACTCCCCTTAGCGTAACGTTTTAAGGTTTCGGGCTGTGGATCAGGAGCCAATCAATTACTAGCATTCACTTATTATGCAACCCTTTAATGGGCGTCGGAGAAGAAAACCAGGGGACTGGCCCTGCCCTCTGGCCTGGAGATGGCGTGCCAAGAAGAGGGCACTCACTGGGCTTGGAGGCTTGACATCAGCTCTGAGACTCCTTGGGCAAATCACTAAGCTGCTGTCATCTGTAAAATGGGTCTGAGGAGCACGACCTGATGACTGGGCTCCTGAGATGTCCTCTGTCCTGAGGAAAATGCTCCCTATGGAAAGGGAGTGGAAGTGTGCACAGGGCTGGATTTGGTGTCAAAGGGCGTGACTGGCTGGGTTCCCATTTCAGGTCTTTTACCTTGGGGGTGTGTGCGTGACCTTGGACAAGTCATTTCCTGAGGCCTCCCCTACCTCCTTTGTCAGAGGAAGTGATTGGCCTTCCCCAATGAGAGAGAGATGTTGTTTTCTACCCTCCAACTCTGGGGCAGGAAAGAAATGGAAAAATGGGTTCAGTGCCAGGTTCAGTGACTGCCCCCAGTGGTAGAGCCTAGATCAGAATGGAGGGGTTACTGATAGGTTCGGGAAGCTGGTTTGTGGGGGGAGGGATAGAGGAGGAAGGTCTGGGAGGAGTCCCTGGAGCCCCAGCTTTTCTTCCCTGTCTCCAGGTCCTGAGCTCATTACCACCACCTCAGTTCAGCCCCCCAGCTTCTCCTCCAGCCCCCACATCCCCAGACTTTGATGAGTCATGGCCTTCCACAAGCCTATCCTCCCCCTCTGATCCCCTTGAACAACAGACAGCCCAATTAGGAGACTCTGTGCTTGCCAAGTAAGTAGCAAGAACTGTGGACATCACCCTCTGCCCAGGGAATGGGAAGAGATGGGCTTCCCTGGCCTGAACCCGGCCTCCTCTTTTACTCTATCTGTGACAGGTACATGGCTCGGTTCCGACAGGCCCAACCCACCAGCCGCCAGGAGCGTCAGGCAGCAGGCCACACCACTGCTGACTTCTGGTGGCTGCAGCCCCCGGCCCTGGACTGCTCTGGTCCCTCAGCAGGTACCCGCCCCTGTCCCTTGCTTGAGGACCTGCAGCCCTCCTCCTGCCCAGGGAACAGGGGCCCTGCATTCTGGGGTGACTGCGCATCTCGGAGAGTTGGGAGAGATGCTGGTGACCATTGTTTCTTGCAGATGAAGCCAAAGGAGGAGGAGGAAGTGGTCTCAGCCCAGCCATCCCAATTCAGACCATGCCACAGGGGGCAGGAGTGTCTAGGACAGAAGCCTGCATGTCAGGGACACATGAGGTGTCTGATGCTTAGGGGATGGACAGCCTAGCTCCAAAGCTGGGGTCCTCAGAGGGATTAGGAGCACATTCTTGTTTTTACCTTCCCCTGGAGAGGAATGGGATGAGAGATTCATCATTCCTTTGTGGCAGTAAAGAGACTGTCATCACAGTCTTAAAGGCCCACAGAGCCTGCCTTCTGGCCTCCCATTTTGGGGGACTGTAGCAGAGCAGGTTGGGAACTTCCTGGCCCCAGGCCCTTCGGGGCTCTGTGATTCTGAACCTCCCTCCCTACCAATTCCTCTGGGAAATGGGGACATGGCTGGTGACTTACCCTTTGGGAAAAGAGGGACAGTGGCCCTGCTGGGGCCCGAGTCATGGGCCTTTCTTCCTTTTCTGGCCCAGGGCCACATTTCTCCACTGGAAGCCTCCGACACATCTGCATTGGACCTCGAGACCCTGAGTCTCCAGGATAGAGCAGCCCAGCTTCTCCTCCGAAGGTGACGTCCTTTCCTAATAACAGAGTCACTCTACCTTCCCCCCTACCCTCCCCCAAAGCTGTAGTGGGTCTGGGTTGCCTTCATGGTAAAAGTGGCATCAACCTTCCATCTCTCTTTTCGTTTTCACTTACTCCTAATCTGTCAGTCAAACTGACCCGAGGCAGCCTTTGTAGCCCACTCCCCAGCATTCTTCCCACCAGAACCTCTCAGACACTTCCAGCTGGGTGAGTCACTTCACCCTGTCTGCCTCAGTTTCCTCATCTGTAATGAGGATAGTAATAGTACCTACTTCATGGAGTGTGGAGACAGTATTTATAACTGCAAACTTTGAAGTTCTATAGAAGTATTTGCTGCTTGTATCTTGTTATTTCTTCCTCGTTCATGCTATAACCTTCAAGGGCCCCCCATTAGCACAGGAGATTCTTATGGCTGGAGATGGTCAAATGCCCTGAGCCCAAGGCAGTGCCAGGCCGGGTGGAGAAGCTTAAGAAAAGCTTCTTGGATAGGCTGTTCCCCAGGCTTCCTCAACCCTTTAATCTTTCTCTTTTCCTCCAGTGAGATTTCTTCTAGCAGCAGTAATGAAGTGGCCTCCATCCCAGTCAGCTCTGAGGGTCTCCCCTCCCCCTCCCCACCCTTCACCTCTGACCTTGGAGCAGACCCCTACCGCAGGGAACCAGGTCAGATTGACACCCTCCTCCTTCCACACCCCCAGGGAGCCTGTGGGACCCATTCACAAGACACGTCATACACTTCACACACACGCGCACACACACACACACACATCCTGGCCTCAGGCTGAAGCCAGAGTTCTTTCTCACAGCCCCATTGACAAGGATCCAGGTCTCTGTGCCATCTAGGGCCCATCCAGAGGATGACATCCTCTCCCAGTGGCGTCTCCGGAGGAAGATGGAGCTGGCCCAGGAGGTGTGTGCAAATGGGCCCCAGGCACAGTCTTGGCTCTCCAGCAGGGCCCTGGTATGAAGTGCAAGTGAGGCCCAGCAGATTTGGGAATAGGAGCAGTAGGTAGGGAAGGCATAGCTTCTCAAAGATCTTTCTGTGTGTTCCTCCTCCAGGTCACCATGACCCACAGTCAGCTGAAGCCTCACCAGATATATGCCCCAGGACCTACTGTTGCCAACCAGCTGAACTCTCTAGTCCCCCTCAGCAACCCCCAACCAAGCCCCTCAGTCCCCCTCTGTGGGCCCCAGCAGGTCCCCCCAGTCTCCCTCTGTGGGCCCCAGCAGGTCCCCCCAGTTCCCCTCTGTGGGCCCCAGCTGGTCCCCCCAGTCCCCCTCTGTGGACCCCAGCAGGTCCCCCCAGCCCCCTTCTATGGGCTTCAGCAGAACCCTGCTGTCCTCTGTCCACATGAGCTAAGTTCCTCAGTTTCCCTCAATATTCCCCAGCCAAACCCACCAATCCCTCTTAGTCTTCTTCAGCCATACCCTCCAAACTCTCCCTCTACCCCCCACCCAAGTCTTGCAGTGCCTCCTGGTACCCCTCAGCCAAGCCCCCCTGCCCCATGTTGGGCCTCCCAGCCCAGCCCTCAGCCAGCAGTTCCAAATGCCCTTGCTACTTGTCAGAGCCCTTTCCATCTCCATTCTGGCTCTCCAGAAACTGGTTGCAAAAGATTCCAATCTGGAGCCTTTCTCCCAAGTTCTAGGGGCCCCTCAAAACCTACGAGTCAGGACTACAAGTCCAGAAAGGCCCGGAACCAAGACACCAAAAGCCGGGTTCCCAAGCCAGGGCCACTGCTGAGAGGAGCCCTGGAGCATGTGGTGGCCACTCGGCTCTTCCCCGGACCCTCAGAAGACTCCCCTTCCCCCCGTGAGGCCTCCCCTTCTACTGAGCCCCCCCTCCCCCCCGCTGAGCCCCCACCGTCCAGGGAGCTGCTAGCTTTGGCTTCTGGGTTACTGGAAGATGCAGAAGGTGAGAATATCAGGCAGGAAGAAACAGGGTGGGCATGGATGGGTCATCCATGACACCCCTGGATGACCACAGAGTGCCTCTGTCCCGTCATTCCCAGACTCAGATGGGACAGACTTTGAAGAGGATGGTCTGCTGCAGGTGCTTCGGGCCCGGCGTTCCGAGCTGCGAATGTGCTTGAGGTGACCCTCCCCCAGACAGCCCCCGCCCCCTCCACCCCCAGGTCCTGCCCCTTTCAAACTCTCTTCCCACCCCCTCAGGAAGGTGGACCAGCGCCTGTCCAAGCCCACAGACCTCGAGAACTGGGGCCGTTTCCAGCCAGCGGGACCGCCGGGCTCCCCTAAGCCGTAGGACTGAAGAATAAAGGAATGTGCGATAAACTGCAAACGAGTCGCCTTCTTGGGTGATGGGGGAGGGGGCGGCAGAGCCTGGGACCGGGGCTGGCCCTGGGGTGGGGGGAGGGAGAAGGTTCGGACCTTTGGGAAGCGGGCCACAAGTCTGTGGGGGGAGGTCGGATTCAGGAAGGATGCCTCAGGAGCCTCGCATACAGATGGGGAAACAGACCCAGGGAACTGTCCAGGACCCCGAAATGGTCAATGACCCTGCTTCGATTCAGAACTAGGTGCTCGGACTGCGAGGCCGGCGCTCCCCCAACTTGGGGCCGCGCATCCCGGGACCGCCCTCCCCTTGGGAATCAGTCACCTTCCGCCCCCCAAGAGTGGCTTTGTTTGACAGCCAGTCTGGACAGCTCCCGGGGGGCGGGCATGGGGCGGGGTCAAACAGGAGTGGGCGGGGCATTGGCCAATGAGGCGCCAGCAGGGCGGGGACGGGACCTGCCCTCCCCTCTGACTGGCTCTCCCAAGCCACGCCCCCTGCGCGCTCGCATGCGCGCTCCCAGCCGTTGGGGCCGTTAGGGGCGTGGCCTCGGCCCGCGCGCCCCTCTCCCCATTGTGTCGCCATGGCGGCAGCGGAGGCGGTGGAGGAGGAAGCCCCGGCCTGAGGAGGAGTAAGAAGGGGAAGAGAAGCGTGGCCTGGTCCCCTTCGGGGTCCCTCGCCCACCCGCCCGGGTGACGGTGACGGCGGCGGCGGCTCGACTGGCCATGGTGGTGAGCAGACGGGGGCGGTGTCGTCTGTTTGTCTGGGCGTCTGTCCGGGTGTGGAGGGCGGCGGGGGCGGGGCGGGGCGGGGCCGGGCCCTGCTGGGTGGTCCTGGGCCTGTGTCCTCCCCCGGGATCTGCATCCTCGCCTCCCAGGATCTCTGTCCTCCTCTCCCGGGGTCTCCATCCTCCCCCCATCCTCCCCCCCAGGGTCTCCATCCTCCCCCAGAATCTCTGTCCTCCTCTCCCGGGGTCTCCATCCTCCCCCCATCCTCCCCCCCAGGATCTCCATCCTCCCCCAGAATCTCTGTCCTCCTCTCCCGGGGTCTCCATCCTCCCCCCATCCTCCTCCCCAGGGTCTCCATCCTCCCCCAGAATCTCTGTCCTCCTCTCCCGGGGTCTCCATCCTCCCCCCATCCTCCCCCCCAGGATCTCCATCCTCCCCCAGAATCTCTGTCCTCCTCTCCCGGGGTCTCCATCCTCCCCCATCCTCCCCCCCAGGATCTCCATCCTCCCCCAGAATCTCTGTCCTCTCCCGGGGTCTCCATCCTCCCCCCATCCTCCTCCCCAGGGTCTCCATCCTCCCCCAGAATCTCTGTCCTCCTCTCCCGGGGTCTCCATCCTCCCCCCATCCTCCCCCCCAGGATCTCCATCCTCCCCCAGAATCTCTGTCCTCCTCTCCCGGGGTCTCCATCCTCCCCCCATCCTCCCCCCCAGGGTCTCCATCCTCCCCCAGAATCTCTGTCCTCCTCTCCCGGGGTCTCCATCCTCCCCCATCCTCCCCCCCAGGATCTCCATCCTCCCCCAGAATCTCTGTCCTCTCCCGGGGTCTCCATCCTCCCCCCATCCTCCCCCCCAGGGTCTCCATCCTCCCCCAGAATCTCTGTCCTCCTCTCCCGGGGTCTCCATCCTCCCCCCATCCTCCCCCCCAGGATCTCCATCCTCCCCCAGAATCTCTGTCCTCTCCCGGGGTCTCCATCCTCCCCCCATCCTCCCCCCCAGGGTCTCCATCCTCCCCCAGAATCTCTGTCCTCCTCTCCCGGGGTCTCCATCCTCCCCCCATCCTCCCCCCCAGGATCTCCATCCTCCCCCAGAATCTCTGTCCTCCTCTCCCGGGGTCTCCATCCTCCCCCCATCCTCCCCCCCAGGATCTCCATCGTCCCCCAGAATCTCTGTCCTCCTCTCCCGGGGTCTCCATCCTCCCCCCATCCTCCCCCCCAGGATCTCCATCGTCCCCCAGAATCTCTGTTCTCCTCTCCCGGGGTCTCCATCCTCCCCCCATCCTCCCCCCCAGGATCTCCATCCTCCCCCAGAATCTCTGTCCTCCTCTCCCAGGGTCTCCATCCTCCCCCCATCCTCCCCCCCAGGATCTCCATCCTCCCCCAGAATCTCTGTCCTCTCCCGGGGTCTCCATCCTCCCCCCATCCTCCCCCCCAGGGTCTCCATCCTCCCCCAGAATCTCTGTCCTCCTCTCCCAGGGTCTCCATCCTCCCCCCATCCTCCCCCCCAGGATCTCCATCCTCCCCCAGAATCTCTGTCCTCTCCCGGGGTCTCCATCCTCCCCCCATCCTCCCCCCCAGGGTCTCCATCCTCCCCCAGAATCTCTGTCCTCCTCTCCCGGGGTCTCCATCCTCCCCCCATCCTCCCCCCCAGGATCTCCATCCTCCCCCAGAATCTCTGTCCTCCTCTCCCGGGGTCTCCATCCTCCCCCCATCCTCCCCCCCAGGATCTCCATCCTCCCCCCAGGATCTCTGTCCTCCTCTCCCAGGGTCTCCATCCTCCCCCCATCCTCCCCCCCAGGATCTCCATCCTCCCCCCAGGATCTCTGTCCTCCTCTCCCAGGGTCTCCATCCTCCCCCCATCCTCCCTCCCAGGATCTCCATCCTCCCCCCAGGATCTCTGTCCTCCTCTCCCGGGGTCTCCATCCTCCCCCCATCCTCCCCCCCAGGATCTCCATCCTCCCCCAGAATCTCTGTCCTCCTCTCCCGGGGTCTCCATCCTCCCCCCATCCTCCCCCCCAGGGTCTCCATCCTCCCCCTATCCTCCCCCCCAGGATTTCCATCCACCCCCCAGGATCTCTGTCCTCCTCTCCCAGGGTCTCCATCCTCCCCCCATCCTCCCTCCCAGGATCTCCATCCTCCCCCCAGGATCTCTGTCCTCCTCTCCCGGGGTCTCCATCTTCCCCCCATCCTCCCCCCCAGGATCTCCATCCTCCCCCAGAATCTCTGTCCTCCTCTCCCAGGGTCTCCATCCTCCCCCCATCCTCCCCCCAGGATCTCTGTCCTCCTCTCCCGGGGTCTCCATCCTCCCCCCGTCCCCCCCCAGGATCTCCATCCTCCCCCCAGGATCTCTGTCCTCCTCTCCCCAGGATCCCCATCCCCCCCATTATCTGCATTCCCCCCCAGGATCTCCAACCCTGATAGGTCAGGCCCTTTAGCCCTGCCTGACCTCACCTCAGCCTGGGCCTCCATCCTCCCCTCCTAGGGTCTCCATCCTCCAGGACTCCTCCTCAACCTGCTCCCATCCCTCCATCCCACCCTGACCTCTCACTTCAGCCTGAGGATACCAAGTGCTCCCACACGCTCATCCAGCCACAGCTTATTCCCACCCCTGCACAACCCTGGCCCACTCAATCCATTCATCCCCTACCAACTCCCAGCTTATCCGCTCCCAGCCGGCTACTTTGACCCCATCCCCTTTGACCCTTCCACCTTGGTCCCATCCTTTGCCTCTAACCTGGGCATTCTTCATGTCTGTCCTGTCCCCATCATAGTCTTACCCTTACTGCTTTACCCGGGCTTGTGCCCACCCCATCCCAGTCCCATTTGGTTCAGCTGACCATCTCTGTCTGATCGAGCTCTTCTTTTCCCTCTCCTTACCAGCCCTTGTTTCTTTCTCTGGTCCATCCTCACCCTAACAACAGCATCTTCCTTCCTGATTTGCCAGCCTCCCCAGAATGCCTCATTCTCAATACCCCTCCTGCATCCTTTCTTCCTGTCCCGTCTTGGGAGAGGGGGTCTTCGAGCAGTTGGTGGTGCAATAGATAGGTGGTGGTGCAATAGATAGAGAATCAGAGATCCTCGAGTTTGAATCTTGATACCCACCACCTGCCTCAGTGACCTCATCTGTAAAATAGGGATAATAATAGCACATCCTGCCCAGGGTGAATATGAAGATCAGTTGAGACAGTATTTGTAAAGTATTAGCACACTGCCTGGCACAGAGGAGTGCTACCGAATTATTATCATTGATCCTGTCACTTTTACCTACAGCCTGCTCTCCTCACCTCCATCCAAAGATCCCCCAGCCCCACCCACATATATCCTCGACTTCTCTGTACCTCCTGACATCTCATCATAGAGGATGTTGTGGCCCTGCCTTTGCTTGCACTCAAGACTCTTATCAAACTTCTTGTTTTAGAACTATCACAGTCACACATGTGGCCTCCTTGTTCTCTGACTCTGCTGCTGAAGACATGGATAGCATCTGGGCCTCCTTGGAAACTCTAGGGGCTAGGGTCACTAGCTTGGGGCTAGGCATTCCTTAGGCATCTTTCTCTTCCCACAGGCCAGAAGCACAGATAACCTGGATGGTCCAGGGGAAGGACCTGTACAGCCCCTACCTCCTTCAGGTGGCTCTAATGTGAAGGGGAAACCTAGCAAGAGGTAGGAAGAGATGGGTGCTGCTTGGGATTATAGGAAGTGAAGTCATAGCTTGAGCTCAGCTAGGTCTCCTCAATTCTGAGGGACCCCAGTTCTAAGTTCAGTTTAGGGACCTGGGCCAAGGTGCTAAGGGTAACCTGTGACTTACATCCCCAGGATCTCCGCCCCTCGTGGCCCTTTTCCCCGACTGGCTGACTGTGCCCATTTCCACTATGAGAATGTTGATTTTGGCCACATTCAGGTACTTGGGGTCCCCCATCTGGGCACAGTAGCATGAGATCCCCAGAACAGCCCCATTGCTCTCTCTCCTGTTATATGTTTGGCTTCAGGTCACTGGGATCAGGGATAGTGTTGGAAGGATAGCATGTCCTGGTCCTTGGATCCTTGATTTTTCCCTTTCAGCTGCTACTCTCTCCAGATCGTGAAGGCTCCAGTCTTCCTAGTGATAATGAACTGGTGTTTGGGGTCCAGGTGACCTGTCAGGTAAGATTCTTGATTGCACATTTTGCCTCTCAACTCTACACAGACTGATCAGTTACCTAGCTTTGCTCTCAGTTTGACCCACAAACCTTCTCCAACCTAAAGTCATGAATACAATCTGTTGCTTTTACCCTGCTTGACTCATTATTTCCCCCAGGGTCGGTCCTGGCCCGTTGTCCGAAGCTATGAGGATTTCCGCTCCCTGGATAGCCATCTTCATCGCTGCATCTTTGATCGTCGGTTCTCTCGCCTTCCAGAACTGCCACCAGCTCCAGAGGGCTCCCGAAACCAGGTAAAACCCCAACCTCTGCCTTGCTTCTTACACGTCAAAACCGGGAATGAGAGGCATTTCAGCAATGAGGGATGGAGGGGAAGGAGGCTTCTCAGTTCCACGTAATCCCTACTGTACTTTCTTTCTCATTCAGCTGCTAGTGCCGCTGCTCCTACGCTATCTCGAAACCCTCTCTGGACTTGTGGACAGTAACCTCAACTGTGGCCCTGTGCTTACCTGGATGGAAGTAGGAGTCTGTGTGTGTGTGTGTGTGTCTGTGTGTGTGTGCGTGCGCATGCAAGAGTAAGAGAAGGAGGGAAGGAGAGAGAAGAGAAAGGGGGAGGGGAAGAGAGAGAGAGAGAGGGGTGGAGTGGGAGGGAGAGAAGGAAATAGATTGTTGGTGGTGAATGGAATTGAAATGAAGACTAGGACGCATGAAAGATGGGCTGTAAGTCAAGGGAAGACATTCTAAGCAGAGCAGGGTCCTGGCTCTCTGGGTGTCTGGGTCCTGAAGCGAATGGGAGCTTAGCTTGGGAGCAGGGTCAGGGAGAAGGTGCACATGTGGATCAGAAGCCACTTGGGCAACATCTGGGAAAATGAGAGAGGGAAAGTGGCTAATGGGAAGATGCTTGGGAGTGGGAGGTAGTGTGCCGCCAGCAGGGACCGCCACATCCATCTCCCCCTGGTACCACCTAGCTGGATAACCATGGCCGACGGCTGCTGCTCAGTGAAGAGGCCTCCCTGAACATTCCTGCAGTGGCCGCGGCACATGTGGTCAAGCGGTACACGGCACAGGCCCCAGATGAACTGTCCTTTGAGGTAATGTTTCAGGGGGTGGGGCTGCAGGGCCTGTTCTGACTTTCGACCCTCCTCTGACTTCCACTTGTTGCCTGTTCTCAGGTTGGTGACATTGTTTCTGTGATTGACATGCCACCCACAGAGGACAGAAGCTGGTGGCGTGGGAAACATGGATTCCAGGTAGAAGGGGAGGCAGATGAGAACCTCAGGGTGAGGTCCTTAAAGGATGTCTTGCCATCTGACCTGTGACTTTTGACCCTTCCCATTAGGTTGGTTTCTTCCCTAGTGAGTGTGTGGAGCTATTCACCGAACGACCAGGCCTGGGGGTCAAAGCTGGTAACAATGAGTGGGTGGTGCCATGGGGGAGGGTGGGAGAGGGGAAAGGGACCTCAAGCCATCCTTGCTGGTTTCCCCCTACAGATCCTGATGGCCCCTCATCCAGCATCCCAGTTCCCCTAAGGGAGGGCCCTCTCTCTCTCACGTCAGGTAACAGAAATGGGGCTCTTACCTCCTGGGCCCCATCCCAGCCCACCTCTCTCCTCCACTGTACCTCTTCCTCACGTTGAGTACCCTCTTTCTCTCCCATCACAACCACCACTGAGCAGTGCCCCGGCCCCGAGGAAAGCTTGCAGGCCTCCTCCGTTCTTTCATTCGCTCCCGCCCATCCCGTCAGCGGCTGAGGCAGCGGGGCATCCTTCGGCAACGTGTCTTTGGCTGTGACCTTGGGGAGCATCTCAGCAACTCTGGCCAAGATGGTGAGGTCCTGGCCCAGGCTTAACCTAGCCTCCCAGCCCTCTCAGCTCTCGAAAAGGGATTCCTGTATTCTCTCCCCATTGATATAATTATAGTAGCTGCAGTTTACATAGTTGTATAAGATTCACAGAGCACTTTACAGTATTTTATTTGATATTCTCATCAATCATATGAAGTAGGTGCTCCAGGTATTATCCCCATTTTACAGATGAGAAAACTGAGACTGAGCAACATTAAGTGATTTACTTCATGCTCACTAGTAAGGGTTAGGATTTGAATACAGGTCTTACCTAATTCCAAACCGAGCATACTTTCTTAGGCCATGCTGTCTCTTGAGAAAGTGTCTCACAGTGAATAACTTCCTGGAGACCACTCCAGGCTTACCCCTGTGGAACATCCCGATGTATTTGGTTCTGTTTCTCCCCCACCCCTTTTATAATTATCACCCTCACCTGATCACAGCCTCTTCTGCCCTGACCCCATTATCCTTTCCAGTTCCACAAGTCTTGCGCTGTTGCTCTGAGTTCATCGAGGCCCATGGGGTTGTGGATGGAATATACCGCCTCTCAGGCGTTTCTTCCAACATTCAGAAACTGAGGTAGGGTGGGAGAGAGGGTGGCCTGGTGGGTGGAGGTTTTGGAAGGACAGTATAGGAAGCGGGGGCCCTGAAATGAGCTCTGATGGCTTCTCTGCCCTCCTGGGCTCTCAGGCATGAGTTTGACAGTGAGCGGATCCCAGAGCTGAGTGGCCCAGCCTTCCTCCAGGACATCCACAGCGTCTCTTCCCTTTGCAAGCTCTACTTTCGAGAGCTGCCTAACCCCCTGCTCACCTACCAGCTCTATGGAAAGTTCAGCGTAAGTCTGAAGGGGGCCATGCAGGGAGACTCAGGCCTGAAGCCTCAGCCACAGCCTGCACACACCCTTCTCCTTCACCCTGTTCCCCCAGGAGGCCATGTCTGTGCCTGGGGAGGAGGAGCGACTGGTCCGGGTTCACGATGTCATCCAGCAGCTGCCCCCACCTCATTACCGGTATGGGGAGGGTAGGCCAGGTCCAGGGAGTAGGCAGTGGAAGGGGGTGTCACTGTTGGAGGGGCTCTCTGTGAGTGGCCCCTCTTCCTTCCTGCCCTACTCCAGGACCCTGGAGTACCTGCTTCGTCACCTCTCCCGGATGGCCCGGCACAGTGCCAACACGAGCATGCACGCTCGAAACCTGGCCATCGTTTGGGCTCCCAATCTACTTCGGTGAGTTGGGAAAGATGCAGGACAAAGGGAGGGGCAGTTTAACTTCTTTGTACCATCAGCTCTTGGCACTGTGCCTTGATCTTAATCAATTAATGCTGAGTTGAATTGAATGATCCTGTAAAGCCTTACAGGCCTCAGGGGTGCTCACGGATCCTCAAGGACTCCCTAAGCCCTGCACTCCTGGTATCTCTGCAGGTCAATGGAGCTGGAGTCCGTAGGACTTGGTGGGGCTGCTGCCTTCCGTGAGGTTCGAGTTCAGTCTGTCGTTGTTGAGTTTCTTCTCAGCCACGTGGACGTTTTATTCAGTGATACGTTTGCCTCGGCAGGCCTAGATCCTGCAGGTATGCCTGCTCCCCAGTGCTTGTGGCCCATCCTCCTGAAGATGGATAGATGCTCGCTCCTCTTGGGCTGGGAAGGCTAGCCATGGGCTGGGGGAGGGAGGATGGGGCCCCAGGATTACTGCCCTGAGTCTCCATGGGACCCCAAGAACCCTACCCAGTCCCCCAGCCTCCTTCTCATTTCAGCTCCTCGACTCAGGATCCCCCAGTGGTCCAGGATGCTGCACCTCCACTACCCTGCCTTAGCTCCCTCAAGGGCCCTCTTGGGACTAGTGGGCAGGGTGTTGATAAGTCTGCTGGCGCATTACTGGGGATTCCCAGCTCCCTTGGCTTTAGAGTCCCTCTTCCCCCATTTTAGAGATCACCTTTTCCCAAGAAACCCCTGCCACATCCCCTTCTCTCATTCCCACCCCTGCCCCACAAACCCTGGACCCCTGCGGGACACGGATCATCGGCCGGGCCCTCCCGAGGTAACTGAGACGGCTTTCCTCCTGCAGCTGCTGCCGCCTCTGCCTCATCAGCTCATTCCTGCCTCCTCCTCGCCTGCTGCTGATGCCCCTACTCCTCCCTTCCCCTCCCCTTCCTTCCCTCCCAGGACCCGAGTTGCCCTGGCCCCACTACTCCCCACCTCATCCCAGGGTCCCTGCCTTGCTAATCCCTGGCCGGGGGCTTGGCCTGCCAGGGCTCCCAGGGGAGGTGGGGGCTGTGCTTGGCTTTGCCTGCAGGGTAGATAGGATGGCTTGATGAACTGACAGACTTTTACAACATCACTTCCCCAGGTCGCTGTCTCCTCTCCAGGCCCAAGTCCCTTGTAGGCAGCGGACCCTCCACTCGCCTCCTGTCCCTAGAGGAGGCTCAGGCTCGGTCACAGGGGCGCCTCTCTGGACAGGGAGCCAAGGCATCTACTTCACCTGAAGACCAGTGAGTATCACCCAGGATTGGGGAGAGTGGGGGAAAAAGCCCTCACCCAGAGACTGTCTCTCTCACCTTCTGTCCTGTATAGGAGGAAGGGGGTCATTGGAGAGAAGCGAAGGAAACCTGCTGGAAGCAGCTGGAAGACCTTCTTTGCCCTGGGCAGAGGCCCCTCTGCAGTCCGAAAGAAGCCCCTGCCCTGGCGTGGAGGTGGCCAAGGGGCCCAGCTGCCCCCAGGTGAGCAGGCTCCTGGGCCCAAGGCTGCAGGGCAGGGAGGGCAGGGCAGGGTAGGGAGGGCAGGGCAGGGCCTTCCCAGCAACTACTCTTCCTATCTCTTCTGTAAACCTAGGTGGCCCAGTGGAAACAGCTCCACTGCGATCAGCCAAGAGTGAGGAATCCCTGTCGTCCCAGGCCAGTGGAGCTGGTGAGGCCCCACCCAGGGTGGCCAAGGTCCTGGGACCTCCTTAAGAGTCACAGTCAGGGGAAGGTGGAGAGGGAAGTGGGCAGGGAAATTATAGCACCTCCAAATACAATTCGGTTCAGCCATTGTTTGTGGTGTCTGTGTGCAGAACCTTCTGCTTAGAGCTACCCAGTGTGTGATCTCCAGGAGCTTCCAGGCAGGAAGTCAATATGCAGCAGAACACAGAGCCACATCACACATGGGGGCTCTATGTAGTCCAAGGCTGGGGTTGGGGGAGCCTGCTTCCAGTAGAATCTCAGAGCTGGAATGACCCCTGGGGTCCTGACCCTGATATTACTGGTACAGAAGCTAAGGCCCCAAGATGATAAGTCACCTGGGTGTTGTAGATAGAAGGGTCTTGGAAAGCCAGGTTCTTGAACTCCAAATACACCTCATTCTACTGCCCCAGGCCACCTCCCCATGGACATCCCAGAGGAAAGAAAAGATCCTGAGATGTGGATAGAAATTCAGCAGGGAGATGGCAGATCCCAGGCCTGGGGGGCAGGAGCAGGAGACATGAGTAACCTGGTTGGGCTGGGGTAGAACATTCCTTAACCGGGGGATAATGATGTGGAACTCGAAAAAGAGCAACAAGCTAGATTGTGAAAGACCTTGAATGGCAGTGTGAGAATGTACTGTGGGTAGCCATGCTTGGATTTTCAGCTGAGCAGCAGCGTGACTATCTCAGGAGATGGGTGGGAGCAGTGGTGACAGCTCTGTTCTGGCTTCAGGTTATTAGCTCTCCAAGTCTCTCTTCCTTACTGGGGCTCAAGTAGTAGGGTGGAACAGGGTCTTTGAGGTCCCTTTTAACAATGATTCAGTTCATCAACAGCATTGGTTTTAAGTGTGCTGGGCACTGGGGACACCTACTGTAAGGAGCTCCCATTCTCCTGGCAGCCAGGAGTAGGCATGGATGGGTACAGAGAGCTAGCATGTGCACAGATGGTGTAAAGAGAAGGGATTGGCCAACAAGGGCCTTGGTTAGTCCAACAGCGAGCTACCAGGGAGCGAGGAGGGTCAGCTCTGGACTTCTCAGAGAAGAGGGAGCTAGCCCTATAAGGCGGCCCTGAATGAGTGACCTGCCAGGGTATGGTGGCAGGCTCCTGCCACACCCGAGGGAATGGCCTGAGAAGTTGGAAAAGGGGAAGGTTTGGATCCCAGGACATCCTAGTGGGAAGTTAGATGCCAAGAGGCAGAGATGGCGCTTCGGAGGCTGGGGCTGCCCCCAGCAGCCTTCTTCCTGCCTCCCCGCAGGACTGCAGAGGCTCCATCGGCTTCGTCGGCCCCGTTCCAGCAGCGATGCCTTCCCCGTGGCTCCTGGCCTAGCTGGCTCCTGTCAGAGTCTCTCCTCCACCACCACATCATCTTCCTCCTCCAGCAGCGCCTCGTCTGAGGGCAGCAGGGAGCTGGTGGGCTCTCCCCCACACCGGGTTTCAGCCTGGCTGGACGATGGCGATGACCTGGACTTTAGCCCCCCTAGATGCCTGGAGGGGCTGAGAGGCCTTGACTTTGATCCTCTCACTTTTCGATGCAGTAGCCCTACCCCTGGGGACCCTGCCCCTCCTGCTAGTCCTGCCCCCCCAGCCCCTGCTGGTTCTTTTATCCATAAAGCCACCCCCCCCACTCGCTCTCCTCGAGGCCCGGCAAGCCCTGCCCCACCCACAGCCCTGGATATCTCCGAGCCTGTGGCTGTTTCTGTGCCCCCTGCTGTCCTGGAGCTGCTGGGGGGTGGTGCCCCTGCCACCCCATCCCCTCCAGCTGCCACTCCCGCTCCCCAGCTCATCCCCCTGCTGCTGCGCAGTGCCGAGACTGAGCTAAGTGACAGCTGCCAGAGAGAAATCCGGAGTAAATTATCCTTAACCAGCCAGAGAGACCTCCAAGGATCCCTAAGTGAGTACAGCTCTCGCCTCTCTCCTCTCAGTCACCTTTAGGGACCTGAGCCCTGACCTTTTGTCTCCTCCTCTCTCTGTACAGGTCCTGTGGCTGGGTTTGAGTCCCCACCGCTACCGGTGCCCTTGTCTCTCCTTCGCCCTGGAGGGGCCCCTCCTCCACCTCCCAAGAACCCTGCCCGCCTGATGGCTCTGGCTTTGGCAGAGCGGGCTCAGAGGGCAGCACAGCGCCAGCGCCAGCAGGAGATGGGGGGCACAGTCCCCAATGTACCTCGCTCCCCCTTCCGACGTTCCTTGTCCCTTGAAGGAGGTGGGGAAAGTCCAGGGGCTGGGGGCTCTGTACCTCTCTACTCCATGGTGAGCTGCAGCCACCCAGCGCCAGCACCAGGTCCCCCCGCTTCCTTGCAGCGGCAGCAGAGTGATGGTGGCCTGTTGCGCACGCACATTTCTGGTCCCCCAAGGAGGGAACGAAGAGGTCCTGCCCAGGTCAGTGAGAATAGCAGGAACCACTGTCCCTATCCCTCCAGGTTGCCGTTTTCCCACCCTCAAAAAGCACTCCATTAATAAAAAGTATAAGCCCATCATTCACATCTGCCATTCTCCTTCACAGGTGCCTGCCTCCTTTCTTTCCTCTTCTGGGACCTCACCCAACCCCAAGGAACGCCCCTCCCCCTTCTCCGGCCCCCCCAAACCTCCTCTTCACTCTCTGGGTACTCCCTCCTTCCGGCCTGGTCCCCAGCCTCCTACCCGGAGGACCCCACGTGGTCCCACGCTGCCCCCTGACAAGGGGGAAAACCTGTACTATGAAATCAGTGGGGGTGAGGTGCCTCCCTACCCAGGACTGCCTAGGCCTTGGGCTCCTTTCCACCAGGCCCCTGAGGGGCTCAGTGCTTCCTATGGGATTCGGGAACAGTCACCACCCCAGGGACCCCCTGACTTCCTCTTCTGCTACCCCCCGCCCCCACTTCACCCATACCCCCCAGCACTGCAGCCTTTTTCCCAACATAGCCGCCTCTGCTACTATCCCCAAGAATCCCGGCGACGCCCAGCCCATCTGGAACCCGTCTATGTCAACTTGCCCCTAGGGGGTGGTGGACCCTCTCCCACCTCCTCCTCCTGTTCTTCCTCCCCTCCTGCCCACCCCCGAAGTCGCTCGGACCCTGGTCCCCCAGTTCCTCGACTCCCCCACAAGCAGCGCTCACCTTGGGGGCCCAGACCTCCTCGACCCTGGGGGCCTCCAGATCCCCTCCTGCTCTACCGGACACCCAACCAGGCCTATGGGAAAGGAGGTGGGGAGGGTGCTCATGGGGTTCAATATGGAAATGTGGGGGAAGGACATGGAGAGGGGGCTGGCCCCCACCCTCCTACCTGCCCCCCCCAAGCTGGTCCCTCCATGCTAAAGGCCAGACTCACAGCTACTGCTGAGGCTGGAGAGTCTGTCTCCTCATGCTTTTTTGTAAAATGGTGAAGGAGGATCCTCGGAGCCCTAGCTGGTTGTGCCTGTGGATGACGACCAAGGTCCCACAGATGGACCTACTGCCATCACTGGCCCTGGGGCCCCAGTTCAATGACCCGGTTTGTAATTTTTCCCAATTCCTCAAGTTTCTAACTTTGTAAACTGGTTCCAATGTGATCTCCTAATCTGTAACTGTAGTTTCTCTGCCCTCCCCACAAAAAACTTTTTACAGTTCTACTACCCTGGGGTTTCTTGCACTAATTTGGGGGAGTCAGAAGATGAACACACTTCATCTCCCCTCAACTCCCAGGATCCCCCAGCATGTCTGTTCCCTTCCCCTCTCCTCATTGCCCTGTACGTGCAGCTATGAATGTGTGCCCAGATAAAAGGGTGTTGGGTGTGTGTGTGCGTGCGCGCCCAGGTATGCATATCTGAGTATGTGCTGAGTCCCTGCTGAGCTCCAATCCTGTGTACTAAACATTTAAAAACAAATTTTAACATTAACAGAAATAAAAATAAAAATGATCTGTGAATTTTGTCATGTGGTATCCAGGCCGTAGGCAGAGGCAGGGAGAAGCTGACAAGGTGGCTTAGCTGGGAAAGTTTTATTGGGGAGGGGTCGGGTAGCTGCGCTCAGCTTCATCCATCAACTCCTTGGCTTGGGGGTCCCTGAGAGATAGAGTCAAAGAGGTCATGGCTGAGCCAGATTCCCCCCAGGGACCCATGTTCCAGCTATAAGGCCTAGGGTTTAGGGGATGATGAGTCTGTAGGGGTTTGGAGGAAGAACTCAGTCTTTTTCCTGTCCCCATCCCTCCCAACCTCACCCTGCAGCTCTGTGATGATCTCCTCTAGCAGATCTAGCCTAGTGGGGGAAAAATAACACAAGAGGCTGGTGTCATGGTGGGGACCCCACAAAAAGAGGGGACTGCTTGGGCAGGGAGTGGGGAATCAATAGCTACTTACTTCTGCAGGCTGGTGAAGGGGCCCTCTTTAGCCAGCCCAGGGACCAACACCTGGCAAGGGAGAGAAGGTGGGTGGAAGTGTGGACCTGGCACATCATAGGTGCTTCATAAAGCTACAGGGGGAAGGCTGTTAAGACTCGGATTCAAATCTCAGCAGCTGGCAAGTCAGTCCCTTGAAACTTCTGCTCCCTCTAATGCTCGTGAGGCCTCCCAAGGGCCGTGTCCCATCTTGGTATCCAGACTCCTCGGCCATCAGAGGCCTGGCCAGGGCACCCCCTCCATCCCGTGCTTCATGACTGCTGGACACGTGTGATGCACACCTTAGGCCTCAGCAAAATACAGTCATTCCTATTCTACCTTTCAAAGCCCAGCCCCGCCACCCCCAAAGCCTTTGGCCACCCTGTCCTCATCACAGCCATTTCTCTCTCAATCCCTGTGTATCTTTATGCCTTATCTTATGCATTCAACCATGCCCCTGATTAGATCATGTCAATCCCAGAGATCCTCAGCACCCCAAAATGTCTACTGAATGACCACACAAAGGAGGAGGAAGGGCAGCCTCTTAGGTCTTTAATCTAAGGGCAGAGTCAATCAAAGTCGATCCATCTGAGTCTCTCCAGAGATGAGGTGCCCACCTGAGAGCCCTCTGCAGACAATGCTGAGAAGGGGCTTTGCTCCTTTCTCTCCAATGTATCTGAGCAATTCAGACTATGGGAGACTCAGGAGTCCCATGTAGGAGGAGGAGCCCCATTTTTGTCAAAGATACCTTGAATCCAGCCCCCAGATCCCTACCTGGGTCCGACCCTCCTGTCCTTCCAGGCATTGGGCCTGGGCCGCCAGGTCTATGCATTCCTGAAGACTGGGGCCACCTGGGGACGGGGGTGGCGGCGGTCCTCAATCACTGGAAGATGGGGGAGGAATCCTCAACCCACCAGGGAAAGTATCTTCATCCACAAAGGAAGGGAAGGAGGAAGGGGCTTATCCTCACTCACTTTGGGGACAGGTGGATGGGGATGCAGATGCCTCTGGGACATCTAACATCTTTCAGGGCCTGGTCCTGGCTGAGAACCTTCTCTCCAGTCTCTCCAGGGAGCCCTGACCCTGGCCCAGCAGGGAGACCGAGCCTCTCAAACTGGCCAGCAGGGCTGTCCCCTGGTGAGAGGGGAGGAGAGGCTTGGGTCAATGACAGGGCAATGAGCAGGCAGCCAGGAGATGAAAGGAGGGAAGGGACAGAGAGGCTGAGGGGCCCTTACTACCTCTGCACTGGGCAGCTTCAGCTTCTCTGCTGATGTTGCTTCTTCAGGCTGGGAGCTCAGACTGAGGCTGCTCCCCAGGGTCAGGCTGCTTCCCGAGTCCAAGGCAGAGGTGCTCCAGCTGTTTTCCCAGGCCCCACTGCTCTCAGGGGACTTCAAGGTCTAGAGAGGTATTGGAGGAACGCAGAACCTCCTCTCTCTCTATGCCCGGGCCAAGTCCCCACCATCCCCAATTCTCCCTCCCACCAATACCTCCATTACCTCAGATGGTTTGGGGTTTGGGCCCATCTTGGGAGACAGAGACCTAGGTGTGCTAGTGACCTTGGTATCCATGTCAAATACCTGCTGTGAGTGTGCAGGGCAAGGTATATGATGCTGAACTGGAGGATCGCCTTCCCTGCCCACTTGCCCCTCCTTACCAGGTGGCTGTGGCGGGGTCTTTAGTTTTGAGGGGGGACTCCCCAGACTCCCCAAAGAGGCTTCCTTGAGTGCAGACTCCTAGAGATTAGACAACCCTGTCATTGTCTGCTGAGGTCTGCCCCTATACCAAGCTTCATCACCTACCCAGCCTATACCTGAGCCAATGCTACTCTCAACCTGTAGCGGGTGTCCTGCAGGCTGCCCCTTCGGTCTCGAGGCCGCAGCCCCAGTCCTGCCCTGACCAGGGGCTGGTAAATCAGAGGAACCTGGGGGTCTAGTGCCGGTGCCTCTCCGGACTCCAGCTTTGCCTTGACCTTTGGGCCTTCTAACCCAGCCCAGGGAAGGTTCCCTATGGCATGGTGAGGGTGGGGGTTAGGAAACAGAAATTAGAAGGGGGTGGGGAAGGAATGGAAAAAAAAGCTGTAATTAGGGATACAACCCTGTTATGGGAAGGTGGTCAAGGGGGTTTCAGGGTAGGAGGATAAATCTGGGATGGAGGAGGTATCACTAACCAGTAAAGACCTCTTGGATCAAGATGCAGAAGCTGTAAAAGTCAGAAGTCAAGGTAGGAGGGTGCCCCTGAATCAGCTCCAGTGGCAGCCAGGGGTACAACTCAGAGGGTGGAGGAGGCTGTGAGCTTGGACTTCCCCAACAGAATGCTCGCTCTAGCCTGCAGAGCCAGAGGGAGGGAGAAAGAGTGAGGTGGATGCACCAAAGCCGAGGCTAAGGCTAGAGGAGCAGGGCAGAACAGAGCTGGACCTCAGGAATCACTCACTGGGGCCGGGGCAAGGATCGCCCATGCTCCAGGTTGCTAACTTTGGCCAGTCCGGGTCGAACCAGCTGGACTGCATGGGAGCTGAGGCCCCCGTGGGCCCGGGCCTGACCTTGGAGAAACAGCAGGGCCTCCAGCACTTGTAACAGCAGCTGTCCTGCGGGGAATGCAGGCGGGATTTTGTGGCAGGTCACATCCTAGTGGGGAAAGAGGACAGTGTCCACATTCAGTCACCTTACCTGGCCAGTCCTTCTCCCTTCAGCCCCATCTATCCCAGCTGCTCTCTGGCCTGGCTACTGGAGCAACAAGAATGATGGTATCCAGCATCACTGAACCTCAACCACTACTTCCTAAGATCACCTCCATCCTCATCTTTGACTCTCAGTGTGAGAAAGGTTGAGCATGGCTTCTCATTCCCCGTTGTACAGATGAGGAAGCAAACAGGCAGACCAAGTCAGAATTGGAACCCAGGTATCATCCTAATTCCGCAGTGCCCTAGGTGCCCCTAATATCATCCCTGAGAGAGAAATGTCAGACCGCTCCTCTACTGAAAACCACTGGCAAGAGAGCTGCCTCAACTCTACCATCCTCCAGCCAAGCCCAGAGTCCTCCCAGTCTCATATCCTCATCCACCTCTGAAGGCTTCCCTCTGCACTTTGTCCCTTTCTGGCCCCTACTCCTTCTCTCCCTCTGAGGAAGTCCATTGTTCTAGGAGGGATCTGCCTCATGCTAACCCTAGGTCCTTCAGAGGCCTCAGAGGGAGGGAGAGACCAGACTTGTCTTCATACTAGCATCCAGAAGCAGAAGAATGAGAGAGCATAACCTGAGAGTTCCCCCATCCCCAGCCAGCTCTCCCTCTGGAGCTGAGTGGGACTCACCCCTTGGGGGTGCAGCACTTGGTGTAGTGAGCCCTCCTGGATGGGCTCAAACAGGAGACAAAGGCCAGCCAGATCAGGGGAAGGGCTCAAGGCCATGAGCAGCAGCAAGTTTGGGTGATGAAGGAGGCTGAGGGAGACAAGATTACAGGGAAGGCTCCTGGGGGCCCCAACCTAACCCCTCCTCCCCAGGACCACCGGCTTCTCTGGAACCTTGGGGGCTCCATGCAGGAGAGGATTATTCATTACATTGTAAGCTCCTTGAGGGCAGAGACCATCTTTTGCATCTAGCACAGCTCCTGGCACATAGTAGGTACCCTCTATTGGCTGAGGATGAGGAAAGGGTCCAAGGCTGTCTCCTGAGGCAGGCAGTACCTACAATGCTTCAGGTCAGACAACAGCAGGTCTGGGAAGGCTCGGGCGGGGGGGGGCTTCAGTTTCCGAACGGTCACTTGGTGTCCCCTCCATAGAAGGCTTTAGGACAAAAGACAGAAATCAGGGAATAAGAGGAGGCCTGGGGAGAGGAGACTGGGAGAAGAGGGGTCCTGGTGTGGAAATGGGAGGGTGGGCATGGGTCCTGTTGGGATTAGCATTATACAGGTCTGGGATGACAACTGGAGGACATCTGAATTGAGGGGCCTTAAAGGACCTTCAGCTTTCTTACTTGACCATAATGGTGTGGGCGCCACATTCATATGTCCGATCAGGCTCCCCCTGAGCTGGCAGCAGTTCCTCAGGATCAACTAGGGGAACTCCAGATGTAAGACCCAGAGGTCTCAGACTGCTCAGCTTTGGGGGGAAAGAAACCCTACTCAGCAGGTCTCAGCTGGAGGCCCTATGCCTCTCCCCTTCTTTCCCCTTCTATACTTGTCTATGCTGCTTACCTGACCAAACCCCAGCTCTGGGACCTGGGGGGACCTCTGCATCCAATTGGGCCACAGTGACCTGGGAGTGAAGGTAAGGTCAGCACCCAGCAGGTGCTCTTTCTCCTAAGGATAATGGGAGAAGGGCCCAGGTAGGGCAGTGAGGGAATAAGCAACATGAGCTATTACCCTTTGACCTGAAGCCGGAGCTGGGAGGACAGGGCCAAGTGGAGGTTTCCCAGACATCCAGCCCGGAGCCCCCACAGCTCCCCCAAGGACAAAGCCAGTGTGGTTTCAGCCCCCTGGGCCAGCAGGGACATTCTGGCTCTGCAATCTCGAAGGAGCTCCAAGACCTAGAGGGTAAGGTGTGGGACAGGTAGAGCCAAAGAGACACATGCTGACAAGATGGGCAAAACTTCAAGTACAATAGAGGTGAAGGCCAACTGGGGACATTGTGGGGATAGAGGCCTCCTTGTGTGGAAAGCCCCTCTCCCTCAGCAATTCTTTGTCTTGAGTCACCTTTTGGTAACTTCTCTTGGTTCCCTCAAAGTATATCCTTCAGGTCAAGGAGACCAGATTCTGAGGCCTGCTTCCGACTCATCCCGGCTCTGGGATCCTGAACAATCATGTCATGTTGCTTCTCAATGCCACAGAAAGGTACTGTCCCCTGGGATGGCAGAGGGCCTGGAGTTCCCTCACACCACTGAAATCCCAATTGTAGAGTGTCTGTCCCTGTCCCACCGCCAGGAGATGTCAGAGCTGGGACTTGAACCCAAGGCTTCCTTCCTGTCTCAGAGACCAGCTCACTCATTGCTACCTCCATCATCTTGTCTCTCAGTGTGAGATATTAAGTCAGTATCTCCCAAGGCCTGCTCCTCACCTTTCCTGTGCACACACACGCACACACCCATGTGCACACACACCCACAGCCACTGCTCACTTCCCAGCTCTCCATCCTAGCCTGCTGGGCCCAATCTTCTGCTGTCCAGCCCTGCTGGTCATGCAGCCTCAGGTCTCCGCCAGCCTCCAGCAGCCAGAGCAGGACCTGGCAACGGCCAGAGAAAGCTCCCGCATGGACTGGGGTACTTCCGTCCAAGCAGCGGCTGTGGGCAGAGATGGAGAGGGGGAAACTGAGTCACCGGGAGGAGGGGGAACGAAAGGGGGCAGACGGGCAGTGGAGGGGCTCGGGCCGACTCACTGGTTGGGGTCCGCCCCGAAGCGCAGGAGAAGCCTCACAGCGCCCGCCTGGCCCAGCAGCGCCGACACGAAGAGCCCAGTCTGCCCTGCAGAGTTTTCCCCGTCCACCTGTACCCCTGCAGGGGGGAGCCTCAGGATGGGCACGGCCCCTCCATGGCACTCCTTCCCGCCTCTCCCACGCCCTCGCCTCCCCGGGAGACTCCACCACCAGCCCCCTTGCTGGGCGTCCACCCCGAGCACCTTTCTTCAGGACTCGGGCCAGCCGCCAGCAAGGTCCCCCGGCCAGGGCTAGGCGGTGTAGCCGGGCCAGGGGGCTGTCCAGCTCCCTGAGGGAGCCCAGCTGCACGGGGCAGTGCTGGGGAAGTGTGGGCATGAGGGGGCTGCCCAGTGGTCAGCCTAGGGCCGGGCTACGGCCTGAGAGGGGCAGCACCCCATGGGGGTGCGAGCAGAGGCAAAGCGCAGGGTCCGGGGACTCGGCGAGAGGAAGGAGGGGAGGGTCTGGGGGTCTTTGAAACCCGGAGGAAGGAGGCTGCAGGGGAATGGGGGGGCGTGGGGAAGTGAACGGCGGAGACCACAGATGGGGCAGGGGTGGGGGAGGGAGAGGGGAGGGTTAGGGGAGGAGGCTGGGGAAAGGATGGAGGAAGAGGGACGGACGTGGCGGGGATCTGGGGAAGCAGCCTCGAAGAGCGGCGGTTTGGGAAGAGCCCGCCTGGCCTTTGGGACCCGGCTCGTGGGCGAGGCCGGCGGCGGGAGGAGAGGGAGCGCGTGCGCACGAGGTAGCGCGGTGGTCTCGCCCCCTCCCCCACACGCGCCCCGCGCCTGCGCAGTGGGGAGCGGTTCGTGCGCCGGGGAGCGGGAAAACGTCGGGGTACGAGAGGGCCCGGAGCAGTTGGGACTGTTAGTGACGTCAGAGGCGCCGAGCCGCGGCGGACGGAGGGAGGCGGAAAGCCGGGACCCCCTCACCCCCAGAGACTGGAGGGAGCCCTTATTAGACCCCCTTCACCTGCAGAGACTAGAGGGGCACCCTCTTATTAGAGCCCCCCCTTACCCCCAGAGACCAGGAAGGCCCATCTTATTTAGAGCCCCTCACCCCTAGAGACTGGAGGGGGCCTCCCTCTTATTAGACACCCCTCACCCCCAGAGACTGGAGGGGCCTCCCTTATTAGACCCTCTCACCCACAAACTGGAGGGCCCCCCTTATTAGACCCCCCTTCACCCCCAGAGGCTAGAGGAGCACCCTCTTATTAGAGCCCCCTCACCCCTAGAGACCAGAGGGCCCTCCCTCTTATTCGACACTAGAGGAACCCCACTCTTGTTAGAGCCCTCCTCACCCCCAGAGATTGAGGGACCTCCTTCACCCTTCTAAAAGCTGAGGGATCTCCATTCTTCCCCCACAGACTGAAGGATCCCCCTCTAGAGACTAAGAGACTAACCTTCCTCCACCGAAGACTTAAGGATTCCCTTCATCCCATGATACAGAGGGACACTTTTTATCCCTCCCTCGGGGCTAAGGGATCCACCCCCTTCTCCTTCCTTATAGGCTGAGGTGTCCCCCTCATCATTCCCCTAGAGGCTGAAGAAATCTCTCCCCCCAGAGGCTTGAGGCCTTTCCCACAAACTAAGTTACCTCTTTTACTGCCCCCCCCCCCAGAGATTGAAGGACTTCCCTAGAACATAGAATGATGGTCTTCCACAGATTCTCCTGATTGAGGGACTTTCCTAGAGACTGAGGGACCTCTCTTGCCCTACCCCTCAGACTGAGGGACCCCTCCTCCATCTGAAAAAATGAGGGACCTTCTCTCACCCTAGACATGGAAGGACCCTCATAAGCTCATCCCACCTCCCAGAATGAGACCCCCCACAGATCCCATAGACTAAATGGCCTCTCTTCATCTCTTCTAGATAACTGAGGGATGCCCACAGATGCCACAGACTAAGGGACCTCCGCTTAGCCCCCCTGGAGACTGAAGATCCCCTTCACCTTCCCTCATAGACTGAGGGACTGTCTTCACTACTCCCAGTCTAAGGACCTCCACCTCCCTTCCTTCCCCCAAACCACAGACTGCGTCACCCCAGAGGCTAAGGGACATTACTCATACACCCACACACAAAGGCTGACAGAGCTTCCCTAGACCCCATAGACTTGAGAGATCTCCCTTCCCCCCATTAAGACCAAAGGACCCTCCTCACCTCCACAGAATGAAGGACCCTCTCACCTTACCTCAGAGAACAAACTACCACCTGCATCCTGCCTCATAGACTTAGGGACCCCCCCTCACCCCATAGACTAAAGGACCCCCTCACTCCACCCTAGATATTTGAGGGACAGTTCTCTCAGACTAAAGAAGCCCTTTCTCACTCCACCTCAGAGACTAAGGAATCCTCTTTATCTTATCCCACAGACTAAGACACCTCCCTTTACCCCAACTCATAGGCTGAGACAAAGGTAACTCTCCAGACCTTACACTGAGGGACCCATCCTCCTCAGACCAAGAGACCTTTAACCTCCTCAGACCAAGAGGCCTTACAAGCCCTCCTAGAAACCAAAAGATGCTCTCAGTTCATCTAGACTGTGGGCCCCCAAATTCCTAGAGACTTCACAATCTGAGGGATTCCGCTCACCTTCTTCCTAGAGACTCCATAGACCAAGGAACCCTTTCTAGGTTCCCAGAGACTGAGGGACTCCCCTCATAGACCTTATAAACCAAAGGACACCCCCTGCAAAACTTCACAGACTGGAGCTCCCCTCCCTTTAAGTAATCTCCCCTTAGCTTCTTCAGAAACCCCATAGCTCAAGGCATTCTACCCCTTGACCTTCTCCCTCACCTCAAACGCTCCACAGGGAGCCCTCTTTCCCTCTGAAACCTCATGGACTGAAGGACCCCACCCCTTAACCTCTTCTTCAGCCCTCACAATCTGAGGAACCCTCCTAAATCTACCCCAGTGAGCCCACAGACCAAGGGATACCAACCACTTCAGCTTCCCCCCCAGAGGGGTACCCCTCCCCACCCATCCCTCAGCTGCTTCTCCTCAGAGACTCCTTGGGATTCCATTTAGCTTCTCCCCAATCAAAGACCCAACAAGAGGGACCCCATTCAGTGTCTTCCCATCGAAGACCTCATAGAGGGATTCCCTAGCCTTTTCCCCAATCAGCCTCTCTCCAGGCAAACACCTCTTAAAGAGAGGAGAGACAGACAACTTTCAGTTCCCTCCCCTAGTCAATTCTGACATCCCCGGAGGTCAGAGACCCCCTTAGAGAGGGCTCACAGATGGAAATGTACCCCTTATTCCCCACCCCCAATGCAGAGAACCCATGAACTCTGGGACCAAGATATCCTCTTATATCCTGTTAAAAACCTCTCAGATGTAGGCACCCTTCCCTTCAGGCTCTCCTCAGCCAGAGACTCCACCTTCTTAGAACACCCAGTCCCCAGATACCCCAGATGAACTCTTCTCACCTCTGCATGATCTGCAGTCAAAGAGGAGCTTAAAGTCCAAGACACCATTCCCTCAGCCTTGAACCTCTGCCCTTCCCAGATGCCTAACAGGCCTCAGAAAACAAGGCACCTTCTCAGCCTCATCTTCCATTTCAGAGACCCCACAAAGAGACTTCGAGAGGGGGGCACTTCCTTAGTCCCTGTTCAGTCTGAGGTTCTCAGAAGGGACTCATGCCTTCAGCCCTTACTCTGTTAGAGACCTAGGCACCCTCACCTCCAGTTCAGGGACTCGGCAGAATGGCTCAGAGCAATCTCCTGTTGAGAACGAAGGAACTGAGAACCAGAAACGTGTAGTTGCTTGCCCAGTGGTCAAAGGGACTGACAGAAAACTGCATTTCCTGGCCCCAGCTCCACACAGCCACGGAGAGTTAGATGTGGTTTTCTCTTAGAGAACTTTAATGTCATGTATTGGGGTGAGGAGAGGGAGACCAGAAATGAGATGATGGCTTAGGGATGGCGAGATAAACGCCGAAGAAGCTCCTGGGTCAGCAACCCCTGCTCTCTCCTGACCCCTTGAAGCACACTTCGATTCTCCTGGGCCCGGCGAAGCAGGTAGGGAATCACCTCGTCCAGAGAACCATAGGGGATGGACTTGTAGATGGCATAACCAGCCTGCCCTGGGTAAGAGGAGATATCAGGGTAGGGGCAGGACTTTCTTCTCCCACACAGACCCAGATCTTGACTCACTGTTGTGGGTGAGGGGTGGGCTTGGGGGCTAGGATGGATTCAGGCTGTGGACAGAGAAGGGAAGAGGGACAAGGCTGTCTCGTCCTAATCCCATGGAAGTTTTGCCCATGAGAGCAGGGACTGAGAAGAGGTTGTTCTATGATGGGAACACATACCCAGGGCAAGGGAAATGTGGTCACACATGCCCAGCAGCTGTCCAAAGCAAACAGCACCATCCGGAGGAATGCTCAGATCTGACATCCTGTGGCATTTGAGATCAAGATGAATGCCCTACAGCAAACCTAAGTGCCTACTGTGTGTGGAACTTTGTGCCCAGCATTGAGGTGGTGGGTTAAGTTAGACCTGATCCCATTGGAATTCCCAGTCTAGGAGACGGATGAGACTTCCCACAAAGGTCTAGTGCATGATATTATGGGATTACCTCTGAGAAAGGCCTAGAACCCTCAACCTGCCATGTGAAGCCCTCCACGATCTGTCTTCCACTCATCTTCTGAGCCTTATTTCCTATCGCAACTGTTCTCTAGTCTGCTTAGATTCATCTCATGCTCCTGCCCAGAGATGGCATCACATCCCCTCCTCCATGCCTTTGCCAATGGTTGGTTGGTCTGTCATGCCTGGAATGCCTTCTCTCCTCAGATTTCCTAGTTTGTACCAAGTTTTTCTTGTTCCCTTCACTTCTTGGCTCTCTCTTCGCTCTTGAAATGAGATTGCTTTATCTTTGTCTGTGTACATGTTTTATCTCCCTGAGTAGAATGTGTTGCTCTTTGAAGGCAGAGACCGGTTCATCCTTATCTTTGAATCTCCAGTGCCTAGCACAGAGCCTTGTACAGAGCAGGTACTAACAATGTTGACTGCATTGAATGAGACTTTTTAGTTACAAAAAGTACAATGTAAAGTTAATAATAAACAAAAGAGCCAAATTTATATAGCACTCTATCTCATTTGATCCTTACAACAACCTTTTGAGGTAGGTACAGATGATATTACCCCATTTTACAGATGGGGAAACTGAGGCTCAGAGAGATTCAGAGACTTTATCATGGTTTCCCAGCTCCAGTAGTATCTAAGGAAGAATTTGAACTGACTCTGTCAGTCCAGCATTCTTTTCATTATATCAAATATCTTAGTGTAGCTGTGCACATTTCCTTATCCTCAAACTCTAAATCTCTCTCTGGGAATGATGGAAAGAGCCTTGGCCCTAGAGGAAATCAGGATTCTGCCCAATCCTTAGAATGTTACTGCCTCCTAGGAATCTTAGACACATCATTGAACCTCGTTAGACCAGTTTCCCTCCCCTTGAAATAAGGGGATTGAAATGGTTACCTCTAAAGTATCTCCCCAGTTCTGATTGTCTCTGAGTCTTTTAAGTCCCTCGTCTTTGCTCCTGCTGGCTTTGGCCTTCCCTGCCTGCATAGGGACACTCCCAGGCTCCTCCTCTCCTCTGGCTCCCACCTTACCGCTTAACTGCCTGGTGCACAGACTCTTCATTGTGGGAAGCTACCATAAGCTGACACCGTGAGCCCCGGCGGCAAATGTGTCCCAGCATCAGCTCCAGGCAGCGGCTATAACTGGGAAGAGGGGTGGATGGGAAGAAAAGCATAGGAGTCCATGGCCCGGTAAACCCCATCCATGCCCTACCCTCATCCCCTTCTGTGAGAGTCACCCTTTTGCCTACCTTCGGCTCGTGTCCTCATAGTTGGACTGGGTGGGATCTGCTGTCCTGCTACGCCGGGCAAGCGCCTGCTCTGTCTCCAGATAAGCACCACGAACCAGCTTTACCCCAAAGCCCAGACCCTTTTTCTCTGCTGCCTCTGCTGCCTTATTCAGCCGATCATATGTGTCCTGAGGTGGTGGAGAAGGCAGGGGATGAAGAGGCCCTTCCCCCAACAAATTCCAGGTGTTTCTGGGCTCCCTTTTCCCAGGCTTCCTGTTACCTTAAGATAGGCCTGGTAGGTGTTCCACACCCAGGGAGCTCCATCCCCATCAGCCTCCTCCTGGCAGTTCCAGCGGACAGCCAGGGAAGACACAAACAGGGAAAGAGCTGGGTTCAGAGAGGTGTACTCAGCGTCCACCAGCAGCCGCACCCCCTGGCTCCGGGCATACTGTGGAGGAAAACAGAAGAAATGGATTCACTGGACTCTGACCAAGGAAGGCAGTAGGGGACATGAGGGCTTTGTGCAAAATGAGGGCAAGGGTAAAAGTTCAGACCTTTGGAAGGATTGGGGCTAAGGTTTGGGTTTACCTGAGCAATGCGATGGAAGCGGCTCAGAGAGGCTCTGAGATGCTGGTTGTGCTCAGGGCTGAGACTGGAAATCCAGAGGTCCTGAGGGAGAGCAGAGCTCAGGTTCAGGAGCTTAAAGGAGACATTTATAAATACTTTTGGGTGATAGGTGGTTGGAGATGCCCACCTTACCACTTTCCATAGTGGCAGCAAACCTTTCAGGACTTAGCTCCTTGGCCGTCTCAGGGTCCCTGAGTCGGAGTGTTAGTTCCTTCTGAAATGAGCAAAAAGGATTTAAGGGATACATAGACCAGGAATTCAGCTTTAAGCCCAGCCCCCAAATCCTCCCCCATCTTAGGTCTCTTACACAGAGTTGGGCACTAGCCAGGGCTGTCACTTTGAGCTGCATGAGCACTGGTTGCAATGGCAGGGATCCTGGGGGCCCACAGGACAGGTCCACACAATGCAGCATAGCATTCAGGTTTCCCTCATACCAGGCTTCTCTGCAGACCAGAGAGAGAACCTGATTTGTCAGGGTCCTGCCGGTCCTTTTCTCTCAGGTTCCTCAGTTGCAATGCCCCACCAACTTTCACTGCCCAGCCCCATCTTACATTTCGCCTTCCCTGATCCATGTTCTCACCCTTCCCGATCTGTCCCTGGCTCTTCTTCAGTGGGCACAGCCAGCAGTGGCCGCAGCCCAAGTGTCTGAAGCCTCTGGACAGAGCCTTGTACCTCAGCCGTTGTCTCCCCAGCCACAAACTGCCCATAGATTGAAGCCCGAAGTAGTGCCCCAGATAGCCGAGAGCCCAGGAGCTTCTGGGACCAAGACAGAAGCTAGGTGATAGAAAGAAGGAGAAACAGAATTACCTTCAAATTGCCATGCAGAATACGTTAGAGAATTCACCCCTTGGAGGTCAGGATCAGAGGACACTTACCGTTAGACCATAAGTGACCATTGGAGGCCATGCACAAAGCCGAAGCACCAACAAGGCCCGGATTAGTTCCCCAGTCTTTTTCAGACGGAAAACTTCTCCATCAAACCGCAAAATTGGCCTCTGTGCTGCTGGGCTGTGCAAAGGGGAGGTACCCCGAGATAGTAGTACTTGGCTGGTTCGAAGCATTCTGCCTGCCTCCTAGGCTCCAGTCTCAAAGAAAGGGAGCCTCAGGGCAATCAATGGAAGCAAAAGCTCAGTTTCCCCACCTCTTAGGTAGTGTGTGATCAGTTAACTGGGGGGAATGCAGTTAGGATCAGTGGCCCCTTGGTGGGTGGATGAGGGGATGGGTAACTTATTAACCAGACTTGGGGCAGAGTTCAAGTTTGGGATGGGGAGCAGGGGAGGAAACCTAGAATTCTTAAGGGCTCTGAAAAACATATTCCCAGATTTCTATATTTATCACATCATAGGGCTAGACATCAGTCCTGGAGCTACCCATGTGCCCCTTCTCTTCTCCAGTCTGACTTTTTAGGGGAGAGTAGTCTGAGCTTCGAGGAACAACCTTTGATTCTGGCACCATTCATAACGGTCTATTCCGTCCATAGTCACCTTGCTAAAAGGTAAATGAGAATGGTGGGAGCATGAGAAGCCTGGACCCCAAATACCTTGGGTGGAGAAAAGGAAAGGGAAGGAACAGACTGACTGAGAGCCAAAGACTACCACTATAGGGTCTCTGGCCCCTGACTGGGTTCATTGGGGAGTGCTGTCCAGTCTCAGGACTAAGATGGAAAAAAGGGGGTGTTGTTATGGTTCCCCTAGGCTCAAGTAAGCATAATTACTAAGCTCTGGGTTCATATTAGGCAGCTAAGTAAGGTAGTGGATAGAGCACCAAGCCTGGAGTCAGGAAGACTCATCTTTCTGAGTTCAAATCTGGCCTCATAAACACTTCCTAGCTGTGTGACCCTGGACAAGTCACTTCATGATGTTTGCCTCATTTTCCTCATCTGTAAAATGAATGAACTGGAGAAGGAAATGGCAGACCACTCTAGTATCTTTGCCAAGAAAACCCAAATGGGAGTCACAGAGAGCCAGACATGACTGAAACAACTGAATGACAACAAAGGTTGATATTGGGTTCATAGGGTTATGATTTCGGAGTTTGGGGGCCAAGGTGTCATAAGAACTATTTGTATGGGGTCCAGTGGGACTTTATATTACTGTTATGTGAGGCTTTGGGGCTTCTAAATTGCCATCCATTGTGTGTTTGTGAGATCCTGTGGTGGTATTGTGGATAGATTCACATTAGATTCAGATTAGCTCAAAGGATTTCAGTTCACTTCAACATTTATCAAGAGTCAGGTGCAGATCACTATAGTACAGACTGAATATACTAAGAAAGAGGGTTTCCCTGTCCAAAGTTTGCATTCTACTAGGGGCCAGGGGAAAGAAGGAAATACCAAATGTGTGGTAAATATACAATGAGGTCATTTGAGGAAGAGAAAGAAAATTGACAGCTGGGAAGAGGGAATCAGAGAAGTCTTCATCTAGCATGTCTTAGCATTAATGGAAAGTATTTCTGGAGATGGAGTGCCAGATTTGGAGAGCTGGCTTAACATGCCTTTGTGATGGAGGGATTGTAGAAGGGTATAATGTAGTAGGTGTTCCTGACAGCTAGCAATGCCTTCTTCCAGAAATTTGTACGGGAAGCCATTGGAAGGTAGAAAAATGTATGGCCATGTATCCATTTCCCCAAATCCCTAAGTCTCTTCTTCCTTTCACCTGAAGAATCTTTCAACCATCAGATTTGGAGAGCAGGAAAAAAAAAAAAAGCTGTGCTCCACCAAGTAACTCTTAACAAGTATTTTGTTTCCTTGTATGATAAAATGTGTGGCCACATTGTGGATTGCCTGTGCATTGGGAAATGGTGGTCAGAATGTGCATGGCAGGCACAAGAGCCAATCAAGATTTCTATAGTTTTATGTTGGAGGGGGGTGGAAAAGGTAAGAGGAGGAAGTTTCTTATGTCTTATAAATGGGGCCACTCAAAAGTCTGAAAGGACTTTTCTGCCCCACACCCATACAAATTGCAAATGTAAAAGTCTGAAACTGTAATTTCAACAAGTGGAGTGGAGGACTTAACGGATCAAAGACCTTCTTGATTGATCCCCTGCTATATTTAATATTTCAGAACAATATGCCATTTTCTTTTTCCATATCTCCAGATAACAATTAAATCAGGATCAGCCCTGTATGTCCCAAACCATATATCTATTCAGAGCAGTCTTTGTCCCATGATAAAGCATGAAAATACTATAGCCTTGGCAAAGCCTGTACATGCACACTGGATGATGTGCTGATAAAAACAATGAACTGTGGGATTGATTGTATTGCCATCTAGTTACTTGCTTTGGGGCATGCAGAAAGGAAAAAGTGAGCCAAGTATGTACAATTCTTACTATATGGCAGCACCTCAGTTATCAGCTGGGATATCCGCCAAGTGTGCAGGCAGCCTGTAGAGTTAGAACAGGAAGGCACCTGAGAAGTCATCTGGTTCACCTTCTTCAACTGAGCCCCATTATATTGTGGTGAGGGATGGGGGGGAGAGAATCAAAGGAAAAGGATAGGACCTTTGTTGAGGGCGGAAGGGATAATGCTAACTGTTTTCTTTGCAAAAGAGAATGGCATTTATACTGGAAGTGACTGAAGGGAGAGTGACTACCAGGGAGGTAGTGACGACCAAGTGACTACCAGGATGAGGAGATAATGAAACAGCTCCTCATTGCTCTTGGTCGGTTCAGGTCAACTGGCACGACAGATGCTATTGAGGAGCCACTTTCAGTGATATCTGAAAAATCATGGAAAATGGGGGAGATACCCCCAAACTGTGCAAGGCAAGTGTCCTTACAAATGTAAAAGGAAAGAAAACTGAATCTGCAGACTGTAATCCAATAAACTTCACTTCCTGGGAAAATTCCCAAATGAATCACTAAAGGTATGGATGGCAAGCGTCCAAAAAGGGAAACAAATTTGCAAAGAACCAGCTTAGCTTCATCAAAAACAAATCATGCTAGACTACTTTGTTTCCTTTTGGAAACTACTAAAGGCATAGATAAGAAGGACGCTGTGACTGTCATTTACCTAGATTTCAGCAAAGCTTGTGAACATATCTCATACTTTACTTGAGGAGAGGATGGGGGAATGTGGATTAGATAATAAGACATTCAGGTGAATTCAGAGTTTGTTTGCTAGCTGGATCCCAAGTGTTTGATTGTTCAATGTCAGCATGGCAAGAAGTTTCTATTGGGGAACCATAAGAACCTATGCTTGGCCTTGTGCTGTTTTAACATGAAACAGCTTGGATAAAGGTACAGAGGGCAGGTTTACCAGATTTGCACCTAATTCGAAACTGGTAGGGATAGCTAACTCAATGAATGACAGAATCAGGTTCCAAAAGAATCTTGACAAGCATTGATCTGAATTAAGGAAGATGAAGTTAGAGATAGATTTAAAAGTCTTGCACTTGGATACAATAACGTAAAATAAAAGTAAAGCCAGTTTCACAAGAAGAAGACAGGGAAGCACAGAGAGATAGTAGTTGTTCAGAAAAAGATCTGAGGGTTTAAGTGGGTTGTAAAATCAGTATAAGTCAGCTATGTGCTGTGGTAGGCACAAAAAGCAAATGCACTCTTGGGTTGCGTTAAGGGGAGAGGCATAGCTTCTAGGAATAGGGAAGCTATATGGAACACTGTTCTTTGCTTTTGTCAGACCTAATCCTGGAGTGTCATGTTCAACTGTGATATATAAAAATTGGCTGAGGGAAATGGGCCTATTTACTCAAGAGAATACTCAGGGAGACAGAGTTCCCTTCAGGTATTTGAAGGACTATTTGGTGGAAAGGTTACATTTGTTCTGTTTCGCCATAGGGAGCAAAATGAGGAACCATGGATAGAAACTGCAAGGTATCAAATTTAGACTTGATGTCAATGTGTTGAGCTCTGGCTTCACTCATCCTGAACTAGCTGGTTGCATCTCTTCCCTCAGAGTTCTAGGAGTATCCCTGAGGGATGGGATGGCTCTTTGTTATTGATATTGGTTGGATCTCATACCCTTATGTGGACCCCACGGTGAGCCATCAGTTACCTCAAAGCTAAGTAGCAAGAACAGAAGCCTGAGTCTTCCCTCTCGGTATTTCCCCTTGGTCTCTGGGGTGAGTGGCTTCTCCTGAACATCATCTCACCAAGTTCAGGTATGATGCGGCTACTGAGTGGATGTCAGTGGAGACTGAGCCAGGTGCCGAAGGGCTGGTTGCAAATCCCCGCAAAGGCTGCACTTGGAACCTGGTGATTCAATATCTTGACCTTTTGAGACTCCCATCTCCTTTACCTATCATAGAGAAAAAATGGCTGTGGTGAATTTTTGGCCCAAGTGTGTAGAACAGTCTTTAACTTAACATTATTCTATATCCATAACTTTCCTAGATGAGAGAGATCCAGACCGGCATAGTTCCTCCTGTGCCTTCTGAGATGCATCTATTTAACCTGAGATGATCTGAGGTAACATTTTTAGGACTCTTGAACAAGGAAACGATCAAAATATGTTAAATAGAGTTTGGGGTTAGCGTTCCCAAAACAGTCACTATCCAGTTCCTTCCTTGATCTCTCCTTAAGGACTGAAAAGCTTTTATCAATAATTCTTGAATGAAAAAAAAAAAAGGTATCACCTGTAAATTGATGATGGCACCAGTTCCTTCAGGGGATGTGTAGGCAGTGATCTTACCTAGAGGAGAGTCCAGTTTGGTTATCACCTTGTATCCCTTTTCTGGGACCTTTGTCTTTGTTCTGTCACCTTTGATCCATTTCCTGGGATCTTAATAGGGAAAAGATTTTTAGGCTGGAGAAAACATTATTTCTTAATATTTTCAGTTGAACTAAAAAGGAACTTTTTAATACTCTTCCACAGAACTCAGACCTGTATTCCCCGATCATAGGTCCACATTGACTGTGTAGAGCCCTTGACACATCCCCTTACTGCATGGTCTCTCTTTTCTCACTGGAACTAGCGAGCTGGAAGGCAGAAAGAAATTGAAAAAAGAAATGAGTTCAGCTAATTGATTTTAAAAACATCCCCAGTCTGGCTAGAAAGTTGTGGCCGTTTGGAGAGGCTCCTTTTACCATGAGGTTAGCAGACCAGAACTAGTTACAGAATGTCTGCACATGCTCCAAAGTCCTTGTGTAAATTGCATCAGCTGAACATGCTGCACATGGCTGTAAAGACTGGATGCTTTGGTCAGTCTCTCATTACACTCCCCATTCACTGTAAGCTTCATCCTGGTTCAGGGTGAGAGTCTCTAGATATATCAGGAAAAACAGGCTGGTTCTCTTATACATCACAAAACATTCCTAACAAGGAGAGCTGTCCAAAGTAAAATGGCTTGCGTGAAGAAGTGCTGGGTTCCCCTGCCGTAGAGGTCTTTAACCAGAGCTTGGGCAACCGCTTATCAGATATGTTATAACAGGTATTCTTTTCATGATGGACTAGAGGACCTTCAAATTCCCTCTCGACTCTCACATTTGGTGACATCCTTGGGGCTCAAGGTCCTGGGGTCTGAGAGGTTTGGTTTGCTTAGCCCTCAAGGCTAAAGGACGTTGGCATCTCTTCCAGCACCGTTCCCATAGTGATCATCCTAGGAAGCAACCCTGTGGAGCTGAAGCCTGCTGGCTGCTCCTACAACCATTGAAAACTGCAAAGAAAATTCTTGCTACCCAAGGCCTTGACATTGCCAAATCAGAACCTGAGCTTTATCAAAAATGACATGAAAGAAGAGATATTACCATCTTCTTTAATTACCAACTTGCTGTTGCACCCTAAGCATCATGGGACCTTTCTATCTGACTTGCAGCTGAAACTTAACATGTATGTTGTATCCCCCCCCATTAGAATGGGAGAAAATATTTGCATCCTCGGTGCCTTGGACATCATAACTGTTTAATAAATACTTTAAAAAATTCATTCTCATTGAGTGATTCAGTGTCACAGATAAAATAATGATTGATCTAGAATTTGAACCCAGCTCTTCTGACTCCAAATAAAATATTCTTTCCACTATTACCTTCACTTGAAATAATGCTGGAAAAATAAGACTGGAGGTAAACTATGAAGAGCCTTAAATGTCAAGCTGGAGATTTTGTATCTTATCCTAGAGGCAACAGGAAGACACCTCAGCCCTGTGATCCCCTTATATTATCATCCTATATATCTTCTCTTTTCACAGCCACTCTTAAAGAAAATTGCTTATGTTAAATATTCTACTTCTTGAATTTTGCAAACTGACTTTCAATGGATAGTATTGTGGGCTTCAGAGTCACAAAGATCTGAATTGAAATTTAGCTACATGATCCTGGGCCAGTCACTTAACCTCTATGCCAGTGTCCTCAACTGTAAAATAGCATCTACTTTGCAAGGTTGTTATGAAAATCAAATGAGATAATAAGTGTAAAGCATTTAGCAGTGGCTGGCAGACTTGGGCAGCTAGGTGGCACAATGAAGAGAGTGCCAGGCCGGGAATCAGGAAGACTGGCCTCAGACACTTCCTAGCTGTGTGATTCTAACCAAGTCACTTAATTCTGTTTGCCTCAGTTTCCTCATCTGTAAAATGAGCTGGAGTAGGAAATGACAAACCACTACAGTATCTTTGCCACAAAAACCCCAAATGGGGTCACAGAAAGTCGGCATGACTGAACAGCCACAGAAAATGCTCCCTCTCCCCCACTCAACTGAAACTTTTAAAAGTTCCCCATATTCCCCTAATTGTTAAATGCAATGGCTTTTTCTTATTCCTCATCCTTTTGGGCCCCTTAACAGCTTTTCTCACTGCTGACTAATCCTTCTTAGATATACTCCCTCCCAGGATTTTTTGAACACCGATCTTTCTTAATTTTCCCTATTTGACTTCTCCTTTTTATCCCCTTTTCTGTATCATCATTCATGCTCTGTCCCCTATAAAAGGATGTACCTATCCCAGAGCTTTTTCCTGAGTCCCCTCTGCTTCCCACTCCACAAATTCTTCCATGGAAATCTCATCAGCTCTCACAGGTTCAGTAATCTCTCTGCATAATCTCCATATTCAGACCTGACTTTTCTCCTGTGTTCCAATCTCCCATAACTAACTGCCTGCTTGATATCTCCGTCTAGAGGTCCCATAGACCTCTCAATCTCAATATATCCAAAATAGAATTCTTCATCTTTCCCCCCTAAATTTGTTCCTTTTCCTCTATGCTTTGTTTCTCTGGAGGGAACCACTATTTTTCCAGTCATGGAACCTTAGGATGATAATCCTCACCTCTTCCCTCCCTCTCATTTCTCATATCCAGTTTCCAAGTCCTATGTATTCTACCTCCACGACATATCTCTCATCAGTCCTCTTCTCAGCTCACAGTGCCAGCCCCCTAATTCAGGTCTTCGTCACCATATCTGAACCATCGCAACGGCATCCTGATTCGTCTCCCTGCCACCATCCCCTCTCCATACTTCCACACAGCTGTCAAATTTTCTAATTGATTTCTTTTCAGAATTTAAAGACAGAGCATTTACATATATACAAGCAGAATACAAAAAGAAGATTGCGTATGAAAATATTAATTCACATAAAGGAGACAAAATATCTTTTTTTAAAGACTAAGCACGGCTGACTATTATCTAATAATCACTGCTTTTAAAAAAGTATGTAATAAATTCAACATGTTTCTTCTCAAAGTTATCCTGCTTGTCTGTACTTCCTAATGAACTTCCTCCCATTATCTTTTGTGCATTAAAAATATTTCAGCGACACTCTCTTTTTTGGCATCATCATTGTTAATCCTCCTGCCCCATCCCATTCCACCATTTAAAAAGGTGGGGAAGGGGAACCTTATATAACAAATAAGCATAGTCAAGTAAAACATGTCCACGCAGTGATCATGTCCAAAAATACGTCTCTTTTTGAACCTTAAATTGATCATCTCTGTCAAGATATGGTTAACATCCTCTGAATGAGTGGTTTTCAGAGAGTCCAAAAAGATTCCAAAATTGTCTTTCCTTGAGCTATTTTCTAGGTAAGTTGTTATTGATATATTCATTTTCTAATTTTTTTCCAATCTTTTAATTTTGTTCTAATATTTCTCGCTATCTTATGGAGTCATTGATATCCATTTAGTCTTTTCTGATTTTCAGAAGAGTACTTGGACTTTTCTAATTCCTTCTATCCTTTTCTATCCTTCTAATTCATTTCTCTAGATCTTTTATTTCGCTTTTTAAAATATTTTGATTCATTCCTTCTAGACATTTGTGTAGCCAGTGAAAGTGGCAAAATAGAATAAGTGACTTTTTCTACTTGTTGATCTATACTGGTGCTGGCTTTTCAAATGCCCTAGGCTTCTGGTTTTTTGCACAGTTCTGAGGTAGAAAAAAGACACTTATTCTATTGTGTCATTTTCACTGGCTGTCTCCTATGCCTGGAATTCTCTCCCTCTTCACCTGTGCTTCCCAGCTTTCCTGGCTTCTTTCAAGTCTCAGCTAAAATCCCACCTTTTTTGGCAAGAAGCCTGTCCCAGTCCTCCTTAATTTTAGTGCCTTTTGTCCAAAGTCAACAAAGGTTATCTCCATTTTATTCTGTTTATACCTTATTGGTACATAGTAACTAGCTTTCAGGTTATTTCGTGCATCAGGTTGTGAGATCCTCCAAAGCATTATGTGTCTGGCACATAATGAGTCCTTGTCAGAGCACATGTGATGGGGGGGTCTTTGATTTCTGCAGTAATGAGTCATCTCTAGGTTCGGGTGGGGCTCTTCTTTCCTCTTGTATCCATTCCCTTCTCTTCCTATAAACACCCACTTCACACTTCTTGCCTGGACTACTTGTGAGAGCCTCCCAATCTGTTAGAGCTCCTGCTCCCTTCCTTCCCTAGCCAGTTGGCCTCCTCCACACAAAGCACGAGTGGGGCCTCATCACTGCCCTGCTTGAGAACCTCCTGGGAGTCTTCATTGTTTTCACTTCTTCACAACCTGGTGCTCCCCTTGCCATGATTTTTGTTATAACCAATCTGGCTATAACTCAGAATTCCATCTCTCACCTCCATGCTTTTGCCTCTGCTGTCCTCCATGCGTAGAATGCACTTCCTCCTTTCTCCTAATTCATCTCTTCGAATGCTGAGCTTACTTCAAGGCCCAGCTCCTGGGTGGTTTCCACCTCCTTTGGAGAGCCTGTTGTTCTGCTTCCCTCTTCATATTGTCGTGTGCTGTAGATAATTTTCTCTTTACATGTTCTCTCCTCCCCAGGAGAATGCAAGCTCCTTGAAGTCAGGACTTCTTTTTGGTTTTATCTTTGTGTCCCGGTCACCTCAGCATTTACCACCCTTCTCATTTCTCCCCTTTATGTGTTGTGCACTCTTGAGGACACAGACTGTCTTGCTTGTATCTGTATCTCTCACAGATCCTAGAGCCCAGTAATCACTTCGTAAATGCTTTTTCATTGATTTATTCATGGGAGGCTGGAGCCTCCTAGGGATATTATTTTGGGATCCTTGATTTCCCAGTGGGCTTACAAATATATCACTCTGGACACTTGGAACTCTGCTGTCCCCACAGAGGACGCTATTATTATAGGGTGTTTGAACTCAGTTGGCATTAGTGCTATTTTGAGGTCTCACTGGGTCATGGGAGTGATTGTGGCATTTCTGGGTGCCTGCTGGACATACAGAAGTATTATGATGGGGTGCCCTCTTGGGTTCCCTGTAAGGTTTCCAGAGAGTTCACAGATGACTTAACTGTGGAATTGCTGAGTCCCCACTGAGCACCCAGGGCTGCTATTTTACACCCCCTGCTATGTGTATTCGTTATTATGGTATCTATAGGATTCTTTTGGTCTCACATGGTTGTCACATTGTAGGTAAGGCCACCAGATGTGTTTTTGTGGGATCTTCCTGGCCCCAATGGGGACTCGGGGATCCTATCTGTGTGGTACCTCTGAGCTCCAGCTAGGTTATGGAAGTGGTGGTGTGGGTTATGTGGTTCCCATACTACCTAGGGTAGGTTTCCTTAGGCCTCATAGGTATATTGGTTTGTGTTCCCTGACTTCAGCCAGCATTACAAGGTTTTATTATGGGATCTCTAAGCCTATGGTGGGCTCAGGGAGTAAAATTGGGTGATCTGTAGGTCCCTTCCTGAGCACTAGGGAGTTTTTTCATGGCTTCTCAGCTAATAAATAAATGTTGATTCTTGTCAGTCTCTCTGTTTCTTCCCTTACCACATCCTATAATTCCTGGACCATATGCTGATGTCCCTTGTAAGGGATAAGCCTCTTCTGCTCTCATTTTAGCTCCCAGAGATTTACTCACACAGTCACACCATTCTACACACCCCCTCTCAGATTCCTTCCTTCTGACAATTTCCTCCCACCAAGTTTTTAGCACCACCTGTTAAGTGAAGACTTTTTCAAAGGGAACCCCAGTTTCCAGCTCTCAAAACCCTTTGCCCTCTGTTCACCTACTCCTTTAGATTTCTGTTTCTTTTCTTCCTTGCCCCAGCCTCTTTTCTCAAATTTTCTGATCGTTTCAGAATCTTTGTCTCCTTATGTCCTCTCTCCAGTCTTTCCTGGAGTTCTCATTCCCTTCCCCTTGCTTATGTCTTGTAGTCACCCCAAGTCTCACTCCCCCAGGGAAACCAACTCTGGAGAATCCAGGGGATCTTGGGGAATGGTGTGTGAGCTAATAATGGACAAGAATCCAAGAGTGCAAGGATGGAAACTGGAAGGCCACCTTCCATAGGGTCCCTGGGTGGTAGAAGGGTGCCTAAAGGTACGATCTGTTTCTGGAATGGGGACCGAGGGTAGGCTTTGTGGTACCTCAGATCAGTATGCTTCAGTCTAGGGTGGTTATATATATACACCAAGGAGTTTTTAAGCAGACAAAAGGTCTGGGCCACTTGCCCTTGGCCAGGAATCTCATCATCTTTAATTAGCATCAGATCTCACCATCGCCCTTTACTTCTCCTCCCCTAGCACTTTTATTTTCCTTCCCTTTGCTCAGCAACAGCTTATTTCCTGACTTGGCTCCCCTAGGGCCTCATCCCAGACGCTCCTTCTTTCCATCTCCATCTTGGTGGGTAGGGAGCAAAGCATCTGGGGAAAATTGTTCACAAGTTTCCTCACTGCAGCCTCTGTGCTGCCCTCCTTTCCCTGCCCCTGATAGCTTAGGCATTCAGCCAGATGTCTAGCGTCTGCTGATCCCCGAATCCTCAGGCAGCTCAATGGGAGGGGGGCCTGTCGCACTGAGGTAGGCATCTGGATTGGTGGCGAAATCCAATGAAGCTGGGTGATTTAAGGCCGGATTTCTGACCCTGCAGGACATGGCATCCTCTCAGAGTTGAGCCTGAGGCATCTGCCCCTTCCCTTCCCCCGCCATTTGAATCCTCGGGCATCTAGCCTCTCCGCAGAAACCCAGGCTTCCAGTCCTTTCCCTACCCTCTCCTCAGAAGGATACTCAGATGTTTGACTCCCCAACCTCATCCCCCCTCCCCACCCCAGAGTCTGAGGCATCCATCCCACCCCATCTTTCCCTTTTTCTAAGGACCCAGGTGTCTGGTCCTCTGTTCCCTAGTTGTGGGAAGAGAATATTTCTCAGAGATATGATCCCTTCCCTCCCACCTGCCTGTCCCAGCTGCCCCTAGACCCCTTTGGCCCTCGTGGGAACGCCCGGCTGGGACCCTCATTGAACCGTCAGGACAAGCTGCTCTGTTCCCAGCCTCCTGGTCCCTGGCCCCTCCTACTTTTATTGTGTCTCCCTGGTGATCACAGGGGCAGTGAAGAGGCTGAGGGAGGTGTGGGGACTTGAATGCCTGAGATCTTGCAAGGAGTGGGGGTGGGGTGGTAACCAGAGATAGAAGACAGTTTATGCATCCTATGGATGACTGTGGACAGGATGTGTGGACTCCCAAAGACATCTGGGGGACAGGGTTCCTGGTTTCTGACTTTTAAAAAGGAAGGGGGAAGGATTGGCAGAATTTAGTATTAAGAACTTCACCTTATAGGATCCATAATCAGACTGGGAACACTGGGGTACCCAAGATCAAGGGTGGAGAACCAACCTCATCGCTGAGTCTCAGTTTCCCCCACCAACTACTGACCATGATCTGACCTTGCTCTCAAGCTAAAAATAGCCCTACATCCCGTAGGTCCCCAGCTCAGCTGGAACCCCTGAGACCTGGACCGTTTTTGTCTTCTTTTCCACTTGGGGAGCCCAGGAGACTCAGCTTCCTACCCCCAGGGCCCTGCCTGAGCGAGTTTGTTCCACTAACTGAACGAGCTTCTTCCCTGGAGCCCAGAAGTGCAGCCAGGCCCCAACCAGAGAACCTGGCATTTGGTTCCCTAAATCCTACTCCTGTGTTAGGACCCACACCTCCATCCCCTAGCCCATGCTCCCCTTCCACCTCCCACAACGACAGGTGGCTCTCCTCACTCCACACTCCCCTTCCTAAACTCTCTCCCTCCCCCAGGCTCTAACTCTCAGTCTGAGGAGGGTTTTCTCAATGGGGAGGGGCGTGTCCAGTTGGAGGCGGGGCAGAGGAAGGCTGCCTAAGTGTGTAGCCAGGCCCAGCCCCCGGGGACTTGCTGAGCATCAGGCAAGCCGAGAGGCTGGGAGCCGAAGCCACAGCCCGGCTTCCAGGAGCTTGAGCCTGAGGGGTCATGGAGCCCGCCTGGGGGTCCGAGGGGGCAAGAGCAAGCCAGATTCTTCTCACTGGGCCACAGTGAACTGAAGTGTGGGCGGATGCAAGGCCAGCTGTTAGCACAGAAAGTTTGAGGACTTGAGGGAAATGCCAAGATGCTCTCATTACACCTGCTTGTATTCCTTCTCCTTGGTTCCAATGCAGGTACGGGATAGGGTGGGATGGGAAAGAATGTGGGCTAAGGTGCTAGCCTCTTGGATGCTTCGATGGAGTAAAGGAGGGAGAGTGTCCATGGACCTCAGTTTACTCATATGTTCTTTCGACTCTAGTTTGTGGGGTGGGCAAGGCCCTCCGAGCCAGGAGTGCCAGCTCCAAGATTGGGGCGGGGTGGGGGGAGACAGAAAGTAGTATCCTTGTCACCTCGGGCTGCCAGGCTTAGCAGCAGCAGGATTCCAGGATAAAAGAAAGGTGACAGGTCTAGATAGATGCCTGGGTCCTCGGGGAAGGAACAAGTGGGCTGGAATTCTGTTACCTTATACAGAAGAGGATTGTTGAGGTTGGGGACAAAGTAAGAGGCTGGAGCAGACCCCTGAGGTCCCATTCTGTTCCCACCCCAGCTTGGTGGGGAGGTCTAACTGGAGGTCCCAGCATTCCCAAGCCTGTGAGAGGGGCTGATGAAGGTTGAGAAGCTCTGATTCATCTTTCTCCTCCCGCCAGGCCATGTCCCCCACTTCATACAGCAGCCAAAAGACATAGAGGTTGTCCTGGGGGAGGAGGCAACACTACCCTGTGCTCTCAGCGGCTACCATGGCTTGGTTCAATGGACAAAGGATGGATTAGCCCTAGGAGGTGAACGGGATCTGCCCGGTGAGAACTCTCTGCTGTGATTTAGGGCCCGGAATATCTGTGTAATGGGGATTAGGGAAGTCTGGGTTGAGACTGTCTAGGCTTGGATTTAGAAATGTGAACCTTGCCCCTTTTGTGCTGTGCCATCCCCAGGGTGGTCCCGTTATTGGATAGCAGGAGACAGGGCCAGCGGCCACCATGATCTACACATTGGGGCAGCTGAACTTGGGGATGAAGCTTCCTATGAGTGTCAGGCCACCCAGGCTGCCCTTCGCTCACGGCCTGCCCGGCTCCAGGTTCTGGGTGAGTAACCCCTGATCCCTGTTCTAGCTGGACTCAGTCATTTGCCCCCACTCACTTGCCCAGCCCCTCCCACCCCTAATTCATGTATTTGGCCTCAGGGACTCAAGGACTGGTCCCCCATGTGTCACTTCAGGGTCTCAAGTATGTGCTTCCACTGTTACCCAACTATCCCTGATCTTGCTAGGCTCAGGATGGGGGTCTGTGATGAGATATAGATGTCTGGAGGTTCAGTGGTCTCTTGTTCTCCTCAGTTCCCCCAGAAGCACCAGAGGTGCTAGGGGCCCCAACTGTGGCTCTGGTTGCTGGGGTTCCTGGGAACTTGACCTGCCGTACCCGAGGTGGAGCTCGCCCCATCCCTGAGCTGCTCTGGTTTCGGGATGGTGTCCGTTTGGAGGGAGCCAGTTACAGCCAGGTATTATAATCTGGAGCTGCCTCATACTTCACAGCATGGGGAGGACAGGGAAAGAAAAACATTTATCTATGGAGTTTTGGAGGTAATAGTGATGTCAGAATGGGACAAGACGGATGAGAAATAAGCTAGGTCATTCCCTCGATGAGGGTCAGAAGTCAACCACCTTTCACCCCATTCCTTTTATCCCCCAGACCCTGTTGACCAGTGGGATCCTGGGAGCAGCTGAGAGCTCCCTCTCAATCACCCCCTCTGCCCGGGATGATGGCGCTTCCTTCATCTGCCAGGCCCGAAGCCCAGCCCTGCCCAGGGGGAAGGACACTGAGGTCACCCTCAGCCTGCAGTGTAAGTGAAAATCACAGACTTCTGGGTTCTGTAGGGGACTTGAGGGGCTCTTGGACAGAGAAGAAGGAGTTGGTTGGGGAAAAGGATGCTGGGCAGGTCCTTCTTTACTCTGACTTCAATCCCCTCCCATCTCTTAGATCCTCCTGTGGTAACTTTGTCTTCAGAGCCACAGACAGTGCCAGAGGGTGGGAAGGTCACATTTCTGTGCAGAGCAACAGCCCATCCCCCAGTCACTGGCTACAGGTGAGCCCCTCTAAATACTCTTGGCCTGCAAATGATGGGGCTCTCCCAGGACCCCATAGCACTGCCCCATACTTAAGACTCTCTCCAATATTAATCCTTCCCATCTCCCAGGTGGGCAAAAGGGGGATCTGTGCTTCCTGGAGCTCGGGGGCCCCTTCTAGAGGCAAAAGCTGATGCTTCCTTCCTGACTGAACCTGTGTCCTGTGAGGTGACCAATGCTGTGGGCAGTACCAATCGGAGCACGGCATTGGATGTGCAGTGTGAGTACAGTGGGCAAGACTAAAGCTTCTGAAGAGGCAGTGGCTGGGGAGGGTTTCTGCAGTGGGTGAAGGGTCTTATTTTCCAGGGTTCCTGCAGGGCTTGGTAAGTCTCAGTGCCTCGATCCCTCAGGGGTGGGAGGAACTTCTTATGCCTTGGTATCTAAGGGACTAGGAGGAGGGCTCTCAGCAATGCCTGGGAGGGCTTGATTAGGAGGTCTGAGTTCTGAGTCAGGAGAAAATCTCATAGACAACCTCCCTTTCATCTTCAGTCGGTCCTCTCCTCCTCTCCCCACCTGAACCAGTGGCTGTAGATGTGGGAGAAGACGCCTCTTTCACCTGCACCTGGAAGGGAAACCCGCCCCCACGAGTGACATGGACGCGCCGTGGGGGGACCAAGGTGAGGGATGGAGCTCTGGGGGCAGAGGCTCTAGGTTTAGCTCATCTCCTCTTTTCCATCTCCCCTAATGACTTTTCCCTATGGATCCCCAGATCCTGGGCTCGGGGCCTACATTGCGTCTGGTGTCCGTGGGGCCGGGGGACGCTGGAGATTACGAGTGTCGAGCAGAGCCAGGACCCTCAGGAATGGGGGGCGGCCTGGGGGAAGCAACCTTGACTGTGCATGGTGAGCAGAGGTTTGGGGGACAGGACGAAAGGGAGGGGCTGGGCAGGGGACAAGGTTATCTCTGATTGGACCTTGAATCATCCCAGGCCCCCCAGCAGTGACTGCCCTGCCTTCGCTCCCCGCTGCTTTGGGAGCCCCTGCCCGGCTAGAGTGTGTAGTTGTCGCATCTCCAGCCCCCGAAGCAGTGGTAAGATTCCCTAACCTATCCCTTTCCCCTCTTTCCCGAGGCTTCCGCTCCGGCCTCCGTTCTCTCCCCGGCCTCCACTGCCTCTCCACCGCCGAACCTTTCTCTGTTCTCTCCTTCCCCCCGCCCCCAGGTCTGGTCCTGGGGCGAGGGCGCACTCGCCTCGGGCTCCCGAGGCCGCTTCCTAGTAGAGACGTTCCCCGCCCCAGGGGCCCTGGGGAGTGGGCGCCGGGGATTGGTGTCGGTGCTGCACATCTCCGGGACTCGGGAACTGGACTTCGCCCGAGACTTCAACTGCAGCGCTCGAAACCGTCTGGGCGAGGCGGCAGCCCGGGCTGGCCTGACCCGCACTGGTGAGCCCAAAGTCCCCAGAGAAACACAAGAAGGGATCTGACCTCCCAAACTCATGTAAATCTCCAAACCTAAGGCACCCAGTCTGAGGCCCCCAATGGGGTCTCGGAGCACCCACATTCTCTGGGGTCCCCTCTCTTTGCGGACCCAGCCTCGACGAGACTCCTTTCGGCCCCTAAAACTCCCCAAGTTGACCTAGGATCCCGGCCCGGGGCTCGCCAAACTTTTCCTTAACCCTGTGACCCCTGTGTCTCCTCACAGACCCACTGCCCCTGGTGCGGATCGTGGTGGCTACGGCGGCGACTGCCGTACTACTACTACTGCTCATCGCAGGGGGCACCCATTGCTGCTGGCGCAGAGGCAGAGGTCAGTGTGGTCACAGTTGCCCTTCGAGGTCCACCCCCCCAGCCTCGTCCCTGTCTCAGCTGCCCCGCCCCGGTCCCTCATCATTCAGTTTTCTCGGTTTCTGGAGTGCCGCCCTCCAACTTCACCTTCTCCTCCACCCTCAGGCTCCAGAGCAAGGATCTCCAAGAGGGACATACTGGTGCAAATCACTGACAGCGATGGTTCCAGTCCTCGAGTCCCCGAGGAAGAGGAGGAGGGGATCCGAGAACACCAGGTATGGACCTCTGGAAGCCCCTTCGCGCGGACTACCCCACAACTGCCAGGAGCCCCTGCGAGGAGCCGAAACCCTAGTGGGAAGTGGGTCCTGTGCGGTGGCTCCCAGGGGTGGATAGTGGCTTCCCCCTAGACTCTCAGTGACCGGCACGACCTCTCCCGCTCAGGTCCTCAGCAGCGAGTCCACCGGTACCCCGAACTCAAAGCAGAGCGAATTCGTTGGGGCTGAGGAGGCGGGGCCTGAGGCCAAGGTGGGCGGAGCAGGGCGAGGGCGGTGCCTGGAGCCCCCTCCCATCTCTGTCGTCGTATCTATTTATGACTTCTCCCCTCATTTGTTTCTGGGTCCCCTCAGTCACCTCCCTGTTTTCTCTTTCCATCTCTTCCTCAGTCTTTCCCTGGTGTCACCGTACCCCGTATTCAATTGCCCTGGCATGCCCATTGGTCCGTTCGAACTCTTGTCTTTCCCTTCACTGGCACATTATTGCTGATGTCTGTATGTTTTCCTGTTCCCCACTCCCCGCAATATCTCCTCCCCCACCATAAGCCTTTTCACCATTGTTCAGGGACCTCCTAGTTGTGTCTCCTCTCCATCTGTCTCTCCTTGTTTATCAGCCTCCACACTATTTCTCTGTGGTGTCTCCCTGTCTCCTTCAAACCTGTTTCTGGTGCTTCTTGTATTTCTCTTTGACCTTGCCCGTAAGTTCCATCCCATCTTTCTGCCCCTGTTACACTCTGTATCTACCTCTTCTTATGTCTCTGTTGGCCCCTTTTTTTGATCTCTTTTACTTCCCCTCCCCCTCCCCCCACCTTTGTCTTTCTGTTTTTCCTTGTCTCCATCAGTCTCATTTTTATCTTTTTTTAATCTCCTCCCAGGATCCCACTAATGGCTACTATAAAGTTCGAGGTGTGAGTGCGAACCAGGACCCTGGAGCTGCCCTGTTCTTCTCTCCAGCATCCCCTGTCTTCCCTGGCAGCCCTTCTGGGTTCTATGACCTTACCCCTCATCTGCCTGTATTCCCCCCAGACCGAGGTGGTCTCTACAGGCCCCGGGATGGTTACCTCACCACTCCATACACTCGTGCTTTCACCAGTTATGTCAAATCCATACCCTATGGGACCCCTGACCCAGCTCCTGGGCCCCCTTCCTTTTCCTACACTATGCCTGTTCCAGGCCATCAGCGCCTTCAGACCCATGTGTGACCTGTCTCTCAGACTGATAGCTGGTCATCCACTCCAGCCAATGGGAGGTCTCTGTAAAGTCTCCAGTCCTTTCTTGTGTGATGAAGAACTGGGCCAGTCATTGGGCAACCAAGAAGATTTCCCCCTCAAGATAGTAACCCAAATCTGGGAATGGGGGGAGGGGGGAGGAGGAGCAAGACTTTGATGGACAGCTGACCCACCAAATGGAAAAGGCCAAAGTGTAAGCATGCCTACCAGTTCATTCTAATCAAGAGAACTCCAAGTGGCAGATGGACCAGTATGGGCTCCCTGGAAAGGGGAAGTACACAGGGTAGGGGCAAGACTGGAGACAAGGGCACACAGATGTATTGATGACTCCAACCAATAGATGGGGAAAAAGTCATTCCTGGCCCAGGAAGCAGGTTCTTGATGGTGTGAGGACCAGGAATTGGTGGTCCTCCATTACCTGGCAAAATGCTCAATCTCATGCAAACTGTGTCAAGATGGCTCCTGACACCAGGAACCCAAGATGGTGGACTCAAGGTGGCCACCCCATCCTTCTGTAGGGAAGGAGGGAATTTGGGGCACATTCCTTAAGATGACCCCATTACTGAGGCAAATATGAATTTGGAAATATGGAATGGATGTTGGGATTTGAATATTTATGTTTAATTAAAAAAATGGAAAAATGTATGTGTAAGAAATCTTTTGCCATCAAGCAACCAGTCTAGGGTAAGTCATGAAAGTCAAAGACTAGTTCTGATGGCTCGGGCTACAGGTGTCAGGGTCCCAGCCCACCTCTTCCCCTCTCAGACCCAGGCGTCCAGGTTCCCAACCCATTCGGTGCCCCACCCTCCATTTCAGTCACAGGTTCTGGGGTCTGCAGAGCAAGAGTTGGGGTAGGGGGGCTGGGGGTTCTAGGCATTTGGGTCCCCTACCTCTCCCGAAGCCAGACTTTGTTCACAGATTTATATAACTCTTCAGCCCCAGTTCTTGTAAACCTTCCAGGTCCAAGGGGAAAATAGCTGAAATAGTCCCAATGAGTAAACCTTTTCTTATTTTTCCACCTTAAGCTACCGAGGCAGCCCAAGGTGGGGTGGGGACTGGAGATGCTGTAATGTTGAGGTTTCGACCCTCCCTCGTATCTAGGACGTGAGGCTGAACGTGGAGGCGAGATGCCCAGGGCTTCTCGAGGGGAGATTCGCCCCTGAAAGTCAAGGGGCTGGGAACACTACAGTTTAGATAGCCCAGGCATGGCGGGGTCCCCAAAAGATCTAGGAGGAGGTTTAGAGCCCAGAGCGGGGAGCGCAGCAGGGCAAGCACTCTCACCCGCGCTATTGTCCCGGCCGGGGAGGCGGGGCCGGGGCGGGGCTGGCGGCGCCGGCGCAGCCCGGGGCTGGAGGCGGGGGGGCAGCAGCAGGAGGCAGCGGCGGCGGTGCTGGGAGCTCCTGTCACCGGCGGGCCCAGGGCGGGGAAACCCGGGGGAGGGGGCTAGCGGAGTGAAAGGAGGGCGACCAACCAAGGACTGGGGGAAGGGGAGGGCGAGCTCGGCTGAGCCCAAGAAGGAGATCGTGGGCCCAGAGGTCGCTGCAGGGACGGGCAGGGGAGACAGAGAAGGGGGCTCGAGCCCCAGCCCCGGCCCGGACATGGGGTCAGCGAACCCCGCGGCCTGTGGGCTCGGGCGGCGCCTCGGCTCCCTGCTGCTGCTGCTGCTGCTGCTGCTTCCAGCTCCCGGGAGATCATCCAGGGGGACGCCTAGCCCTGGGGAGGTGAGACTCACGCCCCCGGTCGCGGGGTGAGGTGGGGAACCCAGATGCCCAGAACCCCCAGCCCTCCACATCCCACCCCACCCCGATTCTCGCTGTGCAGTTCCAAGAACATACGGCTAAAATGGGGGGGGCCTGGACTCCTTGGTCTGGGAGGGGATGGGCGGGCTGGGACCCTGACACCTGCGGCCCTGAGCCAGCGGGACCCTGGTCTTTGAGGGGAGAGGGTTGGGGAGGATTAAAAACGCATAAATGCCTGATGAGGGCAATGGTTTTAGGATCAGGAGGTTTGGGCCCTTGAGTGGGGTAGGGGCTGGAGGCCTAGACTCCTGGGTCCTTACATCGTGGCCCAGGGGACCCAAATACCGGGGTCACGGCGTGAGGGAGAGAACAAGACTGGAGAAAGACCCATATCTACGCCGTCCCCACCTCCGCGGGCCAGAGAGAATGGGGGTGCGGCAGTGGGAAGGAGGGTCTGTCTCCGCGGTAACCAGCCGGTGATGCCAGGCAATTCACCTGGGACCCAGTCTCCATGGCGACCCCCCCATCCCCTCCGGTGCAGTTGCCTTGGCAACACCATCTGCACCGCAGCGGGGGCTGGGGCCTGGATCCCTGAGCGGGGCTAGAGATGGGGCCCGCATGCCTGGGTCCTCGAGGGGGGCGTGGTCTGGGGGTCCAGATGCTTGGTATCTCTGATGGGGTCGGGGACTCCTGGATCCCCGAGTGGGGCGGGGCCATGGGTTGGAGCCCCAGTCCCAGACGCTCGGTTCTTCGCTCTCTTTTCAGATCGCGGGAGTCCCTCAGGTGGCTGGGCACTGCGGCCGATTGACCCTACACAGAGACCTGCGCACAGGCCGCTGGGAACCTGACCCTCAGGGCTCACGCCGCTGCCTGCGAGACCCGCAGCACGTGTTGGCCTATTGCAGACAGGTGGGCGGGGCCTGAGGGGGCCGGGCCGTCCCGGGGTCTGGAGGGAAGGGGCTGAGAATGGCCCGGGCATCGGTGGGAGGGGACCTTTTGGGGTGGATACTCTGAGCAGACATGCGAGCTGAGCCGAGCTGTCAGGATTCAGGAAAAGCACCTGGGAGGGGATTTGGGTGAGAGTAAGGAGAACCGTGAGACTCCTCCATCCCATTTCCCCATCCCTAGGTGTACCCCGAACTCCAGATCGGCCGCGTGGAGGAGGCCTCGAGACCCATTCCTATGGAGCATTGGTGTGGGAGTGCCCGCGGTACCAGATGTCCCCACCACGTAGTGATCCCTTATCACTGCCTGCGTGAGTGAAAGGGATACTGACCCCAGGTGTGGCCAAGAAAACGGGGGCCCGGATGTCTAGGGAGTAGGTTTGGGGCAAAACACCTGGATCCCTGAGGTGGGAGTCTGGACAGGATAGGGATTATTTGGAGGGGGAGAGGGGAAAGCGGGAAGTCTCATTTTTCTTCTTCCATACCCCTTCAGCAGGTGAGTTTGTGAGTGAGGCCCTGTTGGTTCCTGAGGGATGCAAGTTCCTGCATCAGGAGAGGATGGATGAGTGTGAAGGCTCAGCCTACAGGCACCACCAGGCCCAAGAGGTGAGGTCCAGATTCAGACATCTTGACTCTAAAGAATTTTCAGAGACTCCAGTATTCATGCTTCTACCCCCATCCCATCTCTATCAGGATCCCAGGGTCTACTTTTCCATCTTTCCAACCCCTTCAGACTTGAGTGTCCAACCTCCCATCCCGTCATTCCAGTTCACTCAGTAATCTATCTGTTCTCCCTTTCCACCCACCCCACATTCCCTGTCTTTTCCACTACCCAAGGGCCTCTATCACTTCCTTCTCAGGCTTGCCACTCTGAGGGCCTCGTTCTTCATGGCTCAGGGATGCTCCTCCCATGTGGAACTGATCGATTTCGAGGTGTGGAATATGTCTGCTGCCCTCTTACAGGCACCTCCATACCTCCCCGGACACCCCATAGGTGAGGTCCTGGGTCTCCATGAAGGTGAGGGCTAGTCTGCCATGTGTGTGAAAGTTGGAAAGCCAGAGGGTTGGGAGACTGGGAGCCTGAATGTGCCCCTGAAAGTTGGGAACGGGAACGAGGTTCTGGATACTTAGATGCTTGTAGGTCACACAGCCAGATGTGAGGGTCTTGTCCTCTTTGCAGTGATGCTCCCACCCAGCCCCAGTCCCCAGGGGGAGAGGAAGAAGAGGAAGAAGAGTCATTTCCTCAAACGGTGGATGACTATTTTGTGGAGCCCCCAGGGGAGGATGAGGAAAAAGAGGAGGGTGAGGCCAGAAGACTCCAGCACCCCAGCACTCAACCTCCTTCCAGAGCCAGCAAAGGTGAGCCTCACCTCCAGAACCTGGGAGTCCAGATGCCCAGAGTCTGAGCCAGGCTCCTTTGCCAAGGCTGGCACAAAGTAGCCCTCGAGAGGAAGGTGAGGTCTCCTTCTCTCAGCTGCACCACCCACAAAAGCTCCTATGTTCTGGGCTCCAGGCTTCCAGAGGGAGACTACATATTCCTTGGTGGCCCAGGATAGCCTGAGCAGTGGTAAGAGAGGGCATCGTGGTGCAGTTGTTCTCAGGCTCTTACACCCCATATCCTGGACCCCACAGGGAACCCAACAACCCGGCCTACCGACGGGGTAGATGTATACTTTGGAATGCCGGGTGAGGGTGGCGAGCATGCAGGCTTCCTAAGGGCTAAAATGGATCTGGAGGAAAGACGGATGCGGCAGATTAATGAGGTGGGGACCAGGACTCCCTCACGGCCCCTGGAACCCACACAGACCCTCCCACCAAGGGAATACCCATCTTCCCGGGCCACTCTCCCGAATAACTCTCAGACCTCTGTAGTAATTCTTGGACCTCTTTCAATAACTTTGAGACACCCAGAATATTGTTCCAATAATCCTAGGGTACTTTCCTTAATGGGGCGGATCAATGAGGGGAGCCTGACTCCATAATACTTTGAACCCCAGTAACCTCAGTATTCCCAATAATATGATGAGATTAATAGAGTAGAGGTCATGAATCATCTCATAACCCTGGTCCCTAATCTTCTGTAATAACCCTAATACCCTAGAGATTCTCACTAACACCAGAGACTCCTCCCCTAGTATACTCTGGGATCCCCAATAACCCTCTAGATCCCCCAATAAAATTTCAAGATAACTTCAAACTCTCAAAAAACACTGTTCACCCCAGCCCATAGCCCCCCATGAGTCCCTAGAGGAAGAGCTTTGGGGAGATAACTAAGGGATCTTGAGACACAGTCTAGGGGGACTGATGTGACTACCCCTATCCCAGGTCATGAGGGAATGGGCCGAGGCTGACAATCAAGCCAGGAACCTACCTAAGGCCGATAGACAAGCTCTCAATGAGGTGAGGACCCTCTGACCCAGACCCTGCTTGGATTGGGAGGGGGTAAACTAAAATCCCCACTCAGTGTAACCCCAAATGAACCTCAACAGCTCTGTTGGCTCTTCATGGCCCAATGAAAGATGTTCTAATGACCATCAGTGTCCATCCCTTGGTGAGTTTACTAACCCTACTGAATGAGCCAGTAGCCTCAATGATCACCCTTCCCCTATAGCATTTCCAGTCAATCCTGCAGACATTAGAGGAGCAGGTGTCTGGGGAGCGCCAGCGACTGGTGGAGACCCATGCTGCCCGTGTCATTGCTCTCATCAATGATCAGCGGCGAGCGGCCTTGGAGGGCTTCCTTGCAGCTCTTCAGGGGGATGAGCCCCAGGTGAGGGGATGAGCCCTTAAGTGAGGGGACTCTAGGGTTCCTGAGGGGATGCAACTAGAGACTGCAAGGCCTCTGCTGACCTGTCTCCTTAAGGGGAAGAATCTGGGGGTCATGTACCTGAGTGTCTGAGGGTACGGGGCTGTAGAGCTGGACACCTGGGTCTCCCCCGCAGGCAGAGCGAGTGCTCCAGGCCCTGAAGCGGTACCTGAGGGCTGAGCAGAAGGAACAAAGACATACCATACGCCACTACCAACATGTGGCAGCAGTAGACCCTGAGAAAGCTGAGCAGATGCGTTTCCAGGTAGGAAGGGCCAGGGCCCCACTCCCTAGCCTTCCCCTATTTCCTGACCCCTGAGCCCTGCTCAGGGGCAGCTCATCAGCCCCTCTCCCCCTTTTGCTTCTGTCCCCAGCTGATCACTGCTATAGAGTTCTCCAATGGTAGGGACAAGAGCAAGAAACCTCTCCTCTGACATCCCTCCGCATTAACACCCCCTTCTTTGTAAATTCCAGGTTCAGACCCATCTCCAGGTGATTGAGGAACGCATGAATCAAAGCCTGGGGCTCCTTGAGCAGAACTCACACCTGGCCCGAGAGCTTCAACCCCAAATCCGTGGGTACCCCTACTCCTGACCCTCAAACTTCACCTGTAGCCCATCCCCAAACTCCAAACCCTGACCCACATCCCTCCCTATCCCTATTCTCAGCATGACAGTGTCAGGTTCTCTTCCCAATTCTCCCCTGCAGAGGAACTGCTCCGGGCTGAGCACCTTAGTCCTGGGGAGCTGGAGGCACCTCTGCCAGGGGGCAGCAGCGAGGATGGGGGTGGCCCTCTGCCACCTGCTGAAGAAGAAGGTGACTGAACTTCACTGATGGGGGTGGGAGGGCAGGAGGAGGCCAAGCCTGGAGCTGCACCATAGGCTCAGTAGGCAAAAGGGACATTCCTGCCTCTTTGCCTAATCTCTGTTCTTTCTCCACTCCAATCCCTCATTTCCCCATCGCCCTCTTGCAGACATGGGTGCAACGATGCCTCTTAAAGGTGAGTGAATGGAAAACCATGAATTCTTCTCTAGACAGGCCCTCAAAGTCACCGGGTGGGCGTGGGGGAAGTTCACAAAGACCTCAAGAATTATTGAGGTCTGAGAGAAGGGGCTCAGGGGATGGATCTGGGCCCAGCTGGACTCTAAGTGAGGGTTTCCTAGTTGCAGGGTCCACAGAAGGGGATGGAGCCGAGCGACTTCAGGAGCACAAGGTGAGCATAAGTCCAATTCCTGACCTGGCCAAGGGTCTCCCAGGGGGTGCAGTCTGGGGTTCTCAGAGTGGGTGGAGGAGAGATCTGGAGGCTGGACTCAGTGCCCTGGAAGGGCTAGGGGCCAGAGGCCAGATGCTTCCACTTTGCAAGGATAGAGGCTGGACCTAAATTTCTCTTTCCCCCAGGTGAATGTTTCCACCCCTCGGGGTCTCCCGTTCCGCTCTCCTGAGATTCAGAGAGATGAGCTGGTGAGTGTGGCTTGGGGCAAAAGATTGGGGATTGAGTCTGGGACGGTGTCTGCCTATGACTTCACTAAATGCTGAGGACTGGCTTTGAGTCAGTCTCGGGTCAGGTTATGATCCTGTTTTCTCTCCCAGGAGCCAGGAATGGGTGCGGGGACAGGTGTAGCCCGTGGGGCTGTGGCGGGGCTCCTTGTCGTGGCGGTGGCTGTGGCTGCTGTTGTTGTCCTGACTCTGCTGGTGGCCCGGAGGAGGCGACCTTATGGGGCCATCAGCCATGGGGTTGTGGAGGTGAGCCCACCCACCCTGAGACTGGGAAGCAGGGGCTTGGGGGATCCTGGGAGATGACTAGGGTGGGAGTCCATGGATCACTGGGGGTTCATCAGATTACTTGGGGATGTCCAGGGTTCAGGAGTTTCAACACTCCTGATTCCATCTCTGGCCCCAGGTGGACCCAATGCTGAGCCTGGAGGAGCAGCAGCTCCGAGAGCTGCAGAGACACGGATACGAGAACCCAACCTATCGGTTCCTGGAGGAGCGACCCTGAGTGACCAGACCCTAACCCAACCCCTGAGCCCCCAAACCCTAATTCTGGGGGACCAAACCCCCAATTTCTGACCCAGAAGGATCCCCAAATCCCCAATTCCTGTCTTTGGGGGACCCTGAAACCCTGAACCTCTGACCCTTGGGACCCTGAAACTCCTGCTCTCTGACCTTAGAGGCCCTCTAAGCCTGTGATTATCCCATCTCCTCCCCTAATTTATTTTCTAAGTTAATTGGGTGCAGAAAATCTGCCTCCTCCACCCCAGGGCTCCCACTCTGTCTCCTACCTTGTGACCCAGTGAAACTAATGACTCAATAAACCTTCCCTGTCCAACAACCCAGTTTCTCTTGGCCAGACAGATATGGGTGGGGGGGTTGGGGGGGGTTGGGGGCAATGAGAATTATGGATTGGAATTATCCAGTGAGACAGTATTTATAAAGTGCTTAGCACAATAAGGCCAGGTACATGGTCATTGCTATATGAATGCTTGTTCCCTTGGCCAGGTGTGGGGACACAGAGCATGCCTGAGATCCATGTACCCCAGGAAACAAGGACAAGCTCAAAATGAGGCCCAGGGAAAGGAGGGGACCTGCCTGAGAGCACTCCACCCTCACCCCCCACAGGCCCAGGCTTGTGTGTAGGCTGCCTCCCAGAAGAGGAGACATTTGAATTGCATCTGGAAGGCCAGGGGGGAGTTTGGCACCAGGAGTATCAGAGCGTCTCACAGTGATGGTAGTGAGAGGGGATCCGAAATCCAAGAGAAATCGTGTAGCAAGGGCCCAGCATTGTCTGGAAGGACAGTGAGGGACCCAGAAAACCCTCCTGGGCATTTCTGACCACTGGGGAGTCAAGTTCTTAGAGGCTGGAGCTGCCCAGAAACTTGAACGCCCATCTTGTGAAGAGCACGCAAACTGAACTTATGTAGCAGGAGGGAAAGATCCCTGTGGAACTCTGAGTTTCAACGTCGTTACTTACATCAGACTCTTCTCCATTCTGTGCCTCAAGTTCCCTGCCTATACTACAAAGGGATTCAGTGTCTTAGGGTCCCTGTGCCGCTCCTCTGCCACACCCTCCTCCTCATAATCAGATACCCAAATCCGGGTTACCACGATGATCCCTCTGCCTTACTCCTCACATCAAGGACAGGAGAAAACCAGATAGAGTCCAAATCAAATTTAATGGAAGGGTTGGAGGGTTGGATGGAATGTCTGGGGTTAAATCTGTTTCACAGAAACAAGTTTGGGGGGGGCTTTCGATTTCACAGAAATCATCACAAGCTCCCCCTTTCCCCCCAGTTTCCCTGTCCACAACCTCCCCCCAGGGTCAATGGATACCACAGGAGTTTTAATGTAAAACTCCCCAGGATGGAGGGTGGGGGTGGGGGCAGAGTGGTGGATAGGGATCCAAATAAATTATCATAGATTTGCATATATCAGCATACGCTTGGTTGTCCCTCAGGGACAGGAAGGTTGAACAGATGTGGACTGAAGAATTAGTCCAGGTACTGGGTCTGGAGTCCTACGAGGACGAGGCCAGAGGGAGGGCCCGGCTTCTCTTCAACAGCTGCCGAAGCTGGGAAAACAAGTCACAGATTGGGGTGGGTCAGCAGGCAAGACATCAACATTCTGGGTCTGAGATCAGAGGTCTAAGTCAAGGTCAGAGTGAAAGGGCAGGTGGAGGCAAACATTTGTCTGGGGGTCAAAGGTTTAGGTCAGGGTTGGAAGGGCAGCAGCCATCAGAGGTCAAGTTCAGAGTGGGGAAAGTAAACAGAAGAGAGGCAAGGGGCTGCCCTTACTGCTTCAGAAGCTGGTCCGGGTCCCAGCAGGTGGGCAGGCTGCTCATTCTCCAGATTTCGCAGGGCGGGATCTGCCCCTGCTGCCAGAAGCCCTCGAATGATGGGCTCCTGGGGAAATCCTGGGGGCAGGGCGGCTGCCATGTGCAAGGCTGTGTTCCCATGGGCCTGGTGGGGACAAAGGATTGGAGGAAGACAAGTGGGAAGGTCTGAGTGCTGACCTGGGTGGGCAGCACTAACTTTTCCCTGCGCCTCAGTCTCTCCCACTGCTGATAAGGCCTCTTGTGAGATGTTCTAAGGACCCGCTGTGCTCTAGGACAGGGTTTCCTCCTATAGAAAATCCCTCCCCGAGCTCACTGAACCCTCATCCTACACCTACACCCTCAGGGTGATCTGCACCTCTCACCTCTGGCCCCTTCTCCCAAGGTCTTGGCCCCAGGTCCTACCTTCATGTTCACAAAGGCCTTTGGATCCCCATTTGGCAGGTCCAGCAACATCTGGACAAGGGACAGATTGGCACCCTGGACAGCCAGGTGCAGAACAGTTTTACTGCTCTTGAATTCCTAGAGAAAGTGGCAAGTGAGGGCCAAGGTAGGGAGCCAGGCCACCCTGTTCTCTAACCTTGGGAACCCAGGCTTTTGTATCTCCTTGTATTCTCAGGGACTGATGTATGCAGCCCTTCCCCCACCTCCTCAGGGACCCTGCCCACCTGGCTGGTATGGTCAGCACCCATCTGTAACAGCATCTGGACACAGGCCAGTCTGTCCCGTGCTGGGACGCTCATTGTCCTGGGGCCGCAAGCTGGCTGCTGCGTGGCCTCATTGAGGGAGAGAACAGCAGCATGCAGAGGCGTGAGGCCTGGGGATGGGGATCCATGGGGACCATAAGTCCTGACAGGCCTTGAAAGGCTCCTCACTTTGTTTTTCCCAATAGTCCCATCCAAATATGACTCACCCTCAAAGTCTCTGGTCTCCATATCCACCTGAATGCCTGAGTTAAACACAGCCTGGGGAGAAGGGTGGAGGTCAGTTATAGTCAATGTTCCCCCCAGGCTTCCTGGGAGCTGGGCCTCCAGTCCCCTAGAGGACTCTAGGTCCCTCAGAGACTCTGTCTCCCACCCACTCAGTATCCTAGGTATCCCTGTCACAGCTTCTGTCCCCTGGGATGCCAGCATATCACCCCCTGAGGACCCAGAAGGTCAATCTCCAGGACCCCAGGTACCCAGGAGCCATTCTCACCGTGAGGACCCCGGGGAGGCCATAAGTGGCAGCCAGGTGGAGGATGGTTCGGCCACGGTGGTCAGTGGCATTGGGGTCAGCTCCCAGGGTTAACAGGTCCTGGACAATCAGTGGTTGATTGGCTGCGGCAGCTACCAAGAGTGGTGTCTGCAGGAAAAAGGGTGTTAGGATGTGAGACTGGAGTGTACCAAGCCACTGAGATGTGCCCTTACCTCTCTAGCCCCTCACCTTTCCTTGGTGTTCCCGAATGTCCAGCTGTCCACAGCCCTGCAGGACCTCTGCCGCGGCATAGGATGACCAGCGTAGGCCTTGGGCAGCAAACAGGTGGAGAAGCCTAGAATTAGAAGAAGAGAGGGTCATACCTCAGTTCCGGCCTTCTCCAAATTCCCCCGGCCCCCCAAATCAAACTCACGTGTCCCCCTCCTCGTCCTGAGTCAGCAGCCGCTGCAGTCCCAGAGCATGAACCTCAGCCCGAGCTGCATCCAGTGAAGCCCCCTGTGGAGCCAGGAGCTGAGGGGGCCCCGGGACCCCCCAGGGGCCAGCTGGAGGAGGGCTCGGCTCCACATAGAGTCCAGGGGCATCCACAGGGCCCTGCAGATCAGGAGAGGGAGAGAATGGAATAAAGCCAGCTTTGGAACTGAAAGGTCTGTGTCTTTGTAACCCAGAGTCAAATGGGGGAGGGGACTAGGACACCTAGGTCTAAAGAGGAAATGGGTGGGGGGGATTGCATGGATGGAAGATGGGGCCCTTCTATAAAAAGACTGATCTTTCCTTAAAATGAATCATCCATTCCACAAAGTGAATCACCATTTCCTCCTTTCTTTTCTGAGTATTTTAATTTTGTCATTGGTGGGTGGAGCTAAAATGGGGAGGGGGAATGAGAGAGGAGGGGACAAGTCTGCATCTGAGCCTCGGAAACCCTCTCGGGCTTCCTCCCCCATCCCTCTCCCTCCATCCCCCTGCTCTGGGGGCCTCACCTCCAGGAGGGGAGGGAAGGAAGGCAGCCCTCCAGGCTCCGTGGGTGTGAAGAGGCCAGGAGAGAAGAAAGCTTCGGTAGAGGTTGCGCAGTGGTAGTGGCAGTCGGGGTACAAGGCATGGGCTTCCAGGTCCCACCCTGGGGTCTGGGCTGGGAGAGCAGACGAGCCCCCAAGACCAGCCACCTGAACTTCTGGGGCCTCTGGGAACGGGCCAAGACCTGCAGGATACCAGGGGTCAGGCACCAAGACAAAGAGTGACTAGGAGGGCCCTGGGCTGGGAACCGGGATGCTCGGGGTGGGGGAGGGAGTAGAAAGGGGGCTCGATTTCTCGTTTTCAGACTCACCTGGTTCTGTCTCAGTGGAAGAGGTCGCAGGGACTTGTCCCTGGTTAGAGGGGGAAGAGGTGAAAGTCAGCTTCAATTTAGAGACCTCCTTCTCCCCATCCCACCCACCCCAGGATTCCTGATAGGGACGAAGGACTACATCTCCCAGAAGGCCGCGGAACCGAATCAGGCCCCATTGCCAGGCGGTGGCCGCTGCGCCTGCTGGGGGATGTAGTTTGGGTGCCCTTAGACCTTACCTGAGGCTGGTAGCTGGTGCCAGATTGCCTCCGCCGCCTTTGAGCCTCCAGCAGTTTCTTCACCGTCTGGGATGGGCAGTGGCTGCGCTCACCCCGGCTCACTGTGGACGTGGGGGTGGGTGGGAAGGAGAAGAGCCCAAGAGTGAGGGTTATCTGGGGTCCAGGGTAGCGGAGGGGCCCCTCTTCCTCTTCTTCCCTAGCTCTCTCATAGGAAAATAGAGGTAGGGTTTCCCACGTGGGGGCTCTTCCCCACCGCCTGTTTCCTCCCGACCCCATCTCCCTCTTCTCATGTCTTGGAAACCAGGGAGGCGGCCGAACCCTTATCTAGAGCCCTAGAGAGTCTCTCCCCTGGTGATTGAGCCATCTGTGCTGCCCACATCCCGCCCCCGTGGACCCTGTCTTCTGTTCGCGTCCCGCCGCCCCCTCTAGTCGTCCTTTCTCTGAGATCCAAACTCGGATTCCCCAGCCCTTGATTTCTGTGGTACCCGAGAATCAATCCCCTCCAGCCTCCTCCTCGTGGACCTCCTGCTTCTGTGCACCTAAAGGCTCCTCTTCCGGCAGACTAGCACCGCCCCCCTCCCCCTCGCATCCCCAACTCAGGGACTGAAGCTCTCGGACCCTGAGTAGCTTCTACACTCAAGAGGCTTCCGAACCTCTCAACCCCGCCTGTCTGTCAGGAAAAGTTGCCACTTTAATTCGGATCAATTCCACAAGCATTTACTAGTTTATGTGTCTAGCTCAACACTTGGCATAGAGGATGCCGAGACCAAGAGGAAACAGTCCCCGCTCTCTAGGCGATTGACTACCCGAAAAGAGCCTGGGGCAGTAGGCAAGGAGCTCCGGATTCTAGGACTGCGCTTTTAGGTCTGGACTTCTCAAATTAAAAGGGTGGGACTGGATGATCTCTAAACGCCCTTCCAGTTCTGAGAATCTATGAATCAGGCGTCCAGCCCCTGCCCCTCAGCTTTTTCTCACTGCCAAAAGATACAGGTGGCCCAACCCTCACTCCTCTCCAACTCCCTGGGATTAGGTTGAGAAAGGGTTAAAGTGGAGGCGGGCGGTTTCGGAAAGGAGTCCGGAAAGAACGCGATGACGTCACGGTATCGTCACCCTTGCGCAGGGGAATCTTCCATCTGCCACCCGCCCTCCCCGGGGACCCAGGTGTCCAGACCAAAGGGAGGGGAGGAGAGGGGGAGGGGGAGGCGGGAAGGGCAGCCAAGCGCAGTGACCACGGAATCCCCGCGTAAAGGGGAATCCCTGTTTGACCCCAGGTCCCTCGAGCAGGGCGGGGGAACTCCCAGGGCCAGGGGTCCCTTGGCACGCCCTGCCCCGAGACGGGGAGAACCTAGGAGTCTGACCCTCCCCCACCAATTCTGACCTTCTGCGACCCAGGAGTCCCTCCGGCCTCTCTGTCAACTCCAACTGTCCCAGATCCAGGAAAGTCCCTCTCTAGCCCCTAGCTCTGACTCTCCAATACCCGGGAGTTCTAATACCTTCCATCCCTGACTCTTTAGAACCCAGGAGTTCCAGATCCCTCAGCTCTGACCCGTCGGGACCCAGGAATGGAGATGTATCCGACCCTGATCTTACTCTACCACAGTCTAATTTATCATTCCTTACTTTCCAGAACCCAGGAGTCCCAAACTCCACAGCTCCGACACTCAAGGATTCAGGAGTCACGCCATCACCTTCCCCACCTCCTGCTCTAACTACTCTCCAGAGCTCAGAATTCCAGCTCCCCGCCCCTTTCAGCAGCACTGAAAAATAGTCGTCCCTCTCTCGGCTCTGCTATGCTCCTTGGGACGCAGGAATCCTTAACCCGCAGCTCAATCTTCGTCTGACTGTCCTAGATTCGGGAGTTCAGATGTCTGAACTCCCTTCTCCCTTCTCCCCCCCGCCTCCCCAGCTCCTCGGATCTTCGAAGGGAACATGCTCTGGCCTCTGACATGCCATTCTTCACTCCTCCTCGGGTACCCTAGTTCTCACCCCTTCTCCCCTTCCCCCCACTCTCCAGTCCTGTCCCAGACCCATGCATCCAGGCCCTGGGATTACCTTTAGAATTCCGGGGCGCGGGTGGCGGGGCCCCAGGGCCACCCCTGCCTCGGCGCTGCGCCAGCCTCTCCTCTGTCCGGGGAGCCGGAGCTGTTCCCCGAGTCTCGATCCGGCCCGCGCCGGCGCTTTAAATCCTGGCCCAGGCCAGCCTTCGCCCCGCCCTGGGGGTGGCCCCGGGAGTTACGGAATCACCCAAAGAGACCGAGGGCTTTTGGAGGCGTCCACACTGCCGCCTCTCCCTGACCTTGCAAGAATCCCCTCCGTGAGTGACATTCAGACACGTGATCGTCGGGCCTTTTCTGGAAGTCGTCTGGGTCCGGGGACTTTGCTAACGCTCTCCAGCCCCACCATTGCTCTTCCCCTCTCAGTGAACTCACGTAGAGTCCGCGGTGTGCCAGACTGGGGCTGGGAGCAGGGAGACAAAGGTGCCAGCCGGCCTTCGCAGCACTCCCCTTTTTGGATCGTTCTATTGTATTTTTATGTATTTTTAATTATTAATCTTCTTAAAATTATTTTAATTATTTAATTATCTAATTTATTAACAATTGTTATCAAATATTTATTTAATTATTTTATTTTATTTATATTAAATAAATTCAATTATCATTAAATTTATTTATTTAATTATTAAGCTATTTTTGAATTATTAATCTAATTATTAATGAAGAATTAACATCTTCATCTTCATTATTTATATCTAATATTTTTTTTCAATGTTAACTTCCAAATTCTCTCCCTCCCTCCCACCCCTCCCTCAATCACTGAGAAGGCAGGCTAATGAGATGAATTATACATGGAAAATCACGCAAACCATATTTCCATATTAGCCACGTTGCCCCCGAAAAGGCAAGAAAAACAAAGTGAGAAAAATATATTTCAATTGCACCCAGAGTTCAGCAGTTCTTTCTGGACATGGATAGCATTTTTTTCATCATGAATCCTTTGGAATTGTCTTAAATCATTGTACTACACTGATGTCACAGTCCAGGATGATCTGGGACTTCTCACTTCACTTTGCATCAGTTACTATAGGTCTTGCCATATTTTTCTGAAACCGCTCCTTCATCATTTCTTATAGCACAGTAGCATTTCATCACAATCATGTGCCACAGTTTGTTTAGCCATCCCCCCACTGATGGGCATCCCTTCACTTTTCAATTCTTTGCCCTTACAAGAAAAACTGCTAGAAATACTTTTATACAGATAGCTCCTTTTCCTTTTTAAAATGTCTCTCTGGGTACAGACCTAGTAGTGTTATTGCTGGGTCAAAGAGTATGCACAGTTTTATCTACCTTTGGGCTTAGTTTGGATACTTCTAAATCTGCCTCTGCCCCCACAATTGCTCCTGGCCTCAGTTTCCCCGGAAGTGGTTGATGTCTCTAGGAAAGGGTTATTGACAACACTCTTTTCCCACCCCATGGGAGTGATGACTATTTACAAATCAAGTTATTTATCACTGGGGCTCCAAGCACCCTGAACTCCAGCTCTCTGGGGACAAGCATCCTGCCTCAGGAGACGTAGGCATTCTTCTTTGAAGCCTTTCCGGGGACCTAGGCATCTTGTCTCTCAATCCCTTCCCTGTAAGATCCAGAGGGTATCCTGTTTCCCCGCCCCTACCATATGTCCTGTTTCTCAGTACCTTTCTTTCTGGGACACCTGAGTCCTGTCTCCCAGTTCTTACTGCCTCCTTGCCAGACACAGGCTTCTGAGCCCTCCAATGTAGCTCCCAGGCGCCCTCCTGTGGTCCAGGGGGCCTCCTGAGTTTCTTGTCCCTCTTTATTTCCCCGCCCTTTTCCTGCCCCTAGACCTCCCGCCCCCACTTTGCTGGGGGCAGGAAGCTGGCTGGCCTATGCCATCTTCTTTCTTAGCTGCCACACCCGTTGCTCCTGCCTCATCTTCTGGGATCCCAGAGCCCCAAGAGCCTAAGTCTGATCTCAGTCTGTGAGCATGAGTCCCCAGGTACACAATCTGCTCTTGGTCTTGCTCACAGGTCAGTGGTCCCTTCCAAAAGTGCAGCGTGGGGCTAGGGCTGGGGCTGGGACTGAGGGCCTTGTTTCAGTCCATTTGTGTCTTCCTCTCTGGGATGGGGGTAATGTCTCTGTGACTTTCTTTCTCTGGGTCTCTGTCTTTTCTAATCATTCTTCTCAACATCTCTCCCTCTGTCTCTTTTTCTCCCCTTTGAATCTCTCTCTCTCTCTCTGGTACCTTCTCTCTCACCACTACTTCCGTGTCTCTCCTTCTCCTTTTTCTTTCTCTCTTTCTCTTCTCTCTATTTTTGTGGGTATTAGTCATTTTTCAGTTGTGTCCAACTCTTCATGACCCCATTTGGGATTTTCTTGGCAAAAATACTAGAGTGGTACGCAATTTCCTTCTCCAGCTCATTTCACAGATGAGGAAACTGGGGCAAACAGGGTTAAGTGACTTGCCCAGGGTCACACAACTGGTAAGTGTCCCAGGTTTGAACTCAGGTCTTCCTGACTCCATGCCTGGTGCAATATCCACTGCACCACCTACCTGCCCTTTCTCTCTACTGATGTTTAAAATACCAAGTTTATGGGTCTTTTGCCCACCTTCCCAATCAACCAGCCCAAGTCCATGCCTTCTGACTTCATTTTGTCTATAGCAGCATCATATTTACCCTGCCCCACCATGTTTGAATCCTTTGATTTTTTTCCCCCTCTTGTCCATGTCTTATTTAATCAATTACCCAGTCTTGGACAATGGGGTAGGGGGCGAGGACACTGGAAAGATCACTGGCTTTGGATTCAGAGGAGTTCACATGTCCCACGTACTGTGTGACAGTGGGCAAGGTGAATCCCTTTGCTGAACCTGCTTCTTCATTTTTAAAATGAGAGGGTTGACTTCTGAGGCCCCTTTAGTCTTAAATTTATGATCCTGTGATGCTCATTTTCCACCTCCTCATCAACTCTCTCTCCTCATTTCCCCTGAGCTATCTCAGTAGGCTCTGAACGGTCTTTCCTTCTCCCACCTTTCCTTTCTCCAATCAGTCCCATATGCTACTGCCAGAGTAACCTGTCTGATGAATAGATGTACTGCTCATGTCTTCATGGGTTCCCTAAAGACTCACGTTTGAAGTTGGCATTCAAGGTCTCCCACAGTTTGGTTTCAAGCCTCCCACATGCTACTCAGGCAGGTCCCTTGGCCCTGGCACCTGCACTAAATTTCACTACTTTCCATCCCTTGTAATTCTTACCAGTTCTTTAAATCTCAGCTTAAACAACCTTCTCTCTACCTCTCCCCAACATGATCATCCCCTCAAGGGATAAAATCCATAGAGTGGTGGTTAAAATCCTGCCTCAGCCACTTAGGAGCTGCAGAGCTGAAATAAATCACTTAACCTCTTTGGGCATAAATTTCCTCATTGGGGAAATGAGGAGTTTGGATTCAGAGATTCCTGCTAGCTCTGCTAGGTGGTGAGAAGTGCTAATATTAATGGTACTTTAAGGCTTACAAAGCACTTCACAAATATTACCCTCACAACAGCCCTGGGAAGTAAGGGCTGTTATTATCTCCACTCTATGGATAAGGAAGCTGAGACAGAAGTGACTTGCCTAAAGTCACACAGCTAGTAAGTGTCTGAGGTCGGATTTGAACCCAGGTCTCTTTCCTGACTCCAAATTGATCATTCTAACCACTGAGTTACCTGGCTGCCCATGAACCTCTCAGTACTTTCAGGTTGACTTTCCCTGGGTATTTATATCATTCTCTGTTGTATCATCGCTTACTCCCAACCCTGTAAGCTCTCTGAGAGCAGGCTGTAAGTCAGTACTTTCGTATCCCCAGTACATGTATCCCCTGCATACAGCATAGGCACTTAATAGTGAATGAATGCAACTGTAGAGTCCTCTCTGTGTCTCTTAGCTTCTTTCCTTCCCTCTCACCCCATCCCTTACCCTCCTCTATCCCTCTTTACCCTTCTCTCTCCTTCTCTCTCTCCATCCCTCTCCCTCTGGGTCCCTTCTCTGTCTTCTCTGAGATTTACAGCCCAGTGGCTGCTGATGTACCTCTAATTCTCATATTCTGGAATTCATGGGGCAGTGGAAGGATAGCTGGAGTTAGAGCCCCAGTACTCTAGATTCCTCCTTTGTAAAAGTCTAGGGTTTGGGGTGGTAGCTACAGTACTGTTCTGGAAGGTCAAATACTGAAGTTGAAGCTGAAATACTTTGCCCACATGAGAAGACGAGACTCATTGGAAAAGACTCTGATTTTAGGAAAGATTAAAGGCAAAGAGAAGGGAACTACTGAGGATGGGATGAATAGATAACGTCATGGAAACAATGAACATAAGCTTGGGCAGACTTTGAGAGATAGCAGAAGAAGGAAGGGCCTGGCGTGCTGTGGTCCATGGGGTCAGGAAGAGTCAGACATGACTGAACAACAGCTTAAAGTCAGGAAGAGCTAGGCAAAAATTCCAGGTGACACTGTGTGACCTTGGCCAAGTCTTTTAAACTCTTTAAGTCTCAGTCTTTTTAGGAGTCAAATGAAGAGGTTGGACTAGCTGGCCTCTAAGGTCCCTTTCAGCTTAGGATCTAAGATTCTCCTTCTCTGTGTTTGGGTTTCTGAGTCCCTGACCTGCCCCCCTGACGCTCTCTCCTCCCTTCCTCACAGTGACTGCAGCCCAGACGCCTCCAGGTGAGAAAGAGGGACCTAGGTGGTCCCAGGGCCCCACCCCCAATCTTTCCACCTCTGGGGCAGGGGTGGGGGCGCCCTCCTAGCTTTCTAATATCTCCATTTCTCTCCAATTTCCCTCATCTCTGTCCCTAACTATACCTCTGCCTTAGCTGACCCCCCAGTCCAGGACCCTAATTGTGGGCCCCTGACCCTGCCCTTGCCTCTGCCCTTCCTCATTGGGCTCGTAGCAGCAGATGCGCTGATGACTCTGTTAATTGTGGGTGCTGTGTTTGCCTGTGCCAGGCCCCGGCGGGCCTCCCGGAAACCAGGTAAGGAGTTGAGGAAGGATGGAAGGCTTGCATCTCTGTGAAAGGAGGGAGAGTGGGCAGGAAGGGCCTCCTGGTGGAGAAGGGGGTGAAGATGGGTTCCTGGGCACTTTCTGATGCTGTTCTTTCTCCCCAGAGAAGAGCAGGGTCTACGTAAACATGCCTGGGAGAGGCTGAGCCCATGACACCGCCTGTCGTATGGACAGATAACCATATCCCCTTCAGAGGATCCTGGCATCCCCATCCAACCAAAGATAACTTACCCTTTCTACTACCTACATTGTACAGTCCTCCTTCACTCTGGAAATAAAGAAATTAATTCTTATTTCCAGGACATCGATTTTAGTCTTTCACTAGAAATCCAGATATCATTTATACTTCAGTCTGGAACCCAGACATCCCCAGAACCCGAAGGTCCCCATAAATCACTCTTCTGGGGCTCAGGTATATTCATAATTAAATAATCTAGGATCTTGTGGTTTCCATAATCTCATAAGCAAGGATCTGGTGTGCCCAATTTCCAAATCTCCGGGATCAAGGATCTGCCATGGTTCCCAGACCCAAAGAGGTAGACATTCCTGGTCTCTGATCACTTTCAGGAATCAGGAGTCCCCACAACCCAGTCTCTTGGGACCCTGACACCTTCACATTCTAGCCTTCCCCCACCTCACCCTCCACCCCTTACCTCCTGGAGCCCAAAAGTTAAGCACAAATGAGGTCTCAGCTCCATGTTTATTGTGAGAAAAATGATGGGAGGGGAAAAAAGGTTCCTAGGGTCAGAGAAGGGAGCAGCAAGTGGTTAGTGGGTCTAAAGTTCTTGCATCAGAGGCTATGAGCTTCCCACGCTGGTCATCTTTGGGGTTGAGTCACGTTTTATCTGTAGAATCCTTGTTGAGGAGTAAGATCACTGTAGACATCTGCTCTATGTCCCTGGAGTTCCTGCATGGGGATCAGGCAGACTTGGTCAAAGGGCAACATGAAGGGGAGTTGTTGGGGAGACATATCCTGGAGACCCTCAGGGAGTGAGTACAATGCAATGACCCTACTCCTCTTCTCAGTCATGAAGATTCTTAGCTGTGTCCCAGGGGCTAAGGTATCCAGGACTTGGCAGTGTGGACTCAGAGGGCCAGCTCTCCTCAGACTTGGATAAGGGAAGTCTCAGGAATCCCATCACTGAGCCAGAATGCCTTAACACTGCCCCTCCTGCCCCCTAGCCTCCCACACCCTTCTGTCTGGGTAGGATTGAGTAGCCACTTTACTCTGCTCTCAAATGGCTTCTCTTAGTCAAAGTCTTTCCTTCACCTAATTCTTCCTGAATTAAAATCTGCCCTAGGCCTGGAGATGGCCCATTTGTGACTGGATGGACCTTTGGTTTCTGGCTCAAAAGGATGAGTTTTAGCAGAACATAAACATGAAGTTCCAGGGGAGGTTCAGAGAGGAACTGGGGGATAAGGGGATTTCTCTTACCTGATAGGGGGACTCTGTCTCTGTCATTCTCTGTTTCTTGGAAACTGGGTGTATGGAGAAGGAATGAAGAAAGAACCATATGAGGCTTTGGGGGCTCTGGACACTGGGTGCAGTCACCCTAACCCTCCCCATCCTCCTTCACTTCCCCTGTCATTGGTCTCTCCCCAGTCAAGGCTTTCACTTCCCTGGTCAGTCCCAATGCCAAAGTCTCCCCACTCCTTCCTGTGCTGGTCTGGCCAGCTTCTTATCAGTCCCATCTACAAGTCGCTCCCTCCCTGTCACAATGGTTATTCACCAGTCCCCCTATACAATCCCTCACCCTCTGGGGCATTCCGACCTGGAGGTACAAGGCGACCCAGATAGTAAACAGCCAGGGCTATGAGAATGGTCAGAACGAGATCTCCAAGCACAATCCCAGCCAGGATCCCTGGGCCCACACTTGTGCAGGAAGTAGATTCTAAAGAAAACACAAGAGCGCTGGCATCAGTGAAGAGGTAGGAGAAGGTCAGTAGAAACGGTCTGAGGAGGTCACTGGGAGGGGCTAGAGGACTTTTCAAGGGATATCAAGAGAAGACTTTTTGGAAGGGGATCGGTGAAGGGTCCTAGGAATCAAAGGCAAATATTTGGAAAGTGTGCTAGAGAGTCAATGGGGACAGGGGGTCAGTGGGAAGGACTGGGGCAGTCAGCAGGGGAGAGATCTTAGGGAGTCACAGGGAAGGGGTCGGAGCTCTCAGTGGAAGGTCTGAGAAGCAAGCAGGGCAGGGGGGTCCAAGTTCCTACCATTTTGGGCCCAGACTGGGTTGAAACCTAATGGGGGTGGGGAAGGCAGAAAAAGTAAATTTTCAATGACAGGGTTGAACTGCCCTAGCCCAGGAGCCCCGGATTCCCAGCCACAGAGGGGTCAAGTTTCAGCAAAAGACAAAGCATAGTAGGGAAGACTTTAGCTGTTCAATCTGACTCATGCCAACCTTCTCCCTGACCCCCCCAGGACCACTAACCTTATGGGGAAAATATTTCAATGCTTTTTCTCCTCTGTCCCCTCAAACTCTTCCTCTGTGTCCCAACTTCCTGGGCCCCCAATGCCTAGACACTAAAGAGCTTTCACACCTGGGAGGTCTGGGATCCTAAGGTCTTTTAACCTCCCCAGGATATACAGATATTCCCTTCTAATTCTTCCCACCAAATATTCCCTCCCTATTATGACTCTTCCTAGGCTTTGGGACCAGAGATTAGGGAGATTTTCCTGTCCCGGACCAAAAGCAAGCCTGACTCACCCCCTGGGGTCAGGAGTAGGGCCAGAACTAGAGCCAGGCTGAAGGTAGAAGCTCTGCTTTTCCCCATGGCTGGGCCAAGAGAACCTGGAGACTAGGGTCTGAAAGGCCAGGCAGGGTGTGGCGGAGTGTCTGAGCAGAGAGGAAGTAGGAGGCGGGGAGAAGGGGGAAGGGAGAGTTATGACACAGGGATACCCAGACATCAGGTCCCCGCAAGGTCCCACCCCATCAAGGACCAGGGTATCGGGTCCCCCCAAAGTTCCCTCCCTGTCAAGGCCCCAGGCATCAGACCCCCTAGCCCACAGGCCCTCAGGTATCTCCTGATGGAGCTGTGTGGGTTTTGAGCCAAAACGCCTAATAGTGATATTCTCAATTTGCTGATCCTGTTCCAACTGCCTCCCACCCCAGCAGCAGCAACATGGAAAGTACACATAGAGGAAGAGACAGACACAAAATATGGACAGAGAAAGAGGAAAAGAGACTTCCAAGATGGTCCTAGATGCAGGGCTCTGTGGTGGACTTCTATGGAGACTGTCGTGATGGTGATGGGGGCTGAGGCTAGGAGGGGGAATCAGTATCTTCTCTGCTTGAGGAGGGATAGGAAATGGGCTAAGAGGGAGTTCTTCAGTCTCACAGTTGTAATCCTTGACCCGCTCAGAAGACCAGAGTCAATCCTGTGATGTTTGTGAGCTTATCTGGTTGGCACTTTCCAGGGGGAAAAAAAAGGAGGAAAAAAAAGGAGGAACCTGTGGTTTGGGCCCTAGGGAAATGACGTGATGGGCCAAAGAGAGGAAGACCCAGAATGCAATGCCCCCTCCCCTTTCTATTTCCCTTCCTTCTCCCATTCCACTCACAAGAAATGAGAACCTTATTCTTTGCTGAAGTCCCATACAGGCTACAGATGTCCTGAAGACCTTGGAGGCTCAGGGGAGTCAGGAAAACAAAGGCCCCAGAATCTGGAGCAGGGTTCACAGTTCTCATTTTTAGGTTAGGTTAGAACTGGGAGGCCCTAGGCATGCACCTAATAGTGCAGAGTTCTGTCTTCTTAGCTACTAAGGTTAGATTTAGGGATGAGTTATTAGATCTTACCATAGATGTTGCTAGACCTCATCAATCTTGGTAAGGAGTCACTGAGTCTAGTTGCCAAGGCCCATCAGGTTAGATTTAGGAGTCACTAGACTCTGTTGCTTGTTAAGATACTATTTGTATAAAGGTGGAGTCCACTGACTTATCCCAGAAGTCTCAGAGTCACTCAATCAATCAGTAGGAAATGTAAGCCAGGTGTGACCAGGTCCCCAATCCAATCTAATAAGTCATAAACATATATTAAGTGCCTACTCTGTGCCAGGCATTGTTGATACAATTAATGCAAAGGAAGGTGGTCCCTGCCCTCAAGGAGCTTGAAATCTAAAGGGGGAGAGAACATACAAAAGAAAGCAGGGAAGGCGTTGGAGACAAGATACCAGGGCATTCCCAGGGAGGGGGCATCTCATTCTGTGCAGTAGAAATCAGACAAAGTGGAGTGAGGGTCTTTGGATCCATGGATGAAATCTGATGAAGCCAATCAATCTATCCACAGTTATTAAGTGCTTACCTACTATGTGCCGGGTACTATGCTAAGTACTGGGGCTACAATAAGAGGAAAAAGACAGTCCCTGTCCTCAAGGAGCTTATGGGGGAGACAAGATGCAAACAAATATATACAAAATAAGGCATATACAGGATAAATAGGAATTAAGCAATGGAGGGAAGGCACTAGAATTTAGAGGGCAGCTAGGTGGTACAGTGAATGGAATATTGAGCCTGAAGTTAAGAATACCTGAGTTCAAATCCAGCTTCAGACACTTACTGACCATGTGACCCTGGGTCAGTCACTTCACCCTGTTTGCCTCAGTTTCCTCATCTATCAAACAAGCTGGAGAAGGAAATGGCAAACCACTCCAGTATCTCTGCCAAGAAAACCCCAAATGGGATCACAAAGGGTCAGACAGGGCTGAAATTACTGAACAACAACTGGAATTTAGAGGTATTGGAGAAGACTTTCAATAAAAGATGGGATTTTAGTTGGGCCTTAAAGGAAGCATCTTGAGAGGGAGGAAACATCTTGAGATTGGCTGCAGAGAATCAGTCATGCCTCATGGGGGCTATATCTAAAAACAGCAAGCTAGTTCAGAGGCAGTCAGGCAAATGGTAGTCAAATCTGGCAGCAAAGAACTCCTGAGAGGGAATTCTCCCTATTCTACTCCCACCCCAGAGCAACAGTGAATGGCGTTCACATTGGGAGCTGAGAAGCATCCCTAACATACAAGCCCCACAGAGCAAAGGCAGTTATTGGGACTCTACATGGATACAGCCCTCCAGAGCCCAGCAGAGAACTATACTCAAAGGGAATTTCATGAAGATGGCAGAAAGGGAGAAAAAGATTTCTAGTAACCAGGAGCTGTGAATTTACTCTTTGACCACGCATATGTTCTAATTTTGGGCCCACTCTCACCAGAGACTTTGTGTGTCCAAAAGGAAGGCATTTCCTGATTTAGGGGGAGATTGGGTGGTGGATGTTTCCCTAACAACTGTCGTTGCTATATCTGTTTAATAAATACCCCTTTTAAAAGTTCATCCAGTCTGGCTGACAAACAGTGGAAAAAAACAGTAGCAGGAGTTTATGAGTGCTATTAAAAAGTCTAGCCCCTCAAGGTTACTCCAAGAACCCTGAGCAAGGCTAATGACTGACTTCTGAAGTTGTGGCCTACAAATGTGAGTGGTAGTTGGGAAAGTGGTCCCAGAGCAAAGCATTTCACAATCTTTTAGGTGCTACATCAATTTCAGCTATTGTTTATTATTGCTTCCTCACAGTCCCCTTCAGCTTGGCCTTCCTTAAATCCCACCATGATTTTTGTATCCAGTTCTGGAGCCACATTTTATAAAGGCTGTTGACAAACTGGAGACCAACCAGAGGAGGATGACCATGTAAGACCATAGGATCATATAGTTGGAGCCAGAAGAGACCTTTCAAATCAAAGAGTCTCATCCCCTCACTTTACAGCTAAGGAAACTGAGACCCATGGAGATGAAGTGACAAGTTTTGAACTCATGCCATATTAGGAGTGGTTAAAGAAAGTGATGATAGAGGACCTCTGATGAAGCTTATTATCTGCCTCCTGACGGAAAGGTGGCTGGATGCTATGGATTTGCTTTACTTGACTATGTTTATTTGGAAATAGGGATTTTTCTCCCCCTTTCTCCCCTTTCTCTCAGTCTGTAAGTGGAAGGAGTATTGGGAAGACAATAGCAAAGGTGATGGGAAAAAAGAACACCAGTAAAATATTTTTTAATGCAAAAAAGAGAATAGAAGTGGAGAAAGAAGCCCAGATAATCAAGACAGCTTTGAAAGTGGCATTTAGAATTTATTATGTACTTTTTAAAAAATCAAGTTGTATGAAATGGAATGATTTCATATACAATTCTCATGTTATGTTCTTCTGTGTCTGTGGACATATTAATTTTTTGCATTAAAATTTAGAATAAAAAAACGAATTCAAAAAGAAAGTGGTGATTTTTCAGTTTGGAGAACAGAAAACCTGATAGCAATTATCAAATGACTATCCCATGGAAGAGTGATTAGCCTTGTACTGCTTGTGCCCAGAGGACAGAATCAGGAGCATTGGGTGAAAGAGGATGATTTAGACTGGACGTCAGTAAATTCTCTGATAACTAAAGAAATTCAATAGGTAAAGGGAATGTGTCAGAAGGTTCTGGGTTTACTATTGTTTAAATAATGGCTAGATGACTATTTGTCAAGAATGTCAGAGAGGGAATTCATACTATTCAAATATTCTTTGAGGTGCCTGCCAGTCCTGCAAGTTTATGGCTATCCTCTGTGTCGGGACCTTCTAGGGTTGGCTTCTACCTCTCCCATAACTATGACTGTGTCTCTCTAAGCAATGAAAGAACACTAGCCCCTAGTCTTTTCTCCCCCACCCCATGGCCCTGTCTCAGATTCTCTCTGTCTCTCCCATAGCTGTCAGCTCTCTCTCTCTCTCTCTCTCTCTCTCTCTCTCTCTCTCTCTCTCTCTCTCTCTCTCTCTCTCACTCTGTGTGTGTGTGTGTGTGTGTCTCTCTCTGTCTCTGTTTCTCTCTCTCTCTTTCTTTCTCTGGCATCTCTTCTAGTGACGGGAAAGGAGCTGCCCCAGGCCTGAGTTAATTTTAGATGCATTTTCTCATTAGATACAATTAGGAAGGAGTCCAGAAAGCATCTGCTGGAAAGCTGAACAGCTTCAGCCACTGAGGGCAGGCACAGGCCCTGGCCAAGGTCATTGGCTGTCCCATTAGACCTGGGATCATGTCTTTCCATCCCAGTCAGACTTAAACCTTTGTCTCTGTCTCAGACATTCAAACCCCTAAACTTGGGTTCCCATTTCTCTCCCTCAGATATGTTCAAGGAAGTGAAATGGAAAAGAAAACTGGAAGAGGAACGAGAGGGAGGGTCATTGGAATAAATCAAATGGGTGAAGAAGGAGGAAAAAGGGAGCTAGGGAATTTGGGAAAGGAGAATCAGAAGTGGAAAGTCATCGTATAGAGAATTAAAGAATGCAAGATCCATGTGGGAATGGGGAGATTAGAAGAGTAGTCAAGAGGAGGGGGGTGGGGGTGGGTTGGTGATCAATTAGTCAAGCATTTATTGACCTTTCAGAAGCATTTGACACTGTTAACCAGCCTTACTTTCCATGTATATTCTCTCCTCCCCAGTCTTTCATGGCTGGTTGCCAGAATATGGCTTCTGTCATAGTTTTCCTCCTCCTTCTCTGGCCAATCCTTCTCAGCCTCCTTTGCAAGATCACCATCAATGCCCCACAACCAATGGTGGGTATACCCCTAGGCCTTTGTCTTGGGCATCTTTCTACACCCTCTCTGGGATCTTTTCAGCTCCCATAGACTTAATTATCATCCCATGCAAGTCTCTCACTTATCTACCTATTCACCCAACAACTTTCTTGAACTCCAGTCTCATACCTCCAATTTCTGAACAGCTCCACTGACATAGATAGACCTCTCTTAACTCATCATGTTCAAATGGAATTTATTATTTTCCCCTAAAACCAATCCTCCTCTCAACTTTCAAGGACATCCTCATCCTTCCAGTCATCCTCTACTCTCCCTTCTCCTTCATACCCCCACATTCAATCAGTTGTCAAGTCTCATTGATTCCACCCCTGCAAAGTCTTCTCTATCTGTGGCCTTCTTTTAACTCACACCACAACCACCCTAATCCAGACCATCATCACCTCTTGCCTGAATGACTGCAAAATGCTCCTAATTGGCCTCCCTATCTTCAGTCCTTCTCTCTCCAAATCATCCTTCACTCAGTTGCAAAAGTGATCTTTCTAAATCACAGATCTGACCATTTCACAGCCCATCTGAAGGAGCTTCACTGGCTCCCTATTCTCTCTAGGAACATACATACACATACACACACACACACACACACACACACACACACACACACACACACACACTCCTCTGTTTGGCACTTAAAGTCCTTTACAATCTGGTTCAGCTCACCTTCCCAGGCTTACTACACCTGCTTATTTGTATTTGTAGCCCCACAGAAAGCACTTAATAAATGCTTTTCATTCATTCACTCTCAGTACACACCATTCCATTTCCCACTTCCATGTTCTTGCATAGGCTGTCCTCCATGTCAACAATTCTATCCCTCCTCACTACCTCTTGGAGTCCTGAGCCTCCTTCTTCAAGAAGCGCTGGCTAAATCCTGAAGTTGTTGGCATCCTCCGAAAATCACTGTGCATTTATTTTGTATCCACTCTCCAGTCCCCCTCCAGTAGAGCATCAGCTCTTTGAAGGCAGGGGCTGGTTCCCTTTCACATGTGTATCCTCAGCACAGTGCACATAGTAGGTGCTTAACAATCAAACAAAAATTACTCAGTGCCTTACCATACCTCAGGCATTGTGCTGTACAAGGTACTGGGGACTCCAAGGCAAAAGCCCCTGTCCCGAGATGTTTCCCTTTGAATTGTTTATACTACTTGTTTATAGTCAGAAACGGGACCGATACAAAATAAACACGCACTTACGGGGTGCGGTGGGCACTAACAACTGGGGGAAACGAGATGGTTTCTTGGAAGAAGGGGGTATTTGAGCCGAGAGCTTCTCAAGGATGTGGGTGTCCAAGGATGGAGGATCCGAGGACTAGGGGTCCTATGGCCAGCGAGAAGACCGAGGGTCAGGCATGAAGACCCGCTAAGGGGAATCAGGGAATTATGACTGAGAAGCCTAAGGAATCCTTGGAGAACGGAGGGTCAAAAGGAAGGTCAGAAGACGGGGGGCGGATTTAATGGATGCGGGACCACAAGGGGGTCTGAGGATGGACGGGTACGTGTGCGAGAAAGAGGAGTCAGAAGATGGGGGGCCGGGGCGGGGCAGAGAGAGCACGAGGTGGGTCTAAGGACGGAGGGGGGCGAGGTGAGTGTTTCTGCCTTGTGGGCTGGGGAGGGCGGGACTCCAGGGTCCTCCCGGCGGAGGAGTCTCCCCCGACCAGTCGCCTTTAATCGGGGTCGCGCCTTTGCCTTTGCCTTTAATCGGGGCGCTCCTGTCCCTTTAATCGAGACCGCGCCTTCGCCTTTAATCGGGCCGCGCCTGCGCCCGGCCCTGGGTTCCCGGAGCGACCCTCGCGGAGGCCGCCACGCGCGGAACAGACCCGGGGGGGCCCCACGGCGGCGGCTGCGGCGGCTGCAGCGCCTCGTCCCCCTCCAACTCCCCCTCCCCCCCCGGCCCAGCCCCGCGTGGGCGCGCCCCCCTTCTTGCCTGGGCCACGGCCACGGCCACGCGCGGGGCGGGGCGGGGCCTCCTGCGGCCCGCGGCCCCTCCCCCCGGCCCCGCGCGGCGGCAGCCGCTGCTGCTGCTGCTGTTGCTGCTGCTGCGGCCGCTGCTGCTGCTGCGGCTGCGGCGCCGCCTCCGCCCCCCACGCGTGGCCCGGCAGCCCGGCGCCCCCCATGGCCCCCGCGCCCCGGGCCCCGGCCTCCTGCCCGCCCGGCCCCGCCCTGCCCCGCATCTCCCCACCCCCCCCACGCGTGTGCCCGGCGCCCAAGAGTCGGAGGCTGAGCCGCAGCCGGGGATCGGCGGGGCCCGAGCCACGGCCTGATCTGGCCCGGGGCCTCGTGGGCCTGGGCCCCTAAGGGGCCGGGCCTGGCCGCCCCACCGAGAGCCCGGGGCCCGGGGGTGAGCTGTCACCTGTGACCCCGCCCCAGGGGGCTCCAGGTAAGAAGAGAGCCGGCGCTGTCCATGGTCTGATCGTCCCGACAATCCGTCCTCTTTGTGGTTTGTGCCTCTGTCTCTGCGAGCGTCTCTGTCTCTGTGGTCCTGTCTCTGGGGGTGTCTGTGTCTTTGTGGCTCTGTCTCTGCCCTATCTCCCAGAGTCTCCAAAACTCGGTGTCTCCAGCTCTGACCCCATGTCTGTGTGTCTCTGTCTTCCTGCCTCTCTCTCTGACTTTCTCTGTAGCTCCAGTCCTGTCTCTGTGTATCTGTAATTCTGTCTCTGTACCTCTCCTCTGGCCTTATGTCTGTGACTCTGCGACTCTGGCCCTATCTCTGTGTGTCACTGGCCCTGTCTCTCTCTTTTTGTGGCCTCTGTGGTTCTAGCCCTTTGTGTTTCTGTGGCCTTAGCTCTTTTCCTATGTATTTCTATGTGCCCCCCTACCCCTTATGTCTATCTCTGTGTGTCTCCATGTATATTTGCCCCCGTCCCGTGTCTCTCCATGGATCTCTGCCCCCGTCCCGTGTCTCTCCATGAATCTCTGCCCCCATCCCGTGTCTCTCCATGTATCTCTGCCCCCATCCCGTATCTCTCCATGGATATCTGCCCTGGGTCTCTGGCCCACTCTGTGCCAGCTGCCCTGACCCTGGGCCCACGCCTCTCTCCTCAGGGCTCCAGGGTGCCAGCTTCTGTGTCTGTGGAGTGAGGATGCTGGGCCTGCTGCTTTTGTGCCTGCTGGCTCTCAGCCCCCCACGGCTGGGGGCAGCCAGCGCGGTTGGACCAGCATCAGTGCCCGATGGTTCTGTTTCGGGGCCTTGCCCCCGGCGTTGTCGATGTCAGACCTCTGCGCCACCCCGGAGCGTGCTGTGCCCAGGGGCTGGCCTGCTCTTCGTACCTCCAGGGCTGGACCGCAGGGCCTCTGAGCTACGCCTCCCTGACAACTTCATCGCGTCTGTTAGGCGCCGTGACCTCGCCAACATGACGGGCCTGCTGCACCTCAGTCTCAGCCGCAACACGCTGGCCCACATTGCTCCAGGGGCCTTCGCTGACCTGCGTGCCCTACGTGCCCTGCATCTGGATGGCAACCGTCTGTCCTCTTTGGGAGCGGCCCAGCTCCGGGGTCTGGTTAGTCTGCGCCACCTCATCCTGGCCAACAATCAGCTGGGTGTCCTGGCAGCAGGAGCCCTCGCTGACTGTGCTGAGACCCTGGAGGACCTAGACCTCAGCTACAACAACCTGGAGGCGCTGCCCTGGGACGCCGTGGCCCGGCTGGCCAATGTGAACACCTTGGGTCTGGACCATAACCTGCTAGCAGCTGTCCCTGCAGGGGCCTTTGCTGGACTGCACAAGCTGGCCAGGCTGGACATGACAGCCAACCGGCTCACCACCATCCCACCAGACCCACTTTTTTCCCGCCTTCCTGTATTGTCCCGGCCCAGACCAGGAGCACCAGCCTCTGCCCTGGTACTAGCCTTCGGGGGAAACCCACTCCACTGCAACTGTGAGCTGGTATGGCTGAGGAGGCTGGCCCGGGAGGATGACTTAGAGGCCTGTGCCTCACCCCCAGCCCTGGGAGGCCGTTCCTTCTGGGCCGTGCGAGAGGATGAGTTTGTGTGTGAGCCTCCAGTGGTCACTCACCGATCCCCACCAGTAGCTGTACCTGAGGGCCGCACAGCCTCACTGCGCTGTCGGGCTGCTGGGGACCCTGAACCCAGGGTACGCTGGGTGTCCCCTCGAGGCCGACTTCTGGGAAATTCCAGTCGCACTCGGGCCTTTCCCAATGGAACGCTGGAGCTGCTGGCAGCCACACCTGGTGATGGCGGTGTCTTCACCTGCATCGCAGCCAATGCTGCTGGGGAAGCCACCGCCTCTGTGGAGCTCACTGTGGGACCACCCCCGCCCCAGCTGGCCAACAGTACCAGCTGTGAGCCTCGAGGGGAAGGAGAGGATGGTGAAGGTGGGGCCCCTCTCACCCCCTCCTCCTCATCTGCCTCCTCATCCTTGGCCCCCATAGATCCTCGGGCTGGGCTCCCACAGTCCCCGGACCAAGATGGCGAGAGTGACGGGGGCAGCGTCCAAGTGGCCGAGCGCAGTGCCACTGCTGCCCTCATCCGCTGGCCTGACCATGGACCTGTCCCTGGCCTCCGAATGTACCAGATCCAGTACAACAGCTCTGCGGATGACATCCTTGTCTACAGGTGAGTGAGGATGAGGTGTGAGGGAGTGCAAGACAAGTTGGGTAGTGGATGGAACTCCAGAAGTGGAGTCAGGAGGATGCAAGGTCAAATCCCGCCTCCAATATTTACTACCTGTGTGACCCTGAGTGAGTTCCTTAACATCCCTTGACTTCAGTTTCCTCATCTGTAAAACGGGAAGATTGACCTCTAAAGCCCTTTCTAGCTTTCAACCTATGATTGAGGTTAAGGTGGAATTGGACAGTAGTACTAGGAGGAAATTGTGGGATGGAGCTAAGAGGAAAACTGGGAAGTTAGCTCAAAATGGGCTGGGTGGCAGAGATGAAAGGAAATAGAGTATCTAAGACAAAAGAAAGGGGATTCTCTTTCCTAAAAGTGAGGTTGAGCTGAGGGGATGGGGAGATGTGTTTCTGGAAGACTGAGGAGGAGGGGAGGTCAACTGAGAGGCAGGAGAGGAGGGGAAAGATAGTGGAGGAATTCAATTCAAGCCTTTCCCAAGTGCCCACTCAGTACCAGGCGCCAGGCTGGGCACAGCAACAGTTCCCATGCTCAGGAAGCTCCCATTTTGGGGGAGCCCATGCTGGCCCTAAAGCAAAGCTCAGTTCTGCTCTCTCCTGCAGGATGGTCCCAGCTGGAAGCCGCTCCTTCCATCTGACAGACTTGGTGTCAGGACGCACCTATGACCTCTGCGTGTTGGCGGTGTCAGAGGATGGGGCCACCGGGCTGACGGCCACGCGAGCTGTGGGCTGTGCCCGCTTTTCCACAGAGCCTGAGTTGCGGCCCTGCCGCTCTCCCCACTCAGCAGCTCCAGTCCTGGGGGGCACCATGATCATCGCTCTGGGGGGTGTCATTGTTGCCTCCGTGCTGGGCTTCATTTTCCTTCTGCTGCTCCGATACAAGGTGCATGGGGACCAGCCTCCTGGCAAGCCTGCCGCTCGGGGAGGAGTCAGCAGTGTCTGCTCCCAGACCAATGGGGGGGGCCCAGCCCCTGGGCCTGAGAGCTCAGCCTCAGACTCAGACCCTACACCTCCAACACCAGTCAAGGGGCATACCTTGGTACAACTGGACTTTGAACCTTCAAGGGGGCCTAGGGGCCGACTTACTCATGAACGTGGAGGGCAGTGATCTTGAGGAAAGTCCCTCAGACATCCCTAGCCCTGGACCACACCCTAGAATATCTCCAGCCTCATCCTGGCACCATCTTGGCTCTTTGGATGCCCCGATACCTGGCCTTGGTCCTGGGATGTTCCTTGGCCTCACAGGCACCCCTAGCCCTGGCCCCAGGGAATTACATGGACAGAGTAGATCCCAGGGGCTGTGGCTGGGCCAAGAATGGGCATGGGGGGGAGTCCGTGCTTGGATGCTGGCCCACCTTGCAGCTCCTGCCCAACCTCCTATTTTTAACGATCCCATGGGGACTTTGTGGGAAAGTGGGGACACTATGGAGATTATGTCAAGAGAAACCTATTTTTCTAAGCTCTGGCCTCATTCATTCCCTTCTCTGTCCATCTGTCCATCTGCTCATTCAGCCATCCTCCCACCTGGGGTGGGGCCTTTCAGGGGAGAAGATATATGGAGTGACCATCCCCTCACACATACCCATGGCCCTATTCAGAAAACCTCCCTCAAGACTAATTCTCCCTAATCCTACCATGCCCAGGGCCCCTGAGCTGGTCCCTGGAACTGGATTCTGGGATACCAATGCCCAGGGCATGTGTGACTGTGGATTCACCAGGAGCAAGGGGCCAGGAGTTGTCGAACTCAGAGGCCACGTTTAGAATCTATCATTTGCTTCTTGAGTCCAACCAGAACAGGCATATTATCTCACCCTCTTAACCCTGATCAGAATCTGCTCAGAGCAGGACAGACAGTGAGACTGACCCAGAAAGGCATCTTTCTGATGATGCAGGCCTGGTTTGGCTAGATTGAGGGTTTACTTCATTCCTAGACCTGAGCAGGTCAACCCAGCTAAATTTGACTAATGACAGAATGCCCAGATGTCAGAGCTAGAAGAAACTTAGAGACGTGGGCCAACCCTCTCATCCATATGGAGAAACTGAGGCCTAAAGTGGACAAGGGAGCTGTCTATGGTCACACACTGAGTTGATGGCAGAGTTGAGACTGGTGCCTAGGACTCAAGCTTACCTCTGGCATTCATAGTTGCTCGACTCTTCTTCTTGGAACAACCTCGGAGTCTGAGTCAGGTGGCATAGGGAGAATGTTCTCATCTTTAGAGTTCTCTTCGGTTCACCCCATCCAGTGCTATCTCCTTTCTAGGCCTTGGTGTCCCCAAGTATAAAATGAAGAGGTTGGACTTAGTGACTTTGCAGGTCCCTTCATGGGTCCATGATACTACTCATCACCTCAGTAGCTTAAATGATACCTAGGATGATGTCAGGGCCTGAGCACAAAGCCAAAGGAGAGATCCGTGCCTATAGTCTGGAGCAGGCATCCAACCTGGGATGGGGCAGTGGGTGGACTGGAGGGGCAGACCTTCCAGGCTGAGAGGCCATCCCTGGGGTGGGTTGGGAAGATTCTAAAGGTCATTCGATCGAATTTGCCTGGATTCTAGAATGTATAAGGGTCAGAGGGATGACTCTAGACTGCATATGGCCTTTGTCAGCCAGAAAAGTCTGGGCTTGGTCTTCTGAATTCCAGGGGATGTTTTTGAGCTGGGGAACCTGGGGGATTTGAGGATCACAGGTTCAGAGTTAGAAGGGACCAGCTGATCCAACCCTCCCATTTTACAGATGAAAAAACTGAGGCCAAGAAAAGTTTTGGTGACTTGCTCAGGGTCTGAGGTGGGATCTGAAGTCAAATCTTCTTGACTCGAGCTCCTGTACTCACCCCAATTATATCGCATCACAGCTCCATGTGACACCAGGTCCTGTGGTCTTCTGTGAAGGGTGACTAAGAGGCTGGTTTTTCTGCAGTCACTAAGAATTTCCTGGGTCCCCACACTGGTCACAGAAGAGGACTGACTAGGCAAGTCTTGTCATCATCCCATTGGTCATGTGTGATCTCTTGTGGCCAACAGGAAGGCCATAGCCTGGCCAATTTATCAACAATGATGGATTCGGGTCATTACCCCAGGGAGCACTCAGCTCCAAGACTCCCCAGTTATCCAGCTGTGGTCCACAGCTTTTCCTGACCTTGTTCCCAAAACTGATGTGCCTAGTGTCCCCAGGGAAAGGGGAGCCAAGTGCACTCAGGCCAGGGGCAGTTTCACTATTTTCCTTGTAGTGGGGAGGAAGGGATGAAGTGTCCCTTGGCCCTCACCAGGAGAGGGAGGGAAGACTGAGTAGGAGGAGTAGCACTCTACTAGGCCGAGATGGGACATGGAGAGGGGGTGGAAGGACAGGCATTCCAGGCCGAGGGGCCAGCATCAGTGAAGGCAGAAAAAGGGGGGGGTGATTTTGGTGAACATTGGCTCCAGTTTGGCTGCTGTGTCAAGTGCACAATGGAGAACAGGGAGAGGATATGTTCATCTGGATTGGAGAGGACCTTGGACACCAGACGAGTTTGGACTCAGTCTCTTCAGTTCCAAGGTATGTTTTCTGAGCTGGGGAGATGCTGGAGCCACTATTTCCCATTTTGGACTGTGTAGAGATCAAATAGCAGAATTGAAGCCCAACTCTCCCCTGCCCCACTCCAAAATCCAGTAGGGCAGCTTGGATGGGGCAGAGAACTTAGAATCACGAAGACCTGATTTCAAATCTTGCCTCAGACACTTTAGCTGAATAACTAGATACATATTCTACAGCCTCTGTGCCTGAGGTTCCCTATTTGTTGAATGAGGGTGCTGGGTTTGATCACTTTCAGTTTCAAATCTGTGAGCCTACAAAATCCCACCAATTAGATTCACAAACTCCCAGGCAATTCAATAGGATAGAGATTCGTTTAATCAGATAGAAGCCAAGCTGAGGCTGTGGGACCAACTCAAACTCAGTTCATCCAGGGCTCAACCCTTTCCACAAGCTTCTCTGCTGAAGTTCTTGTGGTCTTTGCTTTGGTACCTCCCTGCATTGAGAGATTGCTGCATTCAACTTGACTTAGAGACGTCAAAAGTTTTTTATTAGGAATTTTTTCTACCTCCATCTTTCCTATGGCTTCACCTTTTTATTGATGAACCAATCATTTATTAAGTGCCTACTACTAGGTTTTGTGCTAGGTGCTAGAGACAAAAATGAAATAATGCCTGCCTTCAAGGAACTTGTATTCTACTGGTTAAGAAGAGGGGGAAGGGAAAAAGTTTCTACCTTTCTCCTGCTCCCTTCCTCAGTTGCAGTCAGACATTTTTCTATTCCTTCTCTCCCTCATAGGGCCCTAGGGAGACACACATGGTTTGGACCCACAATGGGCCACTGGAGACTGCCTATGTGCAGAGAGGTAAAACATTTCTCCCTGAAAAGAAAGTCTACTGGATGAGCAGAATGGAAGGAATATGACTTTGTTGTTGTCAGTTTCGGCCATGTCCAACTCTCCATGACCTCATTCGGGGTTTTCTTGGCAGAGATACAGCAGTGGTTTGCCATTTTCTTCTCCAGCTTATTTTACAGATGAGGAAACTGAGGCAAACAGGGTAAAGTGACTTGCCCAGGGTCATAGGGATAGTGTCTGAGGCTGGATTTCAAGTCAGGAAAAGGAATCTTCCTGACTCCTAGCCTGGTACTTTATCACTTCGATACCTAGCTGCCTCAAGGAACACAAACAACTAGGATGGGGATAATTGGGGAGGGTCCCAGAGAGGAGAAGAATACTACCCCATATCTCCAACCCTAGTCCCCTCACATTATCTCCTGTGTTATTTCGCACTGTCCCCCATGTCTCCCACTGAATCCTAAACTCCCCATGCATTGTGCTGGTATTCCCCTTCCTTGGACTTTCTCCTTTCTTCCTTTCTGTCTTTGTCCCTCTCTTGCCTTTCCATCCCATGTCTCTTTTCCTCTGTCTGATTCCAATCTCTGCCTGTCCTCCTGCCTATCCTCTCCCCACTCAAATTCCCTCACAATCTCTTTCTTGCCTGTCTCTCACGTTACAGCTCTCTCTACGTCCTCATGTCCGTCTCACTGCCCAACTGGTCCCCACTACACTATCCCCCATATCCTGCACATGCTGCCCCCTCACTCTCTCCCATGTGCCCCCAGAGTGTCTGCACTCTATGTGGCCTCTCATGTATTTCCCTGTTCCATCCCACTTTCTCCATCCTTGACATCATCCCCAATGTCCACCAGGTCTCTCCTCTTTCAGTTGCCCTGTCTCCACACACTATCTACTATGTTCCCAGCACACTCCCCTCCATGTCTCCTGTCCCACTTTGATCTCCAAACTGTGCTGTCCCTCATCATTTGGTTCCCCACACTGTCTTCACCATTATCCATACTGTAGATTATTTCCCCCAGTGTTCCCCACGTCACCCTATATCTCCTCATGCCATTCTCTCCATGTTTACCCAGTCTGGGTCCCCTTCTACTATCCCTCCCTGTTTTGTCCCCCATTGACATTGTCCCCCATTTCTCTGTTCTCCCTGTGTCACCCTAAGCATGGTCTTTTGTGGTTCCTTCTCCACCATCTCCCCTTGTCCCTGGGCAAGTGTCCAGGGCAGTGCACTCCTGGCTCCAGATTGGAATGTGGCATCTTTGTTCTCTGGCTCAAGATGTTCTGGGACAAGAGGTGACGTCTAGGCCATTGTCCATGCTTGCCCCACCTTCCTCCAAACTAGCTTCCCAGGACAAAGAGTCCTCCCAAAGGCCTGCCAGGTCTCTGCCAGTACCCAGGTATCCAGTTCCTCATTATCCCCCAATCTTCTCAGGGATCCAGGCCCCCAGGTCCCAGTCCCTAGGCTCTTCCTGATTCTGGGTCTAGAGAGTTTCTACTCAGCCCACTCACTGTTTCCTCTGCCTAAGAATTCTTATCCCTCACTCTCTCCTGATCCCCTCCCCCAATCTCTATCTTTCCATCTTTCTCTACCTTGTTCTTTGGCTCTGTCTCTGTGTGTGTTTGTGTGTGTGTGTCTGTCTCTCTGTCTCTCAGTCTCTGTCCTGTATCTGTTTGTCTCTGTCTTCGTCTCTCATTCTCTCTCTCGTTCTCCCTCTGTCGGTCTCTCGGTTTCTCTCTCTGTCCCTCTCCCTCTCTCCCTCTCTTCCTCTCCTTCTCTCTCTTTCTGAAGGAAGCCTCAAAGTGCAGTAGAAAGAATACTGGACTTGGAGGCAGGAAATCTGGGTCTGGTACTTACCAGCTGTGCAATCATGGGCCAGTTACTCAACCTCTCTGAGCTTCAATTCCAACATTTATAAAATGGGAATAATAATACCTGTTTCATAGGAGCAAGGACCCAACAAGAAAATGTGTATAAAGTGCTTTATAAATGTTAATATTATGCCTTGCAGTCTCAACTTTTTGCCCATCTCCATTTCCTTCTGTATCTATCCCATCTCTTTGTCTCTTTCTTCTCAGCTATCTCTCATCCTTGTCTCTGAATCTGGATTCTCTGCGGTCTGTTTCACTCTTCTTTTCCTGTCTTCCTTTCCTTTGTCCTTATCCTGTCTCCTCTTTCTGTCTTTCTCTTTCTCTTTTGTAATCTCTCCACCCAGTCTTTCCCCCTTCTCCTCCCTCCACCCTTAGCCTAGCTTTGACAACCTCCCTGTCTCTTTCTATCACCATCCCTCTCTGTCTCTTCCTCATTTGGTCTTCCTCAATTTTCTGTCTATCCCTCTCTCATTTATACCACTCTCATGTCTATGTCTCTCTATCCTAATCTCTTTTCCTATGTCTCTGTCCCTCTCTCTTCTGTCTCCTTTCTATACCACTCTCTTGTCTTTGTCTCTCTCTTGTCTCTCTCTCTCTCTCCTAATCTTTTTTCCTATCTCTGTCTCTGTCCTCTGTTCTGTCTCCCTCTTTCTATCTCCACCTTTGTTGTCTCTGCACCTCTATCCATCTCTCCTTCAGCCATTCTAGGTGTTTGGTTAGCCCTTTAAGTTAATTACTGACCCTGGTCTGCCCGGAGCCAGCACTAATGGGGACATCCGTGTGGGGAAAGGGTGGGGCTGGGAGCCCAGTGTTGGACTCAAGGGTTGAGGAGTATAAATCCCTTTGCTGAAGGAGCAGTCCCAGCCAAGCTACCCGGGCAGGTGAGGCCCCAGTCATATCCTCGGCCAGTCCTTTATCCTTCGAGCTGAGCAGGATGCTTGGATCTCTTTCAAGGGGCAGGGGTGGGGTGGAAGTAGTTATGAGGGGTTCCTGGGGATATGGGAATGATTCCAGTTAGGTTTAGTAGGGTATGCCAATAGGCCCAGGTGGAAGAGCATCTTCTTAATCTTTGTCTATCTCCCCCAGCTATGGCTCCCTGCTTATCCACCCTGCTCTCCGTTTACCTGTGGCTCCTGTGGGGTGAGTGTTAAGGAAGGGACCTGGGAGGCAAGGGGACTAGTGCAGTTGAACTTGGAGAGCTCGCTCTGAGCCAGGAGGTTCTACAGTAGGCGGCTGGCTGTGAGGAGGATGGGCTGTAGTGATGGGCTGGTTAGCTCTAAGTCAGAGAGGGGTTTCTGCTCAGGGGCTGGAGCTGCAGCAGGGCGCTGGTAGGGATGGCCCAGAACTTGACCCAGCTCTCTCTGCATCCTCCGCCAAGGTTCAGTCACCGGGGAACCCCTGGGCCGCTGCTTCCTCACAGCTTTCCTGCAGAATGGGGGCGCGGCGGGGCCAGACTTCCGCCTGTACGTGTCCTCGCCGCAGGAGGTGCCGAAGTCTGAGCAGAGGCTAGCCGTGGTGACTGTAGAGGCTCGGGGGGTCGCCTTCCGGCAGCAGCTGAACCTGGAGCCCGGGCGCACGCGAAGCGTTTGGCTGCCCTCGAGCGTGGAACTGCACGGCTCCGGAGTAAGCCTGGGAGCCGTCCAGGTCACGTCGTCACGGGATGTGTCCGTGACGGCCGTGAACGCCAGGCTGCGCTCTCTGGACACGGCGCTAATTTTCCCCTGCGACCAGCTGGGCAGGCACTACACCGTCGTGACGCCCGCGCTGCAGCCCAGCGACAGGTACAAGGAGTTTGCCGTGGTGGCAGGTCCCCTGCCCACGCAGGTTCAGCTGACCCCGCCGTGCGCTGTGACCCTGGGTGGCGTGACCCACCAGGCGGGCCAGCCCCTAGACTTCAGCCTCGGGCCCTTCGAAGCTGTGCAGGTGCAGAGTGAAGCCGACCTGTCCGGGACCTTGGTGAGCGCCGAGCGCCCGGTGGCAGTGATAGCCGGCCACAGCTGCCTGCACTCGGGCCGCGACTGCGAGCACGTGTCTGAACAGCTGCTGCCCAGGGGCTACTGGGGTCGCGTCTACGCCGTCCCTCCCTTTGCCACGCGAGTCCCCGGGGAGAAAAATCCCTTCGACTACGTCTACGTGGTGTCGGACAGTGCCGGCCGCCTGAACTTCTGGAGCGGCGGCACGGCTGGCGAGCGAGCGTTGACTCCCGGGAAGGTCCTGCGTTTCTCGCTGGACTCGCTCAGGCCCCTGGTGCTTCAGTCATCCGCCCCCGTGCAGGTGCTGTTCTTGGCCGGAGGCGGGTCCCGGGAGGGCGTGGCCTACGACCCCTGGTTTGCTCTGGTGCCGCCAGTGGGCTCCTACGGCCGATGCTACACCCTCACTGCGCAGCCAGGATTCTTTAACTTGGCCTTGCTCATGGCCCCGAGAGAGGGGCTGGAGCCAGGGACAGTGCTGCTAGATAAGCGGCCACTGACCGACTTGCGTTGGCAGCCCATTCCCTGCGGAGACAGAAGCTTCTCCTGGGCAGAGGTCTCCTATGGCACGGGAGGCGGCGGGAGCCACCGGCTGGAAACTCTCGGAGGCCAAGTAATAGGGGTCCTCGGCTGCGGGATCTCGGCGAGCGCTGGCTTTGGAACTCAGGCAGTGCAGGAGGCCGGTGAGCCGGGCTGCCAGGGCTTTAGAGAGGTCGGGGCTGGGGTCATCTGAGCCTCTAGGGGAGGTGTGGACTGGGACAGGGGAGTGGGGAGAGGTCTAAGTCCCTAAGGAAGGTGGGGAGCCCGAAGGACCTGGGGACTGAGGAGGGGAGGAGAGGGGAAAGTCTGAGTCTCTGAGGGCTTGAGGTATACGATCTCGGTAAAGAGAAAGGAACTAGAAAGTTGGACACCTGGGTGCAGGTCTCACTCGCGCTACTTCCCTCTGGTCCCCCACAGTCATCCAAAGTGGTACTCCTTCCGAACGTCTGCAAGATCGAGGATCCTTAGTTCACTCTCCACAGATCTCCGGGCTACAGACAGGGCCCCGTCACCTTTCTCAGCTTCTTCCCCTGCCCCACCCTCAGCCCGGGACCCTTCCCCAAGCAGGATCCCTCACTCTGCCCAACCCCGATCCCTTCCCTCAGTCCCTGCCCTCGCCACCAGGGCTTCCCCTACTTCCTTTTCCTCTGAATCCTGGCTCTGTATACCCACCAACCTGCAAGGATTATTTCTGCGCCAAGGGTACATCATGTCGCCTGGTGAAGAACTTCCCTCAGTGCGTGGCCCAAGGGCCACCAGTGGCTGTGGCTGAAGCTGCAGGCAAACCTGTGACCATCACTGAGCCTGAGTCTTTGTCTGGGGCCAAGACCGTGATTGCTTCGGGGGCTGTGATCAAGCCTGCAACCATCTCAGAACCTGTGGTTTTAGCTGTGGCTGGCTCTGTGGTGGGGTCTGTGGCAGAGACCCTGGGGGGATCTATACCAGGAACCATTGTTGTTCCCGGTCCTGGGCCTGTAGGTGGGTATCTATCAGAATATCAGCCAGGACAGCTGAGTGCATCTCTGGCAGAACCTGAGTTTGAGCCCATGGAGGGGTCTGTGGCACAATCTGGAATTGGGCCCATCAGAGAATCAGTATCAGAATCCGGGCTTGGGAACATGAGGGTGTCTATAGCGGAATCTGGTCTTGGATCCATTGGGGTATCTGGGGGGAAATCTGAGCTTGTATCCGTGCCAGTGTCTACAGCAGAATCCAGGTCTGAGTCCTTGGTAGTACCTGCAGCGGAACCCGGGCTTGAGAATGTGCTGGACCCAGCAGAAGACACGGTGGTCGTAGCCGAGCCTGTGCCTGAGCCTCCAACTTCACAGACTTGCTGGGCTTCGGGACTCCCCTACTTTCACACCTTCGACGGTCGTTCCTTTGCTATGCCAGGAGCCTGTGCATATACAGTGTGTCGCTCTACCCAAGGTGTCCCCGGGGCGGGGCTCCCAGCCTTTCACGTGTGGGCTGGTGGCGCTGGGGGAAGGTTGCCCCTCCGCTACGTCGCCTTCAGTGTATTCGGCCACACGATCACAGCTGCCAGATACGAGTATGGATTCGTCAGGGTAAGAGCCTGGCCCCCAATCCTTCGGCTTTAGAGACCCCAGGCATCTGCGACCCAGGCCCATTCCTTTCCTATAGATCAAGGAATCAGAGACCACCCACTCCCTCCCCGGAGTCCCTTTGTTCCGCGTTCCCATGCCCTGCATCTCTTCCTCAGAACTAATGGGTCCTTCACAGACCAGTCTCCCCGCAGGTCGACCAGCAGCGAGTCCGGCTACCGGTGACCCTGGCAAGCGGAAGGCTTTTACTCTCTTACCGAGGAACTGAGCTGTGGGTCGAGGCTCAGGCAGACGCAGTGACCGGGACCGGAATTGGGATTGGGACCTTAGCCAAGGCAGGGACAAGGGCAGGGGCAGAGGCAGGGTCCGGAACCGGGAAGAGAACAGGGACCGCAGTCAAGGCAGGAGCCGCAGCTAAGGCAGGGGAAAGGACCGGGACTGGGACCGCGACCGGGACCGGGACCGAGATTTGGGCAGGGATCGGAGCCTCAGCCAAGACAGGTGCAAAACCTGAGACTTGGACCAGAACCGAGACTGGGGCCAAGGCGGTATCAGAGTCTGGGGCTAAGGCAGGTTCAGAGTCTGGGGCTTGGACTGGAACCCGTACAAGGACTGGAGGCAAGGTAGAGGCCGCGATAGGGTCCAAGACTGGAACTGTAACCCAGACTGTGGCAGGGGTAGGGTCGAAGACTGGGACTGGGACGGAGATTGCAACTGTAACCGAGCCAGGGGTAGGAATCTTGCCAGGGGCCAGATTCGGGTCTCAGGTGGCTTTCCGCCTGGTCTATGACTGGCAGCAAGCCTTGTGCCTCACAGTGTCTGGAGGGTACCGGAGCCACGTGGAGGGTCTCTGCGGAAACTTCAACGGAGAGCCCGCAGACGACCTCAGCCTGCAGCAGCAAGACACTGTCCTAGCTTCGGACCCAAGGATACCTGGCCCAGTCCTTAGTTCCTCTGTCTCTGCCAGAGTCTTTGCCCAAGCTTGGGCCTTGGAGCGGTCTAGTGCCTCCTGCCACTCGCAATGGGGGTCTTCATGCATTCTGGACCACGAGGTGTCAGGGGTGAAAACGTGTATGCTCATGGAGAGCCAGCTGGGCCCCTTTGGAAACTGCCACCAGATCCTGAATCCTAAGCCCTTTGTACTCAGTTGCTTGGAGGCGGCTTGCGCCTTTCCTGGTTATAGACCGATGATTTGCCGAGAGCTGGAGACGTATGCCCGTGCCTGTCAGCGGGAGGGAGTATCCCTGGGCCTCTGGAGGCTCCTGACCAGTTGCCGTAAGTGCATGAGGGTCTTGGAACGGATGTATGGTGATCGTAGACTCTGGGGTGTCTTGTGGAGGCAAGGAGGTGGGAGTCAAGGACCTCTGGGTCCTTGGGCTGAGGAATCTATGAATTTCCTTGGGCCGGTGGGCAGTGGATTTCAGGATCCTAAGGAGCAGATGAGATCTCCTGTGACCTGGGTCAGAAGGGAAGTAATAAATCGTTATCAGCAATTTAAATAAAAGCACTTGTGGAATGCCTACTGAATTTTCAGATGGCAAACAGTGGAAAGGTTATTTGCCCATCTTCTCTTTCCAGTATCCCCTCTTCCTCACCTCCCTTTCTCATGGTCTCCCTTTCCTTCCCATTTCCCTCTCAAACATAAACTACTGTTTCTTGCTTATCTAGTCTCTTCCATTGATCAACTGCTCCATTTTTTAAAACTACCAAAATTTTCACGATTGCTGCCTTATGATATAGTTTGAAGTGTAGTCATGCTATACCCCTTTTTTCCTTATTATTTTTCTTGAGGTTTTGCTTCTCCCACTGAATTTCTTATTGTTCAGTCTCATATCAGACTTTTTGTGACCCAATTTGGAGTTTTCTTGGTAAAGAAATGGGAGAAGTTTGCCATTTCCTTCTCCTGCTCATTTGAAAGATGCGAAAACTAAGGCCAACAGGGTTAAGTGACTTGCCCAGGTAAGTGTCTGAGGCTGGATTTGAGCTCAGATCTTCCTGCCTTTAGATCTGGCACGTATCTCATTGATTGCCTAGCTGCCCCATATCAACTGAATGCATTAATTCTAATTCGAATCCCTAATTTATTCTAATCTCTAAATTTTATCCCTATAGTAATTTAATATGGTCCTACTTCTACAGATCAATTTCTGTGAAATTGCCATTTTTATTATGTTGGCAAAGCCCAGGCATGAACAGAGAATATTTCTCCAATTATTTGTCTTCCTATAAAGTGTTCTGTAGTTATATTTATATAAATCTTGAAAGTGTTGAAGGTAAAACTTCTAGTTATTTATGCATTTCAAAGTTATTTTGAATAACTTCTCTTGTTGCTTCTTTCTGGCTTTTTATTACTGTATAAAATGCAAATAACATTTGTGGGTTAATTTGGGTCATTCCCTCTTCTTTTCCATTCTGTTCTCTTCTCTTTTCCTCTACATCTCTACTTCCCCTTTCTTCCTTCACCTCCCTTTTCCTTCCCTGAGTCTTCAGATGACACAAAGCTGAGAGATCTGAGAGACTCTGGATACCAAAAAATAAAATAAAAAATAAAAAAAAAGCTAATCAGACAACAAGTTAGAATTCTGGATCCAATCTGATAATATTAAAATTATTAGTGATAAACACTAATTCCTTTACTTAGGTTCAAAAAGTCAGCTTCACAGTTGCAAAATAGAAGTCTGGTAGAAGGGTAAATCCTGTGAAAGGTCTGGTGAGGTTTTTGGCTATAAACTAATTTTTCTTGTTTAGTCATTTATCAGTCATGACCAACTCTTCCTGACCCCATTTAGGGTTTTCTTGGCAAATTGCTGAAATGGTTGGCCATTTCCTTCTCCAGCTCATTTGACAGATGAGAAAACTGAGGCAAAAAGTGTTAAGTGACTTGCCCAGGGTCACACAACCAGGAAGTGTCTGAGGTCACATTTGAACTCAGGTCCCTCCTGACTCCAGTCCTGGTGCTCTATCCACTTCACCACCTAGTTTCTCTAAGCTAAACATGAGTGTAATAAAGCAGTCCAAATAGGAAATCATGTACGGGTCAACAGAGGCATAGTGTCCAGGACAAGCGATGAGATGCTCTCTGCTGTCCTCTGTCCTATGCAGAGTACATCTAGAATGTTGTATTCATTTCTAGGTACCACTTTAGAAGGGACAGTCAGAGGAAATGACTAGAGATAGTGCTGTAGAAGAATTTGTTGAAGAAACTGGGATTCTTTAGGCAGTAGAGAATCCTTGGGGTGGGAGTGGAGGGGTGGTGCATCCATGATATCCAGCTTCCAGAATAGCATGTGGAAGTGAGATCTTGGTTCTGAGAGGGAAGAAGGAGGCAGGTGCGGTAGGTGGATGAGAGGGAGATTTTAACTATTAGAACAGCCTTCAAATGGTTGCTGGAGCTGTCCAACAAGGGCCTGGGCTGCCCCACGAGATTTAGAGTTCCCTGTCACTTCCGCTTGATCTTCAAGCAAAGTTTGAATGACCACTTCTGGGGGATACTGCAGAGAAGATGCTTAATATAGATTAGGCTGGTATTCCGAGGTTTATTCCCCCTCAGAGACTGAGGCTTCTGTGTCCTGGGGCGGATGGGAGAGTTACGGGTTTCTGGGTCCTAGGAAGTGAGACGGCTCTCTCTTGGATCCTGGGTGATGGGAGGGCTGGAGACGCTTGACTCTTGGGCATGGAGCCTCCTGGGGAGAGATGAAGGGGCTCATCATAGCCCCTCCTTATCTCCTTTCTCCATGAAGACCGGATATGCGGACCCAACAGTCACTATGAGCCATGTGGCTCAGCCTGCCCAGCCACGTGTGCAGACCACGTAGGGGGATCCCCCCAGCAATGCGCATTGCCGTGCCTGGAGACCTGCGCCTGCGACCCTGGCTTTGTGCGCAGCGGCGCAACCTGTGTGCCTCGAGGGGGCCCAGGCTGTGGCTGCCTGCTGAACGGACTGCTTCTAGGGCCTGGGGAAGCTATTTGGGTGGGCCGGGGCTGTGGCCGCCGCTGCTGGTGCCCTGCCAGAGGGGGCCAGGCTCGTTGTCATGCAGCGGGCTGCGGGCCGAAGGAGCGCTGTGCGGTGTCTGGGGGTGTGCGGGGCTGCCGGGCCACCAGGATCACCACCTGCCGGGCTGCGGGCGCCGGCCACTTCGAGACCTTTGATGGGCACCGCTACCGCTTCACTGGTTCCTGCAGCTACCTGCTCAGCGGCCTCAGAAGCTACAGCTCTAGGACGAAGCAGACCCTCACCCCCTTCCGTGTCCTACTCAACGCTGGGCCTGCTGGAATCCCAAGAGGGGTCGTGATCCATGTACCAGGCTGCCATATCCGGCTGGACCGGGGCCAGTCTGGCAGGGTTCTGGTAAGAGACGGAGAGATCCTCTGGCCCTGTGTCTTTGTTTTCATGACCATGTGGCCCAGTACTCCTTTCTCTTGGTTCTTGTCTCTTTGTTGGTCTCCTGGCCCCTTCGGCCTGCCCTGGCCTCCCCTCCCCACCCCCAGCCCTGGCCCCACCGCACTCCGGGTCCTTGCTTATCTCATTGTCTCCGTTGCTCTCTCTCTCCATCTTTGTCTATATCTCTCTCCATCTCTCTGTATCTCTCTTTCTCCCCATCTCTGTGTCTCTCCTTGTGTCTCCCTCTTTCCAAGTGTCTCCCACACTCTCTCTGGGCCTCTCTTCCTGTGTATCTCTGTCTGACTAGACAGATGGTGATGATTGGTTCTCCCTATATCTCTCTGTCTCTGACTTTCTGTATGACCTGCACCCTTTATGTATGTCTCTGTCTCACTGTATCTCTCTGTATTTTCAGAGTCTCATTATCTCTGTCTCTCCATACGTTCTTCACTCTTTCTCTTCTGTGTCTCTGTCTCTTGCTATGTCTCTCCTCATCTCTGTGTGACTTTCTCTTCCTCTTCTTTCTCTGTCCCTCTCTGCATATACTTCACCCTCTCTGTCTCTGTCTTTCTCTGTACTTCTCATTATCTCCTCATAGCTCACCCTCTGTCTCTCTATGTTTCATTCTGTCCATTTGTCTTTTGCCATCTCTCTTTGTACCTTTCAATATATTTGTCCCTCATCTATTCTCTCTATCTGTTCTTCCCCGGATTCCTTCTTTCTCCCCATTCCCAACATTGTTCATGCCAGTGACATGTGTCTCCTGGGCATCTCTCCTATGTCTGCAGGTGAATGGCACATGGCAGAATCTTCCATGCCAGGTGGGCGATCGTGTCCTGGTTTTCCGCAGAGGGTGGGACACTGTTGTGAGCTGTCCTTTTGGCCTTGAGGTGGCCTTTGATGGCGGCAGTCACCTGGTCCTGGCGCTGCCAAGGAGCTATGCAGGACAAGTGGCTGGCCTCTGTGGGAACTTTGATGGAGACCCAGCCAATGACCTGTTCCCCATATTGGGACCTCTCCCAGTCTCTGGCTTGTCTGGTGTCTTGGCTCTGGTCCGTAGCTGTCGTATTGGGGCAACACAGGGCTGTGAGGAAGTGGTAGAAGGAAGCTGGAAGGGAACAGGTAGCAAGTGCAAGGGAGCCATAGGTGGCTGTGACGTCCTTGTAGCCTCTGATGGACCTTTCCATCTGTGCCACCATCAACTGCCCCCCCAAGGCTATTTCGATGACTGTGTTCGAGATGCGTGCCTCATTCCTAGGAGAGGGGCCTGCCCAATCATTAGGAACTATGCTGCTGCCTGCCAAGAGGAGGGGATCCTCATCTACCCATGGAGGACCCCAGACTTTTGCCGTGAGTTCAGGGATCCTGACATCTGGGCCCTTGTCTCCTCAGGGACCCATGCATCAGAGCTTTCAGCCCCCGTTTCTGCCTTCTTAGGGATTCAGGGAACTGACCTTTAGGCTGCAACCATCAGACATCTAAGCCCCCATTTCCCCAAGAATCCAAACATCAGTGGGCATCTGACTTCAAAGGGAAGTAGAGAAGGTCTGGAAGTCCCTAGAAAGCATCCATTCACTTGACCTATTTCCTCACAGGTCCACTATGCCCTGCTCATTCCCACTATGAACTGTGTGGTCCAGCTTGCCCCGTCACCTGTGAGAGCCTTTCTGGGCCTGCAGGTTGCCAGACTGGACGATGTCGAGAGGGCTGTGTGTGTGACACAGGCTTTGTGCTGAGTGGGGCAACATGTGTCCCTATGCATCGATGTGGCTGCCTCCTCTCTGGCCACTACTATGAACCAGGCCTGCAGCTCCCAGGGATTTGGGGGGTGCCATGCAGAGAGCCCTGCATCTGTCAGCCTGGAGGTCAAATGTTCTGCCCCTGTGAGGTTTCCCAGGGTGCCCTGGCCCATGGAGTCTCAGACCCAGGGCTCTGCCTGGTCTCTGGAGGCCTTCATTTTAGAACCTTTGATGGTATGACCTTCCGTCTCCATGGGCGCTGCTCCTACACCCTGGCTGAGACAGTCCCCAACTGCCCAGCAGGCCTCCTACCCTTTTCAGTGAAGGTGGAAAATGAGCCCAACAGGGCTGTCTTCAACCGTATTACCCTCATAGCTGTTGGACACCACTTTGGCCTTGATCGTGGGGACTGGGGCTATGTCATGGTGAGTGGTGGCAGCCTTCAACATCCCTGACATGCCTTGGGAGCTGGAGAGAGGGCAGGACCAAGAGCTGGAGACTGAGGAAAGGCAGGGATGGAGGGAAGTCTGGGAGTCATCACAGAGATGGAAGATTCAGGGCCAAGGCAGGGCATCCTTGAGGTCTCTGTCTCAGTGTCTTTCTCCAGCTAGATCTCTGGCTATCATTTTGTCTCTTACATATCTCAATTTTTCTCTGTTGCTTTATTTCTCTGTTGCATCCATTTGTCTCTCTCCATCTCTTTTCTGTTTCTCCCATCTTCCCATCCCTTACCTCCTTTCCTCTCTCATTTTCTACTTTCTCATCTCCTTGACTTTATCTTTGACCATTGACCCCACAAAGCCTGAAGATTACTTTCTGTTTTTAGGGTATCTCCCTGACCCCATCTCTTTCCTGGCCCCAGGTGGATGGAGTACGATTCTGTCTTCCATTTGGACTTCCTGGAGGTGGGATCCGAGCCTTCATGCAGGGAGCATCAATGGTGCTAGTAGCCCAGGGAGGGCCTCGCCTGCTCCTGGGCCGGGGCCCCCACCTCAGCCTGACACTGCCTGCTACCTATCAGAGCTACATTCTGGGGCTGTGTGGGAATTACAATGGTAATAGTGAGGATGACCTAATATCCTTGGCCCCAGGCCCTGGCCTTCAGTCCTGCCCTCTGCCCCAGCCCTGCCCCAGCCCCGGTTGCCCCACTGTGGGGGAGGTTGAGAGTGCCCCATTCCGGGGATCCAACTCCTGTGGGCTCCTGTTGGCAACCCAGGGCCCATTTGCCCCCTGCCACCACACTTTGCCCCCTGGACCCTTCTTCCAAAGCTGCCTGGCTGATGTCATCCATAGCCGGGGGAGCCACAATGTCCTCTGCCACTGTCTCAGAAGCTATGTGGCTGCATGCCAGGAGGCAGGTGCCCATGTGCTGCCCTGGAGGAGCTCAGCACTTTGCCGTGAGTTTGGACACCAGCAGATGTCCCAGAAGAGAAAGGGTTGGCTACAACTATGCTAAGGCCCAGGAGTGGTGGACAGGCAGGGGACCAAGTTTGGCAGGCCAGGGACTGAGCTGGGTATCAGACAGAAGGGCTGGTGCTGACCAACCAGTAAAACCAGACAGACCTAGACTAAGGAAGAAGACTGTGTTGGGAATCTGGGAATTTGGGGTGCAGAGGCTGGAGCCAGGCTATCCAGAAGATACGTGGGACAGATATAGAGAGAATGTGGGTTTGGGGACCAGAGGAGACTGAGGCATAGGCAGGATAGAGCATCCTATGGGAGCAGGACTGACTTCCCACCTCTATCCCCACAGCCATGCGCTGTCCTCGGAACAGTTACTACAGTCTGTGTGCAGACCCTTGTCCAGCTGCCTGCCCAGGCGTCCAAGCCATTGTCCAGAATCCGGTCCAATGCACTGAGGGCTGTCAGTGTGAGCCAGGCTTCTTCCCAGCTGCAGGGGCCTGCGTCCCCCTGAAGAATTGTCCCTGCTTCCACCAGGGCCTCTACTTTTCGGTGAGAGTGTTGGGATGTTTCTCCCCTGCCCTCCTCCTCAGACCCATTCCTCCCTTCTAGCCCCAGGGTTTGAGTCAGGCTTGATCTGATCTCTGTCTCTCCTCTGACTTCAGCCACGCCAGCCAGTCCTCACTAACCACTGCACATCTGCCTGCTCCTGCCAGCCAGGAAAAGGAGTGACCTGTGTCCCACACCAATGCCCCAAGGGGCACCTTTGCAGCATCAGTAATGGAGTCCTCAGCTGCCTCCGGCCAGGTGACCTGGATGCTAGTACCTCTTAGGGAGCTTGAAGAGTCTGAGTGCTTGGAGACCTGAGGGCATAGTGCCCCCCAAAGCAATGGGACCTGAGTTCTCAGCCTGGCTGGGGGTTGGGAAATCAGGCTTCTGGGCCTTGGCGGGGCCTGCTACTGTCTCCCGTTAGAATGTAAGCTCCTAGAGAGTAGGGATTGTTTCATTCCTTACAGGTCTAACTCCAGCACCTAGCCCAGTGTCTGACACACAGTAGGTGCTTAATAAATGCTTAATAATTAATTGATTAATTAATTAATTAATTATTTGGATGCGTGGGGACCCTGAAGTTAAGGAGGTGATGGGTACAGAACACTTAGGTCTTCAGGGAAATGGGGGCTAAGGGGCTGAATCCCCGGGTGCCTAACTCTTCCCCTCTCTTCTCCAACAGCCTACTCTCTGGTGTCCCCAGTCCCTCTGACACCACCACTGGTCCCAGGCAATGACCCTGCCTGTCCCCTGTACTCCCGCTATGTCCCCTGTGGCCCAGCCTGTCCTGCTACATGTGCTAACCCAGCAGCCCCGGCTCACTGTGGCCTGCCCTGTGCCCCCATCTGCCAATGTGTGCCAGGTCGACTTCTACTGGCTGGACGCTGTGTGCCCAGTGAGCAATGTGGCTGCCTCCTAAGACCAGGCAAGGCCTTCTGGACAGAGGGCTGTGCACGACGCTGCCGCTGCCCAATAGCTGGGAGCCCTGGGAGTACTGGCATCCAGTGCTGGCCTGCCCGATGTCAGGGCCGCTGTGAAGAGGCCTCTGGTGGAGGGCATCGCTGCCAGTTGATCCATCAGGGTTCTGGGTCCCACCATGTCACCTGCACTGTATCTGGCGATTTCCGCTTCCAAACTTTTGGAGGTGCCCGATACAGTTTCCCTGGCTCTTGTGTATACCGGCTGGCGGGCCCTTGCAGTACTAGTGGGAGTAGTGGCCTTGACCCCTTCTACTTGGACATGACCACACACATCCGACCCCTTGGCTGTTCAAAGTCACTGACCCTGCGGGCCTGTGGCCTCAGACTGGACATGAGCCCAGTGGACCCAAACCTTCTCTGGGTAAGGCCTGTCCCCTCAGTCGTTGCTCCCCACTCTTCCCCACCGAGACCTTCCTGACCCCTCCTGACCTCCCACAAACCCCTCCACTGTTTCTCAGTGATGCTTAGTGATCCTTACAGACTTATCCCTGCTCTCCCTAATCATTTCACAATTTCCCAGCCTTCCCTTAGGGGAATACACAGGCATTTGAATTTCAAAGCCCCTTTCTACCAGGTTCAAACCTACCTACCCAGGTTTATCACCCACTTTCCTTCTCTTACTCTAAGTTCCAGTCTCATACTCCCCTTCTGTAAGTCCTCTCTCCATGTCTTTGCACAAGCTGTATCTCATGCCTGGAATGCACTAGCTCCTCACTTCCAAATCTTGGAACCCCTAGACTTCTTCAAGGCTCAGCTTCACAGTGCCAACTCAGAAACCAGGCCTCTCCCGAGTCCTCACCCCGCCACTTCCTAACCCTCTCTCCAAATTGCTTTTTCATTTAATTATCTGTATGCACGTTATTTTCTCTCAATAGAACACATGTTCTTTGGGAGCAGGGATCTTTATATTATTCCTTTGGCATCCTCAGAATCTAGCACAAGGCCTGGCATATAAGAGGGGCTTAATCAATGTTTGTTGAATGACTGAGGGAAAAGAATTAGGTTGCTGTGCTCCCAGAGGGTGGAACCAAGGAGCACTGGGTGGTGACCTCAATGTAGAAAACTTGTTGTAACGGAAAAACTTGCCACAATGAGAGCATCCTCAAGTTAAAAGGGCTGCCTGCCTCAAGTGGAAGTAAACCCAAAACTCCAGGCCTGGGTTAATGGGATTCTTAGGTTCCTGGAGCTGTTCATTGGATAATAGGTTCCCCAAGGCTGGAATGAGTAGGCTTTGGGAAACTTGGGCTTGGAAAGACTGGACACATGTGCGTCCTCTTGCCTAGATAAATAACCAGATGCCTGGGTCCTCCTTCCCCACAGGTAGATGGCATTCTTGAGTCGTTGCCCTTCTTCCATGGACGCTGTCTTCGGGCGTATACCTGTGGGGGTCAGCTGTGCCTGGACACAGCCTCAGGCCTCTCTCTGACCTATGACTGGGACAGTCTGGTCCGGCTCTCGGTACCCCAGGCCATTGCTAGAAGCCTGTGTGGACTCTGTGGAGACATGGCTAGAGGACTACCATCATCTCAGCTCTCTGGCCTGGCCCATTCTTGGAAGGTGGCTGAGATCGCTGGTTGTGGTCCATCCTGTGGGTCACACTGTCCACCCCCCTGCCTGGCTACTCAGCGCAGTCGCTACCGAGGGTTGGGCTACTGTGGACTTCTGGGTGCATCGACAGGGCCCTTGGCCCCCTGCCACCTGGTCCTGAACCCCATTTCCTTCATGGAGGACTGCCTGGATGACGTGTGTCAACATCGGGGCTGTCATCGAGCTTTGTGTCGAGCCCTTGTGGCCTATGTGACGGCCTGTCAGGCACGAGGGGTCCATCTCAGGCCCTGGAGGACACCCAGTTTATGCCGTGAGTGGCAGGGCCAGGTGCCAGGGAACCCAGGGTGCTGGGGGCCAGGGAGCCAAGCCCCAGAGTCCTTAGTGGGCAGCGGATGGGCATGCAGATCCCCCAGGTTTGGGGTAGGGGGAGCAGTGAAGAGGCTTCCAATCTTTAAAGGTGCTTACTAGCTGAGACTGGATTAATTGAAATATTCTTCTTTTTTTCCTTGATTTTTTTTTCCATCTCCATGTTTCTCTCCTGCTCTGTATCTTTCTATTTTCTCCCTCTCCTTCCATTTGTCTGTCTTTCTGGTTCTTGATCTCCCATGTTTTCCTCTGTCCTCCCGGGCTCTGTCTCTGTTCTGTTTCTCCTTTATCTCTGGTTTCTCTTTCCCTCCCTGATTTCTCTTTCTTCTATCTCTTGTCTTTTCTTCTGTCTGTCTATCTCTCTTTCCTCTGTATCTCTCTGGGAAGTCTTTCCCTCCTAATCTCTGTCTCTGTCTCTCTCTGCCTTTCTGTCTCTGGTCTTTCTCTCCCCTATATTGTCTCCATGTCTCTTTCCTTCCCTGCCCATCCTGGGCCCCCAGCACTTCAATGCCCAGCTCATTCCCACTATGAGCTATGTGGCCCACGCTGCCCCTTGATGTGTGGGGACCTGAAGGGACCCAACGGCTGCCAGGCTGGGGATCAGTGCCAAGAGGGCTGCGTGTGCAATGCTGGCTTTGTGCTGAGTGGGGCAACCTGTGTGCCAAGGGGCCACTGTGGCTGCCTCCATGAGGGCCGCTACCATGCACTAGGGACCACTTGGTATCCAGGCCCTGGCTGTGAGAGACAATGCCATTGCAGGCCAGGCGGCACTGTGTCCTGTGGGCCAGGACTCTGTAGCTCCCATGAGGTCTGCACCATCCATAGGGGAATTCGAGGCTGCTTCCCAGATGGTCGGGCCAGCTGCTTTTTGGCAGGGTTAACACATGGCCTGACCTTTGATGGCCATGTCTTTGGAGGCCTGACTGGACAATGTGCTTATCTGCTGGCCCAGCATACTGGCTCTGACCCAGAGCCCTTTGGCCTCCAGGTGGAAACGGATGAGGCTGGACCCTGTCAAATCCGCCTCACACTTTATGGGCATCAGCTAGTCCTGGATCGAGGAGCACCTGGCATTATCATGGTGAGAACCAATCACCCAGACCCTGGGGTTCCTGGGAAGCTCCCCAGAGAGGTGTAAGGACTAGTAATCTGGACATCAGGGTCCTTGAAAGGAGCAAATACTGAGAATCTTTACCCTGGGTTCTCATTCCCCAAGGTTCTATGGAAGGGTTGAGATGGAAAGGACTAGGGCTGAGATACCTTAGAAGTTCAGGACCAGGGGAAATTGGGAGCTGGAAGGAAGGGGCTGGGGGCCCAAATCCAATTAATTAATATCAATTCAAAGAACATTTACAAATTTGCCTACCATGTGCAAGTCACTGGGAGTGCTCAATTTGGAATTAGAGGAGCTGGTCCAAATCCTCATTCTAAACAACTTTCTAACTTTGGACACACCTCTGCCTCAGTTTCTACTCCTGTAAAATGAGACAGTTGTTCCTAGATGATCTCCCAAGTTCCTTCTATCTCTAAATCTATGGTCCCCTTATCCCCCCCTGCAACAGACCAGATGCCTTCTTCCTTGGAAGCCCTTTCTAGCCCTACATGGGCATGGTTGAAGCTGATTACTCAGGAGCGTTTGGATCCACAGGAGAGAAGCCAGGAGTCCAAGGACATTACTCCTTTCTCTGTCTCACCAGGTAGATGGAGAGCGCTGCTGGCTGCCTCTGGTCCTGCCTGGAGGCAACCTGTGGGTCACCCGTGAGGGCCACTTGGTGGCCATCCAGGCAGCCTGTGGCCTGCGCCTTTTCTATGACTCTGAACGACACCTGCAGCTGACCATTCCATCCACGTACCAGGGCCACCTCTTGGGGCTCTGTGGGAACTTCAATGCGGATGGTGGCCTGGATGACTTCGGCCCCACGGGTTCTCTTGAAGCCTTTGTGGCTAGCTGGGCCCTTCCTGGGTCCCTCCCCTGTTCTCCTACTGGGCCCTCCTCATCCTGTCCCCAGGGACTAGATGGAGTCTTCTCAGGACCCTTGGCCTGTGGGCTCCTCAGGCTGCCAAAAGGGCCCTTCAGCCATTGCCACAGCTTTGTACGGCCTGATCCCTTCTATGAGTTCTGTCTACAAGACATGTGCCACGGCCATGGAGGCCAGCTGGGGCTGTGTGATTCGCTGACCAGTTACACAAAGGCCTGCCAGGAGGCAGGGGCCCTTGTGCAACCCTGGAGGGGCCCCAAACTGTGTCGTGAGTACTTTCTCATCCCTGGACAGGGGACACAAAGGGTGGGCCCAGCCTTGGTTTGGCCAAAAGGGGCCACAGAAGAGAGGACCACCCTGGGACATAGGGGGAGACCAGGGCTCCAGGCCCAAGCTTCTACCTTTAGTCTAATTTTGGATTTCCAATCAGTCAAGCAGCAAAGGGAAGCTGCCCTCCCCAGGGCACCTGGCAGCTATCACAGGCCTCAGGAGCATGCCTCAGTGTCTGGCCACTTCCTGTATTCTCTTACTTCTCTCCTTTTGTCTACTTCCCCTTCCTCCCTCCCAGAAACCCTGAGCTAGGAGGGATCTCAGACACATCTAGTTGACTCTCTCTCTTTTGGGACACTGCCCTTCTTACCTCATTCAAAGACTGCAGTAGCTTTGGGGAATGCCATGACTTACATTGAGTTTCTGGTCCACTAAAACCCCCAGATCTTTGTTAGCAGAAAGGTTACCTAGTATCTAGGAAGTTGATTTTTCTAACCCAAGTGTAAGATGTTCTACTCATTGCTATTAATATTTTTTGTTTAAATTCAATGGGGGTCTTTATTTGTTTGCATCTTTTGTGAGACAGTTGGGATTAAGTGACTTCCCCAAGGTCACACAGCTTGTAAAGTGTCAAGTTTCAGAGGCTGGACTTGAACTCAGGTCCTCCTGATTTCAAGGCTGGTAATCTATTTTGGCACCACCGCATTGCCTGATTGGTATTAAATTTAAGCTGATTAGGTCAACCCATCATTCTAGCTTGTCAAGACCTTTTTTGTGTGTGTCCCAACTGACTTTTTTTTTTGTCAGCCCCCTGGCTTTATGCCATCTGAAAATTCAATGAGCAGATGAATCATTCATGCTGTGTTACTGTTAAAAATGAACAGCCCAGGACCAAGGACAGATCCCTGGGGTTCTCCACTGAACACCTCCCTCCACACTGACATTGAGTCATTACTGTGGACATAGCAATTCCACCTACTGCAAATTCACTCAACTGAGAGACCATTAGCAAATGGTGGGAGTCAGTGAGGGGGAGAAGACACCTGGACTGTGCTTTGAAAGGAGCGCAGGATTCTCTGAGGCCAAGGTGGGGATAGAGGGCATTCCAGATGTTGGAGATGGAGAGTGGAGTTAGAATGAGGTGTTTGTGGAAAACCTGGTAGACAGGGCTGACTGGAATGGAGAAGGCCTGAGAAGTATGTCTCCTTAATATATAATATTACATAATTATATATTATATAACATATATGTTATATAATATATGATGCTGGCCCACCTCCACCCCCTTTCACCTGTCCTGCAAAATGCACCACCTCAGTGATGTGATGTTTAACAACTCGCTTTCTGATGGTGGGAGGATAGGGGTGGGAATATTATGTACACATGGCACCCTTCTAAATTTAATATGCATTATCAACATGTTCTCCATCACTTAGACAAGTGTATAAATGGCCACATGGAAAATTTAACAAAATTTAACAATCAGCTCTTGCAAATCAACATGAGCTAGCTCCAGCACACCCCTGTGTATGTCCATCCAATATTCCAGTCATGTGTTTCATCTCACCAAGTCTCTGTGACACCTGTGAGGTCAAACTTGCCTTTTTTTGATGTTAGGACTTCAAATTCCTCTTCCTTGTTGACTAAAGGTGGGGCATCTGTCTATGGACACTTGAGGTCATTTTGTTTCCTGAGGACTTCTGGGTCTTCCTTCTATATTGTAGCTACTCTGTGTGGGAGCCAGCTTGAATAGATATATTAGATTTTCTCCCTCTCCCATCCTTTTCCATGTTAAGTCTTATTTTGTTAGCCTCGCAAGACAGTAAGCAAACACATTCTTGCTGACCTCAAGTCAAATGCACTTCATCTCTGGCCAGGGCTATGTGATTTCTATTTCAAACCAGAAATCCCATTCTTGATGCCATCTTCTTTGCAGTTCCCTCCCCAACTCCAATTTTTCTCCTCTTCATCCTTGCCTTCAGTGGTGGGAAGTCATCAAAACACCACCTATGCTCGTAGGGTTTTCAGTTTCTAATCCAGGATTTTCTCTTTGGCAAATACTTTGGCCAAACTTGCTAGGTTCCTTCTGCAGCATAATTTGTGCCTCTGTGAATCACCACCTCGGTAGCACTCATCCATTTTGACAGGTCTTGAGAGGTACCCTGTTATATCTTGGCTACATGCCCCAGGAAGTCAACTGATTTCTCTGTGGTTGCTGCTAAGTTGACCTATAACATATTCAGCAACTCACATGTTGGAGCAGAGAAGGCAGATGGGGGGGTGGGGAATGGGGGGTGGTAGGGAGTGAACCATCATTGCAATAGGACAAGGTGGGACGGGTGTGAAGAGGAGGAAGAAAAAGATTCAAAGATTAGCTGAGAAGAAATGGTTGAACTGCTCGACCATAGGGACAAGACTGTGAGGAGGACAGCAGAGAGGCCAGAGCCGAGGAGATGGATTAGTTGAATTCTAATAAGGAGAAAGGACAGGGTTAGGAAGAGTGAGACTGGGAGGGAGAGAAGGAAAGATTGTGCTGGAAAAGAATATTACGACCTCAACATCCAGGTGAGCTTGTCTTGCCTCAGACCTGATCCTTGCCTTCTACCCTCAGCCCAGAAGTGCCCACTCCAGAGTCACTACAGCATCTGTGCCCAGACGTGTGACCTCGGCTGTGCCCCTCTCCTTAGTCCTGCTCACTGCTCACCTCAATGCTTTGAGGGCTGTGAGTGTGACCGTGGCTTCATCTATAATGGGACAGGTTGCGTACCTCAGGAGCGATGTGGCTGTTTCCACCTTGGCCGTTATATCCCGGTGAGCTGGGGCTGCTGGGGGAGAGAATTCAACTCAGTTCAACTCATTTACAAGGCATTTCTGTGTAAGACAGGCAATGAGGCAGATACAGTTTAGATACTACAGACCCTGCCCTTAAGGAGTTTACGCCTTTTGAAAGGGCTAAGACAGGAATACAGATAACTATAAATGTACAACATTACACGAGAAGTGTACTAGAATATAAAAAATAAATATTGGTGGGGGCTGGAGGGAGATAATAACCAACTGGAAGAATCTGGGAAGTCTCCTTGAGGAAATGGTATATTCTAATTGGGCTTTAATCCATCTATCAATCAGCAAGCATTTATTAAGCACCTCCTATGTACAGACATGGTGCTTCAAGGAGTTTACATTCCATTAGGGGTTACAGTATGTACATATATGAGTAGATACAAAAGAAATTCCAGGTAGTTTGTTGGTGGGAAAGGTGAGTGACTAGCCATTGGGGCGGGGGAAGTTTTGTCATGAATGGCAGCACTTAAACCTGGAAGGAAACCAGGGATCTTAAAAAGCAGAAGTGAGGAGGAAAAATATTCCAAATATCTCAAGTATAAGGAAGGGAGAATACGATTCCCCCTTCCCCCATTCCCAGTTGATCTGAAGTGATTATAGGAAGAAAGAAAACACATTTATGTAATGCTATGTGCCAGTCACAGTGCCAAGTGCTTTACCAATATTATCTCATCTGATACTTACCACAGTCTTGGGAGGTAGGTGCTATTGTTATCCCCACTTTACAATTGAGGAAACTGAGGCAAATAGGTTAAGTGACTTGACCAGGATCACATAGCTAGTAAGTATCTAAGGCTGAATTTGAATTCAAGTCTTCCTGATTCCAATGCAGGCCATGCAGTCTATCCACAGTACCACCTACCTACCATTAAGGACAGAATGTAGTTGATCATGATGATGTTTTAACATGTAAACAAGACATATCTATGCCTGACGATCTCTTTATGATGTGAGAACCTCTTGACTAGATGGAGAGATTGGCTAAGCAAACAAACCAGTCATACCTTCCAGGGAGTTAAGTATCTGTAGTTCAGCAGTTCCATTTTGAGAGCTAAGGAATCCAAGATCAGAAGTGATTTGTGGGAAAGATCCCTGTAGGGAAGGGACTTTTCTCTCCATCCCCATTGGCCATGTCATCAGAGCTACTGAACCAGTAAGAAACAGTGCATCCAGTCATATACAGAAACATATACCTTAAAGGAGATAAAAATATAGAAAATAGTTAGCCAAAGGAGGAAACAGCTTCAGGAAAACCTGAACTCCTCACAGCACAGACAAATGCCAGGTATGAACTCAGGAAAGATGTAGACCTTGGGAGCCTAACTGAGTAACCTGCAAAACACAGTGCACTCCAGGAAAGCTGCATGAAGACTCTTCGGAGAGAAAAAGGGAATTAGGAGTTGTGAGTTGACTTTGTCCCCCATTTCCTGGACATGTGCCTCAGTACCATTGTACTCTGGGTTTTTAAGCTCATTCTTCCCATGGATGTTTTGTGGCAGAATGCACCTTAGGTTTTGGAGAGATATGTTTTGTCACAACTTTCTCACTTTATCTTCTTTGTAAAAGCCTTTGCTAAAAGGTAAGTCTTTCTACCGGTTGTTTGTTAATGGATGCACACTAGTCGGGGCTTATAAGCTACATTAGTGAGAGCCACTGAAACTTTAAAAGAGGTGCAGGGATTTAATAGACAGAGAGGTGAGGAACTTCCTTTAAGTACAGGAGAGAGCAGGAGCAAAGGCAGAGAACCCTTAGGACAGAGCTTATGTTCAGTGGAGAGGGAACTATACAGTCTGTTCAAAACATAGAGTCACTAGAGGAGAATTGGACTAGGAAGATAAAATGGCAGCATATGATGTCATGCCTTGAATGACAGTCAACTGACCATCAATCAACATGCATTTATTAAGTACCTACTATGTCCTGCTCACCCTGCACCTATGCCAATGGCCCAGAGAGATGGTGAGGAGGACTTGTACTGGGTTGATGGTGTTGGGAATAACAAGGAAGGAACAGACAAGAGATTCGAGAAGACAAAAGTGATAGCACCAAATAATTGCTTGGAGAGCACTGGAAAGAAAGAGGAAACATGGAAAAAAATGCAATGAAAGAGCACTGGCTTTGGAATCAGAGGTCCTGGGTTCAAATCCCATCTCCAACTCTTACTACTTGTATAACCTTGGCCTCGCTAGGTCTTGGTTTCCTCATCTGTAAAATGAGATGGTTGAATTAGGTCATCTCTAAGGTCTCTTGGAGTTCTAGAGATGTGGTTTCATGAGAAATCAAAGTGAGATTACAACTGCAGAAGGAAGGCAACAAGCATTTATTAAACTACCATGTGCCAGGCACGATGCTAAATGCTTTACAGTTATGATCTGGGTTGGTACCCACAACAACCCTGGGAAGCAGGTGCTATTATCAATCCCATTTTACAGTTGAGGAAATTGATGCAGACAGGGGGTGAAGTGACTTGCCCAGGGTCACACGGCCAGTAAATTTCTGTGGCCAGCTTAAAATTCATCTTCCCGACTCCAGGCCTGGTACTCTATCCAGCTGCCCCTAAGACAAATAATTGTGTCCCAGGCCTAAAGAAGAAAGTCAGGAGGGGCAAATCAAACTCAATAAACATTTTTTAAGCACCTACTACATGCTGTGTTAAGTGCTGGGACAAAAGAGTCATCTTATTCTTAGAAAGGAAATATGTTCATTTCAGTAGGAAAGACCCCCTAGAAGAGTTGAGTGAAAATTTCACAAAGCCAAGTATCACTCGAACTGCGCCTGTATGTGGATTTGAAAAGGCAACCACAGAGGAGTGAATCCCAGGCAGGGCTTGGGCCTGAACTGAGAGAATGCCTGGTTTTCCAGTTTGAGTAGAACAGAGTTCTCCAAAGGGAATAATAGGAAATAAGGCAGGTAGGAGACAGATGGAAGATGGGGTGGGGCAGAGGGAGATGTTGGAAACAAAGATGAATCTGGTCCTAGAACAATGTCTAGGTGAGAGGTAACAGGGGGCTACGTAGGCGAAAAGAAGGAAATTTGTGGGACATGTGTTGTGGAATTAGAATTGCTCGACCATGGAGTGATGGAGAGAGAAATCTAGGAAGATTATGAAGTCACCAACCCAGGCAAGAGGGTGGGACCCAAAAATATATGGGTGGAAAAGTGAGAGGTCACGGTTTGGAGCTCAGGACCATTTGGACCTGAACGTTTCAGGCTTGTCACAGAATCCTAGACTAGGAAGGTAAAATGGCATGAGATTATATTAGTCCTTAAACGACAGGGAGAGAAATTTGAATTTTACTTGAAAAACAATAGATTTACTCCCCCATGGAGGAATTATAGAACCAGGTCTTTGTGTAAGGAGGATTGCTTATGCAGAAGTAAGAAATATGGGCTGAAGAGAGGGGAAAGTGACATGGGGAAGACCTGTTAGAAGGCTATGAATGAGTCAGTCAACTAGCATTTGTCAAGTCTTGTCGCTGACCTATTTCCCTCTGGGTCTGAGTATGATGGAGATGTATCATTATCTTTTATACTTGTATATACTGACGCAAAATGACGTAAGCAGGGCTTGTGAATGTTTTTTTTTTTTCTTTTGAGGGAAGATTCTTTCAGAGAGAATGTGCCGTTGAGGCTGGTAAGCTTGGCTATAGAGTCACTTGGAGTCCAGAGTAAGAGGTGGGTGTGTCTAGCTATGGATTCACCACTTAGAGACTCCAGATTAAGGCTGGAAAGGACACCTGATGTCCTCTAGTCCAGGGTCCTCATCCCACAAAGGATGCAATCCCCTGCCCAAGAGTACCAGGGTAACCAGTGATGGAGGACAGATTTGAACCCAGAGTCTCTGACTCCAGGGGCTCTTCCCACTGTAATATTCTGGAAGCAGCCATGAGAAACCTGAGGCTATCAATCCTCAATCATCTTTCTTAAGCAAATGATGGAGAAGTTAAAAACTGCCCACAATGGAGCTGGCCTGGAAGACGTAGTTGGGCCAACTGAGATGATGTAGAAAAATGCTTTGGAAACCTGAAGCATTCCATCTGCATTAGCTGTCACTGTTGTCATGGTCACAAGAGACCATCATCAAAGAAATTTGAATAATGATGATAGCAGCTAGTATTTATATAGCATGTACTAGGTGCTGTGCTGGGCTTTACACATCTTTTCTCATTTGATCCTCATTACAATTCTTAGAGGTAAGTGCTGTTATTATTCCCATTTTTCAGTCAGGGAAACTGAGGCAAACAGAGCTTAAGTGACTTTGTCCAAGGTCACACATGGATTTGAACTCAGGTATTCCCACCTCCCACCTCCAAGCCCAACTCTCTCCATTGCACCACCTAGCTGCCAAAAAGAGAACACTCAGGGCACACTCTAATTTCTTGACTTACATATTTTTCTTTTTGTAAATAGTATTTTTTCCAATTATATGTAAAGATGGTTTTCAACATTCATTTTTTTAAATAAAATTTTGAGTTCCAAATTTTTCTCCTCCTTCCCTTCCCAAAACAGTAAGTGATGTGATATAGGTCATACATGTGTTAACATTATATACAGTTTTTTAAAAAACTTATTTATCTTTTATTACCTTCATTTTTCAATCTATCCCACCTTCTCCCTGCCCAATGAGTTGTCCTCTGTTACAAAGAATTTTCTTCTTAGAGGAAAAAAATAACAATCTAATAATTTTTTTTTCATTTTTTGAAGGTTAGATTTTTTTTTTTATTGTTACAGTACTGCCAGATGCCTACCAATGTATCAACCAAGTCTAATAAGGTGACATTCCATCGTAGAGTCCTGTATCTGCAAAATGAAGGGTGGTACATTTTTCAAGAGAGCCCAAATGTCTTGCTCTCCTTAAATTACAAAGCATTCCTTTTCAGTCTTTGCTATTATTTTTTTTTACATTTACACTGTCCTGTCTCCTCGTATACTCTTTCCCTGGTTCTGTTCCCTTCCCTGGGCAGTTCATAGATGCCCTGCCAGGATCCAGTGAAGCCTTCCTATCCATCCTTTCTTAAGACATGGTAAGACTCCATTACATTTGTGTGCCCCATTTGGTCAGTCTTGTTTTTCTTTTACCCAGGAACACTGAGGGTCTTCCCCTCCCAGTTTGACTTTTATTTTTTTTATTAAAGGGACCATCCCTTGAGAAAATACTTAAAGAAGCCTATTCATTGAATGGGTTTATCTCTCTCAAAGTGGGAATTTTACGAGACCTAGGCCTGAAAGGGCCAGGGTCTCCCACTGCATCCTGGGCCATCTCCAGCCATCCTGATGAATATCAGGCCACTGGACCCAGATGGCTCAGGAGGAGAAAGTGAGGTGGGTGACCCTGCACAGCCCTCTCTCGTTCAAATCAAAGTCAATTGCAAGTCATGTCATCATCTGGATGTCATGGTCCTGTACAAGAACAAAGGACAAATACAACATGTGCATGTGTGTGCAGCACACATGTGTGCTTTTATGATCTGGGTACATTTAGGCAGTTGTGCAAACAAGAAAAACTTAAGAGCAATAAGAAAAAGATAATGACCTTTGTTTGGAATACACAGAGTATGCAATGCCCATGGGGTGTCCTCGTGCAGGTATTTTACAAGCCATTAAAGATGCGGGTCCAGAGGACAAGAGAGGGGTCAGGACTGAAAATGGTTTCCAAATGCTTTGGAAATCATATAGGGAGCTGGAGAATTGGGGGGGGGATGTGTAAAATGAGAGAGTTGGTCCAGATAACCTCAAAGGTTCTTTCAATCTAGGTCTGTACTCGGATGGATTATGTAGAGTATGAAGGAAACAGAAAAAAAGACCTCATACACACACACACACACACACACACACACACACACCTAAAAGAGGAACTGAGGGGTATAGTGAAAGAACCCCAGCTCTGGAGTCACAAAACCTGAGTTCAAATCCCACCTTTGTTCTCTACTACGGCTATGAGCTTGGACAAGTCACTCCCCCTTCCTGGGTCTCAGTTTCCTGATCTGTAAAATGAGTTGACCTAGAAGGTCTCTAAGATCCCTTCCAGCTCGAGTTATTATGCACTGATGGAAAAAACAAAAATCCAAAGTCTTGGGGAAGACCAAAAGAGGCCCCATCTTAGCTGATTGGAAGTGTGAGGAGGCAATGGGGAAGGAGACAGAGAAAGAATGGTTATAAAGGGAGGAGAAGCAGGTGAGTGCGGCTCTGTGATGCTGGAGGAAGGAAGGAACACAATGTGGTCAAGGTGGGGTCAGTGTCACAAGGTCAGAGAGGCTGAGGACAGAGCTGAGGCAAAGTCAGGAGGCTGATGAACAAATTTCTGAGCTCCCACGCCTTGGGGCATTGTGGCTCCAGGAGCAAGGAGGAATTCTGCATAGGCTGGACCAGAAGGAAGAGAAGATGTGTGCAGTAGCTCCAGCCATGCAAACAAAAAAAGGCAAAGCAAAGCTGGCTGATTTAAAATGACCCTGTGTCCCAGAGAGGAGATAGAGCAGTGTGCCTCCTTCCTTTCACTGGAGAGGTGGGGGACGACAGCATCACTGGCAGGCTTGGCATCTGCTCTGTTTTCCTTGGTCATGAGAGAGGGTTCCTTAGATGGGGAGAGATGGAAATTAACCCTGAGGCAAGAAATAAATGTTATCAATAATATTTTTTTAAAGAAAAAGGAAAGTAATTAATTTCCCAACTAAGAGGTGAACTAGGTGAGAAGTTTCAGGAGGTCAATGAAGGTAGAAACCACATTGTGCTGGGGACTAAAGAGAATGTGGGGAGTGAGGAAATGGAGGCACCAGGCGGCTTTTCCCAAACAACTCAGGATCTGGATGTGTTGGCCTTCCCAATGATTTCAGAGCCAAAGTCTCAGAAAAGGAGGAAATTAAACAATCACCATCACCACTTACTTTTTTTTGTAGGACTTTTTTAGGGGGAGGAGAAATTAAGATTTTTTTTTTTAAGCATCTGCTATATCCATACATTGTAAGGTAATCCTCATAACTACTCTGGGAGGTAAGTGCTAATATTATCTCCATTTTACAACTGAGGAAACTGAGCCAGGCAGAAGTTGTTACCTGTGGGGGAAAGGGGCACAGTGTAGACTCAAAAGCTTGATGAAAGATTTGACCTGTTCCTGAGCTCAAGGGATGTACCAGCCTCAGCCACCCTAGAGCGCAGGTATTACAGGCCAGTGCTTTACTTCTAAGGCTTATAAACACCTTCCTCAGATTACAAGGCTTGTTCTCATTTTGCAGATGAGGTAATCAAAGATCTGAGTAGAAAAATTCACTTATTACTTGTGTGACCTTGATAAAATAACTCAATTTCCTCAGGCCTCATTTCACTCATCTGTAAAATGGATTAGATTTATAAACCCTACCTGTCCAAGGCTCTCTTTGATTTAACCTTAGGAATCTGGGCTCAGTCTCCAAGTGTAGGTTTCTTGAGAGAATAGTTGGGACTTTGAAGACACAGAAGGAGCCAGTTTGAAACAGGTGCTGTGGGGAAGAGTGGAATTTTGGAAAAGAAGGGTCAAGTCTGACCATGTGCCCTCTCCCCAGGTTGGGGAGTCTCTGATTCTCCCAGGCTGCCGGGAACGCTGCACCTGCCAGTCAGGGGGTCGACTAAGGTGCAAACTGTTCCAGTGTCCCCAAGGCTTGGGCTGCATCCTGGACCGAGGCATCCGAGTCTGCAGGGGGCCTCTGGGCAAGGGCAGTGCCACCTGTCGCCTGGTGCCTGGAGGTCTCTTCACCACCTTTGATGGCTTCCAAGGCAGAGTTCCCATCCTTGCTGCCCCTGGTGCCTACGAGCTGGCAGTCCTAGGTGGGGCTGATTCCCAGAATCCTGCCTGGTTCCGGGTGATCACAGAATATCCTCCCTGCTCAGCCTGTCCAGACTCACAAGCATGGGTCATCACTCGCTTCCGGGATGGCTGTGTGGCTGTGGGGCCCAACAGGGAGGTTTGGGTAAGTGGATGAACCCTCAATAAATTACCCTTCTCAAAGACACTTAGGGACCACATCCACAACTTCAAATGACCTTTTACTGACCTCCCTCAGCTAAGAAAGGCTAGGAGAATCAACTTCTTATTCTTTCTCAGTCCCCAACCCCCAAGGAATACCCATATCCTGGACCCCTCCTCAGCCAGTCCCCCCAACTTCCTTTTCCCCTCTTAAGGTGAATGGGCACAGGGTCCAGCTCCCAGCGCAGGTCTGTGGAGGGGTCACAGCACGATGGGCTGGGGCAGGTAAGGTCCTTGTGGAGAGACCACCCCTTCTCCGGGTGCTGATGGGCCCAAAAGGAGGAGTGGTCCTGAGGGTTGCCCAAGCCCTGAGTGGGCATTTGCAAGCTGCCTGTGGCAACTTTAATGGGAACCCCAGAGATGACCTTCGACTCAGGGGAGGGCTGCCTGCTACTAGTCTGGAGGACGTCTTCCAGTCCTGTCGAGCTCAAGCCTTCAGCGACTGGTAAGAGCCTTACTACTTTCCCTTCCCATGTGTCCAGACCTTAAGCCCTGACCCTTTGCAGGAACCCAACCCAATAATCCCCCTACCAGGGAATGAATACCCCTTTTCTCTGACCCCAAGTGTCCAGTTCTGGTCCTCCCATATGGTCCCTTCCCAGGACCCAAGCAAGCAGAATCCTAGATGATCTAGCCCCCAAAAGCCAGAGGAACTTCCAGTCCCCTAACCCCAGCCTCTATTTCTTGGCCACAGCATGAAGAAGGTACATTTTCCTGTCTACAATGAAGATTATTTTCCCACTTGATATTAATGTAGCCGCTCTGGTCTGTGGTTACCCCCACTCCCACAAAGGCCTGGCACCTCTGACCAGGGCACCGTCAGTCTCTGCTGAAGTGGTCAATAAATGGATTTTGGCAAATGACTTGAAGCATTTGTGGCCTGGGAACACTCCCCCTCCCCCCATTCTAATCTATTCTCCCCTATTCCCTTTTTCACAGACCACTCTCCCCTCAGAAAGCCCCTGACCCCTTGGGGATCCAATACTACAGCCCTTTAGGTCCAGCATTTGCCCCCCTACCCCATCCCAGCCTGCCTTCCCCTCTCCCCCGTGTCACCTCGGGGATCCCCAAGTCTCGGCTCCATTAGAACCCCCAAGGGTCCAGTACCCCCAGCCCTCACCCCTCAGGGCCCTAAGCCCTCGTCACATAGTCCCAAAAGTCCAGGTGTGTTAAGGACCTTCCTTGATCCAATCCACACCCCCAAGAGAATCCTGGGGGGTGAGGCAGAGGGTGGTCGGCCAGCCTTCACCGGAGGGAACCCTCTCCTTCGGGACCGTGGACTCCGCTTTGCTTGGATTTTCCTGACCTCAGACCTAAGCAGGAGCTTGGACCGTCCTGCGGGCCAGGCTCCCGGCTGTGCCCTCAGGGGCCAGGCAGGGCAGCCCTGAGCCCGCTGCCCTCTGCGTGCCCGCCCCTCCCGGCCCCAGCAGCCCCGGCCACGCCCCCGCCCCCGCCCCTCTGGGGCTCCGCGCACCGGCCACGCCCTCTCCTTCCCCTGCGGCTCAAGGACACAGGTGGAGGGGCGGGGTCGCCTCTCCCCCCGTGACGTCACTGGACCGGCGACCAATCGGTGGTGGGAGAGCCGGAAGCATGGCGCGAGGTCGTGTTGGAGCTACCGGACGGACTGCCCAGGCCCGGAGCCCCGAGCCCCGGGTGAGTGTGAGGCCGGCTCGGGCGTCGGGGCCTGGAAGGAAGGAGGTGCCTGGAGGGCCGCCCAGCGCCTTCCTCCTTCCCCCGGGAGGGCGGGCGGAGGGCGTGCGAGCGCCGTCGTCCCGGTGTTCCAGATGAGGAAACGGAGGCCCCCGAGACGCGGCGTGACGCGCCCCCGAGTGTCCGCGGCGGGCCCGGAGCCCCCGCGCTCCCCTCGCCGGGCCATGAGCCGCCACAGCCGGCTGCAGAAGCAGGTCCTCGGCCTGTACCGGGAGCTGCTGCGCGCCGCGCGGGGCAAGCCGGGCGCCGAGGCGCGGGTCCGGGCCGAGTTCCGCGAGCACGCGCGGCTGCCGCGGACCGACGTGCTGCGCATCGAGTACCTGTACCGGCGCGGCCGGCGCCAGCTGGAGCAGCTGCGGGACAGCCACACCACGGGGATGGGCGTCTTCCGCCCCGGGCCGCCCCCGGAGCCCGAGCCCGAGCCCCAGGCCCGGACCGCGGAGCCATTAGAGCCCTGAGAGATGCGCGGGCGCCCGCAGCCCTGGCCAGCGCCCGCCCGTCGAGCTCGGCCCCCACGGACCCCGGGGCAGAGGACTAGGAGACCTCCGGGGCCGCACCCGCCAGGCCCCCCGCGGACCCCGGGGCAGAGGACTAGGAGACCTCCAGGCCCCTGCGGACCCCGGGGCAGAGGACTAGGAGACCCCCAGGCCCGCACCCGCCAGGCCCCCCGCGGACCCCGGGGCAGAGGACTAGGAGACCTCCAGGCCCCCGCGGACCCCGGGGCAGAGGACTGGGAGACCCCCAGGCCCGCACCCGCCAGGCCCCCCGCGGACCCCGGGGCAGAGGACTAGGAGACCTCCAGGCCCCCGCGGACCCCGGGGCAGAGGACTAGGAGACCTCCAGGCCCCCGCGGACCCCGGGGCAGAGGACTAGGAGACCCCCAGGCCCGCACCCGCCAGGCCCCCCGCGGACCCCGGGGCAGAGGACTAGGAGACCTCCAGGCCCCCGCGGACCCCGGGGCAGAGGACTAGGAGACCCCCGGGCCCGCACCCCGCCAGGCCCCCCGCGGACCCCGGGGCAGAGGACTAGGAGACCCCCGGGGCCCGCACCCGCCAGGCCCCCCGCCGGACCCCGGGGCAGAGGACTAGGAGACCCCCAGGGCCCGCACCCGCCAGGCCCCCTGCGGACTCCGGGGCAGAGGACTAGGAGACCCCCGGGGCCCGCACCCACCAGGCCCCCTCGGACCCCGGGGCAGAGTGCTAGGAGACCCCTCGGGCCTGGTTCTGGACAGTGGCCCCCCCCCACCCCATCCTCCCCAGTAAAACGGCCAGTTTGCTAAGACTTCCGTCTGCTTTTTCTGGGTGGAAAGGCATATACAGAGTGGGAATATAGGGGACACACTGAAGACTGGAGCAAGAGACACATCCCCAACTCCCAAAACCTGTGGTCCTTCCTCCTAAAATAAAGTTAGGTTTTTGTTCAAATATCTGTGTTTCCTTGGGGGATTGAGGAGAAAGGAAACCTGAATTCATGTGTTCATGAATTTTTAGGATTAGGTTTAAGATTGGGATTATGCCCAGAATTACCTGGAAAGGGTCCTCATCCTCACTGTTCAGTTATTTCCAGCTACTTGTACTCCATTTGAGGTTTTCTTTGGCAAAGATCCTGAAGCTGTTTGCCATTTCCTTCTCCAGTTCATTTTATAGATGAATAAACTGAGGCAAACAGGGTGAAGTGACTTTCCTTGGGGTCACCTAGCTAGTAAGTATCTGAGGTCAAATTTTAACCCAGATCTTCCTGACTCTAAGTCTGGCCTTCCATCCACTTGGCCACCTAGCAACCCTCCCCATCATCGTGGCTAGTGAGAAAAGATAGAGAACCAAGGTTAGGGTTTGGTCAGAGTTAAGTCTACATGGATGATACCATCTAGCCTCTAGGTAGGAAATTCTGGCTTGGACGTTTTGGATAACCCCATCTATCCCTGAGTTGGGATTTGGTTGGGTTGATGGGGGGGAGGAAGGGACTCCTGTTTTCACTGAATCTCCCTTTGCTGGATCTGGGCCAGCTGGCTGAAGACTGGAGTTACCCAAGAATATATGCGTCCCTCATTCTTGCAGGCCTTCAGTGCCTCCAGTTATCGGGTTTCTATTTTATATTTTGTATTTTATTTTTAATTGAAAGTTGATTTTTCTCCTGTGTGAACCTCAGTGCACTGTTTTGCCCCTGAGGTGTCTTAATAGTGGAAGAAAAGGGAACAAACATTTCTAAGTGCCTATAGGCATTGTGTTAAGCATTTTACAGAGTATCTCATTCAATGTAAAAAGAGTTCATCTCAAACTTCTGCAGGAATTAAACTGTTGTGTCCACATTTAGCTGTGCACATGCCTCCCTCATTAGAATGTAAACTTTTGGGGGATAGGTATGTTTTTCCTCCTTTATATCTTTTGTGCCTGATACCTAATAAAGACTTACTGATTGAGTAATTGATTAGAGAAGATAAAGGAGTATCCAAGAAGGCGGGAGAGGCCAGATAGTTGGGAAAAAACTTTGATAAGAGGGGAGACCCATAGGAAGAGGTTTCTTTAAGGATTTAGTTGGGAAATGCTCTGAAAATGTTGGCTGGCAAACTAACCATTTATTAAGTGGGTTCTTTGAAACAGATTCTAAGATGGAAAATTAATACTTGGGTGGGTCTTTTCAACTTTGAGGATGTAAACCAAAATGCTCCTAGGCCCTCAGGCTCATAAACTAGGAGTCATCCTGGATGCCTCAGTATTTCTCACACCCCTTATCCAAGGCCTGTCATTACAATGTCTCCCAAATACCCTTCTCCCTTCTGATACTGTCACCACCCTGATACAGACCCCTATCACCTCACCCCTGGATTATTGCAGTAACCGCTGTGAGGAGTCTCAAGTCTCTCCCTACTCCTCCATTTAGCCACCAAAGTGATTTTCCTAAAGCATTGGTCTGATCATGTCACCCCTCTCCTCAGTAAACTACAGGGGCTGCCTACTGCCTCCAGGAGCCAATACAAAATCTTCTGTTTGGTCTTCCAAGCCCTGCATAACTGAGCCCCTCCTCCCTGTCCAGCCTTTGCACCCCATCCTCCTAGGTCCTGTCCCGTCCATCCTGGCTATGATTCTCCATTTCTTGGCTCCAGACATTTTCTCTAGATGTCCCCTATTTCTGGAGAACTTCTGCTCCTCATCTCCACCTCCTACCCTCTCTGGCTTCCTTTATGTCCCAGCTAAAACCACACCTTCTACAGGAAGTCTTTCCCAGGGCCTTGCTCTTGTTCCTTATCTCTTATTTACCCTGTACCATTAGGACATGGTTGTTTCCTGATGGTCTCCCCCATTGGATTGGGAGCTCCTTCCTCAAGAGCAGGAAACTGTCTTTTACTTTTATATCCCCAGCACCTGACACAGGGCTTGGCAATAGTTGGCGCTTAATAAATACTTATTACTAACTGACTGATAGACCTTGTGCTCCTTGAGGGTACAAGGAAAGGCAGGGACTATTTCATTTTGGTCAGCACCTGACACTGGGATGAAAATGTTTATTGTCTTGACATAACTGACTCTATTTTTTAAAATATTCTTTTTTTTTCCAGTTCTAAATATTCTCTCTCCCCCCCATGTTGACAAGGCAAGCAATGTAATACCAATTATACATGTGAAGTCATGCAAAGCATATTTCCATATTAGCTGTGTTGCAAAAAATAAAGGAAGAAAAATTAAGAAATTGAAAAATATCTGTTTCAATCTGCCCTCGGAGTTCATCAATTCTCTCTGGAGGTGGATAATATTTTTCCTTAAGAGACCTTCAGAATTGTTATGGATCATTGTATTGATCAGAGTAGCTAAATCTGATCATCGTACAATATTTTTGTTACTGTATGCAATGTTTTCCTGGTTCAGCTCATTTCACTTCCCAGGTGAAGCATCCTGTTGTCATTTCTTACAACACAATAGTATTCCATCGTAATCACAACTTGTTCAGCCATTCCCCAATTGATGAGCATGCCCATAATTTCCATTTGTCACCACACAAAGAGCCACTATAATTATTTTTGTACAAATTGATCCTTTTCCCTTTTGATCTCTTTGGGATAGAAACCTAATAGTATTATTAGTGGGTCTAAGGGTGTGACCTTTCCCTCCCTCCCTCCCAGGATTATGTAAGAATCAAATGAGATAATTACTGTAAAGTGCACATAGTAGGCACCATATAAATATTAGCTATTTTTATTGTTGAGAGTGTCTGACTTGTTGTGACCCTGTGGACTGTCCGTGGAATTTTCTTGGCAAAGACACTAGAATGGTTTGCCATTTTCCACACTAGAATGGTTTGCCATTTTCCTGTCCAGTGGATTAAGGCAAAAGAGGTTAAGTGACTTGTCCAGGGTCACACAGCTAGTAAGTGGCTGAGGCTAGATTTGAACTCAAATTTTCTACTCACAGCCATCTAGCTGCCTCAAAACTATTATCTTACCAAGATAAGCTCAACGTGGGCTCATGATTTAGACATAAAGGATGATATCATTAACAAGTTAGGGAAGTATGGAATATATTACCTGACATCTATGGAGAGGGTGTAGTTCCAAATTATTCCCCAGAATAGTTAGACCAGTTCACAACTCCACCAACAGCGTATGAGTGTCCTTACTCTTTCACATCCCCTCCAGCATTTATCATTTTCCCTTTCTGACATCTTAGCCAATTTAATGGGTATGAAGTGGTACCTCAAAGTTGCTCTAATTTGCATTTCTCTAATTATTGGTGATTTTGGAGCATTTTTTCATATGATTATTGATAGTTTGATTTCTTCTTCTCAAAACTACCTGTTCATATCTTTTGACTATTTATCAATTGAGGAAGAGCTTTTATTTTTATAAATATGGCTCAGTTCCCTATATATTTGAGAAATAAAACCTTTATCAGAGAAATTTGCTGTAAAAAAGTTTTCCCCAGTTGCATTCTTCCTAATTTTGGCTGCCTTGATTTTGTTTGTGCAAAGTCTTATTAATGTAGTATAATAAAAATTATCCATTTTACCTCTCATGATTGTATTTCTTGTTTGGTCATAAAGTCTTCCCCTGTCCATAGATCTGACAGGTAATATTTTCCATACTTTCCTAATTTTCTTATGTGACACCCTTTATATCTAAATCATGAGCCCATTTTGAACTTTTCTTGCTATAATAATAGCTTATAATAGTATTTATATAAAGTCTACTGTGTGCTAAGCACTTTACAATAATAATCTCATTTGATTCTCACAATAACCCTGGGAGGTGGTTGCTAGTATTGATCTATGCCTAGTTTCTGCCAGGTTGCTTTCCAGTTTTTCCAGTAATTTTCATCAAATAGTGAGTTTTTGCCCCAATAGCCAGGATCTTTAGGTATATCAAACTGTGGTCTTTTACTTCTATACAATATGTGCCTAATCTGTACCATTAATCATCTGTTCTATTTCTTAACCGGTACCAGATTTCTATGCTGATTACTGCTGTGTGATGTAGCTTGAGATCTAGTATTCCTTTATCCCCTCACTTTAATTTTTCCCCCTAATTGATTCCTTTGACATTCTTGACCTTTTATTCCTTCAGATTAATTTTTTAAATTATTTTTTCCAACTCTATAAAGCAATTCCTTGGTAGTTTTACTGGTATGGCATTGAGTAAGTCAATCAATTTAGGTATTACTGTCATTTTTATTACTGTGGCTTGGCCTCCCCCATTTCTCCAACTGTTTAGATCTGTCTTTATCTTTGTGAAAAGTGTTTTGTAATTATGTTCATATTATTCCTGTGTGTATCTTGGCAGGTAGATTCCCAAATATGTCTACAGTTATTTTAAATGGAATTTCTTTTTCTATCTCTTCCTGCTGGATTTTGTTAGTAATTTGTAGAAATGATAGTCATATATGTGGGTTTATTTGATAATCTGCAACTTTGCTAAATCTATAATTGTTTCAGCTAGTTTTTCAAGTTGATTCTCTGAGATTCTCCAAGTGTACCATCTTATCATCTGCAGTGATAGTTTCGCTTCTTCAATACCTGTTCTAATGGCTTCAGTTTTTTTCTTGTCTAAATCCTGTAGCTAGCATTTCTAATGCAATATTGAATAATAGTGGTGATAATGGACATCCTTGCTTCACCCCTGACCTTATTGGGAAAGCTTCTAGCTTATCCCCATTACCGATAATGCTTGATGATGTTTTTAAATAAATGCTACCTAGCATTTAAGATAGGCTCCATTTATTCCTATGCTTTTTCTAGGGTTTTTAATAGGAATGGATGTTGCATTTTGTTAAAAAAAAACAAACAAAAACAAAAACTTTTTCTGCATCTATTGTTGTAATTTTATAATTTTTATTGTTTTGTTTTGGATATAGTCAGTTATGCTGATAACTTTCTTAATATTGAACTAGCCCTGCACTCCTGATATAAATCTCCCCTGATCATAATTTATGATCTTACTAGTATTTTAAAATTTTGTATTAATATTCATTTAAAAAATTTATCTAGTTTTCTTTCTTGGTTCTTATTCTCCTTGGTTTAGGAGTCAAATTATATTTATGTCTTAGGACAGGATGGGTAACCTGTGACCTCTAGGCTACATGTGACCTTCTAGATCCTTGAGTGTGGCCTTTTGACTGAGTCTAAGTTTTACAGACCAAATCCTTTTATTAAGGGGATTTATTCTGTGAAGTTTGAGTTCAGGCCATACTTGAGAACCTAGAGGGCCACATGTGGCCTCGAGACTGCAGGTTCCCCACTTCTGTTTTAGGAAGAACTTAGTAGGACTCTTTCTTTGCCTGTTTTTTTTTTCAAATAGCTTGGAATTAATTTGGAAATAATGTTGGAATTAACTGTTCTTTAAATGAAATGTTTGATAGAATTTACTTGTAAATCCATAGAGTCCTGGATATTTTTTTCTTTTAGGAAGCATATTTATCGCTTGTTCAATTTGTTTTTGTTTTTTTAAGATGGGATTATGTAAGTTTTCTCCTTCCTCTTCTATTCATGTGGACAATTTATGTTTGTTGTTTTGTATTATTATTTTTTACCCATTTCATTTAGATTGTCAGTTTTATTGGCATATAATTGGAGAACAAAGCTCCTAATAATTGCTTTAATTTCATCCTCATTGATTGTGTATTCAGCCTTTTCATGTTTGATACTGGTAATTTGGCTCTAAGATACCTGAAAACTTTTCCTTTATAACTTCCTGAAATATGTTATCTAGGTTCTTTTTTTGGATCATGGCTTTCAGGTAGTCCAACAATTCTTAAATTATCTTTCCTCAATTTATTTTCCAGTGCAGTTGTTTTTTCTATAGGATATTTTATATTTTATTATATTTTCTTCAGTCTTTTGATTTTACTGTTTCTTGGTGTCTCATGGAGTCATTAGCTTCCTCGATTAATTCTAATTTTTAAGGGGTTATTTTCTTCAATAATGTTTTGTACCTTTTGACTAATTCTGATTTTTAAGGAACCCTAACCCTCTCTGCCCTGGAACTGGGTGATGGACAATGGAGTTGCTGAATGGTTTCCAGAGCTAACACAGGGATCCCCTGTAATCTCTTTCTGACCAGGAGTCCAATCCTCTTACTGAGTCTGAGTGCTGAGCACTCCTGGTACCATTGATGAAGGCTACAAAGCTCACAGCTGGTATTGCTTCCACCATGCTGCTCCTAGCTAGTCTCCATCAGAGTTTCTGTTCTCCAAAGAAGCCCTGGGCTGGAAAAATGACTTATTCTGACATCTCATTGGTTTTTTGCTTAAAATTCAATTTGACGAGGTTCTTTAGAGGGGATTGTTGAGAGAGTTTGGAAAACACGCTCAGTTTACTCAGCCATCCTACTGCCATCCCTTTCATTTTGTTACATTTTGTGACTGAGTAATTATTATGTAAGTTACTTTTCTTTAATAAGATGACTTAAGGGGTATAGCTTGGCAATGACCTATGTTCCCCTTAGATTTGACAAACAGATACTAATGACCTGTGTTCACCAGATTTAGTAAACTGTTAGAGATGTGTTCCCCGAATCTGATCGAGTTAATAAAAAACACTTGCTAATGATGTAATCTTTGATGGATATTTTTCTTTCACCATAAGCTTAGATAATCAATCACCAGTCAGAACTTGAGTTTAACCAGCTAGTGCCCACAGCTAGCCCTATTGGAAACCCACTAAAGCCCCTCAGTCTTCAACCTGATCTGGGGTAACTGAGGCTGACTCCTGTGTTTTACCACTCGAGACTCAAAGCATCCCTATGTTAGCCTTCAGGCAGTATTGATTGACTGGCAAAGTTCTGTAGACCCTCCAGATCACCATCTCCCAGGGAGGGACACACACAGCCTCCTGGTGGGTAAAGAGAGAATGAGGACTGGTAGTGTAGCCCTAGGGAATCAGGTTGGTGGTTTGTTCCTAAGGGGGTCTAAAATAGAAAATATAAATTAATATTTACACACATTTGATTCATAAAGTTTCATTGCTGGTATGAAAAGTATAGGTCTAATTAGTGTTTCCATATGTGAGAAATGATTATTTCTTGTAATAATAATCAATTATTGAATTAGGATATTGAACTAAAGAACATTGGTGGTCTTAGATGATATTGTTTTTTTGTCTTGGGTTGGAGATCCCACCCAGTTAGAAAACCTTACAAAGAGCTTAATCTGAGGTGAATTCTGGCCCCTTGTTTTCCACTCAGCCAGGCTTGGGTAGAGATGGACACTCTTTTCTCTAGATTGCCCTACTTGAGGTAGTCTAAATGGGAGATAAGTCTCTTTATCCAAGACTGAGTGATCAGAGTCCATTCCCCAGCCCCTCATTAGAATAAATCCACCTCTCATTATATTTATTTTTCTCATTAATTGTTAACCAATCAGAGTTGATTGCCACCCTCAGGAACACCCACTCTTCTACGGGTATACAAGTATTGAATGGATTCCATGAGGGGTCTTTGGCATTTGAACATGCCACTGACCTTTCATTATCTGCTAGAGTGATAATAAAATAATTATCCAGAAACTGTCACTCCAACTTTTTATATATTACATATCACTTTAGTTGGCATAAAAAAATGACAAATTGAACAGAGAAATGCAGTTGGTGCTTTGTAGCTCCCATGAGTTGGCACATACTAGGTGCTTATAAAAGTCTGTGGATCAATCATATTAATACATAGAGACATGATATTGAATATATATAAATATATAAAAATGAAAAATCCCACTATTTAAAATGTTATTCTCCAAAAGGACTTAATGGTCTAATATGAAGGGCACAGCCATTTGGGGATTTTTGAAATTCAAACATTCCCAGGGCCTAGTCCAGTGCTAGCAGAGACACCTGGCCGAGGATGGTATCTGGTACTGGGCTCCTGATGGGAGCAATAGGGCATGGTATAACCAGGGCCCTCCTGGGTTGGGTTTCGTAGCCTCCTCTGAGCGGTGGGCATCCACCTCTTTCCCCAGACTTTAGGACCTGACTCCACCGTGGCCAGGTATGTCTACAAAAGATCTCAGATGCAGAACTAAAAGGTGTCTTAGAGTTCATCAAGTCCAAACCCTGCCTCCTCAACTTTGCAGATGAGGAAAGTGAGGCACAGAGTCCAAATGACTTGCCCTAGGTTCTACTCATGTGTCTGAGGTGGGATTTGAACTCAGGCCTTCCTGATTCCAAGTCCAAATTCCAAATAGTCTCCCTTGAGTGAATCTCATCCACCCCACTGGACTGACCCTGAGGGCCACATGGCCCCTGAGTTGCTGGCCTTGGTAGGGGGCTCAGTAGAAGGTAGAAGGCACTGCAGTTCTTGAGATCAGCAGCCTAGAGTATGAGCCTAGCTTTTACTCATGCACCATGTGACTGAGGGGCCCCTCTCTACCTGGCGCTGCCTTACTGCTTCAAGGAGTAGTAACACTCATACGGCCCCTGAAAACCCCAAATGTGACCAAGCATTCAAAATGTTAGTGTGAACACATAGCTGGCTGCATCGAGTGTCCACATTCCTAAAGCATGGTGTGTGTATATGTGTGTGTGTGCACGTGTGCGTGTGTCCGTCCACGGGGAGGTGTGTGGGTGAGCCAGGACACACACCAACTCCAAAAGGCCCCTCTGAAGGTGTAGGATTATCCTATGGGCTGGGCTCTCCCGGCTGCTTCCTATCAGCATAGAAGCATGAATTGTCTACCTGGAAGGTGGCCAGAGCCAGGAAGGGACAGCAGGGGAGGTAGAAACCTCACATACCAAGAACTCTCCAGGAAGTTGGGTTTTTAAAGTTTATTCCAGGGATCCAAAGGCAGATAATGGGGTCTCCTCGGAAGGCCCGTGGGGGTTCAGGTTGGGGGTGGGCCATTGACATAGTTGAGGACGAGGTGCAGGGGTCCACGGAGTCGGGGAGGGGGACAAGGAGGCCCCCTGGGCGGTGGCAGGAGACAAGCAAGCCCCAGCAGGAGCAGAAGCAGCAGAAAGAGGAGGGTCCGGCGGGGCCAGCGGGGCCGAGCTCCGCCTTCCTTGGGACCCTCGGAGCCCGGAGGGAGCTGCACAGTCACATCTCGGGGGCTCGGTTGCTTCCTGTCCTTAGTTCGGAAAGAAGACAGTGGGGGACTCCATGGCCCGAGGGGCCACACCTGCAGCAAGACACACACAAGCTGTAAGTCCGGAAAGACTTCTCTGCAGTCTGGAGGAGCCAAGGGTGTCAGGCCAGGGGTCAGATCACCATCACCCCCTCCCCAGCCCAGACCCTAGAAATCTCTTTACTGAGCAGCCCCCTCCCCTGGCCCTCAGCCTGGCTTCAGAGACCTGGGGCCCTGAAGGGAGGGGATCCCCCATGAACCAGAGAACAGGGGCTGGCCCTAGAGATGCAGAGAGAGGCTGATGGGGTGAGACAGACTCATCCAAGACAGCAGACAGAGATCGGGGCTCACTGAAGACAGCTCTCTCCCTTCTGCCCCCCACCAAATCTCGTCATGTTCTAAGATTTTCTTCTCTTTTTTTCTCTGTCTCCCTCTGTTTGTCTCTCCTTCTCTGTCTCTATGACTTTCTCCCTCTCTCTTTCTGTCTCCCTCTCTGTCTCTCATTCTCTCTGTCTCTCCCATTCTCTTTCCCCTCTTCTTTCCTCTACATTCCCCACCACCCCCACCCCTACATGAGACAAATATGGAAAGGGCCAGGGAGAGCCAGAGAAAGACAGTGGACCAAATATCAGAGAGGAAGAGAGAAGAAACAGACAAAGGCAGACAGAGTCAGGGAACCAGAAAGCCGGGTCAAGGCTCATAGGAAAGACAGACAGACAGGGAAGGCATCAAAGGAGGATTATGAGACAAGAATCTGGCCGGACAGGGTCATCAGAGACAAAGGGAGACAGACCCTATGCCAGGCTATTCTGCATGACAATGAACTCAGGGGTGGGGTATCCAAGCTGAAGTCTGGACCCCTACAGCCCCGTTGCCCATCCTGGGACACTGTGTGGGCCCAAAAGCTGCCCCTGGCCCTCCAAGCCCACACTCCTCCTAGGACAGACCTGCCCTTGCCCCTGGCCCAGCTCTCACTCACCACAGGGAGCTCAGCACGCCCACACACTTCACAGGGGGACCCCGGTGTCCAGACTCTCCTACTCCAGTGGGCACCCAGCCACCCCACATCCCCAGTGGGGTCCCATTCCAGTTCGGCTATAGGACCTTCCAGTGGGGGACCACCCCTTTCACTCCCAATCCCAACCCTTGGGTCAGGGCCAGGCCCATCTGAGTCAGTGTCTGAGTCTGGATCCTGGATCGAGGCAGGGTCCTCAAACACCTGGAAGCAGAAGTCAGGGGTAAGGGGTCAAGGATCAGTGGGGTTGGGGGAATCACAGATAGTTATAGGCAGGAGCTACAGTGGGAGGGGGTGGGCATAAATAGATGAGGCTAAGAATCAAAAGGGTCGGGGTCCCAGTGGGTTACATTTGGAAGGGCTGGGATCTGAGGTCTTCAAGGTTAAAGGGCTGTCAGGGATCACAGCTGGCTGAGGAGGGGAACCTCAGTGGTCCCTACCAGGCTGTAGGCAATCAGCCGACTTCGATGCTGCCTGAAGGGCCGGAAGATGCCCTCACAGTGGGCAGTTGGGGCCCGCCTGCCCTCCTCAAGGGTGGCTGTGCTCCGGGATTTCCTCCTCCGCATTGGACCCTCCCCCGACACCAGCAGGACCCACACCTGCTCTGTTACTGGCTGATCATTAACCAGGAAGGCCTAGGGGGAATCCAGACATTGGGGACCAGTCCTGAGACCTCAGACAACTGGCCTGTCTATGTGGACACATACTTCCAGGACAGGCCTGGCTCATCATCTCAGCACCCAGGTGTCCAGGACTACTGGCCCCTTTCTGCCCTGTCTGGCAGGCTGCCATCCCCTCAGAGACTCAAGTGGGCAGGACCCCAGCAACTCTCCCAGTGACCAGGCCTCCATCTCCTCCCATGAGGACCCAAGTATGCAGCAATGATCCCTAAACCACCCCTCAGGAGACCCAGAGGTCTACTCTGCACCTCAGGGTTTGGGGGGTATCCCTCATAGGCCCAGGTGTCAGCCTTGCACCAGCTGGACCAGTCACAGGTGTGAGGGAGTCGCCTCCAAGGGCCCTGAGGGCAGAGCACACATCTACCTTCCTCCGCCTGGAGTCCACTCTACAAGTTTTCCTAGACTTTCCCTCCCGTCTCTCCCCTAAACCTTCCCATATGAAAGCCTGCTTGCCAGTCTCCTGCTCGTCTCCCTTCCCATCATACCTTGAGCTGCTGAGTCAGGCAGGGGCCAAGGTTCAGGCATCTGCTTCGGGTAGGCAAATCTGGGGGAGGGTACTTCCTGAGCCTGGCAGGGAAGGGGAAGTGAGAAGGGCATCTGGACACAAGGCAATAAGGGGGGGAAGTCAATGGGATTCTGGGAGTCAGCATCCCAAGAGGCAGGTGATAGGGTTCCTGGTGACAACTGGGGTCATACATGGATGGGGCCTGGAAGGGAGTGGGACGTTTCTGGCTAGGTGCCTCCCACCATTTCATGCCCCCCAGACCTAAGCATCATCTCATCTCCCAATCCTCCAAGGAAAAGGACCAGCCCCTTCAGGGGGCTCTCCAGAGTCTCACCCAGGACTGGGGGTATCTCCTCAGGGAGGCCTGAGCCCTTCCCCTACCCTGAACTGGGGTGGAGCCAGCACCCAGGAAACTTGATGCCCAGCTCAGGTGACGCTTGTGCAACCTTAACCCCTTCATTCCTAAAGCTGGGCCTTCCCTCTGGCCCCTGAGGATCTAAGGACCTCTTCTTACAGGGATCTGAGCTACTGGTCCACCCCACCCCAGCCTCAGCCTCCTCCCTCAGTGACTGAGTATCTGCCCCCCCAGTCTCTGCCTCCTCCTCCTCCTTCAATGACCAAATGTCTCTCCCCTCCCCCCGCCCAGCCCCTGCCTCCTCCCTCAGTGACCAGGTGTCTGCCCCCCCAGCCTCCTCCCTCAGTGACCAGGTGTCTGCCCCCCCAGCCTCTGCCTCCTCCCTCAGTGACCGGGTGTCTGCCCCCCCAGCCTCTGCCTCCTCCCTCAGTGACCGGGTGTCTGCCCCCTCTCCTCTGCCTCCTCCCTCAGTGACCGGGTGTCTGCCCCCTCTCCTCTGCCTCCTCCCTCAGTGACCGGGTGTCTGCCCCCTCTCCTCTGCTTCCTCCCTCAGTGACCGGGTGTCTGCCCCCTCTCCTCTGCCTCCTCCCTCAGCGACCGGGTGTCTGCCCCCTCTCCTCTGCCTCCTCCCTCAGTGACCGGGTGTCTGCCCCCCCAGCCTCTGCCTCCTCCCTCAGTGACCAGGTGTCTGCCCCCCCAGCCTCCTCCCTCAGTGACCGGGTGTCTGGCCCCCCTTCCCTCCACTAGATGCTGCAGGCATTTTGCCCTCCTCCCCTTCTTCAGGACACCTGTGCCCTCTGCAGGGATACAAGCGTCCCACACCCAATGAGTCTAAGACCGAGGTAATTGTAGTTTATTCCTGAACCAGGATGGGGGCATGGCAGGTATCAGAATCATCTCCCCAATGACTGGGATGGATCTGCTTTCTCCCTAAATTCTTTCTGCTGACCCAGACCCAGGAGTCTTGAGGCAGGCAGGAAATGTTGTATGATCAGTTGGCTTCTTAGTGCTTGGAGATCCCTGGGTTCATTTGGTGCGTGGAGATTTCTTGCTCAGCAAGAGGCTGGTCCGGAGAACTCGAGGGACCCTTCGAATAGTCAGGGAGATGCGTGTGCCTCGGGGGAGCAGGGCTCCAGGCTCGGCTGAGGGGCAGGCAGAAGCATTGGCCACAGGGGTCTTGGTCAGAGAGTCCATCAATGTTGGGCGGATCCCATGGAGGAGGTGAGTGTAGGCTTCACCGCGGAGGACCAAGAGGCTTCGGGGCTCCAGCAGCAGCGAGAACTTGGGCTGAAGCTGAGGCTGGAGAGGAGGAAGGATAAGGGTGGAGGAAGGGAAGCCGCAGGCCTCGCTGAGCCCGCAGCCCCGCTCTTCCCTAGCCCCTCACCTGTTCCTCTTGTGGGTCCTTCTCCAGCTCAGGCCTTCGGGGCAGGTACATGTCCAGGACGGTATGGGAGCCAAGGCTGATGGTGCTGACCGTTGGGTAGTACAGGGGGCCATCCTCATGGGGCTGGGGGAAGTGGGGAAGTCAGACCCCGTAGGTAGGGACAAGGATGGCAAGTATATCTTGGGGCTATTTATAGGAATAACTATGGGGCACTCAGGGGGAACTGTGGGGTGGGAGGGGCACTTGGGACATATTTAGGGAGGACATCTGGGAGCACCCCCTGGACAGGGCCCATTCAGTTCATCTCCTTGTTCTATAGGATGCTGACAGCCCTGGACAGTCTCTCTTTGGACCTCCATGTGCCCCAAATCTCCACTGACCTGAACACTCCATGCCTAGGACATCCATCTGCCTCAATATCCTCCTGACCAGCCCTCCCAGACCCCCTACATTCCCCCCATCAGCTTTGGAGATTTCAATTCAGGCCTCACATTTCCTGTGTCTCCTTGGCCCTCCACCCCACCCCCCACTCTCCGATGCTGCACCCCAAGATTCTGAATTCCTAATGTCCTCTGGCCAGAACCAGAGTTTCCTCCCCATCCCCCTGACCACTCTTTAGCTGCCAGCTAGGGGGCACAGTGGGCAGTTCAAATCCTGCCTCAGGTGCTTACTACCTGTGCGATCCTAAGCCAATCCCTTAACTGTTCTGTGCCTCAGTTTCCCCATCTGTAAGGCAAGGATCATAAGAGCACCTCCCTCTGCAGGCTGTGTGAGGATCAGGTACTACACGTAAAATGTTATTTTTAACAGGCCTTGCCCTGGAAGAGTTGGCATTCCACCGGTGCCCAGAGGGCTTTCTGTCTGTCTCTGCCCAACCACAGACCTATCCATCATCTCCCATCTCTGGCACCTTCATTCCCTCTGGTTCCTTTCCTTTGACCTAAAAACATGGTCCTGTCTCAAGTCTAAAGCAAAAGACCCTCCCCAGGCTCTGAAGCCTTCCTCTCCCTCCCCTCCCAGCACTGACTCTTCACACCCACCACCCCCTCCTCTTTCCACTAAGCTCCTTGGCATTCCTTCAGGGCCTGGCCCTAAGCACTATTTCCTCCTTCTAGATTCTTCTCCATCCTTGGATGGGTAGAGATGCCCCAGATTCCCCTGGTTCTGCTTGTCAGACTTTCATCCAATCCCCAGCTCTCCTCCCACATCCTTTATGTGAGGGGCTTCAAGGCCTTCTCCTCTTCCTTTCCCCAGTGAAATCTCCTTCACTCCCAGGATGGCAATCAACTCAGTGAAGATGAGCCCCAGATGTGCAGCCCATCTGTAGAGGGAATCATCCTTTGTATGAAAAGAAAATTCTCTGGCCTGCTGTAAGTGCTAGCACTGTGCAGGCCTGGTCTGAGGGTTACCCACTGGAGGGGATGTCAGGAGATCCATTGTCTGAGGGCTCTAAGAAGGTCACACACCTAACTTCCCATGATGCCTTCTCTGCAGGTACAGTGGCTGGGTGTGAAGAGGTTACACTCTCGTATATTCAGGGGCTCTGACTTACCATGATGCCCTCTCCTGGCTGGTACTCATTTACTAGCACGTGATTAGCTTGGGCACCACCAAAGAGGCCGAGACTAGAGACGGAGTCTACCCAGCGCTGGAGCCACTGAGGCAGTTGTTCAGGGACCATCCCCTTTGGGTGGGGGAGCCCACCTGAGGAGGATCAAGGCAGAGGCAGAAGAGGAATGTGACCTGTCATTCCCAGGGAGCACAAGAGTCTCTCTACCCATCCCAGGGACCACAGAAGGCCTCCAAGCTAGGTCCAAGTATCTGGGGAGGGTTGAGATACAGAGCCAAGGATACCCATCCTCTCCCTCCAGATCCCACCTGTGGGTATGTGTGTTCATGGTGGAAGGTCAGGGGAGCACTCACCCCAGTTCTGTAATTTCCTCCCAGAAAGCTGTGTCCATTTGGGCTTTGGAGCCTCATACACCTAACAGGGGTGATCAGAGTGTGACCCTGGAGTTGTTCTACAGCCACAGCATGACCCTGACCAGACCCACTGCAATCCACTGATGATATGCCAGGCATTGTGCAAGGAGCCAGAGATACAAAGGAAATCTATGAACTGTCCCTGCCCTCAAGGAGGGTACAAATATGTGCACATACTAATTTGAGGAGGAGAGAAAAGAAAAGAATGCTAGAAACCCAGGGGGCCAGGAAAGCAGGTAAACCAAGCCTGGAAGGAATAAATGCTCGTGGAAAGAAGGAAGGGAGTGACCCTAAAAAGAGAGAGGTAGAAAGGAGTACGTGGGATGGGCAGCCTGGGCAAAGGCACAGAGATGGGGGATGGATTTCCACATTCAAGGAACAGCAAAGAGACCAGTCTATTTTCCCCAGGAGCTGAAGTGTAGGAGTTTGGAGGCGGGAATCAGTTGTCACCTGTCGGAGCAGCTGGGTCTCTTCTTGCTCAGAGATGAAATTTGGGACATAGTAGATGATGGGTGGTACCTATGTGTGGGAGGGAGAAAAGGAAGGAGAGAGAGAGAGAGAGAGAGAGAGAGAGAGAGAGAGAGAGAGAGAGAGAGAGAGAGAGAGAGAGAGAGAGAGAGAGAGAGAGGAGAGGGAGAGGGAGATGTGAGGCTGACCTGGGCACCGAGCCACCCCTGCCCCTTCTCAGGCTCCTCCCTTACCTGCTTTACTCTGAAGGGCTCCAGGGAAGGTATCACAGCATCGCACTGGTCCATTGCTGCTGGGGGAGGCAAGAAGACAGAGGTCACAATTGCTCCTCCATCCCTTCTCGGACACCCCCCCCCCCCCACGACCCTCAAACACCGCCCCCCATTCCCTGCCCCTACGCTACCGCAGACCATCCTGGGCTGCCCCCCTCCCCCCACCATCCGGAACCCTCTCCCATCCCCATCCCAGATCAACCCCACCAGCCTGTTCTCAGGTCCCACCCCCTGGCCCAACGCCCCCCTCCCCCATCTTGCCCCCACTATCCTGGACCAATCCTTCTTTCCCATCCTGGCCCAATCCATCCCAGGACCATCCCCCCATTTTCCTGGACCATCTCGGATCAACCCATTCTCCTCTTTCCCCGCCCATCCAGGACCAAACCAATCCCCGCTTTCCCCGCCCATCCCGAACCAAACTTTTCCCCGCCTATTCTGGATCAAACCATTTTTCGACAGCCATCCCCATCTTGGACCAAACCATTCCCCGCTTTCTCCGTCCTTCCTGAACCAAATCTTTCCCCTCCCATCCTGGATCAAACTATTCTTAGCCTCCACCCCCATCCTGGACCAAACCATTTCCCGCTCTTCCTGAACCAAACCGTTCCTAGACACCACCCCCATCTTAGACCAAACCATTCGTCGACGTACACCCAGCTTTCCACTAAGTACACTCAAAAATCTTGGGCCAACCCCATTTCCTCCCTCTTCTCCTAGGATGATCTCATTTGCTGATCCCCACAACTAATCTGTTCCCTGATCGTAAGTTACTTCCCGGCCTCCATCCCTCTTGGGTCTCACCCTCAGCCGGCCAGCGGCCCGGCCTAGTTCGGCCTCCAACCTCGATTCTATTTTCACCCCTCGCGTTGCTCTAGCAATGGTCTCGACCACGGCCTTCACGACTTCCGGACTCTGAGACAGACACCGGTTCTTTTCAATGGACAATTCACGGCCACATTCTTGTCCAATCACATATTTGGATACCGGGGGAGGCCCGCCCCCATACCGTTTTCCCTATTCTCCCAGAGAAAGGCGATGTTGCAGAGAACCTGACCAATAGAAAAAGGAGGAGGCGGGGTTCCTCTTAGAACTGTCCAATCCTAGGGAACCCAAACACTCCCTTTTCGTCTCTCCTACTCTTCAGTCAGCCAGTGGGAAGAATACAGAGGCGGGCTTTGTTCAGATCTTGGCCAATCGCCATGCTTGCACCTCTCATCTAACGCCCTCCCCCCACCATCCATCTCTTTACTTGTCGGTGCTTCAAGACCAAGGACCAATGAGAAAGCGTTAAGATTTGAAAAAAAAACCCAGACACATCATCTTACGTCACGTCACGTGGCCTTAAAGGTACAAGTCCTTATGTTTTGTGTACAAACGTGAAGCCCCCTCAGTTTCCTCATCTGTAAAATGAGGATCGTAGTAGTTCTGCTGCTGTATTATGAGAATAAAATGAAAATGTTAAAATTTGTACAAATAAAGCCCTGGGTAGCAGCCAAATGCTGATATCATTAACATCATCATACTCAACTCATTCTCATCCTTTATTTTTGATGGAGTTCCAATGGAAACACTCCTTGAACGAATACCCCCCTATTCTGTTGTTACCATCTTTTATTTTATATTTTATAAGTTGTAGGGTACGTGGATAATGGGACTATGCTTTATAATTAGATAAAAGGGTTGTCATAGAAGTTCGTCTTTAAGACTCGAGCATCTCTGGGATAAGCCCAAAGCACCTACTGTGTGCCAGGTAGTTTACAAGCATTTCATTTGTTTAAAAAGAAACCTACAACCCTGGGAGATAGGTGCTATTATTATCCCCATTTTACAGTGGAAGAAACTGAGGCAAACAGGCTAAAGTGATATGCTAATGAGTGTCTGGGGCTGTATTTCGATCATCCTGACTCACCACTCAGCAGCCCCATGTAATGGGTGACCAGGTTATGAAGGGTTTTGGATAACAAATAGAGAATTTTTCTGTTTGATCCTGGAAATAATAGGAGACACTGGAGTTTACTGAGTAAATTCATTTATATGGTAAATAAACTTCTAGGGGTTATGTGGTTGGACCTGCACTTTAGGGAAATCACTTTAGTGGCAGAATGGAAGATGCACCGGAGTCGGGGGAGACGTGGCAGGCAGACCCGCTAGAAGCTATTGCAATGGTCTAGGAGTGAGGTGATGAGGTTCTGCACCAGACTGGTAACAAGAGTCAGAGGAAATAAAGGGGGAGCCTTGGAGAGATGTTGCAGAGATGAAATCTACAAGAGATATTGCAAAGGTGAAATCGACAGGCCTTGGCACCATATTGGATATGGGGGATGAGAAAAAGTCAAGAGTCCAGGAGGGTTCTGTCGTGGTGAGCCTGGAGGGGGGCGGGGGAGGATGGTGTTGTCCTTTACCAAAAAAGGGAAGGTGGAGGGCAGGGAGATAATGAGTTCTGTTTTGGACATAGAGAGTTTAAAACGTCTACTGGACATTCAGTTCTAGATGTCTGAAAGATCGTTGGAGATGCTTGGAGAAGGAAAGGTGGATTAGGAGAGTCATCAGCATAGTAATTTAAATCTGTGGGAGCTGATGAGATCCCCAAGTGAAACAGTATAGAAAAAAGAGAAGAAAACCCAGGATAGAACCGTGATGGGTGAGATATAGATGAAGAAGGACTCAGTAAAGGAGGCAGAGAAGGACTGGTCAGACCAGATGGTATATCAAGTTAATAAGTATTTAAATATTAAGCATTTACTTTGTTCTAGGCACTGTACTAAGCACTAGGTATACAACATAAGGTGAAAAACAGTGTCTGCTTTAAAGGAATTTAGAATCTAGTCGGTGAGACAACAGGCTAACAATATGTACTGGCAAGGTGCATAGAAGGGATAATTTCTGAAAAAGAAGACACTAGTATTAAAGAGCTGGGAGAGCTTTTTTCAGAATTTGAGATTTGACTGATCAGAGCCTTGAAGGAAACCAGGAGACACAAGTATAGAGGGTTGACATTCTAAGCACCAGAACAGTGAGAAGGCACAAAGTGGGGAGAGAGTGTTATGTTACAGTTAAGAGATGGAGCAACATGTTGGAGGACAGTAAGTAGACCAGCATGCGTGAGTATTCCCTATGGTGACTCGGCACATAGAACTCTAGACATGGAGTCAGGAAGACCTGAATTCAAATCCAGCCTCAGATGTTCAGCAGCTGCATGACTCTGGACAAATTATTCAGTCTGCCTCAGTTTCCTCATCTGGAAAATGGAGATAATAATGGCATCTTCCTCCCAGGAAAGGCTGTCATAAGGATAAAATGAAGTAATAAAGATAGAGAGCTTTGCAAATTTTAAAATAAAACATAAAAATATAAATAAAATACAAAGTGCTACTATAAAAATATAAAACATAAATCTAATATGCTATTATTAAAATATAAATGTGCTATTATAAATATATTAAATAAATATGAATGTAGAAATAAAATATAAATATAAAATACTATGATAAAACTATAAAACAAATATATAGACAAAATAAAATATAAAATGCTACTATAAAAATATAAAGTAACATAAAATGCTACTATAAAAATAAAGTAAACATATAAGTATAAAAATACTATTATAAAAATATAAAATAAAAATATGAAGTGCTATTGTAAATGTATGAAATAAAATAGAAATATATAAATGTAAAATGCTAGTGTAAAAATGCTATTATAAAAACATGAAATAAAGAGAAATACTATTATATAAAATGCCAGTTTAAAAGTACAAAATAAATATAAAAATATAAAATATATAAAATGCCATTATCATTGTTATGATTAATACATCAAAATTGTGTTTGGGTGCTAGTAGGCAGCAGGTTTTTTTTGCTGTGATAATACTCTAGTTCCAGTACAATTTATCTGTTGCATGCTCAAAAATAGTTTGGCATCTCTATTTGTAGCTCAGGGATTTGTCATCTGTTAATCTGTGAAGGTTAGTGAGCATCTGGTATCTGATTCTGGCCACATGAGAATTTCTTTCTAGGTATTCAGTAAATGTTAAATTTTTGTTCCCTGTGGACATAGGTGGCATGACTTCTGCTATTTCCTTGCAAAAGTATACCTGGGCTCTTAAATGATCAACTATTTGTAATTTTTGGTGGTGAAAACCTAATCCTAAATACTGTCCTATATCTCTCTGTTTCTGTAAAGAAAACCTCAAGATTCTGTGTTCATACAGGCCAAAGAGGGTGTTTTGATTCAATTCTTGTATCTTTCCCCTTTGGAGAGACTAGGTGGAGCTTGGAGTCAGGAAAATCTGAGTTCAAATGTGACCTCAGACACTAACTAGTTGTGTGACCCTAGGCAAGTCACTTAACTTGTCTGCCTCAGTTTCCCCATCTGTAAAATGAGCTGGAGAAGGAAATGGCAAAACACTCCAGTATCTCTGCCAAGAAAACCCCAAATCAGGTCACAGAGAGTCAGATACAACTGAACAACCAAAGTTATGTCCAGGCGACTATAGTCAACAATTGTGTTCCTGTCTGATTTGCTGTTGAGTTCTCCAAGGCATTTGTGGTATGGAGTATTGTTAATAATTATCATTTTTATAACCCTCTATCTGGAGGCATACAAGAGCATATATGGATCCACATATGGCGATACGAGGCAGGACCAACTCCTGGAGGGCTGGAACAGGTGTGCCAGGAGTGGTGGCCCATGTATTTTATGAAGTGGGGAGGAGGGGTCGTAGGACCTGGGAGCCCCCTCGCTGGGCTTGTATCAGTGCATGGGGCAGGAGGAGGAGCATCCAGGTTGGGAACTGGCTGATGGTCTAATCTGTCCAGAGCAGAGTCCGTGATGAAGCCTAAAGTGAAATCCACCTGGCAAGGAAAGTGGAAGCCAGATTGTGGAAGGACCAGGGCCAAGCTGAGGAGTCTGGACTTCATCCGAGAGGCAGTAGGAAGCAGTGTGGTCAGGGCTGTGTTCTAGGATGATTAATTCAGCAGCTGAGTAAGGCTGGGTTGGAGAAAGGGGGAGACAGGAAGTAGGAAAACCAACCAACAGGCTCCTGCAGTTGTCCAGGGGAGAGGGGATGAAGGGATGAAAGGTCTGAACTTGGGTGGAGGCTGTGGGAGTGGAGAGAAGGGATCTGGAGATGGAATTGACAGGACCTGCGGCTGATTACCAGGTGAAGCCAGAAAGAGATCTTTCTAGTTACTCAGACTAGTTACTAGCTATGTAACCCTGGGCAACCCCCTCAGTTTCCTCATCTGTAAAATGGGCATCATGATACTTGCCTCCCAGAGCTGTCCAAGAGAATCAAATGAGAAGTCTGCAAAATGGGTTTTAGAGGAAAGGGAATGAGTTGTTTTGTATTTGTTGAGTTTTAGGGTACCAGATATCCAGTGGAGATGTGGGGCTGGATCTCAGAGGAGAGAGGAGGGCCAGATACACAGAATTGGGAATCATCTGTATATAGAGGACTATACGAAAGCACAGGAGTAGATGAAATCATTGTTGGAGAAGAGACCAAGGATGGAACTCTACCTCTCCAGGTCGGGGTGGATGCATGATGACCCAGCAGAGTCTGAGAATGGTCCATGATGTGCCATTAGGATATGCCAGGCCAAAGCCTCCTCTGCTACATCCAACCCTCTTCCCCTCCCTGTTTGGGCCTGCATGGTGCCAAGCCAGGCGGTCAGTGGGAAGGCAGCAGGGACAGGGCTATTTTGCTGCCAAGTTTCTTAGTCCCTGTCTGTCCCTGCCATAGATTGGTGGGCCTGGGGCATGAAGACTGAAGGCTGGTCTTCCCCAAGCATCCTGGAGGAGCCGAAGAGCAGGCACAGAGACAAGTAAGGCTGAGTAGCCGGTGGTTAACAGAGGCTAGGCCTGGATGTAGGATGACCCGAGTTTCTTACTAGCTACATAACCTCGGGCAAGTGGCTTATCCTCTCAGCCTCAGTTTCTCCCTTTGTAAAATGAAGGGGTTCTACTCCATGGCCTTTAAGGTTCCTATGAGCTCTGAATCTGTGATTCTTTAATGACTCAAACAAAGTGACCCAAAGACCCTTGGCCATAGAAATGTCTTTATTGAAGCCAGGCAGGGTGAGGGAGATGTCATGCTGAGTTGGGGGGAGGAGGCATGCGGGTCAGTGAGTGACACCCCAGGCGGCTTTGGGGGCCCTAATGTGAGTGTGGGGCTTGGCCAGGATCTGAGGGGGTCCAGGGATAGGCCCAGGGGTTGTAGTGTCTTAAAAAATAGAGATTTCTCTAAGGGGAGGGGCTAATTGTGAATATCAAGGCACTGGGGGATTATAGGGAGTCACTGGGGGTCACCAAGGGTCAAGCAAAGGAGACAATTTGGGATCATTTCAGGCCGTCTGGGGCTGATCTGGGGTCAGTGTCTCTGAGGGGATATCAGATGGTGTGGTCAGTGATAAGTAAGGGGTAGGTCTGACACTGATGCCCATGTTAACTGGGGTCTGATCCAGAGGGGTTGGTATACTGGGGGGAGGTGGGGTTGGTATATCTGGGGAGACTTGGGACTTGTATTTGGGGGGTCAATATATTGGGGGTAATTGGGGCCACCATCAGCTCCTGGTTCCTATGACTGCATTTCTGCCCGAAGCATCCAGGGAAACCAGCAACAGAAGAGTAACCTGAGAGGAGGAATGGTGCCAGCCGTGGCACACAGGGGGCATTGGGCATCCTGCCTCCACTCTTGGTGCATCCTCTTATTGCAGCCCCTCTCCTCTCCTCTGTCCCCCCTCCCACAATCTCCTCCCAACTCCCCCATCCTGAACCCTAAGCTTTCCCACCGCCATCTTTGTCCATGCCCAGCTCCTCCCTGATCATGGCTGTCCCCTTCTAGGCCCAGCAACTCACCCATCTCAGGCCTCTCCTTATCCCCTTCATCTGGCCCCAATCTCTATCCATCCTAGACATTTCCCTATCTCTGACACCCTTCTCCTTCCCTTTGGCCCCATCCCCTCTAGCCTTGACCACTCTCCAGTCCTGATCCAGCTCCACTCTCCAGTCCTGATCCAGCTCCCCAATCTCCCCCTTACGCTCACCACACCCCAAATGACACTCATACTGACATGCTTGACTCTAAACTTGCCTTCTCTTTCTCCCTGCTCCCCCTCCCCCATGGACTTAGCTCTAGCTTCCCTTCTCCCTCCACATCCACTCGCGCTAGCCCTGTCTCTTGCCTTCCCAAGCTTGGGCTCTAGAAATCTGGACTGAATTCAAACAAGCTGAGTGGTGAGTATATAGCCACTCCTGCCCTCCTACCTGGAGATAGAGTTTTCTGATGTGATGTCCTTGGGAGTCCGGACAGTTGGGAATGTGCGTTTGGGCTGAGTCACTATGGGGAAAAGCAACTGTGGTCAGGATGGGGTAAGAAACCTAGGCTTCTGTGGCTAGGGACCCTCCAAGGGTTGCCCCAGACCTTTCTAGGACCCCCTTAATGCTTCTCTGAGCCTCCCACCTCATGCATTCCAAGGGCCATGAAATCCCCAAAGTCCCCCTGTTATCCCTTCAGGGGCCCCCAAACCCACTGGTCACTTGGACTTTCTTGGCTGTGACGCTGTCCTTGGGGGGGTCAGTGGAGCCACCAATTCTGGAGAGACAACAAACGATACATGTCATACAGGTTGCAGGGGAGATGCAAGCAGAGGGGAGGTAAGGTGAAGGTCAAGAGCTTCTCAAGTCTTGGCTTTCAGTATTTCCTGAGTTTGAGGACCATGGGACAGAGCGGGGGGGGGGGGGGGGTGTTCTTGTGCCTGAGCATCTCTTGGCCTCTGACTGGGGAGGCAGGTCTCTGGACTTGAAATTCCAAAGGGCTACCCATCTCCTGGTGGGTCTAGGGGTGTCCCTGAGTCAGTCTATTTAGATCTCAAGGTTTCTAGTGTCTGGGATATATCTCTGGATCTTCTGGGTTTGGAGGTCACTGCACTGCGTGGGCTCCTGGATTTCAGTTTTGTTTTTTTCAGGGGGAACCTCTCAGGTCTGGGGTGATTGAGTTTTTGTTGGTGCTGTTCAGGGGCTTACCTCTGTATGCGAGATGCAGGTGCAAAGACCCCGTGGCGAGGGGGACACGTGAAGTATCTGACGCCGAAGACAGAGCCATCATGTTTTCCCGTTGGGTGGTCAAGCTCGATGCCAAACCAATACCCTGGGAACACAGACAAGGCTGAATCATGGCCCTTGCTGAGCTGGATCTTGGAACCCTGAGTCCCTTCCCTTTCTTCCCTCCCCATGATCTCTGCCAGGAGCCCAGAGCATATCCACCTTACCAGGGGCAAAGTCTGTCTTCCCATAAAAGCGAATCACACCCTGCTTCTGTCCAGCCACCAGCACTTGGTCCCCAACTTCGGCCTTCAATCCCTCACGCTGGAGGCTGCCCAGAGACGGAGATGGTGACTTTTTCTTTGCTGGGGGAGGGGGAAGGGAAAGGTCAGGATGTAGAGGCCAGGAGTCTAGAGTTCCTCCCTCAAACTGGGACCTCTTAAGCCCACGCATGACTTCCGTGAAGGAAGGATAGTCTAAAACCCCAGAACCTTAAAATGCAGTATCCCCTAAACCTAAGACCGATTGGGACCACAATCTTACATCTGCCCTTAAAAACAGAATCATCTCAATCTGGGATGTCCAAATTAGGGACCCCCAAAACTTAAGAACCTCTGAACCAAGGACCCCCTGAAATCAGGACTCCTCCAAGCATGGACACCCCCAACCACCTCCTTATTTCACAACCTTGAACTGAAAAAAGACATAGATGCTTCTGTATTATAAGACACTTCTGACAGCCCTGTACCACTAGCTAACTGACTACTGAACCTCCTAGCCCCTAAGTAACCTCTAATGTCTCCTCAGGCCCAGAGCAACCAATGACTCTGTCCTTGGTCCCAGAGAAATCAGTGGCCCCTTCTGACCTTTGCGCTCCTTTCGGCCTTTTCCAGTGACACGGGAAAAGTCCATCCTTGGGGTGCGAGGGGTGGAGGTGACAGAGGAGGGAGGGGCATCAGCTGCTTTTGACACCTTGGAGACAGAGGCAAACAGCCCTGGAAGAGTAGGGGGTGTCAGCAGAGTTGGCACCCCAATGACCCCCCAACCCCTCCACAGGGATGGTTAGCTCTCAAATTCAGGACAGAAAGTAGCTCTGACTTGGTCCAGTAAAGGGTACTACCCTCCAGGGACAGGAATACTGAGACTGGGTGGGGAGGAATGTTTGGGACAAGGAAGTGCCCACACTGACCCTGCTTGGGAGGGCAGATGAAGTATCGCACACCCCCGACGCTTCCATCATTCTTGCCCTCCGGTTCATCCAGCTCCACGCCTACCCACTGGCCACTGGCAAACTCCGTGGTCCCACAGAAACGTAGTGTCCCTGCCTGGGTGGGGAGGGGCAGGGATCCAGGGTCTGTACACCAGCCAAGGTGTCCAGGGCTCAAGGCCAAGTGTGTACCCCCTACATTGACCTCTCATCTTGTGCCCAGACTCTTAACTCTAGCCATCCTATATGCCAACTTCAGACATCTGCCTGACGCTCCCATGGTCTTATCCCTGACCTCTATCTTGATTTTGACCTAAGAATTTGGATTCTCCACCCATCAATCTGTGACACAACTTCAGCCCCCTCTTGCTGCCTCCTGTGGCTCCTGACCTTCTGGCCATCTAGCAGGACCCTGTCTCCAAGCCGAAGGCCAAGGGCGCTGAGCATGAGGTTGCCTGGGACGTTGTCATAGTTGGGTAATGTGACCTTGGGGAGGGCACAGGACAGGGGGACAGCCTCCTCCAGCAGTGTCCTCAGCTCCTTGGCCACGAGGGCAGCCTCGGCCTTGTCCAAGGACATGTCCATAGGGTCGGGGACAACCTCAGCCGGGACTTGACCCTTGCGGTTCTGTGGAGGGGACAGCCATGGTCAGGGGACTCAGGTACAGGGGACAGCCCTCGGAGGACCCAGGCTCCTGGGGACGTGGGATCATGGGGCACAAAGGGAAATGGCAGAGCTGAGGTTGGGGGCCACATACCCGCAGAGCAGGGTTGGCACCATGCTCCAAGAGGCAGCGGGCAGCTCCAAGACAAAGATTGGAGGCTGCAATGTGAAGGGCTGAGCCATGATTGAAGTCACTACATGTAGAGTTCACCACTAAGAGGGGAGATGAAAGGAAGCATCATCAGGGTGGCCAGAGACTTATCAGGCCCCAGACTCCCTCCTCCAATAATAGTCTGAGGCCTCCCCCCAGGTACCTCTGGGCCGGGCTCCCTTTAGCAGGACTCGGATGAGATCAGGGACATCAAAATACGCCGCATAATGGAGTGCGTTCATGTTTGTCCAGCGGCTCCGCAGGGTCACATCACCCCCCAGAGCTAGCAGCTGCTGCGACAGGCGGACAGCGGCCACTGGGTCCCCTGTTGAGAGGTTGGCAAGGTGGGCAGAGGCTGGTTAGTGGAGGCAAGAACTTAGGAGGACCTGGCATTTGGGAATCCCAAGGGCATGGAATGTTAGGAGCTTGAGAATTTGGTTCTGGGGCTCCAGAGGGCTCAACCTGTCAGACCTCAAGGGCCTGTCCTCACTCACCAACACCATGAGCGCCAGCTTTGCAGGCATAGTGGAGCAGGGTCATGTCTGTGAGCCCATCCCGGTCATTCACATGACATCCCCGTCGTAGGATCTGGGGACACAGGATCACAGTGTCACCACAGGGAGGGCCATCCCTGGGCCCTCAGTATTCTGGCTGAGGCCTCTACTCACCTCATTGCCAATGACGTCAATCTTGTGCTGAACTTGGGGTACCCACTGGCGGATAATGGCAAAGAGCTCAGGGATCGTCGTGCGTGGGTCCAGCAGAATCTCCTGACAGGCTGGGTCATTGGGGTCAAAGAAAGTGAAGGCTGGTGGGAGAGACAGACAGAGCTCAGTCCTTGGCCAGGACAAAACCACCTCCCACCTCCACCTGACAGATCCAGAACCTGAATCCAGCTGAGCTTCTGCACCAGGATCCCTAGAGAGCAGACCCCCTTGGATCATCCCTGAACAGAGCCTCCTAGGCTGGAAGACCTCACCTGATATCCTTTCACACCCACCCCGAGCATCCTGCTTCATCCCTAGGTTCAGTCTCTCCCTCCCCCTTCCCCACCCCCCCACAGCCTTTCTGCTCAGTCTTCAGTGTAAGATCCACTAAAAGAAGGGCTCTTAAAAGGTGTTTTATGTCCTGGTCCCCTTGGGCTGGCATTCCGGGGAAGCCTAAGGGCCCCACCTCAGAACCACATTTCTGAATGCATTAAACAGTATTACAAAAGCAACCTATGAAAGTGAATTACAGTGATCAAAAAATACTTAAAAAAAAAACAACCGAGCTCATGGACTCCAATTAAGACCCTTAGCCCCGAATCCCCCGGCCAGATCCATCAGATCCTACAAACTTGGGAGCTCCAGGCTTGATCCTTCCGGATGCCCACTAGGTCCTCACATGCCAGGAAGGAAAGCTCGGCATAACAGCTCGGACCCTGTCATGTCACAGGACTAAATGTGGGAGTCCCGGCCCCAGGCTGGCTCCGGAACCCAGCTAAGCCACCCCTCGGGGGGCTGTTTACCATAGTCCTTGGGCAGTGGGGCTGGGGCGGAGGGGTGCACCACGGGCTTCTGCCTGCGCTCGGGGACGGGGCTGGGAGCCTCAGGCAGGGGTTCCTCCTCCTCCTCCTCCTCTTCCTCCTCCGGGGGCAGCGCTGCGGCGTCTGTCTTCGTCATGGCCCTGGGGACGCTCGGGGAGGGGGCCTGAGGCACTCGGGGGGCTGGGGTCACGGCCTGGGGTAGGCGATGGGAAAAGGGGTGGGCAGGGCTCCTCGGACCCCCCCACCCAGGGGCCGGTGGGGGAGCCCGTTTACAGGTCTTGGGGCCCCCTTCAAACCCAGGGGCCAGCACCTCTACCCCCTCACCCCACCCTCAGGGAATCGACCCCCCCTCCGCATCCCTCCCCTCCCTCCCGGACCTAGGCGTTGGGCCCGTCTAGCCCTGGGAGAGGCAACAGGGACCGCGGGGCCGGATGCCGGGGCCCGTGTTGGTCCTGGGCAGGGCCGGGCCCCCTTACCCCGGGCGCAGAGACGGAGAAGGGGAGGCAGATGCACAGAGAAGAGGATGCAGAGATGATGGAGATGGGGAGACCTGGAGACAGAGACGGGCCGGAGGGCGGGGCCCCGAGTGCGCATGCGCACCGCACGAGCGGCGGGGGCGAGGGACTGGAGGGGGAGAGGAGAGCAGAGACCCCCCAGACAGGCGGGGAGGGACGCGCAGGGAGGGAAGGTGGGAGGCGGCGAGGAGGGGAGGGACCAGAAGAGGCGCAGGCCCCCGGGGTGCCCCCACCCCTCCCATTCACAGACTCCAGGCTTTCTCAAGTTAGTTTATTGCGTCCAAAAGGGCCACTGAGGCACGGCGCCCCTTCGCCTGGGCGCTCAGGGCCCGGGGGCGGGCGTCAGCGTGTAGAGGACGGCGGCTGCGGGCTGCTCCCCGCACACGATGGCCACGGCGCCGGCCCCCGCGGGCTCGGGCCGCGCGGGGCCCCCGGGCAGGCATGTCTGCGGGAAGGAGGAGGGGAGCGCGGTGAGCGGCGGCCCCGCGCGGCCGGCGCCCCCCCTGCCACCCGCTGCCCGCGTGCTCACCGCGCCCAGCAGCCGCAGGCGCTCGTGGGAAAGCAGGTGGTCCCGGCGCAGCTGCTGCACCAGCCCCTCGAGGGCGCCCAGGCGCGCGCGGTGCCGGCGCTGCCGCTGCTGCAGCCCCCGGACCTTGCGCTGCAGCGCGGCCACCACGCCGTCCAGCCCGGCCTCGGGCTCCAGCCGCGCGCGGTGGTAGGCGTGCTCGTCCCGTGGGGCTGCCCCGCAAGCCTCCCCGGCCTCCCCGTCGGGCCCCCCGGCCCCCGCCCGCTCAGCCCCGGCGGAGGCCTTCGCGGCCGCGTGGGACACGAGGGGCAGCGTGGAGACGATGGGGGTGATAAGCGCCGACGACACCACGGTCACGGGGGGCAGGGGCCGCGCCTCGTGGGGCTGGGCCGGCCAGGCCTCCAGGTACGCCGTCCCCGGGAGCGCGGGGGCCCCCCAGGAGGCCGCGGTCACGGTCGCCTTCAGGGCTGCTGCTGAGTGGGGATCCCGGACGTCAGGGCCGCGCCGTCTCGGCTCCTGAAAGATATCAAGGACCGGCCCCGTCAAGGCCGTGAGCCGTGCCCGGGTGCCAGGGGCTGGACCGGGGCAGCGCTCGAGGTCGTGGCAGGAGCACCGCCTCCGGAGCTAGAGGGCCTGGGTTCAAGTGCCGGCCCCGCCCTGTGACCTGGAGGCAGTCCCTGCGCGTCCAGGGCCTCAGTTTCCCCATCTGTAAAACGAGGCGGTTAGACTAGAGAACCTCTCGGGCCCCCCCACCCAACACCAGGTGGGATCCCAGGGGCCCACTCGTGCCAGAGCGTCAATTATGGGGGTGGGAAGGAGCTGTGACCCCAGCAGGGCCTGGAGGCCCCCAGGACCGATGCTGGGGGGAGGGAGAAGGCTTGATTCACCCCGGCTCGACCACTTACTCCCGGGGTGACCTTGGACGAGTCACTTCTGCCTGGGCCTCAGTTTCCTCCACTGTAGAGAGAGGGGGTGGGGCTGCGTGGCCTCTGGGGCTCCTTTCAGCTCTAGACCTAGAATCCCAGGGCTCCTCTCCCTCCCTCCGCCCCTCGGATTTGGGGGGAGGGGAAGAGAGGGGGAAGCCCCGCCCACAACACCATGGGCCCTGCCCCCAGGACTCGCTCTCCTGTCAAGAAGAGGTGGGGATCAACGTCACCACGGCGTCTTGACGTCAGAGTCGTGGTCCTGGAGCGCCCCGTTAGCTCTTCCCTGATAGTGACGCTCACTTGTAAAAAACCTGAGGCGGCGATGGTCGACGCCGAGTAGGCCGGCAGTGTTGGGGCAGGGCGGAGCCAGAGAAGACGTGGGCACAACCCCGACCTCTGTCCAGGCCCTGTCTAGCTCCCTCCCTCGGGGCTCCGGGATTCCCGGGTCGGCCTGGTTCTGCGCACCGCCCTCGTCACGTGATTCAAGTTTAGTTTCATCACGTGCTGGGGGGGAGAGCAAGGGAAGCGCCCGTGCGCTTGCGCAGTTGTAACTGGATACATGCACATGCGCAGACCTCGAGTCTCAAAGAAAGCGGTATGCTCCTGCGTCTGCGCACAAGCAGAGGACTGGGTAGGGTAGGACTCCTACCCTCTTCCGTGCCTGGGATTTCCTAGGCACTAGGGGAGAGGGGCTGGAGGCCATGCGCAGGAATAAATAGAGGAATTCCTGTCTTCTGGGAGCTTGTAGTCTAATTTGAAAAAACAGTTTGTAGATTCCTGAGGGCATTCCCCACCAAAGGGACCTTTCTTACTGTCTGAATTCTGTGTGAAGTTTATTAATGGAATGAAGGAGGCCTAGGGAGGGGGGATCCCCTGCAAGCCTCACAGAGGGGCTAAACGTGGCCAGAGTTTCAGCCTGAGCACTTAAACCTAAACGAAGCAGCCCAAGGACGGCACAGGACCTAGGGCTAAGATCTGAGTTCGAATTTCCCTTCAGGCGGCTACTAGCTGTATGACCCTGGACAAGTCACCCAACCTCTCTTGACCTCAGTTTACTCATCTGTAAGACCGGAATAATAATAGCCCTCCTTCCTAGGTTTATTGTGAAGGCCTCAAATGACTTTTGTAAAGTACTTTGGAGACTTAAAGTTTCTAAATATTGCATATAAATACTATATGCAAATATGTCCTATATAATGATTATATGTTATATTGCAAAGTTGTATTAGGTATAGAGTACGTAAATGCTATTCTATCCAGCTTTCCTTACATATAGCCTTTCCCCCACTAGAATGTAAACTTGAGGGCACAGATTATTTCTTCACACAGTACCTTGCCCATATTAAGTGTTTAATAAATGCATCTGTCTGTGTGTGGAGAATTTGTTTTGTCTTTTTAAATCACTTTTGTGATTTTTAAACTTTTATTTCATATATTATTTTTCCCTAGTTACGTATAAAAATTTTTTAACATTTGTTTTTAACACTTTGAGTTCCAAATTCTCTCCCCCATTCCCCCCATGAGAAGGCAAGCAATTTGTCTCTGGGAATGGATAACGTTTTTCATCATAATTCCTTCAGAGTTGTCTTGGATCGCTGCATTGCTGAGAAAAGCAAAGTCATTCACAGGTGATTGTCTTACAATATTGCTGTTACTTTGTACCCAGTACATTCTTAACTGAGAGGAGCCCCATAACTGAAATGGGCTCTCGTTCCTTATCCCTTAACCACAGAATTCTCTAAAGGAAGAGAGGGAGGGAGGAAGGATTTATTAAGCTCTTACTATGCAGTAGGCACCCTGCTAGAGTCCTGATCAATTCAACAAATGTTTAGTTACCAGCCACTTTGTGTAAGTTAGCCCAAAATGAAAGTCACTACCCTCAAGGAATAATAGTGGTGTACAGTTCGCTGCTCCTCATATGCCACCTTCATGGTTGTGTATTGATTGTCCCCCATGCCTGCAGTGTACTCCTCACCTCAGTCTTAGTTTCCCAAATGTCCTTCCTTGAGGCAACTCAAATGTCCCCTTTTGCAGGCCCTTCTGAGTCTTGCTGGCTGCTAATTCCTTCCCCTCTGATAATACCTCCCATAAAATCATATATTTGGAATTGAAAAGGACCTGAAGACCATCGAGTTGTACCCTCTAATTTTGCAAAGGCTTCAGTGAGCCAGGAAGCAGTGATTTGACCAGCGTCATACAACTCGTAAAAGTTTAAATAGTCCTGGAAGCCAATTCACCCTGACTTTCATGTGCAGTGCTCTGTCTACCAAATTGTCTATGTCTTGTATAATCCTACTTATTTTTCCAGTAGCAACATATGGCTGTGAGACTTGAATTGTAAGGAAAACTGAGCTCCATAGAATTAACACTTTCGAATTGTGGGACTGGAGGAGACTTTGGAGAATCCCTTGGACAGCAAGGAGACCAGATCAGTCCAAACTTAAAGAAATTAATTTAGGCCATTTACTGAAAGGTGAACTGAAGTGGAAGCGTAAATGTTTTGGCCACAAGATGAGAAGACAGGAGTCATTGGAAAAATCCCCTGATGTTGGGGAAAATTGAAGGAAAAAGGGATGGCAGAGGATGAGATGGATGGATAGTGTCACGGACCCTATGAGAACAACCTTGGACAGACTTTGAGATATAATGGAGGATAGAAGGGCCTGCTATGTTATGGTCCATGGAGTCCTGAACAAGGACCAAATGTTATCTACATGTGTCTCCTGTTAGAATGTGATCTCCTTGAAGGTAGGAACTATTTTTGCCTTTGTTTGTATCCCTAATGCTTGCTTAAGTACAGTGCCTAGAATATAGCAGACACTTAATAAGTGGGAAGAATGCTGGATTTGGAATTAGGAGAGACAGGTTCAAAACACTTCTCAGACGCTACTGGTGTAACAGGTCATTTGAGCCTCAGTCTTCTCATCTGTAAAATGGACTTGTATCAGTTCCCACCTCTGAATCTTACTGGCAGTGTGACCCTGTGCAAGTCACTTAACTTCTCTCCCCCTCACTTTCCTCCTCTGGAAAATGGGAACAAAGATAACATTCACCTCACAGAGTTGTTATGCAGATCCAGTAAAATAGTACATGTAAAATGCTTCGTGTATATGAATTTCAGTTAAAATTAAAGTTAAAGTTAATTAAAATTTCAAACTTTAAAAGCACAACGTAAAGGCTAACTATTCTTTCTATTACGATTCCTTTTCTGATACCAATAACACTTATTCTAGGAGGCTTATATCAAGTTCCAGTGAAATAATGTAATCATATGCAGCAGACCTTCCTGTATGACCTTGGCAAACATCTGTTTCAATTTTCTCCTCTACAAGGTAAGTTTGCTATTTGTTATTGTTCAGCCATGTCTGACTCTTCATGATCCAATTTTGAGTTTTCTTGGCAAAGATGTTGGAGTGGTTTGCCATTTCCTTCTCCAGCTCATTTTACAGATGAGGAAATTGAGGCATATGGGGGTAATTGACTTTCCCAAGGTCACACAACTAGTAAGTGTCTTGAGACCACATTTGAACTAAGTCTTCCTGACTCTAGATCCAGCACTCTATCTACTTCTCCATCTAGGCACCCATGAGAGAAGGAGGATGGATCATATGACCTGAGAAAGTCCCTTCCAACCCTAAATGTATGATCCAATAAATGCCCCTATGGGATTGGTAGGAGCAAGTCTTAATTTCCACAATTTACAGCAGAGATTTATGGAGGTGAGGTAACTAGACCAGGTCCAGCAGCTCTATTAAATCTAAATCTCTTCAATGGTAATCCTGTTAACTATTGCTCTGCTTCTCATTCAGTGTCTATGAGATGAAACCAAGTTCCCTTTGGGATTTGGTCTGGCCAGTTGTTGTTTCCCAAAGCTTTACCTTCTCTTTCAGGCCTACCTGCATTAGGAAAGTTGCTATATAATACCAATAAAACCCAGCAGGAAGAGCTAAGGAAGAAACTATTTAAAATTACTACAGAATGCAGAAAATACCTGGGATTCTGTTTTCCATGATACCCATACAAACTATAAAAATACAAACTACAAAGGTTTAAAGAAAAAGAAAAGACGAAATTAATTGGAAAAAGCGTCAGCTGCTCCTTGGTAGAACAAGCCACGTTCTACTCCAAAGTGACAATAAATCTAAATGACTAAAAGGAAAGATAGGTTGCTCAGCGGATAGAGTTCTGGGCCTACAGTCAAGAAGTATTGAATTCAAATCTGGCCCTAGACACATGCTAGTTATTTGAACCTGAGCAAGGTACTTTCCTTCTGTTTGACTTGGTTCTTCATATGTAAAATGGAGTAATAATAGTACCTGCTTCCCAAGGTTATTGTGAGGATTTAGGGAAATAAAATTTGTGATGCACTTAGCACAGTGATTGGCACTATAGCATATACTAGTAGATATAGTAGATAGTATGTATAGTAGATACTATATAAATGTTAGCTATTGTTAATTATGCAATTATAAACCAAACTATTAAAGAATTATAGAACTAGGAAAAAAATAATAATAGAATTCATCTGGAGGGGCAAAAAGGTCAAAAATTAAGGGAAACAATGAAAAAAATGGGAAAGAAGGAGGTCTAGCAATGTCAGATTTCATACTATACCACAAAGTTGTAATCATCAAATAGCCTGGTACTGGGTAAGAAACAGAGAAGCTGATCATGGAAACAGATTAGATTACCATACACAGAAATAAATGGTTAATAGCCTAGTCTTTGATAAACCCAAAGATCCCAAGTACTGGGACAAGAACTTATTATATAACCAAAAAGACTACTTGGAAAGTTGGAGGGTAGTCGGGCAGAAACAAGGCATAGGGCAAGAAACTTGAAAATGGGTATGTGATTTAGACATAAAGGAGGATATCCTAAGCAGATTAGTGGAACGTGGAAGAAATTGCCTGTCAGATCTATTGATAGGGTAAAAGTTCATGGCTAAACAAGAAATAGATTCACAGGAGGTAAAATGAATAATTATGGTTACATCAAATTAAAAAAATTTTACGCAAAACCAAATGCAGCTAAATTGGGGAGAGAGAAAGAAATGGGGGAAACCTTTGTAGGAAATTTCTCTGATAATGATGTCATTTCTAAGATATTTAGGAAACTGAGTTAAATTTACAAGAAAAAGACCCATTTCCCCAGTTAATAAATGATCAAGATATGAATAGGCCGTTTTCAGAGGAAGGAATCAAAGCTATCAATAGCCATATGAAAAGATTTCTCTAAATAATAATTAGAGAAATGCAAATTAAAACAACTATGAGGTACCAGTTCTCATCCATCAATTTGGCTGAGATGATAAAAATGGAAAATGACAAATGTTGTAGGGATTGTGGGGAAAAAGGTATACTAAGGCACTGTTGGTGTAACTGGTCTATCTGGTCCAACCATTCTAGCAAGCAATATGGCGGTATGCCCCCAAAGTTATGAAATTATGCATATCTTTTGACCCAGCAATGATCTCTTCTAGGTCTATATCCCAAAGACATCAAAGAAAGAGCAAAAGAACCCATGTATACAAAAATATTGCCTCTCTTTTTGTAATGGAAAAGAATTTGAAACTGAAGGGGTTCCCATCAACTGGGGAATGACTAAACAAGTTATGGTATATAAATGTAATAGAACACAGTGTTCTGTAAAAAATGATGAAGGGGATTGTTTCAGAGAAACCTAGGAAGACCTGTTTGAACTGCTACAAAATGAAGTGAACAGAACTAGGGGAACAATTCATACAATAATAACAACATTTTAAAGATCATCAACTTTGAAAGACTTAGTAACTTTGGTTAAACACAATACCTAATCCCAACTCCAGCATGATGAAACATACTATCCACCTCATGACAAGGAGCTAATAGACTTAGAATTACAGATTATAACATATCTTCTCACTCTCTCAGCTAATGTTTTGCATGATTATATATATATATATTGTATGTATGTAATTTTTTTTTGCCTTCTCAATGAGAAGGGGAAGGTGCGGGGAGAGGAAGAGAATTTCAATCTGAAAATTAAATTAAATTAAAAAAAATTCATATGGGGTGCAGAGGAAGGATCAAAAATCTCAAGAGAAATAATCGAAAGAAATGGGAGCAAAGGAGGCCTCGCAGTACCACATTTCAAACTATACTACAAAGCAGTAATCCTCCAAACAATGTGGTCTTGGTTAAAGAAAATAGCTCTATCAATGGGATAGATTAAGTAAATATATCAAATACTCTAGTTTTCAATAAACACAAAGACCCCAGCTACTCGGATAAGGACCCAATATTTCACAAAAACTGTTGGAAGAATTAGACAGCAGTAAGGAAGAAATTAGATTTAGACCAAACCTTACTACAATGCCTTAATATTCCAATTTTCCCACGTCTTCTCCAACATATATATTTTAGAAGACAACATTATCTCATCATTTTGATTACATTAAATTAAAAAGGTTTTGTACAAACAAAACTGATGCAGCCAAGATTAGAAGGGAAGCAGAAAGCTGGGAAACAATTTTTATAGCCAGTGTCTGTGATAAAGGCCTCATTTCTAAAATATATGGAGAACTGAGTCAAATTTATAAGAATACAAGTCATTCCCCATCTAATAAATGGTCAAAGGGTAGGACAGGAAGTTTTCAGAAGAAGAAATTAAATCTATAATTATATGAAAAAATGTTCTAAATCCCTAAATAGTGAAATACAAATCCAAACAACTCTGAGGTACCACTCATACCTATCAGATTGGCTAATATGACAGAAAAGGAAAATGATAAATATTGGAGAAGATGTGGGATAATTGGAACACTAATGCATTGCAGGTGGAGTTGTGAACTGATCCAGCCATTTTGGAGAGCAATTTGGAACTATGTCCAAAGGACTATAAAACTGTACCTTCCTAGCAATATCACTTCTAGGGCTGTATCCCAAAGAGATCATAAAAAAAGGGGAAAGGATCCACATGTATAAAAATATTTATAGCAGCTCTTTTTGTGGTGGCAAAGGATTGGAAATTGAGGGGATGCCCCTCAATTGAGGAATAGCTGATCTAGTTGTGGTATTGGTTGTTGTCCTTTGTCTTCAAAGAGGACCAAAATGACATCACCATGATAAAGCGAAATTTCAGTGTGTCTGATTATGACTTATCAGACCAATATGAACTTGGAATGTTCCACCACAGGTTGGGCACAGATAGTCTGTGTGAATATTTGGAGTGGATACTCCAAATTTGTGCATCCCGCATTTACTAAGTGCTGTCTCAGTTCTGTTTTGCTCATAGAGTACGGCACCCTTTCTAATGTGGGCAATATCATGCTGTGTCCTGTGCCAGTCTCCCATGTTGCACAGTCAAATTCAAAGTTCTTGAGAGAGACCTCGAGAGTGTCCTTGTATCACCTCTTCTGACCACCATGTGATCACCTGCCCCACGTAAGTTCTCCATAAGATAGTCTTTTTTGGCAAATGTACATTTTGCATTTGAACAACATGGCCAGCCCATCGGAGTTGTACTGTCTGAAGCATAGTTTGAATGCTTGGCAGTTCAGCTTGAGCCAGGACTTCAGTGTCTGGTACCTTATCCTGCCAGGTGATCCTCAGAATCTTCCTAAGACAGTTCAAATGGAAGCGATTCAGTTTTCTGGCATGGTGCTGGTAGACTGTCTACGTTTCAGCACAGTGGCTCTGTAGACCTTCGGTCTGATAGTCAGTCTAATACCTCTTCTCTCCCAAACCTTTCTTCGGAACCTCCCAAACACTGAGCTAGCTCTGGCAATGTGTGCATCAACCTCATTGCCAATTTGTACATTGCTGGAAAGTACACCATCAAGGTAAGTGAACTTACCCACAGCATCCAAAACTTCTCCATTTGTTGTAATCGATGGTTCCATGTATGCATGGTGTGGTGGTGGCTGATGAAGCACCTTTGTTTTCTTGGTGTTAATTATTAGGCCAAAATGAGCATAGGCAGCACAGAATTGATCCATACTTTGTTGCATCTCAACTTCAGAGGCAGCATTGAATGTACAATCATCTGCAAACAGAAAATCATGCACCAACACTCCCTCCACTTTGGTCTTGCCTTTTCAAATTGAAGAACTTAACATCAGTATGGTACATCATGCTCAAAAGCATGGGAGCAAGTACACAGCCCTGTTTCACTCCATTGGTGACTGGGAAGGCACAAGAGCATCGTTCATTATCCAGGGCAAACGTGCCATCATGAAATTGTTGTACAATTTTGATGAACTTCTCTGGGCAACCAAATTTTGACATAGTTTTCCATAAACCTTCATGACTAACAGTCACAAGCTTGGGATAGGCACCCCTCTAACTTACCAATGTGTTTGAGACACCTTGGTTACCCTCAACCTGTTTTGGCCCGTCTGCTGAAACAGTTTACCAGGGTATGGTTGCTGAGCATGCAGTAGACTTCTTGGAGCCACAGGTGACAGGTGGAACAGGTGGACACCAAAGGTGGAAAGAGCCCCAAAAAGGGCTCAGCAGCCATCACACCAAAGGTACTGGTCCTCCCTGAACACACCCTACACCCCAGCTGTGATATATGAATGTAATGAAATACTATTGTGCTATAAGAAATGATGAGTAGGTGGATTTCAGAAAAACCTGGAAAGACTGACATGAACTGATGCTGAGTTAAGTGAGCAGAACCAGAACATGGTACACAGCAAAAGCAATATTGTGCGGTGATTAACTTTGATAGATTTAGCTCTTCTCAGTAATGCAATGATCTAAGACAATTCCAAAAGACCCATGATGGAAAATACTACCCACATCCAGAGAAAGAACTATAGAGTCTGAATGTAGATCTCAGTTTCACCTTCTTTCTTTCTCATGGTTTTTCCCTTTTGTTCTGATTCTTCTTTTACAATGTGACTAATATAGAAATATGTCTAGCATGATTATACATATATAATCTGTATCAGATTGTTCGTCTTGGAAGGGGGAGGGGAGGGAGACAATTTTGGAACTCAAAAATTTTACAAAAATGAATGTTGAAAACTATCTTTACATGTAATTGGAAAAAATATTGAGAAAAAAAACAAATACTACTTATTTAATAAAGGTCCCAATTCTGAGATATATAAGGAACTGATTCAAATTTATAAGAATAAGGACCATTCCTCAAAATAACAAATAGTCTAATGATATGAAAAAATGAACCTAGGCTTTCCTTAACCATATGGGGGGGGGTTGGGAAATGTTCCAAATGACACCTAATGATTAGAGAAATTCAAATTAAAGCAATTCTGAGATTCTACTTTATACTCATCAATGTAGAAAAGAGGATAAAAAAAGAAAATGAGAAATGTTGGAGTGGCTGTGGGAAAACAAGCACATTGATATCACTACGCCTATACCAAAAGAGATCAAAGAAATAAGAAAAGGTCTTATATGCACAAAAATATTTATGCCAGTTTTTGTATTGTAATAGCAGCCCTTTACCCCTAAACTGAGGAATTAAAAACATGCCCATCAGTTGAGGAATGGCCAAACAAATTGGGGTATGTATTAATGTGATGGGATACTATTTTGATATAAGAAATGAGGAAATAGATTATTTCAAAAAGACACGGAAAGACAAATGATGCAGTGATGTGAGCAGGAGCAGAACAGTTTATACTACAACACCAACACTGTAAAAATGAACATTTCTGAAGACTTATAAACTGATGAAGGATGAAATGAGATTAATTTACCAGATAACGCTAAAACTAACAACTTCGAAAACTGTAAGAACTGCCTCTTTCAGTATCCCAGTGCTCTTAGAACACTGCCTGGCACATTAGTGCTTGATAATTAAGAGCTTAATAAATGTTTTTTGATTGGTTGAATTCCAGTGAACGTAATGACCATCTGTGATTTCACGGGATGGATGATGAAACATTGTATCCATTAGAGTTGATGGCTTTAGGGTGCAGAGTGAGACATCTGTCGATCTCTCCATCTATCCTAGGTATTCGTATAAAGCTTTAGAGGGAATGTGGAATGTTTTTCTTAACTATTTCCCCTTTTCTTTTATTTCCAATGAGCTGAGGATAGGAGGGAGAGAAAATAGATTTCTCTTAACTTTAAACAAACAGACCGGTGTGTGTGTGTGGGGGGTGTCCTACAGAGCAGGTCACTCTGTTATGAGTGTCATTTGTTTTATTTTGTTACAAGAGACTTCTCCCGGAGTCGGAGGTAATTTGTAAAAGTTTGTAACGCAAAAACACAAGCATAAATTTTTGATTAAAGAAAGTTTCCTGGGTCAGGCCATAGAGGAGGAGCTAAATCCTCAACCTTGTTACTTGGGCGGGCGCCAATCTCTCCGCCCCCCACCCCGGGCAACCCGTCAGTGACGCGCGTCCGCCCAGTCCCGCCCCTAGCCGCTGATTGGCTGATCGTGTGACCGGCCGCTCGGCCATTGGCTGTGCTTGGAGCGGGACCTAGCCAATAGCTCGGGAGAGCCGGCTTTTCCCGCGGCGGTTCGGAGCGAGCGGCCGTTGCGACGGCTAACGGTCTCTCCGCTCGTCCCGATCGACGCCGGGACCGTCGGGAGGGCGCCGGGGGCCGGGATGGCGGCCACGGAGCCCGGTGTCGGCGGCTACGTGCGGAGCGAGGCGGGGCCTCGCGGGGAGAGGGAGAAGCAGCTGCCGCTGGCGGCCGGGGGCCCGGGCCCGGTCCGCAGGGGCCTGGTCTCTCCGCCGCCGCCCCCGCCGCTCTGCCTGAGGCGCCGAGTGAAGCTCCTGCCGGGGCCGGAAGAGACCCTGCAGAGCCGGGTGAGGACGAGCGTCGCCCCGCCCCTTCCCTCAGGGCCCGCCCCGCCCCCTCCTCAGGGCCCGCCCCGTCCCCGCTGACCTCGCCCTCAATTCTTGCTGACCCTTGGGGATCGCCTTTCCCCTCGCCCCGCCCCCGCTCTCCTGACTCCGCCCCTTTCCCTACCTCCTGGATTGGGAGCCCAAGCCCGTCTGTTGGAATCTGGGCTCTGCTCCCCGGGCCTCAGTTTCCTCCTCTGTAAAATGAGAGTTTTGGGGGTGACCTCAGTCACTGACCCTCCCCTCCCTTGAAACACCCCCTCCCCACCAGTGCCCGAGCGCCCTCCTCCCTCCCTGCCCTTCTTGTCCCTCCCCTGGGGCAGCCGGGAGCGGGATGTGGGTAGAAGTTCAAGTTAGAAGTTCAAGTCAAACCTCTTCCACCTACCAGCTGTGTGACCTTATGCCGGTCATGTAACCCTCTGTGTGCTCAGGAGTCAAAATGAGGGGTTTGGACTAGATGGTCTTAGATGTAGAAGAGGGTGTGGGGTGTGTGTATGTGTGTGTCGGGGGGTGTGGGTGTGTGGAGTGTGTGTGTGTGCTCTTGAAAATGGGCTCTGCGTCTTGGCACCTGGACCACCCCTGCCCTCCATACTTCTGAGTCTGTTAGATACTCCTTCAGTGTTAGAGCCCCACTGTAGGCACCTTGAATGGTCTGGGAAAACCTATGGAGCCTCTCTCTGAATAATGTCTTTAAATAATCAAAAGTTTTTGAAAGTTCACAGATTTACTCCCCCTCCAAGAACTCCTCCTCTGATCCAGCCCCCTCATTTTACAGGGGAGGTGATGAAGGCCCATGGAAGGAGAAATAACTCAGTCACACTGTGGCTCTGCTTGTCTTGTTTCTTACTTTTGGTGTTACTATTAAGTTATTCAGTCTCTTCATAATCCCATTTGGGGTTTTTTTTGGCAAAGATACTGGTGTGGCTTGCCATTTCCTTCTTCAGTTCATTTTACAGATGAGAAAACTGAGGCACACAAAAAGTGATTTGTCCAGGGTCACACAGCTAGGAAGTATCTGAGGCCAGATTTGAACTCATGAAGAGGAGTCTCCACCTAGTTGCCCTTCTGCTTTTGGCAGTCTAGTCCGTACCCCCACAGATCTAGAACCTGATTGCATTCTTTAGTCTTTAGAGTTAACGGGACTGGTGTAAACAGCCATGGGCTTGTTCTCAATCAAAATGGTAGAACAAGGTGGGTAGAGAGGGGAGGGGAGCCTTGGAAACTTCAAGAAGTAGCTTTTTAGGACATGCAGAAAGAGGATATGCGAGAAGTCCTTGAGAACATGTCTTTTTATTATATGGGTGCAGACCTTGCCCTTGAAACCCAGCTTCTCAAATCAGAGAGAATTGGAGATGAGATTTGGCCTGTGGCACCTTTAAGCTGTCTGGGTGATCGCTTCTTAGAAAAGTCACTGAGGCAGTTTCTGGTTAGGTGTAGGCTGGATTAGGATCGATGCTCTGTGAGTTTCTGCCTACTTCTATGAATTTTAGCAGGCATTCGGGAGGCAGTACTGGCTCTGCTCCCTGCTGGTGGGGCTCACTGTTTTTCCCTTGTGCATAATACCCATCCCAGTTAACCAGCCCATTGAGGATAACCTACCTAAAGTTAGCTCCTAGGTACTTAGGCCCTTCCTGCTCACCCCACTCTTTGTAGTTCAGGAGTGATTTGGGAATCTTATATGCTATATTCATTCCCAACCTCAGGCCAGGTGCCTGGGGCTTCTCAGGTTCCACTGGTTCCTGGGAACAAATAGGCATGAGTGCCTGAGGCTGCCTTCATTGGACTCTAGGAGAAGTCAGCAGGTCTTTGGAAGATCTCTGATTTTTTTCTCCTTGGGAGTAGGTAACTCTGGAGAAAGTCCTGGGAATTACAGCTCAAAACAGCAGCGGCTTAACGTGTGATCCGAACACAGGCCACATTGCCTACCTGGCTGGGTGAGTTTTACGGCTGGCACTTTTCTGATCTAAGTGGTAGGATACCTGGATTCTCCTTCCCGTTGTTCATGGCATACTTTGTGGACTCCAGACCCTTGTTCTTATTGTTCAAAGGAGAACCTGCAATCTATACCTTACCTTCTTCTCTGAGCTTGAGAAGGACTGGATTTCAGTGAGAAAAGTTCTCAGTCTCTCAATATCCAATTGTAGAGGCAAGGGGGGAAATGAACCCAAGTTTTCCAAAGTCTTTTTAAGATGTCCAGTTGGGATTTTCTCAACTTAGAAGGAGTTCTGAGTAAATAAAGACTTAGACAATAATTTAACTGATACTATGTTGGGGCTCATTGAAAACTTGATGCATTTTGTTTCATCATGATAATTATTCCCCAATAAACAACCCTCACATACACCTCTCATGCCCCCCTGCCCCTCCTTCCTAATCTGAACTGTTCCTCTGATTCCTCATATAAATCCTTCTTTTGGACATATTGCTGTTATGTGTTTGCTAACATTTTTTTAAATTTTTGGGGTAGTCATTAGTATTTACTGCTCTATAGTTCTCTTTCTCTGCTGTACCCCTCCTTCATTTGGGTTTGTACCCCCAAGGAGGTCACTGACAGAAAAAAAGTTCCTATGAGTACCTTTCATTAAAAAAAAAATCAGTTAACATTGTGATTGTAACTGATTGATGCACACAAAACATTCTGCTCTTATACTTAGTTCACCTTAACAGGAAGGAAGGAAGGAAGGAAGGAAGGAAGTGTGCTGTAAACATCATTCATCTGGAACCCACATAGGCCATTGTATTTGACCTGAATTCTGTTGCACTTGAGCACTATCTTTATTTATATCGTTATGGTCATTGTATATTTGTTCTTTGGGTTCTCCCCAACCAGTGTCAATTCATACTAGTCTTCTCCTATTCCTTTGAATTATTTATGTTTTTTTTCTGTATGGCATCATAGTATTTGACTCATTCATATAACAGTTTTTTCAGCCATTCTCCTATCCATAAATACATAATTTGTTTTCACCTTTTGCTTGTGCCAATAGTTCTATGAATATTTGGTACCCATTAGAACTTTCTGTCAGTGACCGCCCCGCCCCCCAGGGGTATAAACCCAAACCAAGGCGGGGTAAGGCAGAGAAAGAAAACTATGGAGTGGTAATCACTAATAAATATTGATGCAAAAATTTTAAATAAAATTCTAGCATACATACAACAGTAGTTTATCTAAAAGAAGTATTCATTTTGACCAAGGTGGAGTTATGCCAGGGTTCAGAGGAATGGTTCAGCAATAGGAAAACAAGTAACTTAATCACATAAATAACAAAAACCACAATCGTATCAATAGGTTCAGAAATTCCTTTAACAAAGTACATCAGTCCTTTATGTTAAAAATGCTAAACTGTCTAAATTTGGAAAGACCTTTTTTCAATAGGATCAAAAACATTTGTCAAAAAGCAAGAGCTAACATCATCTGTAATGGAGGAATCTTAGAAACTTTCCTTGTATGAGCAAGGCTGAAGCAAGAGTTCCTCCTCTCCATTAGTACTTGGTGCAGGACTAGACATGATAATTACGGGAGAAAGAAAGAAATGAATAAACAAGAGGAAGAGGAGGTAAAATCTGTATTTGTAGACATGATGGTTTATTTAGAAAAGTTTAGGGCAGAGGTGGGGGACCTGTGGCCTTCTAGATCCTCAAGTGTGGCCGCAGGTTTCCCACTCCTGCTCTAGGGAATCAGTGAAGAAGCTTGTCAGGGTAATCAGTAGCAGGATCCAGAATGAAGCTGCAAAAGTCATCAGCCTTTACATATGTTACCAACAAATACAAGGAGGAGAAGACAGACGTCCTGTTCACAACAGCTACAAGCTGCATGTCATGATCCACTTGACGCTTGCTTAGATACAAAGCTGCTTATAGCAGTAACGGAAGGAATCAAAGAGACAGTCGGTATTAATGCCCAGGCCAGTATAAGAAGAATCATGGTCCAAATTTATTTACAGATTTAATCCTTTACCAACTAAACTACCAAACGTACTCTATAGAATTAGTGAAAATGATAAAATTCTTGTGTTGGAAAAAAAAAAATTCCCAGAAGTTAAAGGGGACATCAAAAAATCGGAAGAAAAAGAGCCTCTTTTACCAGATCTCTGTATTTTAAGGTGGGCAGCTAGGTGGTGCAGGGGCTAGAGCACCAGTACAGGAGTCAGGAGGACCTGAGTTCAAATCTCACCTCAAACACTTGACACTCACTAGCTATGTGACCTTGGGCAAGGCACTTAACCCCAAATGCCTCATGCTGGGTCATCACCAGTCATCCTAATGAATATCTGGTCACTGGATTCAGATGGCTCTGGACACGTGAGGCTGGTGACCTGCACAGACCTACCTCACTCAAAACAAAGTCAAGTGCAAGTCATGTCATCATTTCTCTGATGGCAGAGTCTTCTTTGGCAATGAAGGACGAACACACATTTTAAGTTAAATGTATCAAAACTATTTGGTTACAAGGAGAAAAGCAGTGTCAGTAGGATAGGCTAAATTAGCAAGAGCTAGAAACAGACAGGTCTAACAGTCTAGTGTTGGAGTAATTCCAGAATTCGAGCTTCTCTTTATTTGCTGAGAACAGGCCAGACAGCAGTCAAGGTGCTTGGGCGGGGTGGGAGGGGGATTGGTGAACAATAAGTTTAAAGATATAGCTTTATAATATACCACATTAAATTCCAAATAGATAAATTATCTAAATACAGAGGATTGTATCATTAAAAAAAGAATTAAAGGACTGTGGAAAATTAGAAATTCCTAACTAGAAGAAGGATAAAGAAGACTTTACAAAACACAAAAATGGACCATTTCAAGTATGTAAAATTGAAAAGCTTTTAAGTGGACAAAATTAGTACAGAATCCAGAATAAGAAAAAAAATTGTTTGGGAAAAACTGTATCAACCATCCCTGATAAAAATGTACTATCCAAAATACATAGGAAATTGACATAAATTTCTAAGACTGAGTTATTCCCTGAAAGATAAAGGGTGCAAGGATATACATGTTTTTTCAAGAAGTCATACAAAATTTTAACATGTGGAAAAATATGCTCCAAATCATCAATTAGTGAAATACAAGTTAAAACAACCCTAAAGTGTCACCTCACATTCACCAGGATGGTCAGGGTGGTAGAAGATGCAAAGGAGAGGCTGGGGGAAACAGGGTAGTGGCCTTGGATATGACTCCGTTGTTCTAGTTGAATCATGAAATGATCTGGACCCTTTGACCTTACTTATCGAGATGGTACCAGAGTAGTCTGGGATATAAAGCTGACTGACCATCATCTCTGAGCTCCTAGCAAACAAATGAATTGTCTGAGGCTCATAAGAGTGCAACGTGCACAATTGGGGTTTGGGTATGGCCTTGCCACAATGAGGCCTTAAGAGGGGTCTGAGTGGCTATGATGGGCGGGAGGTGCAGGCACTGGGGACAAGGGGGATGTGTCCATTGGGAGGTCGGGTTCTGTGGCTGAGCCTGGAGGCTACAGTAGAGGTGTGGTGGCTCAAGCATCTGCTTGTCTGTCTGTCTGTCTGTCTGTCTGTCTGTCTCCTCTCTCTCTCTCTCTCTCTCTGCAGTTGTGTGGTGGTGATCTTAGACCCCAAGAAGAGTGAGCAGCAGCACATCTTTAATACTGCCAGGTAAGGAAGGGTGAAACTTGGAATGACGATAATAGCCAGTGTTTCTCTGGCACTGGATTCTTTTCAGGTGTTAATTCATTTGATTTTTACAACCACTCTGGGAAGTAGGTGCTATAATTATCCCCATTTTTTAGGTGAAGAAACTGAGGCAGATTGAGGTTCAGTGACTGAAGCAACATTTGAACTCAGGGTTTCCTGAGTCCCGGTCCAACCTTGTCCACTGTGCCTCCCAGCTGCCTAGTTGGACTTAGGAATGACTTGGAGGCAGCTTTGGGGCCTAGAGGAGTAAATAATGCTGTCCCCTCCTAGCAGAGGCTATGGCAGAAAGAAGGTTATGTGTGGGCAGACACACATACGCACACATATATCCCACACACATACACTCCACCATATCCATACATATACACACACCCATACACACATCTATACACATGCATGCACACATACGCACACTCATGCACACACACATCCACACACACCCATACACATACATACACGCACATACACGCTCATATTTTGAGAAAGCAGTGTCTTTTCTCTGATGTCTTGTCTGTTTGATCCAAGGGTTCCCTGCTTGCTGCCGCCCCCTCTCCTCATCCTTGTTGCTTGCAGGGCTGGGTGCCAGCCCAAGGAGTGGGTCATGGATGAGCCTACAGGGAGGGCTTTCTGGTATTCTCAGACATCACTCTGGGATTTCTTTCTTAGTTCATTTGTTTAGCACTTAACTAAATATTGCAAAGATCCCTGCCCAGCGCTTGTCCTCTGGTGAAATATGTGGCCACCTCCTAATGTGCCCCTGCGCATAGCTTCTGTTGGTGGCATCCTGATTGTGGGTTCCTCCAGTTGACCCTCTGACCTTGCTCATAACCACTGGTCAGCTGTGCTACATTTTCAGGTACCATGGCTGTGGTAGTGAGGACACAGGCACAATGCTCAGCCTGGGCCTGGCCACCAGGCCTCTCAGGGAACTGTGGCGCTATTGTTAATCTCCTAGTTCAGCTTCCTTTACAAGCTGGTGCTGGGACAATGATTTCAATGACTTGTGAACCATTTCTTGGCAGGTAGAAAACTAATAGCTTCCTTCTTCTTGGTCCTCAGGAAAGCCCTGAGTGCACTTTCCTTCTCTCCTGATGGGAGATACATCGTGACTGGGGAGGTGAGTTAACAGCTGTTGGATAATGAGGTGGACATTTGGCAACCTCTGGCTCTGTCTGGCTCCTCCAAGCTCCTAAAATACCTTAGTGGGTCCCTGAGGGCTTGCAAAAAGCCCAGAGAGACAGATTGTGCTCCCCATACTTGCTTCCAGAATGCTCCCCAATGCTTTCCGCCCTCTGGGACCTACTCTGGGGCTCAGCCTGGCCCAGTGTGAGTCCAGAGCCATAGGTTTGCCTGTCCTGTCCTGACCGTACCTGCTGATGGACTCAAGCCGTGTGGGTGATGTTGTCTGTCTCCTGCAGAATGGGCACAGGCCAGCTGTTCGGATTTGGGATGTGGAAGAGAAGAGTCAGGTGGCAGAGATGCTGGGACACAAATACGGGGTAGCGTGTGTAGCCTTCTCACCCAACATGAAGTACATTGTGTCCATGGGCTATCAGCATGACATGGTGGTGAACGTCTGGGACTGGAAGGTATCTGCCCCGCCTCCCCCAAACAGGGCTCAGCCCCTCCTCTGAAACTTTGTTTGCTTCTTAAAATGCTTCTTCCCTCCTGGAGATGGTTTGGAGTGAGCATCTCATGCTGGGGAGTGATGCCAAGGCTGAGACTGAATGGTTAGAGTATTGAGTGGGCTGCGAGGCATAGGGATCAAATGTGGCCTCTGGGGTCAGGATTCTGAGGGGGCACTCGGATGCTAGGCCAGGCACTGATAACAATCATTCTTATCTCTGTCATGGTGCCCTTAGAATTGCAAAGGACTTTCCTCACCACACAATCTTGGGAGGTAGAGTTAATATTATTACATAGTTCATTTGACAAATAAGGAAACTGAGGCTCATACGAACTGATTGACTCAACCACAGTCACACAGTTAATATGTGTCTGGTGTAGGAACTGAATCTAGGCCTTGAAATCCCAAGCTCTGTGCCATTTCCTCTGTCATGATGCTTCTGAGTAGGAATCAGCAAGGCCCTCCCCAGCACCCTCCTCCACCTGGCACAACTCTCCCCTGGCCCATTGTTCCATGAAAAAGCTGAGTCCTTTGTGGGGCTGCTGGTAGAGAGACAGGTTTGGTTGCCTCAGGTCTGCCCTGAGCTGGAGACAGTGACCCTGCTGCTCCCCTCCTCAGGCCTGGCCTGGTTTGGTCCTCCCCTGCCCCACCTGGAAATTATAGGATGGGGGCTGTGATCCCCTGAACAATACCCAGTCCAGATTCCACTACAACTGCTGAGAGAAGACTCTGCTCTGGGAGAGGCTGGACCTTCAGGTGGAAAGGAGCTGGGAAGGCAGCAGTGACCACACAGCCAGACTAGCTCAGCACCCCCAGGGCTCCCTGGAAAGGGCTAAGAAGGGTGTGGGACAGTGCCTAAGCATGTTTAATGAAGCACCTGCCCTGGACTAAGAACTGTGTGGGGGAGGGGGAAGGGGAGGGGGGAGGAGAGAGGGGAGAAAACCCAGGCTGTGCCCTGTAGGAGCTGCCAAGCCAGTGGAGGAGTCACTAGGTCAGCAACTTGGCACAGAAGGAGCCATGTGCAGCGTAGAGAGCGGAGTAGCCTGGAGGGGACCAGGCGATGGCTGGGAATGTTGGGGACCAACCTTTTGTCCATTACTTTTCTAGAAGGACAGTGTGGTTGCCTCCAACAAGGTGTCCTGTAAGGTCATTGCCATCTCGTTTTCTGAGGACAGCAGCTACTTTGTGACCGTGGGCCACCGGCATGTCAAGTTCTGGTTCTTGGAGATGTCCAAAGAAGTAAAGGTGAATGAGACAGAGATGGGAGGCAGAGGGAGACAAAGAAGAACAAGGGGGCTTGGCCTGGGGTCCCCATAAGGCTCCACAGGAGCTGGGAGGTGTCCCCTGAACCCTCTGCTTTGGTTCCATTCTGTCCTTCAGCAAACACCTATATTGAAGCCCTGCTGTGTTCAAGGCCTTGGTAGTTGTCCCTCTGTGTCCTGTTTTGTTTCTAGATGGCCATCACTTAGTTCTTGGACTCTAGCTTGGCTCCTTGGCTGGCTACAGGATGTGCCTCAGCACTAGCTTTTAGCTCCTTGAGTTCCCTCTTATCCTTCCGGCCTTTGCTTGCCCTGGGCCTGTTTCCCAGCTCAGCTCCTTTTCCTGTTCCCTTTTTGCCCCTGCCTGTGGTGGGTGGTCTGCTATTTACAGGCGTCTCTAGATGACTATCTCCCCTCTGACCTGAGCAAGGTCCCTTATTTTGCCCTTGCCCAGTACGAGGCTATGTTGGGTGTGGGGCTGTGAACTGTCCCGTTTGCCCTTAGGTGACTGGCACGGTGCCCCTGGTGGGGCGCTCTGGCATCCTGGGAGAGCTGCACAACAATGTCTTCTGTGGTGTTGCTTGCGGGAGAGGCAGAATGGCAGGCAACACCTTCTGTGTGTCCTACTCTGGTCTCCTCTGCCAATTTAATGAGAAGAGAATCCTAGAAAAGTGGATCAACCTAAAGGTGCCCACAGCCTTCTTTTCTTAGGAGTCTTTCTCAATGCTTCTACCCCCTTCCCCCACAACTTGTGCATCTGAGTTGGGCTCCCTGGGGGGTGGGGGAGTGGATTGAATTCTAAAAGATCTCTTGGAGGCCAAGGCCTGACCCTGTGCCCCCTTCTCCCCTCTCCCCACCACTCCCTTGCCCACAGGTATCCCTTTCATCATGCTTGTGTGTCAGCGAGGATCTCATCTTCTGTGGCTGCACTGATGGGACAGTGCGCATTTTCCAGGCCCATGACATGCATTATGTGACCAACTTACCCAAGCCCCACTACCTGGGAGTTGATGTGGCCCAAGGCCTGGATCCCAGGTACTCTAGCTGCAGAGCCCTGGTCCTAGAACCGCCCCTGCCAGGGAGTGTCAGCCTGAGCAAAGATGGGGGTGGGGGGGAACCCACTGGCCCCTCACCCACTAAAGTGAATCTTTAGATATGTCTGGATCCCAGGCCCCAGTGGAGAGAGGGGGCTCCAATAGGCTCGTTGGAAGGGGAGCAGCCATTATAATTGGCTGAGACTCAGCAGGACAGTGTGGCCTGGCAGAAAGCCTGCAGCCCAAAGCTTGGAAGAGACTGACATGCCTCCTTGAGGCTGTCATTATCATGACTTCCCAGGGGCTGCCCATGGGTCTAGAGCCAGTTGAGGTACCCCATCTTTGCCTTTGTGGCAAATCCCTGAAGAAGAAGAAAGAATACTTGTCTGTCATCTCCCCCACCCCTGGGGCAAGGAGACAAGGGGTCAGCTCTTGGGGACTGGTAGATAAAGAATGTCTTCTCTTGGCCAGCTTCCTCTTCTGTAGGAAGGCTCAGTCAATCTACCCAGACACAGTGGCACTGGCCTTTGACCCCCACCACCACTGGCTCTCTTGTGTGTACAAGGACCACAGCATCTACGTTTGGGACATCCAAGACCTAACTAAAGTGGGCAAAGTGTGGTCGGATCTCTTCCACAGTTCCTATGTCTGGAATGTTGAGGTGGGTCATCTCCTCTCTCTCCCTAAACTCTTCTACAAAGTCTTTGTCCTTGGGGGCCAGTTGACCAGGCTCTACTGGCCATTGACCTGGGCAGAGTTGTGACGAGAGCTACCTGTACTGTCCTTGGGGGACTCTAGGTTTACCCAGAATTCGAAGACCAGAGAGCCTGTTTGCCCTCTGGATCCTTTCTGACCTGCTCCTCAGACAACACCATCCGCTTCTGGAACATGGAGAACAGCCCCACTTCCGGCCGGCCCAAGAATGTTTTCAGCAACGTGAGTAGCTGTGGGACTGATAAGCTTTTGTTTTGCCTTTCTCCTTTCCAGTCAGGGGGAGCCCCCACTCTGTCCAGAGCTCCCCCAAATTGCACTTTGCCTCTGAACCTTGAGAGAGGGTGAAGATGGGGAAGGAGTGCCCACTGGAGGATAGAGATGATTTCCCATTTCTGCATTTACTCCATAGTTTGTCTTCCCTGGACAACGCTGGTTTATTCCCTTGAAAAATTCACTTGTCTAAATCATGCTTCAGGAGTTTTGTCCAGCTTGTCTTGAGCTCAGCTTGGCCGCAGTACGTGTAGATGCAGAAGCAAAGAGCCAGTGAGGGGCAGGCGTTTTCCCAGGCCTCAGTTTCTGAGGGCTGCTTGTAGCCACTAGACTCACTTATCTTTTTTTTTTGTTACTTAGTATTAATTTTCCCCAGTTACATGTACAAACAGTTTTTAATATTAATTTTTTAAATTTTGAGTTGCTAATTCTCTCTTCCTCCCTCCTTACCCCCCTTATCGAGAAGGCAATTTGATATAGGTTTTACATGTAGACACATGTCCTGCTTTAATTGTCCCAAACCAATCTAACCACAAACATGAAGACATGGCATTAGTAGCAGCAAACCTTTCTTGGGCACCTCCCATGGACAGGGCTCAGTGCCAGGGCTCAGAGGGTGAGCTCGGTCCCACCCTCTAGATGGGGTGGTGGTGGCAATAACAATGGACCAGTGCTCTCCTGTACAGGCTGCCGTGGATCCCTGAGGATTGGACAAGGCTTCGTGCCACAGCAGGCTTGGGCCCAGCTCGTCGCCCCTCCTCCTCCGTCAGTCACGCTGTCTCAGATCTGCAGAGGTCTGTAGGGCAGCCGTGTCTCCACTGCGGCCTAGGCCCAGCCCTGCTGCTGGGTTTGCAGCAGTGCTGAACTCCACATGGTGGTGCCTTGGTTAGAGCCTCCCAGGCCCTCTGACGCTGCGCAGATCGGCCTCTGATCTCTGCATCCTTTCCTGGATGACTGACTTATTGTTCTTTTTTCCTTCTCTTCAAAGAACCTGCTAAAGGTAGTATATGTAGAAAATGACATCCAGCACCTGCAGGACGTATCCCACTTCCCAGACCGGGGAAATGAGAATGGGACTCCTGTGGATATGAAGTCAGGAGTTCGGGTCATGCAAGTCAGTCCTGATGGTCAGCACTTGGCCTCAGGCGACCGGAGTGGAAATCTGAGGCAAGTGTCACCATCCATGGCACCAGTTTTGGTGAGGGGCAGATTGAACATTCGTCAGAGGCCTTGTGTATCCCTACCCCCCATGCTGTCTTCCCACTGTGATCCTTGGATTTTAGCCTTGTCACCTTGGGCTGATGGCAAAGCAGGGGGTGTGCACACATGTACAGTGGGTCAGGCAGACCTGGCTCTCCGGCCCACTGGCAGTGGCATGTCTTATTTCGCAGGATTCATGAGCTCAGGTTCATGGATGAGCTGATTAAGGTGGAGGCCCATGATGCAGAAGTTTTGTGTTTGGAATATTCCAAGCCTGAAACTGGTAAGGTTTTCTTTTTCATGGGGGTGGGCAAGAATGTGTCCAAGGAAGTGGAGAAATAGATGAACAGGGGAGGGCCCAGGTTGCTTCTTCCATGCCATGACCCCACCATCCGCCTCCTTCAGATTTTCGGTGTAGGCATGTAGAGAACTTTGGATTTGGCTCAAGACTTTTAAAACTCAACTTGGAGCTTGAGAGAAATTCCTGAATATTGTAAGGAAACATGAGCTTTGGAAAGGCTGAACTAACAGAGCCCTGGGCAAGAGCCCAGAGCAGGGTTGTGTTCAGCGAGGTAGGACGAGGCTCCCCAAGCAAGTTAGTGTGTGGTAAGGCGGAGAGGGTGGGAAGATCTGCTGGGCATCTGGGGCCTGTTCTTTTGCCAGGGGTGACATTGCTGGCCTCGGCCAGTCGGGACCGACTCATCCACGTGCTCAATGTGGAGAAGAACTATAACCTGGAGCAAACCCTGGATGACCATTCTTCCTCCATCACAGCCATCAAGTTTGCAGGTGAGGCCACACACATTCACACACCTTTCACATTAGAGAGAACCCCAGGAGCTGTCCGTTCCACACCATATTTGACAAATAACCCACCCCCTTTACCCCATACGGAGAAGGAGCCATAGGCCTTTGCTGAAAGAACTCCAGAGAGACTCCCTGTCCCCCACCTGCAGTCCCCAAGGCAGCTCACTTCACCTAGGGGCAGCTCTAATTAGGTTCCTGAGTCAAAGCTACATTTGTGTCTTTGCTGCTTTCTCCCACTGTTCTTAGTTCTCTCCTCTGGGTCCCCAAAGACCAAGTCTTTTATCTGCTTCTGCATTGTGGTCTTGGTCTCATTCTGACCTGAAGGTAATAGGGGAGGGGGGTGGGGTCACAGGGAGACCTCTGGGTGGCAGAGATGATGGGACTGAAGGTGGCTGATGAGGGTGAGGGGAGACAGAGAAGAATGCTGCTGGGTGGTGGCCATGTGGGGGTCAGTCAGCAAAGATGGGAGGTTCCTGGTGAGTTGGCTTGTTCACAGCAAGGACTGAAAAGATCTGAGCCTGGGAGAGGACAAGTCAGAGACCTGATGGTGTGAGAGAGTGGGTCATTCTCGGAGTGTGACATGGACAGGATGGAAGCTCTGTTGGCTGATGGGATCAGGAACCCTCAAGATTTGGGGATGGGGAGGGTGCATGTGACAGGTAGAGATGGGGATCACAGTCAGCTTAGGAGGTTGTCTGGGGGTCCTGGGGAGATCTCGGAGACAATCCCAGCAACAAGTTCTGGGGCTGGGGAAGTTTTACCTGTCCTAGACAGAGGAAAGGAGGAAAGAACATGCTTGGATTTTTACTTGAGACTCTGTAAGAGGACAGCTGAGCCCCTCATGTGCTTGCATTAGGGCCTGTTACCAATCTCATGACACGTCCGGAAAAGACATACAGGAAACACAATAACTAAAGATGCCTCAGGGAGTCAGTGTGAGGAGGTTTAAGGGCTAGGGAACCATCTCTCCTCTTGAGGTAATCAGAAGTTCAGCTCACAGGTGGCACGTGCCCACTCTCCAGGAACACCGAGCAGGCCTCTGACACCTCCTGGGGTCAAACACAAATAGAAACAGGGTGGTGACCATGGCACACTGTGTTCTTACTGGTTTTGTTCAACCTTGCCCAGTTATACGTTGGTCTGGCTTGCACTCAAGAATTTTGCAGGACCAGAGTTTTATCTGCTCTGCAAGACCAAATAAAGTGCACAGGAGGAGCTGCTGTGTACTCTGAAGGAAAGTGATATCACAGACCCGTCTCTGTACTTGGCAGGTCCTGGGGATACCGAGACAAGAGCAGACAGTCCCTGCCTCAGGGAGATGCCTCCCCTTGGGGCTGGGGCCAGGGTGCAGATCCCTGTGTACACACAGATAAGAAAACAGGAGATGTGGGGACACAGAGAATACTGCCAACTGGCAGAAGGCCTTCAGGTAGCAGTAGCTCCTGAGTTAAACCTTGAGGGAAGATGGAAATGGGGAAGGAGGGATGCGCTTGGCATCCTTGGCCAGAGCCGAAGAATGGAGATGCAAGATGGAATGAATGCCAGGTTGGGGGAGCACCCGATAGCTCTCCGGGGCTGGGACAGATGCTTTGGGAAAGCAGGCCAAAAGCGAGTCTTGAAGGATTCGAAATAGTAGCAATGCTATTATTACATGAAGTAATTATTATTTTAAGTTACCATTAAAATGCCAGTGTGAGAAATTTCATTTTATCTTCTTCCCATTAGGAAGACCCTGCAGACTGAGTAAGGAAGATGATTTTGGCAGTTGTGTGGAGGATGCCTGGGAGAAGGGAGATGCTGGAAGTGGGAAAAGGAGCAGGGAGCTATGGCAGTAATTCGGGAGAGAAGTGCTGAGGTTCTGAACTAGGCCTGAGCTCCTGTGAGTGAGTGGAGGGAGGGGGACCAGCGGGAGAGAGGTTGGGGAAAAATTCAACAAGTGATTGACAATGAGGAGTCAGGGAGAGGAAGGGTCAGCCTGGATGAGGAGAGAAAGGAAGCCTGGTAATCATCGTCACTGAGGTAATCATTGAACTCCTCGGAATAGAGGAGAGAGAAGAGATCTTCAGAAAGAGCGCTGGTAAATAACCGCAATTATTAGGGTGGATGATGGCTGGTGCAGAGAGACAAACGAACCATGGAGAATGCTCTTCAGAAGCCCTGGAGGATCCCAGGTTGTGTAGGAGAGTAGAGAGTGGAAGAAGGACCCAGAGAAGGTTTACAGTTTTGTAATTGGTATGGGGTTCACTGGAATGTGAGCACAGAGCTGAGAGGGACCTTGGAGGTACCGGAGTTCAGGCCTATCACTATGGATGAGGAAGCGTAAGCTTTGTCGACTTAGAGGTAGTCAGGAGTCAAGATTCAGTTTCCTGCTATTTTTAAGGCAATGCTTTTCACACTAGGCTCTGAAGTAAACCACTAGGTAGCTGTGTGATCCTGGGTAAGTCAATTAACCCATTTACCTCAGTTCCCTCAACTGTAAAATGGGAATTTTAATAGCTCCTACCTGCCACAGTTGTTGTGAGGGATCAAATGAGATAATTGTACAGTGCTTAGCGCCAGGCCTGGCACATAGTAGGTAATAGAAATGCTGGCTGTTGTTATTAATGTTCAGGATACAGAAAGATGTTTCCTAGAGGAGAGTAATGCATGTTTTCTGAAGTGGACGTTTGCACAGAAAGCAAGTGATGACTGTTACAGAGACCCCACAATGACCCGCTCGGAGAGCCATTCAGCTGGAGTTAGCCACTCTGTTGTGCCATGACACCCTTCCCTGAGAGGGCCAAGCTGGACCCTCTGCAGTAGCTTGTACTGCCAGGAGAGGCTAGGAGACAGGGGTCATTGAATAATGATCAGAGAAGGAGAGTTGGATGCCTGTGCTGAGGGGTCTGCTAACAAGCTATGCTATCAATAAGGCAAATCTTGGTATTTCAGAGCAACTCCTGAACCTTATTCAGCCTGTTGACCAATACTCACTCGTGGTTCATGTAGAGCCTGGGATATTTCCAGATACTGCTGCCTAGGAGACATTTCTGGGGACTTCTAAAGTACAGGATAAGAAATTGAAGACTTTGGGAGCAGATAGAGTTTTCATCATAGCTGTTAATTGACAGTAGGAGTTGAATCCCGTGATCAATTATTAAGCACCTACTGTTTGTAAGGAGTTCTCAAGGAGAAGCATATTTGGTTAGTTAACAGTTCGTTTAAGAAAATGGCACTGGAGAACAGGCTTTGGAATTTTGGACAGTGTTTTAAAGTATGTTAAAGGCTACTTGACCAGGGTGGAGCTCACTTAATGAGGTCTCATTAAATTTATTTTGTCTAGAGTTTTGTGAACTAGGTCAAGGACTTTAAATGCAAAAGGGAGAATAAGAAAAAAAGTGGCCCCATCTGCCCACACAAATAGCAAAGAGCTGCCAATATTGTAGGGAAAGGAGGAGACAGTATTGAAGAAAGACCCACAATCAGTCTCCTAGCCTTTGAAGTCTCTCTAGAAATACAAGAAGTCCAAGGGGAGTAACACCAGGAAGCATGTGGCCCAGCAGATGTTCCCTGACCAGAATGCAGCTCACAGCATATTCAAGAACAGAATAGATTAAATGGGCAGACCAGATAAAATGGAAAAGCACAGTACCTTTTTGGACATAATTTGTCTTGACTAAATGGACACCTCCAACAAACATCCAGACCAACGTGATCACCAAGTATATTCTCTGCACACAGTTATACCAGACTGTCCAGTACCTGGACTCCTGCAATTTTTAGTTTTAAACTTTTAGTATATATAGTAGACCAAAAAAGAAGATTGTCTTTAAAAGTGAATGCACTCTTAAAATTTTGAGTCTTTTGAGGGGCTGGGGAGGTCATGGAGTGGGGGAGTCATAGTCAGAACTAGAGATGGCTGAGTGGGAGAGACCCAGTAAAGTTTGAAGGTTGTTACTTTGGTGGGAGGGGTTAGCAGGCCTAGAAGTGGGTACTGGGGATGTGGGGAGGGTTACAGGATGGAGTATGTTTGAGGAGCATGGGAGAAAATGGTATTAGCAAGACCTGGAAGTGGGGTTGGAGAAGGATCATAATGAGGAGGTTTGGAGGTTCTGGGAGCAAGCGGGGTCACATTTAGGATTCAGTGGTTGTTTGGAGGGGTAGGGAAGTAACAAGGACTGAAGGCAGTTGGAGCTGTCTGGGAGAGGTTCACAGTGAGGCTTGGAGATATTTAGGGTCATGGGCCAGGAGTCAGGGGTCACATTGTGAAAGGTGGTTGGAGTTATTAGGTACAGGTGGGGTCCCAGTGAGGTGGGATTTGGGGCAAATGACATTTACAGATGAGAGGGTGTGAGGGGTCCCAGTGAGTGCTAAAGGGCAACCGAATCCATGGGAGGGCTGGGAGTTTCCAGAGTCCCTCCAAAGTGGCAACTGCAGAAAGTGAGGCCCCCCTCAAGTCAGGGTGGGCCAAACTGGTCAGGGGCCCCAACCTTTCTTCCCTCCTGTAGGGAATGGAGACATCCAGATGATCAGCTGTGGAGCTGACAAAAGCATCTACTTCCGAAGTGCCCAAAAGGTCAGGGGGCCAGCCATTCCTCCCAGGGACGACTAGCCCTGGAGATGGAGTTGGGTGGGTAGTGGGAGTGAAGGCAGGGGATTATGAAGTGCTCTGCAGGCAGGCTATTTTCACCCTTAGGGACAGAGTAACACTTGGTCTCAGTCAATTCCTCTGTTCTTTTTTAAAAAAGATATTGGGCAAAGGTAGGGGGTGGGACATGGGTTTTCCTGGCCTCTGAAGACCACTTGTGGCCCTAGGTTTCTGATGGCCTTCATTTTGTACGTACCCATCATGTGGCCGAGAAGACCACCCTTTATGACATGGACATCGATATTACCCAGAAGTATGTCGCTGTGGCTTGTCAGGACAGGAATGTGAGGTGAGCTGGCTTTGCTCTTGTCCTGGTCTCTGTTTCTAGCTTCTCCAGAGCTCAAGCCTTGGGCCCTTCCCTTGGTCCTCATTGGTTGGGGCCCAGTGAGGGCCTGGTCAGCCCTCTGAGTCTCTGGAAGGGGCAGGGCTCAGGGTGAGTGGAGGGAGCTGGCCACCTGGGCTGGGGTCAGGTGGGCTTCTGAGACCCTGAGGGTGCCGTATGTTCTCCTCAGAGTCTACAACACAGTCAATGGCAAACAGAAGAAGTGCTACAAAGGCTCTCAGGGGGATGATGGCTCCTTGCTGAAGGTGAGAGGGCAGGCTGGGGGTGGGGAACAGGGGTGCCAGGCAATGTGTCTGTCGAGACCTCTCAATTGATTTACTGAGGGTTGTGAGTGCTGGAAATGGGCCCCAGGTGGGAGGGAGAGACTAGGCAGTGAAAGAAATACTGGAAAAGAGCATGAATAAATTGTGAAGAATACAGTAAAAAAACCCAGAGGTTCAGAAGGGGTCAGAAACGGGGCGGTTTGGTGAATACCAAGTTCAGTTTAATCCAGTGATAGCAGGCCAGCTCCGACTTGGCAGTTGATAGTCTTTTAGAGTTGTCTACGGCATTGGGAGGTGATGTGATCTGCGCAGAGGCCTAAGCCCGTACAGGGTAGAAGCTGATCTTGAACCCAGGGTTTCCTGGCTCCCAGTCTAGCTATATGCCTCAAATTGGAGAGATGCGCCCAAAAACCCAAACTGCATGGAACCAAAGCTCATGGTTTTAAATATAATCTTTCTTTATTCTTTGTATACTGAAATATTCACAATTAAAAAGAATGTTTGCATTTTTAAGAAGTGGCTTTCTCCCGAGTCATGTATGGCCCTCTGGAGATTTTCTCTGAGGCCCTGACATGGGCCAGGTGACTTTAGAAGGGGTCTAGGGGTTGGAGGGGCAATCTTCCCTCTGGCTGGAGCAGAAAGGTTCACAGGGCTGCCTCCGGGAACTGTGCAGAAGGACCCCAGGAGGCTAAGGGGGTAAGGGATTAGATAGGCAGGCTGACCTTCTCCAGATGGAGGGGTTGAAGGCCCCAGGGGAGGTGCTTCCCAGGCCAAGGAAGGACAGAATTTGGAGCCAGGTCGATAATGGTGTTTCCCCCTTTCCCCTTGGGCAGGTGCACGTAGACCCTTCCGGTACCTTCCTAGCCACCAGTTGCTCTGATAAGAGCATCTCGGTGATTGACTTCTATTCTGGAGAGTGCATTGCCAAGATGTTTGGACATTCAGGTAGGTCCACCCACTTCTTGTCTGGTGCCAGGCAGGGCCTCTTCTCAGGATTCACACTTCTTTGACTGCTTTCCCACAGAGGTGGTTGAGAGAGACTCTTCTCTGATTTGGTTACAGAAATTGTCACAGGCATGAAGTTTACTTACGACTGTCGCCACCTAATCACCGTATCTGGAGACAGGTAAGGAAGTAATCGTAGGATAGGACACATTTCTGCACCATTGGGGTTGTGCGGAAGGAGGATGCGAGGTGAAGAGGCAATAGAGAAATGAAAATAACATTTTGTAGTTTGTTTAAAATGATTTCCATGTCCACGGTTTCATTTGAACCTCATGGCTGTTGGCTGATTGACTGGCCAGTGTGGATATAGCTGTAAAGACTCTCAGGTGCTGTGGGCCCATGTGAACAGTGGACACAGAACCGGGACAGCTGTGTGCACCACAGCAAAGGCTCCTGGGTCCAGAGCAACTCAAGCCTGGGGAATGTGTCCAAAGCGGGGTTGTGTGTTCTGCAGGTGGGTTGTACTAGCACTCGGGAGCTATTCTTGGGGTTGCCCTTGTGTGCCCTTGCTGTACAGCTCAGGCACTTTGGCCAGTGGCTTTTGCAGGGATGTCTAGTTTTTACTGTGCATGGTATGGATATGCCAGGGATCGACCTCTTTTGTTATTCAGTTGTTTTTCAGTTGTGTCTGACTCTTCATGACCCCATTTGGGGTTTTCTTGACAGAGATACTGAGGGGTTTGCCATGTCCTTCTCCAGCTCATTTTACAGATGGGGAAACTGAGGCGAACAGGGTGAAGTGACTTGCCAGGGTCACAGAGCAACTAATTGTCTGAAGCTGGAAGGCTGTTACTCTGGATGTCAGTCTTCCTGACTCCAGACCCAGTTCTTTATGCACTATGGCACCACCTGGCTGCCCTAAGGGTGCTCATGGGAGGAAATAGAATGAGTTTTTGGTTTGTCAGATTTCTCAGTGTCATGTTCTCTGACATGAGGCTGAACATCCTTAGAATATTTTCAGGGAATTAAAGTTTGGATTCCTCAACTGGAAACAACCAAAAAAAATCCTAAAAAAATCAAAGGATAGGAGGGAGGGTAAGATTGAATTTGGTTTTGAACGAATTTGACTTTGGTTTCTGGCCACATTTTTCAACGTACTATTAAAGAGATGATTTGTAATCATTTAGAAAGGAAAGCAGTGATCCCCAAGAGGCAGCAGCTTACACCAGTCTAATGTTTTGTCGTCTTTTGGCAGGTCATTGGCTTGTTAGATGAAAGGCACACTATTGACTTTGTACTCCTGGATTTTGGCAAAGTCTCTTGTGCTGTCTTGGGGAATGAGGTCCCAGATAGGGGTTAGGGGACAGGTTAGTTAGCTGGATCTGGCTTGACTGAATGACTGAACCCAAAGAGTAGTTCTGAGTGGCTGCTGTCAGGCTGGAGGGAGGAGGCCTTGAGTGGTGCATCCAAAGCTGGCTCTCCTGTCATGTTAAAAATTTTTGTCTGTGCCTTGGAGGATGACCCTGGGGACATACTTAGTAAATGGGCCACTACTGCAGAGCCTGGAAGGGCAACTAGGGGGACACATAGCTGGCTCTCAGGTCATCTGTCAAGCTTCACAGAGGCCTCTATGATCTCATGGGGACCTCTGTCCTTCTTCAGATGAGGCAGCTGAGGTGTGAGAGGGTTTAGATGGTCACACAGTGTCAGAAGTGGAATTTGAACCTGGTCCTCTCTTGTCCACAGCTCTTTCCACTGGTCTTTAAACATCCTTCGCTGTTCTCCCCACCTCACCCCTTTCTCCTTTGTCTGAGGACCATGAGATATTCCCATCCCACTCGAAGCTGAACCCTCGTAGATGCTGTCACCCTTCCCCCCTTAAAATGAGCTCTTGGGGAGCAAGGACTCTTTCTGTTTGTATACTGAGTGCTTAGAATAGCCCCTTTTGCACATAGACAATGTTCAGTCCATTCAGTCCAATTCGGTCCTTTTCTTCCTTCTCTTCTTCTCTCCTCCCTTACCCGTCTGCTCACTTCTTGTGTGGTCTTTCCCCTTCCTCCAGTTGTATATTTATCTGGCAGCTGGGCCCAGAGATCACCAACTGCATGAAACAGCACTTGATGGAAATCGATCACATTGAGCAGCAGAGGAATATAAAAGAGAGAAAGTGGACCAACCAGCTGAGGTAGGTGGCTCAAGCTCTGACTGCCTGTCTCATGAGAGTGAGAGCCTCCGTTTGTACAGTGGTGCTGAGCATTTCGGTTACCTCCCAAGAGGCTCACAGTGACCCCCAGAAGCTGTGTTCCAGGGTAGAAAGGGGCTCATGGCTCCTTCTTCATCCACTGGGAAGCAGGGTGGGACCCAGCAGCTTGTGAGACCAGAGCTGTAAGACAAGCAGTACCTTGGACAGATCTGGCCTTTCCCAGTCCTTTCTACCTTTCAGCCAGAGGCCATGGCAGGGAAAGGGAGGTCGGATGGCTTTCTGGGCCAGGGTTGTGTGCTGTTCCAGGTCAGGGGCAGCCAGGCTTCTGAGCTGGCCTGACCAGAGGCAGGGGTGGGGGGCTGGGGAGGGGGTGGCCTCAGGGAAGGTCTAGAGCTGTCCCCTCCTCTGCCGTTTGAGTTCAGGCGGGAGACGTATGTGTCTATACCCAGTGGGACGTGCTCCCTGAGCCCTGGAGAGCAGACTGAGGATGAGATGGAAGACGAGTGTGAACAAGAGCAGCTGCTGCAGACCCCCACCAAGGACAGCTTGGAGACAGGCAGGTCCCGCCTGGCCTCTGGTGCTCACTCCCTGGGGCTGCCCCTCCCTGTGCCTTGGGTTCCTCATCTGTAAAAGGGGGGTGTGAGCCTCCAGGCCAGAGCCTAATATCCTTGAGCAATGATGAGGTCACAGCTCAGGCTCTCTAGCCTGGCGCCCTAGCCTTAGTGCTTGGAGGTTTTCCCTTCTAGCTTAGCTAGAAGCTGCCGATGTGGCATACTCCCTGCACTGGAAAGGTTTGAATAGCACCACAGAATTGCAGTGTTGGAAGGGCACTTGGTGGGCATCCAGTCTATAATATTTCCCGCCTCTGCCAGAGGCAGCTCCACCTCATTTCCGGGCATTTTGGGGAAGTTGTTTTATTCCTTGTCCCCTAGGGGTGGGATACCCCCAAGCTCTTGTGCTCAGGTGGGAGTTCCATTTTGCTCCTTAGGTAATTGGGGTCAGGCCTGAGTAGCTATTGAGGACAGTGAGCCGCTTCTGTTTAACTCCTTTCCTCAAATCCCAGGGACAGAGACATTGGAATAGGGTAGTCCTCTTGACCTTGACTGCCTTTGACTTTCTAGATCCCCGATGCCTGCTGACGAATGGCAAGCTTCCTCTCTGGGCAAAGCGGTTGGTAAGTGAGTGTTTGGCTTGGGAGGGATGGTGTTACCAAGTGAGGGCTTTGCCACGCTCCCAAGGCCCTCCCTTCCTTGGTGGCTATATCCTGATTTGGGGCTTGTTGCCCCTCTGCTCGGCATGAGTGCCAGGGTTCCAGTCATTGGAGCTGCTGCCTGTGCTCTCTCTCAGGACCATGGACCAAGTACTTGGTTCAGGGGGAGCTAAGTCTCCTTAAAGGATAAAGCTTTCATCTTCATGGGTAGCTGTGGTGCCAGAACCCAACATGAGACCTTGAATGGAATTGGTGTTTCCTAGGTGTCTGTTGCAAAGTTAGAGAGACTAAATGCGCTCTGGTGGCACCCAGCCTCTGGTCAGCAGGACTGAGGAGGAGGCCTGGCCAGCCAGGGTTAACTATATCAAGGGTGGGGAACCTGTGTCCCCAAGGCCACATGTCTCTTTGACAGAATCCAAACTTAACAGAACAAATCCCCTTCATAAAAAGATTCATTCTGTAAAACTTGGACTCGATCAGAAGGCTGCATGTGAGGACCTAGAAGGCCACATGTGGCTTCAAGGTCCCAGGTTCCCTACCCCTGGCTCTTGCCCTTCCCTTAGATAGAGGCCCTTGAGCATTCTTCTGGGAAATGGGTGGCTGAACAGTTGGCGGACAGGGGCACAGCTGGTTGTTACTTTGTCTCTGTAGCTGGGGGATGATGACGTGGATGGGGCCACGTTCCATGCTAAGCGGAGCTACCAGCCTCATGGCCGCTGGGCTGAGCGGGCTGACAGAGAGCCCATCAAAACTATTCTGGATGCCCGGGACCTGAATTACTATTTCAGCCCCGTGAACCCTGATATGCTGGATGACTCTGGCCTGGAGAAGGTGGAGCCGCACAGTCTGGCCCAGCTGCTCACTGAGGTCAGTAATCCAACTCCAGGTTTCCTAGGCAGGCTCAGACACAGGCTTTGCTGCCCGAGGGCCAGTGGTGGACCACACTAGATTAGCCTGTTCTCTTCTCACCAGCTGGTCTGATGGAGCTCAGGCCTGGCTGGTCCTGTTCTCAGGTCATGAGCTTCTGTCCTTCTTCAGACAGAGTGCCAAGAGGGCCGAAGCCAGATGGAAAGTGGTTCCCAGCATCCTGACTTCCTCCAATTGGATCCGGAGTCTCCCAAGGCGAGTGATATGATCATTTACACCTTGGAGCCAGGGGCCGTCCCGGATAACAGGTATGCCTTTTCTTCTGGCAGTAACTACTGCTTCTGCTGGGGGATCCTTTGGGGATGGGTGGGGGTAGGGCTGGGTCTTTGTCAGCTTGGCCCATGGGCTTCTGGGCAAGTCGAGATCTTCTGGGGGAGCCTCAGAGTAGAGGGTGATGGGCAAGGAGTACCCGCCACATGTTCTGTGTATGAATCTCTGAGCCAGTTTCTTTCTCTGAGGGTTAGGGAGAGCCAGTTTAACTCGCATCACCCCCACCCCCACCCCTGCATGTTAGAGTTCACCAGGCACTTTCCTCAAACAACCCTGGGAGTTAGGTAATGCAGAGATTATTATCACTATTTCAAGTGAAGAATTGGAGAAGGGCGGTGATTCCTTGGTGGTCCCACAGTCAGCCAGTGTAAATGGCAGATACAGGACTGAAACTCCAGCATTTCCGTCCCCTTGTCCAGCATCCTCTTCTGGCTTCTTGTGGCCAGTCCAAGGAGGTGTCCCTAGGAGCCAGGAGGAAGACGGCCCCTGTGAGAAAATTCCAGCTAAGTCCCAGAGGCCCAGATGAACAAACTCCGTCAGTGGAGGCTTATGCTCATATCAGGGGAGGCCCTTTAGCTTGAGGTAGTCTTCTATCTGGGGCACCTCGGATTGTCCCAAGGAGCAAGAAAGGTCAGTTGCGGAGTCCTCAGTGATCACCTCTCCCTTGGGTTTTCTCCCTGCTTTCAAGGGAGTACCATCTGAAAGAAGCAGACATCTCCCCCTGTCAGTGGGCCAATGGTTATCTTCAAGTCAACTCAGTTCTGCCTGGGGATCTGGAGCACCAGCCTGAAGGTACGCATGAGGCAGACAGACCCCTCTGTGGGCAGGAAGGGGCTCCTGGGGCTCTTTGCTGGCCTTTGTGCCCCTTCCCCAATGGAGTGTACAGATGTAAAGTGGAAGAGGAAATCTGAAGGCCTCCTTTAGCCTCCTCCCTGGAGTCAGGTCTGTCCCTCTGCTCATAACTTGGCATTAGCTTCCTTTGCCTCCCCACAATGGTCAGAGACCCTTCCCAGCCTGGCAAGTGTCCTGTGAGTGAATGCTTTCTGTCCTTTCCCTTCTGCCTCTGTGACTGCGCTATTCTGACTGCTTCCAGAGCTTATCTACCTGGCCTCGGGTGATGGGGCATCCCCAGTGAGAGCAGTGCCCCCCCAAACTCCCCTCCACCTGTTCCCTGCAGGTGGGGAATCACTGGAGTCCGAGGCTGAAAAGGAAGTTGAGACTGTTGACTTAGAAGGTAGCTTCAAAGCCATTCACTCCTCAACCCCCCAGGCCAAGGTGGGGAAGAGCTCATTTGAGCAGATCCCACTAGTCCCAGGTGAGTGCCATCCTCTTTGACCTGGGGGATGGGGCTGGGTGGCATTCCTTTGCTCTATGAGGCCTGGTTCTCCTTTCTCGTTCTGGGCTTCCTGATGTGCTGACCTCGGACACAGAGAGCGCTCCAGGGGTGGAGTTCATCAGACCTGAGGGGCCCATGCCACCCAGCAGCTCTCTGCCACAGACGCCGGAGCAGGAGAAGTTTCTTAGACACCATTTTGAAACTCTTACTGACTCCCATCCTGAAGGTGAGGCTTCTGGTCAGTCCTGACCTGCTCACACCTGAAGGACCAGGCTGTTCTCTATGGGTGGGCCTCCTTGTCTTGGGCCCTCTTGGGGCGTGGGCTAATGTGAGTGGGACCAGATGTTCTAGACTGCCACACACAGCATGGTTTGTAAGTGCTTGCCGATTGATTGGCTGTCCGTCTTGGTCTTGTTCTTGGGGCATATTTCTTCGTGTGTTCCTTGCTTCCTGACGTATTCCCCAGAGGTAGTGAAGTGAAATGCCTTTGAGCACCAAGGAATGCTGGGCCTGCCCGTGTGGGAGAGGGGGAGGGCTGTTGACACTGGGGACCTGGTTGGATTCTTCTAGAAACAAGGCTTCATGCATCTCCCCAAAGAAACAAAGCAAAACAAAAAACCTCCCTCTGGGTTACTGCCAAGTAGAGCCCCAGGTTCAGCTGGGTCACTGTCCTTACTCTCTCTGGATTCCGCCAGCCGCCGTCCTCACTCTCCTTTGGCTGACATTTCCCTTTGTGGGGCCTTGGCTTGGGCTGTTGGGCTCTTGTTTGCCCCCTGAAGGTGGTATTACTACAGGGATCCTGCCCTTGCGCAAACTCCCTGTGCCAGTTCAGACCAGCCATTGCACAGCACCTTCACCTTAGTGATTGTGTCCATGACCCGGCCCAGGGCTGCAAGCAGTGTAGTTTAATGAAGTAAATAAAAATTGTGATTTCCTAAGTCAGTGTGCAGCTGTTTCTAGTGGCGTTTGACCCCATGGGCCTGGAACCCAGGGTGCCCAGGGCTCCTCGGAGATCCCCCCCTTCTGTTCCCCACCTGTGAAGACAAGTCTTTTCCATCTGGGGACTCATTTAGCTGCTTTCTTGGGGATTCCTCTGGTTAACACCCCCATCCTCCTTCCTGCAGAACTGGGCAGTTGCTCAAGTTGAAATGGTGTTTTTGCCCCCCCAGAATTGTTCAGTGGTTCCCTGAAGGATGTGGAGCCCCTCGAGAAGGCAGAGTCTGAGAAAAGCTTCTTCCTCAACCCTCGCCTGAGCATTTCTGCCCAGTTTCTTTCTCGATTCCAGAAAAATCCCAGGTAGGGGAGAGAGCAGGAGGGAGAGGACTTAGCCATGCCAGGGGAGTGAGCCTCCAGTGAGCCCAGCTCCCCACTGGTCCAGCCTTTGGGCTGCCTGGGAGCACAGGCCTTCATACCTTTTCCTCTGGAAGTCCTCTGCTGTGTGACCCAGGATTGAGGCCTGTCCCATCCCATGGTTATTCTCCCACCCCTTCCCTAACCCTTAGCCAGTGACCCCCTCCTTCTCTTAGAATAGAGCCTTGACTGTGGAAATCCCCTTTGCATCTGTGTACGAACCCCACCCCGCCCCACCATCTGCCTGTGGCACTGTGTGCCATGGCTTCTGAGAAAGACATGTGGCCCCTTCCTCCCCTCAAGAAGAGTGTCCTGAAGTTTCCCCTTTGTGTCTGTGATATGGGGGCCTGAGCATTCATCCCTTGAGCTTCCTTCTCTCATCAACTTCCTGTGGTGCCCTGAGCTCATGGGCTGATGGGGGGCAGATGGCCAGGGTGGGTGGGGAGGTGTACAGAGCCCTTTCCCAGGCCTGGTTGTGTGTTCTGGAGAGCACTCTGTCCTCAGGGCCTCAGCTGGCATCTCTTGCATCAAACACTCTGAGCCTAGCTCAGGGTGGGGCCCATACCTGCTTTATCAGATGACGGCTGTTCCTCCCTTCCCAGTCTGTTCCTGCCAGGCTCATCCTACTTGATGCACCTGTTTGTCCTCCAGGTTTGCACACACCTTCCCACCAACACTGCCCCTTCAGTTAGTGAAGCCACTGGAGGCCTCGGCGCTTCGGGGGGAAGGGGCCGAGGCCCACAGGGCTGATGGAAGCCGTGGCACTGCAGGTGTCTCTAATGTGAGTGTGACTGACTTACTGGCCTGACAGGAACTTGACACAAGGCGGGGCGGGCTGGGTGGCTCCTTGCCTCTCTTGGATAACTGTGTGACGATTTGGGCTTGAAGGAACTCCTTGGTGAGAAGACAGATGAGAGCACGGAGATCCCACCACCTGCATCCTGGTGCCCACTGAGTAAGACTGACCCTTTGGCCACTGTGCCCTCTTTCCTGCCCTTTCCTAAGACCCTGCTCCCACTGGGTAAGACCTTCCTGTGTCTCTTTCTTCCCACCCTCCCAGCACCCTAAGGCCTAGTACTTTCTAGACAAGGACCCTCCTCAGCATCAGTCATCTGGGAACCCTCTGAACCAGGGCAAGAAAGGTGCTGAGCCCCCTGTAGCTGCTGAGTGGCTCCACACTGTAGGACCCAGACTTTGAGCTCCATTGAGCCTGAGGCTGTTGAGGTCAGGCCAGGGAGTCACCCCTGCCTTGGCCAGTGATGGCTGAAGGAGTAACATGTTTATTTGTTTTCCATCTAGTCTCTGGTATCACTAACATAGTGCCAGGCCCACCTCCTGAGGCTCTCCTGGGTCTTCCCCTGGAGAAAGAGAGGGAAAGGAAACTGAAACAGTCGCCTCCACTGCCCTCAGCCCTGGCCAGGGGCAGCCGAGAACTCCCAATCCATTCCTATGTTGAGGCTGCCATGAGCTCCAGAGCAAAGATGTCCCGAAGCGTATCTCTTGGAGAAAACTTCACCCCTACCCTGGCAGAGCCCCTCCGATCCCTGGATGGCTTGAAGAGGCCTCTGTCAATGGGAGAACTCTCAACAGTGGGGCAAGATGGTTTGCCAAGCAGCACCAGTGAACTGAACAGCAGGGAGAGGGGCCAGGGCCTGCCTCTTTGGGGTAATCATGAAGCCCGAGCCAGCCTCAGGCTGGACCTGCCCAATGTGTGTGACCATCTCCTGATGACTCCCCGATCCCCACCCCCTGCCCCAGCCTCTGGGCTTCCTGAGACAGGCCTAAAGAGAGGCTGGGTCCAGGGTTCTTTGGCCTCTATGGAAACTGCCCCAGCAGTGTTCCTGGCTCGTGACACTCCTGACATGAAAAACATGGGCCTCTATGAACCAGGCTTCTTCCAGAGGCTGTCAAGGACTGAGCCTTCAGCTCCGGCCCACACTGAGGACCCAGCTACCATGCAGTCTCTGGGGCCCAGGGGCATTGGTTCTGAAGCCTCCCTTTTGGAACCTCTCCCTGGTGAGTGTCACTGCCTCAGGGACTCAGGAGGGGCCCTCCCCTACCCCCAGCCCCCAGCCCAGGTCCAGGGTTTCCAGCTGGCAGGTGGAGAGGACTGAACTCTCTCTGTCCCACTCAGAGCAGAGGCATACCCATATAGGGTTGCTCCATAGGCCCTGGCACTGTCACCTCATAATTATCTTTCTCCTTCAGGCCTACACAGTCATTGTTGGCCTCCTCCCCATCACTATTGGTATCCAAAACACACCATGACCCTCTTGTCACTAGCCCTCCTGTGCCTTCACATCCATTCTGAGGATGGAAGGCTTCAGCATTCACTGGGCCCGCTGGCTTTGGGGAGCCTCCTGTGGCTCATGGGGCTTATCCTCTCTTAGTCCCCCAGCTCAGCATGAGCAACGTGGAACACATCACCCAAAAGCTTCGGCTCAGCTTCCAGGAGGCCCTCGACCTTTACAACCTGGTAAGGCCTGGGGCTGCTGAGGGAAGGGGTGGAGATCCTGGCTTCCACTTAAGTCCTTCCTGCTCGGTGTCCTCTGGGGAGTCTCCCTGTGCCTTCCTCCTGCTCCATCTGCTTCCCTGGCGACAGCTGTCTGACCCCACCCCCATCCTGATCCTGAGCAAGCCTCACTGCCCTCTCCTGAGCCAGAAGAGGCTCGGCTGCCTGATAACCCTAACCCCTCCTTATTCTCCTCCCAGGTGGTTTCCAGCCCCCAAGTGAGAGGGGAGCAGCAGCAAGTCCAAGCAGAACTGTCTTCTACTTTCCGGTGGATACGGGGACAGCTGGAGGCTGTGGCCCGGCTGGATGGGGAGGAGGTGGCCCACCCCCTCTCCCCACCCTCGTCTCCAGCCCCTTCCCCAGCTCTGGCTTCAGCCTGGACTCTCTCCCCTTCCCCCGAAGCCAGGGAAGCCCCAGGCCTCCCATCTCCTCTGCTATGGTCCTTGCCTAGCTCAGAGGTCCGAGCCCTGCTGGAACACTACTCAGAACTGTTGGTGCAGGCCGTTCAAAGAAAAGCAGGTGGTAGGGAGATAAGGACAGGCCAGGGGAGCAAGGCCTGAGCCTTTTAATACCACTAGCCCTTGTGGGGGTCAAAAGCCATAACACTGACATGACAACCTCTTCCTTCTCTGCTGCTTTTAAGAAAATGTCTATTTTTTGGAAAATAAACAACTTGGATGTGAGTGGCTCCTGGTGCCTCATCCCCACCAACCTCCTAGTGTCTCATCCTAGAACAGCTACTTTGAGCACAGGGGCCTTTTCCATCTGGTGACTCCATAGGATCTCAGACTTAGGAAACACCTTAGAGATGGTCTGTTATTCCCGCTTCTCCCTTTCTCCCCCAGCGCCAGCCCCATGAATCTTATCTGGGATGGTCCCAAACGGTCAGCTAGTTTTTTCTTGAAGATTGCTCCAGGGGTGGGGAGGTCACTCCTTCATCCAGTGCGGGGCGGCTCACATGGTTAGTAAGTCCCTAAATCTGCCTCTGTAACTTACCGACCCATTGTTTCCAGTTCAGCCCCTTGGGGCCAAGGGGAGTCCTGGCCATGTTCTACATCCCATGTCTCCCCACTTCATCCTTTCTCGGGTGTGGTTCAGAGGCTCCTTCCCAAGCTTCCAGTTGGCCACCATCCCCCTGCCCTGGACAGGAGACCCTTGCCATGGCCACACTGAGTGGAGGAGGCCCATCTCTCCCCTGCCTAGTTTAGATGCTTCTATTAATGAGGCTTTCACCATGTTGGCTTGCTGGGCCTTCCTTGTGAATGCTTTCTAGCCCTATCTCCCAATAGCCTATAAACCTGTACATCTGATGTTCAAGAGGCAGGATGGCTAAGGAAATAAGAGCATGGCATGTGGGCAGGGAAATCTAGGTTCCTATGTGACTCTGGGAGTCATTAGCCTGCCTGAGCCTCAGTTTCCCCACCTGTAGAATGAAGGGGTTGGACAGGATGACCTCTGGTGGTCCCTTCCAATTCTTTAACTGTGGCCCAACCTTCACTTGAGTCCAAAGGACTTGGGGTCATCCAGGGAACTCTAGAAAGGCATTGTTCTCCTTTCTCTTTCCAGATTCCTTTTTAGAAAGATGCTCTCCCTATCGGTGTGACTCCCTGGGAGACTGAGGGAGGTCTCGGAACCTTGCACACAGTTCTCAGTAACTAGATGACTCCCAAGTGACTTTAGCAGTCTAGATGGGTTTTCTCCAAAACTCAATCCCAGGCCTCACCTAGGCTAAAAATTCAGAGCACACTCCACCTTCCCCACACACCCCCCTTGCCTTCACCCAACTTGGAGACAGCTGCAGTGATTTGAATAACCTCTCTTCAGAGACAGCTTCCTAAGGGGCCGTTGGACACCGTTCGGGGGCTGATTTGACTGGCAAACGGATTCCCCCAACCCCCCTTCCAGCCCCACCCTGAGCCATTGCCAATTTAGGGAGTGGGCAGTAAGATCCTTCAGTGGGGTCAGCTCTCCCATCCTAACTCCTCCACATTGAGCCAAGGCTTTGCTGCAGATGCCTCTGGGAAATGTCTTGGCTTCCTTCATCCCAGGGTCTATCATCCGTCCTTCTGTTTGTCCAGAGAAATGGCAAATATGCTGTTGGTATTGGAGGGAGGGGGCTGAGGTAACTGGAGCCCAAGCAGGGCACTCTGTTGGCTGAGGCCCATCTCAGATTTGCATGGAGAGGATGAGGAGGTCTGGGTCCCATCCACCCTCTCCTAGAAGCAGGTGGGCAGAGCAGAAGGGTCACAGGAGAGGACGCAGCCACCAGCCTCTAGGTCTCTCAGCTTGGGCAGTGAGTGACGACAACAGCTCCCTGCTGTTCCCCTCCTCTCAGGATATGCCTCGATCTTTTCTGGTGAGGAGCTGCCGGCCCCAGCCCCGAGATTGGGGCCACATCACTGACCAGCACCGGGGAGACGCCTATATCCCAGGTAACAGCTGCCCTGGCCACCCCCCACACCTGCAGGCAGGAGCTGGATTCCTGGCCCATCTAGAGCCAGAGGTGCTAACGAAAATGCATGTAAGCATGATCCAGGGAAGTGCACTAAGGGGTGCTGAGTTATGGAAAGGGGGAACAAACACTTCTTAAGCACCTACTATGTAGTAAGCGCACTACAAGTATCTCATTTGATTCTTGAGACTACCCTAAAGGCAGGTGCTGTTATGACCCCCGTTTTGCAGTTAAGGCAACTGAGGCACAAGGATGCAGAGCTGCAGGCCCAGGGCTCTCTCCACTGCCTAGAAGAGATGCCCTGAAGGAGAGCGTGGCATGGCGAACACCCTCGATCCTCTCCCAATGTCAGAAGTGCTGGGGGACAGGGCACATGTCAGAGACTCCCACAATCCCTGGGCTGCAAGCATGGCCTTGGGACAAGCTTCTCTTTCAGATTGCAACCTGGACAAAGGGCTGGCTGATCAAGGAAGCACCAAAGGGGGGTGTGTAGGCAGAGAAAGCGCCACAAGCACCCCATCCTGCCTGCCACCCAACAGTGGGAAGTCCCCAGAACGGGTGAGAGCCCCCAGTTCACTGGCAATGCCAACATTTGTGTGTGGGGAACAGGGGAGGCGGGGGCACCGGTGCCCCAGCTGAGCACTGTCTACCTTCTCTGCCCAGGCTGAGCTGGGTCCTGCAGCGCAGCAGGGCCCTGGGGGACTGAGCTGCCCCCTGTGCCCTAAGGTCTTCCCACTTCAGCGCATGCTAACGCGCCACCTCAAATGCCACAACCCTGCCCGACGCCACGTTTGCAGCTGCTGCACCAAAGGTTTCCACGATGCCTTCGACCTCAAGCGGCACATGAGGACCCACACTGGTGAGGGGTGCAGAGAGCAGGCAGGGAGGGGGCAGGTTAGCCCGGAGGGGGCAAGGGCATCCTTGTCCTCGCCTCTGACAGCCCCTCCACTGCCCCCAGGAATCCGGCCATTCCGCTGCCCCGCCTGCGGCAAAGCCTTCACCCAGCGTTGCTCCCTCGAGTCCCACCTGGGCAAGATCCACGGGCAGCCCCCGCGCTACGGCTACCGCGAGCGCCGGGAGAAGCTGCACGTGTGCGAGGACTGCGGCTACACCAGCGCCCGCACCGACGACTACGTGCAGCACCGGGCCCTGCACCCCGGCAGGCCCTCGCCCCTGGGCGGCCCCTATACCTGAGGCGGCCCCTCTTCCCTTTCCCATCCCAGAGAGCTGCCTGGAGGCCCAAGAGCCAAAAATAAAATGCTTTATTACGAAACTGCTGCACCAGGGCTCGGGTCACTCTGTCCAGCGGTGGCCGCAGTGAGGGGCGGTGCACACGTAGTAGAGCCTCATGGCGTCCTGGGGGCGGCAAGGGGGCAGTCAGGGGCGGCCCCTCCAGGAGCCCTTCCCTCAGCCCTCCCCTAAGACTGGGGAGGGGACCCCCGTTACCTCAGCCCTGGCGCTGTGGGACTGGAAGAACACGGCCTCCTTGTGACCACACCTGCAGAAGGGAGGGCAGGTGGGGGCTGGGGGGAGGCCTGGATCGCCCCCTCCCCTCCCACCCCGTGAAGGGGGGTACTCACTTTTGGCAAGGGTGGTCCTCCGTCCTGGGGAGGGTCGGGTCCTGCGACACGTCCGCGATGATCTGGGTCAACTCGCTGTGCGGGGGAGGGAAAAGGAAGATCTGGGGAAACTGAGGCCGGCCGGAAGTGACCCCCTCCCCCGAGCCCAGCCCTCGCACTTACTCCACCTCGTGAGTGATCTTGTTCACGTAGATGCAGCTGTTGTCGGCTTCCTGCTGGTAGTCACAGTTGCGACACTGCGGGGAGGGGGGGCCGCCCTCAGCGCCCTCCCGGAGGGGGAGGGGCAGGGCAGTAGGAAGGATGCAAGCTCAGGACGTGGGTCTGAGGGACCGAAGAGGATGGCGGGATGGCTATGGAGGGGTCAAAGTGCATATCTGGGGAGGGCCAGGGCCCGGGTGTGGGGGCTGTGGGCTGGGGTCTCACCGCGTAGAGAAGGATGCGGTTCTCCTTGTCCTCCTTGGGGTAGAGCATGTTGTTACTGGGGGCAGGAGGTCAGAGATCATCCTCCACCCTGGCCTGTTGTGCCCCGTCTGCACTGAGACACCCCACCCCCCCGACGTCGGACCTAGCGCCCGCCCCGCCTCTACCCCCAGCTCCCGAGCTCACCACTCCTGGCAGAAGCGGATCCCCACAAAACCTGGCTCGTATGTCCCGTCGGGCTCCATGGCGGTGGGGAACCGTCGGACACCGGGCTCCCACTGCGCAGGCGCAGCTACGGGTCCTGGGAAGGTCCAGAGCGAAGCTCCACCCTCCGTAGCGTGGGGGCGGGACCAATGCCCATGTGGGAGCTGCCTGGCCAGTCACGTGTCCCGATTCCTCGTCTTACTGGTGGGGAAACTGAGAGCTCACGGCTGCTCCACTCGGGACCCTCTTGACTGTGGTCACCCGTCAGTAACGGAGCTGCGGGGTGGGAAGTACACCCGCCGGGGAGCGTCAGATATGTGGATGGGGTCCCCTGTTTGTCTGCACCTCTGGGGAACCCGTGTTCTCCACAGAGAGGCTCCCCCCGGGCCGGGAAATCTGGACCCACCCTGTGCCATGGGAGACGCGAACCAGAGAAAGAAAGTGACTATGGAGGTCATCTCCAGCGTCGTGTGTGTGATCGCACAAAATGGAAAACTGAGGCCTACTGATGGGCCGGGCGGCAGGGGAGTGAGGGGGGGTGGGGCGTCCGGCCCAAGAGGACCGTGGGATCCTCCAAAGTCGAGGTACTTGTTGGGTGCTGCCTGCCCCTCCCTTCGGGGCGGGGACCAGCCCCAAGAGGCCACCCCGGCTCCGCCCGGCCTGGCGGAGATGAATGGAAGGCGCGCCGTTCACCGTCTGACGCCCCACCCCACGCCATAGCGGAGCAGGCACGCGCCGCGCATGTTTCCTGGAACTCCGGCGGCAGGTCCCTGCCAGGTTCCTCTCGCCGACTTCAGCCGGCCTGGGCCCTTGCCGAACCCCACCTTCCTATTGGTTGTCCGCGGTCCGCTGCTGCAGCAAAAGGATGACCGATTGGTTGAGTCCCGTCGGAAGACCCGGATGAGCTTCACCATCTGCGGAAGGAGGGACGATCTCGTGAGGAGGCGGTCGTTCGAGGAGAGAGTCAGGTGTCGATTGGTCCGAGTAAATGGGTTTAAGGTGGTGATTGGCTAACAGAGGAGTGCAGGGGGCGGGACGAAGCTTCCAGAAGCGGCGGCTGTGTCTGTAGCATTGGCAGCGGCGACGGCGGTTTCGGCGGCGAGGCCTGAGGGGAGAGAGGAGGCGGCGGCCGGGAAGGAGCGCCCGGGGCCGGGGGCCCTCCGCAAGCATGGATCTGGCCGGGGTGTCTGCGCCCACGGTCACCGTGTTTATCAGCAGCTCCCTCAATAGCTTCCGCTCGGAGAAGCGGTACAACCGAGGCCTCACTCTGGCTGAGTTTAAGGTGCGGGGCCGGGCGAGGACGAGGGGGCGGGCCCTGGGGGAGAAAAGAAGGACCGATGCGGGGGCGGGGCTGAAGAGAGGGCGTGGCCTGCTAAGGCAAGGTGGGGCTTAGAAGGGGCGGGGCTTCTTGGGGTGGGGTAGAGGTTGAGATGGGTCTGGGGGAGACAGTGGCGGTCCATAAACATTTAAAACATCCCTGCCCGCGCGGTTAGTGCTGGGGGTACAAAGAGGCGGTGTAAGGGGGGAGACCACAAGCCGAAAGCTGTGTACAGAATAAATAGGAAATAAACCCCAGAGAGAAGGCGCTGGAACAAAGAGGGGGCTCTTCACTGGGACGGAGATGTCAGTGGTCAGAGCAGAGCGGAGAGAGTGCACCAAGCATGCCAGCGTCACTGGATCAAAGGGAGGTGTAAGAAGCTGGAAAAGGGGGCGCACCTGATGAAGGGCTTGAACCCAAGCAGCATTTTGCACTTGATCCCAGAGACCATAGGGAGCCATTGCAGTTCATTGGGGTGGGGTGTCGTGCCACGGAAGTACTTGTGCTTTTGGAACATTACTTTGGTGGGTATCTGGAGGATAGGCAGACCCACCAGCTGCAGTTGCAATAGTCCAAGCATGAGGGGACTGGAGCCTGCACCAGGGTGGGGGCAACGCCAGAGGAGAGAAAAGGGCGTATGAGAGGTGGTGCAGAGATGACAGTCACAGCTTGGATGGATGTGGTGGGGAGTGGGGGTGAGAGAGAGTAAGGAGTCCAGGATCACTTAGGTTGGGAACCTGGAGGACCAGGACAGGTTTTGCCCTCTACAATAATAGGAAAGGTAGCATCAGAAGAAAGTTTAGGGAGAAAGATGATGAGGTCATTTTTGTTGCGTTTCAGATGTCTTCTGGACATCTGCTTTGAGATGTCTGAAAGGCCACTGGTGAGAGGTCAGGGCAGGAAAGGTTGATTTAAGTATCGTCCAACTAGAGATGGAAATTAAATCCATGGAAGCTGATGAGATCACCTAGTGAAGTGATGTAGAGGGAGAAAATGGCCCAGGACAGAGCCCCAAGGGATACTTTTGGTCAAAGGGCATGATCTAGAGGAGGATCCAGCCAAGGGAGAAGGAGCAGTCGGAGGGGGATATCCTGAAATCCTAGAGAGAAGAGACTATCAAGAGGAGAGGGAGATCCACAGTGTCAAAGGCTGCAGAGACTTCAAAGGGAATGAGATTGATAAAAGGCCATTGGATTTGGCAGCTAACTTAACAGCTCATTGGTCACTTTGGAGAGGTCAGAAGCTGGATTTTAATTAAGAGGGTTAAGAAGAAAATGAGAGGAAAGGAAGTAAAGGTGTTTATTGTAGATGCCTTCTCAAGTTTAGCCACAGAAGGGAAGAGAGCTGCGGGACAATAGCTGGTGGGAATGGTGGGGACCCCAAGTGAGGGTTTTTTGAGGATGGTAGAAACCTCAGCATGTTTATAGGGAATCAGCCAGGGGACCGGGAGAGGCTGAAGCTAGGTGAGAGTGCGGGATGATAGAGGTGTGGCAGACATCCAGAGCTGATAAGATGGGGTTGCTTCTGAATTATGAGGGGTGAGCTTTAGTAAGGATTAGGCCACCTCATAATCTGGGACAGGTGAAAGGGGAGAGTGGAAGTGATGAGGGTTGAGGAGGACAGAGCTGGTGTGGAACAAGGAGGTTTGGCTGGGAGAATGAGGGCAGAGGTTTGGGCCACGTTGAATTAGTCAGGTTGGAGTAAATGGGTTTCCTAGCAGCAGTGAGGGGTCAGCTAGGATTCTGTAACATGAATGTGTAGCCTCAGGGACGTTGGGGTGGTGGGAGTGAGCCGAGGTCCAGGCTGGACAGGGCGAGGCTTTCAGGAGGATAAGGGGGTGGAAGGGCTGAAGAGATGACGACAGCAACAAGCTAAAGTGGGCCATCAGATTCAAGGAACAGAGAACTTGGGCCCCGAGGGATGAAGGGTTGGGTAGAAATGCCCATCTCTGTGGGTAGTCAAGGGGGTGGGAGGAGGCCATGGGAGAGCAGTAATGACGGTCAGTGTCGTGCACGTGGGAGGCCCCCGGGAGGAAGGCAAGAGTCGGGGAGCGCAGGGAGACTGAGACAGGCACTTGACAAGTGGAGGGTGGTGAGGAGGAGAACTGAGGAAAGGCCAATTGATGTCAGCTGGATGATGAAGTTGGAAGCCAGGTGGCAGAGGGCTGACATAAGGCCACAGAGCAGAGGGACGGACAGACAAACACGTGGAGGGGGATAGGTGGATCTAGTGGGAAAGTTGTAAGGAGCAGGGAGATAGGATCATGTCAAGGAAGCAGGGAAGGAGCCAATAGAAAGGTCACAATTGCAGATCAGAGGGAGCGGGCATCCCGCAAGGGACGGCAGACTGTACCTCGCTCCCCCTTACCTCCATACTCAATGCAGGGTGGCCCAAAAGGCTTGGTACAATTTTAAGCTTTAATAACTTAAGACTGCACTAAGGCGTTTGAGACACTCTGCGTAAAACAAAACAAAACCAAGCCCGTTTGCCCTTTAGAACCTGACCCCCTTCTTCCTTCCCAATTTTCTTATACCTTACTCCATCCAGTGATACCAGCTCTGCTGTTCCTGGAACAAGTCCCTCCACCTCCAGCCCCCAGGCATTTTTCTTTGTTGTTCCCCCTGAAGCTCTCTCCCTCCTCATCTCTGCCTCCCGGCTTCCTCAGATCCTTCCTTCTGCTGGAAGCCTTTTCAGGCCCCTCCCCCGGGTATCTTATCCTCTGTGTGTGGCTGTTTTCATGTTGTCTCCCCCATTAGACTTGTGCCCAGTCCAGAGTGAGAGACTGGCCTTGAGATAGTGTGAAGGAGGTGGTGAAGGAAGGCCTGAATAGTATAGGAGGAAGAAGGGAGAAGGAACTTTTGGAGAAGGGCCTCTTTTTTTATGAGACAAAATTCTCAGCTGAGACAGCAAGGGGAGAGAGCCACAGGAGGCTCTGAGGGAGTGGAGGGGGGCTTAGGAGGGGCTACCGTGGGAGGGAGAAGGAGATGACAAGTCTGGGGAGGGAAGGAGAGCTGAGTGTGGAAAAGGACACAGGGCCTAGGGGGAGAGGGTCCAGCTTGGAATGAGCAAGTTTAGGAGGACATACCTGGGAGACTCCTGTCCCCCACCACGAGTATGTAAGTGTATCTTCCCTAGTTTCCTCTACATAAACAAACAGCAGAGGATGTGCTCCTTGTAGTCAGAAGGCCTGGGCTGGAGTTGTACCTCCTGATTTATTAGCTGTTTGACCTTCAGCAAGACTCTAAACCATTTGGCCCTTAATTTCCTTGTTTGTAAAATGCACTGTGGAGTCCGATCTTTCTAAGGTCGCTCCTAGCTCTGACATGCTGATTCATTATGAATCCCCATCCCCCAGTGTAAGCTGGAGCTGGTGGTGGGGAGCCCAGCCTCCTGCATGGACCTGGAGCTGTACACTGCTGACGACCGCTTCTGTATGAAACTCGACCAAGATGATGCTCTCTTGGGCTCCTACCCAGTGGATGATGGCTGCAGGATCCACGTGAGAGATGTTCATCTTCCTAGACCTTGGGCCCACTGCCATATGTGACTGTCACCCTTGGCTCTGAAATCCCTTCTAGCCCTCACTGTTCAGCTCTTTCATGTCCCCTGCCCCAGGCCCCACCTTCCACCAGGTCACTCCCCTTAAGATCCTAGGCTGATGGAGTTGGGAGGGACCTGTCAACGCAGCCCAGTCCCTCATTTTCTATATAGGAAATGAAGGAGGGGGCAACTTGCCTCGAGGTGTACACGTAGTTAGGGATAGGCCTGGGCCCTGAAGCAGATCTGCCTCTGAGTCTGGGAACGTTTCTGTGTTTATGCCCGCCCTGCTGACCCCCCCTCACATTTCTGATTTGGAATCTCTCCTGGGCTTCATCCACTGATACTGCTGTAAGTGCCCAGGCTCAGTGTCTGTCTCCCCCAGGTCATTGACCGGAGTGGGGCCCGTCTGGGTGAATATGAGGACCTGTCTCAAGTGGAGAAGTTTGAGCTCTCGCAGTCAGCCTACGAGAGCAGAGCTGGTACATGGGCATGAGGAAAGCTTGGGGGATAAGGGAGCCTCTGGGTGAGTGGAAAGGCCATGGGAAATTTGGGGGATGAGATTAGAAAGTGGCCCTGGTGTAAATGGAAAGGATAGAAGATGGGGGAGAGAAGAGACTCAGGCCTGGATCACAGAGATGGGGGGCAGGGAAGCTGGAGGGGCCTGGGGATTGGGGGGGATTTAAGTTTAGGGCAGTGACCCCCTTGACCCCTGGCCTCCAGACTCCGTACGCTCCTTCCTGAAGCGCAGCAAGATGGGCAAATTCAATGAGGAGGAGCAGAAGCGACGGGAGGCTGAAGCAGCCCGGCGACTTGCCGACGAGGAGGCCCAGGCCCAGGCCATCGCAGTGGGCAGCCGCTGCCAGGTGCAGGCGGCCGGCCAGCCCACCAAGCGGGGCACTGTCATGTTTGTGGGTGAGTCAGTGACCCAAGGGCAGCACTGGGCATGTAGGTGGGGCATTTAGTGAGTGGGCAGGTCACTTCCCCAAGCCTCAGGTTCCTTATCTGAGGAGCAAGTACTCATGAAGTATCTGCCCTGTGCCAGACAGACCCTGGGGGCACAAAGACAAGGCTGCCAAGCCTGCCCATCAGGGGCTTCCATTCTGGCTGGGAGAAAGACACATACAGTATCTAAGTGTGCCTGAACAAGGTGGTTTCAGAAGCAACTGGAGATTAGGACAGGCCTTAGAAAGCTGAGCTCCCTAGGAACGTGGAGCTGTTCATAATTGAAGAGAAAGGGGAGGTGCTGCCTGGACAGCTGCATGGACAGTTTGTGTGAGTCACAGAGGTGGGCAGTGCAGGGGCTGCAGTGATAAATTGTGATTGGGACCCCCTGGAGATAAGTACAGAGGGCAGGGACACAGTCTGGCATCCGTGTGATAGTTGAGGGGCCAAAGGAGGGCAGGAGGTGACAGCCCCAGCTTCTCTGCAGAATGGGTCAGTCCCCCAGGCTAGAGAGATGGGAACTGCTGTTGTGGCCCTGGGCTTAGCTGGGTCCTGAATGAGCTGCTTCTTGTGGGTAGGACTCACGGATTTCAAGCCTGGCTACTGGGTTGGCATCCGCTATGATGAACCTCTGGGGAAGCATGATGGCAGGTGAGGCGAGACACCCTGGGGCTCTGTCTGTAAGTGTGTGTAGGAGGGTGTGTTTGTGTGTGTGAGTGTGGGTGTGTTTTTTGTTAGTGGGTGTGATTGTGGGTATGAGTGTGAGTGAATGTGTCTGGGCAGCCCTGTGACCTCTTTTAGTCTCTGTCATCTACAGTGTGAACGGCAAACGCTACTTTGAGTGCCAGGACAAGTATGGTGCCTTTGTCAAGCCACACACGGTGACCGTGGGGGACTTCCCAGAGGAGGATTATGGACTGGACGATGATGAGATGTGACCCCCTTGTGGGGGTGGGGGGTTACACACTACTGGGGGGGTTGTCCCCTTGGATGCAGCCTCCCTTTCTCTTCCCCACCCTCCAGCCCGGGCCCCTTCCTCCTCTTTCGTGTCTGTGGCGTATTCTCTCTTGCCTTCCCTATTTTGAGTTGTATTTTTTATCTTATTTTCCCTTTGGCTCTTGTGAGGTTGTGAGATAAGTGAATTAAATGCCTCTGAATCCCTTGGAGGCAGCCTGGGTTCTTGGGGGCTAGGGAGAGGGCGTCTCATTGCTGAAGATTGTGGGTGGTCAGGGAGGGGGAGCTCGGGGTAAGGGGGCCCTGAACAACTGGAGGAGCAGCAGTGAGTCTGACAGGGAGGCTGGCCTTCACTTTCCTCACATCTGGTCAGCCCAGAAGCAGCCTCTGACCTGCTGACTACCTGGGCCTTCAGAACAGCTTTTTAGGGGTAAGAGACTGGAGGCAGGTGGCTCATCTTTAGTGTGGATTTCTTGTTCTTCCATCATCTACCTCTCCTTCCTACTGCAGAATAAAGATGAAAACAAATTAACCCATCAGCATCTGCAGCATTCAACACCCATAATCCCCTAGGTGTGCAGAGAAGGTGGGGAGGGATATGCTCGCATCTCTTCTTTCCAGCTGAACTTGGTATCGTTTTATACTGGGGAGATCTTAATAGAAAGCTGCTGAAGTACAGCAGCTAGGGGATGCCATAGTGCTGGGCCTGGAAGACTCTTCTCTCTGAGTTCAAATCCTGCCTCAGACACTTCTTAGCTATGTGATCCTGGGCAAGTCACTTCACCCTGGTTGCCTCAGTTTCTGATAAAGGGTTGGACCCAAATAAACAACAGTTGAAGTAGAGGTAGCAGGTTTAGTTTAGGTAGCTCAGTTTGTAGGCAGGAGGTCTTGAGCCTCAAGGCCTACGGTGACCTTGGGCAGGTCCCGTCAGGCCCTGGGAGTAACCGAAGAGTTCTCATTGCCTTACCGAGAGGTCTCCACACTCTCCCCTCTCACCCCCATGTTAAAATAAAAGGTTTAAAACAGTGCAAGTGAGACCATCCTTTCCTTTTGTCATTCTTATCAGTTTACTGAGTTTAAAGTGAAACCTTGACATTATTTTGATTGGCATTTTTCTAATTCTTAATAATATGGAGTATTCTTTTATATAGTTAGTAATTTACAGTTCTTTTGAGAAATGTCCAAATCACTTGCCCACGTCTCTGTTGGAATTACTTTTGGTCTTCGATGTTTCTGTTAGGTTTTTATGTAGCTTGGATATGAAACCTATACCAGAGATATCAGAGATAGCAGATATGGAGATTTTTTTCCCCCATGGTTGACTGTTTACTCTCTTTGCATTTGTTTTGTTCGTGCAAAACTTTTTAATTTCAAGTAAACAAAATGAACTTTTTTGCAATTTCCCTTATCCCTTGTTTGGTAAAGATGTTACCTCCTCCAAATTATATAAAGATCAAACATGACTCCAAAAAAGAGTTATGGACACTCCCAGCCCATCCTCCCCTTTGTGGAGCTGTGAGGACCACAGTTGTATGCCTTGACATTTTTTTAAAAATATATTCCATGATTGTGCTTATTTTTATTTTTTTGCTTTAAAAATAGTTTGTTTTATGAGTTGCTTTCAGGGAGGAGGAGGAATACTAAAAAAAAAACAACAAAAACCCACTTTTTTAAAAAAAAGAATTCACCCTTTATCCATGTCTGTGAAAGGTATGTGATGAGCTTCTAGTTTTTTAAAAATTCCTTTAATGTCACCCTAATCAGTCAACTGTGGCATTGTGTTTGTCCTTTGTTGCTGAAGAAGCCCATGCCATCGGAGAAATGATGACGTGACTTGCACTTGACTTTGTTTTGAGTGAGGGAGGGCTGTGTAGGTCACCAGCCTCACTTCTCCAGAGCCATCAGAATCCAGTGACCAGATATTCATCAGGATGACTGGAGATGACCCAGGATGCGCTGGGAGACCTTGGCCAGACCTGTGCAGGTACTCAGGGTGAGGTAACCCCCATTCATTGAATAGGCCTATTTAAAAGAAGTAATCAGGTCGTGTTCCCTTTAATGAGGCAAAGAAAAGAAGACATCAGACTAGGAGGGAAACAGCAACACTTAATGTTGATAATCACTCTGAAGCCTGGAAGGTCCAGAAGAAAGCCTTTAGGCAGGGGGCTTCTAGGAGCCCCATGGTGTCTGAGCTATGCCGTGCAGTAGGCTCAAGGTTCTGAGAAAGGAAGGGAAGGGAAGGGAGGCTAGCCAGTAAGAAAACCCAAGGCACCTGGGCATCTTTAGGCTATCCAAATTTACCTTCCTTTGGAGAAGAGAAGAGAAGAAAGGGGAGGGGAAGACAGGAGAGGAGGAGTTGAGTTACCCAGCTAGCTGGGTCTACTCATGGGATGGTGTTCATGCTTCATTGCTGAAATGATGACATGACTTGCACTTATCTTTGTTTTGAGTGAGGAAGGGCTGTGCAGGTCACCAGCCTCACTTCTCCAGAGCCATCATCTGTGGCCTGTAGGCACTAAATTGCAAAGGGTTCTCTGGAGAATTAGTGGTGGGAACGCTTTCATCTGGGAGCTCCCTACTTCAAGGACATCGCAGGTCTAGCTCAACTCCTATGGGCTTTAACAATTCGGGTCACATGGTCATTTTGAATTTATTGTGGAGTGTGGTCTGTCATGTTGGTCTAAACCTGATTTCTGCCAGACTTCAGTTTTCCCACTAGTTTTTAACAAAGAGTGAATTTTTTCCGAGGTTATCCTTTCAGACTTCTATGGACTTGGCAGCAGCTGTAGGTGACTCAGACTTTATCAGTCTCTAAGTGCCAGGCATTGTCCTGGGACGGTCCTGGGGAAACCGAACGATCGTATTTGTAAACCTTCGCGGCGCGGGGCTTGGAATGTAGTAGACACATAAATAAATGCTTGTTTGCGTTCCATTGCGAACATCGAGCCCTCCTCACAAGTCTACCTTCTAAGGCGGGAGAAGGGGAAAGGCGTGGGTCATGAGTGAGGCTCCCGACGGGTGGCCGGACCTCAGGGGGCACAAGCGTCCAGACAGGATGGACAGGGAGGTGGGAGCCGGGGGATCCAGGACTTCGAAGGTGAAACCAGCCTTGTACGTGGCCCCAGAGGCAGCGGGGAGCGCGGGGCTGTAGATCGGGTGGTCACGCAGAATGGACGGGCAGGACCGGAGGAGTCGTGAGGAGAGCGGGGCGAGCCCGGAGTAGGGGGGCCCCAGGGTCCCCTGTAAAAGGGGGTGCACGGAGGAAAGGCCCCTGCTCCCACTGCCCCCTTCAGGGGGGGCATTATCGTCATCGCTGGCCGACCAGGAGACAGCCCGGAGGGGTCCCCACTTCCGCGTCTCGGGCCGGTCCCGGGGACTGAGGAAAGAACCAGGCCCCGACTTCCGGGGGGCGGGGACCGGACGGGGACAGAGGACTCACCCAAGCCCGGAGGCGGGGCCATTTCCTCTGCCCTCCTCTCTCAGCTAGACTGGGCCGGTCCAGCGGCCATGCCCTCCCCCCGCCCCAGCTCCGGGGACCCAGGAGTTCCCCCCACCCCCTCGCGTGTTCCGCCCCGCGTGGGGCCGGAGAGCGTCTACCCTGAGTCAGTGGCTGTGGGGAGACGGGATGGGACTCTTAAAGGCGCAGGCACGCCCTCACCCCGCGCTTCTCCTGGACCCCGCAGGCCGGGAGGGCTGGGCCCGGGTTCCAGGGATCAGCTGGTGGGCGGGGACGCCCGGGTCCCGTTATGCAGCGGGAGGGGGAGGGGCGCTGCGGGACGGGCTTTAGGGCCGCGCGGACGCCCGGGGAAGGCACATCGCCTCGGGCGGGGCCTCCCCTGAGTCACCCCGGCCCAGCCCGACCGTCCTGTAGCCGGACCCGAGTGGAGTCGAGCGAGGAGGGCAGGAGGCCAGGCCGCGGCTGGGGAAACTGAGGCCGAGATCAGGGTGAGAGCGCCCCCCAGCCCTAAGCCCGGGCTCCCCAACCCCGCTCAAGTCTCCCCCAGCCTGGCCTTGAGGGCCCCTGGATCCCGGCTTCAGTGCCCCCTCCCCTCGTGCTCGCTGACCCCCCTACTTGGGCACTAGCAAGAGATCCTAAGGCTCCCCCACACCCGCGGGGCACCCTAACAACCCAGGACCCCTAGCCTTGACTCCCCAAAGCCAGCCCCGGCCTCCCCTGAATCTCAGTATCCCCGAACCCTGCCCCAGTACCCGCCCTCCTTGAGACCGTCAGGAGGGGGACCTCCGACTCCCCGCCAGCCCCCGCCCCATACCTGACCCCGGCCGGCGTCCTGACTCTGGCCCCCAGGTCCCGGAGACATGTTCCTGGTTAATTCATTCCTGGGCGGGAAGGGCGGCGGCGGTGGAGGCGCAGGCAGAGCTCTCGGGGGGCTGCTCAGCGGAGGCGGCGGCGGCGGTGCTGGAGGCATCGGTAATGTCATCGGGGGGCTACTTAGCGGAGGCGGTGGTGGCGGCGGTGGCGGCGGCGGAGGAGCTGGGGGTGCCATGGGGTTCCTAGGCGGTGTCATCAGCGCCATCAGGTGAGCGGGGGCTGGGGGAGCACAGGTGGGGGAGCCTGGGGGGCCCAGGAACACTGGGGTCCTCGGACATGGGGAGGTCCTGGGATGTGGGGAGCCCTGAGACACGGTGGGGCTGGGATATGGGGAGCCCGAGACATGAGGGGGCCTGCGATGCGGGGAGCCTCAAACATGGGGAACCCCGGGACATGTAGTGGGGTCCACTGTTCCGTGGAAGGTCTGGAATGAAGCTGGAAAGGGGACTGGGCTGGAGTGCGGGGGTGAATAAGCATGAGAAATCTTAGCCAGCGGCAGTAGAGTCATGGCAGGTATATGACAGAGGAGGGGTCGCCCCACCTGGCTCCGTTTACCTTGTGAGGATCCCCGGGTTTGTGGGCTCCAGTCGCAGCCCAGCCCAGCAGAGCCACGACCCCCCGTTAATGAGTGGGGGTGGGACTCCATGGTCTTAACGTTGAAAAGGCCTTGACACTTATTGGGTGTGTTGGGACCTCTGGGAGGGGCCTCACTAGCCCACTTCCTCACCCCTCATTTTACGGTTGAGGAAACTGAGGGCTCACAGAGTCACGCTGCATCGATCAGAGGGAACCCAGGATCGCGCAGTGTATCGGGAGGCGGGGACGGGCATGTACAGGACTGGGGGCTGGCGGACTAATCCACCCCTCCTGCGGGGAGCCTGGAAGGATACAAAGTTTAGATAAAATGAGAACTCAGGTAGAGTGTGGTAAGGGCCTGAGACACCGAGGGTCAGCCCGACAGGGGTTCCTGTGGGGAAAGAGCATTCGCTCTTTGGGAGGCAGCTTGGTTCAGAGGAACAGGGTTCCCGCTCTGCCTCTGAAATTTCATGTGTGTGATTTGGGCCGAGTCTTGTCTTCTCTCCAGGCCTCTATTTCCTTTTCTGTAAAAGGGGCCCGGACTAGGTGATCTCCTAGGCCCATTCCAGCTACATATCTATGGTTCCGTAATTGGAGACTCCGAACTTGCATAGCAGAGGGTGGGTAGGGGCTGAGCAACTGGGGCTGGGGGCGGTCCCCAGATAGGGTCAGAGCTCAGTCTAGGAGGGGGAGGGGGCAAAGAACAGTCGTGGTTGGAGAAGATTGCTGGTGGAAAGGAGTCTTGAGTCAAGTCTGGGAAGGTGAGGGTATGGAGGCAGCTGGGAGCCGAAGATGGTTTTTGAGCCTGGGGAGTAAATCCGGGAAGCATCTTGCCCCGCCCCCATTCCGTTTTTATCCGTTTCCTGTTGGGCAGTCCCTACTGAACCTGGGGCAGAAGACTGGCGGGGGCGGAGGGGGAGACGGTACCTGGGGGCACCATCTCCTAGTCCCTGGACTCAGTACCTTTTCAAGGCCGTAGCCCTCAGGGCAGAGCAAGTCAGAGTGGTCACTTAGGGAGGAGCCAAGGAGAAGAAGGGGGCCCTGAGGGTCAGCTGCCAGTGGACAGTAGGGATGGAAGGTGGAAACGTAGCCGGAGAGACACGGAGTCAAAGGGCAGAGGGTGCTGGGTTTCCCTATCTGGGTGGACACAAGGGAAGGGCTTTTTAAGACTGGGAAGACCGGATACTGGTGATGGAGCAAGCTCTCCCCTGGGTTTCAGAGAATCCTGGTCCTCCTCTTGGGTCTGCCCAGTCGTCCCTTTCCATCCTTTGGACCCTGTTACAATTTTGGATGAAGGCAGGCTTTATCTAAACCCAGCAGGAAAATGTGGCTTGTTGGGGACAGGGACTATTTCTTTCCATGTTGATATGTTTTGCCCAGAATAGATGTTTAATTGAATGCCCAGATGTATGGGTAAGAGATACTTCTGTCCACAGTGGAAGTGGGTGGGTGGAAGAAGAGGAGAGACACACTGTCTGGGGATAATTTTGAGCTTTGAGCTGTAGATTAAGAGAGGGATGATAAGTAGCCCTGGCCCTAAGAGGGAGTTCAGAACCGGAAGCTATTTTAGGGGAAAGGAAAAGTTTGATTTGGGATTTATTGAGATGGAAGGAAGAAATAGAAGAAAAACATTTATTAAATGTTATCTGAGTGCCAAACACTGTGCCGGGCCCTGCCCCCACTCAGCTATAAGTCACAGGGGGCCTTAGGTGTACTTGTAAGTCAGATGTTGGAGGTGGATCTGGACATGACCCAGGAGGACCAAGGAGGTCACGGCTACATGGGGTAAGGGAGAAGGAGTAAGCTTGGTATCAAACAATAACTCTAAAGCATTGTGACCAGCAGGCTACCTTGGGGGATGGTTAGAGGGCCTGCCTCGGAGGCAGGAGGATCCAAGTGTTCAAATACTGCCTCTGATCTTTTCTCACCAAGCTCACCCAAGGCAGGCCACAGGCCATGGAAGTGCTAAGACAGTCGCTTATATTGGTGGAAGTGATTTTCCCCACCAATGAGAGAGTTCCCTGTAAATGTTGAAATCATGGGCCCAGACCAAGATAAATACATAGGTAATTTTCAGGGCTTTTTTTAGTCTGGACAGGTGACATCTTTGAAGCTGGGAACTCCCAGTATGGAAGGCCCTTCTCCCAATACAAAATATAATCAATTTCATAGAGTTGTTGGGGCCACCACGACAGTGTCACACAGGGTCACACAGCCATCCTCAAGACTTGAACTTCCCAGGTCTTCCTGGCATTGTCTACGCTGCGTTTGTTTAACGTTGTTGTTCAGTTGTTTGTATCTAACTGTTTGTGATCCTATTTGGGGTTTTCTTGGCAAAGATACTGGAGTGGTTTGCCATTTCCTTCTCCAGATCATTTTACAATTGGGGAAACTGAGGCAAATAGGGTTAAGTGGCTTGCCCAGAGTCACACAACTAGTTAGTATCTGGGGCTAGATTTGAACTCAAGTCTTCCTATTCCAGGTCCAGCATCCCCTGAGCCACCTATCTGCTCCTTATTTTACATATATATATATATATATATATACACATACATAAAATTATAATCAGTCCTGTCCACCAACCCAAATATCACACTCCACAGTTCTTACAGGTTTTATCATCATTTGAGGCAGGAAGCCCAGAGAAGTCATCCAGTGAGAGAGGGTCAGAATTTATATATAGAATATATATATATATATATTTTATATATGGAATGCGTATTGTATTTTTGCCTTCTCAGTGGGTGGGAGAGGGGTAGAGGAAGAGAGAAAATTGGGAACTGAAAACAAAAATGTTAAATTTAAAAGGGTGTGGATCTGAACCCAGGTCTTCCAGCCTCTTGAGTCTTCAGGCATCCAAGCCTGGGTGACAGACTCTTGAGGTCTATGGGGGGTAAGGTTGTGTCGGTTCTGATTCTTCCCATTGCCCAGCACAGTGCTTAGAAAATGTTTCTTCAGAAGTAGTAAAATCCCACGAAGGAATGGGCAGAGGGACTGTGGTGAGTTCAGTTTTGTGTGTGCATCTAAGGTGTGGCACTGGACTGTCAGGTAGAAACAGTTTTTTGGTTGTGGGAACTACAGGACTGTGGCTGGGGGGAGATAGAAAGAGAGAGAGAGAGAGAGAGAGAGAGAGAGAGAGAGAGAGAGAGAGAGAGAGAGAGAGAGAGAGAGAGAGAGAGAGATGAAGAGGACAGAACTTGGGGTGAGGGATGCCCATGTTTAGGATGTGGGAGATGGCAAAGGATCCCTTAGCTATGTAGGGAGAGGGGCTTTTCTGAAGGAGACAGGAGGGAATGGTGGTGAGCATAGATAGGGCACAAGGACTCTGTCTATGAAAGGATCACAACATAATAGATTGAAAATTGGAAGGAACCGGAGTCCAATTCCCTCATTTTACAGATAGGGAAACTGAGGCCCAAATTGACTAAGAAACCTGCCCAAGCTGGTATAGTAGTATAGACCCTGGAGTGCATTTTAAAAATTTCTTTATTTAGATCTTAACAAATACAAAAATAACTCAATCTCTTGATATATAAAACAGAAAAAAAAGATTTTGCATGAAACAATAGATGCTTTTTTTCTCAGCAAAAGCAGAAAACCTGCAACTTCCAAAGCTGTTCTGCATTTCTGTGCTTCTTGACCCTCCTGTTTTCTTATCTTGTAATTTTTAAAACTGTGTCTCAGTGACCCTCTTTAACTTTGCCTTCCTTGCCCTCTTCCCTTGCCCTCTCCAGCCAACTTTCATTGAGAAAGAAACAAAAAAGAAAAATGGCACTTGGCACTAATATGCAAAGCACATTCCCACGTTGCCTTTTCTGAAAACATGTGCCTGGCCCTGCATCCCAAGGCCAACCCCCCACCCCTTGGTCATCTGGAATCCTGGCTGGTCCTTGTGTAGGTCAGAGTTCTCAAAGTCACTCAGACTGGTTGTCCACTGTGTAAGTGGTTCTGGGTCTGCTCACTTCCTCTGTCAGTTCATACAGGTCTTTAGAAGTTTCTCTGAAACCACCCCCTTCATCATTTCTTACAGCACAATAGTATTATGTCACATTCATAGATCACAACTCCTTTAGACACCTCCCAATTGATGGGCGTCTCCTCAATTTCCAATTCTTTGCCATCACAAAAAAGCTGCTATGAATATTTTTGTAACATGTGGGTCCTTTGGCTCTTTCTTTGGGGGTAACTAATGTACCCTACTGCCTGCCAGGAGAGATTTTTATAGGTAAGATAGTGGCATGGGGCTGAGAGAGGAAGCCAGTGCCTGGAGGACCGGATTAATGTGATGGATGAATGACTCACAGCATTCAGGAAATTACTAGATGAGCCTTACGGTTATACAGGATAGCTGGGGTTATTGCAAGGATACCTGGGTGTTGTCTCTTGGGTGGTTGCTGACTGTCACCCAAGGGAGAGGATCAGGATCCAGCTAGCTGCTGGGCCTTCTCAGGCCACATGTAGGGCTACAGCCCAACAGTACCCTTGGGATGACGAGAGGCTCTGATACCAGAAAGGCTGGGAAGGAAAGATGCTGGCCAAACCATCATGCTTGAGGCAACTTGAGGGGAGCATGAGACATCAGGGCTCCTCCCATCTAGATCAGGCTCTCTTTATTTTTTTGAATATCTGTATAATTGTATTTAAATGAAGTTGGTTTCCTTTATGATCCTGGGTATTTTATTGATTTAAAAACTTGCTTCTAGGAAGGGGTTGTAGAGGTTTCACCAAACTGCCAAAGGGGTCTTAGATGAGACCCCAGAGGCTGCCCCCTCATTTTACAAATGTGGAGACTGAGGCCCAGGGAAATGGAAGTGACTTGCAGAAGGTCACAGGTCACCCAGGTAGTTGGTGGCAGAGGTTGGGTGTAGGAGGGGTGGCTACTAGAGACAATCATGTAAATTTTAACTGAAAAGCAAAACTTGAGACAGGTAGTCCGTGAGTTAGGAGTGATACTATTGTTGGGAGAGGCTTGGACCACAGAGATGGAAATGGAAGGATGGAGGGATGGAGGAAGAAGGCTGCCCCTCTCCCCCTATCTTCCCCCTTCCCCTGTTCCCTGGTCCCTTTCTTTTCCTAGGACCTGGGAGGTAAGGATGTGAGGGGTGATTAGGGCCAGCTCTCAGCAGCAGGTATCTGCCCTCTAAAAGAGATGACCAAGCCCCTGTTATAAGGTGGGGGAAGGGCTTGACCATGGAAGGGCTGACTGCTCCTGTGGAATGCTGCCTGGACCCTCCCAGAGAGGCTCCTCTACTCTGTTTTCCTTTGCTCTCTTTGTTACCTGGGAGGTTCTGTGGGGGCTGGGCTGTTTATCAGGAAGTAATTGTGATTTTGAATGAAACAAAAAAAATCAATAAAATAAACGAGTGTGTGAGACTGAGGTTGGGAGTCAAATGAGTAGAGAATTGAGGGAGGGTCACATCTTTCTGAGGGGGGTAGGACAGGGGGATTCCTAGGTTCTTGGCAGGGATCTCACCCTGGTTCTGAGAGTGGGGAGTCACTCAGGCCTGGGCAGAGAGGCCCTTCTCTAGGTTACCAGACCGGTTTTATGGAGGAGGTAGGGCTAGTCTATTCCTTCCATGACACACACACCCCCATTCTTCTCTCTAGCGAAGCTGCTGCCAATTATAACCCAGAGCCCCCGGTAAGTGAATTTCCACCCACCCCACCCCTCCACCCCCAACCCCCGCCCCAACCTTGGAGACTCTGCCTTTTCACACCCACCTCCCCTACTTGGGATTGAGGGTCACTGTGGGGGAGGGCATGCCTGGGTTCTTGGGGTGGGGGAGATGGAGAAAGGGATTTCTGAGGCCTTGGACAGTTGAAAGAGAAAGTGGTTTCTCCTCTGAACCTGCTGTTGCCCACAGCCCCCTCGATCCCATTTCTCCAACATTGAAGCCAATGAGAGCGAAGAGGTCCGGCAGTTCAGAAGGCTGTTTGCCCAGCTAGCAGGAGATGTGAGTGCCTGCTCCCTCCCCACACCCGTCCCTTCAGTCTTCCAGTGAGCATCCCAAGGGATGGGTCCAGTCTACTCCCTCACCCCTGTCCACCCCAGAAGGCTTTCAAGGAGTGGGCTTTTGCCCAGAAGAAGCCCCAAGTTAAGGGGACCCCCCATCTCCTGCTGCCCCAATCTCTCTTCCCATTCTCCCCTTATAGGACATGGAAGTTAGTGCCTCTGAACTCATGAACATCTTGAACAAGGTGGTAACTCGACGTGAGTACCTGGTGACCTAGAGTGGGAGAGGGCTGGACTAGGACCAGGGATGGTGGAAGTGGGATGATCTCTGACCTTGGGCTTTGCATCTACAGATCCTGACCTGAAGACTGATGGCTTTGGCATCGACACCTGTCGGAGCATGGTGGCCGTCATGGATGTATCCTTGGGGGATCTCTTTGGGGGAGGCTTTTAGGGGTGTGTCCTTGGGGGAGGGTACCCACTTTGGCCTCTCCTACATGATATAGGTTTTCATCATGGCCCCCCTTCACAGAATGGCCTCCTTCCCTCCCAGTTTGAGCCTTAACTTCCTGCCCACCAGAGTGATACCACTGGCAAACTTGGCTTTGAGGAGTTTAAGTACCTTTGGAACAACATAAAGAAATGGCAGGTGAGCCTGCACCTAGCACCAGAATGATCCTATCCCAGGCTCCTTCCCCTAAGCTGACTTCCTGAGAGCTACCCATCCCCAGCCTGCCCCTCTTACCACTCACTGCCTCCTGCATCCTGGGCCTTTCTTACCCATCCCTGGGGAGCTGAACTGCCCCTCCCCACCACGGACTTTCCAGTGTTCCTCTGACCTCTCTCCCATCCCCCTTCCTCTCTGCAGGCCACCTACAAACAGTATGACCTAGACCGCTCAGGGACCATCGGCAGCAATGAGCTGCCAGGAGCCTTTTCAGCTGCAGGTTTGGGGAACTCTGGGGTCAGACGGGAAGTGGGGAAGGGGCCCTAAGGTGAGATAGGACTCGGCCCCAGCCCTCCTGGGGTCTGAGCATTTTGGATCTAGAAGCTTTGGGAGGGAATAGACTTGTGATTTGATCAGTACAGGAAACCAGGCCCTCTAGGATGGGAATTTAACTTAGGGTCTGTGGTCCCCCAAAGGGCCTGTGGATGTGGCCCGGGGGGTCCATGATCTTGGATGGGAAAAAAATTCCATCTTTGTTTTCAGAAACCTTTCATTGGAAATTTCATCGTGAATGTAGGCTGCATAAGTGATTCTGAGTAGGGATCCCTAGACTTCCCACACTACCCAGGGGCTCAGGACCCAAAAATGGGGGATCTGAACCCAGGTGACCCTGATTCCAAGGCCACATGCCGTAGAAGGGTGGTAAGGCTCACAGACTGGCTAGAACTGACTCAGTCTCTTTATGAATGGCCCAGTAATCAGGAACTTATCAGTTACTATACAATATATGATCAGTAGAGATTTAGCAACTGATTAATTTAGGTAGCTCTCCCCAGTGGAGGTACTCTCTTCGTCAGTACAGATTGCAGCCCCCACAACACCCGCCCCTGCTGTGATTCTTCTCCATTTCCCTTCCTGAAGCCCTGCGTTCAGAGCTGGACCTTGGGGCACATCCACTCCAACCTCCTTATTTTATATAGAGAGGAACTGGGGCCTCGAGATGATCCCACAGTCAGGAGAGACCTGGGTTCAAATCCTGCCTTGGACACTGACTAGCCATACCATGTCTTCTCAGCCTCAGTTTCCTCATTTATTAAAAGGGGGAAGGAATCCTTGCATCCCCTTCCTGAGACTGTTGTAGGGAACTTGGCTTGTAAACTGAGCACTTTACAGATGTGAAGCTATTAAAAACTAGTCAGTAATTCAGTGAAATCTAATCAGTAACTCTATAACAACTAATATTCATTTGGTAACTGCCCAGCAGAGACCCCAAGTCTACAGCCTTAGGCACTTATCAGTGCTTTGGGGCTCATATCCATTCAGTGTTTATTAAACACCTACTATGTGCTAAGCAGTCAGCAGTCTAAGCCTCAGTTTCCTCATGTGTAAAATTGAAGATAATCACTACCACTTCCCGGAGGAATTGAGAGGATCCAAACAAAGAGAGAATGCCAAGTGCTGAGCAGACCTCAAAAGGGCTATGGCAATGTTGAGGGTGTTCATATGGGAATTTACAGCCATGTGGAGGGAACTGAGGCTGGCTAGACCAGGCCACCTCTGAGGTCCATTCTGGGTGTGTGAACCTCTATGACTTTAGGTGATGGCAGCAGGGTGGACCCTTGGTGGGCTGGCTGGGCATTGTTCCTGAGATCCGGACCCTGGCTATGGGGAGAGGGGGCAGATGAGGAGCCTGGCTGGGCCCTGGATCCCAGAGCTGACCACTGACCCCTGCTGGGCCCCACCAGGCTTCCAGCTCAGCCCAGAGCTGTACCAGATGATCATTCGGCGGTACTCAGATGAGGATGGGAACATGGATTTTGACAACTTCATCAGCTGTCTTGTGCGCCTGGACGCCATGTTCCGTGAGTGAGCTGGGCAGGCTAGGACACACCTCACCCCTGGATTCTGATGCCTTGAACCCTGCCCCGATGTGTGTTGGGGTGGGGCATCCGTTCCCAGGTCTTCCACATTACTTTGAGACCCTCTCCTTCTAACCATTCTCTCCCTTGCCCTACCCAGGTGCCTTCAAGTCTCTGGACAAGGATGGCAGTGGTCAGATCCGAGTGAATATCCAAGAGGTGAGGGCCAACCCTGTGCCCCATGTCTGTGAGGGTCTGGTTAGGGGGCTTCTTACGGTCCCTTGGGGAGGGAGTGGTCTCTGGACAGTGCTGGCCGATTGCTGGCTGACCTCATCCCCAATTCACTCTTCCCGGCTTCCCCCTCTTTTCCCAGTGGCTGGAGCTGACCATGTACTCCTGAGGCCCATGTGTCTGTCCACCTGACTGGTCATCAGCCCTCGCCACCACCCAGGACAGAGATTGCCAGGAAGCTGCCCTCCCTCTCCTCTGTGCTTCTGTCATTCTCAGCCCAATGAGGGAACCCTCTGGCACAGACACCATCAGAGGCTGATGCGGCATTGTCCCAGGGGTGCCCCTCTTACCCTGACTGTACCAATATGACCACCACCAAGTAGCCCCTGCTTCCCATCATCCTCACCCCCAGCTCTGGAAAGTGCCAACCAATTACATGCTTCTGCCCCCCCCCACCAAGCATTGCTGCAAATGCTACATACTCTAACATGCCAGTCACATGTGTCTGTCCCCCTGCAAACATGCCGCACATTCTAACATGTCAGCTACATGCTTCCTGGTATTCTTAGAAATACTTAACGCATTAATGTATTGTCATCCCCCCCAGCTTCTCTGTAAACATGCTGTAATATGCTTGCCATGGCCCATGAATCCCTACAAATACACATTACATGCTTTAACATGTCAGCCAGGTGCCATCACATGCTGCCCCCACGGGGCTCATCTGGTATCTAGTGCCTTCTCTCATCCCCATGTGCTTCAGGCCCCATCCCCTCCTCTCTGGGTGGGCCTGGGAGCAGGGGCAGGGCTTCAGGGCTGCCCCAAAGCCCAAAATAAACAGTGGTCACAAGACTGATGGCTTCCTCTGATGTTACCACCATCATGGTGCCTATGTCATGGGTTGGGCCAAGGTTTCTTTATTCAAGAGGCTGAGAGGCAGAGACCCTGGGTTCTTAGCATTACTGAAGACAGGGCTCCCCTCAACTCATCTTCTGGGGATGGCAGCTTCTGCTTATGGGAGAGGGGAGGCAGGGCAAGAGGTCAGAGCTGGACTGTGCAGATTTAGGAGGGATGGTGGGAAGGTTTCTCTGTCTCAGTTTACCTGCCCTGGGGAAGACCTGTCTCTGAACATCATGAGTCTTGGGGTCACCATGAGAGCCTAACATTCACACAGCTCTGACTGCCCTGGGGAAGGAAGGGAAGATCTTCTCCCTGCCATCCCTCCTTTTACTGAAGTAGGGGGAGGGCTGGGTTTAGATTGAGTGCCCTGGGGATGTCTGAGTAGACATGGGGCCACAGGCTGGGCTCCTTGGCCAAAGGACTGTTCATGGCATTGTTCATGACAGTTTCTAAATCTGCTCCCCTTCACCTGCTGAGTCATGAGGGTCCCTCTGCATTCAGTGGCCCAGAGATGGAATGTTCCAGATGAGATGGTGCCTGGTCTAGGAGCACCAAGCCCTGCTGTCAGCCTGGGCCTTGAGCCATCATCCCTGCCATGATTCCTTTGAGTTCCTGTGGTCAGCAGGCCCCTGTTTAGTGCTGATGTAGACTCCAGGGAGCCTGGCTTTTGCACCTGTTGGGATTCTCCCATTTGCCTCCCTGATCAAGAGGCAGACCTTGGAGAGGGCTAAAGGCCAGAAATCTAGACCCAAGGAAGGACTCCTCCCAGGTCAATGCAGTCACTTCACACACAGACCTGGACCAAACTGTCCCCCACACCCCACGGTCTGATTTCCTGTGACCTCCATCCCTCCCATGTGATCTATGCCGTCTAGGACAATGAATGCTCTGGGGGCATCAGGGCAGTATCCTGGAGAGCCCTCGGGCGTATGACCCTAAACAAACGCATGACAGACAGCAGAAGGGATCAGGGAAATCCTGGGGCGGGGGGAGGAGCCCACCAGCCAGTTACAGGAGCAACTGAGAACACACACAAGGTCATGTCAGATGCAGCCTCCTCTAGGAAGGATTCCCTTTTTCTGGAGACCATGCCTGGTTCCACAGTCTTTCCCCCAGGATTCCAGGCTTCTACTGTAGTAGGAGTATTTGTTGGGATATGGGTGACGGTCCAGGGTCCTTGGCTTCCTCTGGGAGGGGGGAGGGAAAGAGGGAGGTAGATACATTTGAGTCAGGCGCCTAGGTCTCAGATCCCCACCACCGACAGATAGACTTGATCTGGATTCGCTTTCTACAATAAGGAAATTTATTTGTGCCGAGCCCCAGGCCCAGGCTCTGCCAAGCCTTTCCTCTTCTGTCGGGTCCTGGGGTCCAGTATCACTTCTTGTGTGGGAAGGAGGCCCATCCAAGGCAGAAAAGGCTGTAACTAGTGCCTGGGGGGAGGAGGATGGAGGGGAAGAAGGTAAGTCATGCCTCACCCTGACCTCACTTCCCCCAGAGATCCCGAGTCCTCAGCCCAGAAGTCAGCACTCCCTCCCCTTCCCAGGCCCTGGACAGCGCCCCTCCCCCACCCCCAGCTGGGGGCCCAGCTCTCTCTGCCCTGTCCCTTCCTTCACTCACCTCCCAGGCAGATGGCCATTGTTAACTTGTACAGGAGGTTGTCTTTGCCACCGCCTTTCAGGTGGACTGGGAGATCATTGTTTTCCTAAGATGCAAGCAAGGCATTAGGCATGAGGGAGGACTTCCTCCTTACCCCCAGAGGGTGGCAGCCCCCACAGTTGGGACTCCTGGCATCATGGGAAGGATTTCTCTCAGGTTCCAGAAACTGGGATCTCCCAGGGAAATGGGGGATTCCTAAGGGGACATTGCGGGACACCCTGAAGCAAGGGGCCACTTTGGGCAAGGCTCTATCAGAGTATCCAGGGGAAAGGGCCAGTGGGCATACCTGGCAGATAAGGGAGTGCTTGGGGTAAGGGAAGGGCTCCCCTCACCTGGAAGAGTTTTTGTTTTTCAGCTACTTTATTCACAAAGTGGTTTCTGGTACTGGAGCTGAAGGGTCGGATCAGGGTCCGAGAGTGGGATACCTGGAGAGGATGGATCAGAGAAAAATAAAATGAGAGGTAGAAGGTCCTGGAGCAGGACAAAGGTCTCTGGGTCAACTAGCACCTGGGTCAGACCCTGGAAGGAACCTCAGAGATCACTTGGTCAAGAATTCTCCCCATGTAGCCCCAGATTGGGGGGACAGGGATGACAGGGTAGGGGGCATCCCACCTGAGGCGTCATTGGAGAGTTCCAGCTGGGAACTCAGGATACAGAGGAGTCGAAAGCTGAATGAAGGGGCTTCCTGGGAAAGGCATTCCCCACAGGAGAGGGTTCCAGTCCCAAGGGTCAGAGAGGGTTTCAGAGGTTGGAGGGTCCTACTGGATCCCAGCTTCAGGGGAGACTCCCTGAGAAGGGACACCAGTGGGGCCTGATTCAGGAGGCCAGAGGAGACTCCTGGGCCTAGGAATCCCAATGGGTCCTGATTCAGGGGCTGGGAGCTCCTAGGATTGGGGTTTCCTAGCTCAGGAAATCAAAGGGGAGTCCTGGGATTAGTAGAAATAGGATAGCCCCAGAGGTCAGGGGTCCCAGTTCGTCCTAGCTCAGAAAGTCAGAGTATGCTCCTCTTTGGTTAAGGATCCTGGTGGTTAATAAGGGTTCCAGCCCTGAGAGTTGGGAGGGCCCCAGTGTGTCCTAGCCCAGGATAATGAGGAAGATAATGATAGCATTTATTTAGCTCCTACAATTGTGCCAGGCAGACAGGAAGTTGGGTGGCTCAGTAGAGAGAGCACTATGTGCATTTAAGGTTATGGAATCAGGAAGACCTGAGATCAAAATCAGCCTCAGACACTAGCTGTGTGACTCTGGGCAAGTCACTTAACCTCTGTTTGCCTTAATCCACGGGAGAAGGAACCGGCAAACCTCTCTAGTATCTTTGCTAAGAAAACCCCACAGATAATATTGGCTTCATCTGTCCCGGCGTGGGGTTGGGGGGGGGAGGGGCGTTGTGAAGAGTCATATGAGACTGAAGAACAATGTGCCATGCACTGTGCCGAGTACTTTACAAATTCATATCTGATCTGACCCTCCCGGGGCTGGGGGTCCTGGTGGGTCCCATCTCAGGAGGTCAGAGAGGGCTCCCTAATAGGGCTGGGGTCCTGGTGGGTCCCATCTCAGGAGGTCAGAGAGGGCTCCCTAATAGGGCTGGGGTCCTGGTGGGTCCCATCTCAGGTCAGAGAGGGCTCCCTAATAGGGCTGGGGTCCTGGTGGGTCCCATCTCAGGTCAGAGAGGGCTCCCTAATAGAGATGGGGTCCTGGTGAGTCCTATCTCAGGAGATCAGAGGGGGATGGGCTGGGTTCCTGATGGGTCCTACCTTAGGAGGTCAGAGAGGGCTCCTTAATAGGACTGGGGTCTTGGTGGGACCTATCTCAGGAGGTCAGAGAGGGCTCCCTAATAGGACTGGGGTCTTGGTGGGACCTATCTCAGGAGGTCAGAGGGGGATGGATGGGGGTCCTGGTGGGTCCCATCTCAGGAGGTCAGAGAGGGCTCCCTAATAGGGCTGGGGTCCTGGTGGGTCCTATGTCAGGAGGTCATTGGGGGCTCCCTAATAGGGCTGGGGTCCTGGTGGGTCCTATGTCAGGAGGTCATTGGGGGCTCCCTAATAGGGCTGGGGTCTTGGTGGGTCCTATGTCAGGAGATCATTGGGGGCTCCCTAATAGGGCTGGGGTCTTGGTGGGTCCCATCTCAGGAGGTCAGAGAGGGCTCCCTAATAGGGCTGGGGTCCTGGTGGGTCCTATGTCAGGAGGTCATTGGGGGCTCCCTAATAGGGCTGGGGTCCTGGTGGGTCCTATGTCAGGAGGTCATTGGGGGCTCCCTAATAGGGCTGGGGTCTTGGTGGGTCCTATGTCAGGAGGTCAGAGAGGGCTCCCTAATAGAGATGGGGTCCTGGTGGGTTCCATCTCAGGAGGTCAGAGAGGGATGGGCTGGGTTCCTGATGGGACCTATCTCAGGAGGTCAGAGAGGGCTCCCTAATAGGACTGGGGTCTTGGTGGGACCTATCTCAGGAGGTCAGAGGGGGATGGGCGGGGGTCCTATCTCTGGAGGTCAGAGGGGGCTCCCGGGCTGGGGTCTTGGGCTAGCACTGGGCGCTCACCAACAAGCCCCTCATGGCGCGTCCGGTGCGTGTCCTGTCCGGCGCTGACAGCCCAAGGACACGAGGAACCCCCGCCCCCGCCTTAACCCTGGGCCAGACTCCAGGAGTGACAGCTGGGGGGGCGGGGCCTAATGGGGAGGGGCAGAGACTCCATCCTCGAGGGGTGGAAGCTGGCGGAATTGGAAGAAGATCTTAGGGCTGGCCCAATGACCACGAGAACTCCGCTACTCTCCCGGAGGCCGCGCCCAGGCACCTTGTGGCCAAGGCCACGATTGGCTGCCATTCCTATTAATCTAGAGCTTTGCGTTCCCATTGGTCAGAAGGGACAAAGCCCGCAATGGACCGCGAGCCTCCTGAGCCGGCTTAGGTGAAACTGTCAGTCAGCATCTGGGGCCAGTTCATCGCTGTGCGCAGAATCTGGTGCACTCCCTCTTCGGAAGACTGCTGGGTGCCCTCCCCCGCCACCTCCGCATTCACTGTCTTGCGCCCGGAGCCCTACCACTTCTCTTCCCCGCCTCAGTTTACCTTCGATGTCTTCAAGGGGGAGCTGACCACTACTTTGCTTCCCCAAGACAAGACCTTTTCATCTTAACTAAAACAAACAAAAAACCAGATAAATCTGGGATAAAGTCGGGGTTACTTATTTTTAGCCTTAGGGTCACATTCAAAGTCAACAGTAAGAGCTACATTTAGGTCCTGGGACCTGGTAGAATTTAGGCTGTAGTTCAGGGTAAGATTTAGGAACAGGGTCGATTTTAGGGTCAGGGTCAAATCCTCCCTGTCAGAGGAGGAGGAAATGTCCAGTGAAGTGTCTTCCCACTCTGAGATTCTTAGTGCTTTGAGATCCAGAAGATGCTGGGAACCTACAGCTCCATTTAAAAAGGGCAGTGAAAAGGCTCCAACCAAGGGGACTGGTTTAGTTGGGTCACCATACGGGAAGTGTTATGGGAATGTGTCACCTCTAATACCGGCACGTTAAAGCCCATCTACCACCTCAGGCACCCCAGGCAATGGTGTCAAAGAAAAGTAACATTTTTCATTAAGAAACATAGGAGCTTGTATGCTACTATTAGGTCTGTATCCTAAAAAAAATCAAAGGAAATAGAAAAGGATCTATTTGTACAAAAATATTTATAGCAGCACATTTTGTGGTGGCAAAGAATTGGAAATCCAGGGGATACTCTGTCAATTGCAGCTAAACAAGTTCTGCTATAAGACTGTGACAGAATACTATCGTGCTGTAAGAAGTGACAAGCAGGGTGTTTTCAGGAAAACCTGGAAAGATTTTTATGAACTGATGTAAAGTGAAGTGAGCAGAACCAGGAGAACATTGTACATTGTAACAGTAACATGTTGTAACATTGTAACAATGATCAACTGCGAAAGCTGCTCTGATCAAGACAATGATCCAGGACAACTCCAAAGGACCCACGATGAAAAATGCTAACCACCTCTGGAGGAAAAAATTTGAACCGAGTGCAGATTGAAGTATATCTTTATCGCTTTCTTTATTGTTATTGTTTTATTTTGTTTGTATTTTCTTTTGCAAAATAGCTAATATGGAAAGATTTTGCATGACTTCATATGTATAATAAATATCAAATTGTTTTCTCAAAGAAGGAGGAGGAGTGGACAGGAGGGAGACAACATTTTTAAAAATGACTTAATTTTTTTTACATGTAATTGGGAAATATTTAATTAAATAAATAAAAAGCGTTTTGGGTGTTTTTTTAAGAAGAGAGAGGCATAGGGGCCTGGAAATGTGGAATTTCCTGGCCAGTTCTTCTCCTCTCCCAACCTATTTTGTGTTGTTTTTCAGTCATGCCCAACTCTTCATGACCCCATTTGGGGTTTTCTTGGCAGGGGTACTGGAGCAGTTTGCCATTTACTTCTCCAACCCATTTTACAGATAAGGAAACTGAGGCAAATAGGATTAAGTTACTTGCCCAGGGATACAGTAAATGTCTGAGGCCAGATTTAAGTCAGGAAGTCTCCAGGTCCAGTGCTCTATCTGCTGAATCACCTAGCTGCTCTGGAATAAATGTAGTAAAGCAATTCACATTCACCTGTTGGCTGTGTCTGAAAATATATGTCTCTCCTCCCTTTGCCCCTACCCAAGCATCTGAATTGGGAATGAGCTTCTGCTTGATCAGGGCTGTGACTAGCCTGCCTTCCTCTGGGTAGAATCAGCTCTAGTTAGGTCCAAGGACTCTTCTGTGCCAGCCCTGACTCAGGCTGGTCTACTCATATGGGTTTAGGATTGCAATGAAATGAGATATTTATATAACAACAAAATGGAAAGAGACCTAGTGTTGGTTCAGTTGGGCCCAGCTCCCCTTAATTTTACTTATGCCACATTGGCACACTCCATCCAAAGGGGATATTGACTCACATGGTAATCAGATGTCCACCAAACCTGAGGAGCCCTGACTGCTCATGTGCTGGGCTTTTGTGTCTTTGAGCAAGTGAGGACAGCAGTCTGAGAAGCAGCAGAGTAGAGTGGACAGAAGAATTAGGAAGACTTGGAATCTTGCCGCAGACACTTACTAGCTATGTGACTCTGGGCAAGTCACTTAATTTCTCTGGACCTCAGTTTCATCATCTATAAAATGATGACCTTGAAGGTCCCTTCTAAATCTATGATCCTATGATCCCCTGAACCAATTACATGTTGAGAAAGGTTGTTTTTGTTTTTTAATGGAAAAGATAGCTTACATAATCTTCTAGACTCTTAGGTCAAGCATGATGAATTTCTTGCTATACAGTAGCTCCTACTATCATGGATCCCACCAAGATGAATAATAGATTTTGCTTCTACTACAAGGATCCTTTCAGTTCTCATCACTTGCCAGCATCACAAGGGGAAGATTTACAAGAGCACAAATGTCCTCAATCATCTCTCCAGATTTTATGACCTACCCAGGTGCAGCTGTGAGGTGGTGTGTGTTCATCCTTTGTTGCCAAAGAAGACCATGCCATCAGAGAAATAATGACATGACTTGCACTTGACTTTGTTTTGAATGAGGGAGGGCTATGCAGGTCACCAGCCTCACTTCTCCTCCAGAGTCATCTGAATCCAGTGACCAGATATTCATCAGGATGACTGGAGATGACCCAGGATGAGGCAATTGGAGTTAAGTGACTTGCCCAAGGTCACACAGCTAGTGAGTGTCAAGTGTATGAGGTGAGATTTGAACTCAGGTCCTCCTGACTCCTGCACTGGTGCTCTATCCACTGCACCACCTAACTACCCCTGTGAGGTGGTATCTCTTCTCAGTGCCCACATAACTGGCCTAAATTTGGTGAATTCCCTTATGATTACTCCTTTGTTGTATAACAGTTTCGTAGATGGTTGGAGCTGAAACAAACCTTAGAGATGATTTAATCCAACTCTGTATCTTATGTTTCTGCAAGTCCCTGACATCTCTGTGGGAACCCATGGAATGTCAGACTTCCAGGAGATTCACAAAAATGGCAGGACTGTGGCTCTGGTGACCTCTGCTGCTGCAGCCAGAGACACAAGCTTCCTTTTTTGTTTTAATTTATTTAGTATTTTATTTTTCCACAGTTACATGTAAAAAAAATTTTTTAAGATTCATTTTTAAAACTTTGAGTTCCAAATTCTCTCCCTTTCTCCCTTCCCACTTTCCCCCCCCCCCCCCCCCACCTCATTGAGAAGGTAAGCAATTCAATTTAGGCTATAAATTTGTAGTCATGGAAAACATTTCCATAATAGTCATGTTGTGAAAGAAAGCAGAAAAAAAAACCCTCAAGAAAAAAAGAAAAAAGTATGCTTCAAACTATATTCAGACACCATCAGTTCTTTCTCTGGGGATGTATAGCACTTTTCATCCAAAGTTCTTCAGAGTTGTCTTGGATCGTTGTATTGCGAAAATAGCTAAGTCATTCACAGCGGATCATCTTATGATATCGCTGTTACTTTGTACACAGTACATTTCACTTTGCATCAGCTAGTATAAGCTCATCATTCTTATAGCACAATAATATCCCATCATAATCACATACCACAACTTGTTCAGCCATTCCCCAACTGAAGGGTGTCCCCTCAATTTCCAACTCCCTGGCACCAGAAAAAAGCTGCTATGAATATTTCTGTACATTTAAGTCCTTTTCCTTTTTGTTTTTTATCTCTTTTGGGATACAGCAGTGGTATTGCTAGAGCAAAGGGTATGTCTGGTTTTATAGCCCTCTGGGAGTAGTTCCAAATTGCTCTACAGAATTGAATACAGGTTGAATCATTTCACAATTCCACCAGTGCATTAATGTCTCATTTTTCCCACATCCCCTCTAACATTTGTCATTTTCTTTCTCTGTCCTATTAGCCAACATAATAGGTATGAGGTAGTACCTCAGAATTGTTTTAATTTGTATTTCTCTAATCAGTGTGAGTTAGAGCATTTTTATATGTCTACAAATAGCTTTGATTACTTTGCCTAAAAACTGTTAATGTCTTTTGATCATTTATCAATTGGAGAATAGCTCTTATTTTTATAAATTTGACTCAGGGTCTCTGTTTCATCATCTATAAAATGATGACCTTCTAAATCTATGATCTTATGATCCCCTGAACCAATTACATGTTGAGAAAGGTTGTTTTTGTTTTTTAATGGAAAAGCTAACTTATGTAGTCTTCTATATATTTGAGAAATCAGGCCTTTATCAGAGAAACTTGCTTCAAAATTTTTTTTCACAGTTACTATTGCTATTGTATTTCCCACCATCCTATCCCCTCCCCATTCTATTCTCTCTCTTCTTTCATCTTGTCCTTCTTCAAAAATGTTTTGCTTCTGATCAGCTCCTCCCCCAATCTGCCCTCCCTTCTCTCACCCCCTCCTGTTCTCTTATCTCCTTCCTTCCTACTTTCCTGTAGGGTAAGATAGATTTCTATACCCAACTTGAGTGTGTATGTTATTCCCTCTTTGAGCCAATTCTCACAAGAGTAAGGTTCACTCACTCCCCCTCACCTTCCCTCTTTTCCCCTCCATTGTTAAAGCTTTTTCTTGCCTCTTTTATGTGAGATAATTTACCCCATTCTAACTCTCCCTTTCCCTTTCTCCCCATACATTTCTCTCCCACCCCTTAATTTTATGTTTTTAGATGTCATCCCTTTATATTCACCTGTGAATATATACTCACACCTGTGATATATATACATATATGTATATATATGTACGTGCAAATACACACACGCATACACACACACTCCTAACTGCCCTAAGAGTTACAGGTATAATCTTCCCAAGTAGAAATGTAAACAGTTTAACCTAATTAAGTCCCTTATGATTTCCTTTTCCTGTTTATCTTTTTATGCTTCTCTTGAGTCTTGTATTTGAAAGTCAGATATTCTACTCAGCTCTGATCTTTTCATCAAGAATGCTTGAAAGTCCTCTCTCTCATTGAATGTCCACTTTCCCTCCTGAAATATTATTTCAGTTTTGCCGGGTAGGTGTTTCTTGACTGTAATCCTACCTTTTTTGTCCTCTGGAATATCATATTCCAAGCCCTCTGATCCTTTAATACAAAGGCTCCTAAATCTTGTATTATTCTGACTGTACTTTCACAATACTTGAATTTTTTCTTTTGGATGCTTACAATATTTTCTTCTTACCTGGGAGCCCTGGAACTTGGTCATAATAGACAAAAGCTTCCTTTGAACAAGATGACCAAAGACTAGCTTTGTGGGAGATATCCAGATCTTAGAAAAGAGAAGGATATGGGACCATGAGGAGAAAAAATCCTGAATTTCTGTGATAACTGACTATTATGGACCCCACTGAGGTCATGACTGGGCAGGAAAGATTGATTTCCATCACTATGTCCCTTAGCTTCCCTTTTCTATGAGCAAACCAACCAACCAGCAAGCATTTATTAAGTACCTACTAGGTGCTAGGCACAGGGTTAGAACCTAAGAAAGGATATAAGTAGCCATCTCCTGAACAGCTGCTCCCAAGGTTGCCACCTGGCATAATTTCCTCAATCTTTTCTGTCAAAAGCAATCAGGAAGGGTTTAGGTAGAGGAAGGCCCCAGGTAAGAGATTTTATCTTTTTTCTTTTCACTGTATTCAATGTATACAGATTCTTTGAGTTTATAATTATGGGGAATAATATGAAATAGGAAAACCTAGAGGGGGCAGGGCCTATGAACTATATGCATAGACTGCAGATTTTATATTTTAGTATCTTGAGTAATATTGTACATCATCTTCTTTACTAACTCTGGACCCAGTTCGTGAAGGTTGAACCAAACTGTTTGGTGGTATGGAAAGCAGTCCAGATTACCTGAAGGGTGAACACCTTGGAACATACAATACAGTCAGAACTGGCCAACTGAGAGAAGGCTCAACATATTATCATTGTTTTCACTCATTTTTCTCATGGGAATCTGAGCTCCTACACTAGAGTTATAACACATGATACCTTCTTTCACTGAACCCTTTGGAATTTCAGTGGGTCCATAATCCCATTCATGGGATTGTAGTGCAGCCTAGAAGTTCAAATAGAGAACTCCCTCCCACCAGTGGGAGGGATCAAGAATTCATTAAGTTCCTACTGTGTACCAGGCACTGTGCTAAGCACTTTAGAGATATCTCATTCTATCCACACAACAACTCTGTGAGGTAGATGCTATTATTATCTTCATAATACGATAAGGATACTGAGTCAGACAAAAGTCAAATGACTTGTCCTGGGTCACAGCTAGCCTCTGAGGTAAAATCTGGACTTGGAGCTTCCTGACCCCAGGCTTAGGGCTCTGTGCACTATGGTGCCACCTATGTGACTGGAAGACAACTAAGATACTGAACTCCCTCACTGGATAATTAATATGGTGACATATGGTTTTCTTATAATCTTAAGGAAGCCAGCATTCAAGCCACATAAGTTCACACTGCTATAGGTGTCTCACCTCTTTTTAATGATATGGGAAATGAGGCTTAGAGAGGCCAAATATCTTACCTAAGGTGATACAGTAGGTGAGGTATAAATCTGAGACTTGAAAGACTTCTGATTCCATGTCTGGTGTTATTATCCTCATCCTAATTATCTCCTCATTATCCCTAGAGGTTTGGAGGCTGGAGGACTGACTTTAGTGAAGAGATCCAGGACTTCAAGGAGGACATTAAGCTGGAACTGAGAATCTGGCCAGGGTTGAATACACACTGACTACAGAATGTTTCTGGAGCCCTACAAGTCCCAGTGAAATGACCCTTCAGGTGGTGGTATAAGGTACATCCTTGCTCCTGTTCCTCACTTACATTTCTCCTCTTCTCTCTTTCCTCACCCTCATTCCCATCTGTTCCTGGCATGATTGATAGAAGGTAGTAAAGGTCCTCCCTGCAGGAGGGGATGACTGAAAACTAGGCTCTTTATGCAGCAAAATGTAATGTGGACCTCCTTGACCTGCAATTAGGACGTGGAGGATGGAGAGGCCCTGAGCTTGACTTAGATTTTTACATGTCTGAGAAGTTTACCTTTCCTGATTGGTTGAAGGAGACAAATCAAAGCATAGGGGTTTATTGAACTAGTCTAAGAAAAGTTTGTGGGTGATCTCTTTCTGATGGTCACTTACACTTGCCGCTCAGTTGGTCCTAAGGTTGCTGCCTAGCATAGCTCCCCTGGACATTTGACTGTGGAGCTGATATTAGCCCCTCTTGGGATTCTTGGGTGCCCTAAAGTGTTTGGGTGATTCTTCTCTAGTGCCATGGCTTGAACCACCACTGGCCCTTCCACCTCTCATTAATAAGAGTCATCCAGTTCCATTTAAGCAGTCAAAATCTGTTAGCTTCTACAAAAGGATATTAATCTAGCTGAGATTCAATCTGACCCACTTGTCAATACAAGGGTCCCAAAGGTTTAGGCTCCTTAAGAGTCTACCCAATATGGTGGGTCTTAAATAAACTTTGTCTTTCTTTGGCTGAAAAAAAAAGGATATTGACTTCAAAGAAAAAGCAAGAAGTATCTGAGGGAGTAGACCCCAAATTGATCTCATTTCCTACTTAACCCACCAAATTCGTGTCCAGATGCAGCATGACTATTAGAAGAAACCTTTGTCTGGGCTTCTGGCCCAAAAGTGAGTGAGAACAAAAGACAGAGTGTCCAGTGCCCACCAAAGTCAATTAAAGAGCCTTCCTTTCTCCTGGTAGCCAGCAGACTACATGTACTCCACAGTTTCCCCAAGGCCTGGGCCTGAATCCTGCTCCTGGTTTGTCAGGGCACGGAGCTCTGGAATCCAGAATGCACAGGCATGCTCAGCTCAGCTCCAGTGGAAAACAACAGAGACAGAGAACCAAGGCCCCTCTTGGACTACGTCTCAGAGGTTTCCTGGTCTCTCCCCAGATACAGAAGCTCTCCCCCACCAGCTAATAACAATTCTGGCCACTGAGGTCTGCCTTTCATATATATATATATATATATATATATATATATACACATATGCCTTTGTTCAGGTTTTGGATGTAGCCTGAACATTCTAATTAGGTGGAGAGATCAACACAGACACACTATAATTTTTACAAACAGGACAAAACTGAGACTTTAAAAGAAGTCTGGATCTGCCTCACATTGGCAGTAGAGAAGAAGGCCAGGCTTGGAGGAAAACCCTTCAGCTACTGAATTTGCTTCATCTTTTCGAGGTTTCTTCAGAGAAGCAAGGGAAGGGAGGAGAGGCTTTTTCTCTCCTCTACCCACTGGTAATGTCATCTTGCCCAAGAAGCACATGGCAATGTCCAATGGAGAAGAGTCCAAATGTGAAATAGAGCTGGCAAGAGAGTTGAAAGTCTGGTACTAAGAACTAGAATTTTGCCCAGGAAATTGAAAGTACGAGTGAAGTCTCCTGCTGGTCCGAAGGGGTTGGTTCTGATTCTTTACAAAAGTGCCTTTTGGTTCTCTATGCCATAGAGCAGGAAGACCATGGCCAAGTCCCAAAGCCATGTGCCTTGTCCTGGAGCAGGTTCAGAATTAGCAAAAATATGGAAATTTCCACAGCTCCTTCCCACTAAACTTGTTTTGGGAAATTTCCTGCTATCAAATGGGCATTGATGATTCACAGGTAACAGACATTTTTGTGGCTTATTAGACATAGCTAGCTTCTAGTAGAGAGCTTTTTCAATTCTCTCTCAAATATTCTTCCTCCCCCATCAGCCATGGAAAAAGGAATGAGGTAGGGAGAAAATCTGGTGTCTGTGACTCACCTTGGGTCATGGGGAAGGGCAAGGAGGTGAACTAATTTTTTTACCTTTTCACCAGTCTTAATATTTGAGACTAGCATCACGGTACATAGACTTCCAGCTCTGGAGTCAGGAAGACTTATCTCCCTGAGTTCAAATCCAGCCTCAGACACTTATTAGCTGTGTGACACTTCGCCCTGGTTGACTCAGTTTCTGAGGAAGAGTTGGATCAACTACACAACAACTGAAATAGAGGTAGCAGGTTTAGCGGACTAGAAGGCTCAATCCGCAGACATCACTTAACCCTTTTTGCCTCAGTTTTCCCATCTGTAAAATGAACTGGAGAAGGAAATGTCAAACCACTCCAGTATCTCTGCCAAGAAAACCTCAAAAGGGGTCATGAAGAATTGGACACAACTGAACACCAAAGTTTCATATTGATACTGTTGGTTGCTTCTGGTTTCTTGAAACACCGTGTAGTTTCCTTGTCTATCTCTCTTGGCATTGTGAATCTTTAGTTTTGCTTAATCTGACAGGATGATCACAGTTCCTACTTGGCCTCATCTGGTACATAGTACATATATTTTGTTCCAGCCTTCAGTTTTCTTTCTGTATGTATTCTTTTAAATGTATTTCTTGTATAAATCAGACCAGTGAGTTTTTATTTTCTTATTTCTTTCATTCTCTCTCGATTTATTGGATTTTGAAATCCATTCATTGGAGAAAGAAATGGTAAACCACTCCAGTATCTTTGCCAAGAAAACCCCAAATGAGGTCACAAAGAGCTGTATGTAACTGAAATTCCTGAACAATGACCAAAATAATATAAAAATCCTATATTTCATATAATATAATAATCCTAGCTAACATTTAGATTGTTTTTAGATTGACAAAGCACCTTACAGCTATATCTCCATAACGTACAATCTATATCTCAGAATAACCCTGGGAGATAGATGCTATTTTTATCATCAATGGTGGTACAGTAGCAATAGGGAGCAGTGCCCCACTGCTTATCCACCTGCTAACTGGAATTCTTTCTGGATCAAGCAATTTCCACTTACATTTTATAAGAATCCTAAAATAAAAGGTGAAATCCACAGAAACTTAAAATAGATACATAATTTAAGCCTGGGATTTTTTTAAATTTACCAAATAGAAGAAGAGTCATAATAATGCCAGTACATCCTTGCAGAAAATGTCTTTCCCAAACTCTCTGTATTTCCTTTTCAAATTCAGTCAAGGGTAAGTGAAGAGTTACTTCTGTTAGTTAAGTCAAACAGAGGCATCCATACTCTTCTTTCTACCATAAATAAGGCTAAATCTTCTAGTTTCAAGGAGGAAATTCCCTGACTCCTACCTAGAACTGACAAGTCAGATCCCTGGAAAAAGGCTGATAATTATTTCCTAATGAGTTTAGGGGTAAATATGAAAACATCTGGAGTTTCTAACACTGGTACTCTAGGGTCCCCATCCTGTGCATTTCTCATTATCAGTCAGTCAGTAACACTCTCTTAGTTTTTAGAAAAGGGTACTTAAAGAGAAAGTATAGCAAAATCAGTTACTATTCCCCCAATCTGAGTGCATCCTCTCCCCTTATAAACACAAGGTCCCTGGGAAGAATGGACTCGAAGTACAATAGGAGTGAGAAATACTTGTTGCGAACATGTGAAGGTGAGAAATACTTCAAGACTCCTGGTCCTAGGGATACTATTCTCCTTTTGTAGTTCTCACAAGGTTCCAATTAATTGGAGCTCTCTGCTGAGCTCTGCAGGTTCATGCTTTCTAGAGTCCAGAACTAGAACTTCTCTCTGCCTTGAAGAGTCACAATCCCTGAAGATACATTCCCCCTTGGGTGTTTTTCCACTTCCATTGTCCTGACACCTACTGCCTTCAGGGAACTTTACAAACAACTCTGATTGCTGGTGGGACCTCTAATGGATCACCTGGATATTCTCCCTTTAGAATACCCATTCACCTGACACCAGGAAAGAATAAACATCCAAGAATGTGCACATGGGTAACCAGGTGGGAAATAGGGCAGCCACCTTTCCCCCACCAGGGAGGTCACCACAATTCTACCTCACTGGCTACCAGGAAGAACAAATTTTTAAAGAAGAAAAAAGGCCCAACAGAGGGGTAGATAATCCTTTTTGCATGCCCACTTAGTGCATGAACTCAACAGCTTATGAGTCATTAATCCTTTCATATCCTCGGTCAACCAGAAGACTATCACCACCCTTCAGTGATACAAGGCCACAAGTAAGTACCAACCTTCTCCATCTTAGATTGGAACCAGATCTATCTACTTATTTTTGTATCTATCTTTTAAATATCTTTCAACAAGAAAAAAAAAAACCATGACTTTGGATCTTATTCTGTCCAGCACAAAAATCTTGCTTTCTTCCTACATTTGGCAAAGCTTCTAAGTGCCAACCTTAGCAAGGTACATGTGCACTTGGTGAGTGTCCCAGGCAACACCAGAGCTCTGCACTAGTAGCCTAGGATGGCTCATGTCTTGCTTTCATAGACTTAAAGGAAAGCAATTGTCACTAAGAAGTCTGAATGCAGAGCAAAGTGGACTATTTTCTTTCTTTTTGTTTTGTTTTTCTTCTTTCTCATGGTTCCTTCCATTTGTTCTACTTCTTTTATACCACATGACTGATGTAATAGATCATACCACCTTGGAAAAACTGAAAATGTATAGGTCTTTAGAAGTGTTTCTGAAAATAGCTGCACAAAACTCCTAATGCTTGGGATAGTGCACCCTTCACCCTGGAAGCAGAGCCCTATTTTAATAAAGAGAAAATAAAAGTCAAGTAATAGGCTGGGAGCAAACAACAGACAAAATTGTGACCAGAGAAAGTTACTCTGGTGACAAGGAATATCAAAACACATTCTCAGAGGAAGATAATAAAGTCAAAATTCCTAGATTCCAAAGCCTTCAAGGAAAATATGAATTGGTCTCAGGCCATGGAAGAGCTCAAAAAGGATTTTGAAAATGAAATAAGAGATGTAGCAGGTAAATAGGAAGAGGAATAAGAGGCAAGAAAATCATGAGAAAAGAGTCAACTTGGCAAAAAATATTGAAAAAAAATAACGCCTTAAAAAACAAAGAAGACCAAATGGTAAAAAGGGTCCAAAAATACAAAGAGGAAAAGAATACTTTAAAAAGCAAGGGAAATGCAAAAAGAGGCACAAAAATTCACTGAAGAAAAAACTTCTTAAAAAGTAGAATTGGTCAAATGGAAAAGGAGGTCCAAAAGCTCATTGAAGAAAAGCATTCCTTGAAAATTACAGTGCGGGGGGAGCCAAGATGGCAGACTAGAAAGACACACTTATGCAGGGTTCCCCCCACAGCCCATAAAATACCTGTAGAAAGGGACTTTCAACAAATTTTGGAGCAGCAGAAGAGGAGAACAACAGAGTAGAGAAGATTTCCAGCCCACAGTGACCTGAAAGGCCCACAGAAATGTCGGTTGTGCTGGATGTGGGAGCCGAGTGCAGAGCCCAGCCCAGCCTTGGCCACAGTGCCACGAGACTCTGGGAGGATGACACCTTGAGGGCAGAATCTCCAGTCACAGTAGGGGGTCCTCAGATCCTTCAGCCCACGGGCACCAAAGGTCAGTGACCAGGTTTTATCAGGGGGCCAGGAAAGGAGAAGGGTCTTCCCATAGCTCCGGCAGCAGGCACCAGTCACAGAGCCAGCCCATAGGGAAGCTCCATTGTTGGAGCGTAAAAACCTCTAGGGGCATTGAAGAGCTGAGTCTTACCTCAGCTCTGGGTGGAGGCCCTGGCTGAGTTGGTCTTTGTCTCAAACTGAATGGTGGCCCTACCCATCCAGCTTATCTGAAAATCAGCCCCAAGTGCTGACTTTGTGGAACTGGAGGCCAAGTGGCTGTGGAGAGGTATCTGCTAAGATTCTGGGCACAAAAATCCCTCTCTGTGTCCAGACCAGTACACACTTGATTGTGCCACCTTGGAAGAACTGAGATCTCACACATTCCCAAAGTATACCCTACTCTTGACAAAGGACCCAAAAGTCAAGTAACTGGTTGACAAAATGCCTGAAAAAGGGGAAAAAAAATAAGACTATAGAAGATTACTTTCTTGGTGAACAGATATCTCCTCCCATCCTTTTGGATGAGGAAGAACAATGCTTACCATCAAGGAAAGACATAGAAGTCAAGGCTTCTGTATCCCAAACATCCAAAATAAATATTCAGTGGGCTCAGGCCATGGAAGAACTCAAAAAGGATTTTGAAAATCAAGTTAGAGAGGTGGGGGAAAAACTGGGAAGAGAAATGGGAGAGATGCAAGAAAAGCATGAAAAGTAGGTCAACACCTTGCTGAAGAAGACCCAAAAAAATGCTGAAGAAAATAACACCTTGAAAAATAGGCTAACTCAATAGGCAAAAGAGGTTCAAAAAGCCAATGAGGAGAAGAATGCTTTCAAAAGCAGAATTAGCCAAATGGAAAAGGAGGTCCAAAAGCTCACTGAAGAAAATAGTTCTTTAAAAATTAGAATGAAACAGATGGAGACTAATGACTTTATGAGAAACCAAGAAATCATAAAACAAAACCAAAAGAATGAAAAAAATGGAAGATAATGTGAAATATCTCACTGGAAAAACAATTGACCTGGAAAATAGATCCAGGAGAGACAATTTAAAAATTATGGGACTACCTGAAAGCCATGATCAAAAAAAGAGCCTAGACATCATCTTTCATGAAATTATCAAGGAAAACTGCCCTGATGTTCTAGAACCAGAGGGCAAAGTAAATACTGAAAGAATCCACTGATCACCACCTGAAAGAGATCCAAAAAGAGAAACTCCTAGGAACATTGTGGCCAAATTCCAGAGTTCCCTGGTCAAGGAGAAAATATTGCAAGCAGCTAGAAAGAAACAATTCAAGTATTGTGGAAATATAATCAAGATAATACAAGATCTAGCAGCTTCTACATTAAGGGATCGAAGGGCATGGAATAGGATATTCCAGAAGTCAAAGGAACTAGGACTAAAACCCAGAATTACCTACCCAGCAAAACTGAGTATAATACTTCAGGGAAAAATACGGTCTTTCAATGAAATAGAGGACTTTCAAGCATTCTTGATGAAAAGACCAGAGCTGAAAAGAAAATTTGACCTTCAAACACAAGAATGAAGAGAAGCATGAAAAGGTAAACAGCAAAGAGAAGTCATAAGGGACCTACTAAAGTTGAACTGTTTACATTCCTATTTGGAAAGACAATATTTGTAACTCTTGAAACTTTTCAGTATCTGGGTAGTTGGTGGATTACACACACACACACAGCACAGAGTGTATTAAATAGGATGGGATCATATCTTTAAAAAATGAAATTAAGTGGTGAGAGAGAAATATATTGGGAGGAGAAAGAGAAATGGAATGAGGCAAATTATCTGTCATAAAAGAGGCAAGCAAAAGACTTTTCAGTGGAGGGAAAAAGAGGGGAGGTGAGACAAAAACATGAAGCTTACTCTCATCACATTTGACTAAAGGAAGGAATAAAATGCACACTCATTTTGGTATGAAAACCTATCTTACAATACAGGAAATTTGGGGAGAAGGGGATAAGCAGGGTGGGGGGGATGATGGAAGGGAGGGCAATAGAAGGAGGGAGCAATATGAAGTCAATACTCTTGGAGAGGGACAGGATCCAAAGCGAGAACAGAAGCAATGGGGGGCAGGATAGGATGGAGGGAAATATAGTTAGTCCTAAACAACACGACTTTTATGGAAGTCATTTGCAAAACTACACAGATATGGCCTATATTGAATTGCTTGCTTCCCAAAGGGAATGGGTGGGGAGGGAGGGATGAAGAGAAGTTAGAAGTCAAAGTTGTAGGAACAACTGTCAAGTATTTTTCTTACTACTAGGAAATAAGAAATGTAGGTAATGGGGAATAAAAAGTTATCTTGCCCTACAGGACAAAAGAGAAGACGGGGACAAGGGAAGGGAGGGATGTTAGAAGAGAGGGCACATCAGTGATAGGGGCAATTAGAATGCTCGGTGGTTTGGGGTGGGGGGAGGGGAGAAATGGGGAGAATATTTGGAACCCCAAATTTTGTGAAAATGAATGTTAAAAGTTAAATAATTAAAATAATTACAGTTGAGCAAATGGAGGCTAATTACCTTATGAGAAATTAAGAAACAATAAAACAAAACCAAAAGAATGAAAAAATAGTAGACATTGTGAAACATTTCATTGGAAAAACAACTGACTTGGAAAATATATCTGGGAAAGATAATTTTAAAATTCTTGGACTAATTGAAAGTCATGATCAAAAAAAGAGCCTAGACATCATCTTTCAAGGAATTATCAAGGAAAACTGCCTTGATGTTCTAGAACCAGAGGGTAAAAGAAGAAATGGAAAGAATCCACCCATCACCTCCTAAAAGATATCCCTAAATGAAAACTCCCAGGAATATTACAGACAAATTCCAGAGCTCCAGGGTCAAGGAGAAAATATTGCAAGCAGCCAGAAAAAAATAATCATAGAGTCACAGTCAGGATAACACAAGATTTAGCAGCTTCTACATTAAAGGATTAGAGGGCTTAGAATATGATATTCAGAAGGGCAAAGGAGCTAGGATTACAATCAAGAATCACCTACCCAACAAAACTGAGTATAATCCTTCAGGGGAAAAATGGATTTTCAGTGAAATAAGGGACTTTCAAGCATTCTTGATGAAAAGCCTAGGTGCTAAGAATACAATGCTCTCACTGAGAATTGAAACAGAGCTAAGATGGTGGAGTAAATGCAGAGACTCTCTGAGCTTGTCCCCAAATTCCATTAAATAATGACTCTAAACCAATTCTAGAGCAGCAGAACCCACAAAATAATGGAGTGAAACAATTTTCCAGACCAAGACAACTTAGATGGTTGGCTTTTTTAGAGTGGAATAGAAAATTTGACTTTCAAAGAAGATTCAAGGGAAGCGTAAAAAGGTAAACAGGAAAGGAAAATCATAAGGGACTTAATAAGTTTAAACTGTTTGCATTTCTACATGGGGAGATGATTCTTGTAACTCATAACTCAGAAGGAGTATATATAGATAGGGGGCACAGGTATAAGCTGAATATGAAGAGATGATAGCTAAAAAAATAAGATTAAGGAGTGAGAGAGGAATGTACTGGGAGAAAGGTAAAGGGAGAGTAATGGGGTAAATTATCTCATGTAAAAGAGACAAGAAAAAGCTTTTACAATGGAGGGGAAGATGGGGGAGGTCAGGAGAAGGGTTGAATGAACCTTACCCTTGTCAGAATTGGATCAAAAAGGGAATAACATACATTCAATTGGGTATAGAAATCTGCTACCCTACAGGAAAGTAGGGAGGACAGGGATAAAAGAAGGGGGGGTAATAAAAGGGAGGCAGATTTGGGAAGGGGTAGTCAGAAGCAAAACACTTTTGAGGAGGGACAGGGTGAAAGGAGAGAGAGAATAGAATAAATGGGGGTGGGAGGAATAGGATGGAGGAAATAGAGTTAGTTATAGTAACTGTAAAAAAAATTTTGATGTAAGTTTCTCTAATAAAGGCCTTATTTCTTAAATATATAGAGAATTGAGTCAAATTCGTAAAAATAAGAGCCATTACTCAACTGACAAATGATCAGAAGATATGAACAGTTTTCAGAAGTAAAGCTATTTATGGCCATATGAAAAAATGCTCTAACTCACTATTGATTGGAGAATGTAAATTCCTCATGCCTACTAGACTGGCTAATAGGACAGAAAAGGAAAATGACAAATATTGGAGAGGATGTGGGAAAAGTGGGACACTAATACACTGCTGGTGGAGTTGTGAACTGATTCAACCATTCCCTAGGGCAACCTGGATCTATGCCTAAAGGGCTTATAAAACCAAGCATACTTTGATTTACCAATACTACTAGGTCTGTATCCCAAAAGAGACTAAAAAAAAAAAAACTAAAAGGAAAATGACCTATATATACAAAAATAATTATAGCAGTTCTTTTCTGATGGCAAAGAATTGGAAATTAAGGGGAATGCCCATCAATTGGAGAATGGCTGAACAAATTATAGCATATGATTATGATAGGATACTATTGTGCTATAAGAAGTAATGAACAGGATGCTCTTAGGAAAACTTGGAAAGACTTACATGAACTGATGCCAAGTGAAATGTACTGTGTACAAAGTAACAGCATACTGTGAGATGACCAGCTGTGAATGATTTAACTATCCAAGACAATTCTGAAGGATTTTTGATGAAAAATGCCATCCATCCCCAAAGAAAGAATGGATGGCATCTGAATACAGACTGAAGCACATTTTTTTTTTTACTTTTCTCTAATTTTTTTTTTGGTCTGTGTTTTCTTTCACAACACAATTATTATGGAAATGTTTTGCATGACTACACATGTATAACCTATATCAAATAGCCTGCCTTCTCCAGAGGGGTGGGGATGGGGAGGGAAGGGAAGAAGGGAAAAAATTTGGCACTCAAAATTTTAAAAATGAATGTTAAAAATTGTTTTTACATGTAAATGGGAAAAATAAAATACTAAATATTTTTTTAGAGCCTTCAGTGACTGGATTCTGAATGAATTTAGTGTGTGGTAAGAAATATACCTCAGGATCTTAAAATTTGAAAACCTGTTTTGCTCATTTCTACTCTACTTGTCTTGGGAAATTTCCTATTTTCATCAACAATCTTCAAATTGATGATTCATAGGCAGTCAGCATTTCTGTGGCCACATGGTTTATTAAACACAGCAAAATTGCAAAGACTCTTCCAATCATTCCCCTCTGATAGTTCCAACCTCCTCCCACACCCCCAGAAACAGAAAAGGAACAAGGAAGCGTGTGTACAGAGAGGGGAGGAGGAGGAATTCTGTGTCTGTGACCTACCTGAGGTGAACTGCTCTCCTTATCTGCCACCAGCCTGGCAGCTATCATGGCAGTGGCTAGTCTTGTCTTGCTCCTCTCCCATTGACCCATTTCATCTCCGAACTTGGGATAGGGTTGGCATTGGCCACCTCAATGCTCTCTGTTCCCCTCCAGCATTGTTCTGATCACTGCTAGCCAGTGGTAGTCATCTCCACCCTTCCACCCACAGCCCAAGAGTTTTCATTTTCAATAGCAAAGGGGCAAAAATTGGCAGCATTTCTCGCTTCTTTTTCTGCTCTCTAGCAGCTGGTCACTGCCCACATGGTAAAGGAAGGTCGAGTCCAAGGTCAGATAGAAAGGAAGAGAGTTCATCCAGTACAATATACTTTCTTGGTGGTTTTCTCCTGGTCTTGGCCTCCTGTTCAGCCTCCTGCCCCTGAGGGAGGGAGCACTAACCCCTGGAATTCCCCTTAGAGGCAGAATAATGATGACCATCGTGTCATCGTTGTAGAAAAGGTAAGGATCACAGCTCTAGAACCAAAGGGAAACTCAGAGGCCATGGAGTCCAACAAATGAGGAAAGAAACTCATCTTCCTGAGTTCAAATCCAGCCTCAGACACTTAGTAGTTCTGTGACCCTGGATAAATCACTTCATCCTGTTTGCCTCAGTTTCCTCATCTGTAAAATGAGCTGAAGAAGAAAATGGTGAACCACTCTGGTATCTCTGCCAAGAAAACTCCAGATGTGGTCACAGAGAGTTGGATGTGACTGAAATGACTGAACAACATACAACTCCAAATCCAGTAATCTTTTGACTAAACTTTATGATACCCAAGGATGCTCTCCCTGGATACCCCTTATACTTGTATTGGTTGAATAAAGGGAAAGAATAAATGAGAATTGTAGAATCAGTGAAGGATCCAGGCTCTTAAGAATTCAATGTTATGGCTGCAGGCCAAAATTAAAGGAAAAAAGTTTCCAAAAGAGGCTGCAGCTTTGTTCACAAGGTGTGGACACTCAGATTCTCAAGGCATTTCGGAGTGTGTGTGTGTGCGTGTGTGTGTTCATTATAAACCTAGTAAACATCAACAGACACATTCAGATACATAAAACAGAACCCAAAATTTACAAAAAATCATGCTTGTGAAACCATAAAATTCGTTTTGTTTTTCACACGTAACTTATTTACCAGCAAAGTGAATATTATCTTTCAGAAATTAGTAACAAAATTGTCCTGCTTATTTTCTCTGTCACCTTCCGACCTTTTTTTGTGCTTCTCTGTTTTTCTAGACTGGTGCCAGGTTCCCCAGTGGGGAGGAAGAGGAGCCCCCAGTGAGGGGGATCAGAAAAGGGCTGCTGAGGGAATGAATGGGTGGATTGTACGGTCCTCTCAGCCTGTGCCTTCCTGGCTGCGCACTTCAGGAGGGCATAGACCAGATGCTGCGATGCCCTCCATGCGACCCTGACTGCTGCGTAGAATATAGAATGAGGAGACATTCCAAGCACAAGAATTTAATGAGGTGGGAGTAGGAAAACAAGACTGAAGGGGGCAAACAGCCAGAAAAAAATAAGACTAAAATAGGGGAGGGCGAGAGACCATAGATACATAGCCTAGATCCTATTTGGACAATCGTTCTTCTGACCTGGAGAGACCCTCCCTCTTCATGCTGGCGGCAGTAACTGGGTCAGTGTTGCCTACTTTGGGGTCTGATTTTTCACCATGTTTGATGACTGATTAATAATTAACTGATCACAGAGTGCTGTATCTCTCCGTGATTCTCAGGTCCAACGGCCAGGCTTTGGAAAAAGACATTCTCTGGAGATGACAGCAGGGTCTAGTTTTCATAGATGCCTTGAGGGTTCCTTAAGTCATTTCGATGGTTGCCAACCTGGGCATGTCAGACTGCTCAGACCACGGAAAAATTCATGTTGTTGTTACAAATTTATTCTAAATATTAGTAACTAGTAATAGAAACAAATCTTACTTTTGAAAACAAGGTTTTACATTGTACACAGTTACAGCCACATTGTGCGATAGACTTGGCTCTTCTCAGCAGCAAAAGGTTCTAAGAGAACTCCAAAAGACTCTTGATGGAAAATGCCATCCACATCCAGGGGAAGAATTATGAAGTCCGAATGCAGATCTAAGCAGACTATTTGTTGTCTCTCTTTTCTGTTTTATTTTGTTTTATCTTTCTCGTGTTTCATTTCATTGGTTATAATTCTTTGCAACATGATTAATGTGAAAACATGTTTATTGTGAATGTATATGTAGAGCCTATATCAGATTACATGCCCATCTTGGGAGGGGAAGAAAATTTGGAACTCAAAAGTTTATGAAACTGAATGTTGTAAACTAAAAGTAAGTAAATAAAATTTTAAAAAATTTTAAAAATACAAAACAAGGTTTTAGAATACTCCTACTTAAAATTTTGCAATTTGTTCAAATGATATGTGGTTGTTTTCCATCATTCTTGGAGAGGAACAAATTGACCTCACTATGTTGGGGTCAAGGTACAGTGTGTCCAACCGGCTGGTCAGACCAGTTCAAGCTCGGAAGGCTGTACTCCAGAACAGCACATATAGTCTATGTGAACATATGGAGTGGAGCACCAGCACCATCACCAGGGTGGTTCTTTGCCAGTGTCTCCCATGTCTCATAATTGATTTCCAAAGTTCTTCAAAGAGTCCTTGAGAGTGTCCTTGTGTTGCCCCTTCTCACCTCGATGGGGGTGCTACCTTGATAAAACAGCAACAATATTTCCTGTTGGCTTCCATAACTTCTTCTCATCTCTTTTTCTGATTTTTTTTTTATGTTAAAGAGCCTCCTAGTTGCTCTCCCAGGCTCTCCCTTATCGAATCCATTCTCCATATACTTCTCAAAATTATCTTCAAAGCTTAACTATACATGACCATAATATATCCCTGATCAAAATCTTCCACAGCTCCCCAATGCCCCAGGGATAAAATGCAGATCCTTAGCTTGTCAAGAGCTGTCCAACGGTTCAAGAATGGGATTTATTTCAGACAACCTCAACCGGGTCCCCACTGCTGTTGGGCAATCCTACTTTACCTCCCTTATCACCATATCCTCCAATTCTTCCAAACCTTTCATCCCTCCTCAGATCTCTTGTGGCTCCCTCTGCCCCCCATCCTCTCAGCTGAGAACCTTTGTCTCATATTTTACAGGAAAAAATGGAGGTGATTTGCGGTGAGCCGTCTCTTTGTCCCTTTTCATTTTCTATCACTCAGGTGTCTTTGACCATTCTCTCCTCCAACATCCCTGTCTCACATAATAAAGTGGCCTTACTCCTTACCAAGGCCACCCCTTTACTTCTCCAAGTCATCCCCTTCCATTCTGTTTCCTCCAACACACTGACTCCTCTTCTTTCCTATTTTTTTCAATTATCAGTCTCTCTACTGACTGCATACTCCAGGCTTTTCTTTGAACAAGTTGTCCCATCTCTAAGGTTTAGGCACTCTCTCTGGATGTCCCTCATGCTTGGAAGGCTCCCCTTGTCTCTTTTAAGTCCTAAAATCCCAACTGGAAGCCTTTCCTAATCTCTTTTAATTCTAATGGCTTCCTACAGTTTCTTCCTGTTTATCCTAACTGTATTTGTATGTATATATGTATTTGCTTGTTGTTTCCCACATTAGATTGTAAACACCTTGAGATCCAGGATTATCTTTTCTCTCTTTTGGTATCCCCACTGTTTAGCATAGTGCCTAGCACCTCTTTATGGTTGTTTTTGGGTCCTTCCAGTCCTGTCCTGTTAAGGTACAAGCTCAGTTCTCACGTGAACAGTCTCGGGTCAGGTAAAGGTGAGGGCTTAACCACTGAGCTCTCATGAGGCCCCCCCAGAGAACAGCTGGGAATTGAGGAGTGAGACATGAGTTATATCTTGTTTTTCCACCTCTTCTCAGTGGGAACTTGCTGGGGAGAGCATCCCACCCTTGAGGTTGGTCCGTGGTCTGAGCAGGTTTTGCTAATTGGCTAAGGGGCTGAGAGCATGCTGTCCACGAGCAAACTATGTAGTTGGGAGAGCTTAACTGGGGACAGGAAAGCCTGAGAAGGGGGTTTCCTTTCTCCTCGGGAGGGAGAAGGAGGTTCCCTCGGGGAGAACTCATCCTGTATGTCAACATGTAGCCTCCATCAGTAATAAAGCCTACACCTCTGCTTCACTCTGGCGGTCTTTTCTCCCATAAGTCTATCCGGCTGATCACCGAAGACCTGATATAGGTAAGATGACCCGGTAGCCCACGGCAGTTAGGCCAGACACTGTCCAACTCAACTCTTCATGACTCCATTTGGGGTTTTCTTGGCAAAGATATTGGAGAGGTTTGCCATTTCCTTCTCCAGCTCATTTTACAGATGAGGAAACTGAGGCAAACAGGGTGAAGTGACTTGTTCGGGATCGCACAGCTAGTAATGTCTGAGGCTGGATTTGAATTCATGAAAATGAGTCTTCCTGACTTTAGGCCCAGCACTGTCAGCTGTACTGATGAAGAACAGTACCACCTAGCTGCATAGTAGGTACTCAATATTTATGATTAAGTGATCGGATTCCTTAGATGACCATTTTTTAAGTATGTTGTAGTGGGCATTTCTTTAGGAATACGGTTGGGCAAGATGGCTCCTTCCCAGTCTGAAATTCTATGTGTAGCTCAGAGATTCAACCCTATTTTTATTTAGGTTTCCTTGGAGATCCTTTGAGCCCAAAGGAATTATTTGGAGTAGATTCTGAAATCTTGGCACAGGAAAGGGATTGATTGCCCTAGCTTTCAGAGTGGTTACAATAATTCCTTTGTGAAAGGAGTGCAGATCTGCATGACAGAATTAAAAAAAAAAATGTTGAAGAAAAAAATCCACCCTGTGTCCTGTGTGGTAGGCACAAGTCCTCTAGAAACAATTCCCCCAAATTTATCATTATTCTAAATCCAAGCAATATTCAGCCAGAAGAGCAAAATGTCCTGATAGATACCTGATGCTCTCAGACAGCTCTCTAAGCCAAGACATTTTAAAGTAACATTTAGAAGTTTCCTGAACAAGGAAATTTAATATAATGTAGTTATACAACTCAGAATAAGAGACAAGTGAACATTTTGTTTCAATAATCAAAAACAATTATCACTTAATCTTGGAAAATAATTTTCCTAAAATTCATTCAAAGGGCCACTCCCCTCAAAGACTCCAGGTCCCTCCTCCACCCCCACCCCCAGGTAATAGGATATAAAATGGAGGTGGCATCTTCTCTCTAATAGGTTTTCCCATTCATTATCCCTTCAGGTGTGGAGGGGTGAGGCTGCTATTTTTAGGTGTACTAGTCAAGGGTCTCTCTTCTCTTGCCTTTGCCCCTGCTAATCACTGCCCTAATTACTTCAAAGGAGGAGTCCTTCCAGGATTGATAAGAGGGAGGGCATTGTTTCAGAACTACTAATAAGAAAAAGAAGAATTTTTCTTAGAATAGTTCAAAAGTTTCAGACCTGATTAGCACTATTAAGATGCTATCTTAGTATTTCTAATGGGAGGGGGAGGGTTCACTCACTGTACTTCGTGATCTTTACCCCATACATACAGTTCAGAAGGCAAGAGGTGAGTCTTGAGATTCCATCTGAGCAGTCAGGACAGAGAACCAGACTACAATTATACGTAACAAGATAGCAGCCCAATGCCCCATTAGCTTCTGATGGCTTTTCTAGCATCACCCAGAATCTATCAAATGTCCATCCTGTTCATAGCCCAGCTATGAATTCTGTTCTCCAGTAGGCTGGAGGGAAACCAACTACATCTTTCCCTGAGCTTAAGACAAGGAGTGAATGAACACCTGACCCCTGTTCCTCTTTTAGCAGCACAGGTGTGAGTGCTTAGGAGGGTTTCTAGTCTGGCCAATGATCCATCAGGGACAAGCATGACTAGGGCAGGAAATGGAGAATTTATCCTTGTGCATTTGAATATATGTCGTTAAAGCTTTTGCATGTCTGAATCCATGACTGCTTTAAGACTTGAGAGAGGGACACTGAGCCATGTGAAGGTAATAAATGTCACATAATATTTGATTAATTTTTCATCTCATAGGCTGAATTGAAAGAACAAGATATTGAGAAAGCTAACCTGGAGCTGAGAATGGAACTCAGTTTGGGGTGAACTGCTGAGACATCTGTAGACTTTAGTACCCTCTGGTGACCAGTAGAGGTACTGCAGGTTATTGAAAACCAGTTGCTGAGAGGTCTAGACTTCTAACCTCAAACAGAATTCCACCTGGTGATTAACTCAAATATTGCCCCCTAAGACAATTCAAACCTCTTGGATTTTTTTAAAAAAGCAGTTTCAGCACCTTCAAGCAGTTACACTAAGAGAACACCACCACCACATATATTTTCTTACCCCACATAAGGATCAAATGGGCTTACATTTATCACCTGGGGGGACTTGGAGTTATCACATGTAATTCTGTGATGTCAATTTGTAAATGAATGAATGGTGTAGGAGGGTTCTCAGCTGAGATTGGGGGGGGGACAAAGGAGTCATGAGGGGGCTTAAGGAATATAATAATAGCTAACGTTTATATAGCACTTACTGGACACTCATTAGATCCTGGGATCAACAACTGTGGGAGGTAGGTGTTTTTATTGTACCTATCTTACAAACAGAGGTGACTTGCCCAGGTTCACCCAACTAGTATGTGTCTGAGGCTAGATTTGAACTCAGGTCTTCCTTACCGGCACTTTAACCTAGCTGCTCCCTTGGGAAGAAAAGATTTGGAAAAGACCTGGTGAGGGAGACAGTGAATTTGATTAAGGAGACATAAATGTATTTATTACCTAATGAGGGCTCATTTGAGATTATATAACAAATATATATAACATAAATTTATATATATATTATATAACAAATTATGTAAATATATATTTATATATAATATATATTTATATATAAAATATATATTATATACAAATTATATAACATCAATATATAAAAATATATATGACATAAATTTTTAATGGATTCAGTCATCAGGATTTCATGTTTTTTTTCAGATTCATTCAGGGAAATTGGAGTAAAGGTCATGGATGATGGAGTGATCAAAGGCTCAGGTTTGCTCAGAAATAGGATAAGGGGGCAAGAGGCCTGAAGGAAGACAGTGTAGAGTTGAAATGGCCCATCCAGTGACCAGTATTGGAAAGGGAAAAGAGTGAAGCTAGAAAAAGGGAAGACCAGGAAAGAACTGAGAGGTGGAGGGAGTGGAAGCTATGGTGAGCATGAAGAACAGAAGTTTTCAAGGCAGAGAAAGAGGCAGATGTACAATGGGAACAGTATGATGAGAGAAAGAAATTTCAGAGTTCATGAACATGGAAGTGGAACATTTGTGGGTGACGGCAAAATCCTAGGTATGATACTTACTGTGCGGAGTGGTGGAAGGACTCCTCCTTTGAAGTAATTAGGGCAGTGACTAGCAGGGGCAAAGGCAAGGACTAGTACACCTAAAAATAGCAGCCTCACCCCTCCACACCTGAAGGGATAATGAAGGGGATAACCCATTAAAGAGAAGATGCCATTTCCATTTTATATCCTATTACCTGGGGGTGGGAGTGGGGGAGGGACACAGAGTCTTTGAGGGGAGTGGCCCTTTGAATGAATTTTAGGAAAATGATTTTCCATATATATATATACATACACGTGTGTGTATACACACACATACATGAAAATGTAAGGTACCGCAGCCAAAAAACAAATGACCTGGAAAACAAATTAAGACGAGATGATTTACAAATCATTGGGCTACCTGGAAGTGTCTAGACATTATGTTTCAAGAAATTATAAATGAAAACCACCCAGACCTCTTAGAACCACAGGGCAAAGTGGAAATAAGAATCCACCTGTCATCTCTTGAAAGAAACTCCAACATGAAGACTCCCAGGAGCATTAGAGTCAAAATCCAGAGCATCACAACCACAGAAAATATACTGCAAGCAGCCAGACCCAAAGGAGCCATAGTCAGTTCTGCACAAAATTGAGCAGCTACCACAATAAAGGAGCAGAGAGCTAAAAATATAATATTCCAGAAGGCAAAAGATATAGGCTTACAACCAAGAATAACTTGTCCAGCAAAACTAAGTATAATCCTATGGAGGGGAAACTGAATCTTTAATGAAATAGAAGTTTTCCAAGCATTCCCAATGAAAAGACCAGAGCTGAGAAGAAACTTTGAATATAAACACAGGAGTCACTCATTTGATATGCCCAACAAAGTGTGATAGATGATTAACTGAACCTCTATTCCAATCAGTGTTAATTAGTTTGATATGATTCCACAGAGATAATGATTATAGGTTTTGTATATTACACCCCAGTTCACTTGCTTAATCACAGGAAGAAACCAGAAGATTTCCACCCTTGTTTTCCCTTGTTATGGTGACCAAGCCCAGTATGGCAGACTCAATGACACAGAAAGTTCCCCAGGTATTTTTGTTGCCCCTCTGTCCTTCCCCATCCCTCTATTGCCCAACATGGAGAGATGGCCGTGAGCGTTTGGCCAATGAGTGACCCTGTTCACTGGCTTGAGGACGGTCTTTCTACCAGCCCATCAGCTCATGTAAATGTTTTGACATCTATTCATCAGTACAGTTCTTGGATCTGCACAGATAGGTGGAACCTCTTGAAAGGTCAAGGTAGGTCTGTCAAGGTCTGCTCATAGACTTTTCTCTCAACCAATGGGATTCTATATTTTATGTAGACCCTCCTGGAAGGTCAAGTTCAAGATCTGTCAACCAATGACCCTCTGCAGTTTTAGTTTGCTTCATCCGTATTGTCTGAGTATCACACACTATAAAACTAAGACCCTGGAGAAAGGGGGCATCTCATATCTTGAGGAAGATCTGAGGTCTACTTCATTAGAGGGGGCCATGGACCCTTTAATCAAATGCTATTGGCTTGGAGCTCTGCCTTAGTTCCTTTTACTGTAGGTTGGACAAGACTGAACCCCACAAAGGGAAGCAGGTTTAATGGGTACCAGAAAGGGATGCTAGCTATTTTCATCGAGGAAGAAATTTCTCTGGAAATTGAAATGCTAGATGAAAGAACAGATGATGGACATTTCCTAAAATGCTTGCCGATCAACTATACTGGACCAGAAACAAACTCATCACATAATAAATAAAATATTTTTAAAGGGGTGAGGCAAGGGAAGGCAAATAAAATACACTAGGAGGGCGAAGGCGTAAGAAGGATGGGAAAAATTATTCCATGTTATTGGAGGGTACAAGAAGTCTATACAAACAAGAAGGAAAGTGGAACAAGCCTAGTTTGACCTTCACTGTCATCTGAATTGATCAAAGGAGGAAAGAAGACACATGCAATATGGCACAGAAATGCATTTCACTCAACAGAGAACAAGAAAAAGGACAGAATGGAAAGAAGAGAATAAGAGGGAGGGTACATTAAAGGAGAGATAAATTTTAAGCAAGACATTCTTAAGGGTGGAATGGGAAACAAGGATGAGGAACAGAATAAGACAATAAGAGACAGAAAGAAATACACAATTAACTGTCGTAAATGAATGCGAATGGGATGAACTCATCTATAGCACAAAAAAAGGACAGCAAGATGAATTCAAAAGCAGAATCCAACAATACTTTGTTGACAGGAAATACATTTGAAACAGAAAGATGCCCACAGAGTTAAAATAAAGAGCAGAAGCAAAATATATTATGCTTCAGTTGAAGTTTTAAAAAGTTAGAAGCAACCATCATAATCTCAGACAAAACAAAGGCAAAAATAGACTCTATAAAAGAGATAAATATTTTGAACTACCTTTTGCTGAAAAGTCTCATAGATAACGAATGGATGTACCAATACTGAATGTATATATGTACCAAATGGAATAAGATCTAAATTCCTAAAGAAAAACTTAAATAAGCTGCAAAGGAGAAATAGACAGTAATGCTATTAATAGTGAGGGACTTCAATTTACTGCTTTCATACTTAAGTAAATCTGACCAAAAAAAGAAACAAAAAAAGAAATGAAGGACCTGGATAGAACTTTTAGAAAAGTTAGATATGATAGTTCTCTGGAGATTATTGGATGGGAATAGAAAGGAATATACATTTTATCCACACACACATATACATATGCACACGTGCACACACATATTATAAATATAATGCACATATTGTACATAATCATAGCTATGCATGCTATCCTCACAAAAACTGATCATGTAGTAGGAGATAATAATAAATGCAGAATACATAAATGCAGAAAAGCAGAAATATTAAATATATTATTTACAGATCATGAAGTATAAAAATTATGTTCAATAAATGACCTTTGAAGCAAAGATTAAGAACCCCTAACTAAATGCCAAAATAGAAATCCTGAAAACTGAAATGCAACTCCCCTCACCCTCACTAAATTAATAAATAAAACTAGGAGTAATTTTTTAAAAGACAATAAAATAATAAGTGACTAGCTAACTTAATTTTTTAAAAAAGAAAACCAAATTACCAGTATCAAAAATGAAAAAGTTGAATTCCCAACAAATGAAGAAGAAAATAAAAGAAATTATTAGGAACGATTTGCCCAATTATATGCCAGTAAAATAATAATTTAAGTGAAATGGATGAATATTTACAAATGGTTAATGCCTCGATTAACAGAAAGTAATTAATAAGAAATAGAGGGTTTAAATAAGCCAGTGTTGGAAACTGGGTAAGCCATAAATGAACTCCTAAAAGGAAAAAACCTAAGGACTCAGACGGGAATCCTATCAAATAAAGAATAATTAATTCCAGTACTATATAAACTGTTGAAAAAAACTAGGAAGAAAAGCCTTACCAAATTTGGGAAAGGAGGGAATAGGAAGAGGAGAGGGAGGCGTAAGAGGATGAAGAGAAGAGAAAAGAGGAGGGGGGAAGACGAACAGGAGTCGTCTCGGCTTCCTTATGACTTTCACACAGTCAGCCTACACAGTGGCAGGTCTGTGGAACTAGCCTGGGACAACTTGGGGGCCTGAGTCGGGGTCTTCGGTGATCCTACAGGGCTCAAGGACCACTTGTCCCGAATGTCTGGGGACTAGGGTCCCCTTCCCCTCCAGCTCCAAACCCAACCGAACCTCCCGAACCCGGGAGCGCTTTCCATCTGAGAAGAGCTTTCCTCTGGTCCGTCGCTGGCCCCTGCCCTTTCCCCTTCGGTCAATAGGAAGCCGCGGCCACATCCCCGGTCAGTCGGAGCCTCATTTCTGGGGATGCTCCAGCTTTAACACAGGACCAAGACAAAGGTGTGGAAGGTGTGGAAGGTGCGGAAGACTCGTGGCGCACGAGGCCAAGAGAATTCCCCTTGCTGGCCAAGGGTTAAAAGGGAAGGTGGCCTCGTGCCCTTGGTCTGTTGGAGCAGGGCCTTGTCACGGAGAGGACGCATCATGAGGGGCTTGCTGGTGAGAGTCCCCAGGTCCCCCTGAAACCTCCCCCGCCCCGATTTCGGACCCTTTCCTGATCCCCTTCTGAGCCCAGGCAGGGACGGAGCCATCTCCAATCCCAGGTACAAGAGGTGTCAGGCTCCTTATTAGCCACTGTACGGAACAAGCAGCCCGGGTGACAAGTACAGCTTCTTTATCCACTCAAGAATGTGAGCGACCCACCCCAGCAGTAGGTGATGGACGTGTCTCTCACAACTCCACCGATGACGGACAGAGTCTCACCTCCTGAGAGCCCAGTCACTTAGAGCTGGGAGAAGATGAGGTAGCTCTCCTGCACAGGCTTACAAAACAGGTTTGGTTAAGGTCCGGTAAGGCTCAGCCTTGAGAAGGTATAGTTTTAGTAAAGAAAAAGGATGCTTAACCGGCTACAAAGATTTTTAGCATAGCCATTTACGCTAAACCTAAGCAAACTAGCTATTTTTTAAATCAGATAATTAATAAGCATTTACTGAGATCCTACTGTGTGCCCTCTTATGTAGAATAAAGTGGGTGAATTCTGGGGAACTCTTCAAAGTCTAAAGAATTTTCTTTTATAGCTGAGAAGAGATTGGAGGGAGAGAGGAACTGAAGGAGACTGTCAGTAAAGTTACCCAGAAAAAGAAAGAAATATAATAGTAAATGTAGCACTAAATGGAGACAGCTCTCTTCTCCCCAAAAGCCACTATCAACATCCCCCATCTCGGCACCCCCCCAATCTGGTAGTATATCCAGAAGATTAATGAGGTTCCATCCAAAACTGAGATTATGATGCAGGTGCCAGAAGCTAGGGATCTCTGATCTTAGACCCTCCCCTTGGCTCCCTCCAATATTATAGTTCCCTATAAACCCTGGGACCTGCCTCATTCGATGTGTGCCCTCCTCCTCCTTTAGGTGTCCCATTCCAGAGGTCTTCTCAGATCCTTCAGTTCCAGTGCCAGAAACCGCTTTGAAAACAGAGTGGCTGAGAAACAGAAACTTTTTCAGGTTGGGAGGAACCCAGAACCTGGGCCCTCTTTGCCCAGGAACTCCAATGGCCCCTCTCCTTGGGATTTCCCCTCTATTCACAATTCTGTTCTCCCCAGGGACCCGAACATATTCCCCTGTGTTCTGAGGGACACTGATTTCTGGTGAGGGGCTGAGACCTCTAACCAAGGGTCAGGGGGAGGAAACACCTCCAGGAGTCCAGGCTGTGGAAGCTTGCCTTAACTGTTAAACCTGCCCTCACTTATCCTCATGATCTCCATCCTAGGAAAACAATGACCTCCCCGTCTACCTGAAAGGGGGACCCACAGATAGAATACTATATAGCATAACCATGTTAGCAACTATAGGAGGTGAGTTACCCAAAAGGGAAAGAGGGGCTGAATTGAATCACTGGGGTGTTTAAAGGCCAGACCGGGAGGCTTTCTGTTTTATGGCATCTTGTGTCTTGCCTAGCAGGTCCCCAAGTTGGCTCAGCCTCTAGAGACTCTAGACTCTGGGGGTGGGGATGAGGTGGGGAGGGGTGAATAAGTGCTGCTGGAGCCTGGGAATATGGGGGAGGGGAGGTCAGACACAGGTTGGGGCATCCCTCACTTTTCCCTTTCTTCTTTCACCCCCTTAGGAACTGGCTACAGTCTCTTTTTCTTGCTCTGGGCCTCCTTCCCTCATCAGAATAAAGAGTAAGACCGCACAAGAAGATTGGCCAACCGAAGGGATGAGGGCTGGGGCTGGGCGTCAGTAAAACTTCCCTCCAGGGGGAGAGCTAACTCAGAGCCAGACTTTGTCTTTTGGTCTATCTCTGTGGGCACCCCAGGACCTCCTCACCCACAGCAGCTCCTCCAAAGCCCCTAAAATATTGCCAAGAATTTGTGTATTAAGCAGCCCCCAACCCCCAGTTCCAATAGAACCCCAGTAGAAGGTAGGTTGGGGAAAGGGGTATTTCCATGGCAGGAGAGCCTCCCTGATAGGGTCATTCCCTCATCAGTAGCATCTTCCTGGGGCAAGGGATGAGGTCCCCAAAAAGTCTTGCCTCTCTGTGTCCCATGTTTCCAATAGTTTCTTCTCATCTGCCTTCATCCTGAAGCTCCACCCGTGTCCTGGGGCTCATTCTGATGCTTCCTCATCCCTCCCTCTGGGAATTCCTCTTTTCTGGGGGTCTGGAGTCACAGGGGAAGGTTGGGGGCACACTGGTCCTGTGATGTGGTCTTGGGGGGTGAGGTGATTCCACCTCCCTGCTGGCACAAGGATGTCCAGGCTCTCAGCCCTCCGGGGAAGACCTTGGACAGTCCACCCTTATTCCATGCCAGTGGTCTCAATCTCAATTCAGTCTTTATCATTCAACCAACTAGGATTTGCTAGGCAGATGCTGTTAACTGGGGCTACAGAGACAAAAAAGAAATAGTCCCCCTGCCCTTGAGGAGCTTATACTCTAGCAGAGGAGACAGATAAAAATACGTACTTGCGAGATATTTGGAGGGCAAGGAACCAGAATCCAGAGAGAATCAAAAGACGGCTCCTGGAGGGCATGGCATTGGAGATGGAGAGAAGGAGGAAGTTGGTGATTCTAGGAGGAGAAGGTGGAAGACGGGGGTCACTTTTGGCATGGGGCCACACAGCTTGTACAAAGGCATGGAAATTGGAGATAGAATATTGTGTGTGTAGGAACATCACTAAGGACAACACAGACAAACGTCACTTTCAATGCTTACTCGGCGCAAGGCTCACATTTTCTAAAGGGGGAGATAAGACACCTGGAAGTCAGATAGGAGGGTCCCACGTGGTCCCTTGGGTCCAGGGGCAAAGCAGATGGTGATGTCTCCTTTTTAATACCATTTTCACTAAGAAAACCATGTCAGTTTCTGATGTTGAACCATGACAGTGACAAGGACTTCTGGTGGAAAGAACCTTCTTTTCTGGATCTTCAGTAGCTGTGAGAGAAGAAGGAAGACGAGGAGGGGGAGAAGGAAGGAGGGAAGGGGAAGGAGGAAGGGAGGAGGAAGGGGGAGGGAGAGGAGGAAGAGGAAGGAGAGGGGACCAGGTGGGAGAAAAAAAGGGCTATCACTGGAATTACTCCTTAACACATAGCCTAACCCAGCATTTAGAGATGCCACCTACTAAGCACACTGATGTGACAGCTGGAGGAATGGGTGCTTATAACCAGTCCTTTGTCCCTCTGCTGGCCTGAGGTTAACAGTTGGTCAGGTGAGGACTGGCCTTGATGCCCTGAGCACCGTCCGGAGCGGAGAGGACACTAAAAGGCATCAACTGGATGAAAGCTGGAGAGGGATGAAAGAGGGGCTGTTCTGAAACACCCTTTTCCTCATCAGGATAAGGCAAAGAGGAAGCCCATCTTCAGGGTGGGAGGCCTAGGAGATTCAGGAATCCCCCTGAGTCCCACTGTCTCTCAGATGCTAGAACTTCCGTGTATTTCCTGGTTTCTTGACTTTCCCTCTGAGGAAATTTCTGTAGAAACAATAGGAAATCAGAGGGCTCTTAAAACCATGTTTCAGCTGTCCTACGACTTAACATGGCTTCTGGGAATCCAGACACCCTTTGGAAAATTGTCGTTCAGCCACTTCAGTTATATCTAACTCTTTGTGACCCCATCTGGGGTTTTCTTAGCAGAGATACTAGAGTGGTTTGCCATTTCCTCTCCAGCTCATTTTACAGATGAGGAAACTGAGGCCACCAGGGTGAAGTCAGTTGCCCAGGGTCACCCAGCTAGGAAGTGTCTGAGGTCACATTTGAACTCAGATCTTCCCAACAACAGGCCTGGTGCTCTCTCCACTAGGTAGACCTAGGGGTCTACCACCTACTGCCTACCTGATCTGGGTTACTTAGCCTCTCTCTGCCTCAATTTCCTCATTTGTAGAGTGAGAGAATTACACTAGATGGTTTCCAACATCCCTTATAGGTCTGGGTCCTGTGATTTTCTAGTTTGGGTCACAGAAACCCGTGGGAGGTCACCCAAGAGCAGGAGTTCTTTATCTTTGTGCCTTGAAACCATTTGGCAGTCAGTCTGGTGACATCTAGGGACTCTTCAGGAAGTATAAGATGAAATACATAGAAAAGCAATTATACTGAAATACAGCTGTCTGGTAATTCAGGCTCTGGGTTCAAAGTGCAGCGAGACCCTCAAATTCAATGTCACTAATAGAGCAGATGAAGGCAATTTCCCAAGTTTAAACTAAAGGATGTTGGCTCCAGTAAAAACGTTACTCAGCTCTGCCTCCAGAGTCACCATGGCAAACAGCCATGTCAGGTCAACAAGGTGTTCTCCAGGGAGCCACAGCTCCAGTAAGATTTCCCACACCTCAGTTCCCCCTAGGCTGGGCCTAGGAGGCAGGGAAGCCTAGTGGTTTCACCACCCACTTAAGGGACCAGACTGCCCCTTTAGCCAACATCTGTTCTGGGCAGGCTGAGGAGGAGGGAGGAAAAAGGAGGGGGATGGGGACAAAAGGGAAAAAGAAGGAGGTGCCAGCGGTAGCCCTGGCCTGGCCCCGCTTCTGCTCTTGTTGGTACATGGGCACAGAGGGCTGACTGATGCTCATTGGTGGTTCTGTGGGCCCACTTACCCTCTGAGTCCCTGGCACAAACACAGCAGCAACAGCAATGAAGTCATGCCCAGGGCTGCATAAAACACAGGACTCTGAATAAATCATGGTATGTGAATGAATGGAATCCCATTGGATGTGCCATAAGACAAAGGGAAAGGGGCAGTTTTAGTAAAACTTGGGAAGACCTGGATAAACTGACACACTGAAGTGAGCAGAGACAGGAAACGGCCCTAGAAAACAAACCTTGAAGGCTTGAGGGGCTCCCATCAACCTAATGGTGTGATTAGAGGACCAGGACAGGGCATGCTGCCCTCTTCCCAGAAGGGCGGGACTCGTGATGCAGAATGAAAAATCAATATATATCTGGACACGGCCAACATGGGAATTTGTTTTGATTGTGCATATTTGTTGCCAAAGTTTTCTTTTACTTTTTCCCCCCTAGTGGGGTGTGTGTAGAAGAATAGGAAGAAGAGAAAATTCATTCATTGAAAAAATTTAATAAAAAAAAAACAGGTATCTCTCTTTACATTTATCTCTTCTATTGTGGAAGAACTAGGGTATGGATCTTAAGGGCTATTGCGAGGACTGAATAATCTATGTAAAGACATAACATATATGTAGACTGTTGCCTCCCTCTGGGGATGCACTTAATAGACCATCTTTTGCCTCAATTCTTTCTGAGCCCTTTGTCATTGAATGGGTGTTGCCTCACACAAACTGAGACCTAGGAAAGACCTTAATTTAGAAAAGCCAAGGTCATCCATTACACCCCAGGCAATCACCAGTGAACTTGACCTTTGTTCTGCCACTAGACTTTGATGACTGCAGGAGAGTGAGGCTGATGACTTTGTGCAGCTGTGCCTCACTTAAATCCAGTTTATGGGCAAGTCAACACATCACCCATGATGCCACTGGTCCTCTTTCCATAAGGAAGGACAAAGAACAGAGCACTGGGCCTGGAGCCGGGAAGACCTGAGTTCAAATCAGCCCTCAGATGTTTACTAGCTATGTGACCCTGGCAAGTCACTTAGCCCTGTTGTCTTCAGTTTCCTCATCTGCAAGATGAGCTGGAGAAGGAAATGGCAAACCACTCCAGTATCTTTGCCAAGAAACCCTAAGTAGGGTCACAAAGAGTCTAACATAACTGTAAAATAACTGCCTCTTATTTCTTATTTAGTAATTCATCTCATTTTCCCTAGTGAAGTTCTCTGGAACCATTATAGACAATAGCTGTCTAGTCTTAACAGCTTTTCCGACTTACCAAGAGAGAACATATTTATATTTATCAGCTTTTCCTTTCAGAATTTAGTATAAGATTGGGAGGTGGATATCCTCATATAGATGTCTGTATGAGGATATGCCTTTAGGTTGGTCCTTGGAGAACAGATATTAGCTATTGCCAGGGCTGGACTTAAAGTCTTGCCAGCTTGGTGGGACCTTTTGGACAGGATGAGAAGACAGCTAACCAAATAACTCTAAACCAACTATGCTCAAGAGAGTAGGAGAGGCTCCAAGGTCCTACAAATTTCACTGAGGGAGGAATCAATCCTGGCTGGAGGGAGATGGGAAGGCTTCATGGAGGAGGGGGCACCTGAAACCCTTGAAATAAGGGGATTTTAACGGCTGGAAGTGTGACCAAACAATGAGTCTCATGAACTTGTGGTTTTCCAAGAGACATCATGAGATGAAATAAAACCAGAAAAAAGGCAGAAAACTTCTTTTACTCTTCATGACAAAGGATGGCTTCCTAGGGATGCCAGGGAGGAGAGAGAGAGAGCTGGAAATGAAGAGGATGGGGGGAAAAAGCTGGTAAATGTCAAAATGAGAGCAAAGACAATTATTATTCTGATATCTCGGTGACACTGACAAATTAAACTGAAAAGAGAAACAAAAGGGAAAAAAATCAGAGCCAAGAAAATATAATTCATCATCACAATGTAAATGAAGGCTACAGTATAAGTCAAGCATAGTGGCCAATGATATAACATACTCTCAGACCTGGGATTTAACCTTCCTATTGATAGTTTATAAGCTGTTTTGTAATGGGGCATGTTGGGAAGGGGGCCTATTGTGTGAAAACAAAATGTAACACTTGTGGGGGCCTGAGTGGGAAAAGCCATAAAATAAGTAATAAGTAAAGAATTATAAAAACTTAAACTCTGTGAAAGATGGAAGTCAGAACAGGGTGACCTATTTATAATCTTAGATACTGAATTATATTTTAGATACTGAATTACATTTTATATACTTAGATACTGAATTAGAATACTTAGATACTGAATTATATTTTAGACACTGAATCATAACTTAAGATACTATGACCTATGAAAGCCAAAACAAGAATATCGTGACCTATATGCGACCAGAACATGATTGACATACAAATTCACATTTGGGTAAAACACTGGCTTAACTCTAAGCTCATTACTAATTGGAAAACCAAAAATATCCACCAATCAGCAGTGCTGTGCTCTCCAGCTCCTCCTGCCTTTGTTTTCTATAACTACCATGGGGATTTTGGGGGTTGTTCATGAGGATCCACTGAACTGTCTGGCTGCCATCCCAGACCAAAGATTCCATCTGTTTGGAAATATTCATAATGATTGATCATATTGATACCTATAATCAATCTGGAGATACTTATAATTTGGTATAAAAATAACACCTCCTCCTGGTTATGGGGGAGGTACAGGATTCCCCAGCCAGGGGAATTTTGGACCTTATATCACTACATTTAAAAATAGATTTCGAAAGGGAAGTTGAAGTGAGCCCATGGGGGTGGGATTGGCACAAAGGGCAGGCTGTCTGGTCTTGAATGTATAGGCACTAAGAAATGATCCTTCACTTATGAGCAAGAGAACAAATTGATCTTCACAATGAATCTGAAAAACGTCTGCATCTCTCATGTTTCTTTAGAAGAGCAGTGATGGGGACAGGGAGATAAAGAATTGAAGTACAAAGAAATTTAGGGGATAGGAAGGGAGGAATGAAAGAGGTTCCTGGTGGGGGCTAACCATAAAGAGGTGTGAGGGGATAGAAGCCCAGTACTCAGTCCTTCATCACTGTATGCCTAACAAATTCATGAACTATCCTGCAACTCTTAAAAGAAGTGAGGAAAGAATGAAGATGAGGAGAGGGAGGGTTTCAGCCTATAATGATTCTGAAATGGACACCACTGTTCACCCAGGGTGGGTGCTGTGGGAGATATTTCTTGAGTGATAACTGAGAGCCTCCTTCCATCTGGACTCTTTAGAGATGATGGGTGCCAAGACAGTCTGCTACCTATCCAAACATATAAAAGTAGAGGAATGGTCACTGTTGCCTGAAGGCCTTGCCCAAGGTTCAAACCTCCCTGGTCTTTACTGGTTTTGGGCTGGTGAAGAACAAGATTTGGAGATTAGAAGACATGAGGGCTAAGGAAACAACATGTAGGGTTAGAGGGAGAAAAGCTGAGAAGAAAAGGGGCCATGCTGACCATGCCCTCCATCCCACCTTCATGCACCCAACTGGAATCCCTGTATCCTCCCCTAGGAGAGAATCTGAATAAAGTCAGTGTACAAACTTAAGAAAACCAAGTTGAACCTCTTTAAAATGTCTTCTGGAAGAAACTTCGGAGGTTCATCAGGTCCACCTATTCACCAAGAGAGAGTTAGGAGCACTCTGGGAAGGATGTCCCCAATGGCCAGAAAGTGCTCTAAAGATGCTGAACTGTGTGTGGAGGAATTCCAAAAGGAGGGGAGTCCTTTGTGACTAGCTGAGGAGCCCTCAGGGTCCAACATCTTGCAACTTTGCAGGCTAAATTAGGCCTTACTGGGAAAATTAATGCAATCTCAGCATAAGGATAAGCAAAACTGGGAGAACTAGGAAAAGAGGTGGGTACAGTTGGAAGAAGTTAGAATATTATTTACCATCCCTTTCCCCCTGGTTCCCTGTGACTTCTCCATGATCCAGCCTGAAGCTGTTCAAATCTGGGGACAGGGGAATGGCCCCTTTGAAAGTTACTTGATCAGGAGACTGAAGGCCTGGACTGCGCTTCACCTACCACACCCACCCACCAACCCACACACATGCCAGAGGAGAAACAACTATTTCTACATGGCAGTGGGCACAATTTCAACATTTCAAGGTTCTCCTCAGGTTCCATGATCTGAGACTGGGGGAATCTCTATCTACTAATTCAGCGGATGTGAAAATGCTGAATCCCAGCTTCAGGTCCATATCCTGGTGACAGCCCTGGTGCCTTCATGAGTCCAAGGATGGCTCTGATAAAAAAGTCTTCCTGCCCTCTCACCAGCTCCATGGTTGAATAAGTTCCTAGGGAGTATAGGCCTAAGCCTAGATCTGTGTGTGTACAACATAGAAGAGAAGAGAGCAGGGAGAGTGTGTGTGAGTACTCATGGGTACCAGGAGCTCCCATCAAATCAGTAGGCCACCAAATTGAGCAATGGAGAAGTACCTAAGAGGGCTTAATCAGATAGATCAATTTAGGGATTATCCAGTATCTTTTCTGTGCTGGTCCCTACCAGGTATGTCTGTCTTCCCCAAGCTCTGTAGCTGTCCGCTCACTTTTTATTTACAGCTGTCTCTGACCACCCATAACAAGTCTCATAGGTTGGTATGAACTGTTTCTGAGTTTTCCAGGTGTGGTAGTGCAAACAAGACTGAACACAGGTGCAGATCAGTGTGTATAAAACAGTGGAGAAGCAATGGTATTATGACAACTGAACTCTGGTGAGTAGAACAAAGGAAGTATGAGTTTAACAGAATCAGAAGCAGTTTCCTATATCTGGCATCTTGAAGGCGCATGCATGTTTTTATGCCTGGATGTGGGAAAGCATCCTTGTCTTCCAGGTTCTCAAAAGTGAATTGATCCCTGAAGCTCTATTTCTATTAGTGGAAACATCTGTCTCAAAGAGGCAGTGGGGAGCATACCCAGGAAGCAGCTGAAGACTTGTAACCCATAAATGTGGGAAAATGAAAGGTTGTTCTCAAAGCAGAAACAAGAGTCAAAACTTAGGTAAGCACTGGTTAATAATAGCTGTATTTGGTGTTTAGGGATTTAATCTATGAACAGATGTTTCCAATTCCTTCAGCCTTGCTCTAACTGGTGTACTATTTCACTAATAAGCAAGGAAAACATCTTGGAAGAACTGCCAACATCTACAAGGTTGGCTCTGCAACCTTAGTGTACAATGTGACAAGTAGAAAGTCGCCTAGGTTGATAACTGAAAAAAAATTTCCTGAATCCCATTGGTCCCATGGTCTGCTGGTCTGGATTTTCCTGGGAAATGGGCTATCTGTAATATCCACTGCATTTCCTGTGCTACAGTCCTTGTTTTTCACAACCACATTCCATCCCTGAAGTCCATCTAGTCACCTCTCTGCTTTCCCAGAGTTTGTTCCGGCCCTTCATCCTGGAGATGGTCTCATATTTTCCTTTGCTAATTTTCCCCTTTATTTTCTGTATGTCCAGAGCTATGGGAGAGAAATATGAAATGGACACCAGAGTCTCTTTTAATATTCCAACCCATTACTTGATGGGTGAGAGTATTCCTTTCACCAACATATCCTGTGTTCCCTCCTCCAGACTTTCCCATGTTGTGTGATTCTGTACCATCCTTCCATGGATCCTCCATTGGAGAATCAGCTGGTACACTGGAAGATTTTCTCTAGTTCTTTTACTGTCTTGTGGTGTCAACGTAGCAAATGAGCTACTTTTACTTATTCTCATTCTATTACCAGTTCACCTCTTATCTCAGTCACACATGTTCTTAAGGACGACATCTTTTATATCACTTGTTTTACATAAACCATCTTGGGAATTATGTTGCAGCCTACATTACACCAATAGGCTTCTTTCCATTGTACTTTGGGTGACATGATTTCCACTCTCACACAATTATGGTCATTCAGTAGTCACAGCCCAATAAGTTACAGGGTGAATACAGGAGGTAAAGAGATGTGGCTAGGGGCAGCAAACATTTTGAAAGCAAAGTACAATTTCATATGTGATTGGGAGCAATGGGACACACCATGCCCCTTTGACTAGGAATCATCTTGTTTGGACCTTGGATCATATGCTATTGCAGGGCACAGGGAGAGAGAAAAGCATCACAACTCCAAGCCAGAAGAGTAAGAATTATGTGGGAAAGTAAGGCAATCACATGCCCATGGCAGAATGTAGGGATAGCTCAGAAACACCAGCAGGGGTGAGAAATGGGGGGACAATGGAACAGACAACAAACTAAAGATAAGGGATACTTGGGTACGGAAAAGTTTAAACTTGGAGTGAAGCTAAGAAAAAAATCCTTAAGACAAAAAAAAAAGGATTAAGATTAGATGTGTTAGGAAGAGATCTAAGTTTAATGAAAGTAAAAAGAATCATCTATATATTTCTCTTGTCCTCTTGTTCTAAAAGGTTACCTTTAACTTTTATTGCATTGTTTAGTATTCATGTCTAAGTTATTTTGTGACCAACCACAATTCCAGAGGCTTCATGATGAAGCATGTTACCCACTTCTTGCCAGAGAAATGATGGATCCAGAGTGCAGGAGGCACTTTTTATTTTTGGATATAATCAATGCAGGAATTTGTTTTGCTTGCCTATATATATATGTTTGGGTTTTTTTTAAGGTTTGTTTTTTCTTTCTTTTTCAATGAGGAGATAGGAAGGAGAGAAAGTGGATTTTCATTAATGGAAAAAATTAAATTAAAAAATTATTTTGATTGAAAAATGGTTTCTGTCTTATAGAGTGGATTCCTAAGTTAGGGGGTATTAGTTCTATTTTCAGTCTACGGAACAGCTGACTTGAACCAGTATGAGTCTACCACCCCTGGAGACTGCTAAAGTAAAAAAAAAGACTCCCCCTATCCCTAACCTTTTTCCTACCACTCACATCCCAATGTCATAATTGCTAAGAAAAATGTTATCTGGAGTCTTGGGTATATAGTAAAGCGAATCATCTGAGTTAAATGTCCCTCCCTTTCATTGTACTCCTAAGGTTAATTCCACAGTGTGCAGTTTTTGATGCTTGGTAAGGGCTGCACGCCTACTGAAAGCACTCCCACATTCATTACACACATAAGGTTTCTCTCCAGTATGAATTCTCTGATGCTGAGTGAGGAATGTCTTCCGACTGAAGGATTTCCCACATTCAGTACATTCATATGGTTTTTCTCCAGTATGAGTCCTCTGATGATAAGAAAGGGATGAGCTCTGACTGAAGGCTTTGCCACATTCATTACATTTGTAGGGCTTCCCTCCAGGATGTGTTTTCTGATGTGAAAAAAGAGCTGAGTTTAGTCGGAAGGTTTTCCCACATTCACTGCATTCATAGGGTTTTTCTCCAGTGTGTGTTTGCTGATGGCGAGTAAGGGTTGAATTTTGGCTAAAGACTTTTCCACATTCACTACATAAATAGGGTTTTTCTCTAGTATGAATTCTCTGATGGGAATAAAGGGCAGAGCTCTGTCTGAAAGCTTTTCTACATTCACTACACTCGTAGGGTTTCTCCCCAGTATGAGTTTTCTGATGCTGTGTAAGGACCGAGTAGTATCTGAATGCTTTTCCACATTCACTGCATTCATAAGGTTTTGCTCCAGTATGAATTCTCTGATGTTGAGTAAGAGATGAACAGTACCTGAAGGTTTTCCCACAGTCAGTACATTCATAGGGTTTCTCTCCAGTATGAATTCTCTGATGTTCAATAATATATGTGCTCCGACTAAAAGCTTTCCCACATTCATTGCATTCATAGGGTTTCTCTCCAGTATGAGTTTGCATATGCTGAGTAAGGGATGCATGGTAACTAAAGGCCTTACCACATTCACTGCATGAATAGGGCTTCTCTCCAGTATGCATTCTCTTATGGGAATAAAGGGATGAGATCTGGCTAAAGGCCTTTCCACATTCATTACATTCATAAGGTTTCTCACCAGTATGAATTCTCTGGTGTTGGGTAAGGCATGTGCTCTGGCTGAAGGCCTTCCCACACTGATTACATTCATAGGACTTCTCTCCAGTATGGATTCTCTGATGCTCAGTTTGGTCTGAATTCCATTTGAATTCCATCTGAATTCCATGTTTATCATAGTTTTGGGGTCTCTCATCTTCAGGAATTATCTGCTGTGTCATAAAGCTCCCCTCAAATCTACCACATTCAGAGACTCTCTCCTCAGTGGCAATTTTCTTGTGTACGATTGTCACTCGCCTCCAATGTCCCTCCTTAGTTCTCTGCTTCCTCTCAAAACTGCCCTTATATTCCCAGGCTTCTTTCAACTTGGATTGTGAGGGACCATTCTTTGTAATTACTCCCTGAGGTGATCTTTCTTCACAACTGTCCCACTTTGGAGATAATACCTTGGTCTTGGCCTTGATCTCCCAAGCTGAAAGTAATAAAAAAAAAAAATGAAACATCCTCTTTGCTCTGTGTTGAGAATAAAGAAACCCCTGTGGTGAGATGGGGGTAATGAGGCTGAAAATAACATCTGCTAGGACTTTGAAAACTCTCCAATAAAACCCATGCAATCTAGAAAGATCACAAGTAGAAAAAGAGAAGTGATCTGAGAGGCAGAGAACTAGTATCTAGAGAATAAAGTCCATGTAGAAGGGTGGGCTGGGAAGTGGTAGAAACGATGGGTGGACAGGTTAAACTGAGGAATTGTGAATGAAAGGAAACAGAATACAGTCAATAATGTTGTTTCCCTAAATGTTCTCCCTTCTACCTCTAGTCTATCCCGAACATTGCTACGAATTTGCCGAAAATATCAACTTTACTGAATCTATCCCTTGCTAAAATTCCTCTGATGGCTTTCCAGCTATAAGGTAAAGCTGAAACTCATCCTGGTATTCAAGAGCTGTGCCACAAATCTGGTCCAACGGCTCCTACCCAATCTTACCCACTGCCACCCTCCAACACCTGCTGCAGTTCACTCATGCTGGCACTGATCATTCAGGCCTTGGGTTCTTCCTTTTCCTGCTGGGTTCGGGGCCTTTCTTCTTCCTTTCCATCCACCTAACTCTCACCCATTTTTCAGAGCCCAGCTGAAGTTCCACTTCCTTCCATCAAGACTTATCTGACCACTGGAGCCTAAAGATCTCCTCCCCTTCCTTTTCAGATGTGCTATAACACTTGTTATCCAGATCATGTGAGAACTTAATCACTTGTATCTTCTAACTCTTTCATATGCAAGGTGGGGAATAAATAGTATTTCTTTTGTCCTGCTTTTTGCACCTAGGAGGTACTCAGTAAATACCAAGTGAATGAGTAGGTAGCCTGGGACAGAAGGGAGAGGAATAATATTGTTACTTTTTTAAAAAGATAAATGTAATAAACAGGTAAAGGTTCCTCCTGAACCTAATGCCAGAGTAAACACCTAATCAAGCAATCATTCATTTCAGTACTAAGTAGTGATATACACAGTAGAAAGTCTCTTAGGTGCAAAAGCCCTGGAAAGGTCTTCAGAGGCCATCAAGTTCAACCCCAACATTTTGTAGATGGGAAACTCAGGCCCAGGGCGAGAACTTATGGTACAATGGAGGAGCATTGGGCTTGGTTTCGGGAGATACCTGGGTTCAAATCTAGCCACTGACACTAATTGTATGACTGTGGACAAGTCATTTACTCCCTAGAAATCTCAATTTTTTCATTTGCGAAATGGGGTTATATCTATAGTATAACTGAGGTGTTCCTGTGATTTCTGTGACTAGATACTAGCTCACCAACCTCAAAGTGCATATAGCTGTCAGTTTTCATTATTATTATTTTACTTGAAAAGTACAAAGTATGTCCTTTCGCTCCAGGAGCTTATATTCTACCTGGAGAAAACAGATGAGTACACATGAAACAAGAAGAAAACAAGGCAGAGAGATACACAATCAAATGTGAGACCTATGACAAAGATTATAAAGCCTGGAGGAAGGGGGTCAGTAGGAGGTGACTTCATTCACTACACATTTATTAGACACCTACTTCATGCAGTAAACTTCTCAGAAGCAGCCTGACATGGGCTTGATGAAGATGAGACTCAGATCATCTTGGGGTGGGGAATATCTCAAGTTTACACAGTGTTTTGTGGCCTATAAATTGATTTCCTCACAACAACCCAGTGAGAAAGGTCAAAGACAAAGATGGGGAGAGCTTGTTGAGCAGAAGCGGGAAATGAGGCTGTTTGGTTGCTTTTAGTTGTGTCTGATTCTCTGGGATGCCATTTGGGGTGATGTGGTGTGCCCTTTCCTTCTCCAGCTCATTTTACAGGTAAGGAAACTGAGGCAACCAGGGTGAAATGACTTGTTCAGGGTCACACAGCCAGTAAGTGTTGAGGCCAGATTTGAACCCAGGAAGATTCCTGATGCCAGGCCCAGTGCTCTATGCATTATGGCACTACTTCACCGCAAATAAGGTTGGGATGGGGCCAGATTATGAAAGGTCTTGAAAACCTGTAGTCAGGGTGTATTCCAGAGCAGATTTACCATACCAGCCAATGTGGTTAGGCTGAGTGGTAGTAACAGGAGACAAAGCAGTAAGTCAATGGAAAAGAATGTATACTAACTTGGTCACCTACTGTGTGCATAGCATAAAGAAGACAGAAGGTTCAGGGTGATCCCCCCAGTGTCTAGCCTGTAAGGAAAGTACTGGTACTGTGGTATAATTATCTACTGCTCTTATTATTATCATGATTTTACTTAAGAAGCAGAAGATGCAGTATTTTCCCCCCTTGTTCTCCATCCCCTCAAAAAAGTCCTTTTGGATTTGGGGTTGGGGTGGATGTGATGCAAAGTAAATATAAAGTTTTATCATTTTAAATGGCTTAAGAAATGACAACATAAGTGTTTCAGAACAAGATAGCCATGATGATTTCTTAGAATATGAATGTATATTTGAGCTATATTTCCCTATAATGGGGAGAGGGTAGCCCCAGAAGAGTGAGCGCTGGGGTCTTCAGGCTAGACAAGGTAGGTTAGTGATGCCAGGAAGTGGAATTTTAAGGACATAAGGGAACTTTTTGAGTCTAAACAGTGTGTCTAGAAATATCCTGGGATGAGCTGATGATAGTGGAGATGCTTAGGGAAAGACACCTGAACAAGGGCTGGAGAGAGGAGCTTTGTTTATGGGTTGAAGAAAAGATCCAAGCTAGAAGGCCTGAAATGACTTCTCCAAGGACAAAGGAGGCTTAATGAGATCAACGAATCCAGGCCTGGAGCCAGCAGGATGAGCTAAAGGCCACATATTAGCTAAGGGGCTCTGGGCTGGAAAGCAGGCAGACACCCCAATACTGAACAGTTCTCTTCCTTACTGCCCTAGTATATACCCTGCACTCCTAAATCCTCCCATACCCCAGTCAAGATGAATCGTGTACTTGGCATCAAATCAAATGAGATAATATTTGTAAAGCATTTTGCAAATGTCAAAGACTTTATAAATCCTGGCTACTGTCATTATTATTTGCATTAGGTCTGCAAAGTGGTGGAGGGGGAAGGAGTAAAAACAGCCATGAATCCAAGGAGGGAGGGGCCTTCTCACCCTCTCTCCCCTACCCCCTCTCCTCATAAGCCTCAGCACGCTGAGGTGGCCTCATGGCCCAAGCCTAAGCTCAGCTAGATCCTACCGGGCCTTTAAGAAAGGCTAACAAAGGAGCTTGCTTTTATTATGTACGTAAAGGAAACAAGGAACAGAATTTTACAGGAGGATGGGCTAACTCACCCTGGCTCAAGGTGAACACAAGCAAACAAGACCACCAGGAATTTAACTGACGTTTATGAGCCGACATCTGTTGCAGGAGGAGCAAGCGGAGAAATTCCAGAAAGAAACTAAGTCAATATAAAGTGTGTGTGACATATGTGTATGTATTTATATATTTACATATGCATACATATTTTGTTATTCAGTTGTGTTCGACTCTCTGTGACCCTATTTGGGGTTTTCTTGGCAAAGATAATGGAGTGGTTTGCCATTTCTTCTCCAGAACATTTTACAGATGAGGAATCAGAGGCAGACAGGTGACTTGCCCATGGTCACACAGCTAACAAGTGTCTAAGGCTGGATTTGAACTCGTGAAGATGAGTCTTCCTGACTATAAGTCTATCCTGCCACCTACCTGCCCCTATACATATATATTTGTATGTGTGTACATATATATATACACACACATGTATACACATATGTATATACATGCACATACACAGTCATACAGAATATAAATTTATTTAGAAAAACTTTAATGAAAATAGAGAAAGACTATGAGAAGTGCTGCTTCATAAAATACAGCCGAAAGTTAAAAATAAATCTGTGTTAAACTTGGTGTGAAATCCAGCTAAGTTGCATCATCCTGGGAGCATTTATAGATGAAACTGGATAATATTAAAAGATATCAAGGAAGATATTACACAACAATCTTAAACAGAGATGCATCTAATTCTGCAGCAAGATTCTCAAAGGAAAACCTCAAACTTTCTAAAGTTTTATGAAGTTAAATGTTGTAAGAAACATTAAAATGAATCTACAAAGTGATGACTTGTGGAACACCTAAGATACCTAGAAGAACACAGTCAAGGTGAACCTAGGCAGTCAGCAGAATCAGCACCATCTGCACACCGGCTACAACATGTTCTTTTATATAGAAAGAAGGAAATAAAACAGGGTCAAAGGTGGTGGAATTCAGGCAGGCCTGGAACTGATCAAGGAACAAAAGCTTCTGGTTTCTTTCTTGGCTGTTCGTTCCTTCTTTGGGTTCCACTCTGATAAAGGTCATGGATCTGGGCCAAGTTCTCTCCCTGCTCTGTAAGCCTATTTGACTGAATGTTGCATTAATTCATATTAATAAAACTTGCAATTAAAAAAAAGCCATTCTTCTGATCCACATGCCTATCTTTTCATCTTCCAAAATGCTTACACACATTGAGTGTCAGCCCAACACAAGCATGAAAATCAGGCAGACCATGGCTGGGTAGCTGCCCAGGTGAAAAAACCCAAGGTTCCCTGGTGTTTATTGGGTGATCATTAAAAAAGCCAAACCATTTGACTCAGGAGCATAAAATGCAGGCTTAAATCTTTAACATGGAGTCGTCCAAGAATGTTTAAATGGGGGAGGTCGAGAAGGAAAAGGAACAGGGAGAGAAAGGGATGAGATTCCATGACAGATGTTACTAGAGAGATTAACTGTGATTTGCAATATAAACATGGTACAAAACAGGCCTGATGCCATGAAAGATGGCATGTCCAAATGGAAAAGGGATTCCCTAGACATGACAAAGTCCTCCTGAGGCTCATATGTGGGGATGCTATTGACTGACTGCATTAAGCCCTGGGTGTGATGGAGTCTCCTCAATGAGTTCCCGGCCATTAACAACCGTGAGAGGAGAAATCAAATAGATGAAGAAGACCTACTCTCCAGGCTAAGGTCTATGGCTGGATGGGAAGCCCAATGGATCAAAGCCAAACTCAGCCAGATTGGTTTTGCTAACGCAACCCTCTGATTTCCTCAATCCTCTGATCCCAAACCTCCCATGGCCAGGACAACTCCGTCAAGTTTAGACTCCTGAAAGATTAGTAACCATTATCTCGGGGAGAGTCAGAGCCCTGCTTCCCCTTCTTACAAAGTCCTGACTTTAAGGACATTGCTGATGATAAGATTGGGCTCACTCTGGTGGAGTTATTTGCTCTGCTCAGGCTTGGGCTGGGGCATCCATTCTCTGAACTGATAGCCTGAAGCTACGGGTAGTCTGGTGCAGAAATACATTCCCCTCCACAACAGAAGGCCATCTGTAGTCATCTTGATCTATATTTTGCCATTGGACCCAGATGACTCTAGAGGAGAAAGTGAGGTTGGTGACTTTGCACAGGTCTTCCTCACTTCAGTCCAATTCACTTTCTGGATCTAAGAGATCAGCCCTTCCTTTTAATACAGCCCACCTCCAATCACATTAAGCAATTAGATTTGATTGCCATTTGATGGATCACCTACTGTTTTGAAGGGTGTATAAACTATGAGCCCACAGCCATAATTGTCTTTGGTGTAAAAGAGATGGCCAAATGACCATCCTTTTATTAATAACCTGCTAACCTTATTCATAAAATGATAAAATTACTCAGAAACTATGTTTCTTGAACCTTTTTACACATCACATTCCTTAGTTCCAAGCCCTCCATAATCTAGCTTTGACTATCTTGCCTTCTTCTCATACTGATCTCCCTCACAAACCTGAGGCCTGGCTACTTAGAGCACTCCTCCTGCCTGCAATGTGGCCGGGCCCTTGCCTTCCTTCTGCTCAGACTGGTTTCCCATCTCCACCCATTGCCATGTGCTCCCTGCTCCTGGTCATGACCTCCTCAATGATGCCTTTAGCACATACTGATAGGATGATGGTGATTTTTCTCCCTGTTTTATCTCCCTCCAGTTAGTCCCTTGGTCTTTTCATCTCTCTACACCCAACAGCATCTAGCACAGACTTCGTGTATACAGTAGGGTTTTACTAAACTTTTGTTAAACTCAGAAAGTAAGGACTATAAAGGTGGAGCAGAGAGTTGTCTGAATGAAGGCCTAGAACAGGCAGAAAGAGACAGTCTTTGGGGATCCGGTGGAAAGGTCCTGTCCAGAAGCAGGAGCAGACCCCTCAAGCTTACACTGCAGAGCCTGAGGAGAGAATAGGCTTGTGTTGTACAAAGGGACCTCAGTTTCCTGCACAGACCTCACCAACACATGCAAGGTCCACCCCTCCCGGGTAGCAGGACCATCATCATTTCTGACGCACCTGAGCACAGCACTCCTTGCTCTGACTTCCACAGCTCACCCCCTTGTTCCAGGTGAGAGATCACCTTTGGTTTAGCAAGGATAAGCCCTGTTCATGGGAAGAGAAATGAGATGAGTCTGTTTAAGCTTTGAGGATAGCTTTGGGCTTTGAGTCAGTCCAAGATCAACCTCCATCCCATGGTCTTCAGGGAAGAGTGGACATGATAGGACATCCTAAGGGCTTGCCCCCTGTGGAGGTCTCTGTACTGGGAAGGACCCTGGAGAACAGGGAATGATGGATGGACGGCCTGCAGGTTGCCCATTCTGATGAAATCTACAAGGCACAGACCTTTCTCCTGGGAGCAGGGAGCAGAAGCACCTCTTGTATGAATTACAAAGGGATTGGGACGCCAGGATCACTGGAGCATAGATTTAGAGCTGGGAGGAACCTGAGGAATTGACAGGGTTGACCCTCTCATTTTACAGATATGGAAACCAAGGCCCAGAAAGGCCAGCAGCTATGATGTATCTGAGGTAAGATCTGCAGCCAGGTGTCCCTGACTGTAATTTCAGTATTTAGCCCCCACACCAAGCTATCCTGAGCAGAGAGGTTCCCCAGAAGCCTCACATCCAACAATTTCAGGGCCAACATGCCCCAAGGGACCAATTCTGGGCCTCGGAAGAAACCGCCCTTACCCAGTGAGACCAGGCTCCTGTAATTCTCCAGCATCACGTCCCTGTAGAGGTGCCTCTGGGCAGGTTCCAGCAGCCCCCATTCATCCTGGCTGAAGTCCACGGCCACATCCTTGAACGTCACTGGATCCTGAAACATCACATGCATTCTAGCTTGTCCAGGGATATCCCCACCATGACCCCATGGTGGAGCAGTGGAAGGGGGTAATATGTATAGAAATGCCAGCCAGTCATCATCCAGCACCCTCAAGGCTCCAAGTCAAGTCTTTATCGAGCATCTGTCCTGTGCCTAGCACAAAATCAACAAGGCAAGGTCATTGGCTCTTTCCTTAGAGGCCAGCGAGTCCTACTGCCCTCATTTTACAGATGAGGAAACTGAGGCCCAGCATAAGAAGTGACCTGCCCATAGTCAGATGCAGAGGAAGCAAAAGTGGCATGATTTGAACCCTGTGTCCTACACAAGCACATCCTCTAACTGGGAACCAAACTGTGTTGTTACTAACCCCTGGAGGACTTCAAGGTTTGTAGGCACAGATAGAGAGCATTCCCAGGCAAAGAAGCAAACAGCAGGGAATGTGGTAGGAAGGGAGGCCTGGCACCCAACTGGGAGGATACTCAGAGGCTGGCCAGTCCAACCTGTCCTTGCAAGGATTCCCCGATCTGTTCAACAGCTGTCAGTGAGGAAGGACCCCCTACCACACCAGAGGGGCCTTGCCCCGATGTTGGACAGATGTCCTTTGTATCTTCTACCCATTCACTGCTCCTGGTTTTGCCCTGAGGGGCCTGGAAGAACTAGGGTAATACTTCCTCTTCCCCAGAAGAACCTCTGAGATACCAGGAGACAACGATTACACTTCCCTTAACTCTCCTCGCTCCAGACTAGACTTCTCTAGTTCCTCGATCATTTTTCACTTGTCATGAACAAGGTGTTTTAACAGCACATGGGGTCTGACCTGGGCAGAGGACAGGGCAACCTCACATCTGTATTCCTGGAAGCTCTTCCTCTCAAAGCTTCCGAAGATAGGACTGGAAAAAGGTTGGCAAGGGTGGTTAAGGAGGTAGAGTGGTCTTCCGTCAACAAGGAAATGGACCTATGCTGAATCTGGCCAAGAGTTTGACAGTTTGGTGAGTTTATGCCAGGGTAGGGGGGAGAGTCTCCCACAACCTTCTTCCCATTGCCTGTGTATTTCTGAATATTATTTCTGACACAGAATAGAAAGGACTTCCTTGGCTATCCATGGGGTAACACCACTGTTGTCCAGAATGCCCTGGCATAAGGTCATCCAAAGCACAGCTTCCAGACATTAGGCTGATTTAAACAAGTGAACCTGTGTTCTCTGAATTCTCTCCTCCTCATTCCTTGTATCTCATCAGCCCCAAATCTTGGTGGTTCTTCAGTCTATGAGGGCATACAATAAAGTGCTAAATTCCCTTCAAGTCCAGTCAACAGATCATGAACAGGGAGAAAGTGAGGTGGTGTCTTTCTTGGGGGGTTACAGAATGAGCAAGGTTTGCACAGGCAGTGAATGAAACTGTGTACTTCTAATTGCCCATCTACACAATAGTAAAGCAGTTTTGTTCCAGGCAGCACTGCTAATGAACGTTATGGCTGAGGTTGGGGCATGGGAGACAGAAAGAAAGACCATGATTCCTCTGAGTTATCTTCATCTCTCATCACTGCCTGTGTGTATTGGATGGAGAGCTGGCCTTGGAGTCAGCAAGCTTTGCCTCTGACATGCACGGGCTGTGTGATGACCCTGGACAAGGCACTCAACCTTGTGGTTCTCTAGGTAACTCTAAGACTCTTAAATGTGTAGAGGGTGCTGCCCAGCAATGGAAGGCATGTCCTCATCAGGGAATTCCTGTGCCAGGAATCTCAGGGCCAGCCTCGATCCCCTTCCCCACTAACAGGCCAAGGACATCTGTCCTATACTCCTCAGCCTAGCCTGATGTGCTCCTGGGTCTACACACACACACACACACACACACACACACACACACACACACACACACACACAAACACACAGAGTAGGCTGGGGTAGAGGAACTTTAGCCAAGTAATAGTGTTGAGAAGCAAAGGTAGCCAGTCCCTCTGGCTCAAGGCTGCCCATCTCAGCTGTCCTGATGTCCTTTCCCAGAAGCCTTGGCAAGGTGGCCACTGCCGACGGATGAGCTAAGAGGCAGCTGGCGGGGGCGGGGGGGGGATGGCCCAGAAAGGTACTGTGATCTTCTCCTTCTGCCCGTGACATCAGCCTGTATAACAACACCTCCACTGTCTAGAACTGCTAGTGCAGAAGTCTCAGGGAACACATCTTTTATCAATTATATTACACTTCCCACTCTCAGCAGATAATTTTGCTTCTCAGTTTAAAAAAAACAAACTGAGCATATGAATGTAATAACATTACTGTGCCATGGGGATAATGTGTATGAAGAATGCAAAGAAATCAGAAGACGTGCACGAAGAGGTACCCAGTGATGCAAGCAGAGCCAAAAGTCAACAGCTGTCATCATCACGACTATGGAAATGAAGGCGGCCCTAACAACAGGAAAAGCGGCCCCCAGAGGCCGGAGCAAAGTGGCTGCTGACTTGGGGGATGCTCTCGTGCTCTCTCAGCCCATCTATCCATGAATGGAAACCCCAGCTGGAGGCGAAACCCGCCAGCCCAAGGCCACCGCCACCCTGTGGGACTTAATTTGTTTTGGGGGAGCATCCCCTGGGAGGATTCCACCAGGGTCATGTAGGGGGTTTGTATGATGGGTAAAAACAAAATGTAACAGTCCTAGAACAGACCTTCTTTGTTTGTCTGTTAATTCATTCTAATGGTTTGGAGTAACATTTTAACCCCTTCTGAAAGTATGTTTGTCTGATTGTTTTTACTGATTTTGTTAGATTTACAATAAAAGATTTTTTTTAAAAAAAACCAAACAAATGTTTGTTGAATTAAACTGAACATGGTCACAGACCTGTCATTGATCAAGACTTTGATTTGGCTGCCCAGGCTCAAGTGTCTTCCTTCTCCGGATTATCCTCTGTACCACTGATAGAGTGATACTCCTGGAGCTCAGGACTGACCACTATACTGCCCTGCTAAAGAAATGCAGGGAGCTCCCAACTGTCTCAAATTCAAATTCCTCTGTTTGGCAATTATAGCCCTTCACAACGGGCCTCTAGCCAAACTTTCCAGAATGATTACATAAATACACTCTATGTGAAATTCCTCATACCACTCTCCCTTTACATAGGCTGCACCTCATTTCTGCAATGACCTCTCTTCTCACCTCTGTCTCTAGGATCCTTGACTTCCTTTGAAGTTCAGCCCAAGCACCACCTTCTCTAGGAGACCTGTTCTGATCCTCTCAGCTGCTAGAGCCTCCCACCACCCCAGAAATGACTCCGTATTCACTACTTATCAGTTTGGTGTTGACTTGTACATGAACATGTCTCCTGCTGTGGATTCTAAGGCCTTGAGAGTATGGACTGTTTTATTTACTGTATTAGAGTGCCCAGTACCTTGCACAGAGTAGGTGCTGACTGGATTGGTCTCTCAATGGTCATCTGGGATACACCCCACTGGTGCTGCTCCCAACCTCTGACAGTGTCTCCAGATTCTCCCCAATGACTCTCATTGAGTGAATGCCAATCAAAGGTACAGACTCAGAAGATGAAACGAGGGTGCCATGCAGGGCACAGCAAGGAAGCCGGTTTAGTTAGAAAGCAGAGGGTACGAGGGGGACAAACATGAAACTGATCTGGAGAAGTAGACTAGAGACAGGTGATAAAATGCTTTAAATACCAGAGGAGTTTGCTTTTTATCCTGGGACTGGAACCAGAAAGACCTGAGTTCCAATTCAGCCTCAGACACTGACTAGTCATGACCTTGGGCAAGTCAATTAACCTGTCTCCCTCAATCACTTCATTTGTAAGATGGGATAATACACAGGGTTGTGGTAAGGATGCAATGAGATGTTTGCAAAGAGCTTGGCCCAATGTTTGGCACACAGCAGGCCTTCATAACTGCTTGTTCCCCTTCCCCATGGGGAGCCACGGAAGCTACCATGATGTCACTTTGGCAGTTGACATAAAAGATAGATTGGAAGGGAGGCCTAGAGGCAGGGAATTCAATGAGGAGACCATTTCAACGGTTCAGGTGAGGGAGGCTGAGGGCTTCAATCAAGATGGTGGGATGACTCCAAGGGGAGGGACATGAGACAGTGAGGAGCAGGGATCAGAAGGCCCGGTAAATGCTCTGGGGCTCTCCCCAGTCTGATGTTGTGAGTCTCAGGTGATGGCTGGCAAGTCTGGGAGGAAGGATAACCAGGTCATCTAGAATTCACTGTTGAATCCCACAGCTCCTGGACCCATCCCTGTTCATGCACCACAAACCCCAAGCCTGGTCCAGCCCCACCTCTTGTACTTCTCCTGTGGTGGGCTGCTGGACGTTATCAGACCCCCCCTCCATTGGCTGGGCCAAACTGGCTTCCTACACCACATCTGTCCCTCTTCGCAGAGGACTTCCCCTCCCACTATACTGAGACAATTATGGATAATGCTAATTTAACCAAGTCCCTGATTTTACTGAGTGAAAATCTGCCTTCACCCCATGGTTCTAATTCTGTGAAACCACAAAGGAAAAAAAATCTAATGCCTTGTTTTTAGAGGACAACCCTTGAAGTGTTTGGAAAAGTGGATCATCTGTTCCCACTGCATGAGGCAGCCACTGGACAAAAGATGGCTTAGCAAATGTTGGGTGGAGGGGAACCCCCAAAGCAAATGCAGACAATCCTCCCTTATCCCTGTAGAGGTCATCACTACCAGAAGCAGCTTCATAAATATGGTGGAACGAGTGCTGAACAAGTAGGAGTCAAGAGACCTGAGTTCAGATCCTATCTTTGAAACTTATTAATTGTTGGCCTCTCTGAACCTTAGTCTCTTCATCCAGAAAGGATGAGAATTTCTGTCAGTACCAACCTCTGGGAGTTATTCAGTTTAATTCACTGCCTATCAACCATATAGAAGATGCCTTGGAGAACCAGAGATAATGTTCACATAAAGTACTTTATAAACCTTAAAATATCAGGGAAATGTTACTTATTTGTATGATTTAGTCTTCAAGCGGGACCCAGTTTCCTGGGGAAGGAGATCGTCTTAATTCCCTGGGTTGGTTTTGGCAGGGCAGAGACATTACAGGATAAAGGGGAGAAATGTGGGTTACACAGAAAGGGGATGTGGGGTAAAAAATGATTCCCTCTCCAACTCACCTGGGGCCCAGGAATCAAGATTCCAGCTGCCATTCCCTCCTCCTCCTCCTCCTGAAGAAAGGGCAGGGTCCTCAGAAAACAGAACTAAGAAGGTAGAAAGGAGGCAAAAGAGAAAAACAGGCTAGACACACACAGGCACACACAGGCACG